>OX352306.1:30845900-33245900 GCA_947086415.1 Pammene aurita
CAGTTGTTTCTAGTGTTGACCTCCATTTTTCCAAAGTTATTTGCAGGTCGTTGGCGTTCTCGCTTATTAAAATGATGTCGTCTGCGTAGAGGAGATTCCATGGTGGTGCTTGCTGCAGACTGGCAGTAAGATGGTTCATAACCAAGTTGAATAGGAAGGGACTCAATGTTGATCCTTGGTGTACACCGACCTGTACTTCAAATTCATCGCTCGTTCCGGCGGGGCAGCGAACTTTAGTTTTAGCATTTTGGTACATGTCTCTTACAATGTTGACATAATGCTCTGGTATGTCGTGTGCTTGCATGGCTTGCCAGATTAACTTTCGCGGAACACGGTCAAAAGCCTTTTCCAAGTCGATGAAGACCATATGTAGATCTGATTTGTTATGTCTATACTGTTCCATTAGGATTCTGACTGTGTGGATAGCGTCAGTGGTCGACTTTCCTGCAACAAAACCGCACTGGTTTTCTGTGATTTCTGTGAGCTGAAGCAGTCTGTTGCATATGACGCGTTCCCATATCTTTAAAGTATGTGGGATTAGTTTTATTGCCCTATAGTTTTCGCAAAAGTCTGACATCTCCTTTGCTCTTATAGAACGGGACCAAAATACTGTTCCTCCATTCGTTCGGCATACCATCAGTAAGAATTCTATTGAAGAGGTTTGTCAGAAATACCACTGCATCCGCCCCTAGTTTTCTTCCATAGTTCAGCGGGTATACTGTCCGGTCCTGTCGCTTTGTTATTAGCCATTGCTCGGATGGCGGTTTGCGTCTCTTCTGGTGTTATACATGGTATAGGGCCCGCGATGGGAAGCGGTGGTTCAGGATGGTCTATGCTAGGATATGTTTCATTTAGTAGCTTTGAGTAGTATTCCTTCCACCTGTCCCGGATTTCTTTGTTAGATGTAAGTAACTGGCCGCTTTCATTTTTGATGTATTTTATGGTCTTTACGTCTTTGGTGTTATTATGTCTGGATTTCGCTATTTTGAAGACTTCACGGTCGTTTTTGGCTGCTTCGAGTTTGGTGTAGCAATTGTTATCCGAACTGGCTTTTGCTTGTGCTACGGTTCTCTTTGCGTCTTTTTTTGCTTCCTTATAGGCTATTTTATCTTCATCGTCGTTGGTTTGCTGCCACAGCTTAAATAGGAGTTTTTTGTGCTCTATTTTCTCTTTTACCTCCTCTTTCCACCACTTCGGGTCTTTGCCTCCACACAATGGTCCTTTTGATACTCCGAGGTAAGTAGTGGCTTGTTGGTTGCAGAATGCTTGGAACTGTTGCCATGTGATGTTAGGGTTGCCATTGGTGTTAACCTCTTGACAGTGATTTGAGATATCATTACACAGTTGTGAACCCTCCTCGCGCTCTAACCTGTGCCAGCGAATTTTGGGTGTTTTGTCTTTCTTCACTTTTACAGCCTTTGCCATTTGAAATTCTGCAACCAAAAGTCTATGCTGTGTGGTCAAGGGTTCCCCGGGAATTACCTTGCAGTCTCTACATTTTTTGAGATAAGGGCGATTTGCTAGGATGAAATCTATTTGTGTTTGATTTCCGCCACTTTTGTAGGTGATGAGGTGTTGTTGTGGTTTAGTGAAGAAGGTGTTAACGATGACGAGATCGTACGTAGACGCAAAGTGAAGTATGGCTTCGCCTTCCAAAAATCCATACATCCAAAAATCCATACTTCATATCATAACTTTCATAACCTAACAACTTATTAACTAATATACTAACAACGAATTTTGGTCTTATATTAGTTAGAAGACTTAGAAGTAAGAGTAGAGAAAAGGAGAATAGATATCAAAATCGTGAGGCTGAGTATTTACATGCACTGTGCAATGTGTGGCAATTAATTTATTGTCGTTGAATTTTGTTGTTCCATTAAGTCAATACTTCATTTAAATATGATGACATATGTAACCCCACTTCTAAACTTAGAGTTGATTTGGCAAAATCCTTCCTAAGTGGCTTATTCATGTCACAACGTATTAATTTCAGCGCCATCTGTTAGTTATGCAGGGTACTCGTTAGTCTTAGGACATATTTGGAAAAAAAGTTTACACCTCCTTCCTAAGTAGCGCCATAAGATTCAGGTGCAAAATTAACTCAATCGAGTGTAGTGGCTACCCCCTTTTAGAGGTTGAATTTTTATAGCCCACCTATACCTGGCCGGGGATTTTCTTGACAATTGGAATTAGTAATCCTTAAGGGGTGACTTCTGGGATAACAACGCAAAAAAAACCGGCCAAGAGCATGTCAGGCCATGTTCAGTGTAGGGTTCCGTAATTGCCACCCTGTTAAAAAACATCCATTCAAAAGGTCGTTTATTAAGGGATATTTGGCAGCGCTTCTGCCATTTTACTATCCGGCACTTACGTCCTTTCACTATGTGTTTTTGACTGACAACTCACAAACAGCTCAACCGATGCTATTCAATATAGTTTTTATTAAAAGTACCGTTCAAACTTCACTTCCATTATTTTTTCAAATTTTTTGGACCTATGGTTCAAAAGTAAAATGAGGGGGGGGTGCCCTTTTTTGAAGATGTAACTATCCTTTGTCTTTTCATATTAATATTCATTTATTTCTTGCTTTGTGTGTACATTTGGTCTTATGAATTACATGTTCCAACACAACCCTGTGAAGGCACTCCAAAAGGTCCTAAACTAACTACACTGCCTTTCTCGAGACCCATGCTATCTCTATACACATTTCCATCTACATCAGTTCAGCGGTAAAAAAATCCTCATACCAACTTCCAACCCCCTTTTCACCCCAGAAGGGTTTGAAAACTATCCTATGACGTTTCTCGAGACTCAAATTATCTTCATACTCATTTCTATCTAAATCGTTTCAGCGGTTAAAAATTCTCCATACAAACTTTCAACCCCATTTTCAGCCCCACCAGGGTTGATTTTCGGGATTAAAACTATATATTATCCTTTCCCGGGACTCAAACTATCTCTATACAAAATTTCATCAAAATCCGTTCAGCCGTTTTCACGTGATGCGCGGTCAAATAAACAGACAAACAGATAAACAGACAAACAGACAAAAATTCTAAAAATTGTTGTAACGTGTTCTGTTATCGATTCTAAGTATCCCCAGCCAACTTTTTTTCGATTATCTTCCATGTACAGACTTTCGACCCTCTTCAGCTTTATTATATGTATAGATAAGTTTTTAGGTTATGATATGAAGTATGGATTTTTACGTATATATTTCTTACCCAGGCGCGGTCCGATACCCCCCCCCCCAAATCGTACACGTCAAATAGAAAAATTCATTACTGACCCCCTCAAAAAAGGCTGAGGAGGTTCAAAAATCATTAGTGACCCCCCAATTACATAGTTAACCCCCCCCCCCCCCCCCATTTTTAGGCTGTAACCGCACCTGTTCTTACCTTTTCATTCATAGACTGATTTGACTGGAGGATCGATTTGGATGATATTTGCCATGCACATGATATGAATAGGTACAGTCAAGGACGTATAAATACAAAAGTGGTACTATATCGTCCGATATACACCTACTATTCTATGTCGTTTAAATCATGTCAAAAAATTTAATAAGGACGCAAAAAATGTATTGATTTTGGAGTGTAGTTTTATTTAGTGGTAATTGTAAACTATTTTATCTGGACTACAGTACTGTCCTCTAGCGTATCCATCTGTCAACTTTACTTCAAGACCTTCAAGTTCCGCCTCCAGGGGGAGGGAGAGAAATTAGGGGCGAATTAGCCGCTTACTGACAAAGACCGAATTCCACGCGGGCGGAGCCGTGGGCACAGCTAGTTAGTAATAAATAATAAAGGTCTCTCTTTATTATATATCTTTCCCAACCAGCATAGGTACCTATTTACAAATAAAACATAATAGTAACTAGGTACCTACATGGCTGTTTGTATGACTTGTAAATATATATCATTACAAAGATACAAGTGATAATAAAACATTTTTGGAATCCTAGCCACATGTTTTATGGTCACTTTTACCTGAATAATATTTATTTAAGAGTAGAGTATTGTTAATAACCATTATCAAAGATCTGTGGTTCAGTATATGAAGTTTGTTCTCCGGTCAATAAGCTGGCTCACTTTGGCCAAGGGTTCGCTTCACACTATCCAAGAACTGATTGACCTGACTTAAAATACTTCAATAGTGTCAAGTTTCATTGATTATTTATGTCAAGTGCTAGAAAACTGGTGAATAATATTTGCAGTAGAAATATGTTTGGAGGGGGGAGCATCTTGCTTCCATCTACAAAGGAAACCTATGCCAGTGTTTGAATAATAAATAAAACAAAAATAAGGTAACTAAATAAATATAATTATGTATTTTATTATCAAAATTGAAATACTGATTAGGTTAATATAATTATACTTTATTTTTACATTGAGATTCTACCAATTTCTTGAAACCACTGCACTTTTACTTTCAAACATCCTTGAGTTAAGCACTGAGTAGCATAACAAGCCTCGATTTCATCTTGTCTTCAATACCAAAGGTAAATTCAAACCTGAAATAAAAAACATTGTGTATTATTAATGTCACATATTTGCTACTCATCATTTGTTAACAAAGATGCTTTAGAACACTCTTTCAATAAGTAGGTACATATATAAGTTCAATATTTAGGGCGTTGGTTGCAGTGCCAGCCATAATCAACCAGGTTGGAGGTATCCAACACCCTATTTTTACAAATTTTCATGAGTTCTCAAAAGTAGTGGTGCCTTTGTTTTGCGATTGGGCGCCTTCTCGCCATTTGGTGCTTCCAGCAACGGCTTTACTTGTTTAGGGTTCTGTAAGTAGTAATAAACTAGCAGGATAAATTACTTTCTATAAATATAATACACAATACATCAGCCGACTATTCTGGCTTTCGCTTTAAGCACCATTCACAACACAAGTTGCATTATCCTTTGAAAAAATTGGTCGTAAGGTGGCTATGGATAGCCCACTTTTTGACTGAGTAATAAACATGTTCAGGAATGGCTAAAATTGTTGAATATTCTTGATTTTCAAGCTGCAAAGTGCAAAGTTAAGTTTAGTTCAGCGGTCTTTTCTTTAGATTTTTTTCTTCGTGTGACGATTTTGACAAGTTTAGTTTGGTACTTATGGTTGGGTTGCCATATGAAAATAATATTCTACCATAAAAATGTTGTTAGGAATGCGTTTATACAGTGGCATCCCACGTAACGCTTACGTTCTGTTATTTTGCACTTGGTGCAACCCATTTATGTTAGCAATCGTTAAGTACCTCCGATTAGCGTAACATTTGGCTTACGTTAACAGCCGGTTTGGTGCAACCCGCCCTAAGATAATAAACCTGCTACTAGTGCAAACTGCAGATTGTGCTATTTATTTTATTGTAACTGTAACGCAACAAAGTATAACACTTTCAACAGGTGCTCGATCGCAGCACACACTCTTGCCATTCCTGGGAGACTGCTGCCAAACAAAATGTTTTTGTTTTCGCAGTTTACTGTAGGTACTCTTTAATTATTATCAAATAAATATATGAATTGTAAGTGTAATATTTTTTCGTCTAAAAATATCCAGTGTCATAAAAAATTGCAACCTAAATCCTAAAACGACTTATATATTTTTTGGTACCTACTTTCAACAAAAATATGCTTATTGACAATTTTCTGAAAAGATGTAGTAAATTCAGCTTCTCCCATACATTTGATATAAAAAATATCCAATATTAGGATTATAACTATTTCTGATTTATTTTTAACTAGCTTTTGCTCGCGGCTTCGCTCGCGTTAAATTCGGGGTAACACGGTTCCCCTTTGCCCCCCGGAATGCTCCATACAAACTTCCACCCCCCATTTTAGGGAAGTGGGGGGTTAGAAAGAGACAAAAAGTAGCCTATATCCCTTCAACTATCTCCACTTAAAAAATCACGTCAATTCGTCGCCCCGTTTTGTCGTGAAAGACGGACAAACAAACAAACACACACTTTCCCATTTATAATAGTATGGATTTACGCACGTGTCACCTACTCGTCTGTATTGTACTCAACCGCAGCCTCACAAGACGAATGAGCTCATAACGAAAATCCTCACTTTTACACCGTAAAAAGATAACGAAATGCAATTTCGTGGACACATTTCACTTTATGTTCAAGCCTTGTGGGTTGTGTTGCTCATTTTAGCTTGACAAACTGAGCGGCATTTTATAATCAACATATTTTAAGACCCTAGTAGCTGAAGCAAGGAGCTCGTTGATTACTAAACGAGGCGAGTGAAGCGAAGTTCTTACAGATAACATCGGAAACAAAAGAACTGTCAGCTGACTATTGGACTACGATGTACGATGGCTTTTATTTTGTATGTTCGTTCCGGGAAAACTTTTGTAATGTTTTTCTAATCTTCATGGTTAAGGTTGTAGCAGACTTAAAATATAGTTAAAGGGATTTTGGAGTATTTATTGTGTCATTATATATTTTTTCAGTAAATCAGTATATATAAACTTTTAGTTGGACATAACATTTTTTTTAAATAATAAGGGCTCTCTAAAGTATCTTTTATTTTGTCATAATTCATCATTCATTATAAGGTAAGAATTTTTTCCCTGTGAAATTAGAAATTCAAAATTTTATTTTTATTTTACATGTTTTTGCTTCGGAACGGTATCAAAATGATACCATAAATGAATTGGCATCCCCGATTTATACGAAAGCGATTCCAAACTTGGCCTAGTAGCTTAACTGATGTAGATATCAAGATAAACTTGAGTCTGCCCCCCCCCCCCCCCCCCCTTAACATTTACATGTAAAATCTTAGTGGCTCCACTTCTCAAATCCATCCTTGGTACCTAAGAAATAATCATGCAGAGGGAAATATTTTGTTCACGAAAAGCCGTATTTGACCTTTTTATGTCATGTGCAAAGGAAACGAACTATCTGTGGATAGCAATCCGCTAACTGTTGACAGCCGTCATTCTATTTGACCAGCGATTTATTCAAATTGCCCGTATGTTCCTTTGGTTCAAAGAGTGAACGTGAGATAACCAGTGTAACAAGACCTTGAGATGAACTAATTATAATAATGTAGACAATCAGTGAGACTATAATGGCGTAGTAATTACAAAATCTCACTTCTGCCAAATTATAAAATATCCCGTCTTCAAAATGACCCTTTCAGTCGCTCTTTAATTTGTATGTGAATTCTAGAAATATGTAGGAAGTTTTTTAAATCAATTTTCCACCTATTTACGAAACAATATCGCTGAGATAATTTCGAAAAAGATATGAAGACTGCACGTTTCCCAAAAACCGAAAGGGATGAATTAGGGTACTAACGGGTCATTTAGTGTTAGAATTTTTTGAGTGGCTTATTATGCGGCCTAATACCAGTCACACCTATACACTTATATCATATCCTCGTATGTATCTACTGGTTTCCAGAGCCCTCAATTATTGTGTTGTTAGTAATCACCCGGCGTGACAACCCTATTCCATTTCTATTCTGTTAAAAACCGACGTAGTTGTTTTTATTTTTTGCACACGGGCAGTTTAATTTTGGCACGAACAAATTTATTTTGAATGTGGAATTTTATTAAGGTGGGTTGGTCCAAGATTGGTATTTGAGAAGTTCACGTTTTGAGGTTATATTGAATTTTTGTGGCTACGAGGTTAAATTGTATAGGTAAGGTTAGATTGTGTAGGTACTGTGAGGGGTGGAATAGCTCAGAAAAACACAGGGATGCTTGAGTCTTCATGTATGTATTTTATTACGATTTTAGCGCGCGTGGCCATGAGGCTCGATGGATAGGATTCATTATTTATATTGACTTTTAATTGGAATAAAGAATATTTGATATAAAATGACCAGTAATGTAGAGGTTTCTATCCAACCTCTACAGTACGCAAATTGATGAAAAATCTTATTAAAGGGTAATATAATGCCACCGTAAAGAGTGGTTCACACAGCGTCAGAGAAACGTATCCACAGTGATTTTAAAATAGTAACTCGCACCGTACGGTACTGCTTGAAAGATCCAATCCGATATTCGGACTATGCGCTCATACATATCTCAGATGATATACAAAAATATTTGTTGCCTTATTTTACCCTTCGTGATACTAGCTGCTACTTACAATGTTCCATTATCAAACCTCCCCGAGCTGGGAATCGATCCTGGGTCGCTCGTGCCAATGCAATTAACCTGCCTCTTAAGCCCCTGAGCTATTTTTGCTGTTATGGGATGGCTTGAAATTATGCATCATATGTTTGCAACTAATGTTGTTACATAGAACTTCCGTATCGGTGTCCTTATCGAACTAGCTAATAACATTATAGTGTCGGTCGTGACGGTATAGGGCTAAAGAAAGACGACACTATAATGTTATTAGCTAGTTCGATAAGGACACCGATACGGAAGTTCTATGTAACAACATTAGTTGCAAACATATGATGCATAATTTCAAGCCATCCCATAACAGCAAAAATAGCTCAGGGGCTTAAGAGGCAGGTTAATTGCATTGGCACGAGCGACCCAGGATCGATTCCCAGCTCGGGGAGGTTTGATAATGGAACATTGTAAGTAGCAGCTAGTATCACGAAGGGTAAAATAAGGCAACAAATATTTTTGTATATCATCTGAGATATGTATGAGCGCATAGTCCGAATATCGGATTGGATCTTTCAAGCAGTACCGTACGGTGCGAGTTACTATTTTAAAATCACTGTGGATACGTTTCTCTGACGCTGTGTGAACCACTCTTTACGGTGGCATTATATTACCCTTTAATAAGATTTTTCATCAATTTGCGTACTGTAGAGGTTGGATAGAAACCTCTACATTACTGGTCATTTTATATCAAATATTCTTTATTCCAATTAAAAGTCAATATAAATAATGAATCCTATCCATCGAGCCTCATGGCCACGCGCGCTAAAATCGTAATAAAATACATACATGAAGACTCAAGCATCCCTGTGTTTTTCTGAGCTATTCCACCCCTCACAGTACCTACACAATCTAACCTTACCTATACAATTTAACCTCGTAGCCACAAAAATTCAATATAACCTCAAAACGTGAACTTCTCAAATACCAATCTTGGACCAACCCACCTTAATAAAATTCCACATTCAAAATAAATTTGTTCGTGCCAAAATTAAACTGCCCGTGTGCAAAAAATAAAAACAACTACGTCGGTTTTTAACAGAATAGAAATGGAATAGGGTTGTCACGCCGGGTGATTACTAACAACACAATAATTGAGGGCTCTGGAAACCAGTAGATACATACGAGGATATGATATAAGTGTATAGGTGTGACTGGTATTAGGCCGCATAATAAGCCACTCAAAAAATTCTAACACTAAATGACCCGTTAGTACCCTAATTCATCCCTTTCGGTTTTTGGGAAACGTGCAGTCTTCATATCTTTTTCGAAATTATCTCAGCGATATTGTTTCGTAAATAGGTGGAAAATTGATTTAAAAAACTTCCTACATATTTCGAGAATTCACATACAAATTAAAGAGCGACTGAAAGGGTCATTTTGAAGACGGGATATTTTATAATTTGGCAGAAGTGAGATTTTGTAATTACTACGCCATTATAGTCTCACTGATTGTCTACATTATTATAATTAGTTCATCTCAAGGTCTTGTTACACTGGTTATCTCACGTTCACTCTTTGAACCAAAGGAACATACGGGCAATTTGAATAAATCGCTGGTCAAATAGAATGACGGCTGTCAACAGTTAGCGGATTGCTATCCACAGATAGTTCGTTTCCTTTGCACATGACATAAAAAGGTCAAATACGGCTTTTCGTGAACAAAATATTTCCCTCTGCATGATTATTTCTTAGGTACCAAGGATGGATTTGAGAAGTGGAGCCACTAAGATTTTACATGTAAATGTTAAGGGGGGGGGGGGGGGGGGCAGACTCAAGTTTATCTTGATATCTACATCAGTTAAGCTACTAGGCCAAGTTTGGAATCGCTTTCGTATAAATCGGGGATGCCAATTCATTTATGGTATCATTTTGATACCGTTCCGAAGCAAAAACATGTAAAATAAAAATAAAATTTTGAATTTCTAATTTCACAGGGAAAAAATTCTTACCTTATAATGAATGATGAATTATGACAAAATAAAAGATACTTTAGAGAGCCCTTATTATTTAAAAAAAATGTTATGTCCAACTAAAAGTTTATATATACTGATTTACTGAAAAAATATATAATGACACAATAAATACTCCAAAATCCCTTTAACTATATTTTATGTCTGCTACAACCTTAACCATGAAGATTAGAAAAACATTACAAAAGTTTTCCCGGAACGAACATACAAAATAAAAGCCACCGTACATCGTAGTCCAATAGTCAGCTGACAGTTCTTTTGTTTCCGAAGTTCTCTGTAAGAACTTCGCTTCACTCGCCTCGTTCAGTAATCAACGAGCTCCTTGCTTCAGCTACTAGGGTCTTAAAATATGTTGATTATAAAATGCCGCTCAGTTTGTCAAGCTAAAATGAGCAACACAACCCACAAGGCTTGAACATAAAGTGAAATGTGTCCACGAAATTGCATTTCGTTATCTTTTTACGGTGTAAAAGTGAGGATTTTCGTTATGAGCTCATTCGTCTTGTGAGGCTGCGGTTGAGTACAATACAGACGAGTAGGTGACACGTGCGTAAATCCATACTATTATAAATGGGAAAGTGTGTGTTTGTTTGTTTGTCCGTCTTTCACGACAAAACGGGGCGACGAATTGACGTGATTTTTTAAGTGGAGATAGTTGAAGGGATATAGGCTACTTTTTGTCTCTTTCTAACCCCCCACTTCCCTAAAATGGGGGGTGGAAGTTTGTATGGAGCATTCCGGGGGGCAAAGGGGAACCGTGTTACCCCGAATTTAACGCGAGCGAAGCCGCGGGCAAAAGCTAGTTAAAAATAAATCAGTAATAGTTATAATCCTAATATTGGATATTTTTTATATCAAATGTATGGGAGAAGCTGAATTTACTACATCTTTTCAGAAAATTGTCAATAAGCATATTTTTTTTGAAAGTAGGTACCAAAAAAAATATAAGTCGTTTTAGGATTTAGGTTGCAATTTTTTATGAGACTGGATATTTTTAGACGAAAAAATATTACACTTACAATTCATATATTTATTTGATAATAATTAAAGAGTACCTACAGTAAACTGCGAAAACAAAAAGACTTCCCAGGACTTATTTTTCCACACTGTATATATCTATTTTAAAATTGTAAATTAGGATTTTATAATTGAAAATGAATAATTAATAAATGATTTTTTTTATAAATTAGAGTTACCCGAAATGTATGTTCGGCTTATACTTCGAAACTACTGCACCGATTTTTATGCGGTTTTCATCATCGCGTAGGAATTTTATGGAGGTTTTAAGTTAATATACATTATTACATACATATGTGAGGTTTGCTTACCCAAAGTCATCCTTCCACTAGTTCTCAGATCTAACAGGTTTTTAGGATTGTATCGCTCTCCACTTCTTCGCCATAATATTTTACGACCGTCCTTATCCGATTTGAAACACTTCTCATCAGTATAAATAACTATCTCGTTTTCCCAATCGAAGTTTCGGTAACGTTCAGCAAAGTTTTTTCTTGCTGCCCGATGTGCGTCAGTAAGGGGGATTTTTTTGGCTGGCTTGTAATTGTGGATCTGGGCAGCATGCAAGTGTCTTCGAATGGTGCTTATCGACACTCCAAAATTTTCGGCACTGGAGCGAGTAGTCGTAAACGGAGCGTCTGTGTGTATTTGCACTGTATTACGGTGACGCTCAGATTCATCCGTGTAAACTAAAGGGCGAGGACCTTGGCGCTCACACTTAACGTCACCCGTTTTCTGATATGTCCTTATCCACTTACGAACCGTTTTTCTCTGTTGATATAAATAATAATAAGCCGTATGTTAATAAAATATCTAAGATCGAAATAAGGTAATAAATATTGTCACTATTTATTCCAAAAAAAATAACACATTTTCCTATCACTTACCGTTGTATTCAGATCCTGAGCTATTTTTGTAACACTGTGGTTCTGTTCCCAGAGAACTATTATCTTAACCTTTAAAAATTTCGTCAGTCGAACCATCTTCAAAACTTTTTAACTGTGGATAGTTACCAAAGGAAAGTTGTCGAGATATATCGTAAAACACGCTGCCACAAAATCTGCAATGCTACCGAACTTATTTCATAAATACCCACTCATGCTTGTATTTAATAAAACGGCTGTTATTCTTATACTACGGCAGAACACTTTAACACCAGTCTTATTGCACAAGTAATAAGAGTGTTTTCTGTGAATAACGTAATTAATGACGGTGCATCGCAATAACGAAGTAGGGCTTTTTTTTTTTATACTACGACGGTGGCAAACAAGCATACGGCCCGCCTGATGGTAAGCAGCTACCGTAACCTATGGACGCCTGCAACTCCAAAGGAGTCACATGCGCGTTGCCGACCCTTTACAAAGAGGAGGATTCACTGTGTTGACGACTAAAGGAACAAGAAGGTCCCTCATCGTCAACACACTGGGTCAAGACCTAAAGTCAGACCGTCATTAATTACGTTATTCACAGAAAACACTCTTATTACTTGTGCAATAAGACTGGTGTTAAAGTGTTCTGCCGTAGTATAAGAATAACAGCCGTTTTATTAAATACAAGCATGAGTGGGTATTTATGAAATAAGTTCGGTAGCATTGCAGATTTTGTGGCAGCGTGTTTTACGATATATCTCGACAACTTTCCTTTGGTAACTATCCACAGTTAAAAAGTTTTGAAGATGGTTCGACTGACGAAATTTTTAAAGGTTAAGATAATAGTTCTCTGGGAACAGAACCACAGTGTTACAAAAATAGCTCAGGATCTGAATACAACGGTAAGTGATAGGAAAATGTGTTATTTTTTTTGGAATAAATAGTGACAATATTTATTACCTTATTTCGATCTTAGATATTTTATTAACATACGGCTTATTATTATTTATATCAACAGAGAAAAACGGTTCGTAAGTGGATAAGGACATATCAGAAAACGGGTGACGTTAAGTGTGAGCGCCAAGGTCCTCGCCCTTTAGTTTACACGGATGAATCTGAGCGTCACCGTAATACAGTGCAAATACACACAGACGCTCCGTTTACGACTACTCGCTCCAGTGCCGAAAATTTTGGAGTGTCGATAAGCACCATTCGAAGACACTTGCATGCTGCCCAGATCCACAATTACAAGCCAGCCAAAAAAATCCCCCTTACTGACGCACATCGGGCAGCAAGAAAAAACTTTGCTGAACGTTACCGAAACTTCGATTGGGAAAACGAGATAGTTATTTATACTGATGAGAAGTGTTTCAAATCGGATAAGGACGGTCGTAAAATATTATGGCGAAGAAGTGGAGAGCGATACAATCCTAAAAACCTGTTAGATCTGAGAACTAGTGGAAGGATGACTTTGGGTAAGCAAACCTCACATATGTATGTAATAATGTATATTAACTTAAAACCTCCATAAAATTCCTACGCGATGATGAAAACCGCATAAAAATCGGTGCAGTAGTTTCGAAGTATAAGCCGAACATACATTTCGGGTAACTCTAATTTATAAAAAAAATCATTTATTAATTATTCATTTTCAATTATAAAATCCTAATTTACAATTTTAAAATAGATATATACAGTGTGGAAAAATAAGTCCTGGGACTTATTATTAGTTTCCTGGAAAACTACCTTAAAACGTTGAGATAGCTAAATTCGCTGAAAGGAAACATTCTTTTATTTTTCCTAAAAACTAAAACTGCGTTCACAGTTTTTTTCTTAATTTTCTCTTTTTCCATACTAATTGTATGAAAAATCTTTTTATTATTATTTATGAGTTCTCTTGTGCCCTAAACTTGGTTGGTATTAAGAAATTTTTATCCTTGTTGGAAATAGGATCGATTGGCATCAATTGTCATAAAAATTATTTATGGCAAAAATTACAAAATAAATAGTTTTTTTGTGAACTATACTTTTTTCCAAAAATTTGTAAATGCAGTTATGTCCCTTAAAAAAATTCAAGAGTGTTTCCTCTCAGTGAATTGAGCTATCTCAGCGTTTTAAGGTAGTTTCCCTCCAGGGCCCGACTTATTTTTCCACACTGTATATATCCAAATCTATACTAGCGATCCAGCTACGCACAGGTTTTTGTGCCCAGTTTTTTGTGTATCTTAAAACCTTCTCCATAAAATTCTCTACACGTTTGTCAAAACCGCATTGAAATCAGTGTAGTCGAACACATACTTCGGACAACCCTGATTTATACATTTTATAATATGTATAAATATGAAGCCTACCTAAAGAAAATGTAATAAAAAAATAGCTAATACCAATATATTTATTAAGAATATTTTCAGGCTATTGGGGTTGGATATCCTCCATGGGTCCAGGAGAGCTGGTGGAAGTAGGCAGCCGTATGAACGGTCAACGCTATTTGGAGGTGCTAAGAGACGTGATGCTGCCGACAGTTCGCGTTGCATATCCCGAAGGCCAAATTTATCTTGTCCATGACAATAGTTCGGTGCATCGCTCATAAGTCGTCCAAGAGTGGCTGTCATCGCAACCTGTGTCCTGACCTGAACCCAATAGAAAATCTGTGGGGTCAAATGATTCTTAATTGGGATTCCACTGAAATCCGGTCGAAACTAAATTTAAACGAAGAGGTATACCGAACGTGGGATCTGATGCGAAATAGTGCCGCATGCGCGAACATGGTCACGAGCATGGCAAGTCGGCTTCAGCAAGTATACGACAACGATCGTTATCCTCTACGTTATTAAGCATCAAGAATCATTTGATCACACACCTATTGGATTCATGTTTCATGTATTTTATGTGTTCATTAATCAATTAAAAACAGATGGTGGAAACCACTAATGTAATAACATTTATTCCTAGGAATACATTATAAATATATATTTTTAGATTCTTGTTTGAAAAGGCACCATGATTAATTATCATTTATCACAAAATAAACCATTTTTGGATGTTCAGTAATAATAAAAACCTCAGAATTCATTGTCAGTATCTATCTATTATTTATCTTGTTACAAAGAATAACGCGAATTAACCATGTAAATTTAAATTCATGCCAATTATGGATATTGTAGTTTATTTCATTGTTATTTCAGTGTTGAGTAGGTTTTTTAAGAAGTCTAAAACTGTGATAAATACGAGAGATGTAAATTGTTAGCTACCTAACTTGTAGTTAACATGCTGGTTCTCTCATATAAAATACAGTTTAAAATATAAAGTAGATAAAAAATAATAATTTATTCCTAAGAAATTACATATTTGTATTTTGCATGCCGTTTCTACCTAAATTTGTAAATGGAGAAAACAAATTTAATGTTTAATATTACAGAACTTATAGAGTTCCTTTCACGAAAGGAAATAAGTGAATGTGATGTTTTGTGATAAGTGATGTGATTTTTATGCTAACTCAAATCTATACTGTGATCCTTTATGAATTATGAACAGTGTTTACATATACTTAACGTTTCAATTCGTTTTGGTAAAAAAACAACAAACACTTACCTGATAGTGCAAAAAAAACGTTTCTGAATTAAAGATACTATGATTACAGGTCCAACCAACTAAATAACAAACATATTCTTGCCGTTAGCTTGTTTTGCTGATTTTAAATATATGATACGCCCTTTTTCCCTAAGAGGGCAGATTACCTCACCCAAAGGATACTCACAAAAAACAAATTCCGAGTTATTTATGTTGTATTTCTTAGAATATGAGGGAATACTGTATTCAATAATGTCTTCCGTTTCATATGTTTTATTTAAGCGAGATCCTATATTTCTCTTACTTAAATACCTATGTATTTTATTGGAAAAAATAAGTTATGTAGGTAGTATATATAAACATTACTAGTAAACCCTATGAGCGTTATAGAATCTATACAGGTGCTTACTAGCGTCAATAAAATGTCTACTTACATTATAAATTATAAATATGAATTATTCTTCAAAATGCATACTGGAGTTTTAAGTAAATAAAGCAATTTGTTTTCAAATGTCTGTTTTTCTTTTTGCATTATATTAACATAATAAAAACGACACATAAATTAAGCTTACGTATTTAAACGTTTATATCAGCTTGTGTTAGTTCATAATTAGTATAATTACTAACATCTTAGTTCATAGAAACTAACAAAAAATGGATCTCTTGTTATCTGATAAATAAATAAATTAAATTAAATTAAATAAAATTAAAATAATTAAAAGAAAAATAATGAAAAAAAAAATACAAAAAGTTACCGCCCGTCTTGGGCGCGAACCTTCAACCTCATGAACGTGAACTTTATGATCCAAGTGGTTAAACAACTTGACCAAACATGCACTTACTGCGTAAGTCGAAATTTGTGTACGTTTGTAGGTCTAAACTGGGGGTGGATACATTTCTATGATGCTGTGTGTTCAATGGGGTTTTATTTTAATTTACTAGAGGTCCGATTAATGTTTTATACCTACTCATCAACATCATATGATCATTATCAGCATGAGTATTATCAAATGCTGAGTATGTTACACCTATTATGCTTGGTATACCAAATGTACAATTCTATGGTAGTTATTCCAATTAGGATCATCAAGCTTGTTTCTGTATAGGACTATCTATGTAGTGCTATGAGTATTTATCTAGTCATTAGGGAAAAGTCTTGAAATTAACCTGAGTTTGAAGAGTGATCTTCAACCCTTTTTCACCCACTGTTGAGTATCTTATAGGTCTCCTCATAAACACGCGATTTTCCACGGTTCTGGGGTTTGTTGCATCCAGTTCTTTCTAACCACTCTGGCACCTTGCGAACTGCCCTCCGGAACTACGAGTCAAGCCAAGCCAAGGTCTCCACTCGGATATTAGTCGGCACCATCTGTTATCTGAAGAGTCACCTAGCAGACTGTTACCTTGGCAAAGAGATTGATTGATTCAGCTACCAGGCCCGCTAGCATATCTTACGTTGTCGCCTGTCACTCCATACTTCGAGTCGCGCTTGAAGTATGAACTGTCGCGACAAACGTCAAGTTATATGCTAGGCGTATAGATAGCATATAAGAGACATTTCATCAGCATACTAAGAGCCAAAAATAAAACACTTCCAGTTTAGTAAATACTATACCGTTTTGACTTACTGTTAACAATATTGTGTGGGTGTAGTTAAAACCATCCCAAGTCCTATAATACAATGGAACAATAGGAAATGATTGAATTACCTAGAAAGCTTTTTAACCGCGGCTTTTGCGAGCTTTTAGTTCCCGTCAATCACGACAAATTGGAACTTTGCGGTCACTGACTACGGTTTTAGACAGCACTGGCGTATGGAAATAGTTACGTGTAAAACCAACCAACTGTAGCCCAGTACTGTACTATGATTAACAAACCGAAATTGATGTCATATTGGACTAAAAGCTGGCCACGTCAGATATGACACAATAATGAGAGCAATAAAACCTGTCTAGTTAGATTTATTTACCACCCTTATTACTAGATCCGGGCATCTGGCAGCTTTAAATGGGTGGAGGTCAGAGTGACAGACCAACAAAGTTATTCAGTTGGACAATAGTAATACCAAAATAGGTAAAAACTGCCGAAGTTTTGTCATTTATAGAGGACAGGGTCTATATTTTACCATAAAAAACAAAAAAACATTGTGTAATATTGCGCAAGAGAAAGCGCGACTAGACGACTAAATATAAATTGCATTATACATCATCTGGCACTACTTTCTCCCTAACAGAAACTTCTGGGTATGATATAATCTAATTAATTACATAATTTCTCATAATATTGAATCAAACCCAGAACTCCAGGATTTCTATTCTTAAAGTTATTTGCATTTTTGACCTCCACTAATAGGAGGCTACTACTATATAGCTGCCAGATGTCCGGATCTAGAAATAAGCATAGTATAGCAAACTAACTACATAAGTTTCATTATTGTGTCATATCTGACGTGGCCAGCTCTCCGTCTATATATATGTATAGAGAAAGTGAACATCGTGGCGTGGTTGTCAAGGACAATGACATAGTCACGAACCCGGATTATTGAGCCACTTGCCATTGTTCGTAATTTAGCCGTGTTATGAATGACCGATGTTACCGACTAGCTGTCAACTGTCAGTTACATCGGTCATTTATTACACAGCTAAATTACGAACAATGGCAAGTGGCTCAACAATCCGGGTTCGTGACTGTACATGGAAATGGCTTCACCGACAAGAGCTTAGCTCTTAAGATAATTATGATGATACTTCAGAAAAAGTAACCTAGTCCTCCAGTAGTCCAGTGACCGAGGCCGGATTTGAACCAGTGTCTTCAGCTTTCGAGGTTGACGCCCTGACCTCTAGACCACACGGGTTTATTTATATAGTTTGTAGTGCTACTACTTAGAATTATAAATCAAAAAATATTGAACAAAAGAATTTGATTTGCTTTAAGATTTATGGTCCTCTTGTTTAATGCTTAATTCAGCATCAATCCGTATCTTCTTTTCAGTTTAATCTAAGTTGTTTTTTTTTAATTTATTTTGCAATTATTAAATAAAAGTCACATCTGGACTTTTGCTGTTTCTAAAATCTGGTGCGGCCTTCATACTAAAAAAAAAAAAAAAAAAAAAAAATAGAACTTTTAATTTAATCTAAACTTGATCTAATCGTGACATCGCTCGGATACGAATTCGTAACAAGTCATGATCTTAAAATTACAATAGCGCTCAGTGTCATCGCGGCTATGGGCTTCAGCATATTTTGTTTTAAAAATATGAACATAAAAGCAAGTTTCTAAAATCGCTTTCAACCCCGAAAGCTTTCTATTCATCGTGATTGACTCCAACCATTTCACAAATAGATGCTCTCACGCAATACAATAACGTCGTAACTACACACAGCGGTCATACTGACTTGTTACGTTATAGACCTAGGTTGGTTAACTGGCCATTGCGTGGGGTAGGAAGGGTCTTAATTTCTAATGCAACCAATTTTACGTGACCTTTACGTTCTGTACCTGCAACTAGAACAAAATTCTCAATGAAGTGTCTGTTCAGATCAGACTCTATAAGGTGTAACAAAAATCCTGGTGATCCGTTTAATGGCATAATTAGTATCGTATTCTATTAATTAAAAACTAAGAAAAAACTCACGCGAAAAAGAAATTTGGGTATGTTACTAGGGTCGGCCCGCAGGGATGACGTGTCCCATACAAAATGTTTTCTGCCTCATAAGACCATTTTCGCGTAATAACATTGGATCTAAGTAGCTAATTTACTAACTCATTAGAATCACTATCTTCATATAAATACCCCTTTATTTATTTAACTTAAGTTATGATAGACCAAACATTTAGAAAACTCGAAACCTTACTAACTATATCTATACATATAATAATGCTGAAGAGGGTCGAAAGTCTGTACATGGAAGATAATCGAAAAAAAGTTGGCTGGGGATACTTAGAATCGATAACAGAACACGTTCCAACAATTTTTAGAATTTTTGTCTGTTTATCTGTTTGTCTGTTTATTTGACCGCGCATCACGTGAAAACGGCTAAACGGATTTTGATGAAATTTTTTACAGAGATAGATTGAGTCCCGGGAAAGGATAATAAATAGTTTTAATCCCGAAAATCAACCCTTGTGGGGGTAAAAAGGGGGTTGAAAGTTTGTATGGAGAATTTTTAATCGCTGAAACAACTTAGGTAGAAATTAGTATGAAGATAATTTGAGTCCCGAGAAATGTCATAGAATAGTTTTCAAACCCTTGTGGGGGTGAAAAGGGGGTTGGAAGTTGGTATGAGGAATTTTTTATCGCTGAACTAATTTAGATGAAATTTGGTATAGAGATAGCATGGGTCTCGAAAAAGGACAAAGGATAGTTACATCTTCGAAAAAGGGCGCCCCCCCCATCTTACTTTTGAACCATAGGTCCAAAAAATTTGAAAAAATAATGGAAGTGAAGCCTGAAAGGTACTTTCAATAAAAACTATATTGAATAGCATCGGTTCAGCTGTTTGTGAGTTGTCAGTCAAAAACGCAAAAGTGAAAGGACGTAAGTGCCGGACAGTAAAATGGCGGAAGCGCCGCCAAATATTTTCATATAATAATGCTGTACATATAATAAAGCTGAAGAGGGTCGAAAGTCTGTACATGGAAGATAATCGAAAAAAAGTTGGCTGGGGATACTTAGAATCGATAAGAGAACACGTTACAACAAATTTTAGAATCTTTGTCTGTTTATCTGTTTGTCTGTTTATTTGACCGCGCATCACGTGAAAACGGGTAAACGGATTTTGATGAAATTTTGTACAGAGATAGATTGAGTCCCGGGAAAGGATAATAAATAGTTTTAATCCCGAAAATCAACCCTGGTGGGGATGAAAAGGGGGTTGAAAGTTTGTATGGAGAATTTCTAATCCCTGAAACAACTTGGGTAGAAATTAGTATAGAGATAAATTGAGTCCTGAGAAATGTCATAGAATAGTTTTCAAATACTTGTGGGGGTGAAAAGGGGGTTGGAAGTTGGTATGAGAATTTTTTTACCGCTGAACTAATTTAGATGAAATTTGGTATAGAGATAGCATGGGTCTCGAGAAAGGACAAAGGATAGTTACATCTTCAAAAAAGGGCGCCCCCCCCCATCTTACTTTTAACCATAGGTCCAAAAAATTTTAAAAATATAATGGAAGTGAAGCCTGAAAGGTACTTTCAATAAAAACAATATTGAATAGCATCGGTTCAGCTGTTTGTGAGTTGTCAGTCAAAAACGCATAGTGAAAGGACGTAAGTGCCGGATAGTAAAATAGCGGAAGCTCCCTTAATAAACGACCTTTTGAACGGATGTTTTTTAACAGGGTGGCAATTACGGAACCCTACACTGAAGATGGCCGGACATGCTCTTGGCCGGTTTTTTTTTTGCGTTGTTATCCCAGAAGTCACCCCTTAAGGATTACTAACTCCAATTGTCTAGAAAATCTCCGGCCAGGTATAGGTAGGCTATAAAAATTCAACCCCTAAAAGGGGGGTAGCCACTACACTCGATTGAGTTAATTTTGCACCTGAATCTTATGGCGCTACTTAGGAAATAACTAATAACGCTGAAATTAATACGTTGTGATGTGAATAAGCCACTTAGGAAGGATTTTGCCAAATCAACTCTAAGTTTAGAAGTGGGGGTACGGATATCATCATATTTAAATGAATTATTGACTTAATACTACAACAAAATTAAACGACAACAAATTAATTGCCACGCATTGCATTAGTATATTACTTAATAAGTTGTTAGGTTATGATATTGAGTATAGATTTTGATGTATATATCCGATAGCCCCCCCCCCCCCCCAAATCGTACACGTCAAATAGAAAGAAAGAAAGAAGAAAGAAAACACATTTATTTTAACGCCGCAAAATTAAACATTATTTAACCTAGAAACATTAACACAGGCACAATCAGACGTTAAAATAGGATCCCTACTCAGCGTAATGCCGCGGCAAGCCGCAAATAGAAAAAATCATTACTGACCCCCTCAAAAAAGGCTGAGGGGGCTCAAAAAAACATTTCTGCATTAGTGAACCCCCCAAATACATAGTTACCCTCCCCATTTTTAGACTTCAACCGCGTCTGTTCTTACCTTTTCATTCATAGACTGATTTGACTGGATTCGATTTGGATGATATTTGCCATGGACATGATATGAATAGGTACACTCAAGGACGTATAAATACAAAAGTGGTACTGTATCGTCCGATATACACCTACCTACCTATGTCGTTTAAATCATGTAATTTTTTTTAATAAGGGCGAAAAAAACTATTGATTTTGGAGTGTAGTTTTATTTAGTGGTAATTGTAAAATATTTATCTGGACTACTGTCCTCTAGCGTATCCATCTGTCAACTTTACTTCAAGACCTTCCAGTTCCGCCTCCAGGGGGAGGGAGAGAAATTAGGGGCGAATTAGCCGCTTACTGACAAAGACCGAATTCCACGCGGGCGGAGCCGCGGGCACAGCTAGTTTATAAAGATATCTTACCATAATTTGCAACATCCGCGCTACCACGTCTTTTGCTGTGATCAAAAAACTTGTACAAGCAAGAAAACCTCGAATTCCCTGAATTCCCTGTCACCTTACCTGAGTACTACTACCACAGGGCGGACACGTCATACTACAAAACTCGATTGACCGCGTTTGTGTGCACAGCACATCTGTGCACGCTTCAATGTATGCGTACGTCTTACGGCGCTTACGGGCGCTGTTTCCGCTGTCGATACGCTGCCAACCTGAAGGATTAGCCTACTAGTTGTCTACCAATCAGCCGCCGTGGGGTAAGGTAATCCCGTTCGGGGCGAGGCGTAGCGTGGTCATTGTGAATGAAATACTATTATTTATTCTGTGCTACTACCATCATACTCTAGCAGATACATCAAATAAATATTATGTTCCAGATTTTGAAACTAGTTTACTTCATGGGACTCACACCAGGCAAGCAATTAGAATAAGACTTCAGTGCAAAAAAAGTAAATGTAATCCCTGGATATAAATTCCCTAGACACTTGCGTCGTTTCAGACCTGTTGGCTCTTGCTGCGGTGAAAAGCTTTTGCGATGATTAAATTATACTTTATTGCATTTGCGTATTGTGGTTGATTTGCATGGGAATGCAATGATAGCTAGTTTCTGGTTTATTTTATAAACCGAGTCAGGTAAATAAGGGTTTTGTTTTATTTCGAAATATTTCATCTTATTTTTTGCGGTTCTTTCCTTGCTATCTTTAAAAAAAATTGTAGATTAACATAGCTTTAAAAATATGGGTTTATAATTTAAGCCAAGCAATCACGTCATTAACGGGGCATTATTATTAAATTTGTTGTCTTATACTAACCATACTAGTAATTACTTAGATATGAAGGGTACACGGAAAGAACATGTCTAGTCACTTTGACAACATTTTGAGTTATAGCGCTTTTAAAATTTGGAACGATCAATTAACCATACTATTTTCATAACTAGATGGTTTTTATGAGTTAAGAAGTGGATTTACGTTAAGACTTACAGCTGTAACAGAATTTGTTACTAATAGTACAAGCTCTACATTTTGATATAAAAATCTCATTTTACAAAAAAAGTGACTAGACATGTTCTTTCCGTGTACCCTTCATATAGCATACTAACAAAAACTGATCCCAGTTGGTCTGGAAATAAATGAATATGAATTATGTTAGTTTCATACGTTTTGTTCGGTGATTACTAATTAGACAACCTAGCAAACAATGTCACCTGTTATTTGAAAAAAAGAAACAGATAAAACTGCAATAATATACAAAAAATTCAACAGTTTTTCGGCGACATCGCTACGTTCTACAAAAGATATAAAGCATGTCATGTCGCCAAAACAGTCGAATTCACCTCCCACGGATGCAAGAGGTAAATAATAGCTTCAGTACTCGTAGAATAACTTAAAACCTAAATTTAGGACCCAAATCACGTAGCTGCGTTCGTTGCTATCTATTCTAGCTCTGCGTCACTTGGGACCTAAAGGGGTATCCTAACTTTAAGAATCTGATCTTGATTGTACTTTTTTTGCAATGCATCCCGCTCTCACAAATCTGTAATCTAGTGTAAGAGAGATGAACACGGAACTTTGAACACACTTGAGGTAGTTTTTTTAAGATATAATTAAACTTAACTTTTTAAATTTAAACTTCTGATAGATATACAAACACTATAAATACAATGACATACAGTTTTACTTACCTATCCCGGCGACTGGGTAAAAGAGGCAGAAGATCGTGACTGCTGGAAGAAGACTCTGGGTGAGGGCGTAGTCGTGCATGATAAGTCATGGTCGACCCACCGGGAATCATTCACAAAACGGGAACTGAGACACCGACCCACTGCTCTCTCACCTTCACCACCAGGCACACGTTTTATCTGTCACATATGCAGCCGTGGTTGTCGGTCGCGCATCGGCCTTGCGAGCCATTTGCGCAAGTGTTGCTCTCCTAAGAACACCGTTTAAATCGTCACCCTCTTGATACAAGAGTGTTGACGCGTGACTTTTTCGGAAATCCTAGGTCTCAATTTTTTCGGAACGATTCAATTAGCAAGTTGAGTGTAATATAAAAATATATTTAAGTACTTTAATAAGTTTTTACGTTTCGAAATAAACAACAAGTTTTCCAGAAAAAGTCTAGACATATTCAAGACGCCCTTCAATTGCTAGTAATATGAAGTCAATGTCAAATCAAGTGGAATTTTTTAAGTTTGAATACGGCTCCTATGCTATTGTTCCTTCAGTGTAAAAGCTTTCTAGCTTTTAGAACTTTTTTGGGGTTTTTCAACGATTTTCTACGTAGCTGACTTTCTATGAAGCGGAATACAAAATAGGAGCTGTGAAATTTGTACGGAGTAGTCAGATTTTTTGTTTAGTAACATTCAGGCACCTTAATAATTTTAAACAAAAAAGACCCGATTTCACTAAGATTCCAAAAAGTAATGCTCGAGCTACTGTAAAAAAAAATATTTAAAAAAAACACAGAATCGCAACGAATTCAAAACCACCTCCTTCGAAATCATTCAGAAAACGATGACTCGCTGTTGTTTACTAAATTATGATATTGGAATACTTAAACCTAATCCTTATTTTATATCATAGGCAATCTTCTATCTTATATATATAAAAGAAGAAACTGACTGACTGACTGACTGACTGACTGACTGACTGACATATCAACGCACAGCCCAAACCGCTGGGTCTAGAGATTTCAAATTTGGCACATAGGTTCCTTATAAGGTCTAGGGGAGCACTAAGAAAGGATTTTTCAAAATTCACCCCCTAAGGGGGTAAAATGGGGGTCCAAAGTTTGTATAGCGAAACAAGATTTGTTAGACTATTTTATTCGAAACTTCACAGGAGTATTCCTAACGATAAATGAGTAAACACGTCTTTCAGGTTTTTTGAAATTCAACCCCCAAAAGAGGCAAATGTGGTCACAAAGTCTGAATATCAACATGGGTATCGTATCCTTTTTGAGTACTTATAGTACGCGGGCGAAGCCGCGGGAAAAGGCTAGTAAATAAAAATAAGCACTATTTTCTTTTGTATGTTCTATTTGACAACTAGGACTGACTAGGCCCAATGTGTGACCAATGTGTGACCAATGTGAGACCAATGTGATACCAATGTTGAATGAAAATCTGTTCGGATAGCAAATGTCAATGTCGTTATAGCGTTGAGTTGAGTTGGGTTGGAGCTGTGTCTGTCCAGTGTGTGTGTTTATTTTTCCAATCGCGGCCCAGGCTACGAGCGTAGCGCGTAGCACTAGGTGGAACGGAAAGTGTTAAAATTAGCTTTACACAATTGTATGTCTTTAGTTTCTTGATTTATACATTTGTAATTAAGGACAAAATTCCACCACATTAATACTAAAAACTTCATTATTTTATATTTCTTAATTAATGCGTGTTTTTTTTATTCATCATTTTGCAAAATTTGCAATGAGCTCCCAATACTAATCGTAATACAGTGTTTCTCTTCCACTCGCGCTGAAAGAGATAGGGATAAAATTTAGCTGTAGTCGTTCCCTTAATGCTATATTAGGCCGTATTCTAACTTTAAAAAACGTATAGACACGATCCAACTTCAATACAACTCCAATGCATTAATAACGCAATACAGCTACGGCATAAACATCTGAATCATAAATATCAGAATTTGCTTGAGAAATATGCCAACGCAACTCCAATACTACTTCAATATTGGTTTAATGTTTGCTTTAGTCGGTGGTGTACACTTATTTATACTGAAAATGATGATGATGGAATTTCCATTTGCATAGCTAATCTTTTAGGCTCTAAGATTAATTTAAGAAGGGGAGCCAATCAAATTTTTTATGCAAATTTTTGACGAAGAGGGGGGTGCCCCCCAAATTTATTTAAAAATAAAATAGAGCTATATAGTCAAGTTTGATATCACTTTTGTGTAAAGCAAGGATGCCGAATTCATTTTTGGTATTTCATTTATACCTTTCTATTTAAGAAAACTGAGAAAACATAAAAAATATGAAATCAACGTTTGTTTTTTTTTTAAATAAATGGCTATATATTTTTTATTTATGGTCGTATCATAAAAAATATATTTTCGTGATAAAGCCCTGTTATTTCCCTTTATAAAAAGTATTATTAATCCTATATTGGTTATAATATCTTTAACAAAAAAATAATAATATGCCTGTTATCAACCACAATTTAATTATGTAGGAAAAACGATGTGGTTTGAGCTCATTAGAGCTTACCATTATAAATTTTGTGATTGAAATTACACCCTCGTTCTGTTGACAAATTGATCCAATATCTGCTGCACACCTTAAGTTCTGATGACAATTACAATTTAATAGATTCAGTATCATTGTAAATCCAAGATAGCTGCCGCTACAGAATGCCGCTTATTACACATTTCATAACAAACCTTTCAATCAAGTATAAAATGAAAGAGATTTTTTAGTAGAACACAGTGCATTGCGGATCATAAAGTAAGCGGAGTTTAGACAGTTTTAGTAACATAACAACTTGAAAAGAAAATAAATATTGTTTAGGTAAATTCACGAGCTTTGAGAAAGTCTTAAAATGTACTAAAGACCTAATTGGTGAATACTGCGAATCCCTTAATCTAGATGTTGCAGGTTTGGTTCCTGATTGCCCGGTGCCTCCTAAATTGTATGGGTTACCGAAGATACACAAGGCGGGTGCCCCGCTACGTCCAATAGTGAGTCAAATTGATGCTCCAACTTACAAATTGGCTCAATACTTAGCAGGAGTCCTTTCATCTTTACGGGGTAATACTAGAACACATACAAAGGATTCTTACCATTTCATCAGTGACATTAAAGACCTTACATTAACTGATGACGAGATCATGGTCAGTTTCGATGTCCAGTCACTCTTTACGAGTCTACCGGTACAAGACTGTATTGAAATTGTGAAGAAGAGGTTGCGTGAGCAGGACATGTCTGAAGAATATGCTAAGCTCTTGGAACACTGCCTTACATCAGGATATCTACTATGGAACAATGAATTCTTCCTGCAAGTCGACGGTGTAGCCATGGGGTCCCCGGTATCTCCAGTAGTCGCTGACATCTTTATGGAGGACTTTGAGGAGAGGGCGCTCTCATTGGCTCCCGTGCAGCCGAAGATTTTCAAAAGATACGTAGATGATACTTTTACTATATTACCTAAAAATAGTGTTTCAGTTTTCCTTGACCACCTCAATTCCATTCATAGTAAGATTAAGTTTACCATGGAATTGGAAAATAATTGTTCACTGCCTTTCTTAGATGTACTAGTATTGAGAAACCCCGATAATACCTTAGGCCGCACTGTATATAGGAAACCTACACATACAAATAGATATTTGAATGGTAGATCACACCACCACCCCAGTCAGCTAGCTACTGTAGGCAAGTCTTTGTTTCAGAGAGCCCAGAGGATATGTGATAAGCAGCACCTGGCGGCGGAACTCCGGCATGCCAAGGATGCACTTCAAGCGAACGGGCTCAAGATTCCACGGCTCAATCAGAAAGCTCGGATGAAGATTCCTACAGTTGAGCGCCGGCCTGCCGTCTTGCCTTTTGTCCGAGGAGTCACTGACAGGATTGGCAACATCTTGAAACGTGCTTCTATAAAAACTTACTTTAAGCCAATGAAGAAGATGTCACAGTTCCTGAGGTCAGTGAAGTCGGCTACTCCTCTACAGAGTGCAGGGGTCTACAGGCTGGAATGTGAATGTGGTCTATCATATGTAGGCCAGACTAAGCGGAGCATCTCTACTCGGGTAAAGGAACATATAGCCGATGTAAAGCACCGTCGACCAAGGTCAGCAGTCAGTGAGCATGTCATGGATAGACCCAACCACTCAGTTAAATTTGACAAACCGCAAGTCCTCGTCAAGGAGAAACGATACATTCCCCGGATGTTGCGAGAGGCAATCGAGATTAAAAAATATCCAAATTTCAACAGAGAGGATGGTTTTTCGGTACCACCAGCTTGGGATCCAGTTATTCATTTGGTTAAGGAGCAAGCTAGACATAGGACTGTGAGACCATAATGGTGGACAGTGTGGACACTAATAATAATTTAATACTAATTTAAAAAATTAAAAATAAAAATGAAAATAATAATTAATAATAATAAAATAATTTGTTTTGTAATAAAAAATAATTTGTTTTTATAAAGGCCCCTCCGGCATGTGCAAACACTAAATTTGTTTAATATTTAATATGTGGGTAGGTTTGCATATTGAGATAGTTTTTGAACGGAGGTAATTGTACATTTTTCCTCAGTCGACCCGTTGACCACGAACGCTGTAAAGTGTTTGAAACGTCGGGATGTAATTTAAACTCAATACACGCGATAAAATCCGTTTTTAATTGTTTTATTTCATGAATAACTATCGCGGCAACCGAAGACAATATTATTCACGAGCTTTTATTGAAAATAAACAATAATATAGATAATGTACAAAAAGCTATAAAAATAATTCGGTATCAATGTAGCTAGAGCATTGAAAAGACAAAAAACTAAAATCGTGGGGCGCTTGAATCTTTTATGAACGGACAACGCCTAATATCATTATAATATATATGAACTTAGGTTAGGTCCGCTACGCTAGTGGTGTGTTGAGTGGTACCTAGGACCTATCGATTATTTTACCCTTGAGTACATTTCCTGCATCATTATTATCATTATTTTCAATTAAACCGTTTAATATACGATTTTTAACATACTAATTTAACTACTATTAGAAATGGGGTGTTAACCTAACTCAAATATACATGGTAAATACCATACCAATAATAATATTTTAATAGTATGTAGTCAAAACAGAAAATAATTATTTTAATTATTTTATTTATGGCCTGGATACTCGTACGAGACTTTCAAGCCAAATATTTATTAGATACTCGTAAATCTGCACTATAATGTGTTACAAATATAACAATTGTTTTCCCCACACCCCACAAAAGTAGGAACATTCATATATTTTTTTCAAAAACGGTTGAAGTTAACATAAAACTTTAACAAAGGAAATATTTTTCATGAACTTCTCTACAATTTTTGCCTTTGAAGTATGTTGCTAAGACTTATAGTTTTCAATCTATGTGTCGCGAAAATTTTAATCCCCCCTTTTTACCCCCACCACACCATAAATTTAGGTGGCTCTGCTTCCTAAAATGGCCTATGGGTCCTAAAGTCTCACTATGCAAAAGGTGATCCCATCATCAATAAAATCCGTACAATGCCCTTTATTGTCGTGTGCACCACCGACTACTGTGTGTTGGAGTTATGTTTGAGATAGGTTGTATTTTTATTGTATTATTAGTGTATTTTTAAATTTGAATCCGGCACATTACCTGCAATTTGCCTAAAGCTCACCAAAACAGTGTTTACAGCCAGCACAAACTGCAGGTGCAACCGCGCGCTGATTTATACCGCGATTTGTCATCGCGCGATACGGAGCGACGCGGCGCCGGCGGCAGCCAGCTTGAGGCTTGAGACTGGGCGTTATGGTAAGCATAGCATTCCAGCAATCTAGAATTCTAGTTATATTTGCCTTTATAGTTATAAAGCAAATTAACTAGGAGCCTTATAACTTGAAGCGCCTTTTGATTTCGTAATTAGTATGGTACAAGGAATAAACTGGAGAGAGGGAAGAACGAACGAAGAAGTGCTGAGGTATGAGAGAACAGATGCCTGCTTAAAACAATTGAAAACAGAAGAGGAAATATTTTGAGGTACTTGATACGTCATGACTCTCATGACGATTACATAAAAACTATTAATGAAGGGAGAATACCAAAACGAAGAGGCCTAGGAAGACCAAGATGTGCGTTTCTAGATCAAGCCAAAGAAAAAGCTAACGTCATGACGTGGGAAGAGCTAAAATAGCCCACCAAATGAAGGAATACTTGGAGGAAATAATTCGTGTATAGCCAAATTTTGGTGTAGTTGTAGGCAAAGGTATCTTACGCAACATACTAAAAGTACTGGTGGATGGGGGCACCGCTACCGGGGAGGAGGGGGTGTAAAGGTCCCTTATTTTGGTTTTTCGTAAATAACTCGGTAACAGTGGCTCATACGAAAAAATGTTCTACCGCTTAATTCATTCACATATAATTTTCTATAAAAAATATTCTTTGCACTTTTTTGCTGGGATCAATATTTAACGAGATATCGAGGAAATACGATAAACACTTTTTTAAACTTTCGGAGCTAATATTTACGAAAGTATTAGTTTTATCCAAAAATTGATTTAGAGTACCCTTATTTGTTTTAAAATACCTAATTAAAACACATACTCATACGAAACTTCACTTGTCTAGTACTAGCCATCACTGAGCAGAGTGAGCAGGGTGCCTACCCTTATAGTTTCGGCATGTCCGTCTGTCCCCGTCTGTCCATCCATGGCTTTGCTCAGTGATGGTTAGTACTAGACGTCTAGACGGATAGATGGGGTCAGACGGACATGGCGAAACTATAAGGGTAAGAAGGGAGGTAGCAGGGTGAGCAGCTTGCTCAGTGATGGTTAGTACAAGAAAATAAAAAAATCGTATGAGTATGTGTTTTATTCACGCCAGCAAAGTTTTAAAACAAAATCTGAAAAAATATTATTTTTTCGGGTACCTCCCGTACACATGGAGTGGGGGGGTAAATACATTTTTTACTCCAACCCTTATGTGTGGGATATCGTGGGATAGGTCTTTTAAAAAAAATAAGGGTATTCTAAACTATTTTTGGATAAAACTAAAACTTTCGTAAATATTAGCTCCGAAAGTTTAAAAAAGTTTTTATCGTATTTCCTCGATATCTCATTAAACATTGATCCCAGCAAAAAATGATCTTTACACCCCCCCCCCCCCCCCGCTAGCGGCGCCACCATCCACCGGTACTTTTAGTATGTTGTGTTGTGTAAAATACCAGGCAGTTAAGCGTCTTCGTTTGGTGAGCTAAACAGAATTAGCGGAAAACAGAACGGAATGGTGATTACTCCACCGACAAGAGCCAGGCTTTTAAAATGATGATGATGATGATGGTCCAATTTTTATCAATAAATATTACATCCAATGGCAAACTACACTTTTTGAATAGGCCTCCACACCACCAGTTTTACAGGCTGGATCGCTTCAGAATATCATCAAGGTATTTTACAATTACCTACCTCCATCAACATGTTTATTTAAATAAAATATACTTTGGGAAGAGCGTTATCGCTCTGTGCGAGCCACATCGGCCGTTCGGGTATTGTTGAAAAAACGACGGACATATTTTACGACCTACTAGTTTTTAAGGTCCAACTTGCATAATGTGACGCATTATTTAATTTAATCATTGTAGGTATTAAAATGTAAAAAGATGATATTTTGACGGAGAAATAGAAACTTATTTAGAACCTAAACTTTATAATTGGAACATATTTAAACATTATATTTATATTATTTAGAACCTAAACTAAATGAGATCGTATAGTGTTTATACTTACATACAGCTCAATGCTTAGAAAAAAATCACATGCGTTTCATAATTTTCTAACACCAACGAATTAACTGTAGGTACTATAAATATAATCAAATCTCTATCTTTTTTAAATATATTATGTTATTTGTTTTTAGCGACGCGAGAGGTCTAAGTGTTTTTTTGCTTAGTTGATATTACATTACTTGATAAATAGTTAAGATACGTATTTTATACATATCTAAAAATGTTTTTCGAAGAATTGATTGTATATTTTTGAAGAGAAAGAATTTTCTCGAAAACAATTTCGAATGAAAACAATTTTCTCGAGAGATTTTTTTTTCAAGTCCAGTTTTGTTTCACATAGAATCTGATCGTAAACTTAGAAAAATAGCGATGAAATTTAAATCTGATAGAAGCATTTACATTTTGTAGTCTACGAGTAATTTTTGATTAAATTTATACATTGTCGTAATTTTCGTGATTTGTCAAAATATTCCAGATGTTACTTTAATAAGCATTACGTGCATCTCTTTCTTTTTTCCACGGGGGCCATAATCATATCTCTTTTTAATCGACACAAAATGGCGGAACGGAACCCGTATTGAAACGGCTGTTTCGGTCCCATATTTAAAATGCCAGGTTATTAATAAAAGTTAACGTTAAAATATCATACATTTCATTCGGCATACATTACTCAGCCCGGTATTAAACGTCAGTATTGGCAGTAAAAGCCTCGTGTCAAAGACAAAGTGAGATAGGCATTGAACTCATATAATACCATGAAACACAATCAGCACGAAAAAGTTGCACAGAAAAAGGCGTCCTATGCGATGCCTTTTGCCGAACCAGAGCCGATCGTTATAGTTACAAAATCAAATTGACATAGCCACAAAAGACCGAGTGGACCGACCGAATGTTCGTGCGTGCAAAGGCACTACTACTATGTCCTGTATGTGATAAGTAATTTATTTATTTATTTATTTAATCGTATGGCATAAATACAACGTGTTACTTGAGCCACTAAAAACCCCAGACACCCTAAATGATTTTTATTATTTCTAATTAATCTAGAGTATTTATTTTTCAATCAGTTAATTATTTCGAAATATATTCGTATGTTTAGTTTTCCTTACAATTCTATTCAATTGTTAACTCTAAATTTGTTGCGTTGTTGTCATATCTCTACATGTGTCATGTCATGTCAACCTATCAACCTACTTTGTCAATTTGTAATACATGACAAAAGATGACACACTTTGACAATGACACCCTACATGACACTATGTACAATAAAAAACAAATTGGTCAAAGCTGCCAGCCATTATTAACCCTTAACTACCTACGTCCTATTTGTATCGCACAACCACCTACTTCCCAAGTAACACATCAAAGCAGTATAACGGCTGTCTTATATCATATCTGTATGCTTTTAGCATTTTCAGTTCGTTTTATAGTAGCATTATAAACGTTTATAGTGCTGATATAGGTCTTAAATGGGCACGAATTACCCAGCTTGAGATCCTATACAGGTCATTTAATAGCATTACAGGCTCAATATGTCTGCGCTATTAGCATTATCGTTGTCATGGAAAGTGCCAATCGCATTAAAGAATCATTAGTACGCTCTATTAAGTTGCCAACTGCATTAAAGAAGCATTAATACGGCCAAAAAACTTGCTAATCGCAGTAAAGAAGAATAAGTACTCTCGATTAACTTGCCAATCGCAATACAAAAGCATTATACTAGCATAAGAGTGTAGTAAAATAAACCTTACGTCAATGCAAAAACGTCTCTAACACCGACGCAACAAATGTTATAATACAATGAACGTTGTGATTTAACTACTTTGTCTCGCAATATAAAATGGACGAAGACGGTACAAAAAACTGAATGAGTGACACGTCATATTAGTTTGCATCCTAACAAAATTTATAAAAGTTTTTGACTCCTTTACGTTATTATATCCTCCAAATATTACTGCGCAATGTAGTTTACTGTAAATGTGTATATAAGTTCATTGAAAATTTTCACGCACCTTTGATTTATTGTGGTTTTGCTATAAAATATTATAAAAAGATATGCGTCAAATAAACAAAACTATTGTGTAATCCTCGTATAGAACGAGTTTTGCATTATTAACATAATAGTGTTGGTTGAGCAGTCTTAAATTAAGTAATTTCATTATTATATAGGTATTTTCCTTGTATAAATAGGTCCGCATGATTTTATTTTTAGGTTATGAATTGTTTACAAAATGGCGTTGGTCTATATAGATGGAGAGCTAGCCACGTCGGATATGACACAATAATGAAAGCAACCAAACCCCTCTAGTCAGTTTGGTATACTATGCTTATTTCTAGATCTGGACATCTGGCAGCTTTAAAGTGGTGGAGGTCAAATAATGCAAACCATTTCAAGAAAATAAATCCTAGAGATCTGGGTTTGATGCAATATTATGAGAAACTATACAAATACTATACAATATTAAGAGAAATTATACAAAAGTTTATGTTGGGAGAAAGTAGTGCCAAACGATGTATAATAAAATATAGTTCATAGTTTGTCGCCTACTGTTTTTGTTTCCGTAATAATCATACATCGGGGTTTTCGGTGCGGGAATGATTTGAGAAAGAGTAGAGATCAACAGATAGGTTGAGAGTTAGTCTGAGAAAATATCATATTATGCCTAATGAATAACTACCTCTCTGTGAATAGCTTACACACTATGATACGAGCTTTTTTTCTTAGAGGCATGTTTGTATTGACTATTATATACTTAGTATTTTAAAAATGCAATTGCATATCCGAAATTTATTAACTAGATCTACCTAAGACAAAGACACGGTATAATAAGTGTCAAATATTAATCTTGACGTTCGATATTTATGAACTATTTGATTAACTGAAGAGGTTGAAAATGATCAGTCATTACATGAATTAATAAAAAAATACTTGAAAAAATCATAGGTATATGTATCTAAAATATATATACATAATAGTCAGCTATTACATATAAATTGTATATACCTATGATTTTTTCGATCAATTATTCATTAGCAGAGCTCGGATTTTTCACGGCAAAACAAAACACTAGCGTAATTTAGCCAGTGCTTGAAATATTATTTTATCGACACCTATCGAGTCTTACTAGAGTATATGACAGGTATTGCCTCAGTACATTTTTTCTTTTTTTATTCGATGGTATGTACACCTATCAGTGTGAATGTCAAAATTTAAAAACTAACAAACGTGCGAAAATTTCGAAAACCAGGAGACTTACTAGAGCTCAAAATCAATATTTTTGACCAGTCTAAGGTGACCTACTGGGGGTTAGAAGGTTGTGCATTAATTACCGGACATCCTGTATAAGTAATAAAATAACTTTTCATTTTAGCTTTGCCATAGTCGAGCAACAAAGAGGTAGGTCTGCATGTACAACTTAGAACGAAGTAACTATACCACCTCATTTAAAATGATAGAAACGACTGCAAATTTCATCTCACATGACATATGACATTCACACTTTAACTGTCATTTCATTACGTATAAAACGTAAATTGCATCTAGGTATTATTTATTTCGCAACGCATTGAATCCGACGTGTTGGATATACGTATAATAACTTAATATTGCAAGGTATCAATTAATACAAAAATGAGTAATGTACAAGATCGGATCAAAACGTGGATTGAAAATCACCCTGAGTTAGTCTATAATGAAGTGACCTCCACTATATACTGCTCTATGTGCGATATGCATCTAAAACTGAAGAAATGCAATATTGAGAATCATGTGAAAAGCAACCGCCACAATTACCGTTCGGGGCAACCAAATAGGAAACATCAATTTTATTTCGATTTAATTATTTTTCTTATTTCATGCAACATACCATGGGCAACAGTCAACAACAATAATTTTCGTCATTTTTTTAACAAGTATTTATGTTGCGACTGCTCTATGACTTCTTTACCGGACGAATCGACCCTGCGAAAAATTTATTTAAATCTCGTGTACAAAAAAACTATACAGGATATAAGAGAGGTAAACAAAACCAATTATTTGTGGATATCTATAGACGAAACACCAGATTTCATGGGAAAATGTGTGACAAACGTGGTGATTCGGTCTTTGCAAAAAAATTGTTCTAAGCAATTTTATCTTTTGGGGTCGAAGGTTTTAGAGAAGGTAAATGGGGAAACAATAGCAAACCTAATAATAAACCAATTAAAATTTTTGTTTCAAAATTCTTTCAATGATAACGTAAACAATTTGCTTTTACTTTGCACAGATAGTGCCGCATATATGCTTAAAGCCGGTCGTATTTTAAAAGCAACGTTTCCTCGTATGAAACACATTACGTGTTTAGCCCATGGTCTGCACCGGGTTGCCGAAGAAGTGCGAGATAATTTCAAAGGTGTGGATGGGTTGATATCGAATGTCAAAAAGATATTCCTAAAATCTCCAGAGCGTGTACGCCTTTTTAAGGCAAAATATCCGTCCATTCCCCTACCTCCCGAGCCAATTATCACCAGATGGGGAACTTGGATATCTGCTGCGGTATATTACGCTCAATACTATGAGCAAATACGTGATGTCGTCTCCATACTTGCTAATGACTCGGCAGCTATAAGAGCTGCAAAAAAATGTTTTCAAACACGCAAACTACGACCGGAGTTAAATTTCATTCGCGACAACTACGAAGTAATAGCCTCTTCAATAGAACAATTGCAATGTTCGACTTTATCCATTGCGGAATCCTTCCTCATTCTGGATACTGTTCGTTGCTACGTAAACTGGAGTAAACTTTTACCAGTGATACGTAAATTTGAAGCCGTGCTCGAACGAAATCCTGATTACGAAATTTTAAGAGACATATCTGAAAATATTACCCGAACTGATAATGAATTCTATAAATTTGCTCACTTGACGTCAACTGAAGTTGAACGTACATTTAGTGTACATAAATGGATTTATAGTGATAAACGCAACTGTTTACTCCCAGAGAATGTTGAAAAGATAATGATCATCTACTCCTATCACTATTACCCAAATAAAATGTCTTGTGCTGCTGTGTGTACTGACGTAGATTTTGAAGAAGAAATTGCGTCTGTTTCTAATATATAGTAACTTTATACAAATGTTTTTATTAGTTTTATTACATATTAATTTTATTTGGTGACTTTTATTTCTTCTAGTTCTGAATTATCGATATCGATAAAATAATATTTCAAGCACTGGCTAAATTACGCTAGTGTTTTGTTTTGCCGTGAAAAATCCGAGCTCTGTTCATTAGGTAGAAACGTGCCAGAGTACATTCTGTTTTTTAAGTTAATGCCTACTCTTTGGCTAATGTCAAACATTCCCGCACCGAAAACCCCGATGTATGGTAATAATACACAATATTTTTGGTCTAAGATTTGTTTTATCGATTTTTGACCAGTTTTGAGTCGATATTCCAACATATTCACTATAGATAGAATTATAAGGCAAACGACTATCGGTTTTTGAATCTTTTATCTCCATTCTGTAGAGCCGGATCTTGAAATAAATGAGCCGTTATTTTTTATGATATTTTTAAAATATGGTCTAAAAAAACACTTTTACCGATATTCGAATGGTGTAAAGAATCTTACATATACGTAATCTACATATTAGGGTTCCTCTTTGATGTCTCTAAAAACTGTAGAGAGATTTTAATTTTTAACTAATTAAAAAAAAATTATGACCATAAAACCACTTTTTTAGCCTAAACCGGTTCGACTTTGATGTCAAATATCTCGAAGACAATGAATGTTGAAGTAAATATAGGATACTATATTGTTTAAAGCCGTTACTGATAATATGATAAGCTATATAAATCATTAGAAAACTAAGGGAATCAGACCTAAGGTCGTTGGCGCCAGGGAGCCCCTTAAAATATAGGCCCTGTACTTTATAACTGAGACAACTTCGGCAATTTTTACCTAGTTTGGTATTACTATTTTCCAATTAAAACATTTTGCTAGTCTGTCACTGTGACCTCCACCCATTAAAAGCTGCCAGATGCCAGGATCTAGCAATAAGAATAGTATAGCAATCTAACCAGACGGGTTTTGTTGCTCTCATTATTGTGTCATAATCTGACGTGGCTAGCTCTTAGTCCAATAGCAGCTCAGTGACCCTTAAAAATGCCTTATTTATGCCTACAGCATTACACGTGAATAATTAAGCTATTAAACAACATTAAGCATTTATTTATGCTATTGTAGAACCTAAGGCACTAAAACCGCTAAAAGCTGTGTAGGGGCTGTTCATAAATTACGTCATCAAATTTTGATGATTTTTAACCCCCCCCCCCTAAAATCATCCCACCCTCCCCCTGCCAAATAGAGTGACGTCATAAAAAAAAATGCGTTTTAAGCTTAATTGTAAAATAAAAAACTATTTAGTAGATAATATTTTATAGCATTAAAAGTTTATAGAAGCACGACTTTTATTCCTTTTTTTACACATTGATGATGTGATCTTCGGAATGACCGCCCCCCCCCCTCCCTCCTACGTCATGCTACCATCATCCGATGTCCAGACCCCCCCCCCCATTTGAAATGACGTAATTTATGAACAGCCCTTATAGTGAATTACTTGGCTTTATAATGGTTTATATTATTGCTATTGTACTGCATTACGAACGTATTACCTACTTATAATTGCTATTGTACACCCTAAGGCATTAAAAATAGCTGAAAGCTGTATAGCGAATTTACGTGGCATTATAATGGCTAATATTCATGCTCTTAAACAGCATTAAGCATTTATTTATGCTATTGTAGAACCTAAGGCACTAAACCAAACCGAAGCATTAGTGTAGCAAACCAAAACGCAACTGTACAGCATTCAGCTGTACAGTTGCATGTTGTTCGCTGCACTAAAACTAATGGCTAAACAAAAGCATTTACATATGCCATTATACAACCGTTATACAGCGTAAAGCATCATAAAATGCTATTGTAGAACCTAAAGCACTAAAAAGAGCTGAAAGCTGTATACCGGATTTACGTGGCATTATAATGGCTAATATTCATGCTCATAAACAGCATTAAGCATTTATTTAAGCTATTGTAGAACCTAAGGCACTAAGCCACACCGAAGCATCAGTGTAGCAAACCAAAACGCAACTGTATCAGCATTCAGCTGTACAGTTGCATTTTGGTTCGCTGCACTAAAACTAAAGGCTTTAAAAAAGCCTGTATACATGCCATTATACAACTGTTATACATCTTAAAGCATTATATAACGCTATTGTAGAACCTAAAGCACTTAAGTGCTTTTAAACAGTCGAAAGCTGTACAGTTGCGTTGTGGTTTGCTGCACTAAAGCTAAAGGCTTTACAAAAGCATTTAGATTTGCCATTATACAATCGTTATACAGCTCAAAGCATCATATAATGCGACAAGTTGCTCGGTGAACGTATATAAGAGTTTATACGGTCCTTAAGTTCGAAATAAGTTAACTATTCATATGTTATAATGCTTCCTGTGTTAGTTGGGTTGCGGTCATAGAGACCGCTACTTGTTATGGGACCTAATTTATTTACTTTGACTTAACTGAAGGGTGTTTTAATATAGTAAGTAATCTTTACATAGTTTAAGGCATTTATTAACAAACACTAATACAAAAATAATCAACATTATATCTTTCAAACTTAACATACTTAGGAACTTCTTACATTTTTTATCACAAAACTAGGTATCCTTCAAGACATGAGATCTCAATATTTAGGAATGTTATATAAAGGTTTTCATTATAAAATATTAAAATTGAGCAATCAACAATGCTATATAACTATCTATTTTGGTTAGAAATGGGCTATTTTTATAAAATTATAGGCCTTTAAAATACAGCGATAAATATCTCTTCCAGAACCATCTTTATTATAATAAGACGTGTAATGTGTACGATTTTCTTTGAAGATGGCAGTATAAAACAGAAATCCTATAAAAGCTTTTAGCTCCACAATATCCAAATCCGAGACGCACGTTTGATTTTTGTAGTTTGGCCTTATTTTTCAAATCTTTATATTAGTGTGTAGAACAATTTTATCAAGCATTTCATCTGTAAGAAATTGCTGCCATATATCTAGTGGTGTAGATGAAGAGTTTATTTCATCGCGGTAAGCTGGGTTTACGCCTTCTCCCTCATGCAGTATATTATGTTGCAAAGTTCTTGATCGCAGAGATGGCGGTTCAGATGACCAACGAAACCGATTTTTTCCAAAATAATTCTTCTTTCTAGGTCTTGATCGCCGCTGTATATGGCACATCATCATCCGACGATTCTGGCTGATCGTGCTCTTGCTCTCCTGTATGTGAAATAGGGTCGTGAGACGCATATCGGGAACGTAGATTTGAAATTTCTTGTTGTAACCCTGATTCTTCATTAGCCTCGATCTCAGAATCCGACTCGCAACTTTCCTCCGGTAAATTTAGTGGAGCAAGTTCTGGTTCTACGTCACTGCATTCTTCATCCAACAGCTCATCTTCATCAGATGATACTTCTTCTAGCCACCTTTCAATTATTGCATCACTAGGAAGCATGTTTTACTAGAAAAAAACAAGAAACGTGTCAAACTATAGTAAAGATTATATGAAATTAAAAATAACACAACCACCTACGTGTGGTCTCGGAGACTACTCAAAAATATAGTAACCACCTACATGCGGTCACACAGACCGCCGATGCTATTTTTTTACTCACCAAATCCAAATGAGCACACTTCTGAATGAGTTGACGGCATGGTCCGCACTGCGGAGCGACCGGGCAAAGGTACAAGGTCACAGACGCGTGTGCGATGTACTCACGTTCAGTTATTGACAACTTTCAATAATCCATGGTCTGTGAGACCGCACGTAGGTGGTTAAGGGTGTATTCAACCTCTATTTCCTAACCTCTCAATAGAAGGTAAACTGTAGAATTAGAAACTATTAGACTCGACAAGTAAAAAAATTGCAAATATAACGAAAAAGTATACCCATGTTAAGATATGCTGCAATCGATTCCACTCTCGATTCTGAATAAACAGTTTTCAGGTTTTTATTCTTGGGTGTAACACGTTGTATATTTCAAAAATATAAAGAGATGTTATTATAATTCCACATCAGGGTCCCAAGTCACGAGATAATGTCAGGTGTTAGTTTGAATAGAATGATCTCCCGGGGGGCCAGAGTATGAGTACAGAGGGCATCGTTGTGGAATGTGCTCCATGGTCTGAGCCTCTTCGCCGCAGTCACACAGATCTGAGTCCCGCCAGCCCCACTTGTGACGGAAGTAGTTACAACGTCTATGGCCAGTCCTCAAGCGATTGATGCGACACCAGAGTTTAGTTTGTAATAAGAAATTAAAACTATTTTTTGTGATCATACTTGTGTGTTATTTTACCTAATTCGTGTGCATCTTTAAATTGAAAGTATTAATGGATGCATTTGTAAACTGCAATTACGGTGGGATATTTAAAAAATTAAACGATTTATTCATCGCACACAGGTTACACAACATTACGTTGCAAAAGATGAAAAGACAGGGTCTGTATAACTATGTCGTGCCTAAAGGGCATACGAAGACCCTTAATAGGGCAGAGGTATAAAGTTCATAAAAAAATAACTTCAACAATTTATTTTAATATTTGAAAGGCTTTATTTAAATATTTTTAAGGAAAACCCATTTTCAGTGAAACCTTATTGTGTATCCAAAAATTTCGAGAAAGTGGTAATTATTGTAAGGGCCCTTTGTTTAATTTAATAATGCTGTGACGCAAAATTAAAAAAGTTACGATAAAGTCAAAAATAATGCTATATGAAAGATTTTAATTTGCAGGATTTCAAACAATTTTTACCATAATTTTATGTAGAAGTAAGTTTGATTTACGATCAAAAATATAAGAACAATATTAAGGTTCGTATATGAGCAGGATCGATCAAGGGGTTGTGGAGTGGAGCTAGAAGGCGAAGAAAAATTTTCAGAATGGTCTTGTTATATTGGTCATTTCATTTGCAAGTAAATCGCGAGTTCTCAGCTCGAGACGGACTACTAGTTTTAAATGTATGCACACATACACCAAATCACATTTTATACATCTACTAGGAATAACATAAAAAACAGCAAGAAAATAATCATAAGAAAACAAAAATAGAATTATCATGGAGAGAAAGTGTTACATTCTAAGAAAGTATTAGGATCTAACCCAAACAAGGCCTAGTTTCCCTTCTGGGTTGAAAGGTCAGATGGCAGTCGCTTTTGTAAAAACTAGTGCCTACGCCAATTCCTGGGATTAGGTTGCCGAGCGGAACCCAAGCTCAATAGAGCAAAAACTGGAACAAACGCTAGGAGGAAGAAAGAGAGAGAAAGTATTACATTAAATTATGTAATTTTTTACTTTAATTAAGAATTAAAATTAATAAAATGGTTTATCGGTAAGAAATTAATTAAGCCTTTTATTATAAACTACAATATTTAACATGCTCTTTTTTTTCACAAATACGCCTCTCTGTAAGTAATGAGTATAATTTCTGGGAATTCTTTTACAGTTCAAATATTGTTACTTTGCAATGAACGTCAAAAGAGATTAATGATAAAATGAGAAGTAAATTATGCGAAAATGTGGTTTTTAACTTATTTCATTAATAATGTATTTTTGCTATATCTCGTGTCCATTGCAGCTTGGGAAAGAATGAGTTCATATGTCTGTTTGTAAATTAATTTTTCGAATTGATTTTCGTAAAATTTTCGGAGCAGTATCGGTAATTAATTACCTAGGTGTAATTTTTTTGTTGATTGAATTTTCGTTTATTTTTAGACTAGCCTTTTCCCGCGGCTTCGCCCGCGTACTATAAGTACCTACTCAAAAAGAATACGATACCCATGTTGATTTTCAAATTTTGTGACCACATTTGCCCCTTTTAGGGGTTGAATTTTCAAAAAACCTGAAACACGTGTTTACTCATTTATCGTTAGGAATACTCCTGTGAAGTTTCGAATAAAATAGTCTAACAAATCTTGATTCGCGATACTAATTTTGGACCCCCATTTTACCCCCTTAGGGGGTGAATTTTGAAAAATCCTTTCTTAGTGCACCCCTAGACCTTATAAGGAACCTACATGCAAAATTTGGAATCTCTAGAACCAGCGGTTTGGGCTGTGCGTTGATAAGTCAGTCAGTCAGTTTCTTCTTTTATATATTTAGATGACGTAATAGGTACAAAGGACCTTAGCACCATACAAGGTAACAAAAATGCTGGTGATCCTTTAAGGGCATAATTAATTAGTATCGTATTCTAATAATGAAAAATTAAGAAAAAAAATGGTTTTGTATGAAAGCCGTTACGACTTGTCCCATACAAAAAAAATTTTTTTCGCGTCCAAAAAATTATTCTCCTACTTTTTCGTACTCGCAATACGATACAAATAATGCCCTTAAACGTATCACCAGTATTTTTTTACATCCTGTTTAACACTTAGGATTAATTTCAAGTTCGCCCTGATAATTAAACTTTAAGAGCAAGAAAAGGGAGGTGGAAATTTCTAAGGCAAAACAGTGAGTCTACGCAGAAAAAGTCGCGGGCAAACGCTAGTATTGTATAAAACAGGGGTAGTGCGAGGTCTATAGTTCGCGAGTGCAGATTTCTGGCCGAAGGGTGTCGTGTTTCGGCGATTCCGGGGCAATCTGCCGAATCCTACGCCCGATCAGACGACGCAACGGAGCCACGCAGTTACGTCGCCTAACTCAACCTGGTATTAAGTCATTTTATGTTTTTATATGTTTATTTTGTAGTTCGCAGTGCCTTGGTTTTTACTGTAATGCTGTGTAACTGTTTTTTTGAATAATAATAATAGTTCACAGACTAGTCCACTCGCTTGCTTTAAAATTTTCAGTGGACTCCTAGTGTGGATTGCCTAGGTAATAAGGGTGACGGATGGTAGCTAGAGCTACCCAAAGCAACTGAGTGGTTAACATTTTATAAGTTGGGACCACTTCACCTCCCTACCACGCAATGCGTTTACTACTTTCACGCGTGACATGCCGGATGATCGCGTTTAAACGTGCTAATTTAATTTAAATACAAAATGTTACATTTATCTGCATTGCGGGCTATGTTGCCATTTAACGCTTGTCGAACTGTCGATTCGGATGGGCGGAGCGAGAGCGGCAGCGGAAACGGAAGGGACGTGTAAATACTAGTATACAGTGTTATAATACCATATCCATAGTTATTTATTACTTCATATTTTATGCAATACAGTGGTCATTACTTACTAAGTCGTGGGGGCAAATGACAATAGGTACAAATTTTGTTCCTGAAGTTATTATAAAATTATTTTTATTCTGAGCTGAGTGCTGGCCTTAATTATAGCGAAGTATGTCAGCAAAGTATGTTACATTAATAAAGTGACATCAAAACTTACTTAGTATCATACGTTTGTTGAAGCGTGTAGGGCTGGGTGGTCAATATAACACCCAGTCGCTTTCAAAATAAAATAAAAAAACTTTATTTAAACAAATGAACCGAACGAGGGTCGTGGTAGTGGTCCGTGAAAATAAAAAAAATAAAAAAATAAGCCTGTCTGGTTCCACTGTCGCAGGTATGTACTCCCCTGGCAGTTGGCAGGTGGTGATGCGGTCTGGGGTTCGGAGCGAGAGCGACTCGGGGAGCGACGTGACAGTTGGTACCGGGGGCAGAGGCCTCTGTTGTCCACCCTACCCTGCGGCCAGGCTGGGACGAGAGAGCTCCTCACCGCCGAGGAATTAAAGCCGGATCTTGCACCCCTTGTCTGGGGTGCAAGACTGTATGTAAATTACGGCTACGACCGGTATCACATAATACCTATTTATTAGACTGCCGATTATAACATTATAAAATAAAACTGCCCGCGCGCGGCGCGTTCGAAGACACGGCGCGGAGCCGTGAACGCCGGCGCGGGTCCGTCGCTTAAGACGGTCAGAAGCAGAGTTAGACGGGGGCCAAAAAAATTTACCTTGCATTAAATCCTACACTTTTGGAAGCTTTTCTAGTTATTAAGTAGGGTAGTCAGATTCCCACTACACATTTTTCCCCAGTGACGTGATTGTGCATTTCAGGAAATCGAAAACATTATAGACAACGTCTGGAACACTACATTGACTAAATCCTACACTGATCTAGATCTAGCACTATTGTATTTGTTTAAATAAGTGATGAATAACTTAAAGATTTCCCGAATTGTTTCTCTGAGCTTTCGTCTATAAGCTTCATTAAGTGACATTTTTTCTTTATATTTATAAAAAAGTGACTTAGAAATTCGAACACATTTCGAAAATTTGGTAGTATGGTACTAATACAGATCTAAGTGTTACGGTAATTTTTCACCACGGTGACATCTTTACATCTATTTATTATGACATTTTTTTAGTTTTTTTTGGCGAATATGATCACTTTATACGAACCTACACTTGTGAATATTTTTTCCTTAAATTGTTTATTTATTTAACATACATAATCAAAAAAAATTCGTAAATATACTAAGTGCTTTACGAGCAATCGAAATAAACAACTTATAATTTAAGGTTCATATTTTAAAACTCCCGCCTCCGCGGCAAGGTTACTACGTAACACAGATTACTTACCTACTTGTATTAGATAGAGCAAATCAGAAGACTCGCAGGTACTACAGGTTGGTAAAGGTATATTTTTACTTTTTTCTATATTTCTGATTTCCGATATTGAAATGTCATTATGTTTGCCCCAATCAGTCATTTCAGAACAGAGCATATTGTGTTTTTAGGTTCGATGGTTAGATAGATGCAATCGAACTGTTATTTTCGTACCTGGGAAGCACACTCCTTGCATTGGACAAACGTCGGTCAATATAAAGGACGATACACCAAGGGAATTTATTTGCTATACTCAAATAAAATATCAACAAAAATCGAGTTTATGAGTTAAATCATTCACATAGATTGTTGTAAATTTTGTATAAGATAGAAGCGAGTGACGCCATTTTCAGCTCTGTATTTAGTGGTCACGTCATGAGAAACTTCATAATGCGTATTAAACACACTTATTTATTTATTTATCATTCAAAACAGTTACACAGCATTACAGTAAATCCAAGGCACTGCGAACATCAAAATATAAACATATAAAATAACTTAATACTAGGTCGATTTAGGCTTCATAATGCGTAGTCTAGTGACCAGTAACCTGTTCTTCTTGTGTGACTCGCTTGTAAGCTATGAATGAATAGGAGAGCTATACCTGCTATTTATAGCTTCTTTGCTAGGATACCCATCGGATAATACCGTTTGTTTTGATGTTTTCGGTTTATTGCGTTTGTTTTTTTAGTGGTTACGGCGCTGAAAGACTAATAATAAAACCGGCTAAGTGCGTGTCGGACCACGCATAATGAAGGGTTCCGTAGCTTTAATGGAATAAGAACCAGACTAATGCCAAAAGGTCGTATCTGATGCCTATGGAAGAAGTTTTTTTGTAAATTACTCAAAAATGGCTAAACCGATAATGTTCAAAACAATTTTCTTAGGAAGTATATCCTAAGGCGCATCTTAATTTTTTTCATATTTTTGAACTTACGGTTCAAAAGTTACACGGGGGAACGCTATTTTTTCGAATTTCGAAGCGATTATTTCTGAAACTTTTCACTTAATCACAAAATGTTCAAAGAAACCTCAATGTTATTTTTAAAGACCTATCGATTGATGTGCAACATGTTGATATTTGGTATTTTTTTTTAATTTTGTTACATGTATGGAGTGCCCCCCTGAAAATATTTTGTTCTGCAATTTCAGACCATAACTAAATAGCGACATACAAAATACACTTTATGTCTAAATTGTATTAAGATACATCCTATAGTTTCCGAGTAAAATGGCTGTGACTTACGGACGGACGGACAGACGCACATAAAACTATAAGGGTTCCGTTTTTGCCATTCTGTCTACGGAACCCTAAAAATGGATTGTACAGTCGACTACAAAGAGCTAGGCTGTATCTACTTTTTCACCTTAATCCGTTGTAATAAGGTTCAAAAGTGGATACATATCTTTGTAGTCGACTGTATAATATCACAGCTATCACTTAATAAAAATGGATGAGAATAGTATACATATCAATTATATAATCTATACAGTCATCTAACTTCATAGAACCTATTTGTTTTTCGTCTTTGCCGAAGGTTCAGGGTTGTAAAAAAATTTGACAAGTGTTTTTAGTTATTCTTATTCTTATTTGGTTTTGAAATTAACATACAATTAATAGAATAATATTTGTAATTTGAATTCTAAAAAGTAGCGCCATACTGAAATTATGTGATTATCTCAATACAAAAGGCAGCAATGTTATTTTGTTCTGTTTATTTTTGATCACTTTGAAAATCGATATCTGAGGATCCGCACGGCTAATACGAATCTAACATCAAAATTGTAAAACAGCGACCATTTTAAATTTAGTACAATTTAATCCGATCATGTCGAAAATCTATTTCTGAGAATCTAAGAGACCTTTTAATGACAGGCATTAATTAAGCAAACAAACTACGAAGTGTCCAATCTGCAAGTTACTACTTTCTAGCTTCAGTAGTTTCGGCTTCGCTTTAATAAAAAGTATTCAACGCCGTTTCAACTCCCCTAGGGTTGAAAATGAAAATGAAAATTTATTGCATTGCAGATCACGCGTAATACATAATATTTTATGTGGTCTTATATATATATATATATATATATATACAAGGTCGTCATGTCTTACTGTAATACAGCATGCAAATGTGACAGATATGGCATTAAATTACGCATTACACTATGTCAACTACTAAAACTACACTAAAATTACATGTCTTATATTATTTACATATATATATACATAGTTACGTGATGTCAAAATTCATGATTCAAATATTCAGTCAAGGAGTAAAAACAATTGTCAAGAAGCATTGCGTTTATCTTTTTTTAAATTCGTTTATATTGAGATCCTTGATATAGATGTTAGGCAGCTTATTATAGACTTTGACGTAAATATGCTTATCGGCTCTTCCAGCTATTAAGTCATGCTTCCTCCGAAGAGATTGATTGGACTCTTTTGAACAAATGGAGGTTTTGTTTGACAAAAAGGCATATTTCTCTTATATACATACAAGGGAAAGGCAATATTTTGTATTCCTTAAAAAGCGGTTTGCAGGGGGCTAAATATTTTGCTCCGACCGCATCCCTAACACATGCCTTCTGAGCAAGAAATACTCTATCAGCGTCAGTGGAGTTGCCCCATATTAACAAGCCGTACCTTATGATAGAAGCAATATATCCATGATACGCAGTTAGTGCCGTAGAAGCAATGCTCCGCACGCGCCTTAGCGCGAACGAAAAATTGTCCATTCTTGACACGAGATCCCTAATGTGCTCCTTCCAGTTACAGTTCTTGTCTAAAATTATACCGAGAAACTTATAACTATCTACTTTTTCTATTTTGTCACCTTCACAGTGGTTATTTAGGCTGATTGGAGTCGAATTATAACTACAAAATTGGATGAGTTTGGTTTTGGTTATGTTTAACTTTAGTTGGTTATTTTTTAGCCATGTCATGAAGTTACGCAGTGTGCAGTTTATGTCATCTTCGAAGCTATCTGGGTTCGACCCTTTAATTACTATGGTTGTATCGTCAGCAAAGAGTATAGTTTTGTGTGTCGTTATCTGTGTCAGCTCATTTATATAAAGAAGGAACAAGAGTGGGCCCAAAATACTGCCCTGTGGAACACCGCATTTGTTGTGTTGATATGTGGAATGATAGCTGGTTTTTTCGTAATTTTTCATATAATTTATTTCGACACGTTGGAATCGGTTACTGAGGTAGTCTTGAAGCCACTCTAAGCATTTGCCTCTAATGCCAAAGCGGCTTAGTTTTTCAAAAAGATGTTTGTGACTGACAAAGTCAAAAGCCTTTGTGAGGTCAACAAATAAGACAGCTGCAGGTATATCATTATTTAAACATTCTGTAATATATGATATCAACGTGTAACACGCTCATCATCATCGATTTAAGAGCCTGGCTCTTGTCGGTGGAGTAACCGCCATTCATCTCGCCTCTCCGCAATTGTTTTAAGCCCCTGATAAGACACTACATTAGCCTTTTCCATAGCTTGAGTCATAAACGCCCGTCTCGGCCTCCCGCGGCGCCTTCTTCCTTAAAATTTTCCTTCTATTATGGTCTTTATGTAATCGTCGTGTCGTATCAGGTGCCCCAACATACTGCCTCTCCTGTTCTCAATCGTCCTCATAATAAATCTCTTCTCTCCTACTAAATCTAGAACATCTTCATTCGTTCGTCGTTCTGTCCAGCTGATGCCTTCCATTCTTCGCCAACACCACATCTCAAACGCACTTAATTTCTGTCTGTCTCGTTTAGTTAAGGTCCACGTCTCGCTACCGTACAGTGCTATGTTCCAGATGTACGTTTTTATAAATTGTTTTCTAATGTTTCTGAATATCTTGGCTCTGAATAGGTATTTTTTGCTATTGAGAGCTTTTTTGGCTATGGCTATTCGAGCGATTATATCAGAGGTACATCTGGAGTCCCATGTTATTATACTGCCTAAATATTTAAACTGCTTAACTTGCTCAATTGTGGTGTTTCTGATTTGTATAGTTTCTGCAGGTTTACTACGTTTAGATGTAATTAATGTTTTTGTTTTCTGAATATTGATTTTTAGTCAAACTCTTCCAATATGTTGTCCATTTCTGCTACCAGCTGTTTAAGTTGTGCTGAAGTTTCAGCCAGAGCCGCGATATTATCTGCAAACCTGCATTTAAATGAAATGAAAAACTTCCCCGTTAATTTTGATACCCCCTTTTTTTGAAAGCAATATTTTTTTAATTGCTGCTTCAATAAAAATATTAAAAATCAGTGGCGAGAGTGGACATCCCTGCCGTACACCTTGTCTTATCCTAGTTCTTCCTTTCTCCTGACCAATTTCTATTAAACTTTCTTGTTCTTTGTATAGTTCGTATATGATTCGCCTGTCTCTATAATCTATACCTATTTCCTTCAGTATACTCATCATTTTACTCCAGTCTATTTTATCAAAGGCCTTTTCCAAATCAATGAAGGCTATGTGAGTTACTTCTTTCTTATTTTCTGCTTATTACTATATTGCACTCTATAATTGCTACTTAAGTCCTTAAGTTTACTGAGATCAATCGTTTTCCTCTTATTCTTCCTTTTATTCTTTCTTATTGTAAGGTTGAATATGCTGACTAAAAGATTGTGATCGGTATTGAGGTCTGCACCAGGCATAGCTTTACATGAGCTAATCAGTTGTCGATGTTTTGTTTTAGTTATGATATAATCTAATTGGAATCTACCAATGTCGCCAGGCATTTTCCACGTATATAACCTTCGTTTCGGTTGTTCAAATATTGTGTTGCATATAACCATATCATTTTCTTCGCAAAACTGTATCAATCGGTTTCCCCTATTGTTTCGTTTCCCCAGTCCAAATCTCCCTACTATATTTCCCTCTGCCCCTTCTCCTATGACTGCATTAAAGTCTCCCATTATAATTAATACGTCTTTTTCTTTCACAGAATCTAAAATTGTGTCAATTTGGTTATATATGTCTTCAATAATATCATCTGAGTAAATGCTGGTTGGCATATATACTTGTGCTATAATTATGTTTTCGGGACTACATCTGAGTTTTATCACTGTGATGAATTGTGTTTTCGAGTTGTTCACCCCATTTTTTATTTAAAACTATTGCTGTGCCGTTTACACCTCGTTGTTCCCCTGTGTAAATTATCCTATAATCATCACTCCAGTAGTCTCCACTTCCTTCCCATCTTACTTCGCACAATCCTAAAATGTCCATGTTTAGTCTGCCCATCTCTTCCTTTAATTCTTGTATTTTGCCTGGCGTAAGCATGGTTCTAACATTCCATGTACCGATTTAACAAGGATTTCGCATGATGACGACCGAGTCAGCCTTGCCCCTGACCCTGCCGGACTCGGACCGCCACGGAATGTTATATCGTGGAAGCCCGTTGTCAAGAACTTCATTTCTTTCTTGTGACATAGTCATTACTCCATAGTAGGAACTGTTAATGTGGTGGTTTCCCCACTTGCCTTCCACATCGCAGTATGACAGCCGGTTTGACCCGCCCGCCAGTATTTGGTCATAAGCCCTACCGGAACCCGCTTCCTCGGTCTTCTGCCAATACTGATATAGCTGCTGCTCTATATCAGGGGAATGCCTATTTGATGGCGGCACTTACTCAACACGTCACAAGATCGTCATAAGGCTCATGTAGCTTTTTTTTTATGAAGTCCAACCTACTACGCCCTGATAACACTGCCGCTTCTTGATCGGGGACTGTTTATTCAATATATTCACAGCTAACCATCATATCTGGTGGCCGTTCACTATCCGTCACCTGTGACCCCGCTGGTAACCTGTAGCTCAGCCCCAGCAACCCCAGCAGTAACACGCTAGAGAAGTAGAACTCTTTTTCCTAAAGCCAAATTGGTCCGGATTTAGGATTTTGTGTTTAGTTATGAAACTATCGACCCTCTTGTACATGGCTTTCTCGAAAATTTTCGACATAACAGGGATGAGTGTAATCGGACGTTAATTGTTCATATCATGTTTGGATTCTTTTTTATATATGGGTATCACTGAGGAATATTTGAGCTTATTTGGAAATTTGCCTACCTCAAAAGATAAATTGATTATGTGGCTTAGTGGGTGCGCCAATTGAGCTGCACAAAGTTTTATCAATGTCGTGCTTAGTTCGTCGTATCCCGTTGCATTTGTATTTTTGAGTTTGTTAATAATATGTATGATTTCATTAGTGTCAATCGGTGCAAGGAATATGCTATGGGCTATATTTATTACTGTAGGTGGACAGGGAGTAAGTATATTATTATTTCTAGTCAAATTTATGAAAAAAGAATTAAATTCTCGGCATATGTCTTGAGGGTCTGTAATTAATTTGTCATTTACTAATATTTTGTCTATTTGTTTACTCGGTTGTAGTGAGTCAAAACCTGTGTTACTATTGATAATATTCCAAGTCTTTTTGCATTAATTTTTTGATATGCTGATTTCTTTAATATTAATGATTTTTTGACTAGTATGTAGACATTTTCGTAATGTTTTTGAGTATTTACTATAGTATGTCCTTTTTTGTTCTTTTAAAGCATCTGCTTTACGATATTCATAATATAATGTTCTTTTAGTTTTACATCATTTTTTTAGCCATTTCGTTAACCACTTAGTTCGTGCGGCCGTTCTCGTAATTTTAACTTTATATATAGGGAAACATAAATTAAAAAAGAGTCTAATCGTATCATGGAAGGTATTGAAAGCCTCATTTACATCTGACTGCTGAATTACTTCTGAGAAAGATAGAGCTGTAATGGCCTCTTTAAACTTCCGGATATTGTCACTGCAAAAGTCACGTCTTTTTTCAGACCACCAGCATCTTGCGATCCTTTTTGTGATTGGATTTTTTAGGACCTGACCAGTGTTATGGTCAGAGAGAACCAAGTCATGAGTTACTCCTATAGCATTTTTAATATTACTGGCAATCAAATCCAAACAAGCCAACTTTCTCGTAGGTGTCGTTATATGAGACTTAAGATTAAAACCATTGAGTATAAATCTTGAAGCAAATCAAATTATTTTGTTCAATATTTTTTGATTTGAAATTTTTAAGTAGTTACACTACTATATATAAACTGAAAATAGATGTCATATACTTCAGAAAAAGTGACCAAACCCTCCGGTGTCCGAGGCCAGATTTTAACTGGCGTCTTCAGCTTTCGCGGCTGACGTCCTGACCACTAGACCACCCGGTCACGGCGGAACTTGACAAATTTTCTCATGTATATGCAATCTCTGAATTTGAAACGGCTAGGCGCCGTTGACCATACTCTAAGGGCATGCGCAGTACGTGCTTGCACCTCCTATCCGAATCTCTTACGTGATTCTGGTATAGCGAGAGAGATGGTGCTGCCATCTATGAATCTTGAAGCAAATCAAATTATTTTGTTCAATATTTTTTGATTTGCAATTTTTAAGTAGTTACACTACTATATATAAACTGAAAATAGATGTCATATACTTCAGAAAAAGTGACCAAACCCTCCGGTGTCCGAGGCCAGATTTGAACTGGCGTCTTCAGCTTTCGCGGCTGACGTCCTGACCACTAGACCACCCGGCCACGGCGGAACTTGACAAATTTTCTCATGTATATGCAATCTCTGAATTTGAAACGGCTAGGCGCCGTTGACCATACTCTAAGGGCATGCACAGTACGTGCTTGCACCTCCTATCCGAATCTATTACGTGATTCTGGTATAGCGAGAGAGATGGTGCTGCCATCTATGAATCTTGAAGCAAATCAAATTATTTTGTTCAATATTTTTTTTTTGATTTGCAATTTTTAAGTAGTTACACTACTATATATAAACTGAAAATAGATGTCATATACCGGAGGGTTTGGTCACTTTTTCTGAAGTATATGACATCTATTTCCATTGAGTATACTTATTAGATTGTTAGTTTGATTGTTAGGTTTCAGAGTGTCGATGTTCCAGTCACCGCATAGGGCCAGTTTCTTTTTCTTATATTTTGATTGATATTTATATAGCAGTAAGTATAAGTTTTTAAGGAAAATATCCAAGTCACCATTTGGTATTCTGTATATACAAATGATTAGTAAATTAAGTCCAATTAATTCGACTCCACAGCATTCAAAATTAAATGTGTCTATGAGATCTGTCGGGATGGTGAGTGGTCTAAATTCGATGTCCTGTTTCACTCATATACATGTCCCACCCCGTTTCTGGTTTTTTCTACAATAATGACTCGCTAGAGTGTAATTCCTCAACTTCAGATTACATTCCGTTCCTGCTTTAAAAGTTTGTAGTACTACCCACTTAAAAGAAAAAAAACTTTAAAGGATGTTTTTTTAATAACTAGCCATATTGTGAGAGGTGATTAAGTAAGTCTTACTTAACAACTTTTTCTATAGGACCGACCCTAAAATCCAAAAAAAAATTTTGGCGTCCCCATAGAAAACGTCAACGTCGGATCGGCCGAAATGTATGAAACAGCCAAAAAAAATTTAGATTTCGGAGTTGACCCAATAGTAAAAGTTGTTTATTATGGCCTACCAAATCACCTCGCACAGTATGGCTAGTTCTTAAAAAAACACCCTTATAAGTTTTTTTTTCTTTTAAGTCCACAAACTTCGTTTTAAGTCTTTCACAAAATATCTATACATACTCGTACTTGCAACCCCTTTTTAATCCCGTTAGGAGTTGAATTAAAAGAAACGCTAAAATCACTTTAATTATTTTAAATTAGCAGTAAACTTACGCAGTCTCGCACTTAAAATTATAAACACCACACAAACAAGGTTTCAACGCGTTTCTTATTGCTTGTACAGATTATAAAGAGAAGCCTACAAACAAAGTTTCAAGTCTGTCTTTCAAAACTTGTAATCTCTATACAAACTTTCAACTTCAATGGGGTTCAACTTCTTTTTAACCCCATTTAACCTCTTTTGATCTTCAAAAACTGCTAAAATCTTTTTTATTATTTAATGATCAGCAAACTTACGAACTTTTAAGATTCTAACTTAAAATTTTAAATTCTACCCATACTAATTTTAATTAAAAAGAGGGTTCTTTTAGAATTTTTCTTATTTTTTAATAAGTAGATAAAATAGGTACAAAGTAGCCTATCTGCAAATTACAACTTTCTAGCAGTTTCGGCCTCGTTTTAGTACAAACCTTGTTTTAACTCATCTAGGGTGGAATTTTGAAAAACACTGAAATTAGTTTTTTTTGGTTTGAAGTGCTTACAAATGAACTTTCGAGTCTGTCACAAAAAAGTAGTTATCTATATCAACTTTCAACCCCTTTTTAACCCCGTTTGCGGGGTTGAATGTAAAAAACGCTAAAATTACTTTCATTATTTTTAATGTATTAAATGTACGAAGTTGCATGTCTCGAACTTAAAATTTTAACTCATACAAATTTTTAACTCTTCGTTTTTAATCCCTTAGGGGTTTAATTTTTCAAATTTGTTTCTTATTACTTGTACACATAATAAATGAAAATTATAACTTTCTAGTGAAGCTAGAAAGAAGTAGTTTCGGCCTGGCTACAATCCAACTTTTCAACCCCGTTTCAACTCCTTTGGGGTGGAGTTTTGAAAAGCGCTGAAATTATATTTTTGTTTGGAGCTGAGTAGCCTACAAACGAACTTTCAAGTCTGTCACAATTTTTTTTAAATATTTCGTTACAAATTTCCAACCCCTTTTTAACACCGTTAGAGGTTATATACCAGAAAATGCTAAAATGACTTTTATTATTTTTTAATTCGCAACAAACGTACGAAGTTTCAAGTTTCTAACTTAAAATTTTAAATCCTAACCATATAAACGCTTAACCCCATTGTTACCCCCTTAGGGCCTGAATTTTTCAAAATCGATCCTTATTACTTGTACAAATTAAAAATGTAACCTTATCTGCAAATTTCAACTTTCCAGCTTCAGTAGTTTCGGCTCTGCGTGGATCATTCAGTCAGTCAGTCAGGACATAGGCATTTATATAAATATAAATTAAAATATTATTAAGAATGATATTTTATAAATCACATATTATAAATAAAATGAGCCTATTATTCCACCCTGATTATTTCTCCTAAGTAAGCAACTACACACCATACGCTATGCCCTTCTGCGCTTCTTAGATACCTACACGGTCAATGACCTTACGTGCACCTTTATTTTTTGATTACTAATTCTACAATTCCTGTAAATGCTCAGTATATTTACTTGTGAAATTTTGATATTATGTAACATATTATTAAAGCTAAAATGAGCATCAAAATCATGAGTGTAGAATTAATGCGCGTGTTCGAAAATCATTTAAAATCATTTAAGAAATAGTAATAATACAGTCAACGCTGTAATTTTTTTTTTAAACGAAGCGTAATAATTGTCTCGACAATATAGTGAAAAATCACCATTTGTATAATTAGTGTTTGATTATTATTGAATTTTTTAAACATTTTTATTATTTCTAATGTATTCTCAACTTGACAGGTGGTGAATATTTGAAATACTGTTTTAAATATTCAGGTAGACCCTTGGATTAAAAATCTCTAGTGTAGGATTTAATGTTTGTGGGAAATAAACATTAAAATTTTCAAAAATTTTTTTTAAAGAAAGCTCAATGTATTTTTTGGGAAAAACTTAATACATCTTTTCAATAAATGTTGTTTTACCAGATCCCAAGGACAAAATAGTGTAGGATTAAATGTGATCTCCTCGAACAACTTAATGTTTAGTGACGGGACTAAGTGGGCCGCAGAGCGGTGCGCCAACGCACTCACCAATGTACTCGCGGTAAAACTCGGCTGCTCAAAATTAAAAACAAGTAAGTAGGTTTTCGTCAATTTTAGAGGAGAGCCAAAAAACGTATTTTAACTTCAAAAGCCATTTTCTCAAAAAGTCCTAGGTTTACAGAAAAACAAAATATATTGGCGTATAGCTCATATCATTTTATACATTATTTGTTTTTTATACCCCTGTAACTGAAGCCGTCTAGGATAGGCAGTTGAAAATCGTTTTTAACTTGGTAATAATGACGAAATGTGATAAAAGTCTGTATTAAAATCAAGTAAGTTCTAGTTACTTGTTTTTAATATGGGCAAGTTAGTGATAAAATTTCAAATAGTTGCTTACATTAAAGTTATAATTTTGATTAAAAACGGGATATTTACCATGTGTATAACTATATCGGGTGCTCAAAAACAATTATACACATGGTAAATATCCCGTTTTTAATCAAAATTATAATGTTGATGACCATGTGAGCTTAAAATCGTACATTAAAGTTATCGAGGATACTGGACAGGGACATACATAACTATATATATAAAAAAATGTATAAATATATTTATATGACATATTTTATAAAGTATTCTACTGCTAGATGTTAAAATAAAACACACAAGAAACTTTTTTAATAATATTTAACGCCGATTCCAATTAAATTCCTATTACTGTCTCCATCAAACAATCTTTACTGATGAAATAAAACAACTGAAAACGGATTATATCGCGTCCACCCGTGACCATGAACGCTGTAAAGTGTTTGAAACGTCGGGATGTAATTTAAAATTCAGTATACGCGATATTATCCGTTTTCCGTTGTTTTATTTCATGAATAACAATCGCGGTAATCGAAGACAATATTATAATCTTTACTGATCTTCCATCATTACTTCCTCACGAATCAAGTCGCCCACATGGTCACTTTGGGGCAGTTTCAACCAAAACTTTTGTCTATTTGCTGGCATTAGTGGTACTAATTTTGATACGATTTCACTTTTTCTTGAAGATCGAACTCCCCGTACTTTTGTATTTTTTTTTGGAAGTCTGTCAAATTGGAATCGATTTTGAATAAATTCTAATAATAAAATAAAAACCAGTATCTCGCGTAACCAAGTTAAAAACAAGTATGATGGAATCCATTTACTTGAATTTCACTTAGTTTTAGTCGAGATACTTTCTTTTAATGCTGTTTTTTTGGTCGAATTGAGATACTTGAAATTTATTTTTTCAAATAACTTGAAAACTATGAAGAAAAAAATAAAAATAAAAATGCAGAAATATGTATTTTAACACAAGGAATCGAACGGGCTAAAAAACAAAAAATGACCAAAAATGGACTTACTTGTTTTTAATTTTGAGCAGCCGAACTGCTGACGCTGTTGTTATGCGCAATGTACAATCGCGCGCAGAACTATAATTAAGTTCACGTAGATTTTTATTTATTTTATCTTTATATTAAGTTTATGCTTTTTTACTAGTTTCTAATGTTAGTTTAGGTATTTTTTATACTTAGAATAATAAAGTAACGTGCATAGTTACATCGTTAGAATGACCTTAGACTTATGACAAAATATAATTTTGTATTTGGTCTGCTAGGTACAGGCCAGGTATGCAAATCCCTGGAAAAACATTAATTTAGTTAAGGAGCCTTTGATAAGGCTTAGGCAGGCATAAGGCAGAGGCTTAGATCACTCTACTGTAAGTTATTAATATTACAAAGAAATTAGGTTTTTTTTATTATTTATTATCACATTAACCATTACGTGCAATCGACGTTTTGAAATAAGTTGCAAAAGTGTAAGCATTTTTGATGTATCTGTACATGCCGTTGCCGATGCAATTATTGGCACTATAGCTATATTATTTATGCAGAAAGAGAAGTGTCGTGGTATAAGTATATGGGAACTAATGAATTATACGACACTTCTTTTTCCGCACAGACTCTAGGTCCAGACTGAAACATACGAATATATAGTTAAACGGCCCAGGTACACTTGGCACACTTAAACAGGTGTTTTATAATACGGTGTACCTTTTCTCAGTACGAGTATACTATTTATTCTGAACCTAAAATTACAATAATAATATCAAATTGGCTACCGTAGAAAGTTTCCTTGCGTTTCTCGCCCGCTTCTGCTTCCGCTCCCGTCCCCGCTATGAGCGCTCAACCGCCTCGATCCGGCTGAATCACCGACGCCCGGAAACGTACTAATTGCTAACGGACTTTTATAATATTTAATAGCGAATATCTTTTACATCTTCATTCGCTTTTTACGGCGATCGGATATTCATTTTGTGGAAAGCACTTTATAAGGAGTGTTCGAGTTTTAATAATGGAATATTCATTAATGTGATATTTCTCGCTGATCCTATGCAAAGAATAATATTATTGATTTGATTTTAATTTGATATTATATAACATTGTATGTTTAGTGAATTCAGATCATCCTGCTCTTAGTATCAATTGGATATTCCGTTCATATCAAATAAATATCTTTTAAGATATATTGCTTTAAGATTGTATAAAGTCATCACTGTAACTCAAATTCTTGAGTAAAATAGATATCAGAATTTTAATATCATTTTAATGACAAAAGATCCTATTGAGAATAAAGATCCGTATCAAATCAATATTTTAAATTTTTAATACCGCTTGCACCAATAAATGTCTGAATAAAAGTTCTACTTTTTATTTACCATTAGAAGGAGTCCAGTACGAGTTTTTTTTTGGGGTAAAGTTGTCAAATAACAAGACATTCGTCCATATTTAACAATATTTCAATTATTACATACATTTGCGAAGATTTGTTTGCCACTACGTAAAAAAACGTAATTTAAGGTTAATATTCGTAAATTCAATATATCTTTACCGTCCACGTGTCCACGTGCCATGTCGTGTCAGCATCGCGAAATCTTTCCGTACTTAGTCGTACGTGATATATGAACGTGCTGATTGAAGAGACGATGCTTTGATGTTCGGTGTGATAGCTTCAGGCGTATGCCGGTTCTCAGAATCTGAATCTATTTCTTATTTAATTATTTACTTTAAGGATCAAACTCAATTTCTGTTTTCTTCGCGATACTGTCTTTTAAATTTCCGAAAATTTACTGGTAAATATCAAATAAGACATAAGTTCCGATATATACATAATTATCTCAGTTATACGAACAAGAGTTCTTAACGTAATATAATAAATACTCTTTGGAACATTGAGTAACAGGAAATGACATCCCTAAGAAATTCATTGTCCCAAAAGTTGTAGTGAATATCACTACAAGTCTATACTACTCTTTGCTTCAGTCACAGCTGTCTACCGCCAAACATAGCGCACAGTTCTAGAAGTCACATCTAGTAGGATACATAATAGAACAATGCTTTTGAAATTAATTTAGGGTTTTTTCTTTGTGTTAGTAACTTCTATATCTTATTGTTCTACACGTTGTGTATATTTACCAAAGGAATTAACATATTAGTGAAATCTTTGCTAGCTTAGGAACCACCTCAATTATATAATTTTCCTTCCATAAGGAATAAAGAACATAAACTCGTAAATTCAATATCCTTACCGTCCACAGCCCACGTGCCACGTCGTGTCAGCATCGCGACATCTTTCCGTACTTAGCCGTACGTGATCTATGCACGTGCCGATTGAAGAGACGATGCTTTGAAGGCGTATGCCGGTTTTCAGAATCAGAACTCAATTTCTGTTTTCTTCGCGATGTCGTTTTATTACCGAAAATTTACTGGTAAATATCCAATGACACATAAGTTCCGATATGTACTTAATCATCTCAGTGGTACGAGAACAGGGGTTTTTAACGTAATATAAAAAAAAACTCTTTTCAAATTAATTTTGAGTTTTTTCTTCGTGTTAATAAATTTTATATGCTATTGTTTTGCACGTTATGCATATTTACAATAAATATGTAGTAACATATTAGTGAAAATTTTTGGTAGCTTATGATCCACCTTAATTATATTATTTTCCTTCCATTAAGAATAAAGAACATAAAGTCGTAAATTCAATATCCTTACCGTTTACAGCACACGTGCCACGTCGTGTCAGCATCGCGACAACTTTCCGTACTTAGCCGTACGTGATCTATGCGCGTGCCGATTGAAGACTCGACTTTGATGTTCAATGTGAAAGCTTTAGCATATTCAGATTTTAAAAGTGTCATATTAATTTGTTTATCGGTCTAGTTCGTTAATTCAGCTCAAATACTCGTACGTAAACTGATATGTATTACTTATACTCGTAAATCTGAATTTACTTTGCATTTTCTATCGTTTTATTACTATTTTAATAACCTAAAAGGGGTTTTGGTCAGGGATCAATTTTTGAGTGCTTATTGTACCATTATAGGTCCCGGACCGGGGGGGGGCGGTTTGGACCCGGGTATGTCCTTAAAGTATGTCCGGATAGGGGTATGTCCTTAAACTACGTCCAAAAGAGAGGTAATAGGTACTGCAAATGTCATTTTGCTATGTGTGGTAGGACACAGCCCAGCGAATGTCATCTCGCTCAAATCTGGAGCAGAGCCCGACTGGGGAAGTACCTGATTTTCTGTAAGGGGGAGGTACTGCCCTAGTCGGGCTCTACTCCAAATTTGAGATTCGTTGTGCTGTGGCCTACCACACATCGCGAGATGACTTTTGCAGTACCCATACCATACATAGAAATTTGTATAGTTAGGTACCTATTAACTTGCAGTAGTGGTCACACTTTACACTCCTCTACGTTTTACGACGCAATTTTTTCAAACGTAAACGTACAAACATAGTCACGCTTTCCAGTTGAAAACCGCCCTATCTCCTATGACCGTTAATATCCATACAAAAATCCACTTTATGTCATTGAAATAAAGTTGAAACTCGAACGTAGTTGTCGGGTGAACATACATAAGTCGTTTAGATATACAGGGTGGCTAGCCCACTAGTTACCGGCTGATTAATCCTCGCGTTGCAGCCACGGGACTGACTTATGGCCCTCGGGCGGCTACGCCAGCCAACTTTCCCGGTTTTTCCTTGACTAAGTGAGAATTAGTAGGCTGGGAAATGCGTTGCATAAGGTGTTGGAAATAATTAAAGGATAAGGTTTTTTATGTTGTTATGTTTTGTGCTTGAAGATGGAGACCTAAGCTCTCCGCAACATGAAGTCACTCGCGCAAAGTGACTTAAGAGACGTTAGTAAAAAAGATAAAAGATATTTATTCTTCAATTTAGGCACATTACAATGCAATTATGAACGTCAGAGAGAAAAAAACTACCACCGATTCTAACCCTTCACCTATGACCCGAGAAGTATTGACCGGCAAGAAACTCGGCGGGACTTATTTTTTAATAAATAAATAAATAAATAATTAACCTTTATTGACTTAAACCTAACACAGACATATTTTAACAAGTAATACATTCGATCTTAAATATACGCTTAGTTCTATAAGTATAAGAAGACGTATCAAAACAGCTTGAAAGACAGACAATGTGTTATTGAACACTTTGATTTAATTTAAGCTTATTATCTATTATTGTTGATTCAATTCTTGTAGATACCTAGTTAAACTTCAACTACATTTCGATATCTGATTGAGCTGATAACTGGTATACTTTATTTATTTACAGCAAAAAGCAATAAATTGCCTATTTGAAAGTACAACCGGTATTATTTGTATGAGAATTACACACTGTACGTAAATTACGTGTAATTTAAATACAACTGTTTGACGTGTAGGTTGACTGGTACAGAGTGCTTCTTGGCATTAAGTCCGCCTATTGCAACTGTATATTTTTACTGCGCACTAAAGTTTAAATGAATAAATAACTTTTACTTGTCAGCGGGGATTCGACATAAAAATAATTTTAAACAAAAAAGAACCGACTTCACTAAGCATCCACCTTTTCAACACCAAATGCTCGATCTGCTGTAAAAATGCTCAAATCACCATAGGTGTGCCTATAATAGTTGAAGAGTTCCCTCGATTTCTCCAGGATCCCATCATCAGATCCTGACCTGGTTACAATGGGACCAACTGTGAAGTATACTCTTTCAAACAAAAAAAGAATTTTCCAAATCGGTCCAACCGTCGTCGAATAATCGGTGAACATAGATAAAAAAAAAAAAAAAAAAAAATAGCAAAAACAAAGATCCCGACGAATTGATAACCTCCTCCTTCGAAATCTTGAAGTCGGTTGAAAAGAAACAAAAATCACAAAAGAGCAATCTAGAAACATCTTCAAAAATGACACTACATCCTGCCGCCTCACAGGGAGCCCGAAATTACTTCGCAAACAAGTTCCTCCAGATTTATGAAACAAGTTCGTTATAAATAATTTTTAAGGGCACAAGTTATTCTGACGCAGGTGTCCTTTACCATTTTTTCATGGAACACCGCTGAGGAAATGCAATTATGTAAATTAAAAACGATTCCGTAAGCTGGATTGGATGCTTAATGTTGTTTTTCATTTTACGGTAAATTTACCTTGATGGATATAGTTGCTGTTTTGCTTTCTCAAGACTTTTGGTGTGAAAGGAATTGGGGCAGTCCAACAAGCCCTTTTAAGTGTTCCGTGTCCAAAGGGTAAAACGAGACCCTATTACTAAGACTCCGCTGTCCGACCTCAATAGGCCGTATCTAATGAACCGTGATAGTTAGATAGTTGAAATTTTCACAGATGATGTATTTCTGTTGCCGCTATAACAACAAATACTAAAAAATAGAATAAAATAAATATTTAAGGGTGTTCCCATACAACTGACTGATTTTTTTGCCGTTTTTATCCGTCACCAGGCTGTAACTCATGAACCGTGACAGTAAGACAGTTGAAATTTTCACAGATGATGTATTTCTATTGACGCTATAATGGGGTTTCCACACAATAGACATTTTTTTTGCTGTTTTTATAGATAATGGTACGGAACCCTTCGTGCGCGAGTCCGACTCGCATTTGGCCGGTTTTTTACAATATATTTGTTCGATGAAGCATCCCTTTGCACAAGAAAAATAATCGAGCACATTAAAAATGTAAGTGTATCACTTTTGTACAATCTACCAAACCCCAGAGCGGGCGCCGTTTCGTAGTGGCCCAACCGTTTCGAACACACTTTTCAGTGCACCGAGGGAGAGCGCAACGAGTGACGGACGCTTACTTGGAGCTGGTGTACTTGGTGACGGCCTTGGTGCCTTCACTGACGGCGTGCTTGGCGAGCTCGCCGGGCAGGTGCAGCCTCACGGAGGTCTGCACCTGCCTGTTGGTGATACACACAGTCAAGTTACGTATTAATTCCCGACTTCTCAGTCTTTTAAACAGCTAAGGTTTTTCAGAAAAAATGTATTGTAAATATTTAAAATTATTCGTAAATAAATTGGTAGGTAATCGGAATCCAATTTCATCATTTTCATAAACATGTTGGTTTGCCACAGGGCAATGTAAAATATTAACATCGCACAACGTAGGTATTTATTTCATTAAACTACGAAATTGCAATAACGCAATATAAAGCAACAACAGAATTTATCAAAGTAATGCCGTATTTTGCGTTTCACATTTAATTTCGTAATATTTATTGGACATGACATCAGGCCAGTTTAAATCTGAGTCATGGAGATAAAAATAGGTATTTACAATAATCTTTAGCAAAGGGCTGGCTGGATTTTTGTAATTTTATTTTATTTTATTTAGGATCACCAACAGATACCTAATGCTTAATTAATTCATAGCTTAAGTTATATGACAGGTAGATGTTTAGCTAATTATAGGTAATCAGTAAGTAGTTAATAAATAAATAAATAAATGTTAATCTTGAAGTTTTGTTCAATATTTTTTGATTTGCATTTTTTTTTTTTTTTTTTAAGCAGTTACACTACTATATATAAACTGAAAATAGATGTCATATACTTCAGAAAACGGCCACTAGTGACCGGGTGGTCTAGTGGTCAGGACGTCAGCCGCGAAAGCTGAAGACGCCAGTTCAAATCTGGCCTCGGACACCGGAGGGTTTGGTCACTTTTTCTGAAGTATATGACATCTATTTTCAAATAAATGTTATGCAAAATAATATAAAATTGAAGCCTACAAATATAAAATGTACAAATATGTAATGTGTATGTATGTGTTTTGGACCCGGGGTATGTCTTTAAACCACGTCCGGACTTGGGTATGTCCTAAAACTATGCCAAAAAGAGAGGTATGGGCACTGCGAATGGCATCTCGCTTAGTGTGGTAGGGCACGTTCAGTGAATGTCATCTCGCTCAAATCTGGAGCAGAGCCCGACTGGGGAAGTACCTTACAGAAAACCACAGCCAAATAGCACTAGACCCTACTCATAGTGTTGTGTTCCTGCTGGTGAGTAAGGTTGCCAAAGAGCTCAAAGAGGACCCAGTGTGTTGACGATGAGGGACCCTCTTGTTCCTTTAGCCGTCAACACAGTGAATCCTTCTTTTTGTAAAGGGTCGGCAACGCGCATGTGACTCCTGTGGAGTTACAGGCGTCCATAGGTTACGGTAGCTGCTTACCATCAGGCAGGCCGTATGCTTGTTTGCCACCGTCGTAGTATTAAAAAAAAATGTCTTTCTAAATCGCTGTGAATGGATAGTATGCCCAGGCTGACCGCATTGCCACGCTTTATGCTTATTTTATCAGAGTTAAAAGTTGACACTGTACTAGCCAAACCTCTGATCACTTCTTGTAAAAGGTACCCATCAGAAACATAAATGTGAAAGGCTGCCAAGTTCGATACTATGGGCATGCTTCTCCTATAAAAGTTATATCGCCTAAATCTGAATAAGTACCAAGTTCCATAAAAATACCTCAAATCATAAATAGTTATAGGAATGCACACTTGATTTCCAGCAGTTTTTAAGGTAGGTACATTTTGAATAAGTATCACGTTACATAGAAATACCTAAAATTATAATAGTCAGAGAAACGCACACCGGTTTTTTTAGCAGTTTCCTGATAACATTTATTATTTTCAGTACTTTTTAATGATGTTACTTGGCAAGTTTTCACACACCACACACCTTTTCAATGCAATGAATCGACACCTTTGGATTGCAATGTGTCAAGTATATAATTTTCTATTAAAACTTGCCAAGTTACATCATTAAAAAGTACTGAAAATAATAAATGTTATCAGGAAACTGCTAAAAAAAACCGGTGTGCGTTTCTCTGACTATTATAATTTTAGGTATTTCTATGTAACGTGATACTTATTCAAAATGTACCTTAAAAACTGCTGGAAATCAAGTGTGCATTCCTATAACTATTTATGATTTGAGGTATTTTTATGGAACTTGGTACTTATTCAGATCTCACTTCTTTTATAGGCGAAGCATTCCCATAGTATCGAACTTGGCAGCCTTTCACATTTATGTTTTTGATGGGATTTCATTTATTTTTGTTAGGTGTAGGTTCTTTATTATTTTTTTATCACGGACGGCGCGAGCGCGGCGGACGAGTGTAGGCAGCGACGGAGGGTGCGCGAGGCGGGGAACGGAATTTTTATTTAGTATCACTATACATACATATATCGGGATTTCGGGATCGATCGGGCAGCGCGAGTACCTATAATCTATGATAAATCCTATTTTACTATTTATTTATAGGTGATTTTTACAAATAAACTGGCTCCCTACACCTATAAAATGTACCTACTTACATATAATTACATACATCAATAACGTACTTTATTCTGTTTGTAAGTACGCTACCTACATAGATAATTAATAACTTGGTAATACCTACCTACCAGTAGGTATTATAATTGGTGGCCTATTATGTAGCCCTAGAAGTGCACCATCCCATCTCATCCCGTGGCGTATCGGAGGGTGAGATGGGCAGTAGTATATATAATTCCATCTTAGAGTATATATGATTTCCATGTTCTTGAATCTGCGATTTTATTAGTTGTAAAATTAGAAATTATTTAGACTATGCGAGAAAAAATAGTCTTTTCATTTTTGTTTGACTGATTTAGCGCACCTAGTGTACCTAGTGACCTGCTTTGTACTTCGTAAATCGTGGGTTCGGTTCCCGCAACAGACACACACAGAGTGGTGAACAATTTTATTGTTCTTGTCTTTAAGACAAACATGTATTGTCTTAAATTGGTATGTATCTAAATTTAAAAAAGTCTCATCTCATTTCCACTCCATACCTACTTATTGTAGAACAAAATTACACATTCGTTGTTTTCGACACTGACTCACACTTGGCCGTTTTCAGATTTTTACTTTATTTCGACCTAAAGACAAACCTTCGAGCCAAATTTCAGGTCGGTACGACCATTGGAAGATATACTCACTTAGTTCATTATCACTTCATAGTAGAACAAAGTTACACCTTCGCTATTTTTAAAACTGACTCACACTTGGCCGTTTTCAGATTTTTCCCTTTACTTTGACCTTAAGACCTATCTCCATACCAAATTTCAAGTCAGTACGACCATTGGAAGTGGTCTAGGTTTTTGATGAGTCAGTGAGTCAGTGAGTCAGTGAGTGTATAGTAAAAATAGCGATTTTCTGACGTCAATATCTCAAGAACTGCTATAGGTAGAATAATGATTTTTTGTATTCGAGACAATTAAGGGGATGTCAACAGACACTCGAAATTTCATATGCGTAGATAAGATATGTTTTGAGTTATAGGGTGGTCGAAATTGGCCCGAAATGGTTCGTGTAATATAACCCACGGCCGGTGTGTCGCTTTTTTTTGCTCGAACTTGGAGGACACACTGCCGTGTGTCTGTCTGTCTGTCTGTCTGTCTGTCTGTCTGTCTGTCTGTCTGTCTGTCTGTCCGTCCGTCCGTCCGTCCGTCCGTCCGTCCGTCCGTCTGTCTGTCTGTCTGTCTGTCAAAACCATTTTTCTCAGGAACGCGTGGAGGTATCAAGCTGAAATTTATATCAAATACTCAGGTCTAATTGTCTCTTGGAGCTGTGAAAAAAATCAAACTTAAAAGCCGACGCAATCAAAAGATACAGTCGTTTATTTTAAATTGCAAATTTTAAAGTTTTTCGGCACTTCCAAAACCTACGGGGTACTTCCCGTGAACTCAGAAACTTGAAATTTGGCACGAAGCAACGTCATATAGCATAGACAATGGAAAAATGACAAAAAGTAGACATTTTTAGTAAAATCATACAAAAAAATTTTTTTTTTTAATTTTAAACTTACTACCTTTTTCCTCGTAAACGCGTGGAGGTATTAAATTGAAATTCATGTCAAATACTCAGGGCTATAGGACCTTTCAGATGTTGCAAAACCAAACTTTTATGTCAAGGCAAAAAACGGCCTCCTAGCCTAGTCGGTAGTGACTCTGAATCAGAATCAGAATCAGAATCAGAAATATTTATTGCATAAACTGTGTAGGTACAAGGAGATATAACTAGGTACATGTAAGAAGTATCAACAGTTCCACCCTTTTCGGGCATACAATTTGTATCTTAACCTAAAATATACATATGAGAATCGTTTAATAATTAATTTAATTTTTGAATATTTGCATAAGTATAGAATTCTGTTAAGCTGTAGAAGGCTTTGTTTATCAAAAACATTTTTAGGGAACTTTTAAAAGCGTTTCCTTCTAGGCATTTAATTTCGATAGGAAGATTATTAAAAATATTTATGGCTGATACGAATGCACTATTTCCAAATATGGAGGTGTGAACTCTAGGAAGCTCCATATCATGCTTGTATTGTGATCGAACATTTACTTTGCATGATCTCTTTTTAAAATATTTAGGTTGGTTTTTTACAAGCAGACTTAACTCTAAAATGTAAATGCAAGTAAGTGTCAAAAAACGCTTATCTCTAAACACGTCACGAAGTGAATCATCTAAGTACATTTTAAAGATGGTCTTCAAGCATCGTTTCTGCAATATGAATGTTTTTTGTACATCAGTAGAATTGCCCCAAAAAATTACTCCATATATAAGTAAAGGGTAGACTGTACCGTAGTATGCACTTATACTCGTAGTTACATTTTCTGAACAAGTTTCTGACAAAATTGACAAAGCATACCATCTACTGGAAATCGTTTTGTTAATCTCATTTATATGCGCCTTCCAAGCAGGAGGTCCCGGGTTCGAATCCTGGTCAGGGCATTTATTTGTGTGTTTATCACAGATATTTGTTCCTGAGTTATGGATGTTTTCTATGTATTTAAGTATATATCCATATTTATCTATTATATATATCGTCGTCTAGTACCCACAACACAAGCCTTATTGAGCTTACCGTGGGCCTAGGTCGATTTGTGTAAGATTGTCCTATACTATTTATTTATTATTAAAAGAAATACCAATTTAAGTCGCATATTTTGAAACTGAGTACTCGCAAGTAACTCAAAATCTAAAGGTTACTTCCCGTAAACTCAGAAACTTGAAACTTGGCACGAAGAAACTTCATATAGCACAGACAAAGGAAAAATTACGAAAAGTAGACATTTTTAGTAAAATCATACAATTTTTTTTTTAATTTTTATATTACTACCTTTTTCCTCGTAAACGCGTAGAGGTACTAAATTGAAATAAGTAATAACCATACTACAACTTTTGCTTGTTATAGGTTTGTACGGAACCCTCGGTGCGCGAGTCCGACTCGCACTTGGCCGGTTTTTTTTTTGTATTGTGTGACATCATTTCAATTTTATTTTATTTTATTGTATAAGTGTTAATTTAATTTGATTTTTATTCTGTTTTAATTTAATTTATTATTTTGTATGTAATTCTATGGACTTCTGGACTGAAATAAACTATTTTAATTTGAATTTAAGTGGCCTGGCGGTAAGATGTCAGACTTTCAATCCGAAGGTCGCGGGTTCAAACCCCAGCTCGTACCACTGAGTTTCTCGGAACTTATACGAAATGTCATTTAATATATAACAGTCGCCTTTCGGTGAAGGAAAACATCGTGAGGAAACCGGATCTAATCCCAACAAGGCCTGGTTTCCCCTCTGGGTTGAAAGGTCAAAAGGCAATCGCATTCGTAAAAACTAGTGTCTACGCCAACTACTGGGATTAGGTTGCCGAGCGGACCCCAGACTCAATAGAGCAAAATGCTGGGACAAACGCTAGTAGGAAGAAGAATCGTGAGAACGCTCTTGACTTGATCAATGATCATGTTTCGACCAATTTATGATCATCGTAAATTGCATGGATGGTATAAGGAGGATGTCAATCTCTATGATACAAAAGTGTCCGTCAAAAGGCGTTAAACTGATGGCGCATCAATAGCATGAGCATACATTTCTAGCCGGTCGGTAGTGACCCTGCCTACGGAGCAGATGGTGGTTCGAATACCGGTCAGGGCGTTATTTTTATTTTTTTGAACGGATATTTGTTATTATGTATATTATGATATCAAAAAATTTAAAATCCATACATAATTGCAAAATAATTATTTTCGGAGACGAAAAACACTGTGAATATTAATTTTATTTAGAACCTCATATAAGTATTAAATATCGATAACTTCAAATGAAAAAAATGTCCTAGGGGAGCGTATTTAATGCAGTTTTTGAATATTTACATTTTTAGACACTTACTATATAAAATTCATTTCATACGCTCAACTATACCTAGCGCCACCCGGATATATTTGGAACTATTGTTTACTGCTAACCGTTGGACACTTTTTCGACCGTTTTCCTATGAGAAAGACCCATCCTCAATAGGTATGCCATCCATAGTAAATTGATTGAAACACGTCAAGAATAAACAGCGTAATTCAGTAACCCACTATAAATATTTTAAAAGTAAAATGGCAAAAATATTGTATTCCAACATCTCGCAAATTGCGCCGTGCTACACTCCAGGTTAATTATGAATGTTTATGAATGTTTTTTACATTCATAACTGCTAAGTGTCGTTGCGGCGTACGTGACTCAACTAATTGTTCTTTATGAGTGGCTGTAGCCTAGGTCGTTTGTACACGAGCGATTGGAAGTCGCATTTCGGTTACGAAAACATATATTGCTGCGCAATGTTGCAGTGGTGAAAGAAACAAGCAACGTCACTGTTAGTTGACGGCCCCCGTAGTCTAATTGTTAGTGCCACGCCGTGAAGAAGCTGGAGCTCCAACCTTAATTCCAGATTATTTAATATTTACGGCGAAAACACAAAAATAAAGTATGTGTATCATATCCAATACCCATTATATATTCTAATGAAGCGAGTCATATAATAAATAAATAATAAAAATAAAAAAGCCTTTTATTCCTTGCCGGATAAGTTCAATGTCAGCATAATCAAAAATCACTTAGTTTTAAATTAATATTTTTTAAGTAGGTATAATAAATATTACTCAGATAATTCTTTTGTCAATTGTATTACAGTAGGTATTAGTAATTTATGTAACTCCTCCTTAAAACACGAGAGTGGTTTTATGAAACGATCTGCAGGCGAGTTTCATAATAAGATATCATGAGCGTTTTAAGGCCCAATTACATACAGTTGCATACACTGCATTATCTACACTCACATTATATATCCTAAATGACGTGTTCGGAAACCATAGAATGAAAGTCATATAATATCGGTCGAACTTCGTATGATCTTACGAAAATGATCTTACGTAATAAATACATAATACATTATTGGCTTAGTTCTGGGCTAGGTCGATCGCAATGGTAGGTAATTGTAAAATATTCCTCAAAAAAGTTTCTTATAGAACTAAGTTTTCCTAAAAAAAAATGATTTATTTCTAACATTGCAATTGTATCGTCCAATTACGTCATACGAAAATTATCGCACGTAGAAGCGATGGCCGTTGGGGCAGAAAGGTTCTTGAGTGGCGACCACGAACCGGAAGGCGCAGCGTCGGTAGACCCCCCAAGGTGGACTGAGGACCTGGTAAAGGTCGCGGGAGTCCGCTGGATGCGGGTGGCGCAGGCCCGGTCATTGTGGCACACTTTGGGGGAGGCCTATGTTCAGCAGTGGACGTCTTTCGACTGATATGATGATGACGAAAATTATTGACACAGCTTGATTGTTAAGCAAATATGAAGGTCATTTTGACACCTCGACCTCCGAGCTACATACGGTCCTGATCGTATGCCGAAGTGATAATATTTTTAGTCAACTAGCAGCTGTTTGGGTTGGTAGGAAACGGTGTTATCCGGTGATCAAGGTCTAAGCGAGTTCATCAGTGGTGTTACTCGCGACTCACTCACATGTCGCCAGTGTGACAGAGCCCTTATTACATAAAAAGTACCTTGTGAAGTTGTTATTGTTTTAATATCGTTTTTAAGTCACGGTTAATTATTGAAGTACAGTCGGCAGCAGAATAGCTAAGCGAGTGAGGTAGTCTGTCTTAGCAGTAAGGGCGTGCCTAACGTTTCGAGCGTGCAGTAACGGTCGTAATCGAAGGCAAAACAATAAAAGAGAGTGTACGTGAATTTGATCGGCTTTTATTTATATGTTGTATGTTTTTTTGTCCATGAATAGGTACTAATAAAATAAATAGGTTGATACCACTGATATGTAACTGTAAAACGCCTGCCAACTCAAAGTTATAGATAAGAAAGTTTTATTTCCCAAAATATTCTTAAGTTCTAAATTCTCAAGTTTCCTCATACTTCTCACTGATTTCTCCACGTCATTAACCACGTTAAAATGTGGACTACCCATAAAACGAGTTAAATTAGAGATGGGGAAAATGATCGGTTTAACAAATCACTTAAGTAAAAAAAAGAAGTAATTATTAAATTTCAATTTCGCTTGCAGACGTTTCTGCTTAGTACAAAATTAATCACTAGTAATTTTATAATTTAAAATATTCATTTAAAGTTTTTAACATCTATTTTTTATTTCGTATAATAATTATGTTTTATACTGAGTAGGTACTGCAAACTGCAATCACCATATTATAACAAAAGTACTGCGAATGTCATCTTGCTATGTATGGTAGGGCACAGCACAGCGAATGTCATCTCGCTCAAATCTGGAGCAGAGCCCGACTGGGGAAGTACCACCACCTTACAGAAAACCACAGCCAAATAGCACTCTACCCTACTCATAGTGTTGTGTTCCTGCTTGTGAATAAGGTTGCCAAAGAGATCAAAGAGCTGGGTCCTCGACGTCCTGTGTTGACGATGAGGGACCCTCTTTTTCCTTTAGCTGTCAACACAGTGAATCCTCCTTTTTGTAAAGGGTCGGCAACGCGCATGTGACACATCTGGAGTTGCTTGCCGCAGCGGGCCGTATGCTTGTTTGCCACCGTCGTGGCATTAAAAAAAATCAAAACCAACCGACATCCGACTCCGTCAATTTTTCATCCTGGGGTCTCAAGTTCTAACCGCGATAAGTACCTATGAGTTTTTTTAAACGAAATATGATTTAATATTTACAAAGAATAATAGGCATGATGAATGTATGGTATCAATCGATTCGTTTTGTTATGAGGATCAAATGTCTATATGCGGCTAATTGCGTTAAAGCAACCCAAATGTCAGAAATTAGACTTAAAGTCTGAGATTTGCATTTGTTTGTCAAAACGCTCCTAACGAAATGACGTGCAAAAGTGACGTCACGATCTTATAGACGCCCTGTTTAAAGTATGAAATATTATGAAATTGCTATTTATACGGGCGAAATATTTCGTTTATGTATATGGTTACAATACAATTAATTTAACAGTAAAATGTTAAAAATCTAATGGTATCATTGTTTTTTCTTTTTTTTTCGTACTTTAAAAAAATATTTTTTTTGAAATTTTGAAGCATTTTAATAGATTTTTTTAATTTTCACTTTATTTGGATATATTGCTAATTATGCATCAACTAAATTTTATTGCATAATTCAACATGTGTCAACATCCCTATTGTACATTTATTGTAAAAATTCTTTTAGGTATTATTCTTATGTTTTGGTGCGATAAAGAATATTTATTTAGTTAATTGGCTGCTTTCTTATGAAGTCAAATCAGCTACTCTTTAGGAAACGTCAAAACGATTTATTACTATGGAGTTTATATGGGAGACTAATATTATAACGTCACAATACTTTAAACCATTGTAAAATAATTTAAACTGCAAACACATGTTACACCTGGATTTTCCAGAATTAAGAAAATAAGAACAATTAAGTTTATCTATTGGCAAATACCGAATTATAAATTTTAAACCGATAAATAGACAGAATTCCCATCTCTACGTAAATCTCAAAAAACATTACGATAATTATTTATTCAAAGGAGAATTGATTCTTGTGAAATTGTAATCCGAACTTCGTGAAGATATAATATTATTCAGAAGAGCCAAAGTTTAAGAAAATTTACGATTATTTGGAAAGTAATCCAGACTCAGACCCTTGGGGTTGGTTTCAGCCCTTAGTTATTGCCCTCTTGGGTTTTTAGCTTTAAAAATGTAAATAAAGGGTTTACCAGGAGATTAAAACATGCTTCCAGCCACTTAGGTGTCAGTAGAGACTTAAAGCCCTGTTACACTTGTTATAGTTAGCTTCCTAAATTTAGTAAGGTCTAACCATATTTAGCAAGTAAATTTACTATTGAAAAAAGTTAGGATCCTAATTAGGATGCTAGTTAGGACACAACTACTACTACTTAAGTAAAGTGTAACAGGGCTCTTAAGCCTATTTAATGCATAGGTATTGTAATGTGTACAACATTCATATTTATTATGTCAACGGCCTCCTAGCCCAGTCGGTAGTGACCATGCCTTCGAAGCAGGAGGTCCCGGGTTCGAATCCTGGTAAGGGCATTTATTTGTGTGTTTTTCACAGATATTTGTACCTGAGTTATGGATGTTTTCTGTGTATTTAAGTATTTATCTATATCTATCTATTATCTGTATCGTCGTCTAGTACCCACCACACAAGCCTTACAAAGGTTGGGGCTTCGCTTGCTGTTAGCACTTTTGTTTAGTTTCGTAAACTGTCACTGTCACTGAAATCGCTGACATTGACATTGATGTGGAATGGTTGCGATCATGAATAACGTAAATTAAGTGTGTGTTTGTTTTCACGTTCTCCTTTTGTGTAGTTTTTGTGGTTTTGAGTAATATTGTGTGTTATCTGTCGTGGCATCACCGAATGGGCCCTACGGAAGACCAGCGCCGGTTTTTAAGCTGGCATTATGCTGAGTGTGCATCACAAAATGGACCCAATTTTGTGATGCACGTTCATTGTTTGTTTTCATTGTTATTGTCTCTCAATGTTCATGTATTAAGCGTCACAAATAAATGTTTTTATTCTTATTCTTATTGAGCTTACTGTGGGGCTACGTATTTCATGTTATTTTATGTTGTGTACCATTTTTAAAAATCGACCAAGATTATGTCGGGCGATGCTCAGTGTAGGTTCCATTGTGGTCCGTCCATCAAATGTGGGCAAAATTAGTCTTTGATCGAAACAAAGAAACGGTGCATTTGCGGTACTTACGTTCTTTAACTAAGAAAGTATACTTTTATCTATAAATCAAAAATTATTTCACTAAACGTTTAGTAAATTATTTTCATTCAAGAATGCTTTAGTTTTTTGTCTTCCCTCAGGTGTTCACAAAATCTCCTTCTTATGCCCACATCGTCTTCTACTTTTATAATATATTATAATATTAACTTCTATAATAAATCTTTTAGTTTCCAGTCTGTCAGGGTGTGGAATGCTTAGTGGAAATATAAGGCGTGCTCAATCACTAGCAATTTTTGAAAAGCGTCTAAACGAGCATTATTTATCTCTTACTTAACCTTAAGTTCCTACTTACGTCATGCATGCAAATTACTCTGTTTCCTTTGCGTTACCTTGTCGTTGTCTTCTTCTGTGCATACTTGTACTTATATATATACTTTATGTAGTGTATATTATATTACCTATTATATGTAGTATTTATGTTACACGGTATGTAACTTATTTATTGCTATTTAATATTATTATGTTCGTACCTACAGATTTTTTCTATACTGTTGGTATCCACGGTTCAAATTTTATATTTGATGCTCTGCTGCCACTTATTAAAGATGAGGAAATACGTTTTTTTTAATAAGTAATTTTATGCAAGCACGGAAATTTTATTCTTTACTCGTCCCGAATAGCCAATTTTTTTTTCTTTTAATACAATATATCTCGTGGCTCGTGTAGTAATGACATGCTTTCCGCCCTTACATCAAAATATCTCTCATCGCTTAGGACAATTTTCTTGCTACTTGTCCCTATACCATACGCAATTGTTATCTAACAAACAAACTAGTTCCCACAGTAAATCATCGCAAAGCCAGCAAACCACTTTACTTCCTTTTATACTGAGCCCCTATTTACTCCCGCGCTGATTTACAGGACACTAACTGCAGGGTGCTGTTCACAAAACAACCATTCTTACTAGCAAAACCCTACTAAGGTAAACCTCCGAGTGTTTGCCGCGGTCCCAGTACTTGTCATGTCACGCTTACCTAATTCCTATTGTATTTCAGATCACGACTAATTTTGAAAGAGACTCGTATTTTACATTGTACAGTGAACCTTTTTCCTAACCAGCACGGTGACAATAAATAAGGTTTAGAAAAAAATGCGAAACCCAAATGATCGTATCGTACCGTGGACCAAACACCACCAAGAGCACAATCAAAAAATACCTCAAGCCAATGTTGTAGACGCAGTGACAATACAGAACAGATTGTTGTGACAGAAGCGCACGAGGAGGACCGACCCCAAGTGAAATGGGAACAAGGCCGGAGAAACAAAAAAGAAGAAGAAAATCCTCTACCTCTATGTATATTTCGTCGGTTTCAACCGACTTCAAGATTTTGAAGGACGAGGTTATCTATTTGCAGTGAGTCTCATCGTAACCAGGTGAGGTTCTGATGATGGGATCCTGTAGAAATCGAGGGAACTCTTCAACTATACACCTATAGTGATTTGAGTATTTTTTACAGCAGCTCCAGCTTATGGAAAGTTGGAGGCTAAGTGAAGTCGGTTCTTTGTTTATAATTATTACGTTGGAAATAAGAACACTGAACACAAAGTGTTTTGCGAATAGCAATGCTGATGGTATCTGGCCTGCGAATACAGTGCGGTCCATTCGCGTCGCGGAAATGGGTGGTGTGTAATTTGGACCCGTTCCGTTCCGGTTCTATCTACTATTGTTTTATCTCCGAAATGCATAACGTGTGAATAAAGATACACGTACGTATGTGGTGTGTTTAGGTATACAGGTCTAGGCAAAATTTGTATGTGTAAAAATGTGTTATGTCTTTTAAAAAATTTTAACAACCTCCTAACCTAGTCTGTAGTGACCCTGCCTATGAAGCAGGAGGTATTGGGTTCGAATCCTGGTCAGGGCATTTATTTGTATATTTATCGCGGATATTTGTTCCCGAGTTATGGATGTTTTCTATGTATTTAAGTATTTATCTATATCTATCTGTTATATGTATCGTCGCCTAGTACCCACGACACAAGCCTTATTGAGCTTACCGTGGGACTAGGTGATTTGTGTAAGATTGTCCCATAATATTTATTTATTATTAGACTAGCTGTGCCCGCGGCTCCGCCCGCGTGGAATTCGGTCTGTGTCAGTAAGCGGCTAATTCACCCCTAATTTCTCTCCCGCTACCCTGGAGGCGGAACTTGAAGTAAAGTTGACAGATGGATACGCTAGAGGACAGTAGTCCTAATAAAATATTTTACAATTACCACGAAATGAAACTACACTCATAAATGTATCCTTTTTTTTTATTATATTTGTTTTTGGCATGATTTAAACGACATAGAGAGTAGTAGGTGTATATCGGACGATACAGGACCACTTTTGTATTTATACGTTCATGTCCACGGCAAATATCATCCAAATCGATCCTCCCGTCGAATCAGTTGAGGGGGAGGGGTGTCACAAATGCAGAAATGATTTTTTTCTATTTTAGGTGCACTTGGAGGGGGGGGGGGAGTTCCATGACCCATGCAAATTTAACTCAATCGAGTGTAGTGCTACCCCCCTCCCCCTTTTAGACGTTGAATTTTTATAGGCTACGGCCAAGAGCATGTCGGGCGATGCTCAGTGTAGAGTTTCGTAGATGCTGCCCTGTTACTACACATCCGTTCTAAAGGTCGTTTATTAGGCGGCGCTTACGTCAGTTTACTATTCGGCACTTCCTTTCACTATGCGTTTTTGACTAATAATTCAAAAACAGCTGAACCGATTTTATTCAATATAGTTTTTATTGAAAGTTCTTATCAGGCCTCACCAAATTTCAGCTTTCTAGTGCGAACGGTAACTGAGCTAGACCGCGGACAGACGGACGGACATGGCGATGTAACTGTTACGTAATAAGGCCTAATTACGTACAGAAGCATACACTGCTTTACCTACACACATATTAAAAATCCATTGAAATCATTAGAATGACCACCATTACACCGCCATGACCAACACTATTGAGCCGGCGGTCGGGGGGGCATGCCGGCGGTCGGGGGGGCATGCCGGCGGTCGGGGGGGGCATGCCAGCGGTCGGGGGCATGCCGGCGGTCGGGGGGGCGTATTTTCATTACGTTACCGTAGGTAATGAATTTTCATACGTTTTTACCACACTGTCACAGATAATACACTGATGTTACGTTATTGGTTGCAATAATGTTGGTAATTAATTACATACGGTTCCGAACGCGGAATAGAGGATTTATGATATTGGTGTAGATCAAGATATTTATTCGTCAATGTAAGCACATTACAATGCACTAATGAACGTCAGAGAAAAATAAAATACGTGACTGTCGTGGAAAGTGTGTGAATCAAGTGCGATTGGAACGAAGTTATGTTATTTCATTTTATTTCATTTTTTACTTTTTCGTAAATTTTGTGGTTTTAATTTTTTTTGCATTTTTCAAAAATTTTGGAAATTTTGGAAATAGTGGAAATTTTGGAAATAATGGAAATTTTGGAAATTTTGGAAATTTTGGAAATTTTGGAAATGTTGGAGATTTTGGAAATATAGGAAATTTTGAAAATTTAGGAATTTTAAATTTTTGACATTTTCGAAATTTTTGACATTTTCGACATTTTTTAAATTCTCGACTTTTGAGGTTCTCGACTTTTTTCACTTTTATCACTTTGACACTTCTCAGTTTCACTACACTTCACTTCACTTTATTCTATTTTATATATTTTTTATTTCATTCCATTTTACATGTTTCTCAATCGTATGGGTGTCGCGTTTTCGTGACGTGACGCTTTTTCGTAACGGTCACGTGACTTTTTTTCGCCTAGGCCCCCCATCCGCGAACCGTCCGATAAGGAACTTCGTTCCAAAACTCCACCGGTTCTAACCCTGTAGGTGTACCTCTGGCCCAAGAAGTATTATGAATTATGACCGAAAAGAAATTCGACGGGACTTATTTTTTTCTAAACAGTAATACATTATTAGATCTTAAAGATACAAAATAATGCGTAGTTCTTCAAGAAGACATATCAAAACTGCTTGAGAGACAGATAATGTACCTATTGTTTAAATATAAAGAAAAATAAATCCTAATCTGACTGCTTCACAAAACATTTGATATGTTTTCCTACCTAAACGGTGTCCTATAAATGTTAGATGATTTTGTAGTAGTTTTTGGGTTTGCTGCAATAACCCTTTGACATTCATGACATTTTCAAATATTTCTTAAGAGCGGGTAAAGGTAAATTTAAAGCATCGACGGGTAACATGTTATAGATATGAACACCTTGACCAAAAAATTACAAATTATTTCAATACCAACTTTCAACATACAAACTTTCAACCCCCTTTTCACCCCTTCCAGGGTTGATTTTCGGGATGAAAACTGTTCATTGTCCTTTCCCGGGACTCAAACTATTTCTACATAAAATTTAATCACTATCCGATCAGCCGTTAACTAATTAAAAATACTTACTTACTTCTGTTATCGATTCTAAGTATCTCCAGCCAACTTTTTTTCGAATATATTCCATGAACAGACTTTCGACCCTCTTCAGCTTTATTATATGTATAGATAGTTTTTATTGAAAGTACCTTTCAGGCGTCACTTCCGTTATTTTTTCAAAGTTTTTGGACCTACGGTTCTAAAGTAAGGTGGGGGGGGGGGGGGGTTGAAGAAGAAACTATCCTTTGTCATTTCTCGAGACCCATACTATCTCTATACCAATTTTCATCTAAATCAGTTCAGCGGTAAAAAAATCCTCATACCACCTTCCAACCCCCTTTTCACCCCCACAAGGGTTTTAAAACCATCCTTTGACGTTTCTCGAGACTCAAATTATCTCCATACTCATTTCTATCTAAATCGTTTCAGCGGTTAAAAATTCTCCATACCAACTTTCAACCCCATTTTCACCCCCACCAGGGTTGATTTTCGGGATTAAAACTATATATTATCCTTTACCAAGACTCAAACTATATATATCCAAAATTTCATCAAAATCCGTTCAGCCGTTTTCACGTGATGCGCGGTCAAATAAACAGACAAACAGATAAACAGACAAAAATTATAAAAATTGTTGGAACGTGTTCTGTTATCGATTCTAAGTATCCCCAGACAACTTTTTTTCGATTATCTTCCATGTACAGACTTTCGACCCTCTTCAGCTTTATTATATGTATAGATATAGCCTTGACCAAATAGTTACATTTTGGTTACTTATTGTTGGTGATGTCATTAACTAACGAGTAAGTCCTACCTTTATTCCTAATTATCATTTTATATACCTTTACGAATACAATTTACGAAGTTCATAAAGTTTGTAATACTTAACTACTACCATTTAAAATATTATTTTTTAATTTACTAATACATACTAACTTACTAATATTTCATTATAAATATACTAATATTAACTATACGTGTACCTTAAAAGATTCTATATTTTGTAACTATAATTCGGATTTTTGGATGAGAAAAGCGTTTCCACACAGGCAATGTAAGCCTAAAGAGAGGTTTCGCCAAAAGGGTATCAAATGTTTGTTAATATAGTTATAATTAAAAGGATTAATCGCGTGTTTGTACTAATGTTTAATCTCCTAACGTTTCGAGCTCTTTACAGCGCCCGTGGTCACGGGATAAACAGATAAACATGTCATTGTCAAGATTACATACTATAATGAATAATCATCGCGGCAACAGAAGATAATATTATTTGTTACGAGTAGTTAATCAAAATATTTTCACTTTATTTTTATTTTCAAAAAGCAGAAATAGATACAAACTGTTACAATTAACAAGGAAAGTGTTTTTAGCACTTTGTCTTCAGTGGCGTGCGGAACATAGATTCTATCTGTAAAAGGCGCTGATAGCCCGGTTAGCTAGATCTAGATTTTATTCACTTTAAAACCTAGCCTAGCCTGGATAAGGCCGTGATTAATCTTAATATAAAAAAGTGTACAGCTGTTTATAAGGTTTGTTAATTTATAATTATTTTTTTACGAATTGCGAGTCTGTTAAAATAATGTTTTAAACCCACAGATAAGGTAACCACTAGATAAGCCTTACAAGGTGACTTGGGGTCACCACTCATTGGAATAAAACGACTTATAAATTGCGCGGCCGTCTGCCGTGCCGTTCAGTTGCGTCCATGTTTTAGACCTGCACGTAGTGTGCGTGTATGCAAGAAAAAAATTTGAATACGTATGAAAACTGTTCAAAATCCTGGCATATTGTATTGTAAGGTGGTGTGGCAAATGTTTTTAAATGTTAAGAATCAAAAGAGTCGGAGTTACATTCCACTTTTACTTCAAAATATTTTTTTTACTGAAATATGTTTCTTGCCAGCGGAGTTCATTTGAATTGGGCAATTGAGAAGTAGTTAGTATGCCCGTCTCTTTTTATCATGTTAGGAATGCAATGTGCTATTCCTTTCTTACGGAAGCACGTTTACGATAGTGATGTGCGGATGATGGGTACCGGACTGATATACCGGCACCACGTACTTTCGACTTACCAAATTTACGAAATACAATGGAAAACAGGAGATCTTTGTTTTATTTTCTTTTTTCCTTAGGTTGAGTAGTTGGTAGAATTTAAAGATTTATTCAGTCGGTAGTTTTTTTCTTCATATAGTTATAATAAATATGGGTATTAAGGGTGCCACATGAGCGTTTCTTCTATTAGATACTTTCAATGGGTGTCACATGAGAGTTGTTTTAATTTAAGGAACTTTTAATTGGTGTCACATGAGCGTTGATTCTATGAGACATTTTCAATGGGTGTCATATGAGAGTTGTTTTAAAGAACTTTTAATTTGTGTCACATGAGTGTTACTGCCATGAGACAAATTCAATGGGTGTCACATGAGCGTTGCTTCTATAAGGCGCTTTCAATAGGTGTCACATAGGAGTGGCTTTAAGGAACTATTAATGGGTGTCACATGAGCGTTGCTTCTAGAAGACACTTTCAATGGGTGTCACATGGGAGTTGCTTTCAGATTTTTAAGGGGTGTCACATGAGCGTTGCTTCTAGAAGACACTTTCAATGGGTGTCACATGAGAGTAGCTTTCAGTTTTTTAAGGGGTGTCACATGAGCGTTGCTTCTAAAAGTACTTTCAATGCACAGATAAGGTAATTTCAGATTAGTCTATAAGGCTACTAGATAAAATTTATTGGTACGTTTTTAAAGTAGGCAAATACATATTGCATTATTGTTATTTGTTACCAATTTAGTAAACAGTAAATACCTCAGTTAACAACAACAAATCACGGTACGGTACGGTACAGTACCGTTTACTTGTAGTACACGTGTCCCATCACTACGCAACCTGGTGATAGCGCGCGGTCCTTGAAACGACCAATCGGAGCGCCGCTATCACCCACCCGCCCCTCACGCCTTCCGCAAGACTTGGTGACTCGGGCCGCGAACAAAATGAGCAACATTATTACTCTATAGGAAGTTCTCTGTGTTTAAACCACTCCTGTAATTCGAGGAAAGTATCTTCGTTATATTTTTTTTCAATTTCGACGTTCAGTTTATTTTATCTGTTAGCTAAATACTGTGAGAGAGTTTCACATCCATAATTATTTCTAATACATAAGGTTTTAAGTAGCTGTAATTTTCTATCAACAATGGTCATTTTGTAATAGAATTTTCTGCGTAGCACTTTACAGCTCGTAGTGTTTCGTAGCGAACCGGGAGCTGCTACGCTGACGGCGACGGTTGTTGTAGTCGCCATCAGATATATCGGAGCGGCCAAGGTGGTCACACATATCTGAACAACGCCTCTATTGTCAAGGCGGTAAAGTCCATGTTTAGATATTTTTGAGTACCTTGGCTGCTCCGATACATTTGATGGCGACTGTATTGGATTTTTTACAAGCTATTTTAAGAGATAAATAAATGAAATACAAAATACACAACTTTAATATATCTGAATTGTACGAAATTTTTGATTTCCTAAATAATAATAATTATAGTGTCACTTAATGACTAACTTTTAACTTAAAAAATATAAAATAAATAAATTAAAACGAAAAACGATTATATTTCTTTTTCCGTGTATTTATTCAATACGAGCCCCAATGCAAATGAGTTCGTCTAGCAGGTAAAAATGTACTAACCTAACTTTAACCTAAAAATTCAGGATGACAGCGATGTTTAGAAGATCATGTAATATAAAAACAATATAGAAAATGAATAATACTTTATGTATCGAATGAAAAAAATAACAACTTTCCACAGTGATAAAAAATAAAACATTGTTTTGCCAAATGAAATATTCGCAAAAAAGTTCGTCTTCGGTTTAGCCGATGCATAATAGACCGTCTACCATTTAGTGGTATCACCTTTTGCATCCAAAACGGCTTTGATCCTGAGCGGCATTGAATCTACCAACTCTCTACACTCTTCGGTGGTTATTTCATTCCAGACACAGGTAAGTTTCTCCTTAAGATCAGCTTTAGATCTAGAAGGGTCCTTTCGCAGCCTTTTCTTCATTTTCCACCACAAAGTTTCTATGGGAGACAAGTCCGGGCTGCTGGACGACCATGGCATGGTAGGGATTTTTTTGGACTTCAGCCACGCCATAGTTGTCTTCGCGGTATGGCATGCAGTATGAAAAGTAAATGCATTTTTATATTTTAACTGCCGTAACTGCCGCAGCAAGCTCTCTTGCAGGATGTTTTGGTATTTCTCGGCATTGACGGTTCCATCTATAAATTGCAGACGGCCCACGCCATGTGCCGACATACAGCCCCAAATCATTAAAGATGCTGGAAACTTCACCTTTCGCTTGAGGCAGTCTTTATGAAATGCCTCTCCTTTTTCCCGAATGACTTTACTTCGTTCGTCACCAACTGTGACTTCAAATTTGGATTCATCACTCCATATTATTTTTCGTCACTGATTGACACTCCAGTTTTTGTATTTATTAGCGAATTTCAATCTGTTGGTTTTCTGTTTTTTCGTAAGTAACGGTTTCTCTTTAGCAGTGTAAAAACTATAGCCCATTCTCTTCATTACTCTCTTGCAGGTATCGACTGAAATGTTTTTTTTAATAGCGTCCCGCCACAATACGGTAAGTTCTCCTGCTCTTGCACGACGATTTTTCTTGATAATCTTCTTCAACATCCTGTTTTCTGCCTTCGAGGTTATTCGTCGACGGCCAGATTTCTTTAAACAGGACATTGTTCCATGTTTTCGGTGATGCTCGATAATCGTTTGAATTGTAGATCGTGGCAACGACATCTCCTTGGATATTTGGTAAGTAGATTTGCCGTTATTGTTACAGGAAATTATAATTTTCCGCACTTCTTCAGTAACTGGTTTACCTCGAAAATCCACCATCTCGATAGAATAATGATTATAAAGTAATGAAAATTTGCACTGCAATTGCGTTTTTATATAGCCATCTGTCATTTTAGATGACAGAGAATATTATATATTCAATTTGAAATATAATTAAATATTAAACTTCTTAAAAAACAGTTTTTATCTTATATAGACGACCTATTTTGCCTAAAATATGAACTAGACGTAATTTTTTGATTGCTTAATGTTAACTTTACGATACAATTACTCTTAATTAAATAACATTATTACACTTTGTACAACGCAACATTAAACTACTTTCAATGGCTTTGTATGTAGCGTATTCCTTTAATCATCAAAGTCAATCCGGATTTAAATAGCAGTCTTTTAAAAGATATCGTATTTTTAAGTGTGACTAGACGATCTAATATGCACTGGGGCTCGTCTATCTGAGTATGCCATTTTCTATGACTTTTTAGCGTGTTTTAAAAATGCACAATTTAGGCTTAGTTCTGTTTTTTTATTATTATGGTGAAGAAATGAGTGTTTGTGGAGTATGTGTTGTCAGTCTCCTATAGCCCAGGAAGTAGCGCTGCGGAAGTGGAGATGGATCGGACATACCCTTCGAAGAGGAGCATCGAACAATGCCAGTATCGCTTTCAAGTGGCTGCCTAAAGATAATAAGTGAGCTGGCGGGCGCCCCGTACACACGTGGTGGCGGAGCGTACAGAGCGAGCTGCGAGCCATAGGACTGAGCTGGAGAGAGGCCAAAACGGTTGCTTAAGCTATCTTAAGGCGCGTATTAAAGGCGTGTAAGGATCTTGTGGAGGCTCTATGCACCTCCGGGGTGCCCTAAGATCAACAACAACTGATGCAGTTGACTTCATATATATCGCCCTATAAAATATAGGACAGATTAAAACCAAAATAAATATAGTCAACAATCAACATCCTAGTAAAACATATTCAAGTGAACCTTCTTTCTCAGTATTCTGCGATCCAAGCACAACTATTTTTAAACCGCTTTTATTAGGTCGACCTGTATGTAACTATGTAATGTAATCTAAGGTAACTAATTTAACCATCTTCCAAGAATCGTAGCGTAATGAAAATTAGCAGCTGTATGTAGTTCTGATGACAATACAATAATATGGTACTGTCGAACTGATCTGATGATGGAGCCGGAAGATATGAACTGGAACTTTATGATGGAAAATCGTATCATAGCTGTTTTGGATTTCTTAGAAAAGTCTTGTAATGAACTTTGACCACGATTAGGTTTCAAGGTCTGATGATGAAGCCGGAAGATAGGTACTGGCATTCCATGATAGAATATCGTATCATAGTCGTGTTTGCACTTGTGAGAAAGGCCACGTAATGGACTTTGAACACGATCAGGTTTCAAGGTTATAACAAACCTATTATATATTGAATAGTGTAAATATTGACCATAGACATATAAAATAAGAAGACGGAATCCCACGAAGATAAAACTGTGATTCCATAATGAGCCGCGATCTCGTGCACACACACTCACTTTTGACGTTTGAACCAATCACCGCTCGTCCACGAGTTGTATATGTGTGCGTGTCGCGCGTAAACACGTCTGAACTCGGCTTATTGTGGAGTCACAGTTTTGTCTTCACGGCGCTACGTCTTCTTATTTTATATGTCTATGATATTGACATAGGTGCTTGTATACAATGTATATAGACCTGTACATGGAGAGTGTAATAGAATAATATTGATATATCTATATACGATGTATATTGACGTGTAAATAGGGTAATAGGTAAATATTTCGTTATCAAAGACCAAAAAGTATAAAATAAATGAATAGTTTAAAAAACACTAGAAAAACACGCTTTTATAAATGCACGTAAAAACAAAAAAATAAATTATGGATCGTTCAAGTTGTCTCTATTTCTGGACTGAAGTGTAAACTATGTGCTATAATATTTGATTGTAAAAGCGTGCGGCGCTCGAACAGGAAAGTTAGTATTAGTATTTGTTAACAAGAAAGTCTTTCCTGTTTATATATTTATAAAAGCGTGTTTTTCTAGTGATTTTTAAACTATTAATTTTTACTACCTTGTCTCACATAAGGTGTTTTACATAATAATTAGCATTTCCTCTTAAGCTTGTTCTTTGGCATAACTTAAATCAAGTAGCTTAAACAATTTATTGAATCATAATTAGACCCCGGACTCTTGTGGCAATGACGTCACAATAGGGTGATTTGGGGAGTAAACGGGACGGTGCTATGAAACACGGTTAAAAACTCGGTTGTTAACCGAATACATTAATTTAGACATTTTTAACAATATTACTTAGTAAGTTGATCAATATTAGCGTTTGCTATATTACTTGCAAACCATGCATTTGTACGTTAAACAGGCATTGGTTTTGTCGGCCACTCGCTCCTTGTTCGTCACAACTGTCACCAAGCCAGTTTAAAGTACAATTGTATGGTTTGCACTAAAAAATAATATTGATCAACTTACTAGATAATTTTGTTGAAAACATCTAATTAAAATGTATTCGGTTAACAACCGAGTTTTTAACCGTGTTTCATAGCACCGTCCCGTTTACTCCCCAAATCACCCTATTGTGACGTCATTGCCACAAGAGTCCGGGGTCTAATCATAATGGACTCTTGAGATTTGAGAATTAAAGGAATTTGTAATATTTTGGTGAAATCAGTTTTTGTGCTACAGAAAAAAAACAACAAGTACTATCAGTATGACTAAAATGAAATTAAAACCAAAATTATTTTAACTCAAATGTAAAGAAACACATATTTTCATTGATATTCGTTCTCCAAGGTTGTATTTGATCGTATGTAGGTAATTTCTAAGGATATCAATTTATAAATAAAAAATACATTTTAATTTCATATTCGATCCCCTTTCTTTTGTCATGTCGAAAAGGTATTACAAAATCAGTACTACCACTACTACCTAAACATTTTGTGACGTTGATTGTCAGAATCATAATGTGTTTACATGTCATATTGATAACTAAATAAGATAATTTTGAAAAAAAATCCGTAACAAATTAAGATTTTAAAATAAGAATGTCGACGCGGCTCGATATAACTAATATCGTCGCAACGCAACTTTAAAAGTAAAAGTTCCAAGCATGCAAATCCTGAGGTTGCGAACCCTACTTATCAACCAAAAAGGTCGTAAGCGATATGCCATCGAGATGTAAATACGACTTTATGAACGGTAAACGCGAAACTAAGCTCCAAGTTTCATATCGAGCACGTAGTCGTTTTCTCATCGGAATTATAGTGGTTTGTTAAGGGTGGGCCAGTTTTAAAATAAAATTATATACATGTACAAAAATACATAATAACAAAAATATATATACACCCTGTCCAATAACTTTGGATACAATATGTTTCGCACTGGTATAAAATACCTGAAGCTCGAAATAAATAGTTCTATTTATAAAATTGAAATATATATTTACAGAGACAAAATACAGTAACGTCAAATGTCTATTACATTTCATTCATGGTTAAAACACGATGAAGCAATTTCGTAAAATAATTGTTACCAAATACTGTAATGGCGAGTGCCCTAGTGACATATTCAAAGCGATGAAATCTCTTGGAATCAAACGTGATTGTGTTTATAAAACATTAAAACGATTCAAAGAGACCTCCTTAACGGAAGATTGTAGGAGATCGGGTCGGCCGCGATCAGCGAGAACAGATCGGGTAGTCAAAATTGTGAGGGAGCGAATTAGACGTAAAAACCATCGCTCCGTTCGAAAACTAGCAGCCGACTTAAATATTTCAAGAGGATCTGTCCATAACATTTTGAGACACGATCTCGGGTGTTATGCGTACAAGAAACGTAAAGTTCATGGACTTTCCCAGGCTTCTAAGCAGAAGAGGGCCGAGCGATCAAATACGATACTTTCGTGGCACGCTGGGGATGAGTTCGTTTTCTCAGATGAAAAACTGTTTGTTTAAGAGCAATCCCACAATGCTCAAAATGATCGGTTGTGGGCGGCCAAGATGGCAGATATTCCAGAGAATCAGAAATACGTTCCAAGATTTCAGGGTGCCCCCTCAGTAATGGTTTGGGGAGCAGTGTGTAAGCGGGGCAAACTTCCTTTGATATTCATCGATAAAGGTGTTAAAATCAACGCTGAATATTACAAAACCGAAGTACTGGAGAAAGTTGTTGCTCCTAATTTGCAACGCATGTTTGGAGATGATTATTACATTTTTCAACAGGATGGAGCACCTTCCCATACCGCAAACAGCGTTCAAGCCTGGTGTAAGGTAAATTTAACCGATTTCTTACCCAAGAATGAATAGCCTCCCAGCTCTCCGGATCTCAATTGTTTGGATTTTTTTGTATGGTCGTATATGCTGTCTAAACTGAATAATTATAAAATATCAAATTTGGACCAATTAAAAAAATATATCGAGCTTATTTGGGATGAAATGCCAATGGAAGCAGTGCGTGCCGCATGTGACGGGTTCGAGAAACGTTTAAGGCTGGTTCGGAAACTTAAAGGCGGAGTAATTCCAAAACAGTTATTGTAATAATTTGTTATTTGTTTCGTTTTAATATAATATACTTTTCATGTCATTTGGTATCGTGTAGTTATTTTTATGATATTTCATAGTTGTATCCAAATACATTGGACACGGTGTATATAATTATATACATTATTGGTTTTTCTCTGTTATTTAAGTTATGTATTATTTGTTGTATTGCTGTTGATGCCCAAAATAAAATAAAATTACAACAAAAAAAATTATACATATCTATTCGTGTAATCGTTAGATAAAATATATGTAACGATAATTAGACATAATTTTATACCTTTTTGATATATTTATCCCCATTAAGATACAGAGACGGTATATCCTTTCTGGTTGAGAGGTGATTTGGTTGCGATTTTCGCAAAAGGTTAAGTGATTTATCAATGATGTTTCTCACATACATTTTAAATCGATAGATGGCATTGTTTTTCGGTGAACGAAAACATCGTGAGGAAACCGGGCCTAATCCCAACAAGGCCTAGTTTCCCCTCTGGGTTGAAAGGTCTGATGGCAGTCGCATTCGTAAAAACTAGTGCCTACGCCAATTCCTGGGATTGGGTTGCCGAGTGGACCCCAGGGTCCATAGCTCAAAATAGATAGTTTTTCTTATATCGGGGTTTTAATATTACTTGTGGCGTTTGGTTTTGCACCCATTTTAATCACGGTAGCTGTATTAATGTCTAGATGGGGCTAATTGCGTCAAAGCAATACAATCTCAAAACGCTCCTAACAAAATGATATTCAACAGTGACATCACGGTTGCATAGTCGCCGTGTTTTAAGTATGGAAAAATTATGAAATTGCTATTTTGACGGTAAAATATTGCTTTTATGTATATGGTTGTATTACAATTTATTATACGATAAAATGTTAGAAATCGAATGGCGTCATTGTTTTTTTGAATTTCATACTTTATAAAAATCATAAAATTTTAGAATTTTGAAGTCTCGTATCTCGTATCATTTCAATAGATTTTTTAAATTTTACTTTACTAGGATATATTATTGCCTTTGCCCAGCAGTGGGACAATATTGGCTCATAATGAATGAATGAAAGGATATATTTATAACTAGCTCTTGCCCGCGGCTACGCTCGCGTTAAATTCGGGGTAACACGGTTCCCCTTTGCCCCCCGGAATGCTCCATACAAACTTCCACCCCCCATTTTAGGGAAGTGGGGGGTTAGAAAGAGACAAAAAGTAGCCTATGTCACTCTCCATCCCTTCAACTATCTCCACTTAAAAAATCACGTCAATTCGTCGCCCCGTTTTGCCGTGAAAGACGGACAAACAAACAAACAAACAAACACATACACTTTCCCATTTATAATATTAGTATGGATTTTGCATCCATTCAACTTAATTTTATTACAAAATTTAACATGTGTCATCATCCCTATTCATTACGGACCTACAAAACATGATAGTAGACTGAAAAGCTAAATAAATTATGGGATAATTTTACACTATCTATTATAGTCCCATCAAGTTCAATAAAGTTTATATTGTGAGTACTTGACGACAAATCTGGGAAACTCTAGAATCGATTCGATCGATCGATTTTGACTTTAAAGGGCAGATACAAAAGATTATTGTTGCCAAATGAACCCCAGATTTAACTAGGCCGTGGAAAATGCCGGGACTAACGCTAAGAGGATGATGACGACAAAAGATTATTGCTGATCAAAGCCCGTATTACTGTAACATACAAAACTGATATAGTACCTATACCTATGAAACACATCGGCTGGTTCATCTTGAGCGTGTTTAAGAGAAATTTCCTTCGAACCGACGTGTCTTCTTCTTAACAAGCTCACTGCACACGAGTTCGTCCTTGGTGTTGTTTCGATGGCCTAGCACAAATGAGTCCAACACCTAGAAAACTAGTTTATGAACGCCCTTCGACAACACGTTTTTTTAGCCTTATATGCAGGATCCAACATGACTGCTGAGCAAAGGCCTCTCCCGTTGATTTCCACAACTCTCGGCCTTGTGTTTTTTTCCGGCCAGGTGCTAAGTAAAGCATGCCATCTCTGTTTGGGTCATTACACGACACCTATTAAAAAAATAGATAAACACATAGTACACACGTATTGTAAAGAAATCTCTTTCTAAAGTCCGTTTGACATGAACATCATAACCAATTGGTAATAAAATGGTCTGTAAAATCAAACCGATTTCTGTTTAATATCATATTTAAATAAAACCAATAAATGCGCTTATGTTTTTTGAATAACCTTAAAACAGATTTCGCCACCATAGGCCGTATTATAACTTTAAAACACGTTTAGACATGATCCAACTTCAATACAACTCCAATTTATTAACTACGCCATACGGCTAGCGCCTAAACGTCTAAATCAAAAATGTCAGGATTTGCTTGAAAATTGTTTCGATGCAACTCCAATATAATTTCAATTACAGGTTGACTATTTATTGTGTGTTGGAGTTATGTTTGAGATATATTGTGTTTTTAATGTATTGTTTATGTATGTTAAAATTGGAATACGGCACCATGTGGTTATTTTTTTTGTAGCCACACTTTTGTCACTAGATACCTGCTTCACCTCTAAGTTCGCCTCAACCACACATGACGCGCAAAGGTAATATGCTTCCTTATTAAACTAGGTGAAACTTGTTCGCATAACAATATTTCACAACACAGTAAATGTAAATAGTTGATCAACCGCAAACTACTTATAAATACATGTACTTTTAATCATCATATACGAGTATGTTTGTTTATAAATGGCCTAGGGCCGTATTCTAACTTTAAAACACGTATAGACACGATACAACTTCAATACAACTCCAGTGCATTAACAACGCAATACAGAATTTGCTTGAGAAATATTCCAACGCAACTCCAATACAACTTCAATATTGGTTGAACGTTTCTTGTGTGTTGGAGTTATGTTTGAGATAGATTGTGTTTTTATTGTATTGTTAATGTATTTTTAAATTAGAATCCGGCACCTATTTTTAATTTGTTTTTTTAGTCTTATTTTCCGTTTACGAAACAATGATCTTTCGGACATTTTAGAGGCATTCTTTTAGTCGAAGCCAATACGCTCTTTCGACAAGTCAGTGTATTTTGGTTTTGGAGTAAGAACTGGCCACGTCAGATATGACACAATAATGAGAGCAACGAAACCCGTCTAGTAAGATTACAATACTATCCTTATTGCTAGTTCCGGGCACCTGGCAGCTTTTAATGCGTGGAGGTCAGAGTGACAGACAAGCAAAATTTTTGAGTTGGAAAATAGTAATACGAAAATAGGTAAAACTTGCCGAAGTTGTCTCAGTTACAAAAGACAGGGCCTATATTTTAACATTATAAGAAATAACATTCCGTATTATTATGGAAATAAAAACAGTAGGTGACAACCTATGAATTACATTATACTACTTTGCCCGTACAGAAACATTTGGCAATGATATAATCTAATTATAATAATTAATTATATAATTTCTCATAATACTGCATCAAAACCAGAACTCTAGGATTTGTCTTCTTAAAGTGGTTTACAATCTTTGACCTCCACGACATTACAGATGCCAGATGTCCGGATCTAGAAATAAGCATAGTTTAGCAAACTGACTAGAGTGGTTTCGTTGCTCTCATTATTGTGTCATATCTGACATGGCTAGCTCTCCGTCTACTCGTTCGCTATCCTTTAAATAAAAAAAAAAACATTCCAAACTTTATGTCGATATCGCGAGGAAGAGCTGGTGGCCCACTGGCGGTAAGATGTCAGGCTTTCAATCCGGAGGTCTCGGGTTCAAACCCCGGCTCGTAGTACCCCTGAGTTTTTCGGAACTTATGTACGAAATATCATTTGATATTTACCAGTCACTTTTCGGTGAAGGAAAACGTGAGGAAACCGTCTGCGTTGGAATATTTCTCAAGCAAATTCTGATATTTCTGATTCAGATGTTTATGCCGTAGCTGTATTGCGTTGTTAATGCATTGGAGTTGTATTGAAGTTGGATCGTGTCTATTCGTGTTTTAAAGTTAGAATACGGCTCTAGGCCAATTATAAACAAACATACTCGTATATGATGATTAAAAGCACATTTATAAGTAGTTTGCGGTTGATCAACTATTTACATTTACTGTGTTGTGAAATATTGTTATGCGAACAAGTTTCACCTAGTTTAATATTTAATAGTTTAATAACTTGTTCGTTAGATCTCCGCACAATAATCTATATATTACACACTGAACAACAAAAATGAACATTAAACAAAGTACTTTCCGAGCCCAGTTCCGGATTCTAATTTTAAAATACATTAAGAACACAACATATCTCAAAGATAACTCCAACACACAACAAACAATCAACCAATATTGAAGTTGTATTGGAGTTGCGTTGGAATTTTTCTCACAGGCGCCATGTTGGCGTATCAAGGGCCGCGATTCGAAAAATAAACATACACACTGGACAGACACTGCTCCAACCGAACTCAACTCAACGCTATAACGACATTGACATTTGCTATTCGAACAGATTTTCATTCAACATTGGTCACATATTGGTCTCACTTTGGTACAACATTGGTACAATGTGTGACCAATGTGTGACCGGGAGCGATATATTAACTTTAAAATCTTTATTTGTTACGGATTTGTAATCAAAATATCATCTAAACAAATTGTAATTCTGACAACAGTGACGACCGATATTAGCAAAACATTTAAGGTTAGGCAATCTCTTATTTTGATGTCTATTTGACATCAATAAAGATTTAATGGCAAGAAAAAAATTTTGGAATCACAAGCGACAATTCTGACAAGCTCCAATTTTATTTATTATCAAATTATTTGAAAATTATATTGTTCGAATTGGCTTCCAAGTTTTGATTAAGCAAATCGTGTAAAAATCAGTAACTCATTCCACTTGTTCTAACATAAATAAAATGTATCTTATTGATACCCTATTATTTAAAGTCTGATCAGTAGGTTATTAAAAATATATACCTTTATAGGCTTGAATTTTGACTGCATGTTTTTTTTTTCATAATAGATAAACAGGATTTTTATTTCACTGGATACATTCTACAGCCTATTAGGTACTATTATTTATTTTGAGGTATATATTTTAAACGTAAACTGTGAAAACCTTTTTTTGAATCCATATTAATTAATTCTATTTTTAAGAACCCCGCTTTAATTCGTCACATAAAAGAACTTCCTAAATATAAATAAGAGTAATAGAGGGTTTATAACTCGGTGGCGGGTTATAAAAAACATATTTTTCTATCGTAAAAGAGCGCTTAAAACGCTTGATAAGATCTTAATGAAATTGCGTTGGAAGCCTTTTTTATATTTGCTTTAAAATCCCAGAGCGACCACAGATTATTAAAGAAGAAATACCGCTTGACAAATTTTTAAACAATAGTACATTTCGATACTAGGTCGGAAAGGATGTCATTATTTCATGAGTTCTGAGACATTTTGCCACAAGCCGTAGGCGAGTGGCATAACTCGGGGCGAGTGAAGAATGACATTCCGTCCTTGTATTGAACGACGTTTTTTAATACAGTTGCAAAGAAAATACAAAAAGGACAATTTGTCTCTTTGAGGTGACCTTAGTACTATATATCCGAACGCTCTCGCGCGTTGCGGCGCGGCGCGGTGACCATGAATCCTGAGCTATGATTGGCTGGAATATTAAAAGAGCTAGTGCGAGAAATCGAATTTCCCGCACCATAAACTACTACAAGAAAAGCATTTTTTTGAACAACTGTGTTAAAAAAAATATTTGAGGCCTAGGTCAATATTTGCACGTGACATCTACAGGATGTAAAAAAATAGTGGTGATCCGTTAACGGGTATATTGATATCGTATTGCGACTGAGAAAAAAACAAGAATATTTTAATGGGACCCGTCGTCCCAGCCGGCCAACCCTCCGAACCGACAAACCCCCCATACAAAACCATTTTGTGTCGCGTGAAAATTTCTTTTTAATTAGAGTACGATACCTTATGCCCTTAAACGGCACCACCACCAGCATTTTTGTTACCACTTGTATATAAGTTTAAAACTGTACTTGTGTTAACAAATTATGGCTAAATATTTGCATATAAGCCAAGCTTAGGTTGGTATAAATATATTATGAAAAACTGACGTTTGAACGACTGCAAAGTCCATGCAGTAATGTCGTGGTCGAACTATACTGAAAAGTGCTATTACATTGGCATATGAAGCAAAGTCTACAAACATAATTATATTATCATTTTAATGGGGTCCCATGACAGCTTAAGTGTGTATCGTAACAACTTAAGTCAGGCCATTGCATTTTAATAATTAAAATATGAAGTTAAAATGAGATTCTACAGAAAATAGCTGATGAATGAAGAAGGAGTTCTATTAACACTTTCCTTACCACACTTCGCTACGCGCTACGCTCGTAGCCCGTAGCCACGTATTCTTCGTATGTAGCTCGTAGTAGCTACGAAGAGAGAACCCGACAGTCTGGTTCTCGGTGCTAAATGTGTTAAGCAAATATGTAGGTACCACTTCTAACTATAAATCTCTATCTATAAATCTTGAACTTAAATAACATCACAAGTGAAATAAATACACTGTGTTCTGGAATGTCGCATGTTCTTGTAACTGAAATTTTAGGATTTTTTACACAGAACTTGGCTCCTATATAGATCTCAATTATTTTGTCGGAGAAGAACCGGAGGCGTATTCTAATTTTAATAATACATTAACAACACAACCTTACTCAAGCATAACTCACACCTAACTCCAACACACATCAAACATTTAAACGATATTGAAGTTATATAGCTCAATTAATGACATTGTAACACAAATTTTGATTCAGCGTTGACATTGGCTTAAAATTGTATGCTTAGGTATGCTTAGTGTATATTTTAAACATTGCTAATACATTAGTCACATACAACTAAAACCCGAACTGTCACTGCTGGGCTCTTCATTTAATATTTTTGTTTTTGATGATGAGATACTACAAAGAATAGTTGATAAATCAGTGATAATTGAAGTAGGAGTTATATTAAGCATATATGTAGTCACTGGTATGTGGTATCTTCCTACACGAAGGCCGCTAAAATATGTGACACGCTCTTATTTGTGGGGACATATAGGAAGATACTATTGTCGGGGACTATACGATTTATAAGTATAAAAGTCTCAGGATACTCTGACCTATGAAACAATATTTAAAGCGGGTTATTGAAGTAATTTGAACTTTTGAAGTCACCGGCCCTGTTCGCGATTACTCAGTAAAATGGTAAGTTTATTATACTAGTAGCCGGCCTCAAACTGAGAACTCGCGATTTACTTGCAAATGAGTTGACCAACATAACAAGACCCTTATGAAGATTGTTCATATATAAGAACTCTACAACTGCTGCCACTTCTGTACTGCTACAACCCTAACAAATTTGAAAAAGATTAGAAAAACGTTAAAAAAGCCATCGAGGGATGCCCATGCATGCATCCCATGCAGGGATGTCCCGGTAGCCAGCATGATAGTTCCTTTGTCTCTGAATTTGTCTGTAAGAACCTCGCTTCGCTGCGCTAGCTTGTTTGAAAAGGTACCTAATCTTAACTTTTGTTAATGATCTCTCTGTCTCTGTAGTCTGTATCCCAAGTTATCTTCACCCAGTTTTACCGAGAATAAATTTTCACAGTAACTTCCAGTCAGGTTAATTAAGAAAATTAAAAACGGAGAGTTATGCGAATGTATTTAGAAAACTTGTGCTCAGTTTTTAGAATATCCAAGTTTTCTAGGAGCGACGGTACAGGTAAAAAAATAATTGAGTAGATAAGTACGATATTTGAAACATTGTGATTAAAATCTAGTAAATAGTTCATTTACTCAAGCGTAGGAGCCAAATGCGTATTAGGTTTGAACGTGTACGTTTTAAACAGTATTTTTTTCTTTTAACTACCCAACCAGGGAAAAAGATTATTAAAAAAACTTTTAGAGAAAACCTGCATACCTCATATTATTTCGTAAAGACGGGGCAAACGGGCACTACGAAGTGGATCAGTTTGTCGGCGTCAAAACAGGATTGTGACATCAACGGCGATCCAGTCGTGAGCGGCACTCCATAGTGTGAGGTGATCACAAAATGTCAAATCCTTTTCTTACCTAAATCCTTTTGTGAGACCAAAAATTACTACAAAAAATTAAAAAAGATAGCTAGGATCTATTATAATCGGTAATTTAATTCATTTATTTATTTATTTCTTGCTTAAAACAATATTAAAGCTATCATTTTATTTCATTGTGACACCAAGTAAAATTCTCCCCGTCGGCCACATTGTGCAAACCAAGAAGGTTGTATAATTATGACAAGTCACTGGCCGGTGATATAACTTACTATATAACTCACATAATATTCTCAAATCTCTAATGAGCTTATCATAATAACCTCTATTTTTTTTCTTCATATAAAAATATACAGTTTCGGCACCCAACCGTTGTTATATTTTATTCTGGTGCCGGATTCTAATTTAAAAATACATTAACAATACAAAAATAATACAACCTATCTCAAACATAACTCCAAAACACAACAAACATTCAACCAATATTGAAGTTGTATGGGAGTTGCGTTGGAATATTTCTCAAGCAAATTCTGATATTTCTGTTTCAGATGTTTATGCCGTAGCTGTTTTGTGTTGTTAATGCATTGGAGTTAGAGTTAAAATACGGCCCCTGGTTAGATAAAGGCCCATCACAAAGACGCTCTTAATTTAATCGACTTACCTTAAGCCATAGAAAATTACCTAAATCTCCTCAAATTTATAGCAAACCCCATAACAGGGGCTAACTTGAGTTTTATTATGCGCGCACCTGAGTAGGTGCTTGAAACTCGGTAAAATGTGCCAAAGTTAGCAACTTGGCTATCATTTAATTAGCCAAGTTTAGCAAGTTTGTGATTGATCAAGCGTGCATGTGAAATAATAATTTATAATAGACGGATTAACGATGTTTTGATGAGATTTACTGTTTAGGGATCGTTTTTCGTGTGTTTCAATTGCTTCTCTATCAGACAATACCTACCTAATTAGTTTTTGATGAATTATATAGATTTTGATGGCAATTGTGATTATTTAGTAAAGGGAAAGAAGAATATGTAAAAAATAACATACATCGTTGGGTTTCCACTATAGAAAAGTTATCACTCATATGTAAAGACTCACCACAAGCTGCCTACACTGCTCTCACCAAAGCTGCACAATTTCAATGGACCTTTTTGTCAAGAGTTCTTAAGGATGCCGCAGAATACTTTGATCCTTTAACAAATACCTTACGCACAACCTTTTTGCCGATCTTATTTGGAGGTGACGTGTCATCATTAGAAGCCGACTTATTTTCACTACCTAGTCATAAAGGTGGTTTAGCAATATCTAATGGTGCTACCACCTCAAACTTATACTATGATATGTCTAAAAAAGGCTGCTCAGTTCTTTCATCGTCCCTTATTGAAATGAGCCATATGGAACTTGCAAAACATCATAAATCCCTCATGGATGCACGTAAAGAATGCCACAAACTAAAAGAAGCTCACGACGATAATTTTTTAGACTCGATTTTAACCAATCTCCCACCCATCAAAAAAAGAGCCATAGAAAGGTCAATTGCAACCAAAATGAAAACAAAATCCTCCAGTTGGCTATCCGTTATACCTACAAGCAAAGACCATTTTGACCTTTCTCCACATGAATTCCGAGATGCCCTTTCAATACGTTACCATCGAACACCGATCTCAATGCCAAAATCTTGTGATGGATGCGGTAATAACGATTTCAACATCGATCATGCCCTGTGTTGTAAAACCGGCGGTCTCATCACGAGACGACACAATGAATTAAGGGATCTCTTCTGCGAACTATGTCAACATGCATGGGGAAATGTTGTCAAAGAACCCATAATCACTGAAGGTGACACTGGTCTACGAGGAGATTTAGCATGCCGAGGCGTGTGGGTTGCACAGAGGGAGGCGTTATTCGATATCCGCGTTGTTGACACCGATGCTCCCTCTTACATATCACGCCCTGTTATTTCTGTCTTGAAATCTGCTGAATCAGAAAAACAAAAAAAATACTCGAATGCCTGCGAGTCACGTCATGCCACCTTTATACCCCTCGACACCTCTGTGGATGGAGTTTTTGCCCCACAACTGGCCACCTTCGTAAAACACCTCGGGGAAGCACTAGCATCTCGCTGGAATAGATCCCTGTCCAGTGTTTTAGGCTGGCTCAGGGCCCGTATAACTACCTCTATAATTAGAGCGACGAGCATGTGCATCCGAGGTACCCGCCATAAATGGAAGCCAGTAGCAAAACTCTTTGGCTTCGATGATGGTGCTGCGCTTCCACACTCCGACTGACATTTTATATTTATTGCTTAGTTCCACCGAAATATGTTTTATTTGTCTGTATGTTTACCATTTGGTCAATAAATGATTGCACCCATTTAGTAAAGGTGCTTAAATACTGTAATTTCATCATATAACAGAAAATGCACAATGCAGCAATTCAAAATACGGCAATAACAAGCATTATTATTTGCAAATTCATCCCAGATAGAAATAAATTTTCTCCATAAATCACGCATTCGGACTTAAAAACATTAAAATCGGAAATAAATGCGGTCATAGTAATAAATTACTATATATTAGAAAATTTCTCTCAGCATATAATTCGTCGTCTAGTACCCATACTAAATACAAGCCTTATTGAGCTTACTGTGGGCCTAGGTCGATTTGTGTAAGATTATCCTATAATATTTATTTATAATTATGAAAAGAAACATTCTGTGTTTCTCTTACGTTAGTATCTACTATTACCCAAAACAAGAGGATGAGATCTTTATCTTCAACAACTGCTAATTATTTTACTTTGCCACAGTTTAGTTTATTTACCTAGTCCAAAGATTCCAATACGTCACCGTCTTGTAGAATCTACAAGTCTTAATAACAATCAACTTGATAGTACTAGGAGCACATGAAAGGGGAAGATATTAGACACTGCATTTACTATCAACGGGTACCAAAAGGTCGTATCTTCTTACAAATTCCATACTCACATACGACTGTTTAAAGTTAAGTTGGCGAGATGCGTTAACACGCCTTCGGGAACACCTGCCGGGCTCAAAATTACTTTCAGCTATGCTATCTAGTATTCACTGTTAGGATACGAGCTCTTTATGAAACCCTACATCAGGGTGTTTATCTTGTGATAAACTAAATACATTAGTTAAATGTATCTTTTTCATAACTAGTCTCCGTGCGTGACTTTGTCTGCATGGAAGAGTCTCCTTCGGGGATTTATTTTTATTAAAGTACCCTTTTCATTAAATTATTTCTATCAATGTGGATATTTAAAGACTATAATAAATTCATTATAATTAAATTCTAGTTTGTAATTTATTGATCGTATAGCTACATATCACTAGATATATATAGGCATTTCTTCCCTGGGGTAGTAGTAGCGGGAAAGCGGATCGTAAAGAAAATCTAGTGAGTGCTGCGAGGTGCAGATGGGACAGTGCAGCTGCCAAGTTTGTTACTCTTTTTGCACCATCCAGGGATTACGTATAGGGTTGTCTAAGGTGTTTTCTACGGACGCAGAGTAACATTGCTTAGAAAAAATGGAAAAGTAGAAAAATCCACTGCCTCAGGAGAGTCTCGCCTGAGGCAGTGGATTTTTCTACTTTTCCATTTTTTCTAAGCATTGTGGTATCGTTAGCAGACGTTCTGCTTAATACAAAATTAATTGTAGTATGGGGTAGCGCATTGTTATCGGTGAATTCTCAATACAACTTGGGACTCCGATGGCCGGTTGAGAAGTGTAAGACTTCTTCGGCAGATGTCGCTAGGCGTCCCCCTAAGACGCATATGGGTTATAGTGGAGAAATTCGCAGCCATCAGGTGTGTCTCAGTAGCTCAGTTGGTCAGAGCGATGGGCATGTATCCCAGAGTCGCGAGTTCGAGTCTCGCCTGAGGCAGTGGATTTTTCTACTTTTCCATTTTTTCTAAGCATTGTGGTATCGTTAGCAGACGTTCTGCTTAATACAAAATTAATTGCAGAGTAACATTGATCCCCTCGATTTGTAACTAAAACAAATAAAACATTGAAAAATAATTAACCCCGGTTGGACTTGAACTAACATTGATACGCCTTGCCAGGGCTTGATCGCTTTTACCAAATAAGCTATGGGTCAAGTAACTAAGCAGCTGACCAAATTTTCAATGCCTTCAATCATCTTTTTGTATTTTTGACCTACATCAGGTTTACATCAGCCGTACAAAAACATGATTGAAAAAAAAATATAAAAATATTTTCTAAATTTAGGCACATTACAAAGTCCTACTAAATTTCAAAATTGCCACTAGTTCTATTTTACTAGTAACCCTTTCCTTTCCCATGGTTCCCAGATGATTTATACAAGCTAGAAATTCGGTGGGACTTATTTTATAAAACAGTAATTATAGGTACATTTAAAATAAGTATAATTACACACGATAATGCGCAGTTGCAAAACTCATATCAAACAATTAAAGGGAAGATCAGGTACAAAAAAAGAAAAAAAAAGAACATAACATCTAAATCTGCAAGGACTGTGTCCTCACTAAAATTAAACATAGATTCTTAGCACGATCATAAACGTATCACGCTGTCCGCTGCCGTCCATCCCATTCATCAGGTTTTATTTTAATCAAATATCTTTCGTTTCGGTGAATTTAAACGTTTTTTTAATTTATTTATCAAAAGTACAAAACAGTTAACAATTTTATGTTTCTCGCCAAACTGCGGTAACAGTTTATTGGCGAGACCGCGCTCATTTGAACTAGTGTTAAGTTCCAATGTTAAAAATATATAAAGTATGCTATTATGAAGTATGAACTATATAATCTTAAACACTAATCATGACAATGCCTGAATATTTTAAGTGACATAATTTTACAATAGTTTTTTTTACTGCTAGTATTTAGTAGGTACGTGATTAATTAACCAATTTGTCTTCTTAACTTAGTCTTATACCAATCCCATCTACCGTTTCCAGGAAATTTCAAACAAACCTTTTCTAAACGCCCGTCGCATTTCACAGAGCGCGTTTATCATGCACCCGATAACTATCGCCAACTTTCGTAATAGACTCGCGACTCTATTACGGCCCGGCCAGAAAACCGTGCTTTCCGGTAGTGTAAAAACTTAGTGTAACTCCGTTGGACCGTATGACAACTGATAACAGCCGCCTGAGGAATGGGACTTGGCGAAGTGTTCATAAAGGGGGGGGAGGTGGGAGGTTTGTGGTGTTCGTCTTTATAACAATAATATGAGACAGTTTTTTAAACTATTAGGTCAATTAAAAGAAAAGAAAAGAGAAGTTTGTTGAGAACCATAGAAAAAAGGAGAGGAAGGATGCTTGGACACCTGCTACGATATAACGAATTTATTCAGAACATCCAAGAAGGGAGAGTTGAAGCAAAGAGGAAGCCAGGGAAGCCAAGAAGAGCATACACGGATCAAGTCAAGGAAAAAATAAACGTCATGTCGTATCAACCTTTCAAGGAGAAGGTAAATAACAGACGTATGGAAATTGCTCCACCGACAAGAGCCCAGCTCTTAAATAATTGATGACGATGATGAACCGGTCCCGGGAGCATTTTGTATTCACCTAAATATTAAAAGTTTATTTTTGTACGGTTTCTTGATTACAGTCCCACCCTTTATAGTCAACTTCACATGTGTTTTTAAAGAATGTTACAAAAAAATCGTAAGTCGGCCAAATAATTACTTAATTCTGTATATGCAAAAGGTCATGTTGATATTTGAAAATTAATGAACTAAAAAATTGAGGCTAATTCAGATACATCGTCACTTATTTTTGATTATTGCAACGGGAGCAAATATTACCAAACTCTTATATCAAATAAATTTCATTACGAATATCAAATGCCAGAATTAGGCTTCTGAGGGAAAACGTGAAATAAACCATCACATACAATTTACGTTAATGGAACTAAATTTAGAGTAGTTGTAGCTTCGTATAAAACAAGAAAAGATGAAAAACTATGTTCTATTCCAGCCATACCCTAAGTGTGTTCCGCGGAACCCTAGGGTTCCACGATCCCCTGTATGGGTTCCGCAAGAATTTAGAAAAAAAAACAAAACACCTCTCTCTGGTCGACCGTTCTGACACGCCGCGTCATCACGATTGTAGGGTAGGATTGTAACGTTCCATCAAGTATTGCGCTTTCCAAAAGTGTTCCGTCACCAAAAAAGATTGAGAACCGCTGTTCTATTCTTATTCTACACCTATTTGTAACATTTCAATATATAAAACTAACAAAAGGGCCGATTGCTGGCAGACTTAATACGTCTATTAAGCCCTTAATTTCTTAGTAGACATGTCACTGGATATTAGATAGGCATTTCTTCCCTGGGGCAGTAGTAGTGGGAAAGCAGATGATAATGAAAATCCAGTGAGTGTTGTGAGGTCCAGATGGGACAGTGGAGCTGCCAAGCTTGTTACTCTTTTAGTACCACCCAGGGATCACGTATAGGGTTGTCGAAGGCGTTTCCTATGGACGCAGAGTAACATTGATCTCCCACAGACACAAGACATCTAATGAACATCTTACTACTACCACAGCTTTGAAATTATGAAGCTACACCTCATAAATTCTTCTAACCTCTTCAGCAGTTCACACAAAACTTTTGGTATAACCCCACTCGCCATGCCTACTGAATATTTCATTTAAATGAACATTTTTTTCCTCCTAGGGCTTAAATTTGCATGTTATGAGCAAGGTGAAGTATTAACTTCGGAACGTGACTTTGTTTGGAAGATATACTCGAGGCTCAGAAGGAAAATGCAGTATTTTACTTTACTTTCCCTAAATTGGGTTAAAGTTTGCAACTAAGAATAGTCACGGTTGTATTGTTATTTCTTTGGGTGGTATTCTAATTTTGAATATGTTTCGATGCGATCCAACTTCAAAACAACTCCAATGCATTAACTACCCAATATAGTTAGCGCCTCAATGTCTGAATCAGAAATATCAGAATTTGCTTAAAAATTATTCCGATACAACTCCAATACAATAATATATTCAATATTAGTTGATTGTTTTTTGTATGTTGGAGCTTTGGGGCTGTTCATAAATTACGTCATGCCCCCCCCCTTTAAAATAATCCAACCATCTTAATTCGAATGACCCCTTCCCTGCCAAATAAAATGACATCATTTCCAAAAAATATGTTTTTAGCTTAATTAATAGTACAATAAAAAACTATTTAGTTGATAATATCTTATAGCGTTAACAGTTTGTAGAAACACGAAATTCATTCCTTATTTTACTAATTGATTGAAGCACTTTTCCAAGACGCGAGAGTTGGTGTCATCTTCGGAATGACACCCCCCCCCCCCCCCCTCCTACGTCATGCTACTATCATCCGATGTTCAGACCCCCCCCTCCATTCGAAATGACGTAATTTATGAACAGCCCCTTTGTTTGAGATAGATTATGTATAGTATTTTAAAAGTAGAATATGGCGGCATGGGGGGTACGTTCATATATTATTGGTCCAAATAGCGATCAGAGGGTATATCGATAATGCGTATTACAACAAATAACATATTTCTATTGGGTAAAACCGGCATTCGGTATAACAGACATTCGATATATGAACTTTCAGTCTTAAGTGTTACATATATTGTCGAATATATCTATTAAGTGTTTATATTCTGCGCCACATTTTGCCCCGTGCTACGCTCGTAGCTAATCTCAGCGTTTTCCCGCTTTGTCGAGAAAAGCAACCACGAACAAAGTTCCCGCCCAGCAGGTTCCTGGCACTCAATGTGTTAAACAATGATTGATCATAAAAAATCAACATACTCAAAATGTCAATTCTAATAAAATAAAAATATTATTATTATTAGGATTTCTCAAAAGACCTTTCAAAGAGATAAAATGAAAGCTAAAGCTTCATAAGACACAATAATAAAATGTTGACAAATAAACGTCTGTCAAGAGAAATTACGCTCCAAATCTCAAGCAATCCCAAGAGAACAACAAATAATTAATAGCAAACGAAAAACTAATTCAAGAACATTCCAGCCACCAAAAGACATCGTAATCTTCGAAAACAATTTGAAACGTGACAATAAACAATCTACGATCGCTAATCAAATTTCACCCGAAAACAAAACACAATCGTATACGCGTGATTTGTCACTTTGTTTTTAAAACGGCAGGCGTTTGGCTTGAAATGAGGCGCTCGGGGTCATTAGGGGGCAAATAGGATGTGACGGAGGCCTTTGTCTTGCCCGAAGCGACCAGCAAGATTCAATTTGTCAGGAATCTAATGGTGGTGCAAGGGATAAGTGCGAGATGTTATTTTTGTTTTATTTTTGACCTAGCCCATGTATTTTTGTTTTCTCTTTTTTATACCACGACGGTGGCAAACAAGCATACTACCTGATGGTAAGCAGCTACCGTAGCCTATGGACGCCTGCAACTCCAGAGGAGTCACATGCGCGTTGCCAACCCTTTACAAAAAGGAGGATTCACTGTGTTGACGGCTAAAGGAACCGAGGGTCCCTTATCGTCAACACACTGGCTCCTCTTTGAGCTCTTAACGACATATTCGATATGTCATTATCATTTGTTGTTGCACGCACCACATGCTCAGAAACCGGTTACGCCGCTGTTTGTTTGCCATTACTTAAATTTCAAATCATAAAACTCGTTTTCATGCATTTAAAAGTAAGATACTTATAAGCTCGCGGAAAACAGGGCCCAAGTTTAGTTGCGTAATGCCATCAAGGAAGGCCTTTCTGGCGCGATCTGGTTTGACAAACTAGCCAATAAGAGGGCGCGTGAAATGTCAGGGTCACGACAGTAATCCCGACATATATCTATTATGGTTAAAATGTGGGGGCGCTTGCCAGTCCTGTATTGGTTTGTACAACCACCAAAGCCAGTGCCTTCAATTTTGGACGTTGCGTCTAATCGTTATCCATAGACTTCACATGCCAATGATGATGTAGTTATAACCATTAAGTAATTTTGTTTTGAACAGCAAATAGAGACATTTTTGCGTAATAGCACGACTAAAAGCAAAAGGTATAGTAACATTTTTTTTAAACCAAAATAAAACAACAGCATATATTGGCCTAATTTTCGAGCATCAATAAAACTAAAATTTCGCTTCAATTCCTCCTCCTTGCGTCGGTTTCCTCATCACTGAGGGTCGTGGTCATTCAACAGCTTCTCTCTGATGATCTGACGCCATCTTCTTCTATCTGTCGCCGAGTGAAGAGCATCGTGGACGGTAGTGTTGAGAGCTGAGCGAATTTGGTCAGACCAGCGCATTGGGCTCCTGTATCTCGGCCGTTCGCCTTCGACTTTGCCAGTGATGACCAGTTTTTCGAGGTTATCACTGTCTTTTCTAGCAACGTGGCCAAACGTGGCATGTAACGTGGTTCGCTTTAATTAATAATGTAATTTCTTGAGCTTCGGCACTTAGCTCTCATATTATTCACTTCTACATACGTATACTTTTATAACTAAAATAATCTGTGTTGGTCACCAATTAACTACAATAACACTTTTTTAAATTGGAACTTGGCTTTTTTTTTCGAACAAGCGGAGCGTAAGCGAAGTGAAGTTCTTACAGACTACTTCGGACACAACGGAACTATCAGCTGACTACCTAGACGTCCTTGCATTTTGATGGCTTTTTGATTTTGAATAGTTGTTCCGCGATAACTTTAGCAACGTTTTTCAGATCTTTATAAAATTTGTTTGGGGTTGTAGCAGAGCTTAATACAATTTGAGAGTTAGTTTATGAGCAGGATCGAAGGGGTTATGAAGCTAGAAGGCTCGAAACAATCATCATTAGGGTCTTGTTATATTGGTCATTTCGTTTGCAAGGAAATCGCGAGTTCTCAGTTCGAGGCGGAATACTAGTTCAAATAAGCTGTCAACTATCCGCTGTCCCCTTATTTCTTGGACCACAATGTATTGGTGACAAGGTGAGGCCCTCGAGGGAGCAAGGCTTTTTGTCGTCGGGTCGGGTTACGGGTTCAATTCCGCTGCGTGTTCGTTTTATATTTAATGCGTCTAAAGTTTTCCGTGTAAAGTGACGGGGGAAAATTAGAGAAAAACTAAAAGAATAATATGTTTTGGAGAACAGAACTAAAAAACATAAGTAACAGTGTTTTCAAGGTGCGCTACTTCTTAACTAGAGGTATTTCCTTCAATCCCTGACTATTCTAGTCAGTTTCTCGAAATAATAATTCCATTGCGTGTTGGGGTTCTTCAAGAAGCGGCGTACAGGGCTCTCAAAGGTTGGCGACGCATAGGCGGCTCCTGATGTTGCTTATGTTCATGGGCGACATTGACCGCTTGTCTGCTTGTTTGCTAGGTTCATTAAAAAAATATGATGTAGGCAAAAAACATTCTGTGATAATTAGATAGGTACCTTTTACTTTAAGTGAATAAAATCACCGTGAATAAACCAGGACAAGCCTACATTTACAAAGAAATCTAAAGGAATTTTTGGTAGATAGTTCTATTTTTTTAATATACGGTTAACCGGTACCTATATGCCCTGTACCTAATTATATTTATTGACACACTGTTTCCACGTGAATTATGTACAGTCACAATCAGATATATCAGAGCGGCCAAGGTGGTCACAAATCTGAACAACACCTCTATTGTGAAGGGATTGTGTATAGTTTGAGTACCTTGGCTGCTCCGATATATTTGATGGCGACTGTACAACTACTCGGTAGTGACCCTGCCTACGAATCTGGACCCAGTTGTTGGTCCGAATCCTGTCAAGGGCATTAATTTTTTATCACAACTACTTATTTATTTGGTTTCGCAGTTATAAGTAGGTATTTTTATGTATGGTTGTATTTATCTAGAGGATTATTTAAGTAGATTGAGATCAAATTATGTTGTTATTTTACTTAGCCTCAAGCTAGTTAATGTCCGACTGCTGCTTATTTGTTTGTTTCTATAAAAAAGTGAAATAGAAAATTGAAAGGCTATCATCGGTTTTTGCGTATCAAATAGAAAACCCATCCTTCATCGGCTTGAAATGTAAACGCAGAATAAATATTTAAATTGTACCCTTTTCTAGCAAGATGCCCTCAATACATGTTCTATGGCTCAATGGGGAAATCTATTAGCTTTCGTCCCTTGTTTATGGAGTTTGATTTTGCTAGTTCTATCCTACCACCAACAAGGTTCTAACCGCCATTGAAAAGCCAGTTTTAATTTGGAACTTGTTGCAAAGAATTACGGTTGAAATTGATTGTGTATCTTAATGGTACGTACAACTAGTATTTGCGAGTTGTCAATGGTTGTCGTTTGAATTTTCCGTCTGTTTCCAAACGTGCGAAGACAGCGAATTGAGTTCTCAAAATATCAACTACAGTTTTTGGTGCTATTTTTCACGTTTTATCTAAATAATTATTATAATACGGGACATCAAAAAAATAGTTATCATTCGATTCCCTTACATTCAATTGAAAATAAATCGTACAAATATAATCGCAATATATCACGGTCCAAAAAAAATTTCGACGGTTTCAGCTATTTTCTACGGACCGTTTTGAAGTCGGACACTGTAAACGTATAGAACCACTACATCATACTGCGGTTCTTGTATTGCTCCCCAGTATGACATTAACTCCCAATAAAAAAGTATTATATACTTCGAAATCATTAAAAATCCAGTCAACAGCAGAAGTAACTAAGCTCATTTACCTCAGGGTTCGTATTCTCTTAAAACACGTTAATAACTTTAAAACACGTTAGATGCCGTATTCTAATTTCAAAATACATAAACAATATATTAATAATTTTAAACAAAAAAGAACCGACTTTACTTAGGATCTACCTTTCCAAAAGCAAATGCTCGAGCTGCTGTAAAAAAAAATACTCAAATGACTATAGGTGTGCCTATAATTGTTGAAGAGTTCGCTCGATTTCTCCAGGACCCCATCATCAAATCCTGACCTGATTATAATGGGACCAACCTGTGAAGCATATTCTTTCAAACAAAAAAAGGATTTTCCAAATCGAGCTGGACCGATTTGGAAAATCCTTTTTTTGTTCTTGTCTTCGTATAATCGGTGAACATACATAAAGAAAAAGAAAAAAAATATAGCAAAATCAAAGATCCTGACAAATTGATAACCTCCTCCTTCGAAATCTTGAAGTCGGTTGAAAACACAATCTATCTCGAACATAACTCCAACATACAACAAATAATCAACCAATATTGCAGTTGCATCGGAATAATTTTCAAACAAATTCTGATATTTTTGATTCTGACATTCAGGCGCTAGCTGTATTGTATAGCTAATGCATTGGAGATGTATTGAAGTAAGATGTATTGAAGTGACTAAACGTGTTTTATAATTAAAAGACGGTACTAGGACACAATCCATCTTCAATACAACTCCCATGCATTAACTTCGCAAAACAGCTACGCCTAAACGTCTGAATCAGAATTTGCTTGAATATTCCGATGCAACTCCAATACAACTCGAATATTGGTTCAGTGTTGGTTGTGTGTTGGAGATATATTGTGTTTTAATGTATTATTTATGTATTTTAAATATAGAATAAAGTACCAGGTGTTTACTGCAACTTCTTGATACATGCAGAGTAAAATTTGCACAGTGAATTAGCAGTGTAAAATATACCTTTTGTGCGCAATACTATATGCAATCAATAAAACGGGGCAGCGGAAAGTGTTCATTATTCAGCAGATAGCATCTCCCGGTGCAAAATTACACTTCCTTCTCCTAGGCATTTGTCTGAGGGTGTGTAGAGTAATAAGTTTTTTACATGCGTAGTGTTATGTTTTTTAAAGCATATAAGAAAATTAAAGATAGTTGCACCAGTGGTAGTTTTTCTCTCTCCGATGTTCATAAGTGCATTTTACTTATAACTAATGTGCCTAAATTAAAGAATAAATATTTTTTATCTTTTTTATGTTTTTTATTTATTTATTAAAACTTTATTACACAAAATAAAATGTAAATTATGTACAAATGGCGGACTTAATGCCTAAAGGCATTCTTTAACATTCAACTACAGGGCTAAACAGAGAAAAGCAAATTTGGTGCAAAGAAGAAATGAAGAATGTATTTGCATTTTAAACTTTCAAATCTTATCTTTTAAAGTCATATAAATATTTGAGGTACCTAAATGATGTTCATCGTTGAAGATTGTGCTTTGACTGCTTTTTTTGAACCACGTGTGGCAGTACCAATAACTTTTTTAAATTAAAAATTTATGAAATCCTCCAACACGGCGGTATTTTTAAATCGAAACCAGTTTTACATTATTTTGTCTAACGTAAGTATAGTAACATAAGCGATTTTTAACATTTAGTTGCATTATGACAGGTAGAATCAACCATCATAAGCTGTCACTCATTAACTTTGTTAATTAGTCATAACATGTGTAAGGTTGAGTCTCATAATCCATCTCTTTCATAACAGGATCTGCTAACTATCCGTCTCTTTCAGAGCTTGTCGCCGCATCTAATTGGCTTTGAGCTATCTCTAAAGGAGACGCCGAGATACGACCTACGTTCCACAGGGTCCGACACTGCGATACAATGTTTTGATTGTAACGACACGTACGAGTATAAGGTTTTGTTGTGTCATTTTGTTACAATTTTGTTCTGTTGTTTTTAGTACTTTGTTACACTTACGATAGCTTAAACTCAAATGCCGCATTCCAATTTTAAAATACATAAACAATGCATTAAAAACACAACCTATCTGAAACATTACTCCAACACACAACAAATAATTAACCAATATTGAAGTTGTATTAGAGTTGCATCGGAATAATTTTCAAAGAAATTCTGATATTTCTGATTAAGACGTTGAGGCCTTAGCTGTATTGAATATGTAGTTAATGCATTGGAGTTATATTGAAGCTGAATTGTATCTTAAGGTGTTTTAAAGTTAGAATACGGCCCAGCTAGTTTTACCTTCAAAGAAAGAGAGTATTTTTAACTACCACCTATAGGTAAAGCCTCATTCCGATGTTACATTATTTTTTTTGCGTTTTGTACATATATCAACTAACATTAGACGGGCATATCGCTAGTTAAGTTTTGACACAGCGTCACCTAGTAATTTTTGCGGATAACTAACATCTCTGAAAACGTCAATATAGAAATACAGATCAAATTGATAATCTACTTCTTCCATCCCTGTTCGCATTATTTGGGGTCAGGCCTTCTCACATTTTTCTGCCAAGTTGTTCTGTCTTGGGTTGTCTCTTCTGGCAAATGAGCTTGCTTGAGGTCTTATTTTATCTTAGACCACCAGGTCGATGGTTTGTGGCCTCTTCCTCTGTTTTTCTCCGGTTTTAGCGCGACCTGTACCACATTATCTTCGCTGCGTCTTTTAACAATACAGTAGTTTAGTGGTCAATTAATAATACAGTGGTTTAGTTCAAGATATACAATGTCACTAAGTAAATTTCCGGGTCCCAAACACATATAAACACCAAATGGAAAACCGCACCCTATACTCAAGCTCTCATTGACATCCCATTCACACGGCTCAAAATATTTACAACCCCTTTCATGCCCTGAAAAGCGCTCGAAAGAAAAAAGGAGACCCGATTTTCTTTTTTGCGCGTAAGGCCAGGCCCTTTGCACTCGCAGCATCGGCAAATTCAAAGAAAATCGCAAATTGTGAGATAGGGTGCTTGGCTGGAATTAGCAGGCTTTTTGACTGGGCCTTTCAGGTCTGAATGTGGACTGACAGAAATAATGAGAGTTGTAGTTGTTGACGTTTGGCATATAATGTGAATACGATTTTGAGATGCCATGTGATTTTTTTTAACTCTTTCCTTCTTTAATTTAAGTTTGTGCGTGAAAAGAAAATGGCTTTTTCGCGTAGGTAATTACATAATTCACATATGTAACCGAAGATAATGGTTAAATATCTTAAGCAGTATTCACACTGTAGAATGATATGATAGGTTTTATTTCTAGTTTACATGCCAGAAGAGCAAATTAATGATTTAGGTAGTAATGAAGCTTATTTCAATATAGTTAACGATGTAATTAATTATCTTGCCAATGCTGGAAACAAACAAATTAAATATTAGTACAATTAAACACAAATAAACTCAGCTCCAAATTAAACCTACCTTAGAATACCCATATCTATAACACAGGAATAAAATACACAAATAAATGCATGTACCGGGATTCGAAGCCAGGGACTCCAGCTTCGTAGGATCACTACCAACGGTATGTATGTCACATTACATACAATTATATAGGTAAGTTAGTTACATTTGGTTCATAATATACATATTATTAAATAACCTGTTTAAGATACAATTTTATAAAATATCTACGTTTTTAAGTTTTCCTACCACCTGTTATTAAGCATGCACATTACCGCCCCTCGTCAACATAACGGTCTGTCTCCGGTAAATAACGCCCTATCAGACTCGTCTCGTAAAATACGGCCCGGACGTGACGCCTGGCATCTGCTAGACGGACGCTTCGGCCACGGAAAAAACGCTTCGAGAGATAACAGTGGACGCTCCCACCGACCAACACAATTTTCTTTAGATTTATGATATTTAAGTTAAAAAATAATTTAACATATGTCATCAACACTTTGGTGTAGTGGCCAGGATTAGTCACTTACTTATTTTTAGTTTTGGTTACGTAAAATCATTTGGAATAATTAAATCTAATAGCATGAAAGAAGAAGAAGAAGTCGTGATACCGTGATTAAATATGACAGTAACTATCTCTTACGATATATCAAGTCTTTAACTGCGACCAATAATATATATTCAGAAAAATGCATAAAGTTATATATGTTGGTATACCTGGTAAAGCTTTAAAAATGTCAATTTTATCAAAACAGCCATAAAAATATAACAGGATACCTTCCAGCTATGTCCCATGACATATACCTATTGATTTTATTCATCGAGTGTAAAACATGATTGGGTGTCGCGGTAACCTGCTTTTATAGTTTCAGCAAATAGAATAGAAACGAGTGATTGCAATATACATCTGAACCAGATGTACAAATAAGGTGTCCAGTATTATTATAAAAGTTTATGTAAGGAAAAAAAAAACTTTAATACCTAATACTTCGTGAATTCAAATAAAAAACTATAGATGGGCTAATTTTATTATGTTTTAGCTGTCACTTTTTTATTTGAAAATTTTCATGTAATTTTTACTCAGAATCGCGAGCACTTTCTATCCTGATTAGTAGGAGAAAAAAAGTGGCTACAGTTTTTTATTCCACTTAGTTACTTTTTTTTGATAGAGAACAAGACCCTAACTAATTGGATGTAACTAAAAAAGAATCGAAATTTTGGGACCAGGCATGCCGTTCTGAGATGAAATCACATAAAAAGTCTCATATTTAAAAAAGTGGAAGCTAAAAAAAATATTAGCCCAGATCAGTAATAAATAAATAGATTTTTTACAATAGTATTTAAAAATAGTCGGCGAAACTTTGCTTTGCGGGGCTGTTAGAGACGAGCCAACATTAGATTTTCAAAACATGTTATGGTTTTATATTATAAACACCTTGAATCTCATAAGTCACCAAGTCGAACAACGTATGAGAACCTCTGAATTGAATCGTATATGGAAATAAAGTTTTTACTGCTTGCCGTTCAATATAAGAGCTATTTAGTATAAATGCAGCTTCTGAAAATTCTAAACTTTTCCGTTTAGATTTTATTGATATGCTTCTGCCAGCGTAGCGATTTTGCGAGCGAGGATATTAGGGTGTTTGTTCATTTTTGACGCAAACACGGCTGAATGGACTTGGATTCTTAGTTATAATTATACTTCGCTTTGTGATTCCTTCATATTATAATAACTTGTAGTAGCTCGTCACTTACGCCCTTTTTGTCACGATATGTTTAGAGCTGAAAAGACTCCTAAAAAAATAACACTTAGAAATACAACTCCAATACGTCAAGTGACACACGTCACTGTCAACTCCTACGCGCCAAACTCTCATCTTCGTGCTATCGCCCTAACGTCACGCGCTATAGTTCTTTCTTTTATTCATATTTTAAATGAATTTCCGATTGAAAGTTGAAAATCAAAATGCATTGCTGCTTAAATATAGCATATGAAGTGGTGGAAAGTGTATTTCAGGTTCCTAATTAACTTATTGCAAGAAAAATGCATTACGAAAACATTGGAGATGCCGACAAAGGACGCCGACGCCGACGAAAGAAAACGCCGAAATAAGCAAAAGTAGCTGCAATTTCGACTGTGAATGTACTATTAAAGGTTTGAATGATGTCAAGACGGTGGACTATGTAAAACAAATTACGTCAAAGAGGTAACCTTCTCTTGTCGATTATGCTTTAAGGTTATGTTGGTTGAACCGTAAACGAAAGTGACTTTCTATAAGAGAAACTTTCTATACATTAACATCTTCGTGTAGTACATATATCCGTCACATAATATAAAAGTACAAATAAAACATAAAAAGGCTCAATGAGTAATAAACCCTTAAATAGTCCTAGATTAGTCTCTTGTAAGTAATGCAAAATAAAATAATAATGGCATGCATGTAGAATACGCATAAGAAGTCCCATATTGTACTAAACTGATAGAATTGGAACTTTAAATGATAATAATAACCAAACCAATGTCCAATAAACCAGTAAGAATATGTTATATTCATAAACAAGTATTACACAATTACATTATTTAATTTTCTTAACACATATACATAGTGTACAATAGCATACTATGATGTAACTGAGCAACCAAATTAGAAATTTATTTAATAAAATGATGTAAATCATTAAGCCTCACTTGATGAAAATACAAGAAATATGTACATATTTAAGAAAAAGCGTCTTGAGATTTATATTGACAAAATTTACATACTTGGGATACGAAATACAGATATAATTTTGACGAAATTTACATACTTGGGATACAAAATACAGATATAATTATCATTGTGATGAAGATGCATGGAATCATTATAGCATGAACCGTCATGATGCATATCAAGACCCTACTGGGCTGATTATTCATAATTCAGTTTTACATCCACGGTATACTGATCAAAGCAATGCTTGATGTAACCTATGACAGCTGTGGTCTCGCTGGATATTTATATGAACAAGGTGGTACTCACAATATTAACCAAATCACTTAGCAAATTTTTTTGCATCCTGCTGTATTAAGCACAACATAACAACAAAGTTTATGGCACTTTTATTTATGCTAAGCCTATCCCTTGAAACAAATCTACAATGATGGCATTATTGTCTAAATCTGTGTTTATAAACCAGTCAAAAAATTTAAATAAAGGCAGTACATGCTATGCCGTGCTGCCCTGGATTATGACTGTATATGCTTCTGTGGTATTGCTATCCTAGGCTCTACTCGAAGCAAAAATTTAACAGTGAGGACGTTGCTGCCCTGGATTATGAGTCAGACTATGCTTCTGTGGTATTGCTATCCTAGGCTCTACTCGAAGAAAAAATTTAACAGTGAGGATGTTGCTGCTCTGGATTATGAGTCAGATTGTATGCTTCTGTGGTATTGCTATCCTAGGCTCTACTCGAAGCAAAAATTTAACAGTGAGGATGTTGCTGCCCTGGATTATTAGTCAGACTGTATGCTTCTGTGGTATTGCTATCCTAGGCTCCACTCGAAGCAAAAATTTAACAGTGAAAACATTGCTGCCATCGATTATGAGTCAGACTCAGACTGTATGCTTCTGTGGTATTGCTATTCTAGGCTCTACTCAAAGCAAAAAATTAACAATGATGGTATTGCAGTAGAATATGCGTGGTTCTGCTTTCCTAGGCTTTACTCGAAGCAAAAATTTAACAGTGAATACATTGCTGCCATCGATTATGAGTCAGACTCAGACTGTATGCTTCTGTGGTATTGCTATTCTAGGCTCTACTCAAAGCAAAAAATTAACAATGATGGTATTGCAGTGGAACATGCGTGGTTCTGCTTTCCTAGGCTCTACTGATGTAATAATTTGAATGTATGCGTCCATGTGTTCTCTATTTTTGGCTCTATATGATGCTAAAAACTTGAATTTTTTGCGACTACTTAATTTCCAGGCATACTTAAAAATCCAGGCTGTATAATTATTACATTCATTCGGTTTTATTCTTCTCTCTTTCTGTTGTTAAATTTTACCAATTGTTGCACTGCTGGCTATTATTATGTTTTAGCCTAATTAACAGAGAAAAATGCATCACTGTTAGAGTTACGTTAGAACTTGGTTCACGTATTTGGATAGTACTCAAAGCAACATCCAGCAATTGTGTTAAAATAAACAGAACATGATGCATTTATTATCTACTACTCTAATATTATGTTATTACAATTGTATCATTTTCAGTACCTATCAACAATAGCAGAAAGCCTGATTAATGTTTGGTGTGTTGGACTCGATATAGACACAACTACCAGTGTTCAGAAAGCCTACAACAATACTTAAATTAAATGGATCTAATATAAAAGTATTCTGCGCTGCATATATTAGCAAGTATATTGCATAACTATTCGGATCCCTTACCATGCTGATATGTAATGGAGCCCACACCACTGTGTTTGTGGGTCATAGCTACTTAATATAATTTTACATTGGATCAAATTTGACAATATATAAAGTCATTTAAAACGAATTTTTTGTCTTATAAAGACAAACAATTGCCTATTGGCACAAGCCATAACAACTGCTTGATAAAAGCAACTGTTACTTAATCCCTCTATGATCATTAGGTAACCATATGGTTACTTTCTGTTAAATCTGCTTATGGTTTTTTTGTTACCCTTGAACTACTTGGCATTGTTATGTAACTAAAATTTTGATATGTAACAGAACTCCATATCAGCTAAGGGGAAAGAATTAAATATTGCCATGCTTAATTTGAAACATTATATACCCGACTACAATGATATATTTTTTGTTTTGTTTAATATGCCTATGCCCTTGTGGCAGTTGTGGCACATCTTTGACGGATTATGACACTCAGTGGAAATTACGCTTACCGCTTATTAGTTTAAACTATTTGTCAATTAAACTCTTTAACTGAAATAAATATTAAACCTAATCGTAACCACTAGGCGGACTAGGCCCGCTTTTAAAGGTTTAAGTATATGTAGACTGTTAAAGATAAAAACCTTTTCTTTAGGTAAAGGATTACCTTTGTTCTAGTAAATTGCAAAAGACACTGATGTGTCAAATGCTTATTTGAAATGTAAAAAGCAGTGCATACCGTGGTGAGAAAAATGTTTCTTGTTTATATACCTAGCGTAAATTAATGCTCGATCCTGATATACTCTGTGTGTACTCAACACACACTTTTATATGAGTAAGGTTATCACAAAATTGATGCACTTGATGTCTAATTGTCTATAAACCTATTTATAACCTTTAATAATTATTAAAGGTATAATTATACAGCAAAATTTTTGCTCAATGAGATAAGTTCCCTGCTCATCTTATTGATTTTATTATCATTAATATAACATAATGCAGTTAACAAATCATTAATATTTTACTTGAAGGCTATGCCACCTATTACAAATTGTGTGTACATGCCTACTTTATCTTACCTAATTTTGACATCTATTGTCATGATGTTTCAAGAAAGATGGTACTTGACATACTTAGCTCATTGTCACCATTTGGTATCAAAAGATATGGAAGTAAATTAATGGACTCTAAACAGTTGGGATTCTCTGAGCCTCCTAGCTGACGTGCCATAGAAACGATTTTTTAATGATATAATAATGCTTTATTTTATGCTTTTATTGATTAAATAATTTATATAAGCACGTTAAAGCAAAATCCTTCAAGCACTACCTGAAATAATACTATGTCAGCATATAGATACCTATAGTGGTAGCCAAAATATCTCTGGTCTGCTAACAGAGTTATGCAATGAATTTTGTAATTTTAATTAATATTGTGGACCGGTGTTTTATATATATTGGTAGAATACTTATCAAGGAAGTGTTTTGAACCCTTGGCGGTCATTCCGCATTGGGTTGCTACATTGGGCTGCATTGTATATAGGCATGCCTATTTATACCTATGTTGACTATGTTCTCATAACATAATATAATAATAGTAATAGTCACAAAAATAAATATATTTGTTATTTGTCATATTACATCTACTCGTATAAGATTGTGTCGTATTAAGATTTGGTCCATTATAATGATTATATACTGTCAATACTTTCATGACACATAAACAGATATAAGTATTTAATTAGTTAGGGGGTTTCTCTAAATTGACTTAACAGGTGTGGTCCTCTTCAAAAGAATTCCTTAAAACGTAATGAAACTATTTGATTTTTTTTTTCTTGTTTCATTACTTAGAATTCTACAGATCATTCTTATTATTAAAAATATTTTATATTTTAATTATTGGATCTTCACAGTCACAGGTATTGGGTTGTTTGATTCTGTAGTGATACCATGTGCCGAGCAGGTATACTTTCATCAGATGTAAAAGTCATGATACTAATAATATATGATTATTTTCGTTGTTTAAATATTACAAATCACATTTTATTTTGTGACTGAACATACATAAATAATATTTATAAACTTTCTTGTCCACAATCAGGTCAAGATCCACAGATTATTATGTGAAATTAACATTTGTTTTGAAACCAAACATATAATTATATAATTTAACCCAATCGCTATCACGGTTGTGTAGTGTTAATCCATATGTAAATAATTATCATAATTCACTTTAATGCTACAAAGCTAACTTACGTTGATTGACCAGAAATAGAAATCTAAACCTGGCATTGTTTCATACCTTGGACCAGATAGATCTCTCTCTCTCTGATGTTCTCTAGTTAACTATACTGTTTTATATGCGGATCTAGTTCTGATTATTTTACGAGTCTCTGAACATCTACAAGTTATTATAATATGAAGGAATCACAAAGCGAAGTATAATTAGTAATTAAACGAACTTACCTTAAGTGAAGTTCCATTACAATTATACGAGCTTTGTGATTCCGAATATTAGTAACCCTCCCACCCGTGCTTAATGATTACAATAAGCTAAACCCAGTATAAGTGTACTGTACCATACTAGACTACAGTACTATGTTGTAAAATAATCAAGTGACTATTGAGAGGTAAACATTTCTTTATACATCTCAGCGGTGCTCTGAACTAAATGAGAGTTTGGCGCGTAGGAGTTGACAGTGACGTGTGTCACTTGACGTATTGGAGTTGTATTTCTAAGTGTTATTTTTTTAGGAGTCTTTTCAGCTCTAAACATATCGTGACAAAAAGGGCGTAAGTGACGAGCTACTACAAGTTATTATAATATTCGGAATCACAAAGCTCGTATAATTGTAATGGAACTTCACTTAAGGTAAGTTCGTTTAATTACTAATTAAAAAGAACAACTGATAAGGACTTCAGGTTTATAAAATTATAATGGTAATTATGTGTAGACTCGCATGATTTGGATCAAACTTAGCTAGGCTTCATTACTGGAAGATCATTGTTATTTAGTTTGAACTTATCTCGGTCATACACACACACACATATACTCACAAACTTGCTGAATTTTACTATTTCACCTCAAATAATGCTTTTAATTATAATTGTATTTATACATTTTACTTAAGATTTTTGTAATTTCAAAATAAATACTTCAGCGTAGGAAATTGTTAATGTTTAAACTGGTAGTTATTGAAATTGATCCTACGAGACAGGCCTACCCTGGTGTGGTGGTCATAGGTAAAAAATATTGTACATACTGTTTGTCAAATAAACTAATTTTATTTATTTATATTATTTATTAAATTTATCACAGAGGTAGACTTAACCTGTAGAAGAGGTATATGAAAATTTATATCCCGGAATTCATTCCCTAAGGAGATGAAATTAGACTTTAAATTATTGAGGTACTATTTAATCGAGAGCGAGGTTTAGCAATTTCACGAATTCTTCGCGTGAAAAATTACAGACAGAAGTTTCCTAGCGAACCATAAAACCAAACCAAGCTGTTTTTAAAATATAGGTTCTTTTATTTTTTATTATTTAGTAGTCCGCCTTGAACTGAGAACACGTGATTTTCTTTCAAACGAGTGACCAATATAACAAGACCCAAATGATGATTTTTTCGAGCTTTCTAGCTCCATAACCCCTTGATCGTTCATGCTCATGAACGGACTCTCAAATTGTATTGAGCGCTACTACAACCCTAACTAATTTCATATAAATCAGAAAAACGTTACTAAAGTTATCGCGCGACAACTATTCAACATCAAAAAGCTATCGAAATGCACATACACAAGTTGTTTGAAAGAACGTCACTTCCCTTACGCTCCGCTCGTTCGACCAGTAGAGCAACTAAATGCAAAGATCACGTCAGTGAGCCGTTCGTTCATTGCTCAATCCGTTCATTCGGTCATCCCAATCGTTTTTTTGCGGCAGTGCGCTTGACGTTTGGAAAAATCGGTGATATGACTGAATGATTCTGTTGTTTCGTGTACTAAACACAGGAGAATGGAGAAATGCACTGTTTGTAATAAAAATATGAAACAAGAAATGACAAAAATAATTTTAAACAAAAAAGAACCGACTTCACTAAGCATCCACCTTTCCAACACCAAATACTCGATCTGCTGTAAAAAATACTCAAATCACCATAGGTGTGCCTATAATAGTTGAAGAGTTCCCTCGATTTCTCCAAGATCCCAACTGTGAAGTATACGCTTTCAAACAAAAAAAGAATTTTTCAAATCGGTCCAGCCGTCTTCAAATAATCGGTGAACATACATAAAAAAAATAGCAAAAACAAAGGTCCCGACGAATTGATAACCTCCTCCTTCGAAATCTTGAAGTCGGTTGAAAACCCTAGGTTGGTCAAAATTGATATATATCCTGCCCACTGGTCTAACAGGAATGTTAACACATCTTGAATTTTATATAAAAACATACAGGCTGTAACAAAAATACTAGTGATCCGTTCAAGGACATAATTAGTATTGTATTGCGACTGAGAAAAAAACAAGGAGAAAAAAAATTTGGACCCGAAAAAAATATTTTTTTGAATGGGACAAGGTGGTCCCAGCCGGCCAACCCTCCATACAAAACCAATTTTTTTTTTGCGCGAAAAATTTTTTTCACACTTTTTTATAATCAGAATATACCAATTATGCCCTTAGAAGGACCACCAGCATTTTTGTTACATCCTGTATAGTAAATTAGATAAAATGTATTACTCTTTTTATAAAAATAATTTTAAACAAAAAAGAACCCACTTCACTAAGCATCCACCTTTCCAACACCAAATGATCGATCTGCTGTAAAAAATACTCAAATCACCATAGGTGTGCCTATAATAGTTGAAGAGTTCCCTCGATTTCTCCAGGATCCCATCATCAGATCCTGACATGGTTACAATAGGACCAACAGTGAAGTATACGCTTTCAAACAAAAAAAAAATTTTCCAAATCGGTCCAGCCGTCATCGAATAATCGGTGAACACACGTAAAAAAAAAAATAGCAAAAACATAGATCCCGACGAATTGATAACCTACTCCTTCGAAATCTTGAAGTCGGTTTATAATCACTACTGAGAATGTACACAATTTTAAGATTCAAACTCAAATAATATATGTGTTGAAAGGTCTTACAATATTATGGTGGGTATCACTATGTTCCACCATGTGGTATACAAATAGAACCGTTTTTCCTCCGAAGGGTAAAAACGGATATTTAGGTTTCTGCCGTAGCTTAAACCACTATGAGATTACACCCTTGTAACTCAGCCCTAATCGAGTGAATTCCTCGACTAGTAGCGCCATCTGTCGCGCCACTCAGGTACTAATGTCGCCCGGTGCCAGCGCCAGGCTGATTTCTCCTCAGTACGTTAAGTAAGCCGGCAAGGCCCTTAGGTGTGGTTTAAGCTACGGCAGTAACCTAAATATCCGTTTTTTACCCTTCGGGGGAAAAACGGTTCTATTTAGGTATTCTTGCCTTCGCTTAAACCACTATGAGACGTGTTTAAACCTCTGCCGGCGCTGGCCCGGGCGTACTGTGATGATTAGACATTAACCAACAAAAATTTCGGAACGAAATGTGTACACAAGAGATACTTGTTGCTATACGTTATAATTTTGCGCAATAACTTAACTAGCATTATCTTTTTTTTTTTTTTAATATCTATTGCGAAAATATCCTTATCTGCCGTAATTGGCAGTTTATAGCTATTTATTTTAATGATAAGAGTTAGGTTAACATTTCCATTTTTCCATTAGGAATATTTCTAGCAACTATAAAACAATCGATCCCGTATTCGTATTTTTGGGATTTTAGTTAAGCGAGCTTCGATATTCCTATCTGGAGATATTGCGTTGATAATCTCCGTCAGATTTCGTAAGATTTCCGTCAAACGGGTCATTAAGTTATGAATGATGTAAAGAGTTATTTGATTCTGCTATTTGATCACTGATTTGTATGATGTACTTTTTATTATTTATCGTAACATGGCCAGATTGAAAGTTCTTCCAAAAATCTGTTTTAACAGTTGTTCTTGATTGAGAAAACCTGTTTCACGTCTGAAATTTTTAGTATTATTCGGGCTTTAACGGTCATTTTAAAGTCTAATTATGTACTGTTACATACGCTGCTTTATCTACACACATATTATAAACTCCCTGTGATGTCTTCAAAGACCGTATGCTACGACCGGCATTGCGGCATTGATCAGACCTATTAAGGTAGCGATCATTTGTTAGTAAAACCGAATGGGAAATTCAGGTAATTTTGCGAGATCCTTAGGAAAGACAATGTCTTTAATTACATCCAGACCTTATAGATGTCAATTGGAGTTTTGAGTGAATATTATAAGAATTCTAAATGTTGACGACAGCAACTATGAATTTTAGAACTAAAATGGTATTGTTAAATTGACAATACTCCACCGGAAACCGACCGGATATACTAGGTAAGCAAGCTCCGAGTTAGTTCATATGATTTTCAATATAATGTTTATAGGTTTGAGAGAAGGACGAAGGTGAAACAACCATACCGATAAGAATATTAATTAAAAATGATGCTATCGTCTTCAAGGGCTGTAGGTATATTACTATGACTATAATGTTATTTGTATGTATTTCACGTTTAAATACCTATACCATTTACTCGTTGACCTTACGTCTACCAACTAAATACATCTCTATCTCTCTTGATTATGTAGTTATTTTCTGTGGCCGGAATGAAGATCATTGGGTTCACAAGGATTGTCCGGGTCCGGGGAATTTGAGCTTGTAACACTCTCTGTGGCGGCGATCTGATTAACAAAGCCAAAGCAAGAGGTTTTATGTCTTGCTTGTGTATATTTTTTATGTTTTATTATCGAATATCCTTTGTGTTACGTCGGTAAAATATTATCTAAGTTGCATAGTATAGATAATGAATATGATGATACACAACGAGAAGTCTAAACTGTTTAGGGTAGGACCTTGAAGTTTAAAACTTATAATATTTGGATGTTTTGGAGGTCCATTAAGAGATAAGTTTTTCAAATTCAACATCTAACGGCGTGAAAAAGAGATTCAACTATTTTGAAATTTTTATATAATAATATTATAATATTAAGGTTAACATTAAAAGGACCTTTGTTTACTTCCAGAGATTGTAAAACCCTTAATGATTCTAGACTCTGATGAGGCGACATATTCGCATTTAGTTTTAGTGCAACCAAAAGTCACGTATTGACGGGTCATACCTACGGAGTATTATACAAGTGTATTCTCTTCTGAGTATTCTCTTACACCTTTGCATTCTTAAGTCTGCAAATATATTAATTGAGTTGAGGATATGATTGTATTTTCTAATGCCTTCTTGTTTAACTTTAAAAGCAGCTGCATTTCAATCGTCCATATGTATAATAACCACGACACGATACAATATACAATCATTTTTGGGATGCTCTCAGCTCTTTATTGGTTACGCTGCCAATATTGTTTACAGTATACCTTAGTATGCTAAACTAAGTCTGCTGCATCTTGCTCGCATTTCTACAGAAATACAGAGTTTATTCATAAAAATTGTAAAAACACATTTTACACGTCATTAAAATTACATAGAATAAGTAAGTATACCATAACTTATTATACTTATTACATGTTACGAGTACATTACCTAGTAGGTAGAACCTGTTTTCGAACGCTGCTGGGTCAATGATTCACCTGCGCAACCATGAAGTCATCGATACGATAATATGCTGAAATTCAGTTTGGCCAATAAGCTTTACACTGGCGATACATAACTGTCGTCAATTTTAAGAAAATGTTGAATTCATTCTGGATCCTTATTCGACAAGCAATGACAAACTGTGACACGTGGATATCCTTGCGAGATCATTATGTACTCGTTTGACATATGTACTAGAATGTGTCAAAGTGGTCTCACTATCGAATGTCTGTTTTCGGTTGTATAAAACTGGCGACCATATTGTAGTCTTATGTCACTACGAAAGGTTGCTGAACTTGGTATCAAAGACACTGACTGGTCTTGATGTGCTTTTTATATCATATCATACATATTTAACAGCGTCCGTTGCTTGAAGGTGGTAGGGCCCTAGTGCCATTAAGCCTTCTCGCACAGGCTAATACACTTTCCTTTTTAAAACGTTTAAGCATGATCGACTGTACTCTTATTATGTATGATGCAATCTTATTAAATAAACGTCTCTTATTATTATTATTATTTAAAACCTCGAAAGGGTTAATGTATTTATATGAGTATTATTACCCTAACAGTTCGTTAGGTTTACCTACCAGTGACGACACGTCCAAAATATTCGTAGACAAGCCGTGGCAAATTTGGTTATCATTTACTTCATAGCCCACAGAAAAGTCGCGTTATGAAATTAGGCAAGCCGTCGGGAATTGAGTTTTATGGGCGCTTCGCCACCGCTACCTACTTGACTATCTGACGGCATGTTAGTGTTGAAGAATCTTTATATGGGTCCCCAAACGGGTAGCCCCTTGAAGTATGTTAACAATTTCACCAATTTTGCCTAAATCACCATGCTAATAAATTGTGAATTTTTCCGTAAGCACTTAGTTGCTGAAATCCTTGGGGCGCCCTCATCTGACAAGCACTCGAATAGACAACCTATCTTCTTTCACAAACAGGCAACAATTCTTGTTTATACAAAGGCCACCTAGGTTTACGTCGTCGCTATTCACCTGATTTGCCCCGCAGTACAAATTTCTTTGAGTATTTTGAAGCGGGATCGTTACATTTGACTTGGGTCTGGAGTATGGTTAAAATCCCACGAGATCCCATTTTTCATTCATTTATCACTTCCTTCTTTGTTGACTCTTACGCCTCAAAGTAGAATTCCGATCCTCTATAGAGAGACCTAAGCCCTCCTACGTGTAAACCTGCAACGCGACTAGCAAGCTCTGCTGCTATAAGTATAGAGGAGTATTTAAAACCGAGTTAAGCCTAGCCAGTCATTTTAGGGGTCAGAATAACCAACTTCCATTAGGTTAGCTTTTAAGCTCGCTGGCATCGAAATCGATGAGGAGGACTATATATAATATATTTAGGAAAAAGTTTGGTAAGTTTCCACTGTTACTAAATATTTTAAGTTTGTTGTCATTCCTAAGTAGGAGTTAATTCTATCAAAATTGAATCTTGTAAACTTATCTTTATACCTAACCTGATCAACTATATTTCTAATGCCTCTGCTGTTATACTTATTACAAGTCTATTGAACCGCTGCTATTATAGTTTCGTGGCATGTGTCTATCGTACTTTGAAATCTTTCAAACTAGAGCTTGTTCTTCTAGTAGTCGTACTGAAAACTCACACGTTTTTACGTTTTGTGATGCGAATGAAGTGATATGAATGGAATGTTTTTGTCAGCACGGCTTGCTTAGTTAGTCGCATTATGTAAAGCATTTTGTTTACACAGCTACATACTTATTAGTGAGGACGTCTTAGTTTTATTTAATCAAAATTGTAGCTTTTTAGATTTCTTGGATATTCTATTTATTTCGGTGTTAATTTACTCGTTAAATAATTTGTTGCTTGACAAACAACAATCCTTCTTTGTGTCAAACGTTTATTTGGTAACTAATAATCGATGTTTGTGAGATGTTTCAGTATGCCTGAGGATACAATCAGAATTTGACTCATATGTGCCTCCAAGGAGCAGGCGTTTGCTGTTTCGATTGATATGAGATAATGCCGGTTATTCAGCTCAGCTAACAATTCTACGGCATTACTACAAATTTATTGTTTTTGATGTTATACGACAGAGACAAAATGGTTGTGCTATTCCTTTTCTAAATAATACCTACTGCGGTAAGCGGAGGAGAGAGTTCTAGACTTCCTACGTATAAGGTTGCTTTTCCTTGCCTCCCCCTTTCTTTTAAAGTAAAGGATCTGGTTGCGTGCTTACCAAACCTTGTCGGTTTTGACTTCTACAGAGATCTTGATCAAAATAGCTTATTTTGCGTTTATTCGCATTGATTTGTAGTATAAACTGTATTTGGCAAGATTTTTAAATCATTATAGGCTTACGTGTACCTACTTCCTGGGTTAAATAAAAATTTCCCCACACCTATTTATTGGTGACTGTGGACAACTTTTATACAAGCAAGTCTACAAGAGACCACGTGTCTTCCATTCTTCCTAACAGATGTACCAGACAGTTATTTTACCCATGAACCATGCTTTAGCGATTGAAAGAATTTGCTTATTCTATTTTTCGTATCCGAGGTACGAGGACAGAGGAACGACATTTGAACTTCGTTTAATAAATCGATATATAATCGTTCAATTCGATATAATCGTTCAATATCGTGACCGATGTCAAAATAATTTTGACTGTGCAAACGTTGGCGTCATCTGTTAAAGGAGTAGATCAGCCAATAAAATGGCAGTTTTTTAAACTGTATCCATATAGATAAAGAAAGCCTGAGAGAGAGACAGGTCGATGCAAGCCATCTGAGATGATACAATGTCATCTCCCAGAATGATAGACATGAGTACTCCGACATTGGCTACATTGTATCATGTCCAGGACGACACAATGTTGTCTTACAGGACGATGCATATCGCATCACGGGACGATGCTAGTCGTGTCCAGGGATGAAGTAGTGTAGTCTTACAGGCTGGCACAATGTCGTCGCAAGGGACGACGCAATGTCGTCACAAGAGACGACGCAATGTCGTCTCACAGGACAACGCAAACAAGACGGGATAATGCATGACGCACGTTTTCTCACAGAACGACACTATGTCGTCTTACAGGGCGACGCAATGTCGTCTTACAGGGCGACGCAATGTCGTCTTACAGGGCGACGCAATGTCGTCTTACAGGGCGACGCAATGTCGTCTCCCAGAACGACGCATGTCGGCTCACGGGACGACGCCTGTTGTCTTACAGGACGACGCCTGTCCTCTCGTGGGACGACGCCTGTCGTCTCACGGGACTACGCATGTCGTCTCACGGGACGACGCCTGTCGTCTCACGGGACGACGCATGTCGTCTCACGGGACGACGCCTGTCGTCTCACGGGACGACGCCTGTCGTCTCACGGGACGACGCCTGTCGTCTCACGGGACGACGCCTGTCGTCTCACGGGACTACGCATGTCGTCTCACGGGACGACGCCTGTCGTCTCACGGGACGACGCATGTCGTCTCACGGGACGACGCCTGTCGTGTCACGGGACGACGCATGTCGTGGGACAACCCATTGTGTTTTGACGGTGCCTATTGGAGGTCACTGCGTCTCGTCACTGGGCCACGGGCACAGAGCGGAATGTCACAATATCTGAAGTAGCAATAATGTCGTCTCATGGGACAATGCATTGTGTTTTGACGGTGCCTATTAGAGGTCACTGCGTCTCGTCGCTGGGCCACGGGCACCGAGTGGAATGTCACAATGTCTGAAGTAGCAACAATCATTATAGAATTTGCTTTTATGTATTTATTTACATCTTTATGCAATTTGCACAAAATAAATTTCAAAGAAACTGTTCAATCATTACACAATTTGTGTTTGCAATTTACTTTTCGATATTTTTTAAACTTGATTGAGCACGTGTTGCTCGGCTGAGTTACAAAAGCGTACTGAGGAGAAATCAGCCTGGCGCTGGCACCGGGCGACATTAGTACCTGAGTGGCGCGACAGATGGCGATACTAGTCGAGGAATTCACTCGATTAGGGCTGAGTTACAAGGGTGTAATGTCATAGTGGTTTAAGCGAAGGCAAGAATACCTAAATAGCTACAATTGACATGCAGCAGGTATATAATTAAACTACTTAATTAGTAACTACTTACATGATTTGGCACTTATAAAATAATAATATACAAAATTAGAATCAGTCAAGTAGCTATGAAGAAACAGATGTCAATGTGTTATGAGTAGATTAATTAATAACAAAAATAAAAATACTAATTTAATAACATAAGATCTTCATGTAAAATATGTAGGTCGTAAAAAATAAAATAAGAATGGAATCAGCTACTTAGTTTTGGAAACACTCCACAATTAATTTCGTGAAAAAATAGCTATAAGTGCAAATATAATCAACAGTGCAGTTATTAGTGATCATTGGACTAAAACTATGACATGTTAGTGTTATCTCTGCAAAATGCTGTCTAAACTGGACACAATCTTTGTGTTAAAACTGATGAGTCACTAGTGAATTGTGTGAACGAAACTGACAAATATTCGTAACCGTGACTGATTATTTTGATTTGTATGCATGTATTTGTGTACAGTGTATAAAAGTAAGTCGAAAATGTACTCCGTCAGTGTAAATTGGTGATGGACTTATAAAAATGGACAATATTTCATCGATTTAATACTAATCATAAATAAAATTTGACTACAGCGCCATCTATGAACTTGTCGCAGAACTACCACATCAAGTACAACTTAAAACTTTAAGCCCTATTAAGATTTAGGATTATCCCGTAAGATGGCGCTAATATGCAGTAAATGTGGCGATTGCTTAGATAAAAAGGACATTCTCAAATGCACAAAATGCAACGAGGTATATGACTTAAAATGCGCAGGAAGATCCTATAAAATGTTTTCGTTGATGTCAGCTAGTGGTAAGGAAAAATGGGTATGCCGTACCTGCTGTACTAAAACACCAAATCAAACATCGGGAAAAAAACCTACAAGTATAGTGAAAAGCGCTGACGCCAAAAATATTACATTTAGAGCGAAACAAAACAAATTAGTATCCGGAAAAAAATCCGATAAAACTCCTGAACTTGATGTAACACCTAGTCAAGAAACTGTTGTGAATATATCAACGCACAATTCCTTCTCATCGTTATCAGACCTTGAGGATCACGACACCACGTGATCATCTGCTCTAGACAGTGTGAATAACAGTCAAATAAATAAAAGCTGCCCTGACGTATTTGAAAGTGACTGTGAAAAGCTGAAAAATATGAAACTGAAAATTACAGACCTAGAAGAAAAACTGAAGAGCGCAGAACAGGAGATTGACAATCTCTTAATGGAAAATACATCTTTAAAAAATACTATAAATGAATATTCTAATAAAATTAACAAACTCACACACATATGCAATTCAAACGGGAAAACATCTTCTAGCAAAAAACGTAGAGCCAGCCTCATAAAGTCAAAATTAAACCTTTCCCAAAACGAGAGTGATATTGACCAGGACCAGCTCAAAACCTACTCAAGCTCAAAGAAAAATAGCGATTTTCTCGATAAAAAATTATCATCATTTTCATCCGTAGTCACGATGGAATCAACGCCAGATAAGAACAAAAAACAATACCCAACAACATTATCGAGTGGAAAAAACACTAATCAACAGCCTAAACCAACGACATCTTCGATGATAGCTGCTGTCCCATCCTCCCTGAGCACCGCACCGCAGACGTTGCTAGTAGGGACTTCGGCAATCCCCGCGCAAGCGCTGATAGCAGCAAGCTCTCCAAAGTCGCCGCTAGATGGCGCTACCAACCGTGAACGCAGAGATAAAACAGCCCCAAAGAAAAATAAAATATGTATTTTGAGTTCTAACGTATATAATCGAATTACTAATGTTGCTCATTATGAATTAGGTTCTGAATATAATATTTGCCACTACTTATACCCTGCCGCCGGGACTTGTAACTTGCTGAATAACTTGGAAAATAAGCTCTTGGGTTACACAAAACAAGATTATTGTATAATTTTTATAGGGGAGGAAGATTTTAACATGACAAAAAACTATGTAGATTTAATTCTTAACGTAAGAAAATGCTTGGAGCGCCTGCAGCATACGAATGTAATTATTTGTTACCCAACATTTAAAAATAATAATTATTGCAATGTATATAACAGAAGATTAGAAACATTTAACCATTTATTCTATACTGATAACTATGAGCATAAATATGCATACCTCCTTGACAGCAACCGACATCTTAATTATGACCATAGTATGTTCAAGTATAGGTCGGGTAGGATAAATAGCCTTGCAATGAAGACGATTTTTCATGACATTTCAAAGCTTATGTTGATTATTGAAGGGGATAATAGATCGCTTCATTCTTCAAGCCCAAGTCCGTGTAATAACTCCACTCACAAGTCACTAGAGTTTTTTCGTACATAAGGTAACCACATACCCTTCGGGTACACAGAAATTTATAATTATGCATCAAAACATAGGAGGTCTGTTAAGCAAGCTCGACCTAGTACAAATATCGCTACAAGACTTATCTAATAACGAGCAAGAAACTGATGTACTATGCTTCAGCGAGACTTTTGTTAAACGTCACTGTGAAAATAATATAAAACTTAATAACTTAAAGCTCGTTTCATCTTATTGTAGAGAGAAGGGCAGAGGAGGTACTGCTATCCTCGTTAGGAAAACATTGGATGTCAAACCGATTGCATTTCTGTCTGAATTAGCCTCAGCCCATTTTTTCGAATATTGTGGGACAGAAATTCTGGGATTAAACATTTTAGCAATAGTAATATACAGAATACCGGAGAATACCAAAGCTCACGTAGGATTATTCATTCATAAATTACAAAAAATGCTTTTCCAATTAACCACTAAGTTTAGGAAAAAGAAAATCATTTTATGTGGCGACTGGAATATAGATATTCTAAAAGACACATCATTTTCCAAAGATCTTAAGGACACTTTACAAAGTTATGGTTTTGAAATCCATATAAACACACCTACCAGGCTTAACGCCTGCTTAGATCAAATACCCTCAAACATGAAACGAGTACACGCTTTTACACGCAGTCTGTGTTTATCTGACCATGACACTGCACAATTTTTAACTGTCAATGTAAACAAAACTAAATCATTCATTACTTGGTTTGAACACAAAAGGGATTTTAGTAGTGACAATATGAGGAAATTTAAGGACTGCATGGCAGCTCTTTCATTTTCAGAAGTATTCAATGTAAATGATCTTCAGGAATCCTTCACATTATTTCATGAATTGATATGCCTCTTTTTCAACTTCTGCTTCCCATTGATCAAAATACGAGTAAGTAACCGAAGTACGCACCTAAAATGGCTTACTAAAGGAATAAAAAAATCGTGTCACGTAAAACGTAAGTTATATTTTATGTCTAGACAAAAGAGTAATTACAGTAAACAAAATAGAAATAATTTTAAGCAATATAGCCGCATGTTAAAAAAATGTGTACATAAATCTCAGCAGTTGCGCAATAATCAATACATACAATCAAACAAAAATAAGTGCAGAGCGACTTGGAATCTGATTAATAGTAGTAGCTCTTGCAATGACCATGATAATGATATTAACTCTTTAACTTATAAAAATGTGACATATAATAATCCTCAGGACATTTGTTATATTTTGAATGATTTTTTTATAGATATTGTCAATAATCATGTATCGAAAAGTAGAACGCAGAAAATAAATTACAGTCACAATCAAGCCAACTCCGTGTTTCTAAAGCCTGTTGATGACCAAGAGGTGTTCAAACTGATAATGTCATTAAAAAACAGCAAGTCTTGTGGCTATGACGACATATCAACACTCTTACTTAAAAATAACGCTTTAAATTTATGCCGTCCCTTGTCGCATTTAATAAACCTATCATTTGTCCAAGGTCAATTTCCTAAAGAACTGAAGGTGTCAGTTGTTAAGCCCCTGTTTAAAAAAGGTGACCGTAAAGACCCGAACAATTATAGGCCCATTACATTGGTTCCAGTTATTTCAAAGGTTATCGAAAAAGCCATGTTTGTGAGACTTAGTGATTATTTGACTCTACATAAAATATTATCACCAGACCAATTTGGGTTCCGTAAAGAGCGCTCAACTGAGCTGGCTTGCTTTGAATTTATAAAATACATATCAGAAGCAAATAATGACAAATTACCAGTGGCATCTATATTTCTTGACATGAGCAAGGCCTTTGACTGTGTAAATCACTTAAAACTCCTCTCTAAGCTTGAAGGCCTTGGACTCAGAGGTAATGTTATAGATTGGATGAAAAGTTATCTGAGCGACCGAACGCAGTGCACTGAAATCTCAAGAATGGTCACAGAGGGTAATAATCTTTTAAAAAAAAGGTTTAGATCGCCATACCGTGCCAATGAAACAGGAGTGCCACAAGGGAGTAATTTAGGTCCATTACTATTTTTATTATTTATTAATGACCTCCCGCAATCAACATCACAAAGGTGTATACTCTTCGCAGATGATACGACCTTAATAGTGAAGGGAAGTGACATAAACTCTTATGAATCGGACATTAAAAAATCATTTCTAGATGTAAGTACATGGATAGAATGTAACAGCCTCCATATTAACCTAAATAAAACACTATTTACACAATTTTATCATCCCAATTCAAATTTATTTTTCAATCTTACAATTAATACCAATAACACTCCAATTGAAGAATCTCATTGTGCTGAATTCCTAGGTTTCATTATTGATAGACATTTAAACTGGAAATTCCACGTCGACATGGTGTGTTCTAAACTATCGCGATTTGTTTTTGCCTTAAGAAATCTAAAGAACACTATCTCCACTCAGGCCGCGTTAGCAGCTTACCACGGATATGTGGCATCTACCCTTAATTACGGAATTTTACTTTGGGGTAATTCTGTTGACATTCAGAGGGCTTTTGTGATTCAGAAAGACTGCGTACGAGCATTGGCTGGTGTTAATTTTGATGAAAGCTGTAGTCTTCTCTTCAAAAAGTTCAACATTCTTCCATTAGCATCAATGTATATACTGAAAGTTTGTATTTTTACAGCGAACCACCCAGAATATTTTATAAAGTGCGAAGTAATGTCTACAAGAGAGCTCCGAACTCAGTACCAGTATCTTTTGTACCATCCACCTTGTAAGTCTGACATATATGAGAGAAATGGCAGTCAATATGTGTATTATAATTTTTAATAAACTCCCTCAAGAGCTGAGAATGCTGAGTGGTAAAATATTTAGGACTAAATTGACCAAGTGGCTACATGACCATCGTTTTTATAGCATTAAGGAGTATTTTAAATGGGACGTATCGAATTCATATTAGCTGACCTAAATTTGACAAATGTATTTTTATTTTTATTATTGTCACAAGTCTGTTATATCCTAGGTTTAATCATAATTATGTAATTAATCAATTTTGTATAATTTCACCCTGACCTAAATTTGACATAATATCTACCTAATTTTACTAGCTTATTTTGATTTGACCCAAATTTGACAAACGTAATTGACATATTTTAATTTTAACTCTATTTTCCAATTTATTAATTAATCCGTTTTGTATATATTTAATTGCATGTTAATAATTAGGATTATTTCGTACCCTCGTGTACTTATTTGTAAATAATTTGCATGTCGATGTTGTGTCGACTGAGTACTGTGTCTCGACTACTTTATTTTTAAGAACCATTGTACGTATTCAAGCAAATAAATATTTCTATTTCTATTTCTATTTCAATATGTCATAAAATTACATATGTCGCAAAATAATTGAAGTATAAAAGAAAATATGTCAATGATCTAAGTATTCAGTCAGAGAATAATAAGTATTGTTTATTAAATATAATGTCAGCGATCGTTTAAATTCATTGTTTATTTTATTTTTTATCGCTTCAGGTAACTTATTATATATTTTGCTACCCAAGCAAACCACACTCTTAAGTTTTAGAGCAGTATTTGCAGATTCAGTATAGAAGTCTCTTGGCTTTATTCTTTTGCTTCGTGAAAACGTCAGTTTTCTAAATAGTGTGGGATTTGCTCGGAGCAGAGCAACACGGGTTGAGTTGCTTTAGTTAGTTTGCTATACTATTATTATTACCGTCAACTGTTAAAACATTGCCTACGATGTTCAACTTTGCCTGGATTAAATAACATGGTTTTCTTCACCAAACAGCTATTTATTATCTTATTCCTGAGATGGGAGAAAGGCGGCCATTATGAGGAATCAAATATATAAGGACCGTAACGAAAAAAAGTAACTATAGTCTGGCAAACCATTTCTGTCAGTAGAAACGCGCGGCAAATTCAAAATACGTACATGTGGCAACCCTTTGTGATGAGACACTGTATTTCGTAACGAACATTTAAATTCACATTGAATTTGTTTCTAGTGCATTTCACTCTCTCATCTTAAGCGCGAGTGAGATAGAACTCCTGCAACGTTCCCAATTAAATTTAAATTCACTTTTAAGGCATATGTCAATTGCCTAAACCAGATTATCTGTTGCAGTTGATGACAGATCAGACGAAATATATCCGTCTCCTTGTTACACACCGTAAATGTCACCAAATGAACTAACAAATAAATGGAAATATAATAAATAACAAATAAAATTAAAAACATAAAATTTGATGATCATTGCTGCTTTTTTCACTGATTCTTAGTGTTGTCATACTTTGGTTCGCTGTACATTGCTACTGCGTTCGTTGGCTGGCCAGACTATAATTTATGTTTACCTGCAGGGCTAATATTAGTACATTACTGCAGAGACCAGTAAGTAAGCTTTCCTGGCTGAGTATTTAGTAGCCGTCCGAGTCGAAGATGAGGACGGCTACAATACGAAGCCAGGTAAGCTGATTACGGTCGAAGCATGTATAGTGCTTTTCTCAAACATGTAAGGAAATAAAATTACTTGTTTAGTGCTTCAGTTACTGGCTGAGTGATTTAATGTTGTATGAAAATCCTTTACGTACGTCGCGCTGAACCTGCCTTGGAATAGAGTCCCTACTGGTCTCTAATTACTAACGTAACAGGAACATTTCCGAGCATGTTTGAGAAAAATACTTTACAACAAACTTTCTTACGGTCACCCCTATAAGTTTTCACCAGTCGTCCAAAATATATTTTCTAACTTCTAACACAATTCTCCCTATTTTAACAGATATGATGGAATGTGAAATGAATTTTTGTTTTAACGATAGCTGAGAAAAGGGACATAATCCATATACTAATATTATAAATGGGAAATTGTATTTGTGTGTTTCTTTTGTTTGTTTGTCCGTCTTTCACGGCAAAACGGGGCGACGAATTGACGTGATTTTTTAAGTGGAGATAGTTAAAGGGATGGAGAGTGACATAGGCTACTTTTTGTCTCTTTCTAACCCCCCACTTCCCTAAAATGGGGGGTGGAAGATTGTATGGTCTGTTACCCCGAATTTAACGCGAGCGAAGCCGCGGGCAAAAGCTAGTAATTAATAAAACCGTCGTTTTTTTTTTCTTTGACGTACGTGGATAAACTTATGCAGTCGAAAAGTTGTCTACTTTTTTTTTCTGGCACGGTCCTTATTCGGTAGGGATCTAATCACTGTTTTTCAAGCCAGGCAAAGTTGAGCACGGTAGGCAAAGTTGTAGCAGTTGACGGTACCAGATCCGGTACTCTGGCAGCTATTCATCGACAGAAAGTATCTAGATAATATTTTATTTTTATGTACCTACATATTGAATAATTATGTAGGTACTGAGACAAGATATAGATCACCTGTCTTATCATGTTATAGAGCGTCAATGAATAATTAAATCTACAATAAGCCGTGTTCTAACCTTTAAAACATGTTGTCACGATCCTACTCCAATAAAAACCAACGCATTAACTATGCAATATCTGAATGGGAATGTTCAGAATTAGCTTTACAAATATTACTAAGCTACTCCAATACAACTCCAAAATTGGTAGATCATTTGTTGTGTGTCAGAGTTGTGTTGGAAATAAATTGTGTTTTTACGAGTTATGTATTGTTTATCCATTTTAAAATTAGAATACGGCACAATTACTAACAAATACTTTATTTATGTAATAAAAACCTGGCCGCGATTCTAAAAATAAACACACACACTGGACAGACACAGCTCCAACCCAACTCAACTCAACGCTATAACGACATTGACATTTGCTATTCGAACAAATTTTCATTCAACATTGGTCTTACATTGGTCTCACATTGGTCATACATTGGTCACACATTGGTCTCACATTGGTACAACATTGGTGCAATGTGTGACCAATGTGAGACCAATGTGATACCAATGTTGAATGAAAATCTGTTGGAATAGCAAATGTTAATGTCGTTATAGCGTTGAGTTGAGTTGGGTTGAGTTGGGTTGGAGCTGTGTCTGTCCAGTGTGTGTGTTTATTTTTAGAATCGCGGCCCCTATCTATGAAAAACTCAATTAAAATCGCATCCTGTTCTGACCGGTCAGCATTACGCACAAATTGGACGATAACGATACGATAACGAGTCCATTACGCGACGAACCTGCAAAGTGCCGATCAACAAGTTTATGCATAAATGAAATTAAACATGTGCGTGTTTTTTACAATGGTTTAAAACTTGCAGTTTTTTTTTGGTGAATATTTGATCCTGCTTGCAAAGTAGGTACAATTGATGTAAAATTGGAGGTACTTACATGAAACTTATCAGTGTGCAGTTAGTTCCCGAAAAATGTTGGCGTTGTTTCATTATTTTTAACCGACTTCAAGATTTGAAAAGAGGAGGTTCTCAATTCGGCGTGTATGTTTTTTTTTTTTTTTTTTTTTTTATGTTTGTTACTCCATAACTCCGTCATGTCTGAACCGATTTTGAAAATTCTTTTTTTGATTGTAAGTATATATATACAGATTGGTCCCGTTTTTGTCAAAACGCAGTTCTGATGATGGGATCCATGAGGAATCGAGGGAACTCCTCAAATCTTAAAGGCATACATATAGTGGTTTTTATATTTTTATCAACAAAACCATAATTTTCATTCAAAACAGGGACATTTGATAAAGTAGAACTGCTGATGATGATCAGAACGGAACTCTTCAACGACGCATAGTTCACGTTTGGCGATTTGTCCTCTTCGCTGTGTTTGTTTAGCAAGTTTAATTGTCAGCACAAATTTTCGTCAAGCTGATGATGATGGGATCCATGAAGAATCGACGGAACTCCTCAAATCTTAAGGGCTTACACATAGTGATTTTTTTATTTTTATCAACAAGTCAAGCATTTTCATTCAAAAGAGTGACATTTGATGAAGTGGAACTGCTGATGATGATCAGAACGGAACTCTTCAACGACGCATAGTTCACGTTTGGCGATTCGTCCCCTTCGCTGTGTTTGTTAAGCAAGTTAGATTGTCAGGACCAATTTTCGTCAAGCTCAAGTTCTGATGATGAGTTCCATGAGGAATCGAGGGAATTCCTCAAATCTTAAAGGCATACATAAAGTGACTTTTGTATTTTTATCAACAAATCAAGCATTTTCATTCAAAAGAGTGACATTTGATGAAGTGGAACTGCTGATGATGATCAGAACGGAACTCTTCAACGACGCATAGTTCAGGTTTGGCGATTTGTCCTCTCCGCTGCGTTTGTTAAGCAAGTTACTTCATTGTATGGAATCTAAGTGCACCATCTACAATAATGCTTCACCGGCTACCCCCATGGAAGTCGGTTTTTTTTTCTTAAAAATTATTTAAAGATAATTTGTTGTAATGTTACATTAAACTTATTTTTTGAATACAATATGTAACAAAAACGCTGGTGATCCGTTTAAGGCTCAGAGAAATAAACCAACAGAGTGGTAATTGTCAGGCGTCCCCCTCTGCCAAAAGTACAAGACCACTGGTCGTAGCGGTTATATAAAACTAGTTGTCGCGCGTCAAACGCCATTCAATGAATGTCAGTCAGCGCGGAACGATCTGAGGTAAAAATGCCGAATTGCTGCGTGTTTTCACGTAAGAAAAGATCTGAATTATCTAGTTTACAGAAGGATAACGTTTCTTTTCATCTGTAAGTATAATTACGTCTAAATATTGTCAAATAGTGCACGAAATTAGCAAAAAACTAAAAAATATTGTCAATCAAAAAGTGTTGCATCTGCTTTAGGGTAATTTTTAAACTTGACGCTTCATAGTACATTGTACCATCGGGTTCATAATTATATACCCAATTTATCAATGAAATCATTCATAAATTGGGTATGCAATTATGAACACAATTACATCGAGGGAGGTAAGTGAAATATTGCAAACAAGAGTAATCGACTCCAGTGCGGCAGAAATACGTCCGCCATTATGTCATTCATTGTCATTGTAATGACAGGTTAGGCAATACACTTAAAAGATACTCCGTGGGTTAGGCAGAGACCCATTCGGCATACAGCCATTATTGTAAAGCATTGCTCTGTTAAAAAAAGCAGTGTGTCTCTGTGTGTGTGTTGTTATTAAATTGTTTCTAAACATATTTTAATCGACTTTTAAACTATTCAAATTACATATTATTGTTTAATCATTAACAATAATGAAAAGATTAACGTCAGTACTTCAAAGGTAAAACTCATTCACACGCATAGCTTTTTAAATTATATATGTCTTCGAGGACCGCCGGGGGCAGCGCAGTAAGGTGGTTTGGAACTCAAAAAACTGACACTATAAGGATAACCTAGCCTATAGCACATTACGCACGGACGCACGGTAATGAAATAAAACATAAACACTGGTTTAACAACTGTATTGAATTCAAATCTTTTTAAAACCGTATTATGGGAAGGGCAATAAACTACTACTGGTTTGGAAAGGAGCCCCAAATGAGAAGAACCAGCGTAAGAAACTCATCGTATGTGTGCTGTACGGCACAATAGCTGAAATTTGTCTATGGTCTCAAAAATACAGCTACCATAAACAAATTTCCGTTTTAATAGACAAATTTCAGCTAGTGTAATGAATTCCGCTCTAATGTGTGGCGCCCCTTAAGTGAAATATACTTGTAGATGCTTGAAATAACGATATTCCTGTTTGAAATTAATTCGTTCCTTTATTTTCACCATACATTTTATGTAGCATTTTAATTTTGTATGGATTATACTTTATTTATGATAAGGTACGTTATACACACTTATCCCCTTAAATAGGCACTTTTAATTTCTGACTCTGGTATCACTGTACCTAACAGGTAAGTTTTAGTGATGGGACAACACAAAAATAAATGTCGATATTAACATTAGCAGTATGTTATACTTTTTATTTATAATAGAAAATGAAGAAGAGATAATAGAAATAGAAACACAAATTGGAAACAGATGCCCATTACAATCAAAATATCAACTGCGAAGGACTCTGGAACATCACGATGTCGCTAGTGACTGATTCATCATTGTGCAATACAGTGAAAAATTCACTGAGGTAGATAGAGGAACGTCTAGTGTAATTGGAAGAACATTGGGACGGTAATCTAAACACGTGTGTTCGAATCCCGTGATGTTCCAGAGTTCTTTGGAGTTCATTGTGTCATTGTAATAGTTATTTGTTTCCAATTTGTAGTATTTTCCACTAAATATAAAAGCAAATACACATCAAAATATTAAATTGATAATATAAATGTTATTCTAAATCAGCTTGCAAGATTTGTCCTGAACAAATAGACAAACTAACTTACGTAGAATACTAACATTGTAAGTAATATTCTGGTAGAAAAACTTGATATTTAATCACAACTTAACATTATAATTTTATCAATAGCTAAACCTTATACTTGGTACAGAAACAAAAATATATAAATAACCTACGATCAATTTTTCTCTGCGTCCGTAGGAAACACCTTAGACAACCCTACACGTGACCCCTGGGTGGTACTAAAAGAGTAACAAACTTGGCAGCTGCACTGTCCCATCTGGACCTCGCAACACTCACTGGATTTTCATTATCATCTGCTTTCCCAGGGCTTTGTATACATCAGGGAAGAAATGCCTATATCCAGTGACATGTAGCCATACGATAAATAAATAGTATATTATTATCGACGCGTTCCTCGCACTGTCCACGTTTACTTAAAGATGACATTATCTCGTTCACGGACAGGTTGTCTGTGTCTGTGTTTGTACTTGCGTTAGTATATTTTATGCTAGTGTTTGATAATTTTATCGTGTGCGTGTGTAGCGACGTCAATGGAAAATGCATTAGTGTGCGTTTCCTCGTCCCCCGCGCCGAAATTGGCAGACTTTTTTTGATAGAAATTAGTGCGCGTCCGCATCCGGTTGGTTTAATTATCAAAGGTTTAAGTAGGTCATTGGTATCCTATACTAATTATGAAAATGTAAGAAATAAATTTAAGCGAAAATAAAAATAGTTTTATATGGAGGGTTGGCCGGCTCTGGGACGACGTGGCCCATACAATCAAATTTTTTTGGCGGCAAAAAAAAAATTCTCTTACTTTTTCTTAGTTGCAATACGATTATCGATTATGCCCTTCAATGGATCACCAGTAGTTTTGTTACACCCTGTTTATGCAGAAGTTCATATTATATACCTACTTACTTGTAAAAAACAATTTCAATAAAAGAAAAGACCCGAAAAGGTCTGAATATTGTATTTTTTTTCGTTAGCCTATTTGATGTCCCACTGCTGTGCAAAGGCCTCCCCTCTTTTTCCCCATGCGACCCTGTTGGTTGACAATTTCGACCACTCTTTACAGAATGCGTCTAAGTCATCCCGCCATCTTTTTTTTGTTTTTTTTTTATTATATAAATAAATAAAACTCAATTAAACTCTAATAATAAATTCGCTTGCAGTAGCACTAAATAGTTGCCCTGTAATGCAGCGAATGCATCATGCCGCATCCATCATTACGCGAAGGTGTGAACTCCGTTTATAGCGACACCTATAAGTGTCTGGGCGCCGACAACCGGTTGATAGACAGCCTTCAACAAGAAACGTTATAATTGGTACATTATAATGATACGATTATAGTGATGGTATCGGAACGATTTAACACCTTATTGTAGCGAGATAAGGTCTACCAATATTAAGTGTGTTGCTGTAATTCTCTTAGTTTCATAGTATATGATCGGATGTGAAAAACTGATTAAAATAGTGTTGTAACAAAAGTTACATAAGTAATTATTTAATTTTAATAAATTCTAGACCTAATTGTAAAGTCCTAACAAAACAGACCTAATCCTCTAAACGAAGACTGAGCGGTCTGGCAGACACTAACCTCCCGCATTTTAAATAACAAATTGCATTTCCTACGGCAGGGCGATTCCTATTTAGCGATCTTCAGTGGGCCGTATTCTAACTTTAAAACACGTTTAAACACGATCCAACTTGAATAAAACTCCAATTAAATGCATTAACTACGCAATACATCTAGCGCCTAAACGTCTGAGTCAGAATAATCAGAATTTGGTTGAAAAATATTCCGAGGCAACTCCATTACAACGTCAAGTTTATGTTTGAGATAGATTGTGTATTTAGTGTATTGTTTATGTATTTTAAAATTAGAATACGGCATAGTGTTAAGTATTGCTTTATACGAATAAAACAGTAACCGTTTTTTAAATACTTAGTCTTCATACAATGACCTAAACCCTTGAAGAACCTTGAAATTTGGAACATCACTACATAGTATAACACCAAGTCGCTTTCCGCTGTCTGTCCCTATGTATACTTAGATCTTTAAAACTACGCTTTCATGTGGTATTTTAATAGATAAGAGTGATTCAAGAGGAAGGTTTATATGTATAATACATGCATAATATAGTACAGAAACATTGAAAATTTTAGAGGTTTCTAATGTGATGTCGTAAATAAACACATTTTTTTGCTCTTACATTGCAAACGCTGGCTGAACCCTACGAGATAGATCAAAATAATGTAAATTATTGTACACCTTAAAAAGGTCTACAAAAAAGTCTGCAATGGCTTATGTCTAATTCTTAGGGATAACCCACAATAACCATTTTTATCCCGAGCGAAGCCGGGCCGGGTCGCTAGTATACTATATTCTTGAAATGTCATTTAGCGTCGGCAGCACGTATGTGACACCTCTGGAGTTGCAGGCCTCCATAAGCTACGGTAAACTGGTTACCATGGTTGTTTGCGTCATGGCATAAAAAAGCTCCATTAAGTATGAAAGATTTTTTGGAAATTCAACCCTGAAATTTAACTTAATCTCGATAATTTCCCCTCTAGGTTGTAACACATAATTATTATTATGACAAAAAAATTGTGTAAGTTTAAATCAGTACATTGTAAAACATAATGTCAGCCCCGTTCGTAAAGACTCGTGCCTAGGCCAATTCATATGATAAGTCTGGCAAGCCGATGAACTGAGCCGTGACAAAAAATTCGGAATAAAAACTAGGAAAATAATTGTATTTTAAATAAGTCAATGATTTTCAGAATAGTCCTCCGCCCGCCATCTTAATTCGTGACTCGCGCCATTTGCATTTGATTTGTCCCGCGTCTGTTTACTTCTGTTTCAAGCTTCTATACGGCTTTTGTATTTACTGTAAGACTGTAACTAATAATGGACAGACTTTAGATTGGAATAACGTCCAACATACATAGCGATAGATGGGGCATTTTATTTAAAGCTGAACAATCTTTTTTTATTTTAATAATGTTATATGATTTCTACAGACCTATGAATAGAATCGCAAGTTTTTTTTAATCCTACTAGTGTTCAAATTTTTTTTTATTCCGTTACAAATTGCCATAGCATTTTAACGGAATGAAGGTAAAGAAAAGTATGCGAAAATTTGGGGATTTTCGGTCTGCTATTAGGACCAAAAGTGGTATGGAACTAAAATTGCTCAGATTCCAAATGTCCGAAATATGAAAAGCGTTGGTATTCTTACGTTGTCCATTGTCACAATTTTTTTTTATCTCTATACAAACTTTCAACCCCTATTTTACCCTGTTAGAGGTTGAATTTTGAAAAACACTCAAAAAAACTTTTATTGTTTTTTTATTATTAGTAAACGTGTGAAGTTTCAAATCTCTAACTCTAAATTTTAAACCCCGCCCATACAAATTTTAACCCCTTTTTTACCCATTAAGGGGTTGAGTTATTCAAAATTGCGTCTTGTTAGTTGTACAAATCGTAAATTTAACTCGTCCTGCAAATTATAACTTTCTAGCTTCAGTAGTTACGGCCTCCCTTTAATACCAACTTTTCAACCTCGTTTCAACCCCTCTGAGGTGAAATTTTGACAAACGCTGAAACAAGTTTTTTTGCCTTGAAGTTAGTAGCTTACAAACGAACTTTCAAGTTTGCCACAAAAAAAAATCTCTATTTATACAAATTTTCAACACCTATTTTACCCTGTTAGAGGTCGAATTTTGAAAAACGCTGAAATCACTTTTATTGTTTTTGAATTATTAGTAAACGTACGAAGTTTCAAATTTCTAACTCAAAATTTTAAACCCCATCCATACAAACTTTCAACCCCCTTTTTAACCCCTTAGGGGATGAATATTTTGAAAACCCCTTCTTAGTGGATACTAACGTTATAAAAACTACCTATTGTGAAAAATTCCTCTCTAACGGTTTGGGCTGTCAGTCAGTCAGTCAGGACTTTTACGTTTATATAAACGTTATTATTATAATTAATAGATATTATTAATTAAATTTATCACAGAGGTAGACTTAACCTGTAGAAGAGGTTTATGATACTTTATATTCCTAAATTCATTCCCTAAGGAGATGAAATTAGACTTTAAATTTTGGGAGTACTAATCGAGAGCGAGGTTTAGCAATTTCACGAATTCTACGCCTGAAAAATTACATGCAGAAGCTTCCTAGCGAACCATAAAACCAAACCAAGCTGTTTATAAATTTACTAGTAGTCCGCCTCGAACTGAGAACACGCGATTTTCTTGCAAACGAGTGACCAATATAACAAGACCCTAATGATGATTTTTTCGAGCCTTCTAGCTCCATAACCCCTTGATCGATCATGCTCATGAACGAACTCTCAAATTGTATTGAGCGCCACTACAATCCCAACTAATTTCATATAAATCAGAAAAACGTTACTAAAGTTATCGCGCGACAACTATTCAAAATCAAAAAGCTATCGAAATGCACATACACAAGTTGTTTGAAAGAACGTCACTTCCCTTACGCTCCGCTCGTTCGACCAGTAGAGCAACTAAACGCAAAGATCACGTCAGTGAGCCGTTCGTTCATTGCTCAATCCGTTCATTCGGTCATCCCAATCGTTTTTTTGCGGCAGTGCGCTTGACGTTTGGAAAAATCGGTGATATGACTGAATGATCCTGTTGTTTCGTATACTGAATACGGGAGAATGGAAAATCCACTGTTTGTATTAATAATCGTATACGAAACAAGAAATAACAAAAAAAACCGGCCAAGTGCGAGTCGGACTCGCGCACGAAGGGTCCCGTACATTTTATCTACATTTAAAAACGGCAAAAAAAATCATGTCTGTTGTATGGAAGTCCCTTAAATATTTATTTTATTTTGTTTTTAGTATTTGTTGTTATAGTGGCAACATAAATACATCATCTATGAAATTTTTAACTGTCTAACTATCACGGTTCATGAGACACAGCCATATTATTATTACCGTCAACTGCTACAACTTTGCCTACGATACTCAACTTTGGCTGGCTTGAAAAACATGGTTTTCTTCACCAAACTGCTATTTATATATTATTCCTGAGAGGGGAGAATGGCGGCCATAATGAGCATTTAAATATACAGTGTGTTTTTTTTAAGTGGGACAGTATGGGGAAATCCTAAAGTATAAGAGATACAGGGAAACTGTCTTAGGAAACATTAAGTACTTTTTTGTGAAAAAAAAATTGGTATAGTCAAAGTTTTGGTCAAGTGTGAGTTGTCCCTAAAAATGATTAATTTTGATGAAATTATTTTTTGACGCACATCTACTCAGTTTCATGAGGGGATCATTTTATTGTATGGGAAGAAAAAAATCGGGACAGCAGAAGTTAGTCAAATTTAAGAAAATCGTTTTCATTATTACAACCCGTGTAAATTGCCTACCACTGCCCACTGCAAGGTTTTTATTAAAAAAAATATTGCCTATTCCAGTTTTACATTTGAATTTGGAACACTTTATTTGGTTTAAAAAGGATTAAAATACTTTAAGGTATTTTTACGCGAGCACCTTACCTTACAAATCTAATTTAAAAAAAAAAAACAAATTTTAAATTTGGAACTTCTTGAAACAAACAGTATTTTACTTGATATTTCATTGTTTAAAGTTTACATTATGTTAAGTTTTCGTCATGGAATTACCAAACTCGCATAAAGTAGATTTAATTGAAGCGTATTTTGTAAATTATCGTAGCTCTGTGAATGCGTTACAGTGGTATCGGGAACGTTATCCGGACCGCGATCAACCGGACCGCAAAATTTTTGACAAACTGGTGAAAAATTTAAGAAAGGAAGGCTGTTTTACACCAAAACGGAAGAGACGAGCCACAGTAATAAATGAATTTACAACTATCGCAATCTTAGGATATTTTGAAGCCTACCCAAAAGCCTCATTGAGGGAAGCTGCTAACAATATCGGTGTGCATAAATCTACAGTACGAAAGGTATTGAAGGCTTACAAGTACAAGTGTTACATAGAAGGTCATCTTATACAAGCATTGCTTCCAGGAGACACTGACCGGAGATTAGCATTTTGCCAGTGGTTTGTAGCATGCTCGATTAGAAACCCGTCTTTTCCAAGCCGGATTATTTGGACAGATGAATGCAATTTTTCAAACAATGGCATGTACAATAGAAAAAATAATCATTTTTGGGCACGTACAAACCCCTTCCGAACTACGGCAACCCATAACCAGGTCCGCTTTTCCTTTAATTGTTGGTGTGCAATATTAGATAATAAAATCTTTGCCATTAAAATTTACCATGGAACATTGAATAGTCAAAAATATCAGGAAATATTAAACATGGCTGTGGATTTAGTAGATATGGCAATTCCATTAAATAATTTGAATAATATCATCTACCAACAAGACGGCGCCCCTGCCCACAATAGTATCGATACTAAACAGTTTTTAAATGAACATTTTCTTGATCGCTGGATGGGCACAAATGGCCCTATTAAATGGCCACCACGTTCACCAGATTTAACACCGTTGGATTTTTTCATTTGGGGGTACCTTAAAGGTCGAATTTATGCAGATACTTACAACTCGGTACAAGAGTTAAAAGACGCAGTGCATTATCATTTGAACAACATACATCACAACGCCTTGTCTAAAGCAACCAGAGGTGTTCTGAAACGCGCTCGTGCCTGCATTCGACAAGAGGGAGGCCACTTTGAACATTTACTTTAATGTAAAATTATTTTATTAAATTTACCTAACTTCTGCTGTCCCGATTTTTTTCTTCCCATACAATAAAATGATCCCCTCATGAAACTGAGTAGATGTGCATCAAAAAAAAATTTCATCAAAATTAATCATTTTTAGGGACAACTCACACTTGACCAAAATTTTGACTATACCAATTTTTTTTTCACAAAAAAGTACTTAATGTTTCCTAAGACAGTTTCCCTGTATCTCTTATACTTTAGGATTTCCCCATACTGTCCCACTTAAAAAAAACACACTGTATACTTATTCGGTAGAGATAGATAATCAATGTTTTTCAAACCAGGCAAAGTTGAGCACAGTTGTAGCAGTTGACGGTACCAGATCCGGTAATCTGGCAGCTATTTATTCAACGACAGAAAGTAACTAGATAATAATTTATTTTTAACAAGGCATAATATCAAGTATGTAGGTACTGACACGAGGTCTAGATCGCCTATCATATGATGTTATACAGCGTCAATGAATAATTAAAACTACATGGCCGCGATTCGAAAAATAAACACACACACTGGACAGACACAGCTCCAACCCAACTCAAGTCAACGCTATAACGACATTGACATTTGCTATTCGAACAGATTTTCATTCAACATTGGTCTCACATTCGTCTCACATTGGTCACACATTGGACCAATGTTGTACCAATGTTGTACCAATATGAGACCAATGTGTGACCAATGTGAGACCAATGTTGTATGAAAATCTGTTCGAATAGCAAATGTCAATGTCGTTATAGCGTTGAGTTGAGTTGGGTTGGAGCTGTGTCTGTCCAGTGTGTGTGTTTATTTTTCGAATCGCGGCCCATTTGGCCGCATTCTACCTTTAAAACATGTTAAGACATGATACTACTCATTTAAAACGCCAACGCATTAAACTATGCAATACAGCTAACGCCTTAACTTCCAAATGAGAATGTTCAGAATTAGCTAGAAAAATATTACGATGCTACTCCGTCGTAGTTACGTCGTTCTTGTGCAAAAAGAAACATATTTTTATCTGAAAATTTTTTATAGAAAGTTTTCGTTACATCTATCTATCAATATTTATTTTATTATAATTCTTAATTCCACTGTTTTTATCATCACTTTTTAAGGACATAATAGTACTATGCAGGAAATTTTAATGGTAATTTTTCGCCACTTGGAATAGTTTTTGGACAAAAAATTTTTCACCTTTCGTAGCCTCTTTGGAGACGAACACGATGACATCAAAAACACAAATACCCCAAAAATGTTATTTATATTGTTTTTGTAAACATTTCTTCAATTGTGTTGGAGTATTATAGATTTTTATTTTTTTTATTTTATTTTTTTTTATTTTTTATTTTATTTATTATACCATGACGTTGGCAAATAAGCATACGGCCCGCCTGATGGTGTTTGGATTGTGTTTTTACGAGTAATGTATTGTTTATCCATTTTAAAATTAGAATACGGCACAATTACTAACAAATACTTTTTTTATGTAATAAAAAACGTATCTATGAGAAACTCAATTAAAATCGCGTCCTGTTCTGACCGGCCAGCATTACGCACAAATTGGACGATAACGATACGATAACGAGTCGATTACGCGACGATCTTGCAAATTGCCGATCAACAAGTTTATGCATAAATGAAATGAAACATGTGCGTGTTTTTTACAATGATTTAAAACTTGCAGTTTTTTGGTGAATATTGATCCTGTTCGCAAAGGTACGATTGATACTTAGATGAAACTTACTTGTTATTAACTATCTTACCTGCAGACAAACTGTGGAAACAGTTTTGCAGGGCACTGTATAAATTAATGTATACTTTTCGAATAATAAAGCAATCTATCTATCTACTAGTGTGCAGTTAGTTCCCAAAAAAATATGGCGTTCGTTCATTTGTATATTTTTTTAAAGATAATTTTTTGTAATGTTATATTAAATTTATTTTTTGAATACAAGGTGTAACAAAAATGCTGGTTCCATTTGAAGGCGTAATTAGTATCCTATTCTAATTATGAAAACCTAAAAAAATGGGACGACGTGCCTCATACATAAAAAAAAAATTGTCGGCATAAAATTTTTCTCCCACTTTTTCTTAGTGGCATTACGATATCAATTATGCCCTTAAACGGATCACCAGTATTTTTGTCAAATCCTGTATATGCAGAAGTTTATATTATGTTCCTACTTGCTTGTAAAAAAACAATATCAATAAAATTAAAATGCCAGAAAAAGTTTGAATACTATATAAATCAATAGTAGTTTATGTATCGGTTACGTTTTAAGGCCTAATTACGTACAGTTGCTTACACTGCTTTATCTACACACATATTATGAATCCTAAATGAAGTGTTCGGAAACCATTAGAATTACGGCCATTGCACCGCCATGACCAACCCGATTGTGCCGGCGGTTGGACGGGCGCGTGCCGTTGGTCGGGAAGGAGGACAGGATTTACATTATGTTATTAAGTTCGATGTTCGGAATTTGAAACTCATAACGTATCAATATATGAGCATGTAAAGTTAAAATTACGTTACTGCCACAGATAAAAAGCTTATCATAGTAAAATCGGTTGTGGTAATGCTAGCCATTGCCTACCGTTTTTGAACACGTTTTAGAGGACTTACAGTGTGAGTGTAGATAAAAATATTAATTAAACTATCACAATACATTCGGTTGTACCTAATAGTACTAAGTAGTTGCCCTGTAATATTGCGAATGCATCATGCCGCATCCATCATTACGCGAAGGTGTGAACTCCGTTTATAGCGACACCTATAAGTGTCCGGGCGCCGACAACCGGTTGATAGATAGGCTTCAACAAGAAACATTATAATTGGTACATTATAATGATACGATTATAGTGATGGTATCTGAACGATTTTACACCTTATTGTAGCGAGACAAGGTCTACCAATATTAAATGTGTTGCTGTAATTGTCTTAGTTTCATAGTAGGTATATGATAGGATCTGAAAAACTGATTAAAATAGTGTTGTTACAAAAGTTACATAAGTAATTATTTAATTTTAATAAATTCTGCCCTACACAAAGTGTTAGTGTCCAAGCTAATGAACAGAAAGACGAAACTTCGCATATACAAAACCATTATAAGGCCGATATTAACATACGGTTGCGAAGCTTGGACACTAACACAAAAAGAAGAACAGGTACTGCTGGTGGCTGAGCGAAAAATCTACCGCAAAATACTGGGACCCACTAGCAGAGAGGATGGAACTTGGAGGCTCCGTAAGAACCAGGAGATCAAAGATCTGGTGTCCGAGCCGAACATCATTGGGGAAACATAAGCCGCTAGACTCCGATGGCTCGGACAGGTAGTTCGTATGGGTGAAGATCGTGCCGTCTGGAGAGCATACTCTGGCCAGCCAACTTGTAGAAGACCACCTGGGCGTCCTAGGCACCGCTGGAAAGGAGAGGTGCTGAAGGACCTCACCGCGCTGGGCGCCGTTGACTGGACAGAGACGGCTGTAAACAGAGAAGCCTGGCGATCTTTGGTGTCGGAGGCCAAGATCCACTGTGGGTCGCTGCGCCACTGCAGTAAGTAAGTAAGTAATAAATTCTAGACTTAATTGTAAAGTCCTAACAAAATAGACCTAATCCTCTGAACGCAGACTGAGCGGGCTGGCAGACACTAACCTCCCGAATTTTAAATAACAAATTGCATTTCCTACGGCAGGGCCATTCCCACTTAGCGATCTTCAGTGGGGTATTCTAACTTTAAAACACGTCTAGACAGGATCCAACTGCAATATAATTCCAATGCATTAACTACGCAATACATCTAGCGCCTAAACGTCTGAGTCAGAAAATATCAGAATTGGCATGGAAAATATTCCGATGCCACTTCATTACAACTTCAAGTTTATGTTTGAGATAGATTGTGTTTTTAATGTGTTGTTTATGTATTTTAAAATAAGATTACTGCACAGTGTTAAGTATTGTTTTATACAAATAAAACAGTAACCGTTTTTACATACTTAAGACTTCATACAAGGACCTAAACCGATGAAGAAACTTGAAATTTGGAACATCACTACATACTTAGTATAAAACGAAGTCGCTTTCCGCTGTCTTTATGCTTAGATCTTTAAAACTACGCAACGGATTTTGATTCGGTTTTTTAATAGATAGAGTGATTCAAGAGGAAGGTTTATATGTATAATATTGTCTGCATAATATGTTAAAGAAACACTGATAATTTTAGAGGTTTCTATAATGTGATGTCGTAAATAAACACATTTTTTTGCTCTTACATTACAAACGCTGGCTGAACCCTACGAGATAGATCAAAATAATGTAAATTATTAGTTATATACCAAAAAAGCCTGTAATGGCATACTATCTCTTAGTGATAACCCACAATAACCATTTTTATCCCGTGCGAACCTAGTATACTAATATATTATTGAAATGTAATTTAGCGTCGGCAGCACGTATGTGACACCTCTGGAGTTGCAGGCCTCCATAAGCTACGGTAAACTGGTTACCATGCTTGTTTGCCACCGTCATGGCATAAAAAAAGCTCCATTAAGTATGAAAGATTTTTTGGTAATTCAACCCTGAAATTTAACTTAATCTCGATAATTTCCCCTCTAGGTTGTAACACATAATTATTATTATGACAAAAAAATCGTGTAAGTTTAAATCAGTACATTGTAACACATAATGTCAGCCCCGTTCGTAAAAACTCGTGCCTACGCCAATTCACGGGATAAGGGTGGCAAGCCGATGCTAGGCTCAGCTGAGCCGTGACAAAAATTTCGGAATAAAAACTAGAAAAATAATTGTATTTTAAATAAGTCAATGATTTTCAGAATAGTTCTCCGCCCGCCATCTTAATTCGTGACTCGCGCCATTTGCATTTGATTTGTCCCGCATCTGTTTACGTCTGTCTTCGGGCTTCTATACGGCTTTTGTATTTACTGTAACTCATAATGGACAGACTTTAGATTGGAATACCGTTCAACTTACATAGCGATAGATGGGGCATTTTATTTAAAGCTGACCAATCTTTTTTTATTTTAATAATGTTATATGATTTCTACAGACCTATGAATAGAACCGCAAGTTTTTTAATCCTAAAAGTGTTCCAAGTTTTTTTTTATTCCGTTACAAATTTTCATAGCATTGTAACGGAATGGAGGTTAAGAAAAGTATGTAAAAATTTTGGGATTTTCGGTCTCCTATTAGGACCAAAAGTAGCATGGAGCTAAAATTGCTCCGATTCCAAATTCCAAATGTCTGAAATTCCAGATGTCCAAATATGAAAAGTCCATTTGAAGTTGTCCATTGATACACCTATAGGGTGCTATAAAACATGTCACTGTATGTCTAGGGCCGGTTTTATAGAGCAACGATATACGGTTTCGCTGTCTGCCTTCTTTTCTGACAAAAATCTATATATATAAACGTAAAAGTCCTGACTGACTGACTGACTGACTCACTTAAAATTAGAGGGGATCAATGTTACTCTGCGTCCGTAGGAAACACCTTAGACAACCCTACACGTGATCCCTGGGTGGTGCTAAAAGAGTAACAAACTTGGCAGCTGCACTGTCCCATCTGGACCTCGCAGCACTCACTGGATTTTCTTCATCAATTCTGCTTTCCCACTACTACTACCCCAGATAACAAATGCCTATCTATATCCAGTGACATGTAGCCATACGATAAATAAAACTCACTTAAATCAACGCCCAGCCCGAACCGTTGGACCTAGAGAGCTGAATTTTTCACAATAGGTTGTTTTTATAACGTTAGTATCCACTAAGAAGGGGTTTTTCTAAATTCATCCCCTAAGGGCGTAAAAAGGGGGTTGAAAGTTTGTATGGATGGGGGGTTTAAAAATTTGAATTAGAGATTTGAAACTTCGTACGTTTACTAATAATTAAAAAATAATAAAAAAAATTTCAGCGTTTTTTAAAATTCAACCTCTAACAGGGTAAAAAAGGGGTTGAAAGTTTGTATAGCTATAAGTATAAATAGATTAAGAAGATGGTTCGGGGATTAACAAAAGTTAGTTAAGAAGATAATATTGGATATGAAACTCTGTATGAGGAACCGTATTATACGCGGACGAAGTCGCGGGCGGAAAGCTAGTTATTCATAAAAAAAGAGAAAACAGCAACTGGAAACGCAACCAAGGTTTGAGTACAGAATAAATAAAAGTATTTCATACAGAATGGCCACGCTATGCCCGCCCCGAACGGAATTACCTCTCCCGCAGCGGCTGATTGGTAGGGAACTAGTAGGCTAATCCGTAAGGTTGGCAGCGCATCGATAAAAAGCAAAGCATCGGTGTATTGTCAAACGTCATTTACTACAGCGGAAAGAACGCCCTAAGACGCACGCACACATTGAATCGTGTACAGATGTACCGTACACACAAAGGCGCTCAATCTAGTTTTGTAGTATGACGGGTCCGCCCTGTGGTTTGAGGAGCAATAGTCATTAATACAAATTCACAGTTTCAGAAACAGGATGCCACAAAACATGTCATTGGATGTCCACACGTGGGGAGCGATGTTAATTCTCAATCTCAAAGTTTGTTAAAGTGGCTGTTCTTTCTTATGTTTTTTATTTGCAGTTTCTGATGGCATGTATCTTACGCAATTAGGAACATGCATGATTTTTTTGGAAGACGTCATTCGATTCTATTTCCCGGTAGATTCAAATGTCTCTAATAAACCTACTATCTATGATAACCCTGAAACGACAAAAATGTGGAGAAACATTAGGCGTCTGCGCCGCGCGTCAAAACGCCCCATACAAAAAGTGTGAGGTTTGTGACGTCACCGACCTCAAAGTTGCGGAAAACTGTTTGGAAGGAACAAGGTTTTGGAAGATTTTTGTAATTTTAGGCACGAAAAAATGACAACTACATAGTTGTCATACATTATTTTTTCTTGTTAGAACATAAGTAATCGAACTGAGGTTTCGAAAATACATTTGAGGGATAAAAAAAATGCCTATAATTTTACGTTTTGAACCGCAATACCTTTAAAAACTGTTAAAAATTATAACGGATTTCCACTATTTATATTAATTTGGGTTTATTGAACAAATTTAATTAAATATTTTTCAAGCATGTTCTCTGTAAATGACTGTAAACTTAAAAGTGTTTTTTTTACTATGTCGAGGTCGAGGCACCGCATAACCAATTCTCACCATCACTAGAAATGTCAACTCGAGACCAATTTTGTGCACGTAATATATCCCACCCTGTATAAGGAAGGAAGCGTAAGACCCCGATTGTATCGGCCTCGCGAAAACTTTGAAAAATACTTATTAAAATGTCGCTATATTGTTCTTTTTCCTTCCTTCCCAGTTTGGAAGCATTTTTTTGAAAATACATGGAATAAAGCGTTTTCCTGTTGAATAAGTAATGTTCATCTACTTACGATGCGGTATTTTGTTACGAATTCCGTTAGTTATATTCTATAGTACAGTCGCCATCACATATATCGAAGCGGCCAAGGTGGTCACAAATATCTGAACAGATATTTTTGAGTACCTTGGCCGCTCCGATATATTTGATGGCGACTGTACATTGTGCGTCAAGTTGAGTAACTAAATGTTGGAACGACGGCCGCAAGCCGGAGAGAATTAAATACTCGAGTTTGCGATATTCTTACCTCCCGATTGACAGATAATTTTTTTTAAGTCGGACATCTTACCGCCAGGTTACCGACGGTTCCAGGCTAGCAGGGTTTCACAATCGTCTTCTTCTTCCTAGCGTTTGTCTCGGCTTGGGGTCCGCTTGACAACCTAATCCCATGAATTGCGTTGGCACTAGATTTTACGAAAGCGACTGCTATATGATCTTCCAACCCAGAGGGGAAACTAGGCCTTGAAACTAGGAGTTTCCTTACTATGTTTTCCTTCGCCGAAAAGCGAATGGTAAATATCAAATGATATTCCGTACGTAAGTTCCGAAAAACTCAGTGGTACGAGCCGGGGTTTGAACCTGAGACCTCCGGATTGAAAGTCAGATATCTTACCGCCAGGCTACCAGCACTCTCAAAGAATATAATACCTATCTAATATTCTTTCTAAGAAGTTGGATAAATCCCCTACACCCCATGACCCGTGACGCCCTGCTTAAAAAACATAATCCCGCCATAAAAACTGTCATAACATAAAAACTTTCAATATCTTCCGATATTTATCGCCCTCTCAATCCATTAGCCGGCGGCATCCGGTTTCCGGTGGAAAAAACGGAAATGCTGTGAAACCATACATCACACAATAGATGGAGTATTTATGTATTACGGTAGGCAGCACACACAGACACTATCGCACAAATAAATTTAAAAAATATTATAGGACAATCTTACACAAATCGACCTAGGCCCACAGTAAGCTCAATAAGGCTTGTTTGTGTTATGGGTACTAGACGAAGATATATATAATAGATAAATACTTAAATACATAGAAAACACCCATAACGCAGGAACAAATATCTGTGATAAACACAAACATAAATGCCCTGACCAGGATTCGAACCCGGGGCCTCCTGCTTCGTAGGCAGGGGTCACTACCGACTCTTATCCGCGTGCTTAAATTTTAGTTTCAGATGAAGTATTTTTACAACTCTTTATAACTATAGTAAAGGAAATCTATGACAGTCTTATAACAACGCCAGCTGGACAGTAAGTGCCTATCTATCCAAAAAAAACACTGTTGTATTACAAAATCTTTGAGAAAACTACTCCTAAACCTTTGGAGATAGGTAAATGGAATCAATAATTCGTGACTTATACAACCTTTGGACCCGGGTATGTGCTTAAACTACGTCCGGACACGGGTATGTCCTTAAACTACGTCTAAAAGAGAGGTATGGGTACTGCGAGTGTCATCTCGCTATATGTGCACAGCACAGCGAAAATCATCTCGCTCAAATCTAGAGCAAAGCCCGACTGGGGAAGTTCCTCCACCTTACATAAAACCACAGCCAAATAGCACTAGACCCTACTCACATTGTTGTATTCCTGCTGGTGAGTAAGGTTGCCAAAGAGCTCAAGGAGGACCCAGTGTATTGACGATGATGGACCCTCGTGTTCCTTTAGCCGTCAACACAGTGAATCCTCCTTTTTGTAAAGGGTCGGCAACGCGTATGTTACACCTCTGGAGTTACAGGCTTCCATAGGCTACGGTAGATGCTTACTATTAGGCGGGCTGTATGCTTGTTTGCCACCGTTGTGGTATAAAAACCTACATGTAATAAAAATGTATCTGATGTACAGCAACAGTTACAAAAATTGCACGGCCCCATCATGAATACAAAGAGACAGTTAGGGGTGGAGTTTGCGGCTTAGTGAAATAATTGTTGACCTCGAAAAGACCGCCTTTCCACTGAGGCAAAGATAAGCGAATATTGGTTGATTATGAGTTTTCCGCATGAGAGCATCTCCGCTCATCTCCGCGTCAGCCTGATTGTCATATCGTATACCGATGCGAAGTCTGTTAGAGGTAGTCTATGCCTGAAACACATGGTGGGCCCTTGACACCCGATATGGCAATATCAAACCGGGTGTCTGGTTAAAAGGTTCGTACAAAGTGTTGTAAAAATGTTTTTGTAAATTTTTGGTAACGTTTTTAGTGGTTTAGAAATGTTATTTGTTTAATCGTATGATGGCATTATAATATTTTTTTTATACCACGACGCTGGCAAACAAGCATACTGCCCGCCTCATGGTAAGCAGCCGATGGACGCTTAAAAGGAGGATTCACTGTGTTGACGGTTCAATGAACAATAGGGTCCCTCGTCGTTACACACTGGGTGGTTTGAGCTCTTTGGCATCCTTACACACGAGCAGGAACACAACACTATGAGTAGGATCTAGTGCTATTTAGCTCTGGTTTTCTGCTTGGTGGAGGTACTTCCCCAGTCGGGCTCTGCTTTAGATTTGAGCGACATGACATTCGCTGTGCTGTGCCCTACCACACAAAGCGAGAGGACATTCGCAGTATCTACCCATTACCTCTCTTTTAGACGTAACTTATATATATTTAAATTATATTATGGATAAAAATTGTTAAATGTTAAACTTATTATAAATTTAATTGTTACTTTTAAATTATTTGACATAATTTGTATTGAAAATGTTATTTTAATGTATTTTGACGATCTCAGTATGTATCCATATTTATATTACTTAGGTACTATAATGTAATATGATTGAGAGAATAAATAAATCTAAATCTAATCGAAATCTATACCTGCGGGATGGCTTTTATTGCCTCAGTTAGTTTTTTGTTAAAAAAAATATAATATATATTTAAAACGGGGTATTTACCATGTGTATTTGTTTTGTTGAGTTTCCTATATTTTGGCACAGCTGCATGCGCCATTATCACCGAGTACCCCGTTTTAAATGGTTTTTGTAATGTTAAAGGACCATGTTAGCTTAAAAAAATACTCAAATTCTGACCCAGAAAGTAAATGGCTTCAAAAGTTTTACACGAAATATCCAATAAACTTGCGCGTTATAAATCCAAAACCTATTTCAGACCGACCTTTCGATATATCACATGCGCCCTTTTGATATTTATAACATACGCCCTTTTGATATTTATAACATACGCCCTTTTGATATTTATCACACGCACCTTTACCGATGGTAATTCTGTGATGTTCGCGTCACTTACCCAGTAATCGCCTCAAGTGACGAGTAAAACAGAAAATTATAATAATAAAGTCCGTTTGTTTGCATTTATTGTTACAATATATGTACACAATGATTTCTGGGTCGTGATCCGGAAACCCAAAGCCCCATTTTTGGGGTTCCGTAGTCAACTAGGAACCCTTACAGGTTCGCCATGTCCGTCCGTCCGTCTGTCCGCGGTCTAGCTCAGTGACCATTAGCACTAGAAAGCTGAAATTTGGTATAAGTATGTGCATTAATCACGCCGACAAAGTGGTAGAATAAAAACTGGAAATATATTTTTATTAGGGTACCTCCTGTACACATGAAGTGGGGGTGATTTTTTTTCGGTCCAACCCTATCGTATTGGGTATCGTTGGGTAGGTCTTTAAAAAAGAATACAGGTTTTTTACAATAGTTTTTGAATAAAACTAATAGTCTCGTAAATTATAGCTCTGAAATTTCAAAAAAGGGCGTCCCTCCCATCTAACTTTTGAACCGTGAGTCCAAAAATTTGAAAAAAATCATGGAAGTGAGGCCTGATAAGTACTTTCAATTAAATTTAAGTGAAAGGACGTAAGTTACGCATAGAGAAAGGACGTAAGTACCGTATAGTAAAATGACGTGAGCGCCGCCGAATATCGTTTAATAAACGACCTTTTAAACGGATGCAGGAACAGGCCGAGTACGGAACTACGGAACCCTACCCCATGGCCCGACATGCTCTTGACCGGTTTTTTAATACTATAGTTTTAGAAAGTACCAATAACTCCATATCGACAAAGGGGGACATTTGTAAGCGTTGAGAATATGCCTTAAAAGTTCTCGAACTGTCACAATTCCGTCGAAGAGTGATATAACTGGAGTTCTTCGGGTAATATATCGGCACCTACTGACCCATTGAAGCTTGAATAGTCACGTTGCTGTGAATTGGCTCATTATATTTTCAAACTGAATATTCAAGAGTAATGAAAATAGGTTACTTTGCATGAACATTTAAGAACTCGTTAAGATACGTATCGATTACGGTTACGATTACGATTACGGTTACGCACAAATTGATTTTAAAATACGATATAGGTACAACTATAAATAAATAAATATTTTAGGACTATCTTACACAAATCGATCTAGTCCCACAGTAAGCTCAATAAGGCTTGTGTTATGGGTACTAGACGACGATATATACAATAGATAAATACTTAAATACATAGAAAATATCCATAACTTAGCAACAATATCTGTGATAAACACTGTGATCTCCTGAAACATAGAAATAAATGAATATATATTATCATATTAATCAATCCTGTAGTATTCTACGCAATAAAAAAAATAAGAAATACATACCCATGCCAAGTATATTATTGTCTGCGTATCGGTTTATAAACCCTTCAATTTGGATTTGCCATACTTGAAAAAAGTCTAACTACTACTCTACCTACCTACTAACACTATGGACAGATCTGAATAAAATCAATGAAATTGAATTGAATGTAATTTAATTGAAAAAAATCTGCCAGTTCACAGCATCCCAACTGCATATGAGACGGTGCTTGCGTATGCCATCTCCGCACACAAGTTAAGTATTTGTACGTGCGTCCACATGACATGTCTCCAAACTCCAACTTACGGCACTTATCAATTGTTCGATCACACTTGACGCGCTGGCATAATGTCGTATGTGCCGTTACTTTAGTATTTAGACATGACTTTCAATGAATCAAAAGAGAATTGGTCGGTTATATATCTGAGCTTAAAGGATAAGGATATAAGTTAAAGGTAAAATTTTACCAAATGGTGTAGATAGGTACATATTCAATTATTTAAAAAAATTCATTGCTTAATTTTACAAAGTTCAATAAAGGTATAATTCAAATTGTCATAGTAGGTACCCACTTGTGGAAATATGTTTTGTATTACAAATTATCATCAAAAGAAAAAACAAATCGAAGACTTATTTTGTTCCAAAATCTGTAAATGTCGATCATTGGTAATTAAAAAGTTAGGGAAAGCCTCCTTAAACTCCTTACTAACCCATTTATAAAACCTTAACTATAGGCTAAATTAGAAATTGAGAAAATATAGGCTAGTGATGAAGACAAACTAGAGTCAAAAGTGAAATCTAAAATAAAATTAGATTCATCATAACATTTATCCTAAACCCGGACACAAGCGGTTTTAACAAGCAACTCTCCAAAGACACGAATAACAATGAACTAATTACAACGTACATAATTAGGACAGAGCCGTTGAGACATGTTTTTGTTGGTATTAGAGGAAGAATTGTAACTACAGATACGGAAGTTTATTGTAGACATAACTTTACTAAGTGTACGGCCTCACTCAGTGGTGATCGTCCAGAATTGAGAATCCAAGAGCCTTGAGCAGCTGTACTGAGGTCACTTACATACGTTAGCTTTGGTCTAAAATCAACGCGGCACCAAACATGATGCTCGAGTATCCACTGTTGACAATCTGGCCATTGAAGTACGAAAAGTCATAAGCCCTGGTAATTTCATTTCATTATTTATAGAAATATCTTCATAATACGAGTTGATGCTTTCAAGAATGTTTTAATAATACATGTAGTAGACTAAGATTTTAGTAAAGCGAAGTCTCTACTATTGGATTTTTCAAAGTCAGGTATTCTCTTTATAAAGACAGAATTCAAATATAAGAAAGGCAATTTAAATCTTTTAAGGTTTTGCTAATAGGAATGTTTGCAACGCGAAACTAATTCTTACAGGTTTGTGCCGCCTGTTGGTAAGCATCTATTGTAACCTATAGACGCCTGCAATTCCAGAGGTGTCACATGCGCGTTGCCGACCCATTAATATAAAGGAGGATTTACAGTTTTTACGGCTAAAGGGACAAAAGGGTTCCCCTTTGTCAATACTCTGAGCCCTTTTGAGCACTCTGGCAACCTTACTCACCAGCAGCACAGGGCGGACACGTCATACTACAAAACTCATTTTTTCGCCTTTGTATGCACGGCACATCTGTACTCGCTTCAATGTGTGCTTACGTCTTTGGGCGCTGTTTCCGCTGTCGTAAATGACGTTTGACAACAGTAGTAGTAGTAGTAAAACACTTTATTGCACAAAACAAATACATGACCAACAAAAATATAGTGAGTGTGTACAAAGGCAAACTTATCCCTTTAAGGGATCTCTTCCAGCTAACCTTTAAGCAACTGAGAGAAATCGGTCAGACATGGTAGACAAAGATAGACAATATACCGCTTTTGCTTTTTGTCGATGCGCTGCCAACCTCACGGAATGGCCTACTAGTTCCCTACCAATCGACCGCCTCGGGGTGAGGTAATTCCGATCGGGGCGGGGCGTAGCATGGTAATTCTGTATGAAATACTGTCATTTATTCTGTTCCAGCAGGAACACAATAACACTATTAGTGGGTGGGAGTCGTTTAAGGAAATCAAGGCAAGGCCTTAGGCCATCTAAACTAAAACATTTCTAGAATAGTTTCCAGTCTATATTACCTACTCTCAGATTATCACAAAGGCTCCGTCTGTACTCGATTACGAGGGCGGACCCAAAACTGTGTATTTGATTAACTGCCCCTAGTTTTATGGACCCCGAAAGTTTATAACTGAGTAAGGGGTTGTTGGGGATTGCTAGTTTTTTCCTAGTTTACATTCAGCGTTGTCGCTTAAGGTTATTACTGAGTTAGGATTTCGGACATTTACAAAGAGTAGTTCAGGAAGTTACTCTTTGCGAGGATTAACATTCCTTTTTAATGTACACAGATTTTATACATCATCATCGTCCTCTTGCCCTTATCCCATGTACTTGGGGTCGGCGCAGCATGCCTTTTTCTTCCACACATATCTATCACCCGTCATCTCATTACATCCTTTCTTTTCATATCATCTCTCACACAGTCCATTCACCTTTTCCTTGACAGATTTTATGCATATTATAGACTATAAATTAAATTCATAATTATTTTTGCATGTTTTTAAAGTGGGGCATTCCACTCATACAATAGATTGTTATTAAATTAAATACAAACCAAAGGAAAAGGGAAGGGAAGGGTATCTAACTCTAGTAGTTAGTGCCTAGATGTCGCTTACGGCTGCTGTAAAGCCGAAGCAGATTAAAATAAATGCAAAAAGATGATTTCTGATGAGAAGGCATTGAAAATGTCGTCAACTCAGTAACTTGACCCATAGCTTAATTGGTAAAGCGATCGAGCCCCGGCAAGGCGTATAGATGCAGGTTTCGAGTCCTGCTGGGTTGATTATTTTTTCAATGTTTTCAATGTTTGTATTTAATTTAATAACAATCTATTATAAATTAAATTTATAGATATTCGTGTTTATTCAATTCTCAACTACACTGTGCTATTTAGGTGAAGGTGTAGGTTCTATTTAATAAAATCTAGTATAACACCAACCCCAAAATTACGCAAAACATGTTGACTATCCCATCCAAAAATGGTATAAAATTGGCGACAGTTTTGTGAAGATTTTTTTTTCTTTGGACATAAATCTATTTTTTTCCTTTAGCCTGATTATTTTAAAGACATAAGATATTTTATAGTACCTAGTTCTTATAATTTTAATAATAAAGTGATATACAAAGACCTTGAGTGCTGTTTCATACCTAATTAGATCTCCTGGGACCAAGTAGCCATTATGAAGGATCTAAGTATAACTCTAAATTACACTTAGACATGAATTTCTTACATTTACGTGGAATAAATTATAAAGTGCCCCTGTAAGAGTCCGATAATATTTTGCTCAACTTTACGATACTATTTTGCACAGCAGTAACTAACAAAACTAGTATTAGTTTGTATACATATTTTGAAAGACCGTTTCTTTTTAAATTGCATAAGTGGATTTTTTTAATTATTTACGTTTCATTTATAATTAACTCACCGTAATTTAACAGCTATTTCATGATTTTTGCTTGGAAAGGTGAAAAAAAGTAAGATTTTTTCTCATTAAAATTAAGTTAAACTAGCATGTAAAATACATATATAAATAGGTTGAAAAACGAGTCGTCTGAGGAACAGTACAGGAGGACAGTTTTTTTATTTTTCAACCGACTTCAAGATTTCGAAGGAGGAGGTTATCGTCGTCAATTCGTCGGGATCTTTGTTTTTGCTATTTTTTTTATGTATGTTCACCGAGTATTAGTCATAGTCATATAATTTATTGCAAATCATAGTTTGTACAGTTGGTATAAATTATTATTCGAAGACGGCTGGACCGATTTAGAAAATTGATTTTTTGTTTGAAAGAGTATACTTCACAGTTGGTCCCATTGTAACCAGGTCAGGATCTGATGATGGGATTCTGGAGAAATCGGAGGAACTCTTCAACTATTATAGGCACACCTATAGTGTGAGTATTTTTTTCAGCAGCTCGAGCATTTGCTGTTGGAAATGTGGAGGCTAAGTGAAGACGGTTCTTTTTTGTTTAAAATTATTATATATATATTTTAAGCAAGAGTATAAGCTAGAGCATCAATTTTATGAAAAATTGCCAAAGTTTACGTGATATTTTTGGGAATCTACTAAATTATTACTCAAAAATAAAAATATACAAATAAACTTGACCTTCTGATTTAAACATATACTTAATATAAAACATAATTATATTAAAAAAATTAATTAACAAGATTGCACGAATCAACGCCCTCGCTAAACAAGCTCTGAAAGAATTGAGTTTTCTGGTATTAAATATGAATATTATATGGACCATAAGTATTTTTTGGCAATAACAAGACTTAAATCTATCTTATTAATTGCAATCCATGTGCGTAATTTCATTATTAGCGATTCCGCTAGTTTATCGTATTTTTACCCATAAAAAAAGGGAGTAATTAGATTTTATAGTCCTCACACTGGTATTTTTTTAATTGAACAGGATTGTGCCTGTTAAAAAATAATATCGTAATTTTGTTTCATCAGATCAACCTGTCATTTTGTCAATTGGCTACGAGTTCATATCAAATACAAAAAAAATGCAATACATCAATACAATACATCAAACGTTTAATTGAACCTTGTTTAAATAGTTGTTTGAATTACACTTTGTTTAAATAAGTAATTTTGATAACAAAAATCATCAAATTCGTAACACAACATGATTTTAAAGTTAGAATACGGCTCCAGTGTCTTTTAAGCATTTTACTCGCAAACGGATCTTCAAGGTGCCTATTAAACGCAGGGTACTTGCAATTTAACTGTCAATTTACCATATTTGTAAGAGCCGGGAATGCAAATGGCCTTTCGATAGCGTCGTATTAAATTCAAATTTGACGTCATTTTCCGAAACGTTGTTACAAAAGTGTTGCCTTAATTTGAACCTTAACTATAAAGCTTAAGATAAATTTTCGCTTGGAGTATTATGATGAAATGACAGTAAAACGCAACGATTTTGAAGATAATTGTAGCGTACCCCAGTTATCACATCTACACGAACTGCTTATGTTAAAAGAGCATAAGTCACTTGGATTTTCTTGTTTCTTAAGCCTTTCTTGCATACAGTTAATGCTTTTCGCCAATCTTATAAGTTGTCAGGCCATTTATAACACATAAACGATCAATTATTATCGAGGTATTTAATAATTCGGAGAAGCTTGATCATGGTGTATGGACGTGTTGTTTATTAGGTTTTTAATACTTTTGGATATTTTAATTTTGTTTGTAATTCACTCGTAAAACAGTTTATTTCGATATTATGAACGGGCTTCCGCCCATTATGATGGTGTACGTTCAAGTATAAAGCAAGGGGTAGTTAATCACATTAAAGTAATTTGCAGAAACGAGGAGCGCCACTTACGAAAACTATTTACATTTTAATATATCGCTCCTTGGCTGTTTTAAACAATAAATTAAATTAAAACCTTCTTAAGGGCGTGATGTTGCTTTTTCTGGAGGCGTATTCAAAAGAATATACGCTAAACGTTTTACTAACGTTGATTGCCAGAATCACAACACAATCAGGTTAGATGTCATTTTGACGAAAACAGAATATCACGTTAGCCCCGATCGAAGCGATCGTGCCCCGGCAAGGCGTATCGATGCAGGTGCATGTCCTGCTGGGTTGATTATTTTTTCAATGTTTTCAATGTTTGTATTTGATTTAATAACAATCTAGAATATCACGTTGATATCAAATACTCGTAGTTTTTGAATAAGCGTTCAGTTTTAGCAATTTTGGGTCCGAAAACCACACAGGATGCCGTATTACAAATTTAAAATACTTAAATAATACATTAAAAATACATTTAACGTGTTTAAAAAGTTAAGGTACAGGGGGCCATATTCTAACGTTAAAGCACGTTTAAATGCGATCCAACTTCAATACAATCCAACGTATCAACTACGCAATACAGCTAACGACTACACGTCTGAATCAGAAATATCATATCGGTATTTGCTCGAAGTATTCCGTTGCAACTCCAATACAACTTCAATATTGGTTGATTATATATTGTGTGTTGGAGTTATGATTGAGATAGATTGTGTTTTTAATGCATTTTCTATGTATTTTAAAATTAGAATACGGCACAGGGCCGTCTTACATGTTTTGTTAAATCGACAGCCCCTTAAACAAGGGGCGTGGACATCGTGACATCGGAATAATGAATATCGCGAATTTATTGAGAGACAAATTTATCTGGTCGTGCATCGAGACGTGGGTGGGCGCCCTTAAGAACGAGGTTGGGGCGAGAAGTTATCGAGTTCGTGTTCTTAGGCTGGTCTTCAGTATAAGCGGGATAAGTAGATAATATTACTATACTTAAAGATATTTTATTCTTCAATTTAGGCACATTATAATGCACTTATGAACATCAGAGATTTTTCAAAACAGTAATACATTAACATTACTCAATAATGCATAGTTCTTCCAAGCCTTAAGAGACAGACAATGTACCTATTGTGTAAATAAAAGAAAATAAATAATAATGTCCAAATCTGACTGCTTCACAAAACGTAATTAGGTTGATATGCTTTCTTACCTGAACTATGTCCTCTACTCTTTCTTCCTAGACTAAGATATGCTAGACTAGATGATTTTGTAGTAGTTTCTGGTTTGGGCATTAGATGGATGCATCTTTGTCCGTCAGATAGACTTCGACCCTGTAATAACCCATAGAAAAAAAATTTTTTTAAAGTATTTCCTAAGAGCGGGAAAGGATACAATTTAAAGCATCGACGGGTTAGTTATAAATGTGAATATTTTGACCGAAAAATGATTTATATGCTTTGCGGACTCGACAACTTCTAATAGCAAGCTTGTTTGTAGCAAAAGGAATGGGCCCAGAATAGAACCCTATGGCACTCCTAATTTTACTAAAGTCCCTCTAGACTGGATTTTATTTAAAACAACTCTTTATGTTACATTCCTAAGGTAAGAAGACATGAGATTCAGAATATTTTCTCAAAGACCATAGAGTTACTAATCCGATCAGAATGAGCGTTCTATGATCTACACAATCAAACGCTTTAGAAAGGTCACATAATATTTAAATTGCACCATTATATTTTTCCCAAGCATTGAAATAGTATTTTTCGATACAAGTGCGAGAAGTATGTCATTTTGCACGAGTATCGAGGTTACTTGGCCCGAGCCGAGAGGCGAGGGTCAAGACTCGGGACGAGTGAAAATGACACTTCTGCACGTGTGTCGAACAACGTTTTATAATACAATTGCGAAATAAAATTACATTTATATTCTGTCAGTGTACGAAAGACAGCTTCGTTCAATCGCGCGTTGTTCAAGTAATACTATTGGGTCTCGCATAATACTCCTTTATGCCCAATCGCGCGTAGTTCAGGTGGGTCATTTATAAGCGGGTCTCGCATAATATTCATTTATTTAAAATTCTGATCTGCAAATCGTGCGTAAAATCAAACTTAACGCACGATTTGCAGATCAGATTACTTTTTAGCACTAGTCATAAAATCAAACTTCACGCACGATTTGCAGCTACATAAACTAAACTTTTTGAGCAATTGTATTAAAAATATGTTTGATGAGTTCTGCAGCAGTGTCGGTTGTGGAACGTCCCTTTGTGAAACCAAACTGATTGCTTGTAAGCAGTCCATCTTATCCCGCTTAGGTTTTACCTGTGACTTCGTCCGTGTAGGTATCGTTGAATTACCAAACCCCTCTCGCCCCACTTCTCTCGCTCCTCTCGATTAGTACTTTCATATTCCGTATTCCCCTCCTTAAGGAAGAAATTCTGGGACAAAAAGGGTCATATGTCCATTTTCAGGTTATAGTCTACCTGTGCACCAAATTACATTATTTCTGCGGATTTAGCCGTTTTTTAGGGTTCCGTAGTCAACTAGGAACCCTTATAGTTTCGCCATGTCTGTCCGTCCGTCCGTCCGTCCGCGGATAATCTCAGTGACCGTTAGCATTAGAAAGCTGAAATTTGGTACTAATATGTATATCAATCACGCCGACAAAGTAGTAAAATAAAAAGTGGAAAAAAATGTTTTATTAGGGTACCTCCCCTATACGTAAAGTGGGGAGTGATTTATTTTTCATTTCAACCCTAACGTGTGATATATTGTTGGATAGGTATTTGAAAATGAATAGGGGTTTAGTAAAATCATTTTTTGATAATGGAAATATTTTCGGAAATAATCGCTTCGAAAGTCGGAAAAATAGCGTCCCCCTGTAACTTTTGAACCGTAAGTCCAAAAAATATGAAAAAATTTGAGAATATGCGCATTATGATAAACTTTTTAAGAAAAAATATTTTGAACATTATACGTCTAGCCATTTTTGAGTTATTTCCAAAACACTTCTTCCATAGGCATCAGATACGACCTTTTGGCATTAGTCTGGTTCTTATTCCATTGAAGCTATGGAACCCGGTTTTTTCTGAAGAAGGAACAATTAATTATAAAGTTAAGGAAGGTCTTCTAAGAAAGAAGATGTGTATCTGTTTTGAAATTTGTACTTATTTATTACTAGCTGTTCCCGCAGCTTTTTATTAGTGCATTTTAGAAGAAAAACTAACTTGAATGTTGTTCCGTGGTTTAACTGTTACTATTCAAAGTTACATGGAATTCTGTGTAGCAGTTTTTTCTTAGTTCACAAACAAACAAATTTCTCGTTTCACATTTGTTGTTTATCAATAAAATAGGTAACAAATTTCAAAACAGTTTCAAATAATGCAAATACGATAATAGTTCTTTCAATATTATGACGTGCAAATAAGTCATACAATTTTCAAAAAAGTATTAACCTAACATCCAGGTATTTTGGCGTCAGCAATCTCCGTGGTAGTGGTAAATCTATGTAAAACGGTAGAATGCGGGCACGATTCCCGGACCAATATCCCTTTGTGTTCTTTTTGTGAACGACAGATAAATTCTGCGGGAGTTCTTATCTCCAGAATTAATGCTCCCATTTATTCATACAATATTTATATCGTTAAGTGGCTTGGGGATTATGTTGGTTCTTGTTTTAATTGTGAGCGTGGAAAGGATGTAGAGAGAATGGATAAGGATTTAAGGCATTCGCAGTTTAGAAATTGATCACAATTTGATCTTATTTTTTCTAAATACATTTTAATACTGCATCTTCAGATGCACTGGAAGTGATGTTAAAATTAGATTAAATTGAGGTCAAAATCTATCTATATTTTTTATGTTGTCTTATAGATAAAGAGTCCGTTGTTCCCTTATAAAATATATGTAAATATATAACAATACATGTAAATACTATATAATGATAATATAGCTAGAGTCATACTAATTTTGCATATATCATTCGAATTAAATACCTACAACAGCGTATTCAGAACAAAATCCCAAAACCACCAACCATTAAATACATTTTAATACTGCATCTTGAGATGCACTGGATGTGATGTCAAAATTAGATTAAATTGAGGTCAAAATCTATCTATATTTTTTATGTTGTCTTATAGATAAAGAGTCCGTTGTTCCCTTATAAAATGTATGTAAATATATATATTTCGCATTTGGCCAATCACCTAAGGTAGGTAATATTTATTAAAATTGTCATCAGGCTAAGTGGGGTTATATAGCCTAAGCCCCCTTGTTAAATAAGGTAAAAGCGTAAAGCGCCGACCGCCACTGATCTAGATTATCCATATATATATTTGGTTACAATACATGTAAATACTATATAATGATAATATAGCTAGTCATACAAATTTTGCATATATCATTCGAATTAAATACCTACAATACAGCGTATTCAGAACAAAATCCCAAAACCACCAACCACAGCAAAATTATCGTAATTACCCCCCTCACCCTTACCCGTAACACTCTTATACAGCATTAATAAAGCTAATCAGAGAATGTGCCAGATGGCCCTAAGGCGCATTAGGGCTATTTTACAATAATTTCAATTCACTAATTGAGGCAGCGTAATCAGCAGATTGGATAATTATATAATTTTTAGTATCTGATAAGGGTCGGCCCTTACGCCGCTGTTTTTGGAGTAAGTGATAAGCGGAAGCGATTTTTTTAGCGTTTTTCGGCATTTCTTAAGGTTTATGAGTCTAATTGATATTTGATTAGTAGAGAATGCCTCTTTATGTGAATCCCTCGATTAGTGACAGATATATGTAAAAGGTATGTATTATTATTTTGCTTTCATGTAATTCTTAATGCCTTCTTCCGGTATTTATAGCGTTTAAATTAATGCAATATTTATTCTTTATTTTCAGTAAAATCAAGACTTATCCACCAATCAAGATACTATTTTTCATCTTGAACTACTATCTCTACTTCTGTTCTGTCTTTCATGAATCCTGAAGTTGATAATATAGTGTTAGTTATAATTTAAAATATGCCTTTCAATGCACTTAAAGTAAATAACGTCTTCTATTATACTAAAATCTTATCTGAAAGATCGCAAATAAAATTTTAAATGAATAATATAGTTAGAAATTCATGAGATGTCCGAATGGCAGTAAGAACTGCTTACAAACATTCTGACAATTAACTACTTATAGAAACGGAACTATGTATTATGAGAAACAATAACATTTCAGCGATTTTGCAAATATGCCTTTGCCATGGAGTGACACATACCCTGTTCATAATAGTATTTATAACTTAACCGTGTTAGTTTGAAGTCTTCCCATAGTACAGTAAGCGTTTTAAACAATGTCGTATATCGTAATCCGCCACCTCTTCTCCCTTACACCAAAATGTTTCTTCGCAAATTAAGCTTTTCGCTTATAACGATATAATTTGTTTGTTGTTTTAATGGTTTGTTGATTGTACAGATGTTTACAATCGTTGATTTGAACTCCCTCAAAGTTCAAACGATCTTGTTATGTAAGAAGTGTATGGTAGTTTGAATCGAGTTTTTGATTGGCTTCTTATGTAACGGGACCGAAGAAGTGTCAAACTCAAACTCAAATATTTATTCAGTAAGTAGGCCACAAGGGCACTTTTACACGTCAAAGTAAAAGAGAGAAAAAAAAATCAAACTACACCGGTTCTAACCCTACATCTCTGACCCGAGAAGAATTATGTCCGGCAAGAAACTCGGCGGGACTTATTTTTTCAAAACAACAGTACATCAAAACTAAACAATACATATAAGTGCGTTGTTCTATAAGGAAACATATCAAACCAAGTTAGATTAACCAACAATAGGAAGAAAAATACCAAAGAAAAAAGATGAGTCCAAATCTGACTATTTGAAAATGAAGTACATACAAGTTTGATATACTTTCTTACCTGAACTGTGTCTTCTACATAAATTTCCAAATTATAATAATCCATCATCAACAGTTAGAAACAAATTTTGAATTTAAATAAAAAAAAGTAAGTGATTCTAGTATACAATAAACATACTATTTCCAATTATCCTTAGAGATGTATAAGGTCTCCAAGTGTCTTGATCTATTTATTCTATATAATAAAAAAATATGGATAATCAAGCACCGAATGTTGTATCTAAAGCCAATTATACTAAAATTAAATATGATTAATAAAAAGTTACGTAATTGTGTGGCCCCAGTTAGCCTAGACAGACCGGTCTCCTCAAACAGTGTATATTTTTAGTATTTAGTTTATTTTAATGATATACATAGATGAATCTATTTTCTGCGCGTTGAATTACTGCGCTCATGAGCATTTTTGACATGTGACACAAATTACTTAACTTGAACCGTTTCGCTCTGCGATCCAATTCACCTCGGTCTACCCTATTTAAGTTATGTATGATTGGCGTCATCGATATATGATTTTTACTTGGCTAGACCCCCAGTATCAAATACATAGTGAAAGCGTGCAGGTTGCAAGTTAGTTGACGCTGCAAAACGGCACAAGTAACTTGTTTTTATTTTAAAACACAGCATCGTGTTCCAAAATATAAAACGTATATATTTATCGTCCTAAAGTTTAACCCTTTTACTCTAAACCTTTTTCTTACTATGAAACATAAATTTAATAAATGTCAAAATGACGGATAGTGACAAGAAATTGTCAACGGATTTCAATTAGCCAGACATCTCTCAATAACGCCATAAATGTTTTGATAGACTACAATAAGACTCGATCATTAAAGAAATCCACAAACCGTAATCAAATCATAAAAAAACCGGCCAAGTGCGTGTCGGACCACGCATAATGGAGGGTTTCGTAGCTTCAATGGAATAACCAGACTAATGCCAAAAGGTCGTATCTGATGCCTATTTAAGAAGTTTTTTGTAAATAGCTCAAAAATGGCTAAACCGATAATGTTCAAAATAATTTTCGTAGAAAGTATATGATAACGCGCATCTTCTTATATTTTTTCATATTTCTTTGTCTTACGGTTTAAAACTTACAGGGGGGACGCTATTTTTCCGACTTTCGAAGCGATTATTTCTGAAACTATTCACTTAATCACAAAATGTTCAAGAAACTCAAGGTTATTTTTAAAAACCTATCGATTGATGTGCAACATGTTGATATTTGGTAAAAGAAAATTTTGAAATTTAGTTATATGTATGGAGCGCCCCCCCTGAAAATATTTTTTTCTGCAATTTCACTACATAACTAAATAGCGGTATACACTACACCTTATGTCTAAATTTTATTAAGATACGTCTTATAGTTTCCGAGTAAAATGGCTGTGACATACGGACGGATGGATAGACGGACATGACCAAAACTATAAGGGTTCCGTTTTTGCCATTCTCGCTACGGAACATATGTTTGTATGCACAAGCACACTAACTAACATTCTTTTAAATAAGTTACTTCTACTTAACTTGTTTCTACTAATTACATGTCTTCATCAACTCAAGGCCGATTTTCTAATGAAACAAAAAACGCCCAAACCCAAAGCTCGAACTAAATCGGGTTCCCTAAACGATCCCTCTGAAACCATCTGTCTCACCAACTAGTGCAAGATTAACCAAGTTCCACCGAATACTCTCCGTGGACACAACCCTTAAACGACTTTGACCTTTAATAATGCAGTTACTGGGGTCATTTTAGCCTGCGTGTTTATTCAATAAGTTTGGGTAATATTGATTAGTATCTATTTAGATTGACCGTGGATAAATAAACAACGCTTAAGTTCAGTTTGAAACATGATCAGTTTTAGTAACGAGTCTTAGTTCAAGTCTTAGTATTTGATGAATTATGTATTGGGATGTTGAATTCGGTACAGATTGATATGATTGATAAATGAAAGTTTGCGGTTATTTTCTATTACTTTTTAATTGAAAAGGTTACTTATCAGTATACTGGAACTGGAAAATCCAAAAAATGACTAAGGTAAGGAGTGGTCCTGAAATAAAGTAGCAGTGTACAATCTTGTGTATTTTTTAATTTAGTGCTAATTTTGAAGCAGTATATTTATTTTATTAATCCGTAAATACAGTACTAATAAATAAAAATACTATCATAATAGAATATGTGAGCATATTTAAGTTTTCGCGTTTTTAATTCAACATACTTTGTAACCTTTTGAACAACATAATTTGACAATCTTCAATCGACATCCGCTACAATGCCACAATTGTATTTCCATTTTCACAACCCGTTTTATGCTTTTCAGAATTTCATCTTACCAAGAAGCTACATTAATTAACTGTATTTTAGCTAGGATAGTCAGGAAGACTCTCTAATCTAACCTCTGACAAAGATTTTTCTATGGGAGATAATTTTCTATGAAAAAAGGCAAATACATTTAATTAAAAATTACTGTAACTACCTTAAAATTAAGCCAGATAAAAAGTTTACTATTGAAGAAAGACAATTTATTAAGGTATAAAATAGCTCATCAAATCAAACTATAAGAAAAAACATGTTTTTGAGAAACACCTCAAAAATTCTGTCAAAAGACGCTGTTCAAAAAACTATGTGTATGATGGAATACAAAAGGCGAAAACTTCCAAACGCTGTTTTATTTAAGTATGATTGTATTTATGTTTTGTATAATTGTATCTAGAGATTATTTAAATATAAACACTGCTTCTAAATCGGCACAAAATAAAAAGATAAATCAAAAAAGGCACGGCTACTTTTTTTTCGGACCACTCCTTATTAATACCATATCTGGATCAAAATAAAAATCAAGAACATAAACGCCATTCTGATATATAAAATTGTCTTTGTTATAAAAAAAAATCCACAGACAGATAACAAAAAAATTACCTAGTAATTGTGTTCATTCAAAGTTTAGTTTTTAATAAGTTGTGTAGCTTTTAGGTATTCTATAAAAATCCAACTATGTAGACACATAAAACGTCTGGTGAATGTACCACGTCACGGTATCTGAGACGGCCGTGGCTTTCAAAGGTTTAATACACGTGAAATTCAAATATTTTACCATTTTTAAAGCTATTCACGACTTTAGTTTTAGGATTTTAAGGATTTGTGCATTGTGCTCTCTATTTGGATCGCATAGAATCATAATGATGCCATTTGAATTACGTAATGTACCGTTATTTCTTATATGAGACCTAAAATTTAATATATAAAAAAAAACCGGCCAAGTGCGAGTCGGACTCGCGCACCGTATATAGGGGTTGTAACTTTAAAATTATTTAAAATATTTTTATTATAATGATGTAACTAAAAATTTACTGTGTTCGCAATTTTTCCTTTATCTGTGCTATATGTAATTTCTTCGTGCCAAGTTTCATGTTTCTGAGTTTACGGGAAGTACCCTTTAGGTTTTGAGTTTCTTGCGAGTACTCAGTGTCAAAATATGCGATTTAAATTGCTATTTCTTTTCTTGAGTATTTGACATGAATTTCAATTGAACCCACGCGTTTACGAGGAAAAAGGTAAGTTTAAAATTTAAAAAAAAAATCTTTTTTTTCTATGATTTTACTAAAAATTTCTACTTTTTGTATTTTTTCCATTGTCTATGCTATATGACGTTGCTTCATGCCAAATTTCAAGTTTTTGAGTTCACGGGAAGTACCCCGTAGGTTTTGCGAGTGCCGAAAAACTCTAAAATTTGCAGCATAAACGACTGTATATTTTGATTGCGTTGGCTTTTAAGTTTGATTTCTTCACAGTTCCAAGGGACAGTAGACCTGAGTATTTGATATAAATTTCAGCTTTATACCTCTACGCGTTCCTGAGAAAAATGGTCTTGACAGACAAACAGACAGACGGACAACAAAGTGATCCTATAAGGGTTCCGTTTTTTCCTTTCGAGGTACGGAACCCTAATTACGCATGAATTGTTTTCAATTCATTACAACAAACACAAATAAATAATTACATTGATAGAAATACTTACAAACTTTAGAAGACCGGGTGGTCTAGTGGTCATGACGTCAGTTCGAATCTGGCCTCGGACGCCGGAGGGTTTGGTCACTTGTTCTGAAGTATATGACATCTATTTTCATTTCAAACTTTAGAAGGTTGAAAAATATAAATATTACTTGTATAAATTCAACCATCACCATTTAAAATGTACAATTTCCCATTCCTCTTTTAACTTAAGCCTTTATTATAAAAATAAAAATAATTAATAATTTAATCGTTTTGTACACATGAAATGCAATAAAATATACTTATATTTTATAGATCTTTACTCTTTTATTTTCCTTACGCTCTATTTGGCTGGTGGGGCAAAAAAAATATTTTCTTGGTATTTTCTTGATAAATATAATTTAGTTATTACTTATTAAATAAGTATTTTCCCTTTCATGTACCATAATTCAGCAAAAAACTAGTATTTACACCTAAATAAACTAATTTAGAGCACTTTCGGATAATTATGTAAATTTAAAGTACTACTCGTAAATTAAGGATTCCTTTTTTCTCATGTTCAGCTTTAAAATAAATAGCAATAAAGCCTTAAATAAAACTCAAATCTTATTACCTAACTAAATCACCACCAATAAAGTTCTAAAATTTTTAAACATTTCACAAAATCATCACGCATAATTACGAACTTACAAACGTTAAAATGATGTTAAATACGAAAGTCTGCCAATTTAGCTGAAAGAGCCTTAATTAATGAGGTCCAATAATTAGCCTGGAATTCTGCTGGAATGAGCACAAAAATGGCCTTTAGATTACGGCCATTATTGACAAGAATTTGAATTTTTGATTTCTTCAATTCTTGTGTAATAAGGATCAATTAGCTGGAATTAGATAGGATGGTTATATGTTAATTGATGACAATGAATATGAATTTTATGAGTTCAGATGGTTGAATATTAGTTAAAAATTAACTTTGATTTGGTTTGAAGACAAAAGAAGTTTGATAATCACATAAAGCCTATACATTTAAGTATGTAATTCAATTTCAGCCAATTAGGTAATTTCTTTTCAGATGGACACCCATCTCCTATTCTACCCTTATACAATGCAATAAATGAGTTTCTTAAGAAAAATGACGTTTACTATTTTGATGCCTACCCTACTTTTTGATGTCCTTTTGACGATATGTGATGTAATGTAGTCGCATCACCTTTTTGTGTTTGTAGTTAATATCTGTAACAAGTAAAAAAGAAAGCGCTGTTCGTTTAATGTCTGACCAGAAATATATGATCATTGCCAAGAGGGCATTATTATTCTAATTTATATGGTAACGGTTCAGTGTAACTAGTCAATGGTATGTCATCTTGATTTGTTTACCTGCCGGTAATGTTTCGTAGCAAGTTTATTAAATACAATATTTACAATGTGACACTCTAGACTGAGTAGTTTTGGCCATATTTTGTCATTTAATGTTTAACACTTTACTATGATGTATTCAAGTGAACCGCCACAGTGACACTGACAACAGTGACATCATTTAAATTATTTCCAGTATAAGAAATTAGTTCCGATGAAATTTCGCAACATGACACATGATCATATACTACTTCAGGTCAGGCTTTAAATGTTTCCGGGATAGAAGCGAAAATGCAATCTACTACCTACCGGACCTCCTTTTAATTAAACAGAGTTCACTACGTCAACTAAAACAGACATTCTAACAACACATTTTTCACAATCCCAGACAAAAGAAACAGTTCAGGACAAGAAAGGTCCATGATTAATATGTAGTCGGCCCATAAGGTTCCCGTTTTGTTTTATAGCAGAAAGCAGGCTTGACGCGGCCCATTAGCTGCTCCCACCCATTCATTCTTCCCATTCGTTCTTCGCTCACTCATTCGTTCAACGATCACCTGGGGACCGGATCGGATTATCGGGAGGATTTCTTGGTGTTTTTTCCTGTTGCTTATTTACTTTTTACATTAGGATTTTGGACTATAATTCGACGTTGAAATACGTCGCTTCTTGCCCGGTGACTAATGTGCCCAACTTTTTAAATTGTTTCGAAAATGGAACGCTTTTCGAGTTTATCTCTGTAAAAGCCTGTCCAAGTACAAGGAAATGCGATTACGTTAAGTTAAATGCTAATGATTTAAAAGGAGAATTTCATTTGAATACCTATGAATGTGTTTTGTCCGTAAATATTTTACAGGTACTTACTTCTGCATTCTGATGTATAAATTGTTTCATGTATTTATTGTACAGTCTTGTCTCCCACCTCTATAAGCTCTTCATAAAAATAATAGAAAACCGCATATCAGCACAGCTTGACCGAAACCAACCACCCGAACAGGCAGGATTCCGCCCAGGACTTTCTACCACAGACCACCTACATGCCCTAAATCAATTAATAGAAAAACATCACGAACACAAAATTCCACTTTATCTTGCATTCGTAGACTACTCAAAAGCATTTGATAGTCTTTTCCATAAGTCCATTTTTACAGCTCTACAAACTCAACATATAGAAAACAGCTACATTAACCTCATCTCTGTCATATATAAAAATAGCTCAGCCGCAATAAAACTGCAGCCTACTGGTGCATCGTTTGATATTCAGAAAGGAGTCAAGCAAGGAGATCCGTTATCGCCGAAACTGTTCACAAGCACGCTAGAACACGTCTTTCAAAAACTTGCGCCGAACTGGAGAGATAGGGGCCTGGTCGTCGGAAATAGGAGATTAACCAATCTTCGATTTGCTGACGACATCGTCCTGTTCTCTTCAACGGCTTCTGAGTTGCAAACCATGCTTGAAGACCTAAGCAACGCAAGCCTCGAAGTTGGACTAAAGATGAACATGTCAAAGACTAAGCTTATGACAAATAGCACCCCACGTAGGATAGAGATAAACGGAGAATCGATTGCATATGTCCATGAGTATCTGTACTTGGGCCAATTAGTTTCCTTCCAGGCGCGCCAGGAGAAGGAAGTCGAAAGACGGACTGAAAACGCCTGGAGGAGCTATTGGTCCATGAACCATCTAATGAAAGGTGACCTCCCTCTATCACTTAAGCGGAGACTCATGGATATGTGCATACTTCCAATTCTCACCTACGGTGCTCAGACTTGGTCTTTGACATTATCTCAAAAGTCCAAACTCGGGGTTTGCCAACGAGCTATGGAGCGCAGCATATTAGGTGTAAAACTAATGGATCGCATCCGGAACACTACGCTGCGCTCCAAAACTCAAATAGTTGACGTAACTCGGAAGGCGGCTAAGTTAAAGTGGGACTGGGCTGGACATGTCTGCCGCATGCCGAATGACTTGTGGGCTAAGATCGCCACTGAGTGGCAACCCGACAGCTCAAATCGAGGATCCGGCAGACCCCGCCGGCGGTGGCGAGACGAGCTTGACTCATTTTTGAAAAAATGGCCAGAGACTGCACAAGACCGGGATAATTGGAAAGAGTGGGGGGAGGCCTTTGCCCAGCAGTGGGACACTATAGGCTCACAATAAAAAAAAAAATTATTGTACTAGCTACAGATTGTATACAACCATAATATAAAATTTAATATAGTAACTACATACAAAGTGTAACTAAAATGCTGGTATTCCGTTAAAGGGCGTATTTGGTATCGTATTCTTATTTTGAAAAAAAAAAATGGTTTTGTATATGGGTTGTCCGGCTGGGACGACGTGCCCCAAACAATTTTTTTTCGCGTCCAAAAAATTGATTTCCTACTTTTCTTTGTCGAAATACGATACCGATTATGCCCTTAAACGGAGGTCCACTAGTTTTGTTACATTCTGTAGGTATTTACAATTTTTTTTCTTGCGGAATTCTGGAATTTTGTTGTGATATTAGTACAGCTAAGAGAACGGGTAACAACACAAGGTGTCAACAATAAAACTCTCAAGAATTGTCATAACATCCTATATGATGAATCGTCCAATCAATTCCTCGACTCGAATGCTCTAATTTGACATGTCTGTGACAGTGACGAATGATCAGCTTTTTATTTCTATTCCATTCATTCTTTCTGCGTTTTTTGCTGAACGTTTTCTTATGAATGGAAACTTAGTTGCGGACTCAGATTAGTAGGTCATTGGGTTTGCGATGTAGTACGTTGTGAAGAGGGATGAATTATCCAAGTTTAAAGCTTTTTACACAAATTTATAGTTATTTATTTATTTATTTATCATATGGCTTCATGTCACTGGATATAGCTAGGCATTTCTTCCCTGGGGTAGTAGTAGTGGGAAAGCAGATGATAATGAAAATCCAGTGAGCGCTGCGAGGTCCAGAGGGGACAGTGGAGCTGCCAAGTTTGTTACTCTTTTAGCACTACCCAGGGATACGTGTAGGGTTGTCTAAGGTGTTTCCTACGGACGCGGAGTAACATTGATCCCCAACTTTATAGTTAACTTGCTTCTGTTTGCAATTTTGTCTACATATAATTATTACTACAACCAAACAACTAAAAGCCTATAAAAAGTGTATTGGCAACCTTTCAATTGAAAGGATATTATTGAATTTAAACTTTCGTGAGACAAACTAACCCTAAACCAGTTAACGGTTTCGCTCACGTTTATTTAGTCACACGCTCGACATATTTTGGAGAGCCTAGGTCTCCATCTTTAAGCAGAAAGAGTGCTAGTTGAACCGCACCGTGACTCGCCGCGCGAGGTGTGCAACTGACAATAGTGTATCTACAGTGTGGGAATAGTAGAAAATTGTTAAATATTGCGCTATTATATTTAACGAGAAACGGCAGTTTTATACTTGGGGCAATGGTCACTATTAAAATTAAGGCGAAGGAAGTTTGGAGGATTACACGAGAACGTAATTTTTTTTATAGTGAATAGGTAATGTATTTAGGAGTAAACATCTTTTATTATATTTTTATTCTACATATTTGAAGATATTTTTTACACTTTATTAGAACTTGATTTATTGAATTGCTTATTTGAATTGATAGGAAAATTGTAGAATTTATCATTAATTAAATTTTACGGACTTGTCCCCTATTCATAATCGTCTTCAGTAAGTTAATCTATGTTTTGTCCTTATCTATAACTTTGATAGTTGTGTTTATTAGAAACAGACAAAACATAAATTAACTAATTGAGGCCTCAGAGCCGTTTATGAATATATAAGTATAACTTCAAGCTGCGTGATTGCAATTAAATTTACAAACCACAATTTTAATTAATTGGATTCATCGTGTGGTAACAAATATTAACTAAAGTATGATTAAAATAATTAGCGATAACAACAGTGTGTTTGCGGTTAACGACTGACCGCACTAAAATTAACGTTATTCACATTTACGGGGTAATAATACTTTATGTGTATTAGTAGTCATTAAACTGGGGTTACTTATTAAGGGTTTGGCAATTCAAGTGTATGACAAATTGTAAGGGCTAGACCAAACTTAGTGTCAAGCGTCGGCTGTCATATGTGAAAGCGACACGCACTCACACTCGCACTCGACCCATTCGTTCTTACGGCGCTTATTCAAGCTCTTTCTTATTAAATTATTTTTTGATCATCATCAGCCCGTTAATAAATATTATGGGACAATCTTACACAAATCGACCTAGGCCCACGGTAAGCTCAATAAGGCTTGTGTTATGGGTACCAGACGACGATATATATAATAGATAAATATGGATAAATACTTAAATACATAGTAAACATCCATAACTCAGGAACAAATATCTGTGATAAACACACAAATAAATGCCCTGACCAGGATTCGAACCCGGGACCTCCTGTTCCGTAGGCAGTGTCACTCCGACTAGGCTAGGAGGCCGTTATTATGTGGCCAGCCCATTGCGACTTCAACCTACAAACTTTTAGAGATATCGGTCACTGTGGTTTTATGGCGGATCACTTCGTTCCGAAGTTTGTCCTTCAGAGATACTCCGAGCGAGAATTAATTTTGTACTAAGCAGAAACATCTGGAAACGAAATTTCAATTATATAGTCGAAATAAAAATGGAAAAATTCACCGCGTCGCGTTGTGATAATGACGCGGTTGGCCGCCCATACGCCTCCCCCTTTCATTGGCAGCCTTTCTCATTCGCAAGCATTCCGGCTCACGCGTAAGCAGCCGTTATCAATCGCAAGCGTTATGTCTCACGCGTTATCAACTATTCTCATTCGCAAGCATCTAGTATCACGTCTTAAGCAGCCGTTCTCATGCTTTATCATGAATGAGCACTCTTCAGTATGTCAAATGGATAGTTACACTTATACGCATTTAATGCTGAAGCTGAATCGATGCGGAAGAGTGAATGAATGCGGACACATCTTCATACAAAATTGCGTTTTTGTATTACAAAATGCGATTCGATGCTGATAGATGTGACTTCACCCTTACTCAACCTCGGTGAATCTTTCCATCAGTTCTTTCTTATTAGTACGAAAAAAATCAAACATATATTTTGCAAGTAGCTCTCAAGGGCGCTTTTACATGTCAATAAAAACATTTCAATGATATAATTATTATTGTGTTACATGAAAGTACATTACAACATTCAAAGTAAAAGCATCCATTGATTAAATTTACTTTAGAGATGTGAGACATACTAACACTATAAAATATAACGGTTACACTCACGTCACTTTAGTCACTTCGCGCGACATGTTTCGGAGAGCCTAAAGACACGTGAGTGTAACCGCTATATTTTATAGAGCATCCATTTATCTCGTAACAAATTACTTGTTAAATATTTTTAATACATTACGCATTTGATCTATCGATTGATTTCGTTGAGCTTATCTAGACGGCAACGTATTGAAATTGCAAGCGATTTGTGCTCGAAACTGCATCATGTATGGAGTATTAGGAAGTGACCTCTTTGTAAATAACGTGTTGTCTAAAAGAGAACATCAAAGTAGGATGTGGTCTCTCACTTAGTTGTAACACCATGGATTTTGTCGTATTAGCATCAATATCTAGTGATGATGTCATTTTTCCCGTTGAAAATCATTTGTTACTTTTCTGTCCAATGTGCCACTTTAACATTATATTTATTTAAACTTTATTGCAAAATGGAAAAAGCGTACAAAAGGCGAACTTAATGCCAAAATGCATTCTCTACCAGTTATCCGTCGGGCCAAACAGAGATTAAAAGAAGGTAAGGTGCGGGAAATTATTACAACCATGGGAAATTTTAAACTGAATATAGCTGCTAACATATTGTTTTGTTGAAAAGATAACAGACAAAATTATGTCGTGTGAGGTAACACTAAAGACTGGCAGACAATATACACTAAACTGTTGAAGATAGAATCTTGTAAACATAATATTATATTCTTCGCAAGTCATAGACCTCTCCTATGATAAATTAATTAATATACGAATACTTCGCCTTAAATCAAGTACTCGTGCTTGACACCCTCTGAATATTTATTGCAAATATTAATCCATCCTAACATTAATACTTAATTGACTGTTTTGATTAACAACATTAACGTGACCGTTACTTTGGACTTTAATCATAACATAAACATTGAGATATATGAAGGACGTATGCTACTAAAAAGTTTGGTGACATGCATCATTTAATATTGTATGGATGGGACAACGTATAGTAAATTCTGTTTTATTTAATTAAATAGAGGGTCAATATATTTATGGCGTTTTCAATCAATTTTTTTTGTTTTAATTTAAACTTTCGTGAGACATACTAACACTAACACTGTAAAATATAACGGTTACACTCACGTCACTTTAGTTACTTCGCGCGACATGTTTCGAAGAGCCTAGGTCTCCATCTTCAAGCAATAAGAGTGCTATTTGAATCCGCCCGTAGCACACTGTTGCACGCCGCGTTGCCGACTGCCGGCCTATCATTTTGTTTTGAGAGAAAACTGAATATATATATAATAACTGAATATAATAAGCTTCCAACAGAAATCACCAAATTATCAATCAATAAATTCAAGAACTATGTAAGACGTAAACTTATTTCTAAACCCTATTATAGTATAAAAGACTACATGGATGATAAAACACCGTGGGATTAAATTGCAACTGTTAACAATATATTGGTTAAATGAAAAATAATTACTGAAATTTTCCTTCTGACATTTAGATTTTATTCTAAAAAAATTCTAGATTAGTATTTAATATTTTTTTTTAATCCTTTAAGTTTTGACGATCTTATTGTGAAATTATTATCATACATTATGACATGTATTTTTTTTATATTTGTCTGAATTATATATTAGCTGTAGATAATAATTTCAACTGACGATTCGAAAGTGCTTGTTGTTATGCCTACTTGAATAACCACATTTTTGACTTTGACTGAACTAAATTCATTAAAATATAGTAATTTGCTTTTACATGTTTTTATATTTACTTTGAGAATCACGGGCCTTTACATCCCGGTCTTATGGTAGGCTTGCGTTGGGATACAGATCCAACACGCAGAGGCCCCTTGGAGAAATTTGCTATGTTATACACCTGCTAGAACCCATTCACGGGTACATTAATAGATACCCGTGAACCGGTTCCAGCAGGCGTTATGGCTATTGTAAATAAAATGGACAGAGTAACGGGCTATGGTATTGAAGTTGGGCTGGTCAAAGATTAGGCTATTGTAAAGAGGTCCGGACACCTGCCATAACAATTTTGTAACATGTTATCGAGGCAGGCGGTGACTCACCACCGACTAGATGGGCCCCTGAAACTGCCGTCGCAAAAACGACCAGGAGCAACATGGGTGTAAGCGGCTCAGGGTGTGGAGAGGTGTACACCGTTTTCTGCCAGTGACTGTAGGAAGCCCAGCCACTGTACCAACTCGCGACTTATTTATTACACTTTTTAAATTCTTAAATCCATATCTAGAAGAATGATTCCTTTAAGGGTTTATTAAAATTAAGGGGAAGGGATACTAACACAAAATCTAGTACTAGTACGGGGTATCAGCATCGGGGCAAAATTGGCTAATAAATAATAATTAATCTTGAGAATGTCTCGCTACGTTGTTGTGCTTGAACAAATGGTTAAATCCAGAAGCCGGAGATCCTGGACATGTTATGGCGCTACAGACTACACGGACTACTCATCATTAAGCTTTTACAAGGAGCACGGGGTCACCACAAATTAGCTCAATTTTATTCGTAAATTTCTACGATTCGAACAGCACGCTTTTCGAGTACATCTCAATAGTATTCTACACCATTTTGTAGTAAAACAATCCAGGTTACCCCTATCACTTGATTTTTGTGGATATTTTTAATTCACATGAGTAATGATCAAAAACGTTAACTCAAATGAAATAACGTTAACTCAAATAAGCGGTCGCGCTCTCATACAAAATTAGTACGGGAGCGCTGATGTGTGGTGACCTCGAGTTGTACTTACGATCCACGGACTAGATAAATTTACGATCTATCTAGTGGTTGAGGTTATCTGTGCATGGCGCTCATATTTCGGCGGTTACTCTCCCTATGGCCCTTACCACCGGCAGCTTGCGCCCTGAGCCGCTGCTGCCTGGACCCTATGTTTTTAGGGTTCCGTAGTCAACTAGGAACCCTTATAGTTTCGCCATGTCTGCCCGTCCGTCCGTCCGTCCGTCCGCGGATAATCTCAGTGACCGTTAGCACTAGAAAGCTGAAATTTGGTACTAATATGTATATCAATCACGCCGACAAAGTGGTAAAATAAAAAGTGGATTTTATTTATTAATTAGGGTACCTCCCCTATACGTAAAGTGGGGAGTGATTGTTTTTTTCATTTCAACCCTAACGTGTGATATATTGTTGGATAGGTATTTAAAAATGAATAGGGGTTTGCTAAAATCATTTTTCGATAATGTAAATATTTTCTGAAATAATCGCTCCAGAAGTAAAAAAATATGCGTCCCCCCCCTCTAACTTTTGAACCATAAGTTTTAAAAATATGAAAAAAATCTCAAAAGTAGAACTTTATAAAAACTTTCTAGGAAAATTATTTTGAACTTGATAGGATGAATAGTTTTTGAAAAAAAATTACAAAATAATTTCTGAAATAAGTTTGTAATTTAACCGTATAAGCAGGTGTTTATTGTACCTGTAATTTCTACAAAATTACAATGAAATGACGTGCTTTCAAATAAAGTAAAAACGGTGAAAATCGGTTCACGCAATAAAGAATTATTCCATAAAAATCATCTTCCATACTTTAAGCTCGCGCGCAATAGTTTACTTAATTTGCCGATAGATGTCGCTGTACGTGGAACTCTCATATCATATCCTACATGGCGGTGTTATTAACTCTTAAGTGGGGACGCTTACTGTGACGGACGGAAAACTACGGAACCCTACACTGAGCGTGGCCCGACACGCTCTTGGCCGGTTTTTATATGTATTTTATATTGTAGGATATGTAATCTACAAAATTGTAGGTAGATAGGTAGTGAAATTGCCAAACCCTCCTTTTACTTCGCCTCTCTCGCTTACACTGTAAAAAATGAAGACCAACTAAGATCAATTTTCTCTTAGTTGACGTCAAGTTAATAACAACAATTACGATCTCATATAATTCAAACAAAGCTGATCAATTAAAACGATTAGTGTATCTATGATTGAACTAATAAAGTAGGTATGTTTTAATCCTGACAACCGTATACGTTGCATCTATCATTAACTTATTAGCATAATTATGTATCGTAGGTGGGTTCATTCATTATCAGCGCCTAGTTGATCTTGCTAGGATCAATTAGTTAGCATAATTATTTTTCACTAGCTTTTGCCCGCGGCTTCGCTCGCGTTAAATTCGGGGTAACACCCATATAAAATTTCACCCCCTCTTTTAAGGGGTTGGGTGCAGATTTACAAAAAAAAATGATGCACGATTTCTTTGTTAGTCACACACCTTGAAAATTGCGGAATGCTCCATACAAACTTCCACCCCCCATTTTAGGGAAGTGGGGGGTTAGAAAGAGACAAAAAGTAGCCTATGTCACTCTCCATCCTTTAAACTATCTCCACTTAAAAAAATCACGTCAATTCGTCGCCCCGTTTTGCCGTGAAAGACGGACAAACAAACAAACAAACACACACACTTTCCCATTTATAATATTAGTATGGATGTAAATATTGAACAAGACCTTAGTTGGCTCAATTACATAGCAATAGTAAGATCAGTCAGAATTGACTTATTTGATGTGTCTAAGGCCTTGTTAGGCTCGTATGGAATCAAGATGCTTGATTACGATCAAGATATTGATTAGGCCAACAAAATTTTTTTTAGAGTGTAGCATTCTACTTTTACCTGTTTTATTATACATTCGTGAGACATACGTTATTTAATACATATGTTACTATAAAATATATAACTTAAACTAAAGTGACGTCACTGCAACCGTTATATTTTATAGTCCTAATTATACCGGCCTAGGAAATGGATTACGGTATAAAATGAATAATATGACCCTATCCATTTTATAATCTAGGTAAGTGTCAGATGTGCCAATTCAATTCGCTGTCTTTGCGAGACGAATGAACAAACATTTAAATATCCATTATATCCAAACGTCTAAAAATACAAACAATCGTATTTACGATTTTAATAGATGACTTTGATAGATACAAGATGTTACAAAAATGCTACTTATCCGTTAAAGGGCATAATTGATAAAGTATTCTAATTACGAAAAACTAAGAAAAAAAATGTACACGCAAAAAAATTGGTTTTGTATGCTAGCTGGGATGACGGGTCTCATATAAAAATAAATTATTTAGCGTCAAAAACATTTTTCTCCTATTTTTAGGGTTCCGTACCTCGAAAGGAAAAAATGGAACCCTTATAGGATCACTTTGTTGTCCGTCTGTCTGTCTGTCTGTCAAGATCATTTTTCTCAGGAACGCGTGGAGGTATCAAGCTGAAATTCATCAAATAATCAGGTCTATTGTCCCTTGGAGCTGGGAAAAAATCAAACTTAAAAGCCAACGCAATCAAAAGATACAGTTGTTTATGCTGCAAATTTTAGAGTTTTTCGGAACTCGCAAAACCTACGGGGTACTTCCTGTGAACTCAGAAACTTGAAATTTGGCACGAAGTCACGTCATATAGCACAGACAATGTAAAAATTACAAAAAGTAGACACTTTTAGTAAAATCATACAAAAAAATATTTTTTCTTAAATTAAAACTTACTACCTTCTTCCTCGTAAACGCGTGGAGGTATTAAATTGAAATTCATGTCAAATACTCAGGGCTATAGGACCTTTCAGATGTAGCAAAACCAAACTTTTTTGTCAATGCAATCAAAAGAAATAGCAATTTAAGCCGCATATTTTGAAACTGAGTACTCGCAAGAAACTCAAAGCCTAAAGGGTACTTCCCGTAAACTCAGAAACTTGAAACTTGGCACGAAGAAACTTCATATAGCACAAACAAAGGAAAAATTACGAAAAGTAGACCTTTTTGGTAAAATCATACAAAAAATATATATTTTTTATTTTAAACTTACTACCTTTTTCCTCGTAAACGCGTAGAGGTATTCAATTGAAATTAGTAATAAACATACTACAACTTTTGCTTGTTATAGGTTTGTACGGAACCCTCGGTGCGGGAGTCCGACTCGCACTTGGCCGGTTTTTTTTATTCACAATAACATACCAATTATGCCCTGAAACGGATGACTAGTATTTTTATTACATGCTGTAAATGAGCTAGCATAAGAATGAGAATAAATAACGAAAATAATGTAGCCTAATATATATACGCATCTATTTTCCCCAAAATTACTGCTAAAACAGACAAAAGATCCTTGATACTCATAATGAGTGGAAGATAATAAAAATCAGCCTCCGCCGGAGGTATCCTGCCACCGGAAGTAGTATCCCATTTGGAAAAACTCAGACTCCGCTTTGTTGGTACTTGCGTTGGTAAAATTGCGGAGGATATCCGGTTTTTGTATCTACTTTGAAATTTCTACGTTTCCTTATTGAGGGTATCGTAAAAGCGAAGTGTTCTTTAACTGTCTTTGAGGATGTTTGCGAATTGTTGATTCTGGAAAAATATAGCAGGTACTTTTGAAAACTTTCAGAGAACAGAAAGGTTTTTTTATTGTATTAAAAAATGGACTTCTTCTCTCAATTTATTAATATCTTTAGGTGAATAGCAGGATTAAACGAACGGTGTATATAAATAAATTCTGAAGAATGTTTTTAAATCTTTTCCATATTTTCGATCTTTGATGCGAAAATAGTAGTTTATGTAACTGTTACGTAATAAGGCCTAATTACGTACATTGGACTGTGCGTTGATAGTACACTATGTCAGTCAGTCAGTCAGTCAGTCACCTTTGAGTTATATATATATGTAGATATTATATATATTAAGTGCTCGGAAACCATAGAATGACCGCCATTGCACCACCATGGCCAACTCGATTGTGCCGGCGGTCGGGGAGGCGCGTGTCGGCGGCCGCGCGGGCGCGTGCCGTTGGTCAGGAAGGAGCACAGGATTTACATTATGTTATCAAAACTCATAGCACATCAATATTTGAGCATGTAAAGTTAAAATTACGTTACTGCCACAGATAAAAAGCTTATCATAGTAAAATCGGTTGTGGTAATGCTAACCATTGCCTACCGTTTTTGAACACGTTTTAGAGGACTTACAGTGTAAGTGTAGATAAATTAATGTTTTATCATATCCATATTTTCGATCTTTAATGCGAAAAAATTATGTTTCTATTAATGTGTGCAAGATTCATCACATGAGACTAGGGTTGGTCACTTAATTGCTCTGATCAGTCAGTAATTATACGCCTAGTTTCCCCTCTGGGTTGAAAGGCCAGATGGCAGTCGCTTTCGTAAAATCTAATGCCTACGCCAATTCCTGGGATTAGGTTGCCAAGCGGACCCCAGGCTCAATAGAGCAAATGGTTGGGAAAAACGCTAGGAGCAAGAAGAAGTCTGTAATTATACGCCAATGTGGATAAACGCGCAAAGCATTGCATATATGGCGCTGCAATGCCCATGCCTTAGATATACGAGTATATGTATATTAAGACATACTCGTATATCTAAAGCATGGGCTAAGGCTAAGGCCTAAAATCTAAGTCTATGGTAAAAAGTCTGAACGTATTTGGGGTAAAAACAGAAGACAGTTCGCACTTTATTTATTTATCGTATGGCTATGTGTCACTGGATATATACAGATAGGCATTTCTCTCCTGGATTAGCAGTAGTGGGAAAGCAGATGATGAAGAAAGTCCAGTGACTGCTGCGAGGTCCAGATGAGACAGTGCAGCTGCCAAGTTTGTTACTCTTTTAGCACCACCCAGGGATCACGTGTAGGGTTGTCTAAGGTGTTTCCTACGGACGCAGAGTAACATTGATCCCCAAGTTCGCACTTTTTAGGGTTCCGTACCTCGAAAGGAAAAAAGGGAACCCTTATAGGATCACTTTGTTGTCCGTCTGTCCGTCTGTCTGTCAAGACGATTTTTCTCAGGAACGCGTGAAAGTATCAAGCTAAAATTTATATCAAATACTCGGGTCTATTGTCCTTTGGAGCTGTGAAAAAATCAAACTTAAAAGCCAACGCAATCAAAAGATACAGTCGTTTATGCTGCAAATTTTAGAGTTTTTCGGCACTCGCAAAACCTACGGGCTACTTCCCGTGAACTCAGAAACTTGAAATTTGGCACGAAGCAACGTCATATAGCATAGACAATGGAAAAATTACAAAAAGTAGACATTTTTAGTAAAATCATACAAAAAAATATTTTTTTATATTTTAAACTTACTACCTTTTTCCTCGTAAAGGCGTGGAGGTATTAAATTGAAATTCATATCTAATACTCAGGTCTATATTACCTTTAACCGAGTCCGACTCGCACTTGGCCGGTTTTTTATCCTCATTCCCGACTGTAAGACCTGAACACGATGTATAAGCCCAACCTACCTTATCTCTCTACCGCCAATCAGAAAACTTTCTTAAAGGAAGAGCGCAATCAAAAGAAAATTAGCGTGGACCTTCTTACAATTTCAAATGGAAAAAGTTGGAGAAACGGTGGATAGATTAAGGTCAGTATGTTAATAGGTCATTACTTAGAAAGATTTTTTGATTAAAGTGTTGGGTTATATATTCGCGCGTGTTAGCCTAAATTTCATGTGATATACTTGTGTCTGACAATGGAACTTCAACGACATTATATAATATACCGGGTGTGGCCTGTAACTGGAGCAAAAAATTAAAACGTAGATTCTACTCCTCAAACTAGACAATGTTTGTTCAACGACTTTTGAAAGTTATGTAGATTTTAGATTGTCACTTTTTCAAACAAACTAAATAGTATTTTCAATGTACATCAAAGTCCGCCTAAATGACATCGCCTGTCAGTCTTGTCACCCTACAGATATTAATCAATGTCGTAATACAATGCGTGTTCGAATAAACTTTAAACTGTAATAAAATTCATACTACAAGTTATTTTTAAAAGTTGTTGAACAAACGGTGTCTAGTTTGAGGAGTAGAATTTACGTTTTAATTTTTTGCAATTTTTCTTATTACAGGCCACACCCGGTATTATGTTTCATATCATATTTCAAGGTTCTGCTTCAACGGTTTAGACTGTACCTTTTTTATCTGTCTATATAACGCGCCTCTTTTATGTGTATAATATAATTATAAGATAAGATATTTATTTTATCTTCACCTGTTTTTATATTTAGCAAAACGAAGTTCGCAAAAATAAATTTGTAACGCACTCTAAGAAGAATACGATTGTGTGATATTTTTTTGTGTAAGATATTTATTTGAGAAGATTTAACGAGCGATCTACATCGCGTGTCTTTCCCTCGAATTAGCAAGTGCGATAGGGTGGAATATAACGAAATTTCATTTTTTGTGGTTCGCGGTAAGGCCTCCGCTTGCAGCCGAGCGTTCTTACCCAACATCTTCAACTGCATCTATATCCAGATATGTGATGTTTCAAGTTAAAGGTACATCATTGCCGGTTCTTAATTGCCATTTTCACTTAAATGTGTACCATTAACATAAAACTGATGGTCAGTGTCTAATCCTATACATTTTGTCAGGTGTGTAACGGTTAGACGTTACTGAAACACGACTCAAGTCATGTTTTAAAGTACAAGTTATAATAAAAATGCCCTAATAGGGTTTATTTCGAAAATGTTTTTTATGGCAGTAACGCCTTATTGACAACCTACAATACCTGTGACTTGAAAACGTCATATATTAATGAGAAGGTGACGTACTGTAAACATCCAGAGTACTGTGTCCACTAGAACCAATTTGTCGGCCGCGGGGACACACTTGGATTAATTAAAACAAGTTCAACTCCCATGATTGCGATGGTGTGGTTTCGTTCACTAGTTTCACTACCTTTATGTAATCAGCATAAAATCTTTTATTTATAAAACACCTTGCCTTTGTGACTTAGGAGTTATTACGTTTTATTATAAAAACAAATTAATACCAAAAATGTTTTTTTGGTCAACACTTTTTTTGCTGACTGTACCTCTTGCACGTCTATCAAATGCTTCACGAGATCTTTCGAATAAACCTTAACCCGGGATGATAGCGTTCCTGCCTTGAGGTGTTCCTTAAGGGGCTCCACACGTTTTTTATCGATTTTGACCAGTTTTGAGTTGATATTCCAACATTTGCACTACAGATATAATTATAAGGCAAATGCCTATCGGTTTTTAAATCTTTTATCTCCATTCAGTAGAGCCGGATTTTGAAATAAATGTGCACTTATTTTATATGATTTAAAAAAAAAATGGTCTAAAAAACACTAATCGATATTCGAATGCTGTAAAGAATCGTCGAATCTTACATATACGAAATCTACATATTAAGGTTCCTCTTTAACGTCTCTAAAAACTGATGAGAGATTTTAATTCTAAACTAATAACTGTTAACTTTGGTAAGCCACATGTCAATGGTTTGACTACTTTTGCTAGGATCAAACTCTGGAACTGCGCTGGTAGCAACAGGATATCTTACAAATGGCTTCGAGCTAGCATTCTCTGCCTTCATAATTCTGATAAACTCTTTAAACACATGCTGAGGCCCTTCACGTTGCCCAGAGTCATTGGCAATGGAATTATCTATTTGATTGTTACTGCTATTTATAATTTCATTATTCTGAACCTCTTGTACTTGAGGTAGCAATAAATCCACACCCGTGTTCCTTGAAGCTTGATTGTTATCATGTGAACCCCTTGATGAGGGAGTAGCTTTTGAACCACGAGTATGTGATTTATTGCCCTCGCTAAACCTCGATTCACGATGGTGACGATATACAATAGGGCTACGAGATCTAGCATCATGTACAGAATCTACTGTCCTTTTGTTGGTACTACGAGATCTTCGACCTCCGCTTCGACTACCCCGAACCCTGGCATAATATCTGTGATCACTAATCGTCCTATGACTGCTTCTACGTCGATTACATGAACGTCGCCTACTCGTACCTCTGGAACGGCTCCGAGATGGTCGCTCCCGTGTGCTTCGATTACGCGACCTGGAGTGATAGCCGCTCCGGTGGCGGTAGGGTCGATAGGAGTCGTACCGTTGCTGGCTGCGTGACCTACTGGACCTGCTGCCGCGTTGGTCTTCTTGTGGACGGAAGCGCCGCCGACTTTGCCTCTGCTGGACGTCTCTGCCCTCCTCTGGCGTCGCTAGTCGTCGCTCAGGTGGTAACTCGTTCATGGCTGAAACCGACAATTGTATCGGACATGTAATGTTCCCTTTTACTACTTCAATTTAATTGAGTAAGCTTATCCCCATGTAATAATAATGGAATTATTAATTATAACAATGCTTCATATTCAGAAATGTACAAATGTGTAAATATTGCACGCTGTATAAATTTAGGAGTTTTCATTTATACCGAACAATAAAAAAACACAAAACAAAGAACTACACAATGCGTATCACCATGATTATAGGGAATTGTTTGTGATTATTTTAATGTCTCAATTAAGAATAGGTACACCTTAATTTACTGGAACTATTTAGGTAGTAACATCTTTACAGAAAACTTTGTTGTAATTAGCGGGAGATAAAATAAAAGTTGACAGTATTTATGGATGTACTTATCCAGTCTGGCCCATCATAAACACATTTTCCGTTTGAGTTTAGCTAGCACTCATAGCTTTTAATAACTTCTGTTCCTACTATAGAATGATCGTAATAGAAACAAAAATCCAGGTATTAAACAATACCCTAACATTTAGATAAGCACGTGTGCTTGCTGATGTGTACTATGTTGCTGTATGTATGGTTGCTGGTTAAAATTTTAACAGTTCCTGTTACATAAATTTCATTGCTTTAAAATGTAACGCTACAAATAATCGAACACCACGAACTTTAACAACATACTACTGCATAATTCTTAATCAGAAACAAAAAAAAATATAGGTTACCTTTTCTCGTGAGCCAGTCTCTTATCCCACCTTCTGAAGCTGTTAACTCTTGACGAAAAGGATAACGGCCGATGATGACATCCAAATAAAGTCAAGTAATACTTCACTGTGTTTATTCACAAAATAACATTTCACGTTAACGAACGAACAATTCCACTATACTGCACCCTGAGCCACTTGTTATTGGGGTTTTATATTATTCGCAAGTAAGCGCATCAACTCCCTTTTATTATTGTGGGTATATTAGTAAAGTCCGAATCTGATGTATATCAGATGTTGGGTATCCACAATAATTTACATCAATCAAATATAACTACATAACCTCACAATTAATGAAGGTATGGCTACAAATGTTAAAAACTAATTACCTTTTACTTTACAAAGTATTTTAATAGCCGAATATCTACTTATAATTCTACGAAAGTTGTTGGTATTGGTGGCATTGGTGGTTTATTATTCGAATTTTTAGAATAGCAATGTTTGGACGAGTGTCCTAGTTTTAAATGCAAGAAACCGCAAAAGAAATGTGACACTTGTTTAAAACTAGGACACTCGTCCGAACATTGCTATTCTAAAAATTTGAATAATAAACCACCAATGCCAGATGAGAAATCAGTTAAATTAATAAACGGGCCTAACCAAGATGACAGTAAATACTATAAAACTGCCATTATTAATAATAAAGGGTTCTCCTGTTTTATTGATTTTGGCAGTGCAGTTACCGTGATGCGGTTCTCAGACGCAAATAAGTTTCTGAATATAAGCCTTGGTGACCTTCCTATCCTCAATGGTTTTGGTGAGGGAAAGGTGAAGCCTGTGGGTAAATGTATAACCGACATATCTATTGAGGGAATTAGCGCTACAGTTCCTATTTTAATAGTGCTAGATGAATATCTATCAGTGTCTTTAATCGTCGGGCATACTTACACAGAACAGAGTCATATTACTTTCGTGAAGACACATGCGGCTTTGTTCCTTATTAAAAGTGGTATGAAAGCAGATAAAATATTGCTGTATGCTAAAGAAGATACTAAAATTGAGGGCGTTAGTACAATAAAGGTTTATTCTAAGCCAATATATTCCGGTGAACTGTTAATTGAGCGCCAATTGAGACAGGAACCACGTAAGGAGTATGAACTATTTCGGGACCAGTGCTATATTGAAAATGGTGAAGGCCAGATAACCATTAGGGGGTTTCCTTCTAGACAGTTTGTAGTGCCGAAAGACATGTTGTTGGTTCGTGCTTATCCTGCGACCGTATTTCAAGTTAACTCGATAGAAACATGCAGTGATGATTCAGGTAAATTAGAAATTCAACCTAAAGACCTGTTAGTTGATACTGATTTTGATTCGAAAAATTTAATGAAATTAACATCATTACTAACAGAGTTTAGAGAGTGTTTCGCTTTTAACACTAGTGAAATTGGATGTACAAAAGTTTCTGAAATGGAGATTCGCTTAAAGGATCCAACTCCAGTAGTCTATCGGCCCTACAGGCTGTCCTTTACAGAAAGGGAAACTGTTAGGCAAATTGTTGGTGATTTGGAAAAGTGTGACATAGTCAGAGAGTCATGTTCGGAATTCGCATCACCGATAGTTTTAGTTAAAAAGAAAACTGGCGAGTTACGAATGTGTGTAGATTTTAGAAAACTTAATAAAAACACAGTTAAGGAACATTATCCAATGCCACGAATCGAAGATCAAATAGATAATTTAGCTGGATTTAAGTATTTCACAACTTTGGACATGGCATCTGACTATTACCAAATCCCAATGTCTGAGAAATCGAAAGTGACCCCAGATGGTCACTATGAGTTTAATCGCATGCCGTTTGGGCTTGCAAATGCGCCGTCAACCTTCCAACGTACCATTAATAAAATACTAGGCCACTCTCGGTTTAAAAATGCATTTGCCTATATGGACGATATTGTGATCCCATCCACAGATATTGACTCAGGGTTAGAGGATTTGCGTCATGTTCTGTCTTTGTTTAAAGAAGCAGGTTTGACCTTGAAATTATCGAAATGTCACTTCTTTCGAAAAAATCTTATACTTAATCGTATACTTCAGTTACTTTCACAGTGTTATGTCGTATGGAATTCTGTTGTGGGGTAAAGCAGCTGATATTGGGACCATATTTGTGCTACAAAAACGAGCTGTACGTGGCATTTATAAAATGCGCGGTCGAGCATCCGTAAGAGGAAAATTTGAAGAGGCAAATATTCTTACCGTAGCATCTCAATACGTACTTGAAAACATTATGTATGTGCGGAAAAACATCCATAAATTCAAGCTCAACAGTGATATCCATAACTATAACACTAGAAATAAAGATAAGATTGCTGAGCCTAGCCACCGCCTCGGTAAGGTTCGTACGTCTTTTGCTGGGAACTGTACACGTTTTTATAACAAAGTCCCCGCTGATGTAGTGAATTTGCCACTAAATAAATTCAAGTCTTATGTTAAGCGCTATTTGTTGAGGAGAGAGTACTATACTTTAAAGGAATTCATTGAGGATAACGATGCCTTTAAGCCTGTAGCTTGATATAGTTAGTACAATACAAATTGAGAAATTATTAGGTACATTACTCTATGAAGCAGCTTTACTAGTGTCCAGTATTACCTGTTTTTCATTTTTATTTTATTTTGTTTTTATTTAGTATTTGGACACTTAGAGACGTTATACATCTCTAAGTCTTGCATTCGCAAATATTTATATGTATAGATATATATTTAATGATCCTGACGCTTAGAGACATGTACATCTCTATGTCACTTTTATATTGTAATTTAGTTCACGCATGTAAAATACGAGCACAGAATATTGTTTCTCACCAGACTAAACATGGCTAGTTTTTATTAATTAATAAAGCCCGCCAGCTTGAACATGTCATGCTCGCTTAAAAGGCTCTGCTTATGGTGGCGTCGTTGATCGGGTCGCCACTTTCCCGAAGAAAGGTTGAGGGAGGCGATGGCTGAGATATGCGTCATACTCGTGAACGGGTGCTGTTTGTGGAGACCGGTCTGTTTAGGCTAACTGGGGCAACACATTTACGTAACTTTTTATTAATCATATTTAATTTTAGTTTAATTGGCTTTAGACACAACATTCGGTGCTTGATTATCCATATTTTTTTATTCAAGACACTTGGAGACCTTATACATCTCTAAGTATAATTTAGAAATAGTATGTTTATTGTATACTAGAATCACTTAAGTACTTTTTTTATATTATTTAAATTCAAAGTTTGTTTCTAACTGTTGATGATGGATTATTATAATTTGGAAATTTATGTAGAAGACACAGTTCAGGTAAGAAAGTATATCAAACTTGTATGTAATTTATTTTCAATAGTCAGATTTGGACTCATCTTTTTTCTTTGGTATTTTTCTTAAACTATAACCTATTGTTGGTTAATCTAACCTTGGTTTGATATGTTTTCTTATAGAACAACGCACTATATGTATTGTTTAGTTTTGATGTACTGTTGTTTTGAAAAAATAAGTCCCGCCGAGTTTCTTGCCGGACATAATTCTTCTCGGGTCAAGAGGTGTAGGGTTAGAACCGGTGTAGTTTGATTTTTTTTCTCTCTCTTTTACTTTGACGTGTAAAAGTGCCCTTGTGGCCTACTTACTGAATAAATGTTTGAGTTTGAGTTTGAGTTTGAAATAATGAGTATCTAGGCTTTGACATTAGTTCTGATGGGGTCAAACCTGGCAGTAGGAAGATCGACGCAGTTAAGAACTTTCCAAAACCACAGGATCAACACAACGTTAGACAGTTTGTAGGTCTTGCAAGTTTTTTTTAGGCGATTTGTCCAAGGTTTTTCTGTTATTGCTAGACCACTCCCACAATTACTAAAGAAGGATTCCAAATGGCAATGGGGGGAAAACGAAGAGAATGCGTTTAACACGTTGCGTAAAGTGCTAGTTGAGCGGCCCGTCTTAGCCTTTTATAATCCAACTTTTGAAACGCAAGTACATACGGATGCGAGTAAAAGTGGCTTAGGCGGCATATTACTGCAAAGAGAAAACTCCAACACCCCTTTCAAGGCAGTTGCATATTATAGTCGCCAAAACTCTCCTGAGGAGCAACACTTTACATCTTATGATCTGGAAACGTTGGCTGTTGTCTCTTCTTTGCAACGTTTTCGTGTCTACTTACTTGGATTACATTTTAAAATCATAACAGACTGCAACTCGCAGAGAGCAACTCTGGAAAAAAGGGATATGATACCCAGAGTGGCTCGGTGGTGGAATATCATGCAAGAATATGATTTGTACATGGAATATAGGCCAGGCACTAGTATGCAGCATGTGGACGCGCTTAGTCGAAACCCCGTTGACCCCGCTACAGAGGTAGTAGAATATGATGTTAGGGTATGCGAAGTCAGAGAAATAGCTGTCGATTGGATCACTACAGTCCAGCAAAACGATTCTAAAATTAAACGTACTATAGAAATTTTAAATGATTCGACGTTGGATAATGTCCCCGACATCAAGTCTAATTATGTTGTGAAACGCGGTTTGCTCTATCGGAAAACCGAAAGCGGTGAACGTTGGGTCGTCCCTAAAGGGGTCAGGTGGCAGATTATGAAATTCAACCACGATGATATAGGCCACTTTGGGTATGATAAGACGTTGCACAAGATTAAAAGTCAGTATTGGTGGCCTAAGATGAATCAGTTTGTAAAGAAATATGTACAGAGTCGCTTGGAATGTGCATATTCCAAGGGTCAAGGGGGTAAGAAAGCAGGAGAACTGAATCCTATTCCCAAGGTGGAATCTCCGTTCCACACTCTACATTTTGACCACCTAGGACCATTCATAAAGAGTAAGAAAAAAAATGTGTACTTGTTTGTCATCATAGATGCTTTCACTAAATATATCGTACTGGTGCCGGTTAAAAATACAAAGTCATCTACCTCTATCAAAGCTCTCGAACATTATTTTGACCTTTTCAAACCCCCAACAAGAATAATCTCTGATAGGGGTAGTGGTTTCACCTCTAAACGTTTTAAGTCTTTTATAACTTCACTGGGAATAAAGCACGTGCTTAATGCCGTTGCCACGCCGCGAGCGAACGGGCAGGTAGAACGCTATAATAGGACTATACTAGGAGCACTGACTGCTGCGAACTACGGCAAACCTGAAAATGTTTAGGATGAGACAGTTTCTAAGGTACAGTGGGGACTAAATAACACAATCAATCAAGGGACCGGTAAAACCCCATCAGAGGTATTATTCGGTCTCCAATTAACTGGTAGAGGAGATGCTCTCCTTAGATCAAGTTTAGGCGATGAAGACACAAATTCATCAAACCTCCAGTCGGTACGAGAAGAGGTGTCAGAGCAAATCCAAAAAAATCAGGAGAAACAGAAAGAGAGATTCGATAGGCATAGAAAGATAGTAAAGTTTAATTTAGGAGATTTAGTAAGAGTTGAAAGAGAAACACCTGCAAGTGGCCAAAGTCGAAAGTTAGTGCCCCGGTTTCAGGGGCAATATCGCATTACACAGGTGCTTGATCACGATAGATATGAAATTTGTGATACTCTTTTGTCTAGGAAAAATAACCGCCCCTTCAAAAGTATCGTATCTGTTGATAAAATTTTACCTTGGCTTGTGTTTAACAGAGGTGCAGAAAGTAGCGGTAGTGATGTGACTCTGTCCGAGTAATTAATATCAAAAGGAAGCTTGCTCATAATGGCTACAATCAGTGAGCATGAATTATGTAAGTAAGAACGTGTAGAACATAAACATTCGATAGAATGATAATATATTTAGCAGTATAAGCAAACAAGGAGGATTTGCCATTACTAATAATTTTAAACAATTAGTACTGGTTCGATAGAATCATTTTTTTTGACAGTATAAGGAAACAGGAAGGATTTCCCAGTACTGATCATGTCAAATTATTATTATTGATTCGATAGAATCATATGTAACAGTATAAGGAAACAGGAAGGATTTCCCAATACTTGTTTATTTAAAGGATTCGATCGAATCACATGAATGATTATAAAAGTTTTCCTTCTAGTCTTAAACAAATTCTAAGTAACTGATGATGTAAACACACGGATGTACCTCAAAGTGTGAAGTAAAAACAAATCAAGTTTTCGCAATTGATTCTGTTTTATTTATTCTTTATGTATGTTGTTAATACTTAAGGTAAATTATGACTATGTATTGATATAATTGGTAGTTTCGTGATTAAGTAATTACAATACACTTTAGTGTTATAAGTGAACCTTATGTTATTAACTGGATTATAATTATGGCTAAAGTTTAATAGCAGTTATAGAGCCACGGGGACGTAGCAGATCAGGAAGGCCGACTGTTAACTTTCGTAGAATTATAAGTAGATATTCGGCTATTAAAATACTTTGTAAAGTAAAAGGTAATTAGTTTTTAACATTTGTAGCCATACCTTCATTAATTGTGAGGTTATTTAGTTATATTTGATTGATGTAAATTATTGTGGATACCCATCATCTGATATACATCAGATTCGGACTTTACTAATATACCCACAATAATAAAAGGGAGTTGATGCGCTTACTTGCGAATAATATAAAACCCCAATAACAAGTGGCTCAGGGTGCAGTATAGTGGAATTGTTCGTTCGTTAACGTGAAATGTTATTTTGTGAATAAACACAGTGAAGTATTACTTGATTTTATTTGGATGTCATCATCGGTCGTTATCCTTTTCGTCAAGAGTTAACATAACACAAAAGTAACGACCAGAACCACTATTTTGGCCTAAAATTGTTTGACTTTGATGTCAAATATTTATTATAGGATACTATGTATTGTTTAAGGCCGTTACTGATCATATGATAAACGAGCTTTCCACCCGCGACTTCGTCCGCGTATAATACGGTTCCTCATACAGAGTTTCATATCCAATTTTATCTTCTTAACTAACTTTTGTTAATCCCCGAACCATCTTCTTAATCTATTTATACTTATAGCTATTTTGGCGAAAAAACGGGTAACGTAGACATAGTTTCAGTTACAAATAAGTGTTAATATGCAAATAATAACGTAAATGTACCCTATTATTTGCGTAACTTCTTTGTGTACTATATTGTGGTGGTTTTATTTGGCGATACGATGACCAAACTATTGTAAGAGCTCACAATGGAACGGAAATAGGAACAATAATTCATAGTAAATCTCAAACCAAAAAAATAGAAAATCTCTATACAAACTTTCAACCCCTTTTTAGCCCCTTTCTAGGTTGAATTTTGAAAAACGCTGAAATTGCGTTTATTATTTTTTATTATTAGTAAACGTACGAAGTTTCAAATCTCTAACTCCAAATTTTAAACCCCACCGATACAAACTTTTACCCCCTTAGGGGTTGATATTTTCAAAATCGCTTCTTATTAGTTGTACAAATTTTAAATTGAACTCGTCCTGCAAATTATAACTTTCTAGCTTCAGTAGTTACGGCCGCTCTGTAATACAAACTTTTCAACCCCTCTGGGGAAAACGCTGAAATTAGTTTTTTTGCTTTGAAGTAAGTAGCTTACAAACGAACTTTCAAGTCTCTCACAAAAAAAAAAAATCTATACAAAATTTCAACCCCAATTTTACCCTGTTAGAGGTTGAATTTTAAAAAACGCGGATTTTTTTATTGTTTTTTAATTATTAGTAAACGTACGAAGTTTCAAATCTCTAACTCAAAATGTTAAACCCCATCCATACAAACTTTCAACCCCATTCAGTCAGTCAGTCAGTCAGGACTTTTACGTTTATATATATTGACTATACAAATCATTAGAAAAATAAGGGATTGCGATCGAAGGTCATTGGCGCCAGGGAGCCCCTTAAGTCACCGTACGACTGCATCATCAGACAGCACCGTGTCAGTTCATTTTTTAATTGTCATCTAGACACGCCGCAGCTTGTCGAGCGAAGTTCAGAAGAAGAGAACTGACGACGCAGCGGCCGGGTGCCGGATTCTAATTTAAAAATACATTAACAATACAATAAAAATACAACCTATCTCAAAACATAACTCCAACACACAACAAACATTCAACCAATATTGAAGTTGTATTGGAGTTGCGTTGGAATATTTCTCAAGCAAATTCTGATATTTCTGATTCAGATGTTTATGCCGTAGCTGTAGTGCGTTCTTAATGCATTGGAGTTGTATTGGAGTTGGATCGTGTCTATACGTGTTTTAAAGTTATGATACGGCCCCGGGTGTTATATCTAAATTACAGAAATTTACCTTTCAACTCAATCGTAACCAAGTAGTGGCTGAATTTTAACTTACAAGATTTGAATAAACAACAACGACAACTACAATAAATATACGGAGTGAAGGTATATTCAAATGTATACAAAATGAAGCAGTATAATTCGTTTTAAAAAACATTCAAAACTACATTCCGTCCGCGGTTTTATCTGCATAGAAGTCAAGAAATTGGCAAAAAACGCTCTCGCTTAGTACTTCCGAATTTAAAACCCTTATTTCACCTCCTTGTTTCCAGGATATAAGTATTTTATGTATATTTTATGTTTAAGTGTTTATGTATATAGGTTTATAATTTATATAGTAGTGTGTCTACTTAAAACAAACAAATCAAATGATTTATTAACATAATTTGATTTGTTTTTCAGTTCTATTTTATGTTCTCTTTCTGTGTGCTGATTTCATTCAAATCCATTCTGATGATTCTGCTGTTTTTTACGTACATGAGGAGGTAACTTTTTTTTTATAACACGACGGCGGCAAACAAGCATACGGCTCGCCTGATGGTAAGCAGCTACCGTAACCTATGGATGCGCGTTGCCGACACTTTACAAAAAGGAGGATTCACTTCATTGACGGCTAAAGGAACAAGAGGGTTCCTCATCGTCAACACACTAGGTCCTCTTTGAGCTCTTTGGCAACCTTACTCACCAGCAGGAACACAACACTATGAGTAGGGTCTAGTGCTAGTGCTATTTGGCTGTGGTTTTCTGTAAGGTAGGAGGTACTTCCCCAGTCGGGCTCTGCTCCAGATTTGAGTGAGATGACATTTGCTGAACGTGCCCTACCACACTTAACGAGATACCATTCGCAGTGCCCATACCTCTCTTTTTGGCATAGTTTAAGGACATACCCAAGTCCGGACGTAGTTTAAGGACATACCTCGGGTCCAAAACAAATCTTTGCATTTATAACATAAGTAACATAACATAAGACTTCTCCTTCTGATATCACTTGTATGTAATTATATCTTGTTTATTTCTCTTTTGTTCTTCTTGTTGTCTGTTTAATTTCATTCCTGCTGATAAGCAACCATAATTATAAGCTTAGTTATTAAATTGATGTACTTAGTACTTTCGCACGCTATTTATTTTACGCAGTTTCTACCTGTGGAAACTTTTAATTGGCTCACTGTTTCTACATTACTGCCTATCTTGTTACCCTAGCTGTAAGTTTTCCTATGAAATAAAATAAAATAAAAATAAAACATTGTTTTTCTACTCATCGACTATAATGCTTGAACTGAGACTTTGTATACCGAACTACCAGCGCAAGCTTTTCGATGGAGATTTTATAGTCGCATCTTTTAGCATCGTTGACGATGCTGAAATGGATTTTCATACAATATTATAGCGCGGTCTTTGAGGAGCACAACGTCCTCCACCCTGACTGCAGACACCATCTACCGGGAGATTGAAGTTACTAAATTGTATAGAGGCAGCAGGTTGTAAGGCATTCGTCGAACTTAATTCTTATATGACATTTGCTGAGCTGTGCCCTACCATACGTAGCGAGAGGACATTCGCAGTACCCATACCTATCTCAAGTTTCGCCATTTGGTACTAAACTAAGTCTATTTGCTGCCATCAGGAAACGACCGTGTCAGTGGTCTTTTAGGGTTCCGTACCTCGAAAGGAAAAAACGGAACCCTCATTGGATCACTTTGTTGTCCGTCCGTCTGTCTGTCTGTCTGTCAAGACCCTTTTTCTCAGGAACACGTGGAGGTATCATGCTGAAATTTATATCAAATACTTAGGTCTACTGTCCCTTGAAGCTGTAAAAAAATAAACTTCTAATATAAGCCAACGAAATCAAAAGATACAGCCGTTTGTGCCGCAAATTTCCGCAAATTTTGGAAACTCGCAAGGGAATCATAACCTACAGGGTACTTCCCGTGAACTCAGAATCTTGAAATTTGGTACGAAGCAACGTCTAATAGCACAAATAAAGGAAAAATTTTAAAGTTACAACCCCTATATACCTACAGGTTTGTACGGAACCCTCGGTGCGCGAGTCCGACTCGCACTTGGCCGGTTTTTTCGGAGTCTGGTTCAAAAATTAAATAAGACCAAAGAAGGATTGTCAACGACGTTCCTCTATTAATCATTCTCCGAAAATCAATCCGTAATTTAAGAGCCCTGAGCGCCCGATAGCAATTTATCGGAAATTCTGCTCCGGAAGAGGTCAAAGGAAACGCTCTTGAGCATGCAACGTAGCTTAGAACAGCTAGAACGCTCTTTCAAAACTTTTTTATTTTGACCTAAAGTATTAAGTTTTGCAACTTTTTTTTGTACCATGACGGTGGCAAACAAGCATACTGCCCACCTGATGGTAAGCAGCTACCGTAGGCTATGGACGCCTGAAACTCTAAAGGTTCACGGTGGTGACGACTGTAGGAAAAAACGAACTAAAGGAAGAGTGTCCCTAGTCGTCAACACACTGGGTCCTCTCAGAGCCCTTTTGACAACCTTACTCACCGGCAGGAACACAACACTATGAGTAGGGGTCTAGTGCTAGGCTTGGCTGTAGTTTTCTGTAAGGTGGAGGTACTTCCCCAGTCGGGCTCTGCTCCAGATTTTAGCGAGATGACATTTGCTGAGCTGTGCCCTACCACAGCGAGATAACATATCCGAGTCCTGAGGACATATCCGGGTCCAAGAAACAATTTTCATTATTTTATTACATAATAAATGTTCCCGCGGCTTTGTCTGCATGCATTTTGGAGGAGAAACTACCCTTCATATTGTTTCGGGGAATAAACTGTTCATCATCATCATCATTGTCTTAAGAGCGGAGCTCTTGTCGGTGTAGCTTGATGTAGTTGTCTCCATCTTTGTCGGTCCGAGGCCAGCCGCTTGACTTCCTGGTACGACACGACGTTTAAATACTTCTTTATCTGGTGCATGTAACTATCTCTTAGTCTTCCTCTTCCTCTCTTTCCATTTATCTTCCCTTCAATAATGTTTTTGATAAAATCGTCGTGCCGTAGCAGGTGCCCGAGCATTTTGCCTCTTCTATTTTTAATCGTGCTCATCAATCTTCTTCCTTCCCTTACTCTCTCCAGGACGGCTTCATTGGTCACTCGCTCTGTCCAGGATATACCTTCCATTCTTCGCCAGCACCACATCTCGAAAGCTTTCAAGAGCTCTTCGTCTTTCTGCATTATTGTCCAAGTTTCAGATCCGTAATAAACTGTTACTATACAAATATTAATAAAATTCTCTGCAGTAGTTTTTGCGTGGTTCGCGAACAGACAGATTTCTCCTTACGCGTTTTTATATGTATAGATTTCTATACGCGTTGTTAAGCAGTGATACTACTTACTCATAATTATTTTTGCATGTTTTTAAAGTGGGGCATTCCACTCATACAATAGATTGTTATTAAATCAAATACAAAGATTGAAAACATTGAAAAAATAATCAACCCAACTGGACTTGAACCTGCATCGATACGCCTTGCCGGGGCTCGATCGCTTTACCAATTAAGCTATAGGTCAAGTTACTAAGTTGACGAAATTTTCAATGCCTTCAATCATCTTTTTGCATTTATTTTGATTTACTTCGGCTTTACAGCAGCCGTAAGCTACATCTAGGTACTAACTACTAGAGTTAGATACCCTTCCCGCCGACACTATCGCAAGTGTCACAACGGAAATATAGAGGGCGCTGCTATCAACTCATAATTATTTTTGCATGTTGCAAGGCGTATCGATACAGGTTCAAGTCCTGTTGGGTTGATTATTTTTTCAATGTTTTAATGTTTGTATTTGATTTAATAACAATCTATACTACTTACTATTAAAAGACTGTAAAGTGAAACAATATGTCATATACCTACTAAGAAATAATACCAAAAGCTTTCAGTGACCTAGGTCAAATTCGAACATCTTCAGCTTTCCCGGCCACGGTGGAACCCATCAAACCTTCTCAAGCAAATTTTCTACGCCCAGTTCCCGCTTCGTCCCGCGAACAGTACGAGCTTTCACCTCCTACCTGAGTCTGATATAGTAAGTTAGATGGTGCTGCCATTTTATTCAACTACGGAATAACGTACATTATTCTACTTATATAACATTAAAAGTTTTATTATGTCATTATTGTCATTAACATAAAAATTGTCTTTTAGGTGAAATCATTAAATAAAAAATAAAACATGCCTTGGCCAGGATTTGAACCCGGGACCTCCTGCTTCATAGACAGGGTCACTACCGACTAGGCTAGAAGGCAATTTGGCAATAATACGAAACCAAGAGATATTTTATAAAAAATTTAAAGGCATTGTTTTTTAAAGATATTTTTCATCTACACAAGATATTTTGCATCTTGGTGGTTGTCCACAAGGCATAAAAAAAAAACAGACGTATTCCCTCTACATATATAATCTTGTGAACTCGCTGCCAATACTTCTGTGCCTAGAACATATACTACAGAGCTACGCTCTTGAATAAAGCATTATGCTGACTTAAGATCTCCGGCTACAGTTCCGACTAGCCCCTTAGAAATATGAATTGTAGTTATAGTTATTGTTCTACGGTGACTGGGGGCCGATTTCACTTAAGAAATTGCAGATATCGTGGCTATCGTATTACCTAATAATGCAGATAACAAATGTACAATTAATACGCAATAAAAAAAAATATTGGATCTGTGAGCTGTATATCTAATAATAATATGTAATAACCTACCTTGCTCGTTCCAGTCGCTTGGCCGATACTTGAAAAACTCCAAAAATTGCCCATTCAAAAGAACCTGATTAATCATAAAAAATAAATTATTTACTAGTTCAGAAATACGTGGCAAAAGTTAGTAGTAGACGGAGAGCTAACCACGTCATATATGACACAGTAATGAGAGCAACGAAACCCCTCTTGTCAGATTTCTATATTATGCGTATTTCTAGATCAAAGAATTCAAATCACTTTAAGAAACCATATCCTATAGTTCTGGGTTTGATGAAATTATATAAATAATTTGATTATATCATTGCCAAAGGTTCCGTTGGGGGAAAGTAGTGCCAAACGACGTATAATCTAATTCATAGTTTGTCGCCTACTGTTTTTGTTTCCGCAATAATACGCAATGTGTTTTATTCTAACGTTAAAATATAGCTCTGTCCTTTATAACTAAGACAACTTCGGCAGTTTTTATCTATTTTAGTATTACTATTTTCCAATTCAAAATTTTGCTAGTATGTTACTCTGACCTCCACCCATTAAAAGCTTCCAGATGCCTGGATCTAGCAATAAGGATAGTATAGCAATCTAACCAGACGGGTTTTGTTGCTCTCATCATTATGTCATATCTGACGTAGCCAGCTCTTAGTCCATAGGCTCCAATCTTGTATCTGTAGGTATATTACACATCCTATATATTTTAACTCGCCAGCTACGCCTAACAAGCGTTCCAAACATTACTTTAAAGCGATAAATATAACAAGTTCACACTTTTTGCGACGCGGTAAATATCGCCAGCGGGCGTAATTACCGCGGATCGTATCGCGGTATTATACGCGCCATTTTGTTTACGCTTACGGGTTGAGTGGGCCGGGAGTCAGTGTACCGTATTTTAATTTTAAAATACCTAGTCCGTTACTAAGTTCTGTTACTAGAGTTTTCACTAAATAAATAGTAATAGGTAGTATTTTAATTATTTATGAACATAATTTAAAAGCTTATTTAATAGTCAATAGATTATAATATATTGAATTGAAAATTATTGACGCAGTTTTCAGAATTCTTTATAACACTCGGAAAAAGGCGTGAAACATATACGTCAAAATTACACTCCTTGTTCATGTTGATTTTAAATCCTATTTATTTTAAATCACGTTTAAGACGCATCAGTCTCGCACAATTCGGTAGCTATATTCTTTAGCTTCAATTTGGTATATGTATAGTTCACGTGGGTCTATCTGATAAAATACTAGACTATACGTTGCAAGTCTGCTTGTTCCATAGCAGTCTAAATCTATGTATTTTGTGCAAAACTTAAAAATAGGCAATGTTTCAAATAGGAATATCTGTGTGATAAAATGGCAAGAAAATTAAATGGTGGTCACACAATTACCTCTAATATACAGGTTTCTTACAAACAAGCAATGAAACCTTCAAAACAAAGGTGCAATATTTATGTGATGCACTTTTGTAAAGTGTAATTTTCTTAAATTTACCGCGTGTTTGCGTCTTCAGGCAATCCTGTGCTTTACAAAGAATTTCAATAAATTTCCCATCTGATTTGTATATTATTATACCATATTATGTTAATTAGAAATTAGGCTAATAAATAATTACTTTAAATTTTTATTTAAAACTTTATTTTAAATTTTATCAGTCAGAAATCTGGTAACAGAACTTAGTAACCAACTAGGTACATCAAAAAATAGTAGATTGTACAACAAGTGCATAAAACGTACGATTTTACGCGAGGCGTTTATCCATCCGAGCGAGCTTGCGAGCGAGGATTGATATAAAGTCGAGTGTAAAATGGGTTTTATGGAAGAGGGTTACACTCTAATTTTCACTTCAATTGCGAGGAAATTATTTATCGGTAATCGTAAAACAATTTCAAATTGTAACAAAAAGATTACAATGGAAACAAGAATGGTTCCAATTAATTTTTTAATGTTTTTTATTTTTATTTTCAACATGTGAATTTAGACATAGATACTTGTTTTCTGACAAGTCATAAAAACATTTCGGAGCATTTCTAAACTATTATCAACTCCTATTTTATTTAATTTAATTTATTTAATTCTAGAAAACACGCAATTCAAATAATTATAGCAAGAATATAATAAAAGAACAAGTTTCAGTATTCTACAAAATGTTACTGCTCAATTAAACTGTGTAATATATTTTGACTCTGTTTGGCTGATGAGCCACATTTTTAGTCTTAGAAGAAAATTTTACTTTATGCCCTAGAGCTTAAAATGCGATTTTATGTCGTCCACGCACGACTTAAAGTCGAACTTTACGATCATGAGAAGTGAAAACATTAAAAAGACAACTATCCCCAACATAACTCCAGCGTCTCCAGCACACAACAAATAATCAACCAACATTAGTTGTATTGTAGTTGCAACGGAATAATTTTCAAGCCAATTCTGATATTTCTGATTCGGTATTGGAGTTGTATTGAAGTTATATCATGTCTAAACGTGTTTTAAAATTAGAATAAGGCCCAGTGATAAAAAAATAGCATATAGCATTTATTCCTAGTTTGAGGAAGGCGGTTCGATAAAAAAATAGTTTTAAAAGTGATAGATATAAAAATGAGTAAACAGCACATGGGAATAACGGAGTTTTTATGCTCTAGGAAAATAATGTACATAATATAATATTCATTTTTAATATGTACTCTTGATATGATCTGATAAATAATGATGCTAAAGTGTTTTTTGACCACGAACCTTTATATTATGTGGCTTGGCGAATAAATTACATATATGGTTATTTATTGGTTTATTTCAACCCTGTTCGGTAAAAAAGGTAAATGCTGAAGGTTAAAAGGTGAAGACCGTATGAACGTTGGACTTATTGCAAGAACTACTCAAAATATGGTCTACCCAGTCGAATATTAATGCCTTTAAGAGTTTGTTCTTCAGTTCTATTTTATGTTCTCTTTTTGTGTGCTGATTTCATTCAAATCCATTCTGATGATTCTGCTGTTTTTTACGTACATGAGGAGGTAACTTTTTTTTTATAACACGACGGCGGCAATCAAGCATACGGCTCGCCTGATGGTAAGCAGCTACCGTAACCTATGGATGCGCGTTGCCGACACTTTACAAAAAGGAGGATTCACTTCATTGACGGCTAAAGGAACAAGAGGGTTCCTCATCGTCAACACACTAGGTCATCTTTGAGCTCTTTGGCAACCTTACTCACCAGCAGGAACACAACAATATGAGTAGAGTCTAGTGCTAGTGCTATTTGGCTGTGGTTTTCTGTAAGGTAGGAGGTACTTCCCCAGTCGGGCTCTGCTCCAGATTTGAGTGAGATGACATTCGCTGAACGTGCCCTACCACACTTAACGAGATACCATTCACAGTGCCCATACCTCTCTTTTTGGCATAGTTTAAGGACATACCCAAGTCCGGACGTAGTTTAAGGACATACCTCGGGTCCAAAACAAATATTTGCATTTATAACATAAGTAACATAACATAAGACTTCTCCTTCTGATATCACTTGTATGTAATTATATCTTGTTTATTTCTCTTTTGTTCTTCTTGTTGTCTGTTTAATTTCATTCCTGCTGATAAGCAACCATAATTATAAGCTTAGTTATTAAATTGATGTACTTAGTACTTTCGCACGCTATTTATTTTACGCAGTTTCTACCTGTGGAAACTTTTAATTGGCTCACTGTTTCTACATTACTGCCTATCTTGTTACCCTAGCTGTAAGTTTTCCTATGAAATAAAATAAAATAAAAATAAAACATTGTTTTTCTACTCATCGACTATAATGCTTGAACTGAGACTTTGTATACCGAACTACCAGCGCAAGCTTTTCGATGGAGATTTTATAGTCGCATCTTTTAGCATCGTTGACGATGCTGAAATGGATTTTCATACAATATTATAGCGCGGTCTTTGAGGAGCACAACGTCCTCCACCCTGACTGCAGACACCATCTACCGGGAGATTGAAGTTACTAAATTGTATAGAGGCAGCAGGTTGTAAGGCATTCGTCGAACTTAATTCTTATATGACATTTGCTGAGCTGTGCCCTACCATACGTAGCGAGAGGACATTCGCAGTACCCATACCTATCTCAAGTTTCGCCATTTGGTACTAAACTAAGTCTATTTGCTGCCATCAGGAAACGACCGTGTCAGTGGTCTTTTAGGGTTCCGTACCTCGAAAGGAAAAAACGGAACCCTCATTGGATCACTTTGTTGTCCGTCCGTCTGTCTGTCTGTCTGTCAAGACCCTTTTTCTCAGGAACACGTGGAGGTATCATGCTGAAATTTATATCAAATACTTAGGTCTACTGTCCCTTGAAGCTGTAAAAAAATAAACTTCTAATATAAGCCAACGAAATCAAAAGATACAGCCGTTTGTGCCGCAAATTTCCGCAAATTTTGGAAACTCGCAAGGGAATCAAAACCTACAGGGTACTTCCCGTGAACTCAGAATCTTGAAATTTGGTACGAAGCAACGTCTAATAGCACAAATAAAGGAAAAATTTTAAAGTTACAACCCCTATATACCTACAGGTTTGTACGGAACCCTCGGTGCGCGAGTCCGACTCGCACTTGGCCGGTTTTTTCGGAGTCTGGTTCAAAAATTAAATAAGACCAAAGAAGGATTGTCAACGACGTTCCTCTATTAATCATTCTCCGAAAATCAATCCGTAATTTAAGAGCCCTGAGCGCCCGATAGCAATTTATCGGAAATTCTGCTCCGGAAGAGGTCAAAGGAAACGCTCTTGAGCATGCAACGTAGCTTAGAACAGCTAGAACGCTCTTTCAAAACTTTTTTATTTTGACCTAAAGTATTAAGTTTTGCAACTTTTTTTTGTACCATGACGGTGGCAAACAAGCATACTGCCCACCTGATGGTAAGCAGCTACCGTAGGCTATGGACGCCTGAAACTCTAGAGGTTCACGGTGGTGACGACTGTAGGAAAAAACGAACTAAAGGAAGAGTGTCCCTAGTCGTCAACACACTGGGTCCTCTCAGAGCTCTTTTGACAACCTTACTCACCGGCAGGAACACAACACTATGAGTAGGGGTCTAGTGCTAGGCTTGGCTGTAGTTTTCTGTAAGGTGGAGGTACTTCCCCAGTCGGGCTCTGCTCCAGATTTTAGCGAGATGACATTTGCTGAGCTGTGCCCTACCACAGCGAGATAACATATCCGAGTCCTGAGGACATATCCGGGTCCAAGAAACAATTTTCATTATTTTATTACATAATAAATGTTCCCGCGGCTTTGTCTGCATGCATTTTGGAGGAGAAACTACCCTTCATATTGTTTCGGGGAATAAACTGTTACTATACAAATATTAATAAAATTCTCGGCAGTAGTTTTTGCGTGGTTCGCGAACAGACAGATTTTTCCTTACGCGTTTTTATATGTATAGATTTCTATACGCGTTGTTAAGCAGTGATACTACTTACTCATAATTATTTTTGCATGTTTTTAAAGTGGGGCATTCCACTCATACAATAGATTGTTATTAAATCAAATACAAAGATTGAAAACATTGAAAAAATAATCAACCCAACTGGACTTGAACCTGCATCGATACGCCTTGCCGGGGCTCGATCGCTTTACCAATTAAGCTATAGGTCAAGTTACTAAGTTGACGAAATTTTCAATGCCTTCAATCATCTTTTTGCATTTATTTTGATTTACTTCGGCTTTACAGCAGCCGTAAGCTACATCTAGGTACTAACTACTAGAGTTAGATACCCTTCCCGCCGACACTATCGCAAGTGTCACAACGGAAATATAGAGGGCGCTGCTATCAACTCATAATTATTTTTGCATGTTGCAAGGCGTATCGATACAGGTTCAAGTCCTGTTGGGTTGATTATTTTTTCAATGTTTTAATGTTTGTATTTGATTTAATAACAATCTATACTACTTACTATTAAAAGACTGTAAAGTGAAACAATATGTCATATACCTACTAAGAAATAATACCAAAAGCTTTCAGTGACCTAGGTCAAATTCGAACATCTTCAGCTTTCCCGGCCACGGTGGAACCCATCAAACCTTCTCAAGCAAATTTTCTACGCCCAGTTCCCGCTTCGTCCCGCGAACAGTACGAGCTTTCACCTCCTACCTGAGTCTGATATAGTAAGTTAGATGGTGCTGCCATTTTATTCAACTACGGAATAACGTACATTATTCTACTTATATAACATTAAAAGTTTTATTATGTCATTATTGTCATTAACATAAAAATTGTCTTTTAGGTGAAATCATTAAATAAAAAATAAAAAATGCCTTGGCCAGGATTTGAACCCGGGACCTCCTGCTTCATAGACAGGGTCACTACCGACTAGGCTAGAAGGCAATTTGGCAATAATACGAAACCAAGAGATATTTTATAAAAAATTTAAAGGCATTGTTTTTTAAAGATATTTTTCATCTACACAAGATATTTTGCATCTTGGTGGTTGTCCACAAGGCATAAAAAAAAAACAGACGTATTCCCTCTACATATATAATCTTGTGAACTCGCTGCCAATACTTCTGTGCCTAGAACATATACTACAGAGCTACGCTCTTGAATAAAGCATTATGCTGACTTAAGATCTCCGGCTACAGTTCCGACTAGCCCCTTAGAAATATGAATTGTAGTTATAGTTATTGTTCTACGGTGACTGGGGGCCGATTTCACTTAAGAAATTGCAGATATCGTGGCTATCGTATTACCTAATAATGCAGATAACAAATGTACAATTAATACGCAATAAAAAAAAATATTGGATCTGTGAGCTGTATATCTAATAATAATATGTAATAACCTACCTAGCTCGTTCCAGTCGCTTGGCCGATACTTGAAAAACTCCAAAAATAGCCCATTCAAAAGAACCTGATTAATCATAAAAAATAAATTATTTACTAGTTCAGAAATACGTGGCAAAAGTTAGTAGTAGACGGAGAGCTAACCACGTCATATATGACACAGTAATGAGAGCAACGAAACCCCTCTTGTCAGATTTCTATATTATGCGTATTTCTAGATCAAAGAATTCAAATCACTTTAAGAAACCATATCCTATAGTTCTGGGTTTGATGAAATTATATAAATAATTTGATTATATCATTACCAAAGGTTCCGTTGGGGGAAAGTAGTGCCAAACGACGTATAATCTAATTCATAGTATGTCGCCTACTGTTTTTGTTTCCGCAATAATACGCAATGTGTTTTATTCTAACGTTAAAATATAGGCACTGTCCTTTATAACTAAGACAACTTCGGCAGTTTTTATCTATTTTAGTATTACTATTTTCCAATTCAAAATTTTGCTAGTATGTTACTCTGACCTCCACCCATTAAAAGCTTCCAGATGCCTGGATCTAGCAATAAGGATAGTATAGCAATCTAACCAGACGGGTTTTGTTGCTCTCATCATTATGTCATATCTGACGTAGCCAGCTCTTAGTCCATAGGCTCCAATCTTGTATCTGTAGGTATATTACACATCCTATATATTTTAACTCGCCAGCTACGCCTAACAAGCGTTCCAAACATTACTTTAAAGCGATAAATATAACAAGTTCACACTTTTTGCGACGCGGTAAATATCGCCAGCGGGCGTAATTACCGCGGATCGTATCGCGGTATTATACGCGCCATTTTGTTTACGCTTACGGGTTGAGTGGGCCGGGAGTCAGTGTACCGTATTTTAATTTTAAAATACCTAGTCCGTTACTAAGTTCTGTTACTAGAGTTTTCACTAAATAAATAGTAATAGGTAGTATTTTAATTATTTATGAACATAATTTAAAAGCTTATTTAATAGTCAATAGATTATAATATATTGAATTGAAAATTATTGACGCAGTTTTCAGAATTCTTTATAACACTCGGAAAAAGGCGTGAAACATATACGTCAAAATTACACTCCTTGTTCATGTTGATTTTAAATCCTATTTATTTTAAATCACGTTTAAGACGCATCAGTCTTGCACAATTCGGTAGCTATATTCTTTAGCTTCAATTTGGTATATGTATAGTTCACGTGGGTCTATCTGATAAAATACTAGACTATACGTTGCAAGTCTGCTTGTTCCATAGCAGTCTAAATCTATGTATTTTGTGCAAAACTTAAAAATAGGCAATGTTTCAAATAGGAATATCTGTGTGATAAAATGGCAAGAAAATTAAATGGTGGTCACACAATTACCTCTAATATACAGGTTTCTTACAAACAAGCAATGAAACCTTCAAAACAAAGGTGCAATATTTATGTGATGCACTTTTGTAAAGTGTAATTTTCTTAAATTTACCGCGTGTTTGCGTCTTCAGGCAATCCTGTGCTTTACAAAGAATTTCAATAAATTTCCCATCTGATTTGTATATTATTATACCATATTATGTTAATTAGAAATTAGGCTAATAAATAATTACTTTAAATTTTTATTTAAAACTTTATTTTAAATTTTATCAGTCAGAAATCTGGTAACAGAACTTAATAACCAACTAGGTACATCAAAAAATAGTAGATTGTACAACAAGTGCATAAAACGTACGATTTTACGCGAGGCGTTTATCCATCCGAGCGAGCTTGCGAGCGAGGATTGATATAAAGTCGAGTGTAAAATGGGTTTTATGGAAGAGGGTTACACTCTAATTTTCACTTCAATTGCGAGGAAATTATTTATCGGTAATCGTAAAACAATTTCAAATTGTAAAAGATTACAATGGAAACAAGAATGGTTCCAATTAATTTTTTAATGTTTTTTTTTTTATTTTCAACATGTGAATTTAGACATAGATACTTGTTTTCTGACAAGTCATAAAAACATTTCGGAGCATTTCTAAACTATTATCAACTCCTATTTTATTTTATTTAATTTATTTAATTCTAGAAAACACGCAATTCAAATAATTATAGCAAGAATATAATAAAAGAACAAGTTTCAGTATTCTACAAAATGTTACTGCTCAATTAAACTGTGTAATATATTTTGACTCTGTTTGGCTGATGAGCCACATTTTTAGTCTTAGAAGAAAATTTTACTTTATGCCCTAGAGCTTAAAATGCGATTTTATGTCGTCCACGCACGACTTAAAGTCGAACTTTACGAGCATGAGAAGTGAAAACATTAAAAAGACAACTATCCCCAACATAACTCCAGCGTCTCCAGCACACAACAAATAATCAACCAACATTAAAGTTGTATTGTAGTTGCAACGGAATAATTTTCAAGCCAATTCTGATATTTCTGATTCGGTATTGGAGTTGTATTGAAGTTATATCATGTCTAAACGTGTTTTAAAATTAGAATAAGGCCCAGTGATAAAAAAAATAGCATATAGCATTTATTCCTAGTTTGAGGAAGGCGGTTCGATAAAAAAATAGTTTTAAAAGTGATAGATATAAAAATGAGTAAACAGCACATGGGAATAACGGAGTTTTTATGCTCTAGGAAAATAATGTACATAATATAATATTCATTTTTAATATGTACTGATAAATAATGATGCTAAAGTGTTTTTTGACCACGAACCTTTATATTATGTGGCTTGGCGAATAAATTACATATATGGTTATTTATTGGTTTATTTCAACCCTGTTCGGTAAAAAAGGTAAATGCTGAAGGTTAAAAAGTGAAGACCGTATGAACGCTGGACTTATTGCAAGAACTACTCAAAATATGGTCTACCCAGTCGAATATTAATGCCTTTAAGAGTTTGGACTCAGTCTTTTATTATGAAAATATTTTTTTTTAGGTATGTCATTATTAGGGATGTTACGGAGCTTCGCCTCCGCATCCGTAAAGACGGAATTTCCGTTAGGTTTTACACCTTCGGATTCGCCTCCGCATTCGCTATTTTTTATTTCACACCTCCGCCTCCGCCTCCGCCTCCGCTATTTTTTTATCGAAGTTATACCGGAGCTAAAGGTATTGTCATTATACATACTAAATACTACATGTTGTATTTAGTCTTATAACTATTCTTTCAGCAAGAGGATGTATTGTTATACAGTGTGTTTTTTTTAAGTGGGACAGTATGGGGAAATCCTAAAGTATAAGAGATACAGGGAAACTGTCTTAGGAAACATTAAGTAGAGTTTCATGAGGGGATCATTTTATTGTATGGGAAGAAAAAAATCGGGACAGCAGAAGTTAGGTAAATTTAATAAAATAATTTTACATTAAAGTAAATGTTCAAAGTGGCCTCCCTCTTGTCGAATGCAGGCACGAGCGCGTTTCAGAACACCTCTGGTTGCTTTAGACAAGGCATTGTGATGTATGTTGTTCAAATGATAATGCACTGCGTCTTTTAACTCTTGTACCGAGTTGTAAGTATCTGCATAAATTCGACCTTTAAGGTACCCCCAAATGAAAAAATCCAACGGTGTTAAATCTGGTGAACGTGGTGGCCATTTAATAGGGCCATTTGTGCCCATCCAGCGATCAAGAAAATGTTCATTTAAAAACTGTTTAGTATCGATACTATTGTGGGCAGGGGCGCCGTCTTGTTGGTAGATGATATTATTCAAATTATTTAATGGAATTGCCATATCTACTAAATCCACAGCCATGTTTAATATTTCCTGATATTTTTGACTATTCAATGTTCCATGGTAAATTTTAATGGCAAAGATTTTATTATCTAATATTGCACACCAACAATTAAAGGAAAAGCGGACCTGGTTATGGGTTGCCGTAGTTCGGAAGGGGTTTGTACGTGCCCAAAAATGATTATTTTTTCTATTGTACATGCCATTGTTTGAAAAATTGCATTCATCTGTCCAAATAATCCGGCTTGGAAAAGACGGGTTTCTAATCAAGCATGCTACAAACCACTGGCAAAATGCTAATCTCCGGTCAGTGTCTCCTGGAAGCAATGCTTGTACAAGATGACCTTCTATGTAACACTTGTACGTAAGCCTTCAATACCTTTCGTACTGTAGATTTATGCACACCGATATTGTTAGCAGCTTCCCTCAATGAGGCTTTTGGGTAGGCTTCAAAATATCCTAAGATTGCGATAGTTGTAAATTCATATATTACTGTGGCTCGTCTCTTCCGTTTTGGTGTAAAACAGCCTTCCTTTCTTAAATTTTTCACCAGTTTGTCAAAAATTTTGCGGTCCGGTTGATCGCGGTCCGGATAACGTTCCCGATACCACTGTAACGCATTCACAGAGCTACGATAATTTACAAAATACGCTTCAATTAAATCTACTTTATGCGAGTTTGGTAATTCCATGACGAAAACTTAACATAATGTAAACTTTAAACAATGAAATATCAAGTAAAATACTGTTTGTTTCAAGAAGTTCCAAATTTAAAATTTGTTTTTTTTTTTAAATTAGATTTGTAAGGTAAGGTGCTCGCGTAAAAATACCTTAAAGTATTTTAATCCTTTTTAAACCAAATAAAGTGTTCCAAATTCAAATGTAAAACTGGAATAGGCAATATTTTTTTTAATAAAAACCTTGCAGTGGGCAGTGGTAGGCAATTTACACGGGTTGTAATAATGAAAACGATTTTCTTAAATTTGACTAACTTTTGCTGTCCCGATTTTTTTCTTCCCATACAATAAAATGATCCCCTCATGAAACTGAGTAGATGTGCGTCAAAAAATAATTTCATCAAAATTAATCATTTTTAGGGACAACTCACACTTGACCAAAACTTTGACTATACCAATTTTTTTTTCACAAAAAAGTACTTAATGTTTCCTAAGACAGTTTCCCTGTATCTCTTATACTTTAGGATTTCCCCATACTGTCCCACTTAAAAAAAAACACACTGTATAAAACGTTCAAGTATCAAAATGATGCAAAAACTATTTACCAACTCCCGTTGTAACCGTTCAAGGAATACTTACGTCACAGAATATCGTACCAAATTAAGCGGTATTACTCGTATGGTACCGACGTAGTAATACCGACTATTGATGGATGGCGAAGGTAGATTAAAACGTGTGAGAGAGATTATGCGCCATATGAGGTGTTAAAACCGTTTTAATGACGAGTTTACTTGAATTTTGCAGAAATGGTTGAATATCTTATGGCATTCAAGAGGGATAAGTATTTAATTATTTATAAGGCATGAGCCATATAAGCATATAGACCAAGAGTTGGCCACGTCAGATATGACACAATAATGAGAGCAACAGAACCCGTCTGGAAAGATTGCTTTACTATCCTTATTGCTAGATCCGGGCAGCTTTTAATGGGTCGAGGTCAGAGTGACCGTCTAGCAAAATTTTTGAATTGCAAAATAGTAATACCAAAATAGGTAAAAACTGCCGAAGTTGGTTCAGTTATAAAGAACAGGGCCTATATTTTAACACTAGAATTAAAAACATTGCGTATTATTATGGAAACAAAAACCGTAGGCGACAAACTATGAATTACATTATACGTCATTTGGCACTACTTTCCCCCAACAGTAACTTTTGGTAATGATATAATATAATTATTTATAAAATTTCTCATAATATTGCATCAAACCCAGAACTCTAGGATTGGTTTTCTTGAAGAAGTTTGCATTATTTGACCTCCACCGCTTTACAGCTGCCAGATGTGCAGATCTAGAAATAAGCATAGTATAGCAAACTGACTAGAGGGGTTTCGTTGCTTTCATTATTGTGTCATATCTGACGTGGCTAGCTCTCCGTCTAATACGATATGATTGAAACTCATGGCAAAATTTAATGCCAAAAATTTGAAGACTACTTTTAAGAACTGGACTTTTAAGTATATCTATTCACAAAATTTACTTAATTTATTATTGGTTTGATTTTAATTGATATTAATATTGATGATATTGAACAGGACTGGACCTATGTGATGTTACTTTTGGCTTATTGAAATCATAATATTGTTTTTGTTATCGATTGGTTAATAAGCTCACATCAAACACCGATACGAATAGGTACCTACGTAAAACGTTTTAGTGACACATTGGTTTTAAAAATTTCAACTTATTTACACGTAATTTTGATGCCAAAAGAAGTAAATGTTGATAACAAATACGTAACATATTAAAATTTTAAAGTTAAAAGATGTTGATAAAATCAAAACCGTACATGTACACCATTAAAATCACAGAAATGAGTCTAATTATTTTTGTACAAAGGTTTCCTGTGATAATTTCCTCAAAAATTGGTCGCTAGAAATAAGCAAGATATTAATTAATAACCAATAGGGTCGCATAAAATAAACAGTATACGTAAAACTTTTGTTAAAGGAAAACCAAAAGGAAGACGAAATATGATGGAGTTATACCACCCCACAAGATAAAGTAATCAAGATGGCTCCTCGAGATTTAACCACAACTGCAAAATCAGACATAATAACCTACCTTATTTTATGCAATACTGTTCACTAGTTATGCTCTATATATCTTAGAATATAGACGTCATAAAAATTCATAGCTCACTTCGATTGCTGCCGATGGTTTTCTTTTCATTGTACGACTATTATTTTATGCACCCCTAGTGGAAGTGATCCAGCAGGGTATGTTGGTTTAGCTAGCTGTTATGAACCATTGGTGGCATAAACATGGGCTTTTTATCAAGAATAATGCTTACTGGGACTGTCTATAGGTAGCAGTAAAATGTGGTAACTAAATATAGGATTTATAACAACAGGGCCAAGCGACGCGGAGCCGGAATGGATGTGTCGCAGCCGGATAGTATAATCCGCCGTATTAAATTACGGCTGGTTGTTATCAAAAACAGGGCCGGTTTGTAATGCCACAAATACACGAGCACCCAGGTGCGAGTTTGACCGATTGTGAAAACTTGATATAGGTATGCGCTTCATGCGCCAGTAACCGACTGAATCATGCATTAAAGTAACTAAGTTCAAATCCGCTTTACTCTAATAATACGCGCTCCAATGCCAATGCACTAGTCAATAGCGTCACTTGTTAAATCTTTAAAAACCGACCAAGTGCGAGTTCGACTCGCGCACGAAGGATTCCGTACCATTATCTATAAAAACGGCAAAAAAATCATGTTGTTTGGGAACCCCCTTTTATATTTATTTTATTCTGTTTTTCAGTAGGTATTTTTTGGTATGGCGGCAACAAAAATACATCATCTGTGAAAATTTCAACTGTTTAACTATAACGGTGTATTAGATAACAGATAAAAGCGGCAAAAAAAACATGTCTGTTGTATGGGAGCCCCCTTAAATATTTATTTTATTCTGTATTTTAGTATTTTTTTTATAGCGGCAACAGAAATACATCATCTGTGAATATTTCAACCGTCTAACTATCACGGCTCATGCTCATGTAGGTATCTACCTACAGCCTGGTGATAGACGGACAGCACTGCGGAGTCTGCGTAGAAGTTATCATCATCAAACACTTGAGAGCCATGCTCTTGTCGGTGCAACTCAAAGTGGGCTCTCCATTTGCTTCGGTCCCAGGCCTCCTCTTTGATCTCTTGGTACGACCTGACCTTAACATTATTTTTAGAAGTTAAGCCTTGAATATTATTTTTGTGAAAAAAAATAAGTTTTGTAATACAAACGTACCTATAACCTATAACTCAAACACCATGAGCTTCCATTGTTTTATCACAGTTCCTTTTCATCGTATCAGATCAACTCGTTTGTTCCAAAATATTGTCTTGTCATCTAAGTTACGCAGGTACCTTCAGTATGCTAAATTTCAGCTCAAACGGCCATCAGGTACTGGTTCAAATCTGGCCTGCAAGTTTCTACCTAAACAACAAACTAACAACATTTACACACTAGTGGGGGAAATCTACCGGGTCGTTGTATGGAGACCTCGCATTAATTCCTCAGTCGATAATTCTTTTGCTGGGTTGTAGTATAGGTCATAACAAACACAAAAATCAATTTTTCCAAAAAAAAAAGTATGTCAGTTTTGGTATTTTTACCAAAATGTACAAAAACCTTAATAGTTTGTACTGGAATTTTCCTCAGGGTATGTTTTTTTCACTAAACAAATTATTTTGATTCCTGACAGATACTGTCAAAAGTTCAAAAAAATATTTCAAATAAAACTGTCACTTTTATTCAAAAATAATTGGTTACACTCGTCATTTTGTTTGGAAAATTTCTCAGTCAAGTTTGTAACAGTGGGTGTTATGTTAATCTTATTTTAGCATAATATTCACGAATTTCCAAAAAAAAAACCTTAAAGAAAAATTGTTATTACAGTATATTTAATATACTTCATGGAAAATTGCTCAGCCCAGTTTTGTTTTTTATTCATGTTAAGTAGTCAATTAAACAGCCAAAACTAAAATTTCCAAAAAATAATCCACGTACAATACGTCAAATCTTGAAATTTTAAATTTGTCTAGCCTTTTAAAGCGAGTGAACATGCAGTAATATGTCGTCGTGCGTCAGCTATTGAGTCCAGTTTAGCATGCGCAACTACGACTCAGCTATACTTGCGTCATAGTGAAAAAAGTGGAGTAAGTTACTTCAATTATAGAATTTTCTATTTTGATATTTGTATTTAACTCGTATCATAATAATTTCAATAAATATTGTGATGGCGTATTATTAAGTAACCATTTTAGTATTTAATTGAAGCACCAGAGTATAACCTTACTAAATAGAACACCATCACCACTGCTCGCCGACAGATCACCCTTGTAGTGTCATAATCATAATGCACATAATCCGCATCACCGCGCAGCCGCACGCACCGATACAACTACGCTTCGACACTAGTCAAGCCGCCTACCAACAGATGGCGCAGTGATTAAGTTGGATGCCACTAACGTTTGTTCAACGCATAAACATGACCCTCGGCGCCTTGCCGAGGAATATTTGAGAATCGCGATAGGGTCTAAAGGCACGCATGCTATATGCCTCAACCAAGTTTCAGCATTTTAGTGTTGTGACACTAACGCACTAGGCCATAATATACATTTAAAAGAGTACATTGTACATTTCTGGCATAGTGTTTTATGTACTTGCTAATGCCAAAATGTACAATGTCCTCTTTTAAATGTACCTATTGTCTGTACTTTAACTACGACTTTATTCTTATTGTACTGGTTCTTACAACTGGATGGCTATCTATATATAATACTGTCGAGATCATCTGTTTGTTACTGGTATGTGCTCGACAGCCCTCCCCAATAAACGAATAAAAAGGGCCGCTTACCTAAATTTAGGAAATAAATAATTTGTATATTTTGTATACTCGTTTTTACGACCGTGCTTAATTGTATAATTTTCGGTATTTCAGATTGAAACATGCATGGTTTGCAAAGCCAGAAAAACTACAACAGATAGACCCAACTATACTCAAAGAAATTTTAACAAGGGCACTTTCCTACGATGCAGTAGCAACAGCGCCTTCCCCTCGATTTATAAAAACACATTTACATTTTTCTCTGTTGCCCCCGAACCTACTGGAAACTGCTAAAGTGTTCTACGTAGCTCGAGACCCGAGGGATGTTGCTGTGTCCTACTATCATCACGCTAAACTGCTTTGGAATTATACAGGAGACTTTAAAAGTTATTGGAATATTTTTGTCAAAGATTTAGGCAAGCAAATTATACATAACTGACTAAGAATCAAAAGTGTGAAATGACCAGAGGTCGGAATTTTCGTGGCACTTTTGAGCTGTCATAGGGACTTCTCGTTTATCGACTACCGATATTCATAATTATATCGATAAATTATAGAACGCAACATATAAAACCAGATTAAAAGTAGAGGTAAACAACAGGCAGTCCTACCGCTAAAGAGCGATCTCTTTTAGATAACTTTTGAGTGGCAGAAATTGTTAAATAGAGATTTGCAATGAAAACAATGAAAAGTTAATAGTTAACAATTTTAAATTGAATCAGTTCAGTTCAATGTTTTAACATTTATTAATTTCATGTTCTAAGTTTGTGTTAGTGCTAATAAGTGTTTCGTCATTAGTTGCTCTATAAAAGAAATGGATAGTCATACTTTTTTCCAAATTGTCAAAAGTCAGAGGAGGTAGATGGCGCTCGCCGTCACGTAAACAGTGAGCTCCGTGTTTTATATGTGATTAAAATGGATTTTTTAAAGAAAATAGACTAAAAATAGACTTAAAGTGTGATAAACTATGAGTTGCGACTGTGGATATATTATCTCAGTGCAGTATTACTTAAAAGTGTTAAAAATTAAAACTTAAAAATTTAGGATACATTGACCTGAATAAGAGTAATGTAATGAAATAGTGATAGTGAACAAGGATATGTACGTGTTTAAATACTGTGTATAGCGAACTTAACCATTAAAAATAGAGATTTGACAAAGAAATACGACAAAACAATAATACAGTGACCGTTTCTTCGTTTAAAAATTACATGGACTTTGGACCCACGGCCAGTTGTCACATCAGCACTAACCGTGTTGTTCCTTCCGAAGGTTGCCGAACTACCCCGATAGCAGACCCATATTAGCCGAAAGCAATCCGCAATTTCCCTCTGCTCAGCGCAAGTTGCCGTGGCAGTGCGAATTGTGTCGTGTCTGCTAAACACAGAGTCAGGGTTCAAATCCGACGTGACGAAAATCATTTTGCATTATTTATTTTTTTTTTCTAATTTTTTTTTTTTTTTTTTTATTATTATTACTATAAGATATTTTTATTTTTTAAGTGTTTAGAATAGAATTTGAGCAATATGGAATGTTTTAAATGCCAGAAGAACATAAAAACTAAAGACTATTTTCTAAAATGTAAGAATTGCAAAAATTACTTTGACTTGACGTGTACAATAGTTACTAAAGCTAGATATAATTTGATGACGAATGACAACAAAAATAATTGGAAATGCTCGTCCTGCGTTCGGCCGAAAAGCGCTTCCAGCACTCCGAAAACAACTTCCAGTTCAACCAGCGCGCCTAAAACATTATCGGAACCCAGTGCCTCAACAATGACGACGGAACAAAATAATACCACACTAGAGAATACGAATGATGTAAATATGTTAACGGACACGCAGATACTATACGTAGACACGGCCTGGACGTTGATGGTGTGAGCTGACGATATCTCCTTTGATTACTCCTACGGCCTATGAGCCTCCCGTGATTATCCATCTGGTATCTCGGGCTAAATAGTCGCCTCCACCTCCCCTTACAGCGACCCCGTTCCTCACACTATGGTTACCCTGAGTTCATAACCATTGACAACTCACTGGGATCAAAGATCTCTCTGAGCACTGATACACGCTGGTAAATAACACAAGACACATGATCATCATAATAACAAAGTAAGAAAGTCCGTGAACTGATACGAGTAGAAAGATAAATATTAAAGCGCTCACCATTGATTTGTTCGCGCGCAACCTTCTCTCCTCCCGTCGTCCCTGTATCTACCCTACAACCCCTCTCAAAAAATCCGTCCATACTAAAAGCGATATTGAGATCGAACGTGACTGCTACCGCCATCTATCCGAAAAACCGGCAAGCACGAACTGCTTCGCGATGTTCGCGACACTCCCGCCCCTTAAGAAAAATAAAATGATAGGAACATTAAAATCAATCATAAATTAATTCTTGAAAGTGTTTTTAGGAAAACACTTTCAAGAATTAATACTTGTATGGAGACCTCGCATTAATTCCTCAGTCGATAATTCTTTTGCTGGGTTGTAGTATAGGTCATAACAAACACAAAAATCAATTTTATACTGTAAATAACACAAGACACATGATCATCATAATAACACAGTAAGAAAGTCCGTGAACTGATACGAGTAGAAAGATAAATATTAAAGCGCTCACCATTGATTTGTTCGCGCGCAACCTTCTCTCCTCCCGTCGTCCCTGTATCTACCCTACAACCCCTCTCAAAAAATCCGTCCATACTAAAAGCGATATTGAGATCGAACGTGACTGCTACCGCCATCTATCCGAAAAACCGGCAAGCACGAACTGCTTCGCGATGTTCGCGACACTCCCGCCCCTTAAGAAAAATAAAATGATAGGAACATTAAAATCAATCATAAATTAATTCTTGAAAGTGTTTTTAGGAAAACACCGTGCGACTCTAAATACCCACGTATATTGATTGATTCTATAAAGGTACAATAATAAGTAGGTGTATGTACCAACATGCAAACGGATATTTACGGTATGTGTATGAAATTTAGTGTCGAGAAGTAGTTGATATTGGAAATAAATTGGACCACAGTTATAATAAAAACGCACACATAATAATGGTGACACAAAATAAGTACCTACCAAAATAATTGAAAAACTACTTTGTTAGCGGTGGATAAGTTCTTGGCCATAAAAACGAATTCAAATATCATAGTCTCAGCTCACGCTTACGATATACGTACTACAGTGTTTGACTACAAAAATGGTTTGAAAAAAATCACCTTTTTTCAACTGACGATATGGTTGCTAAATGATATGTAGGGTTTTGATCCCATACCTTGTTCAGCCCAGTCTAGTGGTATCCCACGGGTACTAGGTATGATCGTACTTCGCTTGTTGAGTTAAAAGAAGTCGTGAATTAGTTACTGAACTTTGAATACCTTCACATTGTATATGTAAAAGGAGTACAGGCAGTAGGTATGTACAATGTAGAAGGATGATTCTCTACGGGGATGTAACTTGGTTAAACAAGCGAGTTTTTGATACCACGCTAGAAAAACAATCGAAATTAATTGTTTATAGTTCAGAGTTCAATAACACTTTGGTCTTGGTTATATCCAGGTTATGTACAACTATCAGAACCCTTCCCATTATCATTGTAAATTATTAGAGTATGACTTGAAATTTACGTAAACGGCCCTTTTTATTCGTTTATTGGGGAGGGCTGTCGAGCACATACCAGTAACAAACAGATGATCTCGACAGTATTATATATAGATAGCCATCCAGTTGTAAGAACCAGTACAATAAGAATAAAGTCGTAGTTAAAGTACAGACAATAGGTACATTTAAAAGATGACATTGTACATTTTGGCATTAGCAAGTACATAAAACTCTATGCCAGAAATTAAGACTGTGAAGTCAAAAGAGTTAAAGGATAATGCATTTAAAGTTTTAGACATTCCGCGTTTAATACCGAAGTACATTTGTTGTGGTACATTGAATCCTTGAAAGCTAAGCCTAGGCTTAGCTTTCAAGGATTCAAGGAGCTGTTATAGTAGTAATTAATAGAGTATTACTAATTCCTCTTAAAATTTTCTTTGAAGAACTAGATATTCTGAACGGATTGATATTTGATATAGCACTATGATTGATAGATGCTAATTTGGTTAACTTATAAAATATTAAATTGAAGAATCATCACATTGCTTAGTCATATGAATGTTGACGTACAAGGGACAGGTTTTAACGTAAAGTATAAATCCTAACATTAGTAAATGGTTCATCCTAGAAATATACCGATTAGTTTACAAGAATCCTAACACTCAGTCCACACAGGTTACTTTTAATTTACTAAACCGCGACGGTGATCCTGCTCAGCTCAGCTCAGACCTCAGTCAGTGTAACCTTAGTAAACGCTCAGAACAATTTAATCCTACTCAGCTCAGCCCAGACCTCAGTGAACGCTCAGAACAGTTTGATCCTACTCAGCTCAGCCCAGACCTCAGTAAACGCTCAGAATAGTTTGATCCTACTCAGCTCAGCCCAGACCTCAGTAAACGCTCAGAACAGTTTACGGGTCCTGCTTGTAATCAGCTCAACACAGGCACTGATGAACGCTCAGACCAGTCTAGGGATCCTACTTTGATCAGATCAGCACAGCCATCGGTATTCGCTAAGACCAGTCTCAGAGGGACGCGATAGCTTGTCTCAGTTTCACAAGGCCATCCCTACTCTCAGCGGAAAGGGCAAGAAAAAAGGTTCGAGAATGGACAGCTCAGCTACATTGTTATTCACACAGAGCACCAACCTCTTTAGTGCGTTAGTTGCTCTTAGGATAGAGGCGCGCTTGTCTATGGTTTGTATAGGAATCGACCGTGTCAGAATATTTGACAAATAATTATCTTAGCTGTCAGATATCTGTGCTAATAGCGTTGGGGCACAGGTCGATACTTTTATAGATATTTCGATGAGATAATCTGAATAATCACGAATCTGATAATCATAATCAATCAGCAGTAATATTAATAACGAGTATTTGTGGAACTTTTGTCATGATACTTTGAAACTGATAGACCACCCTCAGCCTAAACCGAAAATAGGACCTAGAAACTTGACACGAGTTTCGTAGAATTCGCCTCTGAATCGTACATCTCATAGAGCTACATGGCGTCGCATCACCAGGGAAGTGGTGGCAAAGGACTCGACCGAGACATGACCACGACCACTCTGCCAAGAGTGCAAGACTTAGAAGAAGATATGTTACCATCCCGCATTTTCTTTAATTATTGCAACTATTCATGACACAAAATGGTGTTTCGAATCCATTTTATGATAATGTTAACTCCGCAAATCTCAAACTGTCACTGGAGCTAACCGGGCGCAAAGCGCAAGAGTGATACAATCTTCTAAGGTCAAACACCTAGTCCTATGGCTCGCACATGCGCATTGCTTATCTGTGGCTATTCACAATAGAGTTCACATTACATATTTATTGATTCAATTGTTTACTGATACTGATTAAACTGATCTGATTTCAATGTTCCTATCATTTTATTTTTCTTAAGGGGCGGGAGTGTCGCGAACATCGCGAAGCAGTTCGTGCTTGCCGGTTTTTCGGATAGATGGCGGTAGCAGTCACGTTCGATCTCAATATCGCTTTTAGTATGGACGGATTTTTTGAGAGGGGTTGTAGGGTAGATACAGGGACGACGGGAGGAGAAAAGGTTGCGCGCGAACAAATCAATGGTGAGCGCTTTAATATTTGTCTTTCTACTCGTATCAGTTCATGGACTTTCTTACTGTGTTATTATGATGATCATGTGTCTTGTGTTATTTACCAGCGTGTATCAGTGCTCAGAGAGATCTTTGATCCCAGTGAGTTGTCAATGGTTATGAACTCAGGGTAACCATAGTGTGAGGAACGGGGTCGCTGTAAGGGGAGGTGGAGGCGACTATTTAGCCCGAGATACCAGATGGATAATCACGGGAGGCTCATAGGCCGTAGGAGTAATCAAAGGAGATATCGTCAGCTCACACCATCAACGTCCAGGCCGTGTCTACGTATAGTATCTGCGTGTCCGTTAACATATTTACATCATTTGTATTCTCTAGTCAGTAAACTCATCGGCTCAGTATACCAGAAAAACAACATGGTGAAGCTGACGACAGCCGGATAGTATAATCCGCCGTATTAAATTACGGCTGGTTGTTATCAAAAACAGGGCGGGTTTATAATGCCACAAATACACGAGCATCCAGCTGCGAGTTTGACCGATTGTGAAAACTTGATATAGGTATGCGCTTCATGCGCCAGTAACCGACTGAATCTAGCATTAAAGTAACTAAGTTCAAATCCGCTTTACTCTAATAATACGCGCTCCAATGCCAATGCACTAGTCAATAGCGTCACTTGTTAAATCTTTAAAAACCGACCAAGTGCGAGTTCGACTCGCGCACGAAGGATTCCGTACCATTATCTATATAAACGGCAAAAAAATCATGTTGTTTGGGAGCCCCCTTTTATATTTATTTTATTCTGTTTTTCAGTAGGTATTTTTTGGTATGGCGGCAACAAAAATACATCATCTGTGGAAATTTCAACTGTTTAACTATAACGGTGTATTAGATAACAGATAAAAGCGGCAAAAAAAACATGTCTGTTGTATGGGAGCCCCCTTAAATATTTATTTTATTCTGTATTTTAGTATTTTTTTTATAGCGGCAACAGAACTACATCATCTGTGAATATTTCAACCGTCTAACTATCACGGCTCATGCTCATGTAGGTATCTACCTACAGCCTGGTGATAGACGGACAGCACTGCGGAGTCTGCGTAGAAGTTAAGCCTTGAATATTATTTTTGTGAAAAAAATAAGTTTTGTAATACCAACGTACCTATAACCTATAACTCAAACACCATGAGCTTCCATTGTTTTATCACAGTTCCTTTTCATCGTATCAGATCAGCTCGTTTGTTCCAAAATATTGTCTTGTCATCTAAGTTACGCAGGTACCTTCAGTATGCTAAATTTCAGCTCAAACGGCCATCAGGTACTGGTTCAAATCTGGCCTGCAAGTTTCTACCTAAACAACAAACTAACAACATTTACACACTAGTGTGGGAAATCTACCGGGTCGTTGTATGGATACCTCGCATTAATTCCTCAGTCGATAATTCTTTTGCTGGGTTGTAGTATAGGTCATAACAAACACAAAAATCAATTTTTCCAAAAAAAAAAAGTATGTCAGTTTTGGTATTTTTACCAAAATGTACAAAAACCTTAATAGTTTGTACTGGAATTTTCCTCAGGGTATGTTTTTTTCACTAAACAAATTATTTTGATTCCTGACAGATACTGTCAAAAGTTCAAAAAAATATTTCAAATAAAACTGTCACTTTTATTCAAAAATAATTGGTTACACTCGTCATTTTGTTTGGAAAATTTCTCAGTCAAGTTTGTAACAGTGGGTGTTATGTTAATCTTATTTTAGCATAATATTCACGAATTTCCAAAAAAAAAACCTTAAAGAAAAATTGTTATTACAGTATATTTAATATACTTCATGGAAAATTGCTCAGCCCAGTTTTGTTTTTTATTCATGTTAAGTAGTCAATTAAACAGCCAAAACTAAAATTTCCAAAAAATAATCCACGTACAATACGTCAAATCTTGAAATTTTAAATTTGTCTAGCCTTTTAAAGCGAGTGAACATGCAGTAATATGTCGTCGTGCGTCAGCTATTGAGTCCAGTTTAGCATGCGCAACTACGACTCAGCTATACTTGCGTCATAGTGAAAAAAGTGGAGTAAGTTACTTCAATTATAGAATTTTCTATTTTGATATTTGTATTTAACTCGTATCATAATAATTTCAATAAATATTGTGATGGCGTATTATTAAGTAACCATTTTAGTATTTAATTGAAGCACCAGAGTATAACCTTACTAAATAGAACACCATCACCACTGCTCGCCGACAGATCACCCTTGTAGTGTCATAATCATAATGCACATAATCCGCATCACCGCGCAGCCGCACGCACCGATACAACTACGCTTCGACACTAGTCAAGCCGCCTACCAACAGATGGCGCAGTGATTAAGTAGGATGCCACTAACGTTTGTTCAACGCATAAACATGACCCCCGGCGCCTTGCCGAGGAATATTTGAGAATCGCGATAGGGTCTAAAGGCACGCATGCTATATGCCTCAACCAAGTTTCAGCATTTTAGTGTTGTGACACTAACCCACTAGGCCAGTAATATATCCTTAAGACAAATTACTGGCCTAGTACTCATCTACCTAGCTGGGTAATACTCGACAAGTAAGCACCAGAGAGACGACAGAGTACATGTAAATATCTAAAACAATAAATTTTATCAGCTACACGCGACTCTTTGTCTTCGCCCCCCACCACCCCGCTCTACAACTATAGATTTCTTCATAATGGATATATCAAGGTACATGCGAAACAGCGCATTTGCCAGATGACTTATGTAGACTCTTGATTTCCCCGAATTTAAACATATTTATTTAACATAAGTTGTATTTATAAATGACTCTTAAATAAGATGTACTTTAATGTCATGAACATTTAGTAAATGTAATTATATAATATTAAGGTATTGTCTGTTCTATTGTCTATTTCACCTGTGACAACTGTATCTTTTTCTCTGTGTGTAATATTTAATTATTTTTTTGTTATAAGTAAACTGAAATAGATGTCATATGATTCAGAAAAAATGACCAAGTCCTCCGGTGTCCGAGGCCAGCAGGCAGCACTATCTCTCTTGTTTCTTTTGTTGTTTTAAATGATTTCTATCATATGACATATATATAACAAAGAAACAATTAAATATTACACACAGAGAATTTTTGTTACAGTTATCACAGGTGAAATAGACAATAGACATACATTAATATTGTATAATGCACCACCATTATTTTTCCCGTAAAAAAAATATTTCCTTAGTTTTTCTTAAATATGAAAAACTGGAAAAAAATGGTTTTGTATAGAGGGTTGGCCGGTCGAAACGACATGCCCCATCAAAAAAAGGTAGTTTATGTAACTGTTACGTAATAAGGGTCCTTAAAACATGAGTGTGGTTTTATGAAACGAGCCGCAGGTGAGTTTCATAATAAGATCACACGAGTGTTTTAAGACCTAGTTACGTACAGTTGCATACACTGCTTTATCTACACTCATATTATTTATCCAAAGTGCCGTATTCGGAAACCATAGAATGGCCGCCATTGCACCGCCATGGCCAACTCGATTGTGCCGGCGGTCGGGGAGGCGCGTGTCGGGCTGTCGGCGGATGCGCGGGAGGGTGTAGGTGTACATTATGTTATCAAAACTCATAGCACATCAATAATTGGGCATGAAAAGTTAAAATTACGTTACTGCCACGGATAAAAAGCTTATCATAGTAAAATCGGTCGTGGTAATGCTAGCTATTGCCTACCGTTTTCGAACACGTTTTAGAGAACTTACAATATGAGTGTAGATAAAAAATATTTTCGCACTAAAAAAAATTCTCCTACTTTTTCTTAGTCGCAATACGATATCATTGTGTCTATCAGTGCCCTTAAACGGACCACCTGTATTTTTATGTATTTTTTCTACTCCTGTACTTTTATCTGTCATTTATACATTCGTCAACACCTCTATAAGAACATAGATAATACACTCGATGAAAAGTCTATCTAGTCTATTCCCCAAAATAACACTTGTTCTATAAAAGCGCCAAAATAGTATCGCGTAATCGCGTGCAAACACGACTATTAATATAAAATAAATTACTGCCAACCTAAGAAACCTAAATAAACGCAGCGTTTTTAGAAAAAAAAAACTATAAAAAAGAAAAAATTTGAAGAACCACAGACCTACTTCGTAGTTTTTTACGTTTCCCGTTCGTTTGTTGGGGCGAATTGCAAACTTTGAAAGTAATTTAGGTATTTTTACTAATCTCTGTAGCTCTTTAATAATTGATCAAATAACGACGGTGTGTATTTGTGTTAGTAATGTTAGTATTATTGAAAAATAGTGTTTTAAAAGGTAAAACTTAAATGATTGTTGATTATGTTGACAAAATAAATGCGATATCCATGAAGTTTTCAATTTCGCATTTTATTGAAAAGTAAGTATATTCGTAGAAAAAATATTGTATGCAACGTCGTATAAGTAGGTAAAAAAATGTTCGTGGCGTTTTTCTTAAAAATTTTCGCCTACGACTCAAATTGTTACCCACGCCACTCACCTTTTTTAACCCCTCTTATACAACTGTTGCATAAACTACTATTAAATTCATTTTCTTTGCATCCACCTATGTTGATATAACTTAAACATTATTAGACATTAATAGTAGTTTATGTAACTGTTTCATAATAAGATCACACGAGTGTTTTAAGGCCTAATTACGTACGGTTGCATACACTGCTTTATCTACACACATATTACAAATCCTAAATGGTGTGTTCGGAAACCAGTAGAATGACCGCCATTGCACCGCCATGACCAACTCTATTGCGTCGGCAGTCGCGCGAGCGCATGTTGGCGCTCCGGGAGAGGGTGGATCTTGGTAACGTTACCGTGGGTAATGAATTTTCATACGTTTTTACCACACTGTCAGAGATGTTACGTTACTGGTTGAAATAATGGTGGTACGGTTTCCGAACGCGGAATAGAGGATTTATGATATTGGTGTAGATAAATGATAGTACATGCAATAGAATCAACATTTTTATATATACGCCAAACACTGGCTATTGTCATGTACTTTGTGTAACATGTCACATCATTGATAATACTCACTTTATTTACACCGGCAATAGTATCTTCCTACACGAAGGCCGCAAAAATATGTGACACGCTCTTATTTGTAGGGCCATAAGATCGTGTCACATATTTTTGCGGCCTACGTGTAGGAAGATACTATAGCCGGTGACTGTACAATAAATTATTTGTATTTGTATGGATTGAATCGAACACTTACTCCGAAGACAGGATAACCACTTATTTAAGTAGTCCCTGCTGGCAATCTACTGGCAGTAGGATGTCAGAACGTCCCCCTCCCCCAACCCGCAATACAAAGTGGCGATAAGTTGAGACAGATGTAGGCTAAGCCGGTCTCGGCTGGAAAGACCTAGAAGTTTCCATTTAAGATCGTTGACAAGTGAAAAACTTTTATGCGAGATTATTTTATGGGGCAACAGGAACAAATTTTCGTCACGACAGTTACATTAGTGACCGATTTAACATCTTTGTTTGTTAAAAAAAACGTTTTTTTTTTTAAATTTACTTTGCCAGTTCGTTTCCTTCATCGTACCATATGATAAAATTAACGTAAATAAAAAAAAACTGGCGAAATGCGGGTCGAACTCGCACATTAATGGTTGCGTACCATTATCTATAATTCAGCAATATAGATAATAAAAACCTTAAAATGTAGACAATATTAGGACTTCTAGTACTCTAGCTATGGAGTCCATACAAATACCAGAACCTAACCACAGATAATTTTCCACATTTCTGAATTTTGTCTATGGTTGGGAGAAATTAGTAAAATTTTGGAAAAAATTTGGAACAATCCAAAATGGCGGCAGACACGGATTTAACCAATTTCCAAGTAATTTAAGCGATCCCGACGGGCGAGATTCCGACTGGAAGGCCGAAGGCCGACCCCGCTTGGGCTTCCCGGAGCCCGGAGCTTCACTCAGAGCGTCCAAGGCCGTTCAATTCTCCAGCAATTCTGGGCAAGGCCGTAGGCCGAGCTACGGTAAGGACGAACTAAGCGGAAACCGATATAAATCCATGTTATGCAAGCCCGAAGGGCGAGCTTCAGGCTGGGAGATCGAAAGCTGACCTCAGTGGAGGGCCGAAAGTCCGAAGCCTTAACCCAGAGCCTCCAATCGTTCATACCCGAATAATTTGATTCGAGGCAGTAGGCCGAGCTGGGGGCATTTCGAGCGTCCGAGCATTTTATTAAGGTAAAGTCTCTAAATAAGTGTAGAACGAATGACGAAACGAGCGAAGGCCGAAGGCCGAGCTCCGCGTCGGGCCGAAGGCCCGAAGCGTCTACGAGAGGCGCACCAGCATCCGAGGCCGAAGGCTGAGCTGCAGAAAGATATGCTCGCACGCGGAGCACTTAACACAATCACAGAAGACAAATTCCTTCTAAAGCTTTTAGGCAAACCCAAAAATGCACACAAAGCCTTTAAACACAAAACTAAAACAAACACATAAATAAAACTCAATACAAAAGACAAGCACACAATAGAAACACACAAGACAAACATCAAGACAAGCATAAAGACAAACACAGACACAAAAACAAAAGCCAACACCACCACCGTGGGGCCCTCGGGCCCCGCGCACCTGCCCTGCATACTAGTTCCTTTTCCTTTTGAGGTACGGAATCCAAAGATTGTAAGTACAACCCTATACGCAGTTGGTAAACTAATCGCGATTTATGTCGCTCTTTGGAGGCAACAGATTTCAAGGGAAAGTCAAAGTTTGTCCTTAATCCAATTTTTCTATTCGTTTCAGCAATGTTCAGGGATTGTTAAAATTGTGTGATGTACGGAACTATCAGGATGCGAGTCCGACTCGCACTTGGCCGGTTTTTTTTATAATTACAACATTTCATCATCAATTCCCCTAGCGTTTGTCTCGGCTTTTACCACGGCTCAAGTGAGCATAGACTTAAAATCATAACCCTTCCTTTTATCTTCGCCGTAGTCAAAAGTGAAATGTATTACAACTGGCGTACTTTTTTATTTACTCTGTGACTAGGCGTTTAGCACCACTGCGAATTATATCAAATCAAGATAAAATTGCTAAGAGTATGGGTGTATTCATGTAGTGTTAATATATATTTTAGTAACGTGCAAAACCATAAATGTAAACTGTTTGTTTGAGTTTATTAAAGAGGACCATTGAAAAAGTGTATAGGAAGTCACACGCTTTGAGCGAAAGTAGTTAGACACGCTGCGCATGGCCCCTAGCGAGGCATCCCCGCTCCCGCGTTCCGCGTCCCGCACGTGCGCATCCCACTAACGAGTGAAATAATAGAAATCTTTATTTGTCACATGATTTAACTTTTTAATACGCAGGATATTTTTTTTGATTTTTTTACAGTCGAAAGAAATGTCTTAAAGGAAATATAATTTAAAAAAAATATTGACGGAGCAATATTCTACTGCGAGTAATAAGCTAATTTTTATACTGAAAAAGTTTGATAATGAAATTTTTGGAACTTGTTTGTCTTAAGTAGAAAACGTACATTTAATGTCACTTCAGTAAAGAAAAGTGACGGAGCAAATTTCCGATGTGAGTTACACAAAAATAATATATTTTATAAAAAAAATATAGTCTGTTATGGATTTTTATTTTTTAATTTTAAATATTGATTACATACTTCAAGTCAATATTTCTTGTGAAATAAAATTAGACTGAGCATTTTTTCAAACGTAAATATAGACGATATAAGAGTTTAGGTAAAAAAAACCAACTAGGACAATTGTTTTTTTTTGGAAAAATAATTATATATCATCTACTCCTGACACTTTATCATGCTGTAAAGTTTTTTTGGACTGAGGAGTTAATGCGAGGTCAAACCCTCTATTGCCTGGCCTAACACAAGTACTGTGCGTTTGTGATAAAAATAAAAGCTTGTAGAAAACCTTTTGATTTTTTATGCTACCTCTTTCACTCGAAGTGTTTTCAATACTCCATACAAACCCGTGACCTCAATGTTTTCAGTCCTTCAACCAAAGTAAATGAGACATAATAAATCTGACAGCGGGCAACCTTCATTCAATTGGACATACAAAAATTAAAGGGGTCCATTGGTCGGTAACGGCGGTCATTCGTCCGGCGGCTTCCTTCCCGAACGTTCGGTGAATGGGTACCTTGGGACCTTTGGAAATATACGGGTGAATATTCGTGACGGACAAGTTCTTCAATGCAGCTGTTGAAAACAGTCGTCAGAGTTATGAGTTGTAGGGTTAAGACCGTTGGTAGGTTGTTTAGACGTTTTGAAGAATAAAGTTTTTTGTTGGGCACTATGACCGGTGAGACGAAATAAGATACGACATAATAACTAGAGCAATTAAACTCCTCTTTCTATTTTGTTATACTTGTACTATCCTAATTACTACATCTGGGCACCCGCAGTTATTCCGCGGTGGAGGTCACGTGAGACGGGCCATCAACACTTTTCGGTTGGAACAAAATAATACCATCTTTTTTTTTTTTTTTTTTTTTTATACCACGACGGTGGCAAACAAGCATACGGCCCGCCTGATGGTAAGCAGCTACCGTAACCTATGGACGCCTGCAACTCCAAAGGAGTCACATGCGCGTTGCCGACCCTTTACAAAAAGGAGGATTCACGGATCTGCCGAAGTTGTCTAATTTATAGGGCAGGGCCTGTGGAGGAAGAATAGTAGAGTGATAAAAGAGAAATCTCTCTGGGACCGAAATCCTTAAAGAGTTAGTTGGAACTGGAATATACGCAACTGACATTAAAAACTTCGTTAGCGCGATGTAGGACTTGTAAGGGCGCTTCATTTAAGTCGCACTAGGTCTATGAAGTTGACAGTGCGGTGCAACTAGATCGCCATCTATTGGAATTGTGGCAAGACACTAGAATAGACAGCTAGCAGAGGACACGCCACATCATGCCCTTCTGTGAGCGGAGGGGTCAGCGAAGACGTATGAGAAGTGCAAGTAAGCCGGTGCTCAGAGCCGCGACGGAGAGATGCTCAGAGCCAGAGGGCGAGCAGAGAAAGAGAGAGTGCGATGACTAGGATAGTAGAGGAGAGGAGAATGAGGTAGTCGAGTCGCCAGGAGAGGAGTGGAGATAACAACATTAGAACAAAAAGTCCGAAACGTGCCCGGAATGTGCTTGGATCTAGAATGAGGATAGTATAGCAAACTAACTAAGGGCTTTCTTTGCTCTCGTTATTGTGTCATATCTTAAGAGGCTAGGTCTCCGTATACAAAAGCAGGTACTTGAGAGGTGACTGCGAACCGGAGAAACACATGTTTCCAGTTGCACCCTTACTGAATTCGGACGCCTGGCAGTTATCTGGCGTGGAAAGTCAGAAAATGTTTTCTGCTATTTTTGTCGGGCCATATTTCTTGAAATGTTTTACGTGGGACACAATATACCGTGGTCGACGCTTTGTTTATTTATCACGTACAGTCCTGCTTGAAATATCGGTCTGTATGTCCCGTCCAATACGCAGAGTACTCCGCCTCATCAGATTAGACGGCACGAGATTAAATGACCGATTCTTAACAATGCCGCCGGGAGCCCGTGTTTGGTGCTCCAACTCAATTTGACTTGTAGGTAAAGTTATAACTTTAATCATGGTGTATAGGTAGGCCACGCGAACTGTACACCGACTTTGTGAGTGACAATGTGTGAAGAGAAAGCATAGACGACAAAATATTATTTTTTTAATTACGACGGTGGCAAAAAAGCATACAACCCGCCGCGTATAACGTGCACTGGTAAATAATCCTGAATATTTAAATTTTGCGACATACCTATAAAAAAAAATGTGAAAAAATAAGTCCCGCCTTGTTTTGTTTCTTGCCGGTCATCATTCTTCTCGCGTCAGAGGTGTAGGGTTAGAACCGGTGTAGTTTTTTTTTTTCTCTTTTACTTTAATAAACTATAATATCTAACGTGTAAAAGTGCCCTTGTGGCCTACTTACTGAATAAATGTTTGAGTTTGAGTTTAAAAGGGGGTCGCTATGTACTGTGTTTTGCATTCAAGTACCCTTTGAATCTTACAGAATTCAATCCCGGATGGAGTAGCCATGTCTGTCATTTCCGATACAAAAAAAGTCGCTTATTTGCGGGGGAGGGGAACGTCAAAATGTATGTAGAAGCCTCTAACTAGCATTTCTGTACCACAGAAATGCGTCGTGACCTTACCATAAGCACTGAAAGGAACGGAACCTGAAAGGAGCAACATTTCCATGCGTTATAAACCACGCGTTCATCAGGCCATCGCTAATGTTGAAAGGTTTTCTTTGTGTTCCACTTAGCGTAACCGGGCACCTTACGAGTATTCACTTTGCACGCATCTAGGCTGGCTACAAGCTAAACTACTATGAATACAATTTTAATGGTTACAGGGCAGATGCCCCGGTTGTGACCATTGTGCTGGTTTTGGCCATTTTCAACTTTTTTTTTAGACTACGACAGTGGCCCTGTTGGTAAGCAGGTTTACCTATTAACGCCTGTAACTCCAGAGGTGTCGCATGCGTGTTGCCGATCCTTTAAAAAGGAGGATTCACTGTGTTGGCGGCTAAAGGAACAAGAGGGTCCCTCATCGTCAACACACTGGGTTATTAAGGTATAGACAAATTTACAAGTCTATGATTATAGTTAATATAAGAGTATCATGGCAGCACAGATCGCATTATCATCTGTCATGTATCGGTTGTCATTCAGTTGTCACGAGCCATGAAAAAATGTGGCCAAAACTGGCTCCTGGGCCCCTTAAAAACCGGCCAAGTGCGAGTCGGACTCGTGCACCGAGGGTTCCGTACAAACCTGTAGGTATATAGAGGTAGTAACTTTAAAATTATTAAAAATATTTTTTTTTATATGATGTAACAAAAAAATTTCGCAATTTTTCCTTTATCCGTGCTATAAGACGTTGCCTCGTACCAAATTTCAAGATTCTGAGTTCACGGGAAGAACCCAGTAGGTTTTGATTCCCTTGCGAGTTTCGAAAATTTGTGAAAATTTGCGGCATAAACGGCTTTTGATTGCGTTGGCTTAGAAGTTTGATTGTTTAACAGCTCCAAGAGACAGTAGACCTGAGTATTTGATATAAATTTCAGCTTGATACCTCCACGCGTTCCTGAGAAAAAGGGTCTTAACAGACACACGGATGGACGAACGGACAACAAAGTGATCCTATAAGGGTTCCGTTTTTTCCTTTCGAGGTTAATAGTGGTAGCCGTACAAGCCCAATTTCAAAGAAAAACCGCAAATCTATCTACAGTTTAGACGTTTGGCACAGGCATACTAGAGGTCAAAACACATTTTTTGACCCGCAGTTCTTAAAAAAAATTCCCTTAGGAGGGGAGTGCCGAGACATTTTTTTATTTGTATGGAAAAAAAATTTTTTTTTTTTCAGAAACCTATCGTGTGTGGTATTTTATGAAAGGGCATTTTGAGGCAATTCTAAAAATATACCACATCATTATATTTCAGCCATTTTTTTTAATTAACACAAAAATAATTTTTGAAACATACCAAGTTTGGGGTCCTTGAGATACGATATGGCTGGTTTTTTTTTTGTACAATATACCACAAATGATACGTGATATCCTCATATCTAACCTCAAGAAAGCAATTTTGAAAATAATTTCATTAGGTATTTTTTTTACTTTTTCAATGTTACAAAGTGGCGGAATTCTACTTCAATACCTATTTTACGAGACGTATAGAACTGTACTGCAGATACGGTACATATTAATCATAAAATGATACGTAGTATCCATATATCCAACGGGAAATACGTCTTTAATCATTTAACTGCGTCTTTTCATCAGTTGGTATAGTTTTTGTGGTAGATACTGACTTAAAAAGTGACTGAAAGTTGAATTAAAGATGTTTATTCCTGTTGTTTTTTATCTTATAATTATAATACACATACTATTCATCTTGCTTTTTACATTTTAAAATATATTTTTCTATCTTTATATTTCTTCCTCTCCGTCTTCTAAGTATATACGTTTTGCTGCAAATAAGAAAGCGGTTTGAATGACTTCACTTATTTACGTAAAATCACAGATTATATAATAGTTCTTACGAACAGATATGAATAGAAATAGAAATATCTTTATTCGTGACATTACAGACAGAACAAATAAACTACAGATAATTATAGAATAAAACAGGTGTCACGAAATGGCCTTTTCTCAGCATGTTGCTAGCGTTAGCCAGCGCTGATCTTCCGAAAAGACCATCGGGTGAAAAATTCACGGCAGGTAACAAACATATTTAGCGAGTACACTCTATGATAACAAAAAGGCAATAAAAAAAAACATCAGTAATAAACTTCAAGACAACAATAGAAATGGAAAACTTAATAAAAGAAAAATATAAGTACCTTATAACTACAACGCAACAATCTAGTGACCACGCATCTGACCGGACATGCCGTAGCCTAACATTATAACTCTTAGCCACTAGCGCCAGGGTCAACGCCGTCAACGGCAGACACGTGAAACATAGCACAAAACAATACACTCTAACCTAAAAATCGTAGCTTACATACGACACAGGAGACTATAACTGAAAGAACACAATACACAACATAGCAACAGAAGAAAGCGGGCAAAAAATACAATTGTTAACAAGGAAAATACACACAGCAACGCAAAAGGAACATAACTTAGCGGTACGGTATTACAAACAACTAGTATCAACTCTACAAGTTTCCTCGTTGAGTTGGTGACAAAGCATAAACTTTTTAATGTTCAATTTAAAGCTATGACTACTTTTTAGGTCCCTCAATGGCGGTGGAATATTGTTCCAGCATTTTGACGCCGCATATCGACAGCTCCCTCGGAAAGCGGCCGACGCATGACGAGGCGTCAGCAAATACAACCTACACTCCCGGCGTTCACGTAACCTGATGCCAGCTAGCTTTTCAAATAGATAAGCAGGACTCTTATACTGAAGCACTCCGAACAGCAAGCAAGCCAAGTGAAGCTTACGACGGTGGTGCATTTTAAGCAAGTTGTGCTTATTAAGAAATGGGGTAACATGGCCTCTCAACGGGACACTAAAGCAAAACCGAGCGCAAGCATTTTGAACCCTTTGGATGAGTTTTTTTGTTTTAGAGAGAAGTCTAGGGCCAAACACTGTGTCCACGTAGTTCAGTTTAGATAAAACAAGTGATTCAACTAACCTGATAAGTAAGTTTTCATTAATATATGCTCTAATTTGGTACAGGATCTTAAGTTTATAGAAACAACTCCTAACACCCTCGGCTACATGCTTTTCATATCGAAGCCCACAGTCCATTAGGAGGCCCAAATTACGAGCCTCATATACTCGCTCAATGGGTTCCTCCATCAGCCTAATGTCTAGTGCACTACTGATACCACCCAGTTGTTTTTTGGTGCCAAAAATAATGTATTTGGTTTTACTGGGATTAAGTACAAGGCAGTTTTCTCTGGCCCAGCTTGCAATACTAACAAGGTCCAGATTAAGCTTCTCCAAGGCACTGTTAATTTCTGTTGGCTTACAAGAGATATATACCTGAATGTCATCTGCATAGATGTGGTACTTGCAATGAGTGATGTGGAACTTTATATCAGCGGAATATAAAATGAATAGTAGCGGACCGATGACTGATCCCTGAGGAACCCCTCTAGTAAGGCCAGTCCTGTCCGAGTACAGTGAGGAACCATCATTGAGACTTACTTTCACTTTTTGGGACCGCTTATAGAGGTAGCTGTCAAACCACTTAATAGTACTATTGTCAAAACCATAGTATCTCAGCTTGGACAGTAACAGGCTTATATTTAAACAATCAAATGCCCGGGAAAAATCAAGGAGTACTAGTATTGTGTACATTCCCTTATCTTGAGCATCCAAGATGTTGTCAGTGACATCCAGTAAAGCAGTCATTGTACTGCGACCTTGGCGAAACCCTGACTGAACATCCGGCAAAATATTGTTACTCTCTATGTAGTGCCTTAACTGGTAAGATACAGCTTTTTCCAATATTTTTGACATACATGGCAGTATGCTGATAGGTCTAAGGTCTTTAATCTCAGTTGGGTTTGAGTTTTTGGGTAAGGGCTGTACAATGGCTAATTTCCACACATCTGGAAAAGTGGATGTAAGTAAGGAGGTATTTATTATACTTGTAATAGTGTCAGTGGTATGCGGGAGTGTCATTATCAGCATATTTAGATTAATACCGTCACAGCCTTCAGCATTAGATTTTAAACTTTTTATAATTTTAATAATCTGGTCAGAGCTAATGGTATCTAAATGGAAAATAGAATCACTGTACCTGTGGAACTCTAAAAATGTCAACTTTGATATAGTGACATCTGAAATACCTGGCAGGCTAAGAAAATGTGTGTTTAAGACTGTAGGATTGTTGAGACAAGAGGGTATTTCAGTGATTTTTTTGGGCAGCAAATTAGATTTTAAATTCTTCCATAATGCTTTAGGTTGATTTATTTTATTATTAATATTTAGATTAAAATAGGCAATTTTTTCAGTATAAAGTGCTTTATTTACAACTGATTTTAGGTCTTTGTAATATTTTTTCTTAGACTCACATTGGTTTTTATGGAAGTCTGCAGCAGCTTTGTCTCGCAATCGCATCATGACCTTGACTGTATCAGTAATCCAAGGATAGGACTGGGCCTTGACCAAGGATCTCCTCAGGGGTGCATGCAGATCAAATATTTCAAGTACTTGATGGTTGAAAGTACTCACCATATCATTAACATTTCCCAGCTTAGACACTATGTCCCAATGAACACTCTGCAAGTCCACGTCCAGGTCATCAGAACAGATGTTTTTCAGCGGCCTATAGACAATGCAGTATGGCCTAGGCTTGGTTTTCTGTATGTTGAAGTTGCATACTACCATGCAGTGACCGTACAGGGTACCAGCATGTTCTATTGTTGTGCTTTTTGGCTCTATGTCTGCACAAACAATGTCAATCAGCGATTGGCTAGTATCAGTAAAATGTGTAGGCTGAGATATTAATAGAGATAACCCAAAACTAGTTATGAAATTGTTAAACCCTGTATTTTTACTGCTATTGTTATCTAACAGGTTTAAGTTGAAATCACCTAGTACTACCAAAGCATCGTAGCAGGGTGTTGAGCTAATCGTGTCAGTAATAGCATCCAGAAATAATTGAAGATTCATCCAATTTGGACGATATGCTGTACCGATTACCAGCTTCTTCCCATTGAGAGTCAATGTGATCCACATCTGCTCAACCAACTTATGATCAGGATCGACGGGATGAGCCAAGGTGCGTGCATTAAGATTACGCTTAATATAAAAGCCTACGCCTCCACCACGTGATCGCGCGCCCTGAGGTCTAGGAATATGGCGGAAACTGAACCCCGGAAGTACTGGCGCTCGGCCCTCCTGACCTGCTCTCAACCACGTCTCATTGATCGCTAAAACATCCACATCTTGCCGGGTAGCCGCCGCTATGAAGTCGTCATGATTAGTGCCAAGGGAACCAGCATTGAATAAACCAATATTAAGCGATTTATTTAACATTTTGTTTCAATATCAGACCAAACACATTTGTATAAAACATATTTTTTCTGATTAGATAGTAATTGTTGTAAATTGATAAATGTGTAGTAGAGCCATGATCGCTGATTGCAGTACAAAACTTAAAACTAGATTGTTGCCTATAATAACAGTCTAAATTATTTAAAATTAAAACATTGCCATGCCATGATAAACATGCCAACATAACAATATGTATAATCATAATCACCACAGTAGCCTCAAACGGTGCCGGACCCAAAAACACGCAGAATGTCAGCCTCTGTACGTATGCAGAACGCCTGCTTCCCTTCACTCTGTCGGGCATAGACTCTACCACGCCTCGTCCACGAGAACCTCCACTGGTGTTGACGACACAGTTCGCGTACTTTGTGGAACAGTAGGCGGTTCGTGCGCGTGAGACGCTCGTTGACAAAGATGCGGCGTGGTAGGCCCGGTAGGTTGCTGTCGGAGTAGGTGAAGTTACGGCGCACCCGGGCGGCCTGTAGAAACTCGTCCCGCAGATGCCGCCGTGCCAGCCTGACGACGACGCGACGCGGGCGCCCCCCAGCCTCACCGTCGGAGCTCTCCTCGCCCCGGCTAGCCACTCCGACGCGCTCGGCAAACACCACATCACGCTGCTCCAAGGTGACCCCTAACTTGGCTGCGAGGACAGTGACGGTGTGGACCAGGTTTTCTCCCTTTACCTCGGGAACGTGGCCTATGTCGAGGTCGGAGAACAACGCATCTTGGTCGCGGTCGTTCAGCTCATGCTGAAGGCGCGTCACCGTCTGCTGCAATTCCACCACTTCGTCGCCCCGGGGCGCCGCCTCCAGCTCCGCCGCCTTCTTTTCGACCACTTCCAGCCTCTGCTCGACCCCTTCCAGCCTCTGCTCGACCCCGTCCATCCATGCCGTCAAGCTCGCCAATGAGGCCCGGATCTCCTCCCGGAATGCTCGCTGCTCGGAAATGTACTCCTGGAACTCCTGGCGTAGCGCTGCAACTTCGGCTCCCTGGCTCGTATCAGTGGAAGAAGAAGAGTCTTCCGGGGGACCCTGCATATTGTATGCAGCTCTGACTGGGGTGTTGGTATTTCCCGTCTTCTCCTTTTTGGCCTTGCATTCAGTGCATATCCAGTCCTTAGGGATATCACCTTTTTCAGGCAGGGCCTCACAGTCTCTGTGATAAAGGCGCGGACAGGTAGCGCCACCTCCACGCGGCGACATGAACTTCTTGCAGCCCATGCATTTTGTTCATCGTGGAATTCGTGATTATCGGGCTGCTAACGGAGGAGTATGAAAGTTCCTATCGTAGACGCTAGATGGCGCTAATATAAAAGTTATGGGGACAGATGTCTTATTATTTTTATGTCCGTACACACACGTAAAAAAAAAACAAAACTGGGCGCACACAACAATTATAACTTACTAGCGCACTAATACAGGCACGGCGCTATCTACGAACACTAGCACAACTTTATAGCTCACTGATGTAAACACTGAACAGTTTCGATACTAGGTAACTATTACTTTAATATTTATTAGCGATGTAGTAGCGCACGCACACTACGTACGTGTTACCGTCCGTGACGTCACTCATAGAAAAAGCAAATACGGTTTACGTACCTACGCAATAATACAATGAAGCGGCCTTCAACGCGCGGCACCCCGCACCTCCCGCGCACCCGCACAACCGCTAGGGTTGCATATGCTTGGAAATGTTTTATAGTTAAGGAAATAGTTATTTTGCATTGATTCAGTGTTTAAGTGGTTCGCATGGGGCATAACAATTATAGTTACATGAGCAATATTGATTGATATTTTGTTGCCGCGATGAGAGTATGATTAATATTGACAGATTTGCCACACACTGTCAAAATTAATATGGATTGACAGCTATCTCAATCTTATTCTAATCGCCTTTTAGCAATATCATCATAGTTATTTGAGAGATTTGTATTTCGTTAATAGTCTAAGATACGATAAGCTATTTGTATCTTCATCTGTTATTTTTATTAGCTTTGCTATTTTTTACATCCATCCACATCGCTATAAATAAAAAAATTTCGTGATGACATTGTTCCGAGTTCCGAGTAGCGTCGCGCGCGGTACGACGTGCGTTCAGTGAGCGCGTTGGTAACCTACTGACTTTAGTTTCGCCGGCGGAGGCGCAAAACGTAGGTATATATGAAATGAAATTGAAATGAAAGCATTTATTTCGGACCACGATACATCCATATTATGTTAGTATAAGAACTTATATTAAGAGTAAAATTATGTTATTAAGAACTTATAACTCGCTCGCGCGGGCATGATTCATAGGCCTGGTAAAAGGCGTAAATTGAGAAAATAATAGCGCACCTCACGTTATGGCAATCACCGTGGCAAATTTTGCAGGCTGGTGTGCAAGGGAGGCTCCTTAACTGCATATACAGTCTAATTCGGTCCAATTAGGCTCTAATGAAAGGTTAGGTCTTCTCTTCCATCCCCACTGTTCTGGAGATGGTCGGGTTGCTACGTGACTTTCTAGTGCACGCCCCCATATTTCTCCAGCCTGATATTTTGCCCTTTTTATATGATGGAGGGCAGCGGCAGTAGAAGGTATTAAAGAGAGGGTCTTATCACCGGTCACAAACATTTGGCGTCGAGCTTCATTCACGTGTGTCAAATCGCACTGAGGATTGTACATTTTGTCGGTGAACATCTCCAGTGATATGATATAGTCGTCGGTAATCTCTTTAACACTGGGTGGGAGAGCTAAGCATGTAAACGCTGCAGTGCTTCCACGCAGACTTTGTCGTTTTTGATCGTTATTATCACTTAGATAACACTAATAATAAACAGGACAGCACAGTTCATTACAATTCCAGTAGAACTGTGTCACTTTGTAATATTGAAAAATTATACACATAAAAATAAAATAAAAAATACTAAATGAAATTATTTTGAAAATTGTTTTCTTGGGGTTAGATATCAAGATATAACGTATCATTTGTGATACTGTACAAAAAAGAAGTTGCGTATATCGTATCTGAAGGAGTCTAACCTTGATATTTTGTGTCAAAAACTATACCAGCTTATGAAAAGGAGCAGTTAAAGGGTTAAAGAGGTATTTTCCGTTGGACATATAGATACTACGTATCATTTTATGATTAATATGTACTGTATCTGTACTACAGTTCCATAAGTCACGCCAAATAGGTATTGAAGTAGAACTGTGTCACTTTGTAATATTGAAAAATTAAAAAAAATACTTAATGAAGTTATTTCCAAAATTGCTTCTTTAAGGTTAGATATGAGGATATTACGTATAATTTGTGGTATATTGTGTTTTAAAAAAATTTGCCATATCGTGTCTGGAGGAGCCCAAACTTGGTATGTTTCGAAAATTATTTTTGTGTTAATTAAAAAAAAATGGCTGAAATGTAATGATGTCGTATATTTTTAGAATTGCCTCAAAATTCCCTTTCATAAGATACTACACGCAATAGGTTTCTAAAAAAAAAAATTTTTTTTCCATACAAATAAAAAAATGTCTCGGCACTCCCCTCCTAAGGGAATTTTTTTTAAGAACTGCGGGTCAAAAAATGTGTTTTGACCTCTAGTATGCGTGTGCCAAACGGCTAAACTGTAGATCGATTTGCGGTTTTTTTAATCGTACGGCTACCACTATAAATGTCAGAATCTTTAGAGCGTAAATTGATATAAATATAATTATATAATTTTCAATGACTCAGTACATAAAAAGTGTCAAATTCCTTATTGTCACAAAATGAGGGATGTCTAAATAGACAAACTCTCCTTAAGTGGCCAAAACCGGGGCATCTGCGCTAAATTGTTTTCAACCGACTTCAAGATTTCGAAGGAGTAGGTTCTCAATTAGTCGGGATCTTTTTTTGGCTATTATTTTTTTTATGTATGTTGACCGATTATTCGAAGACCACTGGGCCGATTTGGGAAATTATTTTTTCGTTTGAAAAAGTATACTTCACAGTTGGTCCGATTGTAACCAGGTCGGGATCTGATGATGGGATCCTGGAGAAATCGAGGGAACTCTTCAATTATTATAGGCAACACCTACTAGTGATTTGAGTATTTTTATAGTAGCTCGGGCATTTGCTTTTGGAATGACGGAGGCTAAGTGAAGTCGTTTTTTTTTGTTTAGAATTATTATATGATAACATACCTACTATTACACGTGTTTTTGAAACCCAGATGCTTACGTGTTAACAATGCACTCAAAATAAATTATAATTATGCACAATTCTTAGAAGTAAGTTGACTTGTGTCACTTGGCTTCGTCATTTTGAAGCTTTTATTTTATTTTTGACTAGCTGTGCCCGCGGCTCCGCCCGCGTGGAATTCGGTCTGTGTCAGTAAGCGACTAATTCACCCCTAATTTCTCTCCCGCTACCCTGAAGGCGGAACTTGAAGTAAAGTTGACAGATGGATACGCTAGAGGACAGTAGTCCTAATAAAATATTTTACAATTACCACTAAATGAAACTACACTCATAAATGAATACTTTTTTTTTATTATTTATTTTTTTGGCATGATTTAAACGACATAGAGAGTAGTAGGTGTATATCGGACGATACAGGACCACTTTTGTATTTATACGTTCATGTCCACGGCAAATATCATCCAAATCGATCCTCCCGTCAAATCAGTCAAAGCATGAAAGGTAAGAACAGGCGGGGGGTCACAAATGCAGAAATGATTTTTTTCTATTTGAGGTGCACTTGGAGGGGGGGGGGGGGGGGGTCCATGACCCATGCAAATTTAATTCCATTTTACATGTTTCTCAATCGTATGGGTCGGGTACAGGTCGCATTTTAGTGACGTGACGCTTTTTCGTGACGGTCACGTGACTTTTTTTCGCCTAGGCCCCCATCCGCGAACCGTCCGATAAGGAACTTCGTTCCAAAACTACCACCGGTTCTAACCCTACACCTCTGGCCCAAGAAGTATTATGACCGAAAAGAAATTCGACGGGACTTATTTTTTTCAAAACAGTTTCAATACATTATTAGATCTTAAAGATACAAAATAATGCGTAGTTCTTCAAGAAGACATATCAAAACAGCTTGAGAGACAGATAATGTACCTATTGTTTAATTATAAAGAAAAATAAATCCTAATCTGACTGCTTCACAAAACGTTTGATACGTTTTCCTACCTAAACCTATAAATGAGTCCTATAACCTGTGTCCTATAAATGTTAGATGATTTTGTAGTAGTTTTTTGGTTTGGGCCATGCATCTTTGTCCGTCATATATAGTCCTCGAACCTGCAATAACCCTTTGATATTCATGACTTTTTCAAATATTTCTTAAGAGCGGGTAAAGGTAAATTTAAAGCATCGACGGGTTATAAATATGAACACCTTGACCAAAAAATTACAAATTATTTCAATACCAACTTTCAACATACAAACTTTCAACCCCCTTTTCACCCCTTCCAGGGTTGATTTTCGGGATGATTTCTTTGTCCTTTCCCGGGACTCAAACTATCTCTACACAAAATTTCATCATTATCCGTTCAGCCGTTAACGAATTAAAAATTCTTGGAACGTGTTCTGTTATCGATTCTAAGTATCTTCAGCCAACTTTTTTTCGAATATATTCCATGAACAGACTTTATTATATGTATAGATAGTTTTTATTGAAAGTACCTTTCAGGCGTCACTTCCATTATTTATTTTTTATTTTTTGGACCTACGGTTCTAAAGTAAGATGGTGGGAGGGGGGGGGGGGGTTGAAGAAGAAACTATCCTTTGTCATTTCTCGAGACCCATACTATCTCTATACCAATTTTCATCTAAATCAGTTCAGCGTTAAAAAATTCCTCATACCACCTTCCAACCCCCTTTTCACCCCCACAAGGGTTTGAAAACGATCCTATGACGTTTCTCGAGACTTAAATTATCTCCATACTCATTTCTATCTAAATCGTTTCAGCGGTTAAAAATTCTCCATACAAACTTTCAACCCCATTTTCACCCCCACCAGGGTTGATTTTCGGGATGAAAACTATATATTATCCTTTCCCAGGACTCAAACTATATCTATATAAAATTTCATCAAAATCCGTTCAGCCGTTTTCACGTGATGCGCGGTCAAATAAACAGACAAACAGATAAACAGATAAACAGATAAACAGATAAACAGATAAACAGATAAACAGACAAACAGATAAACAGACAAAAATTCTAAAAATTGTTGGAAAGTGTTCTGTTATCGATTCTAAGTATCCCCAGCCAACTTTTTTTCGATTATCTTCCATGTACAGACTTTCGACCCTCTTCAGCTTTATTATATGTATAGATAGTTTATTCCGCAATACCTACTGTCGTTCAAAAAGTAAAATTTTGGTATAAAGGTAACTGAGGTAACTACTTAAATACTATTTCTTTGTTTGTTACGTGTAAATGCGATAATTATAAGTCTTGTTAATAACTGTTGAACCCTTAGAGCATTCAACCCGGAGTAGCCATGTCTGTTATTTTCTATACAAAAAAGCCTGCCAATTTTTGCGGGGGAGGAAAACGTCAAATGTATGGCAATTCGTAAGTAACTTACAAATAGCCACGTCATATAAACGTCAGTCCATACAATAAATGACGTAATGTGTGACCGCCGGTCATATGTTTTCGGCAGAGGGGAACGCAACGCTTGTCAATGGCGACTCCGGTTGAACCTGTGGACATGAATAAAATATATCACGAGTTCGATATCAAGGCAGTCCAGTCCAGATAAATTAAGTAAAGGAATGACTTCTTCAAACAAAACAGCTAACAATTAAGCTATGCAAAAATATTTGCGACGAAAAATCGCAACGACTAATCGCCAAACTATCACCCACCTATATCCCAAGACCGGAAGTACGTCGGGTCGCCGTCTCGCGGCGGCTAAGTAAACATCCGTCCGCCGGATGTGAATTCTCCCATTCGCCGTTAACAGAAGCACATCCGGTTTGCGTTTTGTCTATGGCATGTCGTGTGAGAAGTCTAGAACTGAGAGACGATACGAGTAGGTTGCAAAAATCAGTCGAGGCATTTTAAAAATTTGTGCTAATTATTTTATTTACGGTAACCACAGTCCGAATACAACCCCACCAACTCGTAGAAACTTCTAGGCCTAAAGTTTGACAACATACAGTCTTTTTATCTAGATTATAGGGAAACCTACAAGAAGACTACAGTCAAGCATGAGTCGGACTTAAAAATATAACTGTTAAAACGTCGAGTGACAATTATAACTCACTAATTACTATCACAACTTTATAGCTGTGATGAACCACATTGGTAAATAATTTTAAACAGAAAAGAACAAACTTCACTTAGCCTCCACCTTAACAAAAGCAAATGCCCGAGCTACTGTACATAATACTCAAATCCATATAGGTGTGCCTATAATATTTAAAGAGTTCCCTCGATTTCTCCTGACATGATGACAATGGTACCAACTGTAAAGTGTACTCATACAAATAAAATAAAAAAATTCCAATCGTTCCAGGGGGGCCATTTTTGAGATTCGAGCGCTCGAATTCAAAAAATTTAATCTCGAAAATAATCACACACAAACATTTGTCGACATTATTTTGCCATGAAATTAATAGTTTAGTTAATCATGATTTTAAATTACTATCGCTTTTATTTTTAAACTACTATTTCATGGTTTTAGACAGAGTTTGAAATCTCAGATTCGAGCGCTAGAATCCCAAAAATCGCCCCCCAGCAGTCTCCGAACAATTGGTGATCATACATAAAAAAAGCAAAAATAAAGATCCCGACCAATTGAGAACCTCCTCCTTCAAAATCTTGAAGTCAATAAAAAACAAGATTGATTTTAGTTGAATTATTTTTTGCACTTTGTGAATTTTGGTTGTAATCTGACGAAAATTGTGTGATATTCTTACGCCTAAGGCGGTTATCACACTGCTGCGGTTTCCGCATGTGGCGACGGTGTGCGAGCGAGATAGCGCTGTAGTGTATAGAACGCATTCCAATGAATAAAGAGTAGTTTTATTTAGAATCTGGTTGTATCAATACGTCTCCCGACTTCCATCCTCATAGCGCTCTGCTTGTGTATATTGCTGTCTCGTTTACGCTCTGACGCGGCGCCAGTGTAAGATCCGCAGGCACGAATCCGACTCGTTATCGATAAAATTAGAATTAATGAACCTCCTAGATGTCGGAGTTAAAATACCAATAATCCGATCATATCCTGTGCCACGCTGGAACTTTCAAAAAGCCGACTGGGGGGGCTACACCAAGATGCTGGATGATTCCATCAGATGGATACCGTCACTAGTAGAAAACTACGAAAGATTCTCAAAACTAATAATCTCAACGGCTAAAAAACATATTATTTTAATTCAAAGTTTGTTTCTAACTGTTGATGATGGATTATTATAATTTGGAAATTTATGTAGAAGACACAGTTCAGGTAAGAAAGTATATCAAACTTGTATGTAATTTATTTTCAATAGTCAGATTTGGACTCATCTTTTTTCTTTGGTATTTTTCTTAAACTATAACCTATTGTTGGTTAATCTAACTTTGGTTTGATATGTTTTCTTATAGAACAACGCACTATATGTATTGTTTAGTTTTGATGTACTGTTGTTTTGAAAAAATAAGTCCCGCCGAGTTTCTTGCCGGACATAATTCTTCTCGGGTCAGAGGTGTAGGGTTAGAACCGGTGTAGTTTGATTTTTTTTCTCTCTCTTTTACTTTGACGTGTAAAAGTGCCCTTGTGGCCTACTTACTGAATAAATGTTTGAGTTTGAGTTTGAGTTTGAATTCCACGAGGATATCGAAAGCAATATATACCATGTTGGAACTCCAATACCGAGTCCCTGTGGCAAGAATACACGAGCACCGGAGATCGTAATGTCGCTCATGCCCTCATAACGTCACTGAACGAAGCGCGACAGCTCAAATGGGAAAACACAGTCCAAGGCATGAGCTTCACCCATTCAAGCCGGAAGGCGTGGCACCTACTAAAACGCCTTACATCTGGAGCTGGTGGTCAGGCCAATGTAAGCAAAGTAAGCCCTAATGGGATAGCGAATAGAATCGTAAAACTATCAAGGGCGCCTGGGCACAAAGCCCACACCCACGCCGTTAGGAGGGAGCTGAAAATGCTGAAATCAAAGTCTACCCCAGATCCATACTTCAGCCGTTCAGTCACCGCTGGCGAAATACTATCCGGCATAAAGTGCATCAAATGCGGCAAGGCTTGCGGAGAAGACAACATTTTCCCAGAGTTTATTAAGCACTTTGGACCTCGTGTACATGAATGGCTTGCAAAATTCTTCACAAATATCATTAATTCTGGCAAAATTCCGCCCTCAATGAAACGGGCAAAGATAACCGCAATCCTTAAACCCGCAATACCAGCAGACCGAGCAGACAGCTACCGCCCTATCGCACTCCTCAGCACGGTGTACAAACTCCTTTAACGAGTAATCTTAGACCGCATTGCACCGACGATAGAAAAGCATATCCCTCAGGAGCAAGCAGGATTTCGCCCAGGACGCAGCTGCAGTGACCAAGTTCTTGCGCTCACGACTCATTTAGAAAAAGGCTTCAACGAAAATCTCAAGTCGTCAACTGCCTTTATCGATCTGACAGCCGCCTACGACACCGTGTGGCGCCAGGGCCTCCTGTTTAAATTCCTCAAGGTGATCCCATGCATAAAAATATATAAAATCATTGAGGATGCTCTTACCAACAGACCTTTTCGCGTCCTCCTTGGCGACGAGTCCAGCGGTACTAGGGTGTTAAATAACGGTCTGCCACAGGGATCAGTCCTGGCTCCCACACTTTTCAACTTGTACACTTACGATATGCCTGAGACGCAATCGAGGAAATTCGCATACGCTGACGATTTAGCGCTAGTCTCGCAGGATCGCAATATGAACACCACTGAAGACCGCCTAAAACATGACTTGGCCACCATGGATGAGTACTTTACTCGCTGGCGCCTGTGTCCTAACGCCTCGAAGACTGAAGTGTGCTGCTTTCACCTAAACAATCGCCTAGCCAGCACGAAACTCAGCATTCCATTCAAAGGCTCCACGCTAAACCACAACCCTTTTCCCAAATATCTGGGCGTTACCCTAGACCGAAGTCTTACTTATAGCTCGCACCTCAATAACACCGCAGCCAAGCTAAGGACCAGGAATAACATCTTGCAAAAACTAACAGGGACGACGTGGGGGGCCTCTGCTAGCTGCCTTCGCACAACCGCTTTGGCGCTGGTGTATTCGACAGCGGAATACTGTGCCTCCTCTTGGCTCAACAGCGCCCACACAAGTGCCATTGACACCCAGTTAAACGCTTCAATGCGTCTTGTAACAGGATGCATGAAACCCACCCCCGTGCACTGGCTTCCGGCTCTGAGTGGCATTGCCCCTCCCCACCTCCGCCGTAAACAACACCTGCTCAGAGAGATAGACAAAGCTAATAAACACCCGGAACTGCCTCTAAACAGAGACCTCGCCACGTTCATCCACACAAGGCTGAAGTCCCGAAATCCACCAGCCCTACTCACTCACCAGCCGCGCCTCCAGTGGAACCTAAACGACGCCTGGGCAGAAGAATGGCTAGAGGCAGACACTCCAACGGGTCTCTTTGAGCTGAACCCGCGCGAACGCGCTCCTGGATTCAGCGAATCGCGCCGTGTGTGGTGCATGCTCAACCGCCTGAGAACAGGGGTCGGTCACTGTGCTTACCTACGGAAAAAATGGGGATGGAGCGACCAGGAATGCTGCGCGTGTGGATGCCCAAAGCAAACGGTTTGGCATATCGCTTTGGAGTGCCCGCTTACAAAGTATGATGGTCCAGTGGAAGATTTTAAGAAAGTAACGAGCGCAGCTATTAACTACTTGGAGCAATGTAAATTTAGAATATAAGTATTGTAATTTAGACAGTGTACCTACTTGCCATACGATAAATAAATAAAATGAACCATTGCCATTTAAATGAATTTTGGCGTTTGTAAACTGAATACGGTCGTTGTAGTTAATAGCATTGCATATAAAATTTGCGATCAATCACATTATTGTAATCTGCCTGTTGCCTTTAGATTTCTTATTTTTATATGTGTTAAAGTATTATTTCTAGTTTTTTTTGGAAAGTATCCTAAGTATCCTTTCTATTTATTTTTGGAGTTCAAAATAAAAGACGACTGTTGTATGTTTCACGAATCAAAACACAATAATGAGAGCAACAAATCTCGTCTGGTTTGATTGCTACACTATCCTTATTGCTAGATCCGGGCATCTGGCAGCTTTTAATGGGTGGAGTTCAGGAGTCACAGACTATTTTTTTTAATTGGAAAATAGTAATACCAAAATAGGTAAATTCGTTCCAAAACTGCCGAAGTTGTCTCAGTTATAAAGAATAGGGCCTATATTTTAACATTTGAATAAAAAACATTGCGAATTGTTTAGGTAGGTAATTTCTCATAATATTGCATCAAACTCAGAACTCTAGGGTTGGTTTTCATGAAGTGGTTTGCATTATTTGACCGCCACCACACAGCTGCCAGATATCCAGATCTAGAAATAAGAAAAGTATAGCCAGCGGACTAGAGGGGTTTCGTTGCTCTCATTATTGGTCATATCACTCATATCTGGCGTGGCTCGCTCTCCGTCTACAAGGACAATTTTCAGAAGACACTCCTAACGTCTGACATGTGACCATCTACATCAAAAAGTACCATTGGTAGCCGGCGCTTACGCTATTATTGCTCCAGCACAAATTTGAATCTGTAAAACGTAGGTACCAATGACGTAAGCACCTAATGGTACCTTTCATGTGGACTACCGCATATACTGTAACATAAATACTGGTGATTCGTTTAAGGGCTTAATTGTTATCGTATTGCGATTATGAAAATGGTAGGAAAAAAATTTTTGGATGCGAAAAAAAAATTTTTCCACTCCAGCACTTCTATATGCTAATTAAATGACTGATAGTGGTATCTATACATCATTTAAGTGAAGGCGCTAAAGTCTATTTGTCTATAGGTACTTTCTATAACTGCTAGCAGTCACACAATAGTAGTTTATGTAACTGTTACGTAATAAGGGTCCTTAAAACATGCTCATTTCATAAAACCACACTCAAAACTTTATCATGTCTTTTTTAAAGTATTAATATCTTAAATAATTTAGTTTTCATATTTATGAAAAGCATAATAGTACTTTAATGTAAACTTTTGCATTGAGAGTTACTTGAACGAAGCCATATTTTTTTGCAATTGAAAACCAACTCGTGATCTGTCTATGACATTTAGTGAAGAAGTTAATTTTTAAAAAGTTTCAACACATTGTACGGCTTAATTTTTGTATTTAAACTCGTATATTATGTTAACATCAAGAAGTTTATGTTAATTTTGATAAAATAAGTGACAAGAAAGCTTCACAGTGAATATCCGAAGACTTCGGCACAAAAGTAAGAGTTATTAGTTGATAAAAAAATCTTAAAACAAAATTGATTTATGTACTCGTGACACTTAAGAACTTTAAAATTAATCTTGAAGCAAATCAAATTATTTTGTTCAATATTTTTTGATTTGCAATTTTTAAGTAGTTACACTACTATATATAAACTGAAAATAGATGTCATATACTTCAGAAAAAGTGACCAAACCCTCCGGTGTCCGAGGCCAGATTTGAACTGGCGTTAGTAGTGTAACTACTTAAAAATTGCAAATCAAAAAATATTGAACAAAATAATTTGATTTGCTTCAAGATTCATAGATGGCAGCACCATCTCTCTCGCTATACCAGAATCACGTAAGAGATTCGGATAGGAGGTGCAAGCACGTACTGCGCATGCCCTTAGAGTATGGTCAACGGCGCCTAGCCGTTTCAAATTCAGAGATTGCATATACATGAGAAAATTTGTCAAGTTCCGCCGTGACCGGGTGGTCTAGTGGTCAGGACGTCAGCCGCGAAAGCTGAAGACGCCAGTTCAAATCTGGCCTCGGACACCGGAGGGTTTGGTCACTTTTTCTGAAGTATATGACATCTATTTTCAGTTTATATATAGTAGTGTAACTACTTAAAAATTGCAAATCAAAAAATATTGAACAAAATAATTTGATTTGCTTCAAGATTAATTTTAAAGTTCTTAAGTGTCACGAGTACATAAATCAATTTTGTTTTAAGATTTTTTTATCAACTAATAACTCTTACTTTTGTGCCGAAGTCTTCGGATATTCACTGTGAAGCTTTCTTGTCACTTATTTTATCAAAATTAACATAAACTTCTTGATGTTAACATAATATACGAGTTTAAATACAAAAATTAAGCCGTACAATGTGTTGAAACTTTTTAAATATTAACTTCTTCACTAAATGTCATAGACAGATCACGAGTTGGTTTTCAATTGCAAAAAAATATGGCTTCGTTCAAGTAACTCTCAATGCAAAAGTTTACATTAAAGTACTATTATGCTTTTCATAAATATGAAAACTAAATTATTTAAGATATTAATACTTTAAAAAAGACATGATAAAGTTTTGAGTGTGGTTTTATGAAATGAGCATGTTTTAAGGACCCTTATTACGTAACAGTTACATAAACTACTATTGTGTGACTGCTAGCAGTTATAGAAAGTACCTATAGACAAATAGACTTTAGCGCCTTCACTTAAATGATGTATAGATACCACTATCAGTCATTTAATTAGCATATAGAAGTGCTGGAGTGGACAAATTTTTTTTTCGCATCCAAAAATTTTTTTCCTACCATTTTCATAATCGCAATACGATAACAATTAAGCCCTTAAACGAATCACCAGTATTTATGTTACAGTATATGCGGTAGTCCACATGAAAGGTACCATTAGGTGCTTACGTCATTGGTACCTACGTTTTACAGATTCAAATTTGTGCTGGAGCAATAATAGCGTAAGCGCCGGCTACCAATGGTACTTTTTGATGTAGATGGTCACATGTCAGACGTTAGGAGTGTCTTCTGAAAATTGTCCTTGTAGACGGAGAGCGAGCCACGCCAGATATGAGTGATATGACCAATAATGAGAGCAACGAAACCCCTCTAGTCCGCTGGCTATACTTTTCTTATTTCTAGATCTGGATATCTGGCAGCTGTGTGGTGGAGGTCAAATAATGCAAACCACTTCATGAAAACCAACCCTAGAGTTCTGAGTTTGATGCAATATTATGAGAAATTACCTACCTAAACAATTCGCAATGTTTTTTATTCAAATGTTAAAATATAGGCCCTATTCTTTATAACTGAGACAACTTCGGCAGTTTTGGAACGAATTTACCTATTTTGGTATTACTATTTTCCAATTAAAAAAAATAGTCTGTGACTCCTGAACTCCACCCATTAAAAGCTGCCAGATGCCCGGATCTAGCAATAAGGATAGTGTAGCAATCAAACCAGACGAGATTTGTTGCTCTCATTATTGTGTTTTGATTCGTGAAACATACAACAGTCGTCTTTTATTTTGAACTCCAAAAATAAATAGAAAGGATACTTAGGATACTTTCCAAAAAAAACTAGAAATAATACTTTAACACATATAAAAATAAGAAATCTAAAGGCAACAGGCAGATTACAATAATGTGATTGATCGCAAATTTTATATGCAATGCTATTAACTACAACGACCGTATTCAGTTTACAAACGCCAAAATTCATTTAAATGGCAATGGTTCATTTTATTTATTTATCGTATGGCAAGTAGGTACACTGTCTAAATTACAATACTTATATTCTAAATTTACATTGCTCCAAGTAGTTAATAGCTGCGCTCGTTACTTTCTTAAAATCTTCCACTGGACCATCATACTTTGTAAGCGGGCACTCCAAAGCGATATGCCAAACCGTTTGCTTTGGGCATCCACACGCGCAGCATTCCTGGTCGCTCCATCCCCATTTTTTCCGTAGGTAAGCACAGTGACCGACCCCTGTTCTCAGGCGGTTGAGCATGCACCACACACGGCGCGATTCGCTGAATCCAGGAGCGCGTTCGCGCGGGTTCAGCTCAAAGAGACCCGTTGGAGTGTCTGCCTCTAGCCATTCTTCTGCCCAGGCGTCGTTTAGGTTCCACTGGAGGCGCGGCTGGTGAGTGAGTAGGGCTGGTGGATTTCGGGACTTCAGCCTTGTGTGGATGAACGTGGCGAGGTCTCTGTTTAGAGGCAGTTCCGGGTGTTTATTAGCTTTGTCTATCTCTCTGAGCAGGTATTGTTTACGGCGGAGGTGGGGAGGGGCAATGCCACTCAGAGCCGGAAGCCAGTGCACGGGGCTGGGTTTCATGCATCCTGTTACAAGACGCATTGAAGCGTTTAACTGGGTGTCAATGGCACTTGTGTGGGCGCTGTTGAGCCAAGAGGAGGCACAGTATTCCGCTGTCGAATACACCAGCGCCAAAGCGGTTGTGCGAAGGCAGCTAGCAGAGGCCCCCCACGTCGTCCCTGTTAGTTTTTGCAAGATGTTATTCCTGGACCTTAGCTTGGCTGCGGTGTTATTGAGGTGCGAGCTATAAGTAAGACTTCGGTCTAGGGTAACGCCCAGATATTTGGGAAAAGGGTTGTGGTTTAGCGTGGAGCCTTTGAATGGAATGCTGAGTTTCGTGCTGGCTAGGCGATTGTTTAGGTGAAAGCAGCACACTTCAGTCTTCGAGGCGTTAGGACACAGGCGCCAGCGAGTAAAGTACTCATCCATGGTGGCCAAGTCATGTTTTAGGCGGTCTTCAGTGGTGTTCATATTGCGATCCTGCGAGACTAGCGCTAAATCGTCAGCGTATGCGAATTTCCTCGATTGCGTCTCAGGCATATCGTAAGTGTACAAGTTGAAAAGTGTGGGAGCCAGGACTGATCCCTGTGGCAGACCGTTATTTAACACCCTAGTACCGCTGGACTCGTCGCCAAGGAGGACGCGAAAAGGTCTGTTGGTAAGAGCATCCTCAATGATTTTATATATTTTTATGCATGGGATCACCTTGAGGAATTTAAACAGGAGGCCCTGGCGCCACACGGTGTCGTAGGCGGCTGTCAGATCGATAAAGGCAGTTGACGACTTGAGATTTTCGTTGAAGCCTTTTTCTAAATGAGTCGTGAGCGCAAGAACTTGGTCACTGCAGCTGCGTCCTGGGCGAAATCCTGCTTGCTCCTGAGGGATATGCTTTTCTATCGTCGGTGCAATGCGGTCTAAGATTACTCGTTAAAGGAGTTTGTACACCGTGCTGAGGAGTGCGATAGGGCGGTAGCTGTCTGCTCGGTCTGCTGGTATTGCGGGTTTAAGGATTGCGGTTATCTTTGCCCGTTTCATTGAGGGCGGAATTTTGCCAGAATTAATGATATTTGTGAAGAATTTTGCAAGCCATTCATGTACACGAGGTCCAAAGTGCTTAATAAACTCTGGGAAAATGTTGTCTTCTCCGCAAGCCTTGCCGCATTTGATGCACTTTATGCCGGATAGTATTTCGCCAGCGGTGACTGAACGGCTGAAGTATGGATCTGGGGTAGACTTTGATTTCAGCATTTTCAGCTCCCTCCTAACGGCGTGGGTGTGGGCTTTGTGCCCAGGCGCCCTTGATAGTTTTACGATTCTATTCGCTATCCCATTAGGGCTTACTTTGCTTACATTGGCCTGACCACCAGCTCCAGATGTAAGGCGTTTTAGTAGGTGCCACGCCTTCCGGCTTGAATGGGTGAAGCTCATGCCTTGGACTGTGTTTTCCCATTTGAGCTGTCGCGCTTCGTTCAGTGACGTTATGAGGGCATGAGCGACATTACGATCTCCGGTGCTCGTGTATTCTTGCCACAGGGACTCGGTATTGGAGTTCCAACATGGTATATATTGCTTTCGATATCCTCGTGGAATTCAAACTCAAACTCAAACATTTATTCAGTAAGTAGGCCACAAGGGCACTTTTACACGTCAAAGTAAAAGAGAGAGAAAAAAAATCAAACTACACCGGTTCTAACCCTACACCTCTGACCCGAGAAGAATTATGTCCGGCAAGAAACTCGGCGGGACTTATTTTTTCAAAACAACAGTACATCAAAACTAAACAATACATATAGTGCGTTGTTCTATAAGAAAACATATCAAACCAAGGTTAGATTAACCAACAATAGGTTATAGTTTAAGAAAAATACCAAAGAAAAAAGATGAGTCCAAATCTGACTATTGAAAATAAATTACATACAAGTTTGATATACTTTCTTACCTGAACTGTGTCTTCTACATAAATTTCCAAATTATAATAATCCATCATCAACAGTTAGAAACAAACTTTGAATTTAAATAATATGTTTTTTAGCCGTTGAGATTATTAGTTTTGAGAATCTTTCGTAGTTTTCTACTAGTGACGGTATCCATCTGATGGAATCATCCAGCATCTTGGTGTAGCCCCCCCAGTCGGCTTTTTGAAAGTTCCAGCGTGGCACAGGATATGATCGGATTATTGGTATTTTAACTCTTATTTTTTATTAATTAAGTTTTTGCTACTGTCGTAGAAAAAGTTTCGTGTGCAACGGTACATAATTAGGTCTTAAAATTCTCGGGTATGTTATTACAAAATTCGGCTTCGCCTCGAATCTTAAGAACCCTTATTATGTACCTGTTGCACAAAATACTATTGTGTATGGGACACGTGGTCCCAGCCGGCCAACATTAAAATACGATACCAATTATGCCCTTGAAGGATCACCACTATTTTGATTACACCCTGTATGTAGGTATCATTACTCTATATCAAACAGCGCTCTAACATAACGTTTCATTGAATCCAAGCTACACAGTTAAAGAGGTGTCTTTAAAACAAACAATCTAACCCGTCCGCTGCCCAGTGGACCAAATCGAACGTCCAATAGCTGTCCGTAGCTTCCGCACGATTACTCGACAGTGGAGGGTTAAAATTGTATAGGGAATGGGGTTTACGATCGTATTTATAAGACTATTGTAGTAAATAAAGGCTGTGCTTTGTGATTTTCGTAAAAAATAAGCGCTATTCTTCAATTGTCACGGTTTCTGCGTCTTTTATGTTATATGTTTTTAATGTGTTATTGTTTGATGTCACTCAATTATAAAAATACCCTGCAGTAATGTTTTTATTGACATCTTAAAATTGAGCAAGCGCCCTTGAGACCTACTTGCAAAACAATAGGGATGATATTGATGACACATGTTGAATTTCGTAATGAATTGAATGGATGCAAAATGATATATAAAGTAAAAAAAAAAAAAATTAAATGGTTCAAAGATACGAGACTTCAAAATTTTACCGTCGCAATATTTTACCGTCAAAATAGCAATTTCATAATTTTTTTCATACTTTAAACAGGGAGACTAGGCAACTGTGACGTCACTGTTTCATATCATTTTGTTAGGAGCGTTTTGAGAAACAAAAGCGTGTGACAGATTTTGAATTTCATTTCTGACTTTTGTGTTGCTTTGACGCAATTAGCCCCAAATTGACATTTGATACTTACAACAAGACGAATAGATTGATACCATACATGAAATAAATTCATCATGCTTATTGTTTTTTTCAATTTATACCTGTATCTCCTCAGAAAATGCGCTGGTGGCCCGGCGGTAAGACGTCAGACTTTCAATCCGGAGGTCGCGGGTTCAAACCCCGGCTCGTACCACTAAATTTTTCGAAACTTATGTACGAAATATCACTAGATATTTACCAGTCGCTTTTCGGTGAATGAAAACATCGTGAGGAAACCGGATCTAATTCCAACAAGGCCTAGTTTCCCCTCTGGGTTGAAAGGTAAGATGGCAGTCACTTTCGTAAAAACTAGTGCTTACGCCAATGATTGGGATTAGGTTGCCGAGCGGACCCCAGGCTCAATAGAGCAAAAAGCTGGGATAAACGATGGGAGGAAGAAGAGACCTGTATCTCCTCATTGCCCAAAATTTAATAATAAATGGATTAGCGAATTTACGAAAGCGACCGCCATCTGACATTCAAAATCAACCCCCATGCCAACTCTGGGCCTTAATAGAATATGGGATAACGTCCGGCCAACTGGGCCTTAATAAAATATGGGATAACGTCCGGCCAACTGGGCCTTAATAGAATATGGGATAACGTCCGGCCAACTGGGCCTTAATAAAATATGGGATAACGTCCGGCCAACTGGGCCTTAATAGAATATGGGATAACGTCCGACCAACTGGGCCTTAAAAGAATATGGGATAACGTCCGGCCAACTGGGCCTAAATAGAATATGGGATAACGTCCGGCCAACTGGGCCTTAATAAAATATGGGATAACGTCCGGTTTGAATTGAACCTGTATCCTTTGGATTGAAAGCCTTGCCGACAGACAAACCTACACAGTACTCTGTTTGCAAAAAATACTTAATAGTACAGTCACCGGCAATAGTATCTTCCTACACGAAGGCAGCAAAAATATGTGACACGCTCTTATGGCCCTACAAATAAGAGCGCGTCATATATTTTTGCGGCCTTCGTGTAGGATGATACTATTTCCGGTGACTGTACACCACTCTGTTATTTTTATTAAGTTAATATTATTTATGTACATAGGTCTATTTTAGTAATTTGTAGGAGTATGTGTGTCGGTGTGTATTGCTCTCCTACTTTAAATTAGTTCTTCATTTCCTACCAATCAATCAATCACCCAATCAATCAAATGATTTAATGCCATAAAAACACACGTCAAAGATAAAAAATATACATATTAGAAAATACAATATAAATAAATAAATATACAAATCAGATGAACAAAAACACAAAAAGTAATAAAAAAATCAATAAAATACCCATTTATCAAAACAAAATGTTAAACAAATAACAATTAAATAACAATAACATTCTAAATATAGAAACCAACTCAAAGGTTGTCTGGAAGAGATGGTTTTTTAACGATAAGACCGCCTGTTAAATTGTTACCTAATTTTAAGTTAATTGTAAAAAAAATATATTTTATTTTATATTTTTGTGTAATGAATGATGAATAATAATAATATTTACACACTTACTCTGTGTAAAGTTATTTTTGTTAATAACAAATTGGACCTTACTTGTTTCAATTGCTCTCGTTACACACTTTTACACAAAACATTATTATTTAACACGAAACGCCCGTCTAGCCGAAAACCAATTAACATGGGGCCGAGCAAGCACGCAGTGAAATATGTGTAAAACCTTTAAATACGTGTCATGGTATGCGGCCGATAAGGATCAAATTAAATCGTGCGTTACCTAATAGAACCCTACGCACGCGATGATAAATGCAAAGATTACATGTAAACAGTAGAGCCACCACTACGGCTTAAATATAATTTAATGCATGTTATCTTTTGTACTGCTCAAATCATATTCCTTTGTTTTCACTTTACAGGTCCCTCATTTGAATTTCACATTATTTTAAATCCTAAGTCATTACATTTTTCATAATGTTAGTTAGTTAAGTATACAAAAATATTTATAATATAATGTCAAATAAAAGTGGAACATGATTAATAAGATGAAAAATAAAACCATTACACTCTCTCAACCATCACCCGGTTGGACATCTGCAACCAATTGTAAACTTATGAAATTTATTAGATTTTGTTCGACATGTTTCAATCAATTGACAATGAGCATCTTCGAGTGCAAACTCACGCCGAAAGTAAGGCAGCTTAGTAGCTTTAATAGGTATTATTACTTTAATATGTATTGGTCTCATATCGAGTTTTTAATGTCCGTCTTTCGGAACTTAATTCCGAATTCAATGAGATTAAGAACTACCATCAGCAGCAGCAGTAGGTAACCGGAAGACGTGTTCATATTGATTTCCGCACGCTTTATTACAGAAATAGGGAGTGCTAATGTGATTTTGAATACTTCAGCCGTTTCACTATTTCTTCTAGCTGACTGAAGCCTGATATAATCAATAAATATGCTGCGACCAAAAATATCGCTAAACACTTTTGGGTGCTCGTATAGACCTTACTGGATATCATTTATGGCATATCTGTGATATTAAGCAATCTATGACCAAGTGTCGTACAATATTCAAGTAAGGCGGGCAATTTTTTAAGCCCGACCTTTACTTTTACATCGAAAGGCGTCTTTTCTTTGGAAGTTACGGCACAAAAGGTTATCCAAGTCTTGGAAAACTAGCGTGTTCGCTAATTCGCTACCGTAGAAAAATAAATAAGTAAATATACGTATAAACTTATTTCTCCATGACTATACTGCTATACGGTAAGTGATAGGTATAATCTAGATAGGAACCCCCCCTAGATAGTTAGTAAAAAAACCGACCAAGTGCGAGTCGGACTCGCGCACCGAGGGTTCCGTAAAAACCTGTAGGTAACAAAAAATTTACGGTTTTCGCATTTTTTCTTTATATGTGCTATAGGACGTTGCTTCGTACCAAATTTCAAGATTCTGAGTTCACGGGAAGTACCCTGTCGGTTTTGATTCCCTTGCGAGTTTCGAAAATTTACGGAATTTTGCGTCATAAACGGCTGTATCTTTTGATTGCGTTGGCTTAGAAGTTTGATTTTTTCACAGCTCCAAGGGACAGTAGACCTGAGTATTTGATATAACTTTCAGCTTGATACCTCCATTCTTCGCGTTCTTGAGAAAAAGGGTCTTGACAGACGGACGGACAACAAAGTGATCCTATAAGGGTTCCGTTTTTTCCTTTCGAGGTAAAAATGTTTCTAAATGTTGTACCCACAATTCATATTTCACTTCACCCTCCATTTATACAACTTACCCCCCTCTAGGCCATCGGCTGGCGAAGCTCTTCTCTCCATATGTATAACTTGCTATTCTACTTTCACCTAACTACTACTAGATTGTGCCTTCCTAAATATAAGGTGACGATTATCAAACGAACGAGCGCAGTGAAGCGAAGGTCTTACAGACAACTTCGAACACAACGGTCGGTCAGCTGGCTATTGGAACATGGCATTTGATGGCTTTTTGATTTTCATTGTTTGTTCCACGATAACTTTAGTAAAGTTTTTCTGATCTTTATGAAAGTTGGGGTTGTAGCAGAAATAAATGTAATTTGAGAGTTCTTATATGAACAGGATCAAGCAAGCTTTAACGGCCTCCTAAGCCTAGTCGGTAGTGACTCTGCCTACTTGGGTTCGAATCCTGGTCAGGGCATTTATTTGTGTGTTTATCACAGATATTTGTTCCTGAGTTATGGATGTTTTCTATATATTTAAGTACTTATCCATATTTATCTATTATATATATCGTCGTCTAGTACCCATAACACAAGCCTTATTGAGCTTACCGTGGGCCTAGATCGATTTGTGTAAGATTGTCGTATAATATTTGCTTTTTTTTTTTTTAATATTATAGGACACTATAATATTAAAAAAAAAAAAAAAAGCAAGGGTTTATGGAGCTAGAAAGCGAAAAGCGATCTTCAGGGTATTGTTATATTGGTCAATATCGGTTGTAAGGAAATCGTGAGTTCTGGGTTCTAGGCAGACTACTAGTATACCTACTTCTTAATTCCTGCGATTTGACCCGAATAGTGATCGCTAAAAATTATGATACTCATTTTTACACGCTTTGGGGCTGCATTTTCGATAATTCTTTCCCAGTGGAACTTTAAAAATGTATATTCATAAATCTAAGGGTTTCGTCACTCACATTATTATGTCATATCTGACGTGGCTCTTCTTATATAAGTTTTATTCGACGCCATTAGAAAAAAAATCGTAGCTAGAACCGCAGCCATATTGGCAAACAGAGCACCGCCCAATGCAGTAGTTTTTCCGAATTCCGGAACTTTAATTCCATTTTTTCTAGAAAATTCTACTAAATGTACGCGTAAAACAATTAAGTGTGTAGCGGCTAAAAGACTGCACCATTACCTACCATAAAACGTTTTGAACTTCTCTGTAAAATTATCTTTAGTATATCTTGACCTTAAAGTTCTTACAAGCTTTGTATGACATGGGGTCAGGATTATCTGGTCCTCTGGAACAAAATTGGTAAATGTTTTGAACCTAGAAAGCTGGACTTTGGCTTAACGAGCAATGTTTATTCTCTTGAGGCTTGCTTTCAACCTAGTTTCTCGTCCCTCCAGCAGTCCTGTCCTCTAAAAATATAGAAGAACGAAGTGGTATGCGGTTGTAGATGAGAACAGTCCATCAGATATATCGGAGCAGCCAAGGTGGTCACAAATATCGACACAACGCCTCTATTGTCAGGGCCATAAAGTGCATGTTCCGATATCTTTGAGTACCTTGGCCGCTCCGATATATATGGCGAATACAGTGAGTACAATGCAGCAGAAGTAGGTAAACGGGAAACTCTTTTAGGAGTCCGGTAAAGTTTTTTTCGAGAGGTGAAAAGAGTAAGATTTTTATTGATTAAAATGATGTTAAACTAGTATGTAAAATACGTTGGAAAATGAGTCGTTGAAGGAATAAGTCAAACACTTTTTTCATTTTCATACATATTTTTAAGCAAGAGTATGTTTACCCAGAGCAATTTTAAGAAAAATTGCCGAAGTTTAGGTGGTATTTTTGGGAATGTTTTAAAGTATTTCATAATAATTGAATTGTAGAAATAAACTTGGCTTTATGCTTTCATCAGATAATATAAAACATATTGGATGGCTTAACAAATAATAATAAAAAATCAAGCGACAATGTTTGCACGAATCAACGTCCTCGTTAAACAAGTTCTGCATGAATTGAGTTTTCGGGTATTAAATAATAACAAATGTGTACCAAAAGTATTTTTATGTAATAACAAGACTTCAAACTATCTTATCAAATGAAATTCATGTGCGTTATTTCATTATTAGCGATTTTCGTTTTCAAATCGTTACCGGACTCTTAACGGAATCTTCAAAGTCTCCTGTTCTCGAATAAAGTCACGCTAAAGACATTTTGAAAATTTGACTCGTTTCGTTACTTTTGCTGTTTACTGTACAGTCACCGGCAATAGTATCTTCCTACACGAAGGCCGCAAAAATATGTGACACGCTCTTATAGGTCTACAAGAAAGAGCGTATCACGTTAAGCGTATTTTGCGGCCTTCGTTGAAGAAGATACTATTGCTAGCGACTGTAATATGTTTTGAATTATCAACTTGAAAACATTGATTCAGTTTATGAAGGAAATGTAATTATATATAATACTAGCTTTCCGCCCGCGACTTCGTCCGCGTATAATACGGTTCCTCATACAGAGTTTCATATCCAATTTTATCTCCTTAACTAACTTTTGTTAATCCCCGAACCATCTTCTTAATCTATTTATACTTATAGCTATACAAACTTTCAACCCCTTTTTTACCCTGTTAGATGTTGACTTTTAAAAAACGCTGAAATAACTTTTATTGTTTTTTAATTATTAGTAAACGTACGAAGTTTCAAATCTCTAACTCAAAATTTGAAACCACATCCATACAAACTTTCAACCCCGTTTTTACCCCCTTAGGGGATTAATTTAGAAAAACTCCTTCTTAGTGGATACTAACGTTATAAAAACAACCTATTGTGAAAAATTCAGCTCTCTAGGTCTAACGGGTCGGGCTGGGCGTTGATTTATGTGAGTCAGTCAGTCAGTCAGTCAGTCAGGACTTTTACGTTTATATATATAGATGAAGCAGCAGCTTATTTTAATAGTAACTACATACTATAAAATTCTTCAAAGACATCAAAAAACAAGCTTTGCTAATTTCTGTGCTCACATGTGCGTGAATCTTGTTAAGGTGAACAAAAATTGATTGAAAAATAAATTTTAAGTCAATGTTTTTTTACAAAACATCACCGGAGGCAAGTAGGTAAAACAATAACAAAATGTGGGCGAAGTTACCGCGGGAAAAAGTCTAGCACTTTTGTTAATTGTAATTCATAAACACACGTAATATCCGCTCAAATTAACTCCATTTTACTCTCGAATAACTCTCATAATTATGCCCGGAACAAACCCATTCTCATTTAAAACTAAAACTTATCATATTAAGCGAAACAGAAAACAGCCAGTTTAACAACTAGAGAAGGCGAAGAGGAAAAAGCGAATCACAACGAAATAGTACTTTAAAAGTTTTCAGGAGATAATGAAAAAAGTTGGTCTAAATGATCACTGGGCAATGGAGGTAGCGCTTTTGCGTGCTTTTAGCAGTAATATTCATTATTGTGTTTTGTGGTTGGAAATGAACATTTTTATATGAAATCAAGAGTAAAAGTGTAGGCAGAAGCTTCTTCTTCTTCCTTATAGCGTTTATCCCGGCTTGGGGTCCTCTAGACAACCTAATCCCATGAATTCAAGATTCAAGATATTTATTCATGACGTACACAATGTTACATAAAAAATTACAGACAAACATAGAATTGGCTTAGGCACTAGATTTTAAGAAAGCGAATGCCATGTACCTTCCAACCCAGAGGGGAAACTAGGCCTTATCGGGATTAGGTCCGGTTTCCTTACGATGTTTTCCTTCACCGAAAAGCGACTGGGAAATATCTAATGATATTCCGTACATAAGTTCCGAAACTGCGAAAGCCGTAAATTTTTAGTTACATCATATAATAAAAATATTTTTAATAATTTTAAAGTAACTACCCCTATGTACCTACAGGTTTGTACGGAACCCTCGGTGCGCGAGTCCGACTCGCACTTGGCCGGTTTTTATTGTGTCAACCTACTTGAACCTAAACGTTGCGTTTTTAAATTGCGACGGTAATTGAAGTCTTCAGGACCAGTCAGTGTTGCCAGTCCATCTAATACAGTTTTTAAGGTCTGCTTGCCCTGAAAATCGGCGTTGTGGCTCGACATAATATGCTCAGTGGCAACCATATTGGTGTATGAAAATTATATTGTTGTTGTAATCTCTTTTGCGCCAAATAATTACCATTTTATTTCAAACCAAGCTAAACGTACAAACTTTCTTATAAAAAAATAGTTAGATTCCTTTCTTATCAATTCACTAAAATGTACATTCACCTACAGGGTGACACGGCCAACTGTACCGCTTCTTCGCCGTCTGTCTCGAGTGTCCTGAGTGTCCGAATTGTCCGGCCCTTCCTGCACGCCAGCCGGAAGTTTACTTAAAGGGGATGGGGATATCTGATGCGGTTTGAATCAGAGTCGATATTGAAACGTGGTGAGTAATAATACTACACTCGAGAATCTTGGGAATAATAATAGTACATTGTGCAGCGTGCAACAGACAGACAGACGTGGTAAGAGACATATTGTCTGATAGATGCAATTTTTACTTTTATAACACTCCCGCTAAGCATGCGAGCAATGCCACGCTTTATTAGCTAGTGTGATGAAAAAGTAATTTCGCAAATAACGTTATATAATTGCTTTAAAAAATATATTTTACTGTTGCAGGCTTTCTTTTGTTGCATCATCTTAAGGGATGAGAGTATGGCCTTTTCGCATTTCTATAAATAATTAATATTATTACAGCAACTCGAAAAGGCCGACCTGATAATAATTCCTCTCTCTGCAGCCCTGACCACCGGCAGCCTGGACCTTGCTCCGTTACCGGCGGCACTCTAGGTTAGGTTTCTTATAATGTTTTTATTGTTTCTGTATGTTTTAGATGTATTTTTATATTTTGCTTTTGTAAAAATATTATAAAAACCTAATCTAAGAAATTAATGAAATATAGAGAATAATAATAATATCTCACTGTTTTAGTTATATTATAAATGTCTAACATTGTAACCTTATGTAATGCCTGTCATCGGGAAGGAACTGACTCTGGTGACACAGTGAAACCTTGTTTGAGAGCCAGGTGCCAATCGTATCAATGTACACCCTAAAGTTGCAATATAGATTGTTTATTATTATTATTGTATATTATTTAAAAAAAAATATATTATTGAAAAATTATTTTTTTGTTTGAAAGAGTATACTTCACAGTTGGTCCCATTGTAACCAGGTCAAGATCTGATGATGGGATCCTGGAGAAATCGAGGGAACTATTATAGGCACACCTATAGTGATTTGAGTATTTCATACAGCAGCACGAGCATTTGCTTTTGGAAAGATGGAGGCTAAGTGAAGTCGGTTCTTTTTAAATCTATGTATACCGAATTGACGATCATCGAACGAGTGGAGCGTAAGACAAATTAAGGTTCTTACAAACAACTTCAGCTACTGGGACGTCTCGGCATTTCGATGGCTTTTTGATTTTGAGGGTTTGGTTCCGTGATAACTTTTGAAAGGTTTTTCTGATCTTTATGAAATTTCTTGGGGTTGTAGCAGAGATACTTTTAATTTGAGAATTCGTATATAACTAGGATGAGTCAAGGGGTTATGGAGCTAGAGGGCGCGAAACAATCATCATACGGGTCTTGTTATATCGTTCATTCGTTTGCAAGGAAATCGCGAGTGCTCAGTTCGAGGCGGACTATATAATTTGAAAAAGGTCATCTAAAATTATTAATATAATCCTGTCATCCTCATTGAAAGAATCTGCTTTATATCGTTTCTCACAATACTCACTCACTCATCTTGTCACGCGACATGTCGAACCTCGCCCCGGAACACCTGAGCGTTCCAAGCAAACAACATTGTGACGAGAATGTTACAAGTATGTTTCATTTCCAGGTGTGCCCTTTTCGGATAGATATTTGGGTGTTTTTTAAATGTGAATAAAATTCTTGATAGCCAGTGGTAAGATGGCTTAGTGTGTATCAAACAGCAGTGGCTTTCGTGTGTAATATATACAGGGTGGCCAAAAAATAACTATATTCCAGTTGGCTGTAAGGTTTTAGGACACATATTGATTTTATTTTTGGATTTTTGTAAGGCCATTGAGCGGCGGTGGATAATGGCCCCTTACAAAAATCTAAAAATCTAATTAATCTGAAAGGTTACAAATCCATCTAGGGAGGGTTAGTTGGGTCCCAAAACCTTACAGCCAACGGGAATATAGTTATTTTTTGGCCTCCCTGTGTACTATACGAAAAGGTTAAAATGCTATAAATTGAACACCAAACGTTACCAAAATCGATGTGGTTATGAATGTTCATATATTTTTACAACACTGGCACAGATAATACACTGATATTACATCACTTGTTGCAATAATGGAGGTAATTACATACGGTTTCCAAACGCAGAAAAGAGGATTTATGATGTGCCTGTAGATAAAAGTACACAATATAAATACAAGAGATATATAGATATGCCTTCAAATATCTTCCTCTATTTGAATTGGAGTGAGAGAATTGAAGTGGGTTGCATCAAAGATAGTCGCCCCTATTGAGTAAAGTACAAGTCAGCAGCATAAATCGCCAAGCAGGTGAGCTGCTCAAAATTATATGAACACGACTTTATTGCTAAGACAATAAGAGCATGTGGAGATCAATTTGGACACCTCATCCGCTGAGCTAATACTACATAAAGTTCGATCTATCGGAGAGACGATAAGGGCGTTGAATGGGAATGGAGGCGACGTGCACTAACGACTAGTTCTTGTTCACGATCGACTGAATGAATGATATGAATTGGTTTGTTGGATACCAGTCTGTGGACTACGTTTGTCTTATAATGCAGAATATATGCTATGAAACATTTCTTACAATATTTTTTTTTTTACTCATATCATTTGTTCTCGCATGTCACTTTCTTATTGGTGTAAGAGCTGGCCACGTCAGATATGACACAATAATGAGAGCAATGAAACCTGTCTACTTAGACTGCTTTACCATCCTTATTGGGCATCTAGCAGCTTCTAATGGGTGGAGGTCGGAGTTACAGACTAACAAAGTTTTTAAGTTGGAAAAAAGTAATATCAAAATAGATAAAAACTGCCAAAGTTGTGTTATTTAGAGGACAGGGCCTATATTTTAACATTAGATTAAAAACCATTGTCTTTTATTGCGGAAACAAAAACAGTAGGCGACTAACAAAAAATTGCATTATACATCATTTGGCGCTACTTTCCCCCAACAGAAACTTTTGGATATTATGTAATCCAATTATTTACATAATTTGTTTATTGGGTTTGATGCAATGGGATTTGTTTTCTTCAAGTTATTAGCATTCTTTGACCTCCACCGCTTTACAGCTGCCAGATATCCGGATCTAGAAATAAGCATAGTATAGCAAACTAACTAGAGGGGTTTCTTTCGCTCTCATTATTGTGTCATATCTGACGTGGCCAGCTCTCCGTCTATATGTAAAGACTGAATTATGTATATGATATGTGAAAAATTCGTCCTAGTTAAATGGCTTGGGTCTCTGACTCAAATCAAAATATTTAAGTAAATAATTTTACTTGATCCCTAATTGTATTTGACTTTTTTGGCTATGCACGAAAACATTAAGACTTCCAATTTTTTATAAAAAAAAACAAGTGGGTAGTTATTTAAATACAAGTCGAATGTATTCGTAAAAGGCAGTCTTCTAATTCATCAATAGTATGTTTATACATATACAGCCTTGGCCAGAAGTGTTGAGCACCTTTGTGATTTTCATATAAAACTCGAAAGTTTAGACCGGCGTTTCTATCTTTTTTTGAAGTTATTGTATCAATTAATACAAAGTGAACAGGCATGTTTTGTTGAAGTGAGTAGTAACTGCATAGAATATTTGCAATTTGTCGCACCGACTTAAATTCGCATTTTTGGGACCTCCACTTTTCATATTTTATAGGTACCTTGAAAGTGTTATTAAGTGAAGTTTTCTAGATATATCAATAAAATACAACATTTTACGTCATCGTACATTGTTATGATAGGGAATTAATACTTAACATCAAAATTGTAAACAAAAACCGGCCAAGTGCGTGTCGGACCACGCATAGGAGGGTTCCGTACCTTCAATGGAATAAGAACCAAACTAATACCAAAAGGTCGTATCTGATGCCTATAATGTTCCTATAAACCGATGCCTATAAACCGATAATGTTCAAAGTAATTTTCTTAGAAAGTATATCATAAGGCGCATCTCCTCAAATTTTTTCATATTTTTTGGACTTACGGTTCAAAAGTTACAGGGGGGGCTACACAATTTTTCTGACTTTCGAAGCGATTATTTCAAAAAATATTCACCTACAAAGTGATCAAAGAAACCTCAATATTATTTTTAAAGACCTATCGATTGATGTGTCACATGTTGATATTTGTAAAACAATTTTTTTGAAATTTTGTTACATGTATGGAGCGCCCCTAAATATTTTTTTTTCAAATTTAAATACATAACTAAGTAGCGGCATACAGAATACACCTTATGTGTAAATTTTATTCAGATACGTCTTATAGTTTCCGAGTAAAATGCCTGTGACATACGGATGGACAGACAGACAGACATGACGAATCCATAAGGGTTCCGTTTTTTGCCATTTGGCTACGGAACCCTAAAAAGAGCTATGCTCAACACTTCTGGCCAAGGCTGTACATATTCGCACAGGGCGATCAATCCAAATGGGTCAGTATGGAGAAGTCAGAAACTATGAGAGATAGCGAAATATGTTCTTCGGAACCATGGCGTCGATTTAAGACTTAATAATAATGACATTCAAAATTTTTTTTAAACTCTCACACATAACCGGGAATGATTTGTATAAACACACAAATGATTCCCGGTTATGTGTGAGAGTTTAAAAAAAACGGATATTTGTTCCGGAGTTATTGGATGTTTTCTATGTATTTAAGTATTTATCTATATCTATCTATTATATATATCGTCGCCTAGTACCCAAAACACAAGCCTTATTGAGCTTTATCGTGGGACTAGATTGATTTGTGTAAGATTGTCCCATAATATTTATTTATTTTGTTAAGATTAATTTGTACAACATTTCTGTTGAGTTCTCTCTTCACTCTCGTTTCCTCATGACCGAGGGTCGCGACAGCAATCGTCGGTAACTTTTTTACGAAAGCTTTCCATACTGTTCTATCTTCAGCTTTTCGGATAGATGTCTGCAGGTTTGCTTAGCAGGCTTCCTCTACCGCGTCGGTCCATCGGGTGGGTGATCTTCCACGGCTTCTTTTTCCTTCCACTTGGCCGACAACAATAAGCTTCTGTTGAGTTACCTATAGTTATTATACTAACCTGGTCAATCTAAAACAAAAATACTGTATTCGATGTTTCTGATTTGTGTCGATCTATTTCACATATCTCGACATTCGATCATCGATTTGATGTAACTCCAAAAACGCGAACACGAACAATAGCACATCAAATTAATGACTCCTAGCCTTCCTTTCACTTCCAGAGCCCTTATTGGCACCATTAAAGTGGCACATAACAAACGTTATTTTGATTGCAAGGCGTTACCAACGACTCCTATAGGAGTCTGCATTTCATACAATCGACATCAAAGATATGTGTACAGTTTTGTGCCTTACTCATATGTAATAGGGTGCTAAAGTGTATACATATCTTTGACATCGACTGTAAGGTGTTACCTGGAGGGTTTTTTAGGGTTACCCGGTTGCGTGCGGCGGTCACTCTTAGGCAATTTCATTTGATAGGGCGCAATTAGGGTGGTGCGTTCTTGGCCCTTGTCCGTGGGCACAGATTTACAACACGTTTTGGATTTATGTTCGATGTGAGGTCAATTTATTTTTAGCCTACCACAATGCGGTTTGGTTTGTGGTGTTTTACTTCTGACTAACAGGTAATTTTATCAAGCAAAGGGTCAAAGCAGATCTGATCCAAAATAGGTAGAGAACTGTCAAACTGTTGTTCTTAAAAGTTAATACTGCAATATTTAGAATGGACGGAGGAGTGAACGGTATCAGCAGAAAAATATGTGTCATCGGGCCATGAATCCTTACAAGGTCCAGTTTTTATTTTATTTTATACCACGACGGTGGCAAACAAGCATACGGCCCGCCTGGTGGTAAGCAGGTACTGTAGCCTATGGACGCCTGCAACCCCAGAGGATTCGCATGCGCGTTGCCTACCCTACCTACCAGGATTCAAAAGTCAGAATGGTAGTCACTGCCGGCTCTTCAGATTAGGTGGGCCAAGCAAACCCAAAGCTTCATTGAGCCATGGAAAAATATAATAGTGACGACCTCCAAGTAGATCATGCTAAATAAAATCTGTGACTATGGTATGGGACATAGAATGGGCAAAGGGAAACCTAAACGTGCTGGAAACATCAGTTTTTGGTGTTAAACCTTTAGTTTTCTCTAAGTTTTACCAAAACCTGGGCAGGAACAAAACCCTGTATTGAACAGAGTTAAAATATGTTTATTGTGCATTCGTTTTGTATTTACTATTATTAGAAATGAAACACTTCCAAAATCAAACTTGGGTTCTATAATCAAAGGTTTTACAATTATATCAAGGAATCAGCTCTAATGAACAAAATTACAAAACAAAGCAAAACCTACACGCGTAGCGTCGTAAGGAAAGTGCCAGTTCTACCGTGCTCCCGGCGAAATTGATGGGTACTGTCAATGTCACGGTCACAATTTAACGGCCTCCTAGCCCAGTCGGTAGTTTCACTGTCTACGAAACAACAGGCCCCGGGTTCGAATCCTGGTAAGGGCATTTATTTGCGTTCATCATAGATATTTGTACCTGAGTTATGGATGTTTTTTTATGTCAGTATTAACATATACGATTATATATCTTTTATATATATAGACGTTTAGGGCCCACAACACAAGCCTTATTGAGCTTACTGTGGGACTAGGGCGCTTTGTTTAAGATTTCATTGTCCCATAATGTTTATTTATTTATGTCACGCTTAAGGTGTACACATATATCTAATACTACTCGAAACTTTCATTTTGAAATCAATAAATCAATTAAGCCCTATAGGTATTTATCTCAGAATAGCTCCCATACTTTCGAAACAAAAGCGAACCGTAGGGGTTCAATCCTTGACCCTATTAATCCGGCACGGATTACACAGGTATATCACGGTTAAGAGCGTTACCTGTGTTTCCATTAACGATAAAGTACGATAAAGGGCCGATTTGAATGATGCAATGGATGCTATACATTGTTTTTGTTACGTACCTGTTACAATATTCTGTTAGTTCCTTTCCTCGGTGATCTAATAGGTGACTAATATTGCCATTGGCATACAACTTACACGCCATTAGGTCTTGCAATGTCGGTATTTTTGTATGGACAATACCGGAACTACCTTTACTTAAATAACGGTATTTCAGGCCCCAAACCATATGACTGATTAAGAGAACTAGATATTTAGGGTACTGATGAGCAAAAGTTTCCATAAAGTTGGAAAAGTTCTCGGTAATTTTCGGAAAATTATTATTAGTAAGATTTCATAAGCTGGTTATAAGGTGATTAAAACTGAAGAAATGTAGTAGTAGTAGTAAAATAGTTTACTGTACAACAAATGAAAAACACAAGCGGAAAAACACATAACATTAAATTTTACACAAAGCCAACTTATCCCTAAATGGATCTAATGTTTTTTAAACACTTTTAATTTCACTCCGTATTTATGTGCTTAGTTAATTTTCAACTAGTTCCCGGTATCTCCTTGAGTTGAAATTTGGTATACTTCCGTAATTTATATGACAATGCTAGCTAGGTCAGACAGCAATAGAACTGTGTATAAAAAAAATGGGAGTTACTTGTTCTGATCTAAATCCCAATGCACATAAATGACATAATACGTCTCAAAACCAGAAACTGTAGGAGAATAAACTACCCGATAAGAAAAAGCGTGTTATAAGTTATGTTGAATGTCTTGGTAATATTTGTGCAACGGAACTGCTCATTAAAACTTGTCTCGGTCGGTGTTTGACTCACTCACTCACTAACTGCTAATAACTTGCACGCCTGAGTTACGGCTCCTTGGGAAAACTGGTTTTATACATAACGATTTTGGTATTTTTAACATGAGTTTGCTATTTATTCAACCATTTTACTTTAATATTTACATGACACGGTAACATAAAGAATTCGTTAGTCCAAATGGCATAAATGGAATCTCATAAATCAAGTGGGGCAAAAAAGTGGTTTGTTATGTTTGTTATGAGAGTTTCCATTGTTATTACTCAAAGAGTACATCTGAATGTCTGTCAATTTAGACCAGCTTGACAGAACTGGTTTACCACGAGGAGCTATTGACCCTCTTGGTGAAAACATCTTAAAAGACATCAAACGACTACCATGAAAAACAAGTAAATATAAAAATAATCAGCGTAACACGATGAAAATGTACCTACTCCATAAGATAGATAAAAAAAGATGTTGAATTTATTAGCAATATTTGTGCAACAAAACTGCTCGTCAAAACTTGTCTCGGTCGGTGGTTGACTCACTCACTCACTAACTGCTAATAACTTGCACGCCTGAGTTACGGCTCCGTGGGAAAACTGGTTTTATACATAACGATTTTGGTGTTTTTAACATGAGTTTGCTATTTATTCAAATATAAAAATAATCAGTGTAACACGATGAAAATCTACCTATTCAGTAACAAAAATAAAAAGATATTGAATTTATTGGCAATATTTGTGCGACAAAACTGCTCGTCAAAACTTGTCTCGGTCGGTGTTTGACTCACTCACTCACTAAGTGCTAATAACTTGCACGCCTGAGTTACGGCTCCTTGGGAAAACTGGTTTTATACATAACGATTTTGGTGTTTTTAACATGAGTTTGCTATTTATTCAACCATTTTACTTTAATGTTTACATGACACGGTAACATAATGAATTCGTTAGTCCAAATGGCATAAATCGAATCTCATAAATCAAGAGGGGCAAAAAAGTGGTGAAAACATCTTAAAAGATATCAAACGACTACCATAAAAAACAAGTAAATATGTATAAAAATAATCAGCGTTACACGATGAAAATCTACCTATTCCATAAGAAAAATAAAAAAAGATGTTGAATTTATTGGCAATATTTGTGCAACAAAACTGCTCGTCAAAACTTGTCTAGGTCGGTGTTTGACTCACTCACTAACTGCTTGCACGCCTGGATTACGGCTCCTTGGGGAAAACTGCTTTTATACTATACGTGTTTTATATTTATAATTAGTGTGACATCCGCTAGTAGGTAATGTCAAACCGTAGTCCGTAGGTAGCTAGGAGAATTAATCCCCACCTGATTTGAGCATGCTGTCGAAAACTGTGCCGGCAGTATTTAATGAGGACTACCTCCACCCTCCACCTCTAACAAAAAAAGTGTGTCGTACTAAAGGGGGTCACTGGGGTTAAGTGAAACAGCGGTTGGCTATTTAATCATGTTATTTAGTCATTACGGCCAACACCTGTATGAGCATGCGGTCAGCTGACAGCTACCCACATTCATTGCTACTAATATGTCACAATTAGTGTGATAAATAAGGAAACTGGAACCAACATTACTTTGTAACAAGAAATTGCTAAAAAAACAAGATAATAATGTACCTTCGTCATCTTGAAAAATAGGATCTTAGACTTACGTAAGTGGAAATTGCATGAATTTCAATTATTAAATTAACGATATAACAGTTTTTAATAACGAAACCGGAAAAATGTCGTATTGTTGCATGTGTTAAGGGATTTCAACAATATGGTCGATTACGTTTCGATTCGGGAAACAGAATTCTGATGCGGCTCACGACGGTTTCTGTTGGCGTCCAACAAAATTGTAAAAATTTTACACAATGGTAAGTACATAAATGGCCGCGAAATCCAACGCAAATTAGAAACAAAACGCTAATTTATCGCTGACTGCGCGCCAAATTGAAGCGTGTCAAATGAACAAAATGTATATTCCTACCGCAAAAATAGGAGTCGTGTCGTATCCGTGTCGACCCCTGTCACCAAGACCCAGGGTTAAGTTTATCAAACTCGGCGTTTGTACACAATCTAGTACTTATCTATAGTATTTGTTGGAGGATCATAGTTCGTCTTTCTAGGGTTTGAGCTTAATTTTGGTACACGGGAGATTACCGTGTTTAATGCACTTCGTGTGGGAATATTGTTTAGCACTAAATTTTCAAACTTCCTGGAGTTTGAATTGATCCAGGGGTCCGCTTGTAAACCTTATCCTTATAAATTATGAAGGCTCCGTTTTTAGGGTTCCGTACCCAAATGGCAAAAACGGAACCCTCATGGATTCGTCATGTCTGTCTGTCTGTCCGTCCGTATGTCATAGCCATTTTACTCGGAAACTATACGATTCAGAAAAATTGTGTCCCCCCTGTCACTTTTGAACCGTAAGTCCAAAAAATATGAAACAAATTAAGGGGATGCGCCATATCACTTTCTACGAAAATTATTTTGAACATTATAGGTTCAGCCATTTTTGAGTGATCTCCAAAAAACTTCTTCCATAGGCATCAGATACGACCTTTTGGTATTAGTTTGGTTCTTATTCCATTGAAGGTACGGAACCCTCCTATGCGTGGTCGGACACGCACTTGGCCGGTTTTATTTACATCGGCGACTACCATTGCCATGAAGTTTCAACCCAGATGGGTAATTCGATCTAGTTTGGCGGCTTAATAATCGGGGCCATTTCGCGAGATCTACTAAAAACAAGTGGACGTGTGTGGACATACGGTAAATTTAAAGATAGGATAAAACACGGAGCAGTGCCCAAGTCTCATTACAGGTAAAAATCGGCTCGCGTGCGGCCGGAATTGAATTAACATCTGTAATCACGCGTCGCACGGAACGCACTTGGACAAATTACTGCCACTAGGGTTGCTACAAGTATTTGGCTCTTACACAAATGATTGTTTCACTACAAAAGGTTGGCTTGATGGTTGTAAAAAATGTATGTCAAAAAATATACTGTTTTGGTGCTAGAAGTCACGTTTCCAAAATTGCATTCAATCGAAAAATCTGAATAAATTGTAAAATAACAGGCCTGTGCCCACTATTCCGTCCAAGCCATGACCGTGCCATGAACGTGCTCGCCCCGACACATGCAAAAAATATATTTTTTGTATGAATTACTACGGGACCAACACCGTAACTTACCATGACCGGGCCGTCCAGCAAACTAATCGAGAATTTTGTTGGTGCTGGGCCGGTCTCTTCATGTCGCGGTACGGTCTTAGAACGATGTCTGAACGGGGTGTAACCCCGTTTACTACACGTTTGAAACGGGGTCTAACCGCGTATGCTTCACGGAGATTTTGCTATCAGTGGGAAATTTAGTTTTTCATACGGCCATAATACGAGCTAAGGACGGTCTATGAACGAGGTCTCATAGAGGGCATCATATGCTTTGCATACGGGCATATACCGGTGTTGATACGTGGTAGTGGGCAACGCCCAACGTACAATTTTTTCCGTGCTTGGTACGGTCATGGCACGGTCATGGTTGGATGGAACAGTGGGCACCGTCCAAGCTGTTGACTTATTACAGTGTGTTCCAGAACTCATTATCAATGAATTAATTCATTAAATGACCATGTAATTTTGCAGCCTAGATGTACAAGGAAAAATTTCACTGTGTGTCAACCCTAACCCAATTCAACCCTTGCCACCAATCCGCGTGAACCGCACCGGTCTGAACCGGATTGCGTCAGCTTAATCCGGTTACGATCCCACTGCTGCGCTCGAATCAAACGTATTTCTCTTACAATCTGATTACATAAATTGTAAATCGAACGTTTTCCATCAGTCCTGGAATGCGCAATTTCACTTTTAATATTTGGCCCACTAACAATGTTGGATGGGAAGGGCAGATGGCAGTCGCTTTCGTAAAAACTAGTATTCATCGGATGGGGTTACCAAGCGAACCACAGGCTCTAGTGAGCTTGGTCTATGAGGACGATCATCATAATCATATCAGCCGAAAGAAGTCCACTGCTGAACATAGTCCTCCCCCAAAGAGTGCCACAGTGACCGGTCCTGCGCCACCCGCATCCAGCGGACTCACGCGACCTTTACCAGGTCATCAGTCCACCTTGTGGGAGGTTCTACCCATGCTGCGCCTTCCGGTTCGTGGCCGCCACTCGAGAACCTTTCTGCCCTAACGGATGGAGATGGAGGATGGTAAGATTTAATATGGAACACTCATGTGTTCCTTAACCAAAGCAAACAATAAAGATACCCCTTTTTACATAACCCGTTAAAAAAAAAGGTTTATGACAACCCTCACCCTATTCAACTCTTGCTACCAATCCGCGTGAACCGCACCGGTCCGAACCGGATTGCGTCAGCTTAATCCGGTTATGATCCGACTGCTGCTGCGCCCGAATCGAACCGATCCGATTACGAAAATTTTGAAAATCGAACGGTTTCCATTCGTAATTTTGCTTTTCATATTTACTGACCCAGTACAACTGCCTGGTAACTGAAGAGCAAAGTTGCTCGCAAAAAATTGTAGGTGCTCTCATTTTTTCTGCTTCTCGGCAGTCACCCTGAAATTGCATAAGAGCTGCCAAAACAAAATATTTTAAAAATCATATCTCATTATGTTTTGAATAGGGAATAAGCAGCTGACTTGTACGGGTCCATATTGGGTTGCATACATTTTTGAGACATCTTTTTGATGTGCATTACTGCTTATCTCATCATTGCTATAGAAAAGTCATATTGTTTTGTGGCATAATTTTTTACTCATAATATTTGAAGCCATACTTAGCAGTTGTCATATAGACATGTATATATGCACAAAATCCCTGTTGACGTTCTTTGTATTTTTACCACTGACATTTTTTTTTCTGTACTTGTTTTTGATTGATTATTTTTTTATTATATTGTAAGTGACGATCTTTTTGTGAATCCATTTTATTTTATGATGTAAAATACTGTGTGGTTTTCTACAAGAAATAAATAAATCTTTCTATCTATAATTTTGTTGCAGATCGTTACGAGCCTAGTTATCAATTGCCATAATGGTTTTAAATATATTTATCGGTAATTATAATGGTTTAAGGCATAACGATTTGTGTTCAATTCTTAGACTCTTCTCAATATCATGTTTTCTTTCTCATGTTAATTTTTCGGAGCAAAGGTATTCTGTATTACTTATAAGTGGAAACTGTTTTGGCTTATGTATTAACTTATATGCTTACCTTCTTGTATTATTGTATGCTGTTTGTTTCCCTAAATAAATAAAAAAATAAAAAAATCATAATAATCAAACGTTATAAAGATTTTAAGTATAGGGACTCATTGATTACTCAGTTATGTTACTACCACAAATATCTTTTTTTAAAATGGATATCGTATAATAAAATTAGTCGTTCTGGCGCTCGCCGGCCGGAGTTGGATAGGAGTTGTATCAGAATAATTTTCAAGCTAATTCTGATTCAGACGTTTAGACGTTAGCTGTCCCTATTGCATAGTTAATGCATTGAAGTTCTATATTGAAGTTGGATCGTGTCTTAACATGTTTTAAAGTACAATCAGGCCCCTGTTATAGAAATAACTAGATGTGATATTTATCATGAACTTTCTACACGTGTTAATGCGACATTTATATAAATTGACATTAAACAAACTATTGACCTATTGTGTTTTGTAGGTAATGAGGGGGAATGGGGGTAAAGGATCGTGGGGGCCCCACGTGGGACATGTGATAATGTGCTGTAAAAGTATGTAAGTCGTAAAACTAAATTGAAAAGTCATTTAAATTAAATGTAATAAATCTTTCAGACCTTCAAGTAGGGGTCTCCAAGACCACTCGTAGGTGTTTATGTGACAGAAATAGGACGTAAGTTCTAAAGAATTAATTTTATATGCGGATTTCACACTGCTGCGCTTTCCGCATGCGGCGCCGGTGCGCGAGCGAGATACCGCTCTGCATGTATATAGCGCTGTCCCGTTCCTTCATCCAGTTGCGACGCCAGTGTAATAATCGCCATAGTGTACAAGTTTTGAAGAAGTCGTCACTGTGCCGACTCTTAATTACATACTTCCATAACCTATTCCATAACTGGTTATCGTCAGACGAGTGTGCCAGGTGTGCCTGTTTGCCAATAACTTGGAAAAAATAAAAACAGTCTCTTAGATTTTTTTTAGATTTTAATACAAGGAAATAAAAGTACTAGGTCAAACGAAACCACACAATGTGTCAAGTTTATGCCCAGTAGACAAATTTAATGTAAAATATAGTTGCGTGAGCGAGTACACGGTGCTGAATTAATACCAACAATTACTTGCTCGCACGCACTGTACAAATGGCCAGTGTGCGTGAGCTAGGGACGGCGCAATGTGATGAGCGAAGCGGATAGGCACGGGCTAAGTTCCCGTAGTATTCTGTTTTCAAGAGTCATCACGAACCGTCTCGCACGCAGGCTAGATGACTTCCAGCCTCCCGAACAAGCCGGTTTCCGAAGAGGCTTTAGTACCGTAGACCACATCCATACGCTCCGTCAGGTAATACAGAAGACTGAGGAGTATAACCTGACCCTCTGCTTAGCGTTCGTGGACTACGAGTAAGCCTTCGATTCGATCGAAACCTGGGCTATACTACAATCTCTCCAAAGGTGCCAAGTAGACTATCTCTATATCGAAGTGCTGAAGTGTTTGTACGAGAACGCCACTACCCAGGTAGCATTTATACGTCATTATGTCGTCCGTTTACGGTACTGCTCGACGTAAGAGACGTCATGTCTCGACGTCGGGGGGTCCCAGCAGATGACGTCAATTTGTCACAGCCTCAAGACGTCTGTTTACAGACGTTACAGAGACGTCATATACTGAATGCATAGGGACGTTACTGGGCCGTACATATTAGGTTAGCCACTGACGTTAGAGAGACGTCATATACTGAATTCATAGGGACGTTACTGGGCCGTAAATATTAGGGCAGCCACTGACCAACGTCACTCCAACGAGTGACGTCATATACTGAATCCATAGGGACGTTACTGGGCCGTACATATTAGGGCAGCCACTGACGTTGGAGAGACGTCATATGCTGAATTCATACGGACGTTTCTGGGCCGTACATATTAGGGCAGCCAGTATGTTCGAATAACGTCACACACAGGATTGATTGTGGCGTTACTAGGACATAGGCACAGGTCAGGACCTAGGGGGGCTGCATTATGCTGCTGTGTTCATGATATAAGCAGTAGAAGTTAGCGATTTTCAATTTTATTAAGGCGGGTATTATATAAATTTAAATAACATCTCTCAAAACACACTGCTGATATCGTAAGCACGGCAATATGCTCCTCGTAGCTAGGATGGGTGGGTAGTCTGTTCAAAAATAGAACCGACTTGGCTGTTGAGTGAACTAACGACGTGCTAGATTTAAGTTCTAAGACGGTTCTAACTTATTGGCCAGGCGCCCTAGACAAGACGCCAAATTCTTACGCGTAAGAGTAGAAAAGAGTTTAGCGCTTAGCATAGCAGGCATCTTGTCTACGTACCCTGAACAAACTCTAGGACTTATGGATGAAACTAAAAAACGCTATGTAAGTAGTATAATTTATATTTAAAGAGGCATTAAAGGACAGTGGGAACCAATAGCCCCATAATAATAATCCCATCAAAAACATAAATGTGAAATGAGAGCCAAGTTATATATGCCTTGGTTGTTGACTTCAACAACAAAAGAAGTGAGATCTAAATGGGTGCCAAGTTCAATTGTCAGTCCTGAAATTTGTTTATAACATAAAACAATATAACAACTCAAAATATAATTTCTTCTTAAAACTTACTATAATATATTGAAGCCTAAGGTTTGACTTGTCTAGTTAGTCTAGGTACAAGATTGTTTACCTTATTTCTATTACTAAAAAAACAAGTATAATTAGGTAATTTTTGTTTTAATATGTATGAGGCCATGACTTAAAATAACATTTATATCTCTAATGCCCACTATCGGACTACTAAACTAAAAAAAAACACAACCGTAAGCATGTCAATTTTAAGTAGATACATTAAAACTTCGAAGAAGTAGGTAAAAGTGGCAACACTTCCTTAATGAAGGCGGCTGACCGCGTGTTCGCTCGCTCACATTGGTCCTACTCCTCTCTATCTTAATAGCATTAGTAAGAGAGAAGGGGACCAAACTGAGCAAGAGAGCATGCGGTCAGCCGTATTCATGTAGGTCAAAGCCACGGACAGGCTAGGGGGCATACCAAAAAATGTAATCCATAAACCGATTTTGAATGATTTATAATAATCTGTAGTATTTCCTGAGCCAAATCTATACCAAGAACTCTGAAATCTATAGGGAACCGTAAAAGTGGTAACTCTCCAACATGATAGTCTTCATCAAGCTGCGAACGAAATGATTCATTGGTCCTTGTGGGCGCTGACGCATTTTAATAGATCACGCGGCCGCGATATTCATTCACCTGCCTCTATGCACTTGTCACAAGCTGAATACCTACGATACATACTCGCAGGCGCAGTTGGCAAAAAGGCTTTTTGATTGATCTCTTTCCATAGAAGTTTTACTGTTACTACTGTGTAAAACAAAAATATTCAAACAGGGCTCTGGCTGAAAGTTCTTTGAATATGAGAATGCGGCAAATATGTTAATGAACTAAAAATAACTACAGATATCTTATAAATCTTAGGAATGAAATGCTATGCTTTATTATTCTGACATGTGCAACAAGTAGTTGTGCAATGTGTCAGGATTTACTTCATAACAGCTGTTGACTATAAAACTCACCTCTATAATCTCCTAAGCCTACACTGCCAGCGGCTTGAAATTTTTGTATTTTCTCAAAGGTCTTTTTTTCAATGGTGGTGGGATTGTCATTATCTTCGTCGCTGCTAGAAACATATCTTTTGGCCCTTTTCCGTTTAAGACCTGGTTCTGATGTATCCTCATCAACCAGTTTTTTGTGCTTTCTCTATGCCATCTTTAGGTACATGCAAATAAAATAAAAAAATACACACAACATGCAAACATAATAAATGAACACAGCATAATGCATTCCTCACTCAATTAAAACAAGGTTATCACGTTATTAGTAAAAATATAGGATGGAGTTTCATTAGTTGAAACAACCTGAAGTTGTACAGTCAACCACTTTAATTAGTAGGTTATCACATTTGTCCAAGCAGTTTTAAAAATTACCCATATTAGGTAGTAGTCACACAGTAACAGAAAACTTTCACCAACATCAGTAAGCTCTCGGTAAATCAGGAAATCAAACTGGAGACGTGTATGCCCAACAGTGTGCGCATACTTATTCGCTGAAGAAGAAGAATAAATCAGGAAATATTGCATCCAGAAACCAGGAAACGAACCTGTTTCGTTAGTTTTCATAGCCAAAGTGGTTTGTAAAAAAACTATTAAAATATACGTACCAGTATCACAAAAAACTCTTTGAACACTGTATAATTTCCATTTTTCATCTGGTGTCTTGACATCAGCCAAAACCTTTTCAAACGCTTTAGTTCCCTTAACGGGTGGCCAAAAGACTTCACAACACTTTGGCGTAAACCACTGATTGTTTACGCCGTCTTCTACACTAACTGTATCACTGAGTACATTTTTGTTCTTGTTGAAAGTTTTTATTGGCAGTAGTACGGGCAGCAAGGCAAAGAAAAAAGGAGGGAAAACAACGTCACTCAAAGCGTCACTTCAATCAAAATGACAGAATTTCGTTCCGTTCCAATTTCTTATGTTTTTAAAAATCACATTGCTCAGTTTGTTTTGATGTTTAATAACATTAAAAAATCTGTAATAAATGACTTTATATAAGTATTGACTTTGAAGTTAACTAAAAAGACGTAAATGTTTTTTTTACTTCATGAATGTTTTACATTACAAGATGACAAATTTTATTGATATCAAGAAACGAAACGCGTTATATATATTTAAGCTTTATTTTTAAGTCGGTAGTAGGTCGGATACTTATAGAGTTTGTCCGGAAATAGATGTATCGTGGTTTATATGGGAGCTCATACATTCTATGACACTTCTCTTTCCGGACAGACTCTAACGACTAATATGAAACTGTTCAAATTTCAAATTCCTATGCATAAGTACTGGCTTACTGGCTACATAAAGTCTTGTTATAATGTATTAATTAGTATTTTCTCTTAGCATTAGCTATGATAATGGACAGATTTACGAAGAAAGAAGATTTACAAAGCCTGAGTAAAGTAGGTATAGGATAACTTACTAGCATATAAATTAACTGCCACATAAAACTTCCTGTTGAAATAGTTTACGTGTCACAAACATCTAACCGTTAATAGTTATCCCAAATATTGACATTAGCAAAACTTCTCATTGCCGACGGATACTGTACGTCTTACTGTTCATCGTACAGTCGCCATCAGATATATCGGAGCGGCCACGGTACTCAAAATTATCTGAACATGCACTTTATCGCCTTGACAATAGAGGCGTTGTTCAGATATTTGTGACCACCTTGGCCGCTCCGATATATCTGATGGCGACTGTACATAGTACACGTGATGACCTTAAACTGACGTTATTGAGACGTTCATTTTGCGGTAAATATGGTACGTCCAGATGCTGACCCTCAATTGACGTTATTAAGACGCCCACGTTGCGACGAATACGGTACGTCCAGGTGCTGACCTAAAATTGACGTTATTAAGACGTCCACTTTGCGATGAATACGGTACGTCCAGATGCTGACCTAAAATGGACGTTATTAAGACGTCCACTTTGCGACGAATACGGTACGTCCAGATGCTGACCTAAAATGGACGTTATTAAGACGTCCACTTTGCGACGAATACGGTACGTCCAGATGCTGACCCAAAATTGACGTTATTAAGACGTCAACTTTGCGACGAATACGGTACGTCCAGATGCTGACCTAAAATTGACGTTATTAAGACGTCCACTTTGCGGTGAATATGGTACGTCCAGATGATGACCCTTAATTGACGTTAGTACGACGTCCACTTTTTAACCTGTCCTTAAATTGACGTCACTATAACGTACGTTTTCAGCGAATAAATGACAGACCTTAATATGACCTAAAAATGACGTCGCTTGTGCGTCGCTGACGTCAGTTTGCTACCTGGGTATGTCAGTTCGACTCTAGGACCAGAAGTCGAAGCCTGTTCCGGTGCAGCGGGGAGTCAGACAAGGAGATGTTATTTTTCCTAGACTGTTTACCGCTGCACTGGAAGATGTTTTCAAGACTCTGGACTGGAGAAGGCTAGGCATCAACATAAACGGCGAGTACATCACTCACCTTAGGTTTGCTGACGATATAGTAGTCTTGGCCGAGACCATGGAGCATTAGAGTACAATGCTCGATGACCTCAGTAAAGCCTCCGAGTGAGTTGGTCTAAAGATGAACATGGATAAGACGAAGATCATGTCAAATGCCCATGTAGCACCAACTCCCGTTACAATCGGAGACTTTACAATCGAAGTTGTGGACGATTATTTATACCTAGGAGAGACTGTCCAGTTAGGTAGATCGAACTTCAAGAAAGAGGTTAATCGACGAATCCGACTCGGTTGGGCAGAATTCGGGAAGCTACGGCACATCTTTTTGTCCAATATTCCGCAGTGTCTCAAGACGAAAGTCTTTGACCAGTGTGTGTTGCCAGTGATGACATATGGCACTGAAACGTGGTCGCTTACTATGGGCCTCATAAGAAGGCTCAAAGTCACCCAAAGGGCAATGGAGAGGGCTATGCATGGAGTCTCTCTGCGTGATCGCATCAGAAATGAGATCAACCGCAGCAGAACCAAAGTAATCGATGTAGCCCTCCGAATTGCTAAACTGAAGTGGCAGTGAGCGGGGCACATTGCACGTAGAACCGATGTCCGTTGGGGCGGAAAGGTTCTTGAGTGGCGACCACGAACCGGAAGGCGCAGCGTCGGTAGACCCCCCACAAGGTGGACTGATGACCTGGTAAAGGTCGCGGCAGTCCGCTGGATGCGGGTGGCGCGGGACCAGTCATTGTGGCACTCTTTGGGGGAGGCCTATGTTCAGCAGTGGACGTCTCTCGGCTGATATGATGAAGATGTTCCGTATTATAAGGGTTTCTCGACACCTATCGAAGCGAAATCGGCAATAGCCGATGGAAAAAAGCTTTATGTCCACGCAATACGAGCGGAAAAGACTTCGCCGCGTCGGCATGCATCGGCCGAGCCGATCCGAGCCGAACCGTGCCTTGTTAGCTCTTATTGCACGGACATAAAGCTTTTTCCATCGGATTTTTCCGATTCCGTGTCGCTAGATGTGGGGAAACCCTAACTGTGAAACACGTTACGATACGATCCAGCTTCAATACAACTCCAATTAATTAACCAAGTAATACAGCTAACGCCTAAACGTCTGAATCAGAATTTGCTTGATAATTATAGCCACTCCAGTACAACACCAATATTGGTTGATTATTTGCTCTGTGTTTGAGTTATGTGTATTGTACCTAGTGCCGTATTCTAACTTGTACATGTAAAATAAAAGTCCAAAACACCACAAATAATCAACCAATAATAGACTTGGAGTTGTGTCAGAATATTTTTCAAGCAAATTCTGGTTTAGACGTTTCGAAACATAAAGGCCTTATTGCACAGTAACTATAATCTTAACGTGTTTTATATTTAGAATACCGCCCAAAGATGTTACAGAGGTGGTTATGGGAGTCGAAGTCAGAGTTTTTGAGTTTGGTTTATCAGAGCCGGAACAAGAGGGGAAGGTGGCGCAGTGAGAAAAAAAAACACGTGAAGGAATTTTCGTGCAGCCATGTCGAAAGTCGAAACGTGTTTGTACTTGTAAATAGGTATAGGCACGCACCGCGACCTCAAAGCCGAAGCCGGAGCTGGAGCTGTGAAACCAATCGGAGGTTCGTAACATCCTTCGTAAGGTTAACTAATTTGATGCCTAGGCCACTATAGAACCATAACATAGTGGCAGTTTGACAGATACGTATAAGCGTAACTATGCACTACTAGTTTAGTAGTGCATAGTTAGCTATTGGTTGGTTGGACCTACAGAAACCCTTTAATAGCCATTGAAATAATATTCTCGCCAATGAGCATGTTTACAAATCGTTGTTATTTCAAGTATTGTTTGGTCTTCGAAATTTTAGGATATCCTTAATCAGAATAGTGCTGAAAACTATTATTGGCACCAAAAAGTATTTTAAGTATTTTAGTCGCTGACATGACGGGTAAGTGCTGTATCGTTATATTATAACGTGCACGTTGTTATTTTATTTTAAACTACTGATAGTACGTTAGTTAATTTAAATAAAAGGAATATTCGCCTAATAGGTAAAACTCAACATCATGTTCATTTTGTTCAAGTTTCCCGTAATCAAAACTAGAGTTAAGTATTTGAAATCACTATAAGAAAACCTGTTTATGTGGCATTACAATTTGGCGGTGTAATAATTATTCATTCCGTAGCATAATAGATACTAAAATAAAATACTAGTTCTTCAATGACAAGTAGTGTAGGCACACTTTTAAAACCAAAGTAAATCGCTTCCGCTCCGCTTATCACGGTTACCGCTATACATTTTTGATTAATATTAAATGTATTATAAATAGTTATCGTTTGAACACTAAATCAGGCTGTAGGCCTACTAAAAAGTATTTCTGTAAAATAATAAGGCTTGTAAACGGGTGAATTGACTATTAAGCATGTTGGTTGTTGGATCGTTTTCATAAATTGTTTTAACTAAGTTCAAGTATTTGGGGATTAAGAAAAAAAATGTTCTTGCATACTCAGAATAGAGAACGTGCGTGAAAAATATTTAATTGAATTTGTTGCATAAACACGTTCAACAACCCCAAATTAATATAAATAAGTGGAAATCCGTAATAATTTTTAACAGTTTTTAAAGATATTGCGGTTTAAAAACGTAAAATTTTAGGCATTTTTTTTATACCTCAAATGTATTTTCGATACTTCAGTTCGATTACTTATTTTCTAACAAGAAAAAAAATGTATGACAACTATTAACTAAACGCATTTTTTCGTGCCTAAAAAACTTGCTCCTTCCAAACAGTTTTCTACAACTTTGTGGTCGGTGACGTCACAAACCACACACTTAAACTAGAATTTATAATTGTACGGAGTGACTTGACAAGTCAACAAACACAAATGTTGCCGCAATTCGGCCAGTGCTGTTCTTATCGATATTTTTATTTAATTATTAAGGGTTCTACAATCGCCGCGACTTATTGGTTGCGATATTGTCGCTGCAACTTGATTAAGGCTTTAAGGCTGAAGAATGCTGCAACATGATGTGGAAAATACGTTACTTTTACGAGATGACTATTACTTGTTGATAAAACTATGCGGTACGCGACAAATGAAAGTCAATTTATAACTTCTGTACATCCTATTGGAGACAATAATAATTTCTAAAGGCGGTTACTCATACACCTGCCGTAGGGTTATAGTCTAAACAATTTGAACTGAGCTCATCCACTTAGTGTCTTATCTTTTGTGTGTAAACCGCAGGCGCACGTGCCACTATGAAAAAAAGGGTTTGGCTACCTGTTAGCGTTTATTGAATATCTGCTATATGGACCACGGAATAAGATTCAATATCAACTAATACGAAAAAACCTCTAAGTTCTATACGGTTGCACCCAGTACAAGCGATTCAAATGCTCTAGAACCAGCGTAACTCGACACCGAGATCCGAAACAAAAGTGCGTAATTGGAGATCGCGCTTGCACTGGTATTCCGAGCGCACGGCTAGTTAGCGATTAGGAAGCAATTGTAATTTTCCCGAACGGGCAGGTAAAACAGGGTTGGATTCTGATTAAATCATTTAGGTGGATGTACGATTTACAAATATCTAATATATGAAATATATATACATATATAATAGATTTTAATAAATATTGGGTATGTTAAAATTATTATCAGACATGTAAATAATCAACTATTTTAAAATTGCTTTCTTAATTTTACAGCTTAGACTTACTTTTACCTATAGCAAATTATGTACTGAGAATAACTCAATTCAAATATAAATAATATGAATCTACATTATAGTTCTGCTTGTTATCATAATTCGAATGTGTTGTAGAAAAATATAAAAATATATATATTTACAGTACATATTAGTCAACAAAAATAATCATATTAATCTTTTCATCATATTAATTTCATTTTTTTTTCTAGATTAATTAACGTGCCTACAACTATTCCTCGAATGAGGGTTTGTCATGTTTATTACATTTCTTATCAGATTTACAAACGTTTTAAAAGAAAATAAATAAATAACAGATTTTAATAAATATAGGCTGAGTATGTTACAATTATAATCAGTCCTTTAAATACTCAAAGTCAAAGTCAAAAATGTATTTATTCAAGTAGGCATAGCAACAAGCACTTTCGAATCGTCAGTAACGATTATTATCTTAAGCTATTATATAATTAATAGAAATATATTGATGCAATTATACAAAAAAAAATACGGGTCAAAATGTATCATAATAATTTCACAATAAAATCGACAAAACTTAAAAGATAAAAAAATGTATAATAAAATACTAGTTTAGAATGTTTCTAGAATAAAATGCAAATGTCAGAAGGAAAATTTAAATCATTATTTTTTAATAAATCTTCTATACTATACTATAGTAAAATAATCGTCTTCTATACTATAATACGCTTTAGAAATTCATATTATTTATATTTGAATTGAGTTATTCTCAGTACATAATTTGCTATAGGTAAAAGTAAGTCTAAGCTGTAAAATTAAGAAAGCAATTTTAAAATAGTTAAGTATTTATATGCCTGATTATAATTTTAACATACCCAATATTTATTAAAATCTATTATATATGTATTTCATATATTAAATATTTGTAAATCGTACATCTACCCAAATGTTTTAATCAGAATCCAACCCTGTTTTACCTGCCCTTTCGCGAAAATTACAATTGCCTCCTAATCGCTAACTAGCCGTGCGCTCGGAATACCAGTGCAAGCGCGATCTCCAATTATGCACATTTGTTTCGGATCTCGGTGTCGAATTACGCTGGTTCTAGAGCATTTGAATCGCTTGTACTGGATGCAACCGTATAGAACATAGAGCTTTTTTCGTATTAGTTCATATTGAATCTTATTGCGTGGTCCATATAGTAGAAATTCAGTAAACGCTAACATGTGGCCAAACCATTTTTTCCATAGTGGCACGCGCGCCTGCGGTTTACACACAAAAGATAAGACACTAAGTGGATGAGCTCAGTTCAAATTGTTTAGACTATAATACCGGGCGGATGGCTTAGTGAATTCAACCAACCGGAGCGGCCATGTCTCTCATTTTCTATACAAAAAAAGTCTGCCGATTTTTGCGGGGGAGGCGAACGTCAAATGTATGGCTATTCGTACGTAACGTACAAATAGCAACGTCAGATAAACGTCAGTCCGTACAATAAATATGACCACTGGTCTTATTTATTGACCATTGTTTTCGGCAGAGGGGAAAGCCTGTCAATGGCCGCTCCGGTTAGTTAAATTCTCCAAGCGCACGGCGGTCGGGCCAATATTGGGATTTCTCTACACGCATGCCTGCCGTTCAGTTTGTGAGTGAATATCTTGCTGAACGCACGTCTCTAAAATGGCGCCAGAGGTAGCTTAGAGTGAGGAATACATAGGATACTTAACTACTTTTTATCCCGAAAAAAAAAAACTTTTTCAGAGGGCCACACGATAGCCGAATTCTATGCGGACGAATAATTATCCAAGTATCTTTTCGTCTATTTTTGAATTGAATTATTAAGTGATGTTGCCTCGGATTACGGATTCCTGTGGACGTGCAAGAATTAGAGCCAGAACAATGTTTATCCAAAATGTCGCCTCCATAATAAAGAGCTCTGAGTTATAGAAACTATATAATAGTAGTCCACCGCGAACTGAGAACTCGCGATTTCCTTGTAAATACTTTGACCAATATAACAAGACTCTTATGATGATTGTTTTGCGCCTTCTAGCTCCATAACCCATTGATCGATCCTGCTCATATACTCGTACGAACTCTAAAATTATATTGATTTCTGCTATAACCCTAATAAATTTCATAAAGATTAGAAAAAATGTTACGACTGTTACCGCAACAACTATTCAAAATAAAAAAGTCATCGAAATGCAGCGATGTCCAGGTAGCCAGCTGACAGTTCCGTTTCTGTTTCATCCGAAGCTGTCTATAACTTCACTTCGCTTAGGCTCCGCTCGTTCGACGAGATAGAAAAATAAGTATATGATATGTTGTATAACATAACTATACGATTTATCAGCGGCAACGTATTTCAAAACTTTTGTCTGATTTGAACATTGTAGCATTTCAGGCTGTTACATGATAATTTAATTTCCTAACGTTTATGGATCCTTTAAATGGAATCGTATTGGTAGTGTTTACAATTTTCGATACTTTTTATCGACATATACCCATGACTATTTAATTTTTGCTATTCCAGGCAACATTTTAACTGTCAGTCATGTGTCAAGTCACTTTTTATAATTAGAAATTCAACCGTATGTATGGGGCGTTTTGACGCGCGGAGCAGATGCCTAACGTATTTTCATTTTTGACGTTTCAGGGCTATCATAGGTAGTAGGTTTATTAGAGACATTTGAATCTTCAGGGAAATAGAATCGAATGACGTCTTCCAAAAAAATCGTGCATATAACGGCCTCCTAGCCTAGTCGGTAGTTACCCTGCCTACGAAGCAGGAGGTCCCGGGTTCGAATCCTGGTCAGGGCATTTATTTGTGTGTTTGTCACAGATATGTGTTCCTGAGTTATAGATGTTTTCTATGTATGTAAGTGTTTATATATATCTATATATTATGTATATATCGTCTAGTACCCATAACACAAGCCTTATTGAGCTTACCGTGGGACTAGGTCGGTTTGTGTAAGATTGTCCTATAATATTTATTTATTATTATTATTATTATTTATTTATTATATTCATAATTGTAACTGCTGAAACATGAATTCGATTAGCATCCATCTTAATAATTATGTATATCTTATTTTTAACACCTATCTTATTTGTGTACATATACATGTTGTTCATTTATATTATTCATCTGTTAGTTTCATGAAAGTTTAAAATTAATACATTCATACTTTTTCTTTTGCACCACATTTGCCTTTCTCTGTTTAGCCCTGTGGTTGGCCTGTAGAGAATGCCTTTATGCATTAAGTCCGCCAATTGTACATAATTTACATTGTATTTTGTGCATAAATGTTTAAGTAAATAAAATGTATCGTTACTAGGCTAGCCTAGAGGGGCTAATAATAGTACATTGTGCTTCTCATCACACTACCGAATACAGTGTAAAAACTTAAAAAAATTACAAAAAATCCATAACTCCCTATGGCATAATCAGTTAACTGTAACTCCTGCCACGCGTGCGTGAAATGTCATGCTTTATGGGCAAGTGGGATGAAAAAATAAATACTTCCACAGTCCCCTTCATAAAACACACGTAACAGCAGACTTATTATCAAGATCCCCTTCCTTCCTTTGCTTCGTAAGACAATGGACGTGTCGCAAATTTAGTCAAATTGCTCGTAAAATAAAAATTCGCGTTTTTTCTCGACCAACCTATATTCGATCTTGTGTAGTGAAGTGCATAGTGGTTTACCGCTTGTCGTCTGTGATATACTTAAATTGTTATCCTACGTGCATCAAAAGAGTAGCGGTAGCGGTGACCGCTCTTCACCTCCTCGAGTAAACAGGACGGAGTCTGATTTTTGTTCCCGCTCTGTTGTGAAGTCCGCAACTCCCGCAAGCAATTACCGCAGCTACTATCAAGTATATAGAACACAATTAAATAAAAGAAAAAAAGATGTACGGCACGAAATCTCCAAGCCAAATCTACGGCAACAACAGTCACACAGGTTCACAACCGGATCTGAGTAAAATCACAGATACCTGCCTAAGCGACTCACAAATCACCGTACGTAAACGAAAACAGCCAGACCCTGATATTGAGATTAAAAACAGTCTCACAGAATTTAGACAAGACTTAAAGGCCCTAATGGAAATATGTAAATCGCAAAAGGATGACCTTATGGGTTTGAAGCTGGATGTTACGGATATTAAAGATCAACTCGCGAACATTCGATCTACGACCGAAAATCTCGTCATCGAACATAACCAATTTAAAACTGAGATGGCCGACTTCAAGGTCTCCCTTAACTTTCACTCGGAGAGGCAGGATACTTTTTGCACCCGTGTCGATTCAATTGAATCCAAAGTAAACAAAATGGAGGTGCTAGAAGGAGATATATCTAGTCTAAAAAACGCTTATCACGACTTGCAAACTCAACACATTTTACTACAGCAGCGCGAGCGTTTATGTAATTTAGATATATCTGGCATCCCTGAACACAAGCCTGAGAACCTCTCTGCCCTGGTCCTTGCTATTGCAGAAGCCACAGGGGTGCAGATTTCCGCCGATCCTATAAAACATGTAAACCGCGTGCAGCCCCGAGTAGTGGTGCCTGGTAAACCGAAAAATATCGTGGTGCAATTCAACTCCACACACCTCAAGGACAGTATCTTATCCGGAATCCGTAGAAAAAAAGGTATAACCACATCAGACATCGGCATGCCAGGTGAATCTTTTAAAATCTACGTTAATGAACATCTGATACCGTACTTCAAACAATTACGAAAGGAGACAAAGAAAGCGGCTGACGCGGCTAACTATAAGTACGTTTGGGTGCGAGATGGCAAGATTTTTACAAGAAAATCGGACAAGTTACCTGTTATATACATGAAGGACATGAGTGACCTTGATAAAATCAAATGACTTATTTTTATCATTAGACAGTCTATATCAAATTATTTTCACGCGCGAATACCTTATTTGCTATTATTAATCTCTGCTATGTATCGCAAACCAGTTCACAGTAAAGTAGAAAATATTAAACTGCATCGATTTATATTTATTGAAAGACGTAAGGTAAACATAGTTTTTTATCTTTTTTACTACTCACCTCATATGAATTATATAAAACGAATGCAAAGAGATTTAAGTTTGTTAATATGTGATTATAAATGTTATAATGACACAGTTTTTAGAGTAGACAGATATGCCTTACAATTTCTACTAGTATCAGTACCGTTTATGACTGCCCGTATGATTTATACCGTTAATTTTGCCACCTGTTGCATAACTACTTGTTATGTCCTCTTATTATCTCATCGACTGCCTACATCTTTTGTATCACACACCAGTAATGTAAACACGCGCAATGATAACTTTATTGCGTATGCTTTAAAGTCCATTATACAACACCATAGGGAAAGACCGATAAGTTCATACGATTATATATGCATTTTGAGAGTGTTTTGTAGACTTAGATATCTTTATACTATGCCTCAAATAATTATGATAATTATTTTCATGGGAGCCAAAAACTATCATTATTCGTTTTTTCACGTCACTTTTCTATGTACATCACATTATTCACAATATAATGCAATAAATAATTTTATAATTTACTCGGGACTATTAACACAGTTTGTACGTATTACCTATATAATCGACATACCTAGCAATGATTTTTACACACTATATAAAAATGACTAGTAAATCCAGTCAGCGCGATAAACTAAGCATCTTTTATCAAAATGTGCGTGGACTTAGAACGAAATGTCTCGAACTGTTTAATAACTTACTACTTTATGACTATGATTTAATATTTATAACAGAGACATGGTTTACATTTTGAACTCGGAATTATGCGACTTTCGATACGATGTATTTCGATATGACCGAGACCTACGGCTTACAAATAAGAAAACGGGTGGCGGCGTAATGGTCTAAGAGCTGGCCACGTCAGATATGACACAATAATGAGAGCAATAAAACCTGTCTTGTTAGACTGCTTTACCATCCTTATTGCTAGATCCGGGCATCTGGCAGCTTTTAATGGGTGGAGGTCAGAGTGACAGACCAACAAAGTTTTTAAGTTGGAAAAAAGTCATACCAAAATAGGTAAAAACTGCCACAGTTGTGTCATTTATAGAGGACAGGGCCTATATTTTAACATTAGATTAAAAACCATTGTCTATTGTTGCGGAAACAAAAACAGTAGGCGACTAACTAAAAATTGCATTATACATGATTTGACACTACTTTTCCCCAACAGAAACTTCTGGATATGATATAATCTAATTAATTACATATTTTCCCATAATATTGCATCAAACCCAGAACTCTAGGATTTGTTTTCTTCAAGTTATTTGCATTCTTTGACATCCACCACTTTACAGCTGCCAGATGTCCGGATCTAGAAATAAGCATAGTATAGCAAACGAACTAGAGGGGTTTCGTTGCTCTCATTATTGTGTCATATCTGACGTGGCCAGCTCTCCGTCTATAATGATATGCGCTCATCGTGACCTTAGTGCCACAGTGCTTGGCGCGTGGTCGTGCTCAGGCTTTGAATCGCTTTGTATTAGGATACCCGCCGACACGCTCGGCGCCTCGGTAGACCTGATTGCGGCGGTGGCATACCTCGCGCCCGTTGAAGATAATTTGCCAGGTAATTTGAATGACATTAAAACTAACGTGTCGCGTATACTTTCAATGTATCCGTCTTGTAATTTTCTATTGTTAGGCGACTTTAACCTACCATGTGTATCGTGGAGTAGTGAATTTGGTTTCACCTTAAAAAATCAGGGTAAAACTGATTATCAAAACGCTGCATTGTCATTCGCGGAGGACTTACAGTATCTAGGCATAACGCAATACAATTTTATTAAGAACTCCTGTAATAATACACTTGATTTGTGTTTTAGTAATCTCCCGTTATTAGTGAATAAATGCAAACCGATTACAAAATTAGATATTTATCACCCCGCTATCACCGTCGATATTTTAGACTTATACGTAGTACCTTTAAAAACAAATAATACCCCCCGTTTTAACTTCTTTAAAGCCGACTACGTAAAAATTAATTCACATCTAAGTAGTTTAGACTGGGCAAATATTTTAAGTACCAACGACGTAAACAAAGCCGTTGATATTTTCTATGGTAAACTTAACGAATGTTTTTCACTATTTGTTCCCGTATCTTACCCAAATAAACAATCCTATCCTATTTGGTATAATACTGCACTCATAAAAATAATACGTGAAAAATCAAAGCTACATAAAAAGTGGAAACGTTTCGCAAATCCGCGAGACTACGATGAATTCTCACTGCTTAGAGCTAGACAGAAGCGCGTGCAAGAAGAGTGTTTTCAGCGTTTTACTCGTAACACGGAATTTTACATAACGCGTTCCCCTAAATTTTTCTGGAAGTATGTTAAATCTAAGAGAGGTGGATCTAACTTTCCTAGCAGTTTTAATTTGAATAATCGTACTTTTAATGATGGCATGGAAATATGTAATGCATTTAACAATTTTTTTCAAAGCGTTTTTGCCCTAGCAAGCTGTTCTTACCCCGCAATTAATCGCCAGACTGATTATCAAAGTAAAGCACTCTGCGGAATCGATATTTCTTTTGATACTGTCTTAAAGTTTTTAAAAGCACTAGATAGGAGTAAAGGACCAGGCTGCGACGGCGTCCCTCCCATTTTCCTCTCATCCTGCGCAGAAAGCCTTGCAGTTCCACTAACCATTATTTTCCACCAATCATTACAGTACTGCATATTTCCTTCGTTATGGAAAAAAGCTCACATTATTCCCGTTCACAAAAAAGGATCAAAAACCAAAATAGATAATTACAGACCTATATCTATCCTCAATACAATGGGCAAACTCTTCGAGTCAATTATTGTACACAGCATAAACCCTATCATAAGTAGCGGTATTTCGAATACTCAGCATGGTTTCTTAAAAGGACGTTCTACCGTTTCTAATCTGGCTTGTTTCACAAATTTTATCTTATCGGAAATGGAGGGAGGAGGACAGGTTGACGTGATATACACGGATTTTGAAAAAGTATTTGATCGTGTAGATCACGTCATCCTTCTTAGAAAGCTCGAGGCTTTGGGAATTCATGGTGATTTACTCCGCTGGATCGAATCCTACCTTACCAATCGATCCCAAGCCGTGGTTCTTGGAGGTTACCGGTCGAATTACATTACTATCCCATCCGGCGTTCCCCAGGGCTCTCATCTAGGACCTCTTCTATACATTGCTTATATAAATGATATAAGTAAATGTTTCAATAATGCCCATCACCTGTTATATGCAGATGATAAAAAAATATACATCAGTGACAAAACCATTGAAGATTGTTATAGTCTGCAAAGCGATCTCAATAACCTAGTTCATTATTACTCCCTGAACAAGATCTCTCTCAGTATCAATAAGTGTCAGTGCATATCCTTCACTCGCCGAACAGCACCAATCATATTCTCATATAATCTTAATGGTACCGTGGTACAAAGGGTTGAAGTTGTTCGTGACCTGGGAGTTATGCTCGACACCAAAATGACAATAAGGGAGCATGTTGACCAAATCGTAAATAAATCTTATCGTAATCTCGGCTTTGTGATGAGAACGTGCAAACCTTTTTCAGATGAGCTAAGTCTGAAGATAGTATACTACGCATATGTTAGAAGTGTTTTAGAATATGCCTCCCCCATATGGTCCGTCAATTATGCCATACACAAAAATCGTATTGAAAGAATTCAAAGTAAATTTTTGACACAATTAAATTATAAGTTCAAAAAATCTACTCCATCTTCACCATACGCTGATAAATGTAAACAATATAATCTGTTATCACTAGAAGACAGACGTAAACTGTCTTACATGAGCTTGCTCTTTGATGTACTAAATAATCGCATCGATTGCCCTGAACTTCTATCCGGTCTTGCATTTCGAGTCCCAAAACGTCGCACTAGACATACCGCCCTATTTCATGTTCCCTTCCACGTAACTAATTACGGTGACAATGCTGTGTTATCTCGTATCCCTCGTTTATATAACTTAGAATTATATACTGTGGATCCCTTCTTCCAATCTAAAAAGAAATATATGAATGATATCTGCACGACACTTTTCAGAAAGTATAAATAGTATAAATAGTAAATTTTTAATAATAATTTCAAAATCAATTCAGCAGTTAAAGTTGGTCTTTGCTATGGCTTGTATTAAATATATTTGGTATTTGGTATTGGACATTCATTGGTGTACAGGCTTTCAATGATTTAATCACGGTACTAGTGGAAACATATCTTGTTTATAAAATTATAATGTTTTTTTATGTGGTCAATTAACTATCTTACTTGCGATGAGCATTTTATTTGACTTTTTTTGTACACTTCATTTTTGTACTGTTTCCTAGCAATTAATACTTACCTACATTACTTATTAATAAGTTATTATGTACAATGTAATTTATGGATAACTGTTATTGGCCATCTGTTATGTAACCATTTATATGTAATACTACTATTTAAGGCTGTTGTTGTCCTGAACATCAATAAATAAATAAATAAATAAAAAGATACGAGGCCCATAATTTCTTTAACAGTATAAAAGCATTCATTTTTACGTCACCCTCAATAAAGGGTCCATAAAAATGCAGTTACGATTATCGGGATTGATAATGTATTAGTGGAGTAAGTTTTTGATTATTTTGAATGATTGTTCTACTCACATCCTCCTAGGGTTTTTCTCGGCTTTTTTCACGGCTCAATTGAGCCTGGGGACCGCTTGACAACCTAATCCCATGAATTGGCATAGGAACTAGTTTTTACGAATGCGACTGACCTTCCAGCCCAGAGGGGAAACTAGACCTTACTGGGTAATCCCAGTAAGGGGAAAACATCGTGAGGAACCCGGACCCAATGGTCCGGGTTTCTCACGATGTTTTTCCTCACCGAAAAGCGACTGGTAACTCAAATTATATTTCGTACCTACATATGTAAGTTCCAAAAAACTTCATGGTACAAGCCGGAGTTTAAACCCTAGACCTCCGGTTTCGAGGTCGATTCAAATCTTCCCGCCAGGCTACTTTAAAAAAAAATCTATAGAAATTTCTACTAATAATTTGTAAATGTGAAAGTCGGTATGTTTTCGATGTATAGGTATTGGTATATTTGGGATGTTTGTTGTTCATTCACGCAAAAGCAACGGAGTCCAGTAGCTGTGACCCATTTTTAAGTTCAGAAACGCGCATAATACACGTATGATATCCCTGGATGCAAGTCCAGGCGTCTATAGGCTACGCCAACCATTTTTTTTATAAAATGGTCCACGTAGCCCATGAACGCCTTGAAAGTTAGTGCGTTAAATATAAGTGGTCGTCACCTGTTCTAATTATTGCAAAGTTTGGAAACAAAGTGATTTTTTCAAGAAATTCCAGCTACTCCTCAAAGTGCCCTTTATGCGGAAAGTTTTCAGGCACTAGATGTTTATTTAGATCTAGTATACATCCTAAAATTAGCTTTTACGTAGGTGTTTTTAGTGTAGTGCCTGGTAGTGCAGTCATTGAAGCATTATTGCTCCGAATTTTTTTACTGTGAACCGAATTGCATACAATTTTGGAATTAGGTTCATCTTACCCTTAACTTCAAAAGTGAAAATGATTTGAACTCCGCAACCACCCTGGGGGTGGTTGCCACCCCTTCTCGGGGGTGAATTTTTTTTTTTCAAAATAACCTCGGATATCGATAGAAGGCCTAATTTTAAGCAAAAAATCGTGTATAAAGTTTTTCAAAAATCCAATACTTTTCAAGTTATTGGCAATTGAAAATTCGCAATTTTTTCACGTTTTTCATCGGTTTTTTGCAAATATCTCCAAAAATATACGTTTTATCGAAAATTTTATAAAAAACAAAATTGTAGCAGGTAAAACAATGAACAATTTGGTTTTTTACAAAGTATTCTAAGTGCAATATTAAGCTAGATATTAAAGATCAAAGCCGTTTTTTATTTTGTCTGAAATTTAATCGATGTGGTCAATGCCATCTAGCGGCGAGCAGATGCATTTTATGCATTCTAATACAATAGGGTTTTGTAGTGCTTAAAACAAGCTTCAAAATGAGCTCTATTAAAAGTCTTTTGCACGTAAAATAAGTGAGCTGTATTGCAAATAAGGGGAGCATCTAATGTTTTTTCTTTTAAATCAATGGGTTTCATAAGTGCCATTTCCACCAAAATTAAAATTAATCGTATTCCTCCTAGAATTAACTTTATTATGAAGAGTTTGATAGATAGTATGAGTTTGGCTGCTTCAGGACACATATTTTTCAAAAAAGTCACGATTTAAAAAAAAACAAAATTTCAAATTTTTTAAAAACCCACCTTTTTTTCATAATATCTCAAAAATGACGACAGATACGTATAAAAGTGTATGGATTAAAAATTTTGGTATTTTTCTGACAAACAATTTGGTTCTTTTGTTTTTTCTGTCAAACAAAAATTGACGGAGATATGATTGTTTAAAGAGCGCGTGGCAGCGCAATCACAGCCTCTCTTAAGCCCTTTAACCCTTCACCGTTTTAGAAAAAGGTTTTTTACTATATATTGCAATACAGGATGTTGTAGCTCTCTTAATTACCTTTACAATGGTTTTTTATAAATTGTGATAGCATGAAAATTGAAGGAGTTATGGTCCTAAACAAACCTGGTAAAAACTTATCATATTTTTTTCTACTTAGTAACTGAAAATTTCGGAGTGTGAATATTTGGAGCAATGTGAAAGTACGCAGTATAATAGAGACCCACAACTATTGTAATGTGTATATATTGAAATGATTCTTGGTTTTGTAAAATGAAAATCCCAGGTTGTGCGACAAGATTTATTAAACATCCCACACTTATATTCAGCATTTGCAGTAAATACCCCTCCACTACACTTCTTTTATATCTTAACTCCCTAATTAATAACAAACAGGGTTTGTGCTTACAATTGGTCAGTATATTCTCGGCTGCGGAATCCCGCGCTAGCTAACGGTTCGGTACCTGGTTACACTACGGCAGGCCTACAGCTGTCGCAGGCCCACGGCGTACCCGTTGAACTCTCGTGCTGGACAACCGGCACGTCGAGCGCCAGCGTCGCCGACAGCCTGCTCGCAGGAACAGCGAGCCACCGTCATGCAGCTTCCATCAGTTTGACGCGACGTGGTCTATAAAGACCATAACTAAACACCTCCTAAGAGGGAATACGAAACCCGCGTATGCCGCTCGCCGTTGTTCCGATGTCAACCTCCGGAGGTGTTAGGCCTTTAGGGACGCTACCGCATGCGGCCCAGCGTCCGCATCATCGCCTGCGCTACCGGCAGGTTACAGTTTTGGGCTAAGCGAAGAAGGATAACACTTTATTCAGTGTCATGGATCGATTCGGAATCGTAGATGACTTTCATATTTCATCAATCTAGAACGAACCATAGACTATAATATTTTTAAATATGTAATCATATATATTTACTGTTTTAATTTAGGGGTAGTTTTAAGGGTAGAAAAGCTTAAGAATATGATAATCATTTTCGAGAGTGTCGAATAATATTTAAATCCTTTTCATTTTATAAAAAAAAAATTAACAATTTTTTATCAAGGGGTAGTTTTCAAGGGTTGAAAGGGGGTTAAAAATTTGATAATTATTATAGAGAATATAAAATATTACTTACTCTATACTTACATCTTTTTATGTCATACCAAAGTATTTTTTTGTGATTTTTTCAATTTAGGGGTTGTTTGCAAGGGTTGTAAGATTTTCAAGGGGTTGAAAATGATTTTAATATGAGGTAATTATGTTAGAAAATACTTTACAATTTCACCACTTACTATTAGACATGTTTTCTAGCGATAAAATGGCTCAATGTCAATTTTTCCATTAAGGGGTTGTTTACACCCCTTAAAAATAATAGGCGGAGTTCAGATCATTATCACTTTTGAAGTTAAGGGTAAGATGAGCCTAATTCCAAAATTTCATGCAAATCGGTTCACAGTAAAAAAATTCGGAGGTAAGACCGTATTTTTCGCTTCAATGACTGCACCAAGGAGATACATTTTGATTTGTATAACCCTGAATTTAGATAATAGCTATTTGTGTAACGAGAGAAAGCTTGTAATTCTTAGATATTTACTTCGAGTATTAATTTTTGAGTCCTGGGGAAGCGAAATATTCTATGATAGCGAAGAATAGAGATAGTAGCGTTCTTTTGTTTTTGGAAAACAAAGAACCGTTGCTGAGGTAATAGTAGTTTTCGATACAAGTGCGAGAAGTATGTCATTTTGCACGAATACCGAGGTTACCGAGGAAAATTACATTTATTTTTAATACAATTGCGAAAAAACTACAATGAAATAAAATTACATTTATATTCTTAAGTGCAGTGTACGAAAGACAGCTTCATTCAATCGCGCGTAGTTCAAGTAATACTATTGGGTCTCGCATAATACTCCTTTATTCCCAATCGCGCGTTGTTCAGGTGGGTCATTTAGAAGCGGGTCTCTCATAATACTTATTTATTTAAAAATTGGGTCTCGCATAATACTCCTTTATGCCTAATCGCGCGTTGTCTCGCATAATACTCATTTATTTAAGTATCAATCAGATTACTTTAGCACTAGTGTATAAAATCAAACTTTACGCACGATTTGCAGCTACATAAACTAAACTTTTTGAGAAATTATATTTAAAAAAAAAATTATTGTATTTCTTAATCTAGACACGCGGCAGCGTGTCAAGCCAAGTTCAAGTAAGTATGAAGTGTAGTGACTAAAAGACAACACACAGCCTCGATCGCATTAGGATTAACTGTAATTAGAAATAATGAATAGGCGGTAAATGTCATTGTACCTAAAAGCGAAATAGCGAAGCGAAATTATATTAATATTAGAGATGTAACCTGATTCTTAAACATAATTTCAATAAAAAAATAATTTTAATTTATTAATTTTCTATTGCTTTTTTATCATAAAAGTGGGTAATGAATGTCATTTTTCAGACAATTAATTACATTTAGCCTTGTTTAAACATTGCTTTATTAACTTAGGTATATACCTAGTAAATCAAGCTTGTTTACAGCGTTCACAAAAATCATTTGCCAAGCTTAAACAGCAGGTCATCAGTCTCCGTCGGCGAATTTAGAACAAAACTTATTGACTTCGTCTCTAAACTGATGATTGATGGTGGAAATAACTTGAGTTCAGCTGACATTGATTACTTAGGAACACCTGAGTTGGGTGAGAATCAGGTTAATTTTTAGATGATTAAACCCAAATTTAAAGTTTTGAAGATGGCTAAAATTTGGGTGTAATGTTCACTTATTTTGTCAATATACTTCGAGATTTCGAAGAAGGAAGTTCTCAATTCGTTGAGATCTTTGTTGTTTCTGTTGTTGCTTTTTTTTATGTATGATTTTCGATTTTTCGAAAGTGGCCGAACCCGTAGTCGAAAATTCTTTTTTATTTTGACGGGCACAATCAAGACAAATTCTTGTTTGTCTTGATAACTGGTCCCATTGTATAGTTTGTCCGGCGGCTTAAGGATAAATGCACCATACTTTAAGTATGAAGCATTTGTTCTTAAGCCGCCGGATAAACTATAATCAGGTCAGGATCTGATGACGGGATCTTGGAAAAATCGAAGGAACTTTTCAAATATTATGAGCACGCCTAAAGTGATGCGAGCGTTTTTTTGACATCGGATATATCTAATTACACGTAATTCGGCACCTACTCACTCATACTCGCTCGCGCAACCTCATGTAAACACTCACTCAAACACATTAAATCAGACTAGTTGGCAAATTATTACCTATTCTTTAACATTTAAATTCAAGTAGACAAATTATTACCTATTATATAAAATAAAAAAATATCACTGTCATTATCTCACAACTTGTTTTCAAGCACATTATTATTGTTACCTGCGATCGACCTATCCCAAGGGACCAGTCTGAAAACCAGCGCTAGACATTCTGTTTAGCACATGCTGAGATTGGGACCCATTGCCCAGATTTATGTATAATATCAAAGTTTTGGTTTATGTACTTTATGTTTTGTTTAGTCATTAAGGTTTTTATTGTATGTATTCGTTCTATATGTATTTTTTGTGGCAATAAATATTTTTCTGATTCTGATTCTATTCAGTTTTAGGTATGCTCACGAATTCTACAGCTCACATCGACAGTAGTAAAACTAAAGATCCTGTTACTTATTTGAACTACTTGCCATACAGGGTGTAACAAAAATACTGGTTATACGTTTATGGGCTTAATTGTAATCGTATTGCGACTAAAAAAAGTAGGAGAAAAAAAAATTTGACGCAAAAAATTTTTTTTTATGCGCCACGTTAAAAAATTTTTTTCACGCAATAATTTTTTTTTTTGGTTTTTCATTATTAGAGTACGATACTTATTATGTCCTTAAAAGGATCAACAGCATTTTTGTTACACTGATGTATTAATTAAATTATACCACACAGTTATACATAGCCCTAAACCAGAAATAGACAAATCGTCGCGGCTTTTAACAAATTGTGGCTCGCGCTAATCCTAGCCCCCAAATTGATGCGATTCGGCCCCAGATCGCTTTTGGATCTATTGTAATTAATTTGGATGTAGGTGTTAGCTTTGCGTAAATTATTTGCCTTTCATGAATTTTGATTAATTTGTTCTTTATTTGGGTCGCCATTCAGGAAATGGAAAATACAATGTTCTTTATAATTCAGTGAGTTTTCGTAATGACGTTATAATTTGAAGTATTACTCATAGCTTAATAAATATAACATAAAATTTAAGAAATATTTGTCTATGGAGCCGTAAACTTATAATTTCAACAAAAAATAAATATTATTTTTGTTGAAGTTTTAATGCACTCAGTCTATTTTTTGTATATACATTTACGCATTTAATATTTTTTGTCTTTAATCAAAATTCAAACTTTTATTCTACAAGTAGGCATCAGGCATTTCATCATCATCAGTCTGTATCGGTCCACTGCTGGACATAGGCCTCTCCCATGGCACGCATGGAATAGGAGAGCTGAAGATCGAGCTCAGGATCTACAGCTCTCCTCTTCCAATCTGTACCCGCCACCTTACGGATATCGTCGCTCCACCTTACTGCAGGGCGCCAAGCACTGCGTGTGCTGTCATACGCTCTCCACTCAAGAACCAGCTTTCCCCAACGGCCATCGGTTCTTCGGCATATGTCGCCTGCCCACTGCCACTTCAGCTTGCTTATTCGCTGAGCTATGTCGGTAACCTTGGTTCGCTGACGAATAACCTCGTTCCGGATTCGATCCCTAAGAGAAACTCCGAGCATAGCTCTTTCCATAGCTCGCTGAGCAACCTTGAGCTGGCGCACACGTTGCACAGTGAGTGGCCAAGTTTCAGCTCCGTATGTTAAGACAGGCAAGACGCACTGGTTAAAAACTTTTGTTTTTAGGCTCTGTGGTATGGGAGATGAAAAGACTCCCAAAATGTAGTTTCCCAAATGCTGCCCAGCCTAGCTTTATGCGTCTCTTAATCTCCTTGTCGAGGTTGTTGCTGCCTAGTTGGAGTATCTGACCTAGATATACGTACTCAGAAACAACCTCGAGAGGGATTCCGTTTATGGCGATAGGCCCCAGGTCGATATGATCATTGATCATGACTTTCGTCTTTTCTAAGTTCACCCGGAGACCAATTCGCTGAGACGAAACAGCCAGGCTGTCCAGCAGGGCCGGATTAAGCATTTCGGGGCCCCTAGGCAGTGCAATTCATGGGCCCCCTTATGAACAAAAAAATCAAACAGTATATGTATTTGTATTAACATTTCTGACTTTTTAGGGTTTTGTGATTAACTACACCCTTACACCCTGCCAACCCTATCAAGTGAGATATCGTTGGATAGGTCTTTTAAAAGAATAAGGATTTTCCACACAACTTTAGTTCGTAAATAATAGCTCTAAAAATGCAAGTGACACCTGATAAGAATCTACTTATATAAAAACGAAAAACCAGAAGGGGATAAAAAACGAGGGATGAAGCGAGATGGCGCCTTACCAAATATTAAGAACTTCCTTGACACGTTTCTCGAATACAACGCACATATCATTGGAAAAAACTATGCAAATCTATTGCCTAAATATGAGAATAGAACAAGAGCACAAAAACTACCGCTTGCGCTGCGTATTTATTTTACAATTAGCTAAACAAATTTTCATATATTTCTTCATTTCACGATCATCGGTCATTTTCGGCAACTCTCGGTTCGTTTCGCTAATTTTGAATTAAGTTCAAGTAGCCCAAATTATTTGACGTAAGTTCATTATGTTTGTCATGTTGGTATACAGTTATATCGGTGTTTTTTTACTCGACATGAAATTAAAAGTGCTTCCTATTGTCTATTGCCCATACTTACGAAGTGTTACAAGTGACTTATGAAGATACTCTGTGAGACAAATGTCAAATTGGATATAAATGGATATATATGTCATATCCAAATTATTGTATATTATGATATGATGATTGTTTAATATATTATGTGTATATTACCGGCCGCCTGAAATGATCCTACAAGTAATGATAAGTTATTATACAGGAAATACCAACAATTGTAAGTATTAACTAATAATTTAAAAAGGCACGGCTGGTCGAAACAGGGCACCATAGATCTGTCGCGTAGGTACACAGCTACGCGGGAAAGGTCTCCCGGCGTATATCCTTAGCTGTACAGAGAAGTAACGCCGCCAGCGTAATGGGATAGCGTTTTAGACGGGATATTCTTTTTAGAGATTGTCAAAGAGCAGCGCACACCGAGGGGCCGGTGGCCGGCGACGCGCGCTCGGCAGGTCTCATACGCGCTATACGCATGGTATACGGTATCAAAAGGGATTCTCCTCACCAGCGTGCGCGTGTACATGCCCGTCGTCTGATGAGTCACGCTAAGCCTTTCCTTCCCGACGCTTCGCTACACCAGCACACTCGGGAGACTCCGGCGCGTATTGGTGGATGCCGTGGCATGCCGGTTGAATTTGAATGCTCCGAGGTTGGTCCCAGAGCATTAAAATAATAATATAAATCAAATAAATTTAAAAAAATTATAAAAAAAATACAAACATAAGCGTAAGCGTAAATGTTGAGTACCTAGAAAAACAAAGTTTTGGGAGTTTTATTTAGGATCAATGGATCTTAATATGTAAAATTTGTAATTCACTTACTTTTAAGTCTGATTGTTCAATGAACGAATGAAGAATGAACAATGCTGACGCATATTGCTGACACAAAGGTAAAATTAAATTGGAGGTTTCCATAAATGAGAAGAAAAAACCGGCACAGTGCGTGTCGGACCACACATAGAAGCGTTCCGTACCTTCAATGGAATAAGAACGAAACTAATACCAAAAGGTCGTATCTGATGCCTATGGAACAAGTGTTTTGGAGATAACTCAAAAATGGCTGAACCGATAATGTTCAAAACAATTTTCGAAGAAAGTATATGATAAGGCGCATCTCACAAATTTTCTGACTTTCGAAGCGATTATTTTAGAAAATATTCACATAATCACAAAATGGTCAAAGAAACCTCAATGTTATCTTCAAAGACCTATCGATTTATGTGTCACATGCTGATACTTGGTTAAAAATTTTCTTTTGAAATTTAGTTACATGTATGGAGCGCCCCCCTAAATGTTTTTTTTTTAATTTAACTACATAACTAAGTAGCGGCATACAAAATACACCTTATGTGTAAATTTTATTTAGATACGTTGTATAGTTTCCGAGTAAAATGGCTGTGACATACGGACGAACAGACAGACAGACAGACATGACGAATCCATAAGGGTTCCGTTTTTTGCCATTTGGCTACGGAACCCTAAAAAGTGTTCTTTAAATATGTGGATGAAAAAATACAATCTTTTCTTTTTAGGGTTCCGTAGTCAACTAGGAACCCTTAAAATAGTTTCGCCATGTCTGTCCGTCCGTCCGCGGATAATCTCAGTGACCGTTAGCACTAGAAAGCTGAAATTTGGTACTAATATGTATATCAATCATGCCGACAAAGTAGTAAAATAAAAAGTGGAAAAAAATGTTTTATGAGGGTGGCTCCCCTATACGTAAAGTGGGAGTGATTTTTTTTTTCATTTCAACCCTAACGTGTGATATATTGTTGGATAGGTATTTAAAAATGAATAGGGGTTTACTACAATCATTTTTTGATAATGTAAATATTTTCGGAAATAATCGCTCCAGAAGTAAAAAAAAATGTGTCACCCCCCGTCTAACTTTTGGACCATAAGTTTTAAAAATATGAAAAAAATCTCAAAAGTAGAACTTTATAAAAACTTTCTAGGAAAATTATTTTGAACTTGATTGGTTGAATAGTCGTTGAAAAAAAATTACAAAATTATTTCTGAACTAAGTTTGTAATTTAACCGTATAAACAGGTGTTTATTGTACCTGCAATTTCTACAAAATCACAATGAAATGACGTGCTTTCAAATAAAGTAAATACGGTGAAAATCGGTCCACGCAATAAATAATTATCCCATAAAAATCATCTTCCATACTTTAAGCTCGCGCGCAATAGTTTACTTAATTTGCAGATAGATGTCGCTGTACGTGGAACGCTATTATCATATCCTACATGGCGGTGTTATTTTAACTCTTAAGTGGGGACACTTACTGTGACGGACGGAAAACTACGGAACCCTACACTGAGCGTGGCCCGACACGCTCTTGGCCGGTTTTTTTATTGTGAAATAAGCGAACAAAGTTCCAAATACAACTGTTACAAACAAGAAGTGTGACAGTCATGATCCCTGGCAGGATTGAATTCTGAAGGTTGCCTAATGATAGATAACATAATAAGGTGTCGGTATTTGAGTAAACATAAGATAAACTCTTTATGTACGTGAGTAAATCACGCGAGCGGAGCCGCGGGCCCGTCTAGTATTTAATAAAATTGGTTGAGCCCAGTAAAAGAACGTATATGCCGCATTGTAAAATGACGGAAGTGCCGCAAAATATCTTTTAATAAACGACCTTTTGAATGGATATATTGTAACAGGCCGGCAACTATGAAATAGTTTTGCTCAGCGCTTGATGGGCCATTAAAAATATTGAAGTAAGTAAACGTTCATGAGTTATCGCAAAAATATATCACTTCTGAGTAATACATTTTTTTGATCAAAAATTTAAATGTACCCTTTTTACCGATACAGATCATCTACATAGCAATCGAAAAAATATTAAAAGTTCGGTCAGCTGGAAAAAATTTCCACAGCTTCTCAGTCGGCGGCCCGTTCTCCTTTCGTTACCGACACTGATTTTCCCTTATACAATATTTTAATTCCTGTTATTAGTATATGTTTAAAATAAACATTTAGTCCCATGATATCGAGACAGATTTGTAAAACTTAACGCTATCCGTGCAAAAAAATAAATTTCTTTATTTCGGACAAACATGTAGGTATCTATAGAGTGTTAGTAACAAACAATAGTAGATTGTTTGACAAGGGTCTAAAGTAGGCCATATTACCACGAGGTGGTTATTTTCCCGAACGAAGTGAGGGAAAATTGTTCGAGTGGTAATATGGCTTTTAGATCAGAGTAATGCATACTATTTTTCACTTAGATTGCGAGAAAATAAGATAAAAATACTTATTATTTACGCACAATAACTAAACTAAGGTTAAATTATGGTTTAACTTGACGGTCTTTTAATTTTTTTAACTTCTTTGACATAGATACAAAATATAAACACCGCGAATAAATGCCACAGACGACGGTATAATGAGGGTTTCCGCGATCGAGTTTTTTACTAGACGGCAGCACCGTGGCGACAGGTCTAGCTGTCACAATCCACCAATCATGTATAACCATATATTTTTTGATTGGTGGATTTAGACAGCTACTGCCAAAAAGACCTGTCGTCACGGTGCTGCCATCTAGTGGAAATTTCAATCGCGGAAGCCCTCAAGCTATTAGACATTGCAATTTGTAGGGTCCAACCTGTCGGGTTGGTAGGTGTAATGGTACCTAGGGAGTAGGAGTCCCGATCTAGGGCGATCGGCAGTGCCCCGATACCCGCAGCTGTTTATGGAGGTCGTTAGAGTTATTTTACCTTTTTTATTTATAATGTTAACCATTTTCTGCACATTCCGTCTGGTTTTTTATTTAAAATAAAAGTTAAATTGTGTAGACTCACTGGTAATTAATACATTTATCTAGTTTTGTATTTTAATCATAGAGGGGTTGGGCAGATGAATTTAGATTCAGGCAGCTCGAGCGGTCATTTAAATATCTGTAATAAAAAAAACAGTTTCAGATTTTATTTAATGTGTACTGTTATGAGTACTATCACCGTGCTTCACGAAATACATTTTTTTAATGTTTTGAAGGCATCTCTGTAAACGTTGAGGTCGGTAGGGACGATTTGTTGGTGAGGTAGGGTCGGTAGGGGCGATTTGTAGGGAAAGTGTAATAACGTGCGTTGGGGCCGACAGGAGTTGGACACAACCGATTGGGCCCTACAAATTGCCATGTCTAATAGCCGTTTAAACAGTTTAAACACGCTTTAAAGCGCTTCCAAAAAATTACAATCTTTTTTAATGATTGTGAAGTAGGAACTAAAAAACCTCACGTTTTGAGAAATAAATTGCGTTTTCTCATTGGTCGATTTTAACATTGCTGTATTCTGATTGGTTGATATTAAATACAATATTTTTTTAAGGACTTTAATTATTTACACAGTATACGCACCAAAAAAGTATCTAGCGTTCCGATTAACTTCGATATGTGTGTTGTGATTGGTGGATTTAATATGGTGAAGTGTTTTGATTGGTCCATTTAAAATGTTTTGTAAATCATAAATATGTATACATACTAGCCCTAGAGGCTAAATGTACTACTTTAGTCCGCCTTGGTAAGCATAATATGACACACTTTTTGAGCATGAGAAGTGAAAAAATCTTAATCTAGTGTTAGTCTTAATAATATACCTTAATTACAATTATAAAATTTACATTAAAAAAAATTACACTTCAAATTGCGCTACTTTTTTTATCTGCCCAGTCCAATATTTAAGGATTGGACACTCAAACCTGTCGGGAATTTCCCTTAGAATGCTGTTGGAAAGAAGGACCACCCTGTCACAAATGTCACGATGTTTTCTGAAAAACCACTGCACGGAAAAATCGTTTCACTTACTTGTCTCTTGTTACTTGTCCTCTAAAAACACTCTTGTAGTTTTATATATTTTTTACCATTATTATTAAAATGACGCTCAAAAAACCGGAAATAACATCTCATTGTTGGTGGAAAAAGAGAACGGCCTAAACCAAGATTGATTAATAACTACATAGGTATTTGTAACGAACTTGAAATGCATTTTTCTTAGCAAAAAGTGATCATAAAATGGACTCAAAAGTGGTGAATCATAACTGCACACGCGGGGCTTATATACAAACTTTTCTATTAATATTTAACTTTGAAACATTTTCATTTTCCACTGTGCACGCGGGGCCCCTAGTCAATAAATAAAAATTTCCCAATTACTGTTTTACCATGAAACATATTTATTTTCCACTGTGCACACGCGATTTGCCTAGCCGATATATACTAATTTTCTAATTAATATAATGAATATGTACGAGTATATAAAATCACCGCGTATTTATTTCCCCCCTTTTTTTGTACATACATTTCAATGTTGTCTAGTTGTTAAAAATATTTATAACGGGTTACTCACGTAATTTAAGTCGATTTTTGCTCGACATGTTTCGGTCAATTTACGATGACCATTTTCACGAGCTGCCTTCCGCGACGGCTACTACGCGCCTGCGCGCGGTGTGCCCTGCTGCTGGCGGTGGGAGGCGGCGGCGGCGGCGGCGGTGTTGTGGCAGATCTACCCTCGTTCACTTCTTCACTATTGCCGAAATGTTTGCACACTACACTAACGACGTCACTTGCTAAAGGCACGTCCACACTGCCCATCGACGTAGTATTGAAAACCGTTTTCCAACTAGCGGGCAATGACCAACCACCATCCCGATTGAAATTCGAATGACGACTTATTTCTATAGCTTCCCGTATTTTTCGCTGAACGAGGAACTTTTCCCTTGCCAGTACGGTTACCTTATCAAACCTAATATAATGCGTCGAATCCGAATCCAATATGTGGTCCGTCACAGCGGAACCCTGCCCATCCCGGTTTTTCATACTACGTATGTGTTCAGAGAGCCTCGTAACGATGTTCCGGCCAGTCTCTCCAATGTAACTCTTCCCACAGGAGCAAGGGATCATGTAAACCCCAGGAACATTCAAGGGCTCCTTATCCTTCGGCGAACGCATCCACTGTCTGAGCTGCGTTTGTGGGCGGAAAATCGTCTTGATGCAATATCTTCGGCGTAACAAGTGTCCGATTTTATCCGTCACACCCTTAATATAAGGCAGGTATACGGGCAACCTTTCCACTTGAACAGGCCTAGGACTCGCCGATGCACTAGCAACCCGATTACTCTGCCTCCAGTTGTAACCGTTGCTCTCCAGCACCCGCCTGCGTAGTAGCCGTCGCGCTGCCGTCGCGGAAGGCAGCTCGTGAAAATGGTCATCGTAAATTGACCGAAACATGTCGAGCAAAAATCGACTTAAATTACGTGAGTAACCCGTTATAAATATTTTTAATATGTTAGAGTCTCACGAAAGTTTTATAGTTAAAATTGTCTAGTTGTAATGTATGCCAAAATATAAAAAAAAATTATATAACGATGACGACCACATGGACTACACCTACGCAAGGCATGTTTAGCATAAGTACCTCAACAGGGAAATATACTACAACATATCCGATATAGGCATATATAAATTTTCCAAATTTCATTTTCAATCTATTAAATTTTTTTTTCTGACCATGCGGGGCCCCCCGGCCGATGCGGGGCCCCTAGGCAGTTGCCTACTCTGCCTAAAGGCTAATCCGGCTCTGCTGTCCAGCATCTGTTGTAAGTCCTGCAACGTTTCCGCCATGATTACAATATCATCTGCGAATCGCAGGTGAGAGATGTAAGCACCATTAATGCTGATGCCGCGATCTTTCCAATCCAACGTCTTGAAGACATCCTCCAATGCATTCGTGAACAGTTTTGGCGAGATAACATCACCCTGTCGCACTCCGCGGCGCAAGGGGATGTCCTCAGTCCGCCGGTTCTGTACTTGAACGGTCATAGATGCGTCTTTATAGAGACATCTCAACACCTCGATGTACCGCCAATCGACTTCGCTGCAAGGAGTCCATAACAGACCAGGTCTCGACAGTATCAAAGGCTTTCTCATAGTCCACAAAAGCTAAACACAGGGACGTATTATACAGTCTTCTGTATAATTTGCCGCACTGTGTGGATGTGGTCTATGGTGCCGTAACCACGTCTAAACCCGGCCTGCTCCGGCGGTTGATACTCGTTGCATCAGGCATTTAAGTATGTGTTATTATTGCTCAGATTGCAACCGATAGTTGGCTCACTATCAAGCAAACAAAGTCACACGTATCCTTACATGTTTTCATGACATCATAAAAATAAAGATAAAAAAATTCAAACTCATACCAACATCCTGCTGGGTTAGAAATCAAAGAAAAATGCGCGTTTACTAAACCAGCATTTTTATTGACAAAATGCAGAAAATCCGAAAACTTCTTTAGTCAGCTCCAAATAATATCAAAGCTTTGGAAATGATTATGTAGTTATGACATTTTGTAACTGTAGCGTAGTTCCAATGAAATCTCTTTGTATTTTACCGAACAGGGTAGATCAAACTGATAGGACACGCGGCAGATGAATACTTTTAACAGGTTTTGGCATTTGGAAGAGAAAAATTGTGATTCATCTGCACATTTTCGTTTTGGCACAAGAATATTTTGCGATCACCCGATCACTCATCAGATACACATTTAAAGCCTGACCAGAAATATATGATCATGCGCCATTTTGCGGAATTTCATTGGAACAAATTTCTTACACTGGCAATTATTATAATGACAGGATGATATGTATGTGTGAGGGCATGTGATAGGCTGTCACTTATGTCAGTGTCATTGTTGCGGTTTATTTGAATAATATTACAGTGTTGAATATTAAATAATAAACGACAAAAAAATCCCAAAATTATTCATAGTCATAGTAATAAACTGCTGTAAATAATAAGTTCGGGAAATGAACCTAAGTATTTCGCTGTGAAACATTTTCAAATTAATATCAGTGCTGACCGGTAAATATAGAGAATAATACGCTCTATGACTATACTGAACTGTTACCATATAAGTGAGAATAATAGCGCTCTCTTGACAATGATTATATATTTCTGGTCAGGCTTTTTCATGCGATTATACGTAAACGCGCCGTATCTCTGGCGCAGCGTGCTCGCGGCGGCACCAATGACATCCTATCCTTGGTGAGCAACAGGCTAGACTGCCCATTCCAGAAGCACTGGATGCAGCTCCATGTAACAGCAGCCGTCCAGTCCAGCATGTAAGTAGTTCTTAAGTTTTTATTTTTATTTATATTTTATTGTCATCGTTTACTAACTATAGAATAGGTATATATCATAGAATGTAAATAAATATTATAGTACTAACAAAATATAGACAACGGTTTGCAATAAAAGTTTCAATTTCATATTTGTTCCTGTCAAATGAATAGTTTAGCATAGTTTGACGAAAACAAATATGTAGCTTATCTAATTTTATATGTTATCCGTAAAATAATTGAAATAAACGATATGCCAGTCGTCTCTGTCAGCTATCAATGGGGTATCACCAATTATTAGAAAGACAATGCTCACATAGATACGTGTGTTGCGTAATGTACGTGACAAATATCTTGCCATAGTGTGAAGATTAAGGTAATATATTAGATACGGGTAACTAATAAAATTTGTTGGTGCTCTGGAGATCTTAGTCTTATTTTCTAAACTGCAGGAGGTCTTGTTTTCAACCTGTGGTTCGAATATTAATAAGATTTTCGGAAAAAAAAAATATTTCTTGAAACCACGATGTGGCAAACAATCATACTGCCCGCCTGATGGTAAGCAGCTACCGTAGCGTATGAACGCCTGCAACTCCAGAGGTGTCACATGCGCGTTGCCGACCCTTTACAAAAAAAGAAGGATTCACTGTGTCAAAGACTGGACTGGGTCCTCTTTGAGCTCATTGCACGAAAAAGGACCATTTGATATTTTCCAGTTGCTGTTTAGCTCCCGACGCAAAAAGGGTTGTTTTAAGTATGTGTGTCTATCTGTGTCTCTGTATGTGATGCCGTATCGTTGAAACGGTTGTACCGATTTCATCATCATTATTAGTCGTTCCGTCGGAGGATCGTGACATCATGTCCTTCTGTTAAAGACCAGGTTTCTCCATAGGGTTCTATCCCTCGCTAAGCGCATGTACTCTTACAGTTTTATTACCGATTCAAATGCCTTTATTTCGTTTTACTTGAAAGCAGGTTTTCTAGCTACTGATCATAATATGACATGTTTTATCAAAATCGGTTCAGCCGTTTCGGGGCTTTATCCTAAATTATTAATTTATATTAGTTATCGGTAAAATAAAATATTGTGAGGAAACCTGCATATATCCGAAAAAATTTGAAGGTCTATTTGAGGTCCAAAAACTAAAGATAACCCTTTGTTGTTTGTAAGCCTTGCTAGAAAAAAGAAAATAATCTAAAATGTTACTAAGGTCGTATTCTAACTTTAAAACACGTTATCACACGATCCAACTCCAATGCATTAACTACGCAATACAGCTAACGCCTAAACGTCTGAATCAATAATGTCAGAATTTGCTTGAAAATTATTCCGATGCAACTCCAAATAAAACAGCTTCAATATTGGTAGATTATTTGTTTTGTATTGAAGTTATGTTTGAAATAGATTGTGTTTTTAATATATTGTTTATGTATTTTAAAATTATAATACGGCATCTTATTATACTGAAGTCACGTACTTGTAATTTAAGAATGGGCATAGGTACTTCACACAAAATAAAAACAGGATTTGGATCAAAACTAATTTGGTACCTAAATGTACCGTATTTTTCCTAAAATTATTACATTACATACACGGCAAGCAGTGTAGGAAAACCATAGTATGTAAATAATTAAACAGAAAAAAAAAGACTTTACTTAGACTACACATTTCCAAAAGCCAATGCCCGAGCTAGCGTAAAAAATACTAAAGTACGTAAAGTACTTCAATCGCTATAGGTGGGCATGTAATATTTGAAGAGTTCCCTCGATTCCTCCAGCATCCCATCGTCAGATCTTGGCCTGGCAAATATGAAGTATTTTCAAACAAAACAATATTTTTGCAAATCGGTCCAGCCGTCTTCGAACAAACGGTGAACATACATAAAACAAATAGCAAAAACAAAGATCCTGACGAATTCAGAATCTCCTCCTTCGAAATCTTGAAGTGATGACAGTAATTTTCTAACTAATACCACATCTAAATCGCTATCCATCTATACGTTATACTCCTACACATCGACCTAAACATAAATATTAATCGCGCACATTGTGGTGTCACTGCGCAGCGTTCCGGTGTCGCTTAGATTTCGGGTAAGAGGAGCAGAGAAATTAAAAAAATAATTGACATGAAACTAACAGTAAGAAAAAAACTACTAGTGTCGCACCACGCATAATGTAGGGTTCCGTACCTTCAATGGAATAAGAACCAAACTAATACCAAAAATCAGATACTAATCTGATGCCAATGGACGTTTCTAGGAGATAAATCAAAAACGGCTTGAACCGATAATGTTCAAAACATATTGCACAATGTATGTACGTGATAAGGCGCTTTTTGAATTTTTTATTGGACTTACGGTTAAAGAGGGGGGGGGGGGCATAATTTTCTGACTTTCACAGGGATTATTTCTGAAAATGTACACTAAATAAAAAAAAAACCAAAGAAACCCCGATCTTCTTTTAAAAGACCTATCGATTCGATTGAAGTGCATCATGATGATATTTGTTTTTTTTTTTTAAATGTTAGTTACAATGTATGACGCGCCCCCCCTAAACATATTTATTTTTCTGCAATTTAACGAGATTACTTAGTAGCGGCATACAAAATACACCTTATGTCAAAATTTTATTAAGATACGTCTTATAGTTTCCGAGTAAAATGAACTAACATAGGGACGGACGAACATGACGAAACTATAAGGGTTCCGTTTCTGCCATTTTGGCTACGGAACCCTAAAAAGCGATTGAAATAATCTACAAAGTCTTATGAATAAATTAGAGCAATAAAATTGAAATCGTAGATCCAAAACTGACTAAAAAATATTTTTTTAATACAATTGCTCAAAAAGTTTAGTTTATGTAGCTGCAAATCGTGCGTAAAGTTTGATTTGATACACTAGTGCTAAAAAATAATCTGATTGATATTTTTTAAATAAATGAGTATTATGCGAGACCCGCTTATAAATGACCCACCTGAACAACGCGCGATTGGGCAAAGAGGAGTATTATGCCAGACCCAATAGTATTACTTGAACAACGCGCGTATGAATGAAGCTGTCTTTCGTACACTGCACTATAAATGTAATTTTATTTCATTGTAGTTTTTTCGCAATTGTATTATAAAAAGTTGTTCGACACACGTGCGGAAGTGTCATTTTCACTCGTCCCTAGTCTTGACCCTCGCCTCTCGGCTCGGGTCAAGAAACCTCGGTACTCGTGCAAAATGACATACTTCTCGCACTTGTATCGAAAACTACTATTGATTTTGCCAGTTGAGTTTAGGACACGGTAACTCATAATTGAACCTTGACCTTTTGAGTCAATTATTAAAAAATATAATTATGTATATACATAATGTAGATACTAGGATAAAGGATAATTATAGGTAAAACTTGACCCTTTATTTCTGGAATAATTGTCATATAGAATTATATTTTCTTTGCTTGCTATCCATACAAAGAGTACAGCAATATCTCACAAGTGTATAACAATTGAATTGAACCCGTGTAGAACTCATAAAAGATTTGTATCTATTTGTCGAATAAATGATAAAAGGGTACATTGTAATCTGACATTGTAATCTACATACATATTTAAATTCTTCGCACGTTAAATTTCAAAATAATTGTATGGGAAATATTTTAAACCACTCTATAAAATTTTTAAATTAAGTTTCTAGATACTACAGGGTGGGCCAGTGATAAATGCATTTAAAGAAATTGAAATAATTAATATCCTTCGTGTTTTGTAATAAAAAGCATATTTACAATTCAGAACATTAAAATAAATTTTACGTTTTAAAAAATTTAATCATCAAGATGTCGTCCGTGGCGGTCGCGGCACTCTTCCAGTCTTGCTTGTAAATTTTGAAAGACTTTCGTCAGAAGTTGCGGAGACATTGATTGGATTTATTGGAGAATATTCTCCTTTAATTCTGCTGTTGTTGCTGGATTATTGGAGTACACTTTACTCTTCAAGAAACCCCACAAAAAGAAGTCTGCCGGAGTTAAGTCAGGGCTCCTGGGAAGCCAAGCAATATCACCCCGCCTCGATATCAATTTTTGAGGAAACATTTCATGCAAAACTTCCAGGGTCACGTTACTTGTATGGCAGGTGGCCCCGTCTTGCTGAAACCATGTGTTGTTGTTGTAGCCCTGCGATACATGACGTTTCGGAGCCAGGAAGTCTCTTAATATTGAGATGTAACGATCCGAATTAACGGTCACCGGTCGGCCTCTTCGATGTTCAAAGAATTACGGCCCCATGATTCCCCACTTCGCAATGCCAGCCCAAACAGTCACTGTTGGAGAATGTAACGACTTTTGGTGTTTCAACCGTGGGTTTTCTGGCCCCCAGTAACGGCAGTTTTGACGATTGACGAAACCATTTAGGTGAAAATGGGCTTCATCTGAGAAGATGGCGTTATTGAAATTAGGGATCGTGTCTTACATTTCAATTGCAAAATTGAACCTTGAATCAAAGTCAGATTCTTTCAACTATTGCATAAGTTGAAGCCGTAAAATGCGTCGTAATGTTGTTCTGGATAACCCCAGAGCCGTAGATCGTTTACGAGTTGAGTTTCTTGCATTCGCTCTCACAGACGCTCTCACCCGCTCGATGTTTTCAGTAGTACGCACAGGCCGTGCACGTCCTTCACGCCGAGATTTTAGTGTCCATCCGGTAGCCTCAAATTTGACTAACCATTATTTGATTAAATTTGTGCTTGGACACTCACGAATATTGCGTAATCCGAACTTAAGTCTAAATCGCCAACGAACAGTCACATAAGAACGATTGTTTTAAAAAAAGGCTTGGATGCAAAACGCTCGCTGTTCTCCCGTGTAAGGCACCATTTTGAATAAAAATTTGCCTATTTTCCTTTTAAATGACACCATTCTTATATGCCAACATTTTATAATTAACGAAAGAAGTCGAGATGAAAAGAAAATTTATCACTGGCCCACCCTGTATTATAATCATGTTATTACTTTAAGCTTTCTAATGTTTCTAACATATGACAGGTTAATATATTATACAGGTAAAATATTAACCACCGTTCATATTGAGAGAGGTGATTAGGCAGAACAACTTTTTCTATGGCACCAATTCCGAAATCGCAAATATTCCCATAGTAAAAGTTGTTCAGTATAGACTAGCTACTAAGTGATTAGTAATCACTTGCTCAATATGAACGATGATTAATAAATATTTCAGCCTGTTTATATTTCATTAAGTAGGTAGGTACAGTCAACCAATGATTTCTAGGCCACTCTAGAACCTTGTCGTAATGACTGTTGCCCTTGTATACGTATAAACGTAACCTATTCGCTACAAAACTAGCTATTGTGACAAGATTCTAGAGTAGCCTAGGAATCAAATTGGTTGACCGTACCTAGGGAGCCCCTGTAAAGAGTAGGTACTGAATTTATCAAATTTCCTACCTATAATCTGTAATCTTGTACAGCACGTTTTTGAGACCATAAAAAAACAAGTATAAGGTCCTAACCTGCCGTAACAGGTTCCTGTTTGACCTTGCAGTACATTATTTAAAACTTCGCCTTGTTTACCGTTACCTAACAATAAATTAAAAATTCAGGTTTCATTTAAATATCTATTTGAAATCGAAGAATGGTTTTATAAAAAAAGTATCAGCTATTGCGGAAATGTTCTGAAGGAAACGTTGAGATCCTTTATGTAATTAATCTGCGCCCGCATCTTTCTGCTTGCACACCATTAGTCTACGATTTGATTTCGATTTGTTGACATTGCCTCTTGATTCTTACTTGTGCTATCTTGAACTTTCAGTTTATATCAGCGACTTTTTAATGTATTTCAATCAATCAAATTTTGAGGTTTTCTGTCCGTTAGTTACTTTTGACAACTTAGCCAGTGTTAAGTAGCATGACAAAGTTCGGTTACATACATGTAAAAAAAATATTCGGTAAAGGCCCTGTTTTTGTAGGGTGGTAACTGCTTCCTACAAATCGCTTAAGTGATACATGCATTTTGAGACTAGTTCTTTATTAGCTGCATACTTGTCCTTTAGATCACCACACAATAAGCTACATTGAACTACAAAAATTAACAAAAAACTAAAATATGCAAGACAGCTTCACCATGTTGAGTTACAAGCGGCCCCGACTTTTTAATTCATTTAAAATGAAACGTTTGCAATTTAACTCGTCTATTTAGGCGGATTTCACTGCTGCGGTTTCCGCATACCTAGCTGGTGCACGAGCGAGATAGCGCTCTGCATGTGTATAGCGCAATCAGATGGTCTGACCAAATTAAGAATGCCACCTCAGGCATACTCCATCAAGCGGTGAGGGCTACGGGAGATCGAGACCGATGGAAACAAATCACAAGGACTGCAAAACCTAGTGGCCACGACCCTCAGTAATGAGGGACCTGTCGCATCCGGGTGCGACGCCAGTGTGATAATCGCCTTAGTCACCAGAACGCGTATCATGGTTGTCATTTTATCGCTTATCACGTCATGCGTCACTTTCCCACTTACATACTTGTTAGAACGTGACAGTCACCTCTAGACATGCTATCATGTCGGGCGTAGTCACTGAATACTAGTAAATATAAACAGAGACAAACAGACTGACACACAATGAACGGGCTATCAAAATTGACCGACAAGAATAAAAGTCATGATTAACTGCTATCGTATATTAATTTATTCCATAAATTAATCGTATGAAAAGCTTTTTAATTCCCACGGCATTTAAACCCTTTGTCAAGCACTAATAACTACATTCACAGTTTTAATAATGTATACACATTTGCGCCTTGTTTCGAAGACGATAAAGTCTAGAATGGAATACATGTTTTTGATTATGAACACACTAACATTACGATAACGGCTTTGTAATGCCATTTGTCATGGCACAAAAGGTGTCACGATTTTAGAAAAGACTTTAAAGAATCACAAATATTATGGACTTATGACCTTTTGGCGGAGTATGTCGGAAAGGTTTCAAATTACCTAATTGATAGAAGGACAATAACTTAGATTGTGATAAAAAAACTGGTTATTATTTTGTTACAGAATCGAATTTACTGTTTTTTTTTGCGTTCTAGCTATTGTTGCAGAGTCCTTGGTCTCCTGCAGTTTGCTGGTTTTTAGTTTTTTATTTTAAATGCATTTTTTTCTACTCGTCGACTGTAATGCTTCAATTGAGATTGTGTAGACCGAACTACTAGCGCATACTTTTCGATAGAGCTTTTATGGTCGCATATTGTAGCATCGCCAACGATGGTACAAAGGATTTTCATACAATATTGTAACACTGTTGTCCTTCTCCCCGACCGCCGGCACAATCCACCGGGAGATAGAACTTACTCAATTGTATAGAGGCAGCAGGTCTTTCGTTGAACTCTATTCTTACCGGCTTGCCTATATTGAGCACTCATAGAAAAAGTATTGTATAGAATAGTGACATAATCAAGCTTTTCAATCTCGTACCTTACTTAGGCCACTCAGCAAGATTCGTGGCCTAAACACGGTACTCGACTGAAAAGCTCTTAATTATGTCACGATTGTATAAAATACTATTATACTATTCTATATGTCAAGAATTAGTTTTAGTCAAATACAAACACTGAAAACATTGAAAAAATAATCAACCCAGCAGGATTTGAACCTCGCATCGATACGCCTTACCGGGGCTCGATCGCTTTACCAATTAAGCTATGGGTTCAGTTACTGAGTTGACGAAATTCTCAATGCCTTCAATCATCTTTTTGCATTTTATTTTTACATCGACTTTATAGCAGCCGTAAGCGACATCTAGGTGCTAACTACTAGAGTTAGATACCCTTCCCGCCGACCCTTTTACAAGTGTCACAACGGAAATAATAGATGGCGCTGCTATCAACTCATAATTATTTTTACATATATTTTTAAAGTGGGGCATTCCACTCATACAATAGTATGTTATTCAATCAAATACAAACACTGAAAACATTGAAAAAATAATCAACCCAGCAGGATTTGAACCTCGCATCGATACGCCTTACCGGGGCTCGATCGCTTTACCAATTAAGCTATGGGTTCAGTTACTGAGTTGACGAAATTCTCAATGCCTTCAATCATCTTTTTGCATTTTATTTTTACATCGACTTTATAGCAGCCGTAAGCGACATCTAGGTGCTAACTACTAGAGTTAGATACCCTTCCCGCCGACCCTTTTACAAGTGTCACAACGGAAATAATAGATGGCGCTGCTATCAACTCATAATTATTTTTACATATATTTTTAAAGTGGGGCATTCCACTCATACAATAGTATGTTATTCAATCAAATACAAACACTGAAAACATTGAAAAAATAATCAACCCAGCAGGATTTGAACCTCGCATCGATACGCCTTACCGGGGCTCGATCGCTTTACCAATTAAGCTATGGGTTCAGTTACTGAGTTGACGAAATTCTCAATGCCTTCAATCATCTTTTTGCATTTTATTTTTACATCGACTTTATAGCAGCCGTAAGCGACATCTAGGTGCTAACTACTAGAGTTAGATACCCTTCCCGCCGACCCTTTTACAAGTGTCACAACGGAAATAATAGATGGCGCTGCTATCAACTCATAATTATTTTTACATATATTTTTAAAGTGGGGCATTCCACTCATACAATAGTATGTTATTCAATCAAATACAAACACTGAAAACATTGAAAAAATAATCAACCCAGCAGGATTTGAACCTCGCATCGATACGCCTTACCGGGGCTCGATCGCTTTACCAATTAAGCTATGGGTTCAGTTACTGAGTTGACGAAATTCTCAATGCCTTCAATCATCTTTTTGCATTTTATTTTTACATCGACTTTATAGCAGCCGTAAGCTACATCTAGGTGCTAACTACTAGAGTTAGATACCCTTCCCGCCGACCCTTTTACAAGTGTCACAACGGAAATAATAGATGGCGCTGCTATCAACTCATAATTATTTTTACATATATTTTTAAAGTGGGGCATTCCACTCATACAATAGTATGTTATTCAATCAAATACAAACACTGAAAACATTGAAAAAATAATCAACCCAGCAGGATTTGAACCTCGCATCGATACGCCTTACCGGGGCTCGATCGCTTTACCAATTAAGCTATGGGTTCAGTTACTGAGTTGACGAAATTCTCAATGCCTTCAATCATCTTTTTGCATTTTATTTTTACATCGACTTTATAGCAGCCGTAAGCGACATCTAGGTGCTAACTACTGGAGTTAGATACCCTTCCCGCCGACCCTTTTACAAGTGTCACAACGGAAATAATAGATGGCGCTGCTATCAACTCATAATTATTTTTACATATATTTTTAAAGTGGGGCATTCCACTCATACAATAGTATGTTATTCAATCAAATACAAACACTGAAAACATTGAAAAAATAATCAACCCAGCAGGATTTGAACCTCGCATCGATACGCCTTACCGGGGCTCGATCGCTTTACCAATTAAGCTATGGGTTCAGTTACTGAGTTGACGAAATTCTCAATGCCTTCAATCATCTTTTTGCATTTTATTTTTACATCGACTTTATAGCAGCCGTAAGCGACATCTAGGTGCTAACTACTAGAGTTAGATACCCTTCCCGCCGACCCTTTTACAAGTGTCACAACGGAAATAATAGATGGCGCTGCTATCAACTCATAATTATTTTTACATATATTTTTAAAGTGGGGCATTCCACTCATACAATAGTATGTTATTCAATCAAATACAAACACTGAAAACATTGAAAAAATAATCAACCCAGCAGGATTTGAACCTCGCATCGATACGCCTTACCGGGGCTCGATCGCTTTACCAATTAAGCTATGGGTTCAGTTACTGAGTTGACGAAATTCTCAATGCCTTCAATCATCTTTTTGCATTTTATTTTTACATCGACTTTATAGCAGCCGTAAGCGACATCTAGGTGCTAACTACTAGAGTTAGATACCCTTCCCGCCGACCCTTTTACAAGTGTCACAACGGAAATAATAGATGGCGCTGCTATCAACTCATAATTATTTTTACATATATTTTTAAAGTGGGGCATTCCACTCATACAATAGTATGTTATTCAATCAAATACAAACACTGAAAACATTGAAAAAATAATCAACCCAGCAGGATTTGAACCTCGCATCGATACGCCTTACCGGGGCTCGATCGCTTTACCAATTAAGCTATGGGTTCAGTTACTGAGTTGACGAAATTCTCAATGCCTTCAATCATCTTTTTGCATTTTATTTTTACATCGACTTTATAGCAGCCGTAAGCGACATCTAGGTGCTAACTACTAGAGTTAGATACCCTTCCCGCCGACCCTTTTACAAGTGTCACAACGGAAATAATAGATGGCGCTGCTATCAACTCATAATTATTTTTACATATATTTTTAAAGTGGGGCATTCCACTCATACAATAGTATGTTATTCAATCAAATACAAACACTGAAAACATTGAAAAAATAATCAACCCAGCAGGATTTGAACCTCGCATCGATACGCCTTACCGGGGCTCGATCGCTTTACCAATTAAGCTATGGGTTCAGTTACTGAGTTGACGAAATTCTCAATGCCTTCAATCATCTTTTTGCATTTTATTTTTACATCGACTTTATAGCAGCCGTAAGCGACATCTAGGTGCTAACTACTAGAGTTAGATACCCTTCCCGCCGACCCTTTTACAAGTGTCACAACGGAAATAATAGATGGCGCTGCTATCAACTCATAATTATTTTTACATATATTTTTAAAGTGGGGCATTCCACTCATACAATAGTATGTTATTCAATCAAATACAAACACTGAAAACATTGAAAAAATAATCAACCCAGCAGGATTTGAACCTCGCATCGATACGCCTTACCGGGGCTCGATCGCTTTACCAATTAAGCTATGGGTTCAGTTACTGAGTTGACGAAATTCTCAATGCCTTCAATCATCTTTTTGCATTTTATTTTTACATCGACTTTATAGCAGCCGTAAGCGACATCTAGGTGCTAACTACTAGAGTTAGATACCCTTCCCGCCGACCCTTTTACAAGTGTCACAACGGAAATAATAGATGGCGCTGCTATCAACTCATAATTATTTTTACATATATTTTTAAAGTGGGGCATTCCACTCATACAATAGTATGTTATTCAATCAAATACAAACACTGAAAACATTGAAAAAATAATCAACCCAGCAGGATTTGAACCTCGCATCGATACGCCTTACCGGGGCTCGATCGCTTTACCAATTAAGCTATGGGTTCAGTTACTGAGTTGACGAAATTCTCAATGCCTTCAATCATCTTTTTGCATTTTATTTTTACATCGACTTTATGCATATGCATGCATATTAGCACCTAGATGTCGCTTACGGCTGCTATAAAGTCGATGTAAAAATAAAATGCAAAAAGATGATTGAAGGCATTGAGAATTTCGTCAACTCAGTAACTGAACCCATAGCTTAATTGGTAAAGCGATCGAGCCCCGGTAAGGCGTATCGATGCGAGGTTCAAATCCTGCTGAGTTGATTATTTTTTCAATGTTTTCAGTGTTTGTATTTGATTGAATAACATACTATTGTATGAGTGGAATGCCCCACTTTAAAAATATATGTAAAAATAATTATGAGTTGATAGCAGCGCCATCTATTATTTCCGTTGTGACACTTGTAAAAGGGTCGGCGGGAAGGGTATCTAACTCTAGTAGTTAGCACCTAGATGTCGCTTACGGCTGCTATAAAGTCGATGTAAAAATAAAATGCAAAAAGATGATTGAAGGCATTGAGAATTTCGTCAACTCAGTAACTGAACCCATAGCTTAATTGGTAAAGCGATCGAGCCCCGGTAAGGCGTATCGATGCGAGGTTCAAATCCTGCTGGGTTGATTATTTTTTCAATGTTTTCAGTGTTTGTATTTGATTGAATAACATACTATTGTATGAGTGGAATGCCCCACTTTAAAAATATATGTAAAAATAATTATGAGTTGATAGCAGCGCCATCTATTATTTCCGTTGTGACACTTGTAAAAGGGTCGGCGGGAAGGGTATCTAACTCTAGTAGTTAGCACCTAGATGTCGCTTACGGCTGCTATAAAGTCGATGTAAAAATAAAATGCAAAAAGATGATTGAAGGCATTGAGAATTTCGTCAACTCAGTAACTGAACCCATAGCTTAATTGGTAAAGCGATCGAGCCCCGGTAAGGCGTATCGATGCGAGGTTCAAATCCTGCTGGGTTGATTATTTTTTCAATGTTTTCAGTGTTTGTATTTGATTGAATAACATACTATTGTATGAGTGGAATGCCCCACTTTAAAAATATATGTAAAAATAATTATGAGTTGATAGCAGCGCCATCTATTATTTCCGTTGTGACACTTGTAAAAGGGTCGGCGGGAAGGGTATCTAACTCTAGTAGTTAGCACCTAGATGTCGCTTACGGCTGCTATAAAGTCGATGTAAAAATAAAATGCAAAAAGATGATTGAAGGCATTGAGAATTTCGTCAACTCAGTAACTGAACCCATAGCTTAATTGGTAAAGCGATCGAGCCCCGGTAAGGCGTATCGATGCGAGGTTCAAATCCTGCTGGGTTGATTATTTTTTCAATGTTTTCAGTGTTTGTATTTGATTGAATAACATACTATTGTATGAGTGGAATGCCCCACTTTAAAAATATATGTAAAAATAATTATGAGTTGATAGCAGCGCCATCTATTATTTCCGTTGTGACACTTGTAAAAGGGTCGGCGGGAAGGGTATCTAACTCTAGTAGTTAGCACCTAGATGTCGCTTACGGCTGCTATAAAGTCGATGTAAAAAATAAAATGCAAAAAGATGATTGAAGGCATTGAGAATTTCGTCAACTCAGTAACTGAACCCATAGCTTAATTGGTAAAGCGATCGAGCCCCGGTAAGGCGTATCGATGCGAGGTTCAAATCCTGCTGGGTTGATTATTTTTTCAATGTTTTCAGTGTTTGTATTTGATTGAATAACATACTATTGTATGAGTGGAATGCCCCACTTTAAAAATATATGTAAAAATAATTATGAGTTGATAGCAGCGCCATCTATTATTTCCGTTGTGACACTTGTAAAAGGGTCGGCGGGAAGGGTATCTAACTCTAGTAGTTAGCACCTAGATGTCGCTTACGGCTGCTATAAAGTCGATGTAAAAATAAAATGCAAAAAGATGATTGAAGGCATTGAGAATTTCGTCAACTCAGTAACTGAACCCATAGCTTAATTGGTAAAGCGATCGAGCCCCGGTAAGGCGTATCGATGCGAGGTTCAAATCCTGCTGGGTTGATTATTTTTTCAATGTTTTCAGTGTTTGTATTTGATTGAATAACATACTATTGTATGAGTGGAATGCCCCACTTTAAAAATATATGTAAAAATAATTATGAGTTGATAGCAGCGCCATCTATTATTTCCGTTGTGACACTTGTAAAAGGGTCGGCGGGAAGGGTATCTAACTCTAGTAGTTAGCACCTAGATGTCGCTTACGGCTGCTATAAAGTCGATGTAAAAATAAAATGCAAAAAGATGATTGAAGGCATTGAGAATTTCGTCAACTCAGTAACTGAACCCATAGCTTAATTGGTAAAGCGATCGAGCCCCGGTAAGGCGTATCGATGCGAGGTTCAAATCCTGCTGGGTTGATTATTTTTTCAATGTTTTCAGTGTTTGTATTTGATTGAATAACATACTATTGTATGAGTGGAATGCCCCACTTTAAAAATATATGTAAAAATAATTATGAATTAGTTTTAGTTTTTCTATCTCGGTTTGAAAGGAATTCTCTTGTCAATCCTGTTTATTTTAATTTCCATTATGTGTTTGTAAACCAATAAATATCGAAAGCATTATCCTTATTTCATCATTTACAGTCCCATTTCACTCTATCCTTTTTAGCTATAGGTAGTTAGACTGTCTGTAAGCTCTTAGGCCTACTGTCTACGGAAGCGTAGCTGTATAGACGCGTATTCGTAACAGTACGCTTGCTATACGCTTGCTTGCAGCTTACATACAAAACCGCACAACTCTGTCGACGGAGCGGCAGTGTCGCGTCAGCGACGCTGCATGCATGCTTCACGCCGCTGGTCATACTACATGTCATGCGCCGGACTACATCGCAAGGAATAGCACGTTGTGTTTTTGTAAAATGTAAATGGCCCGCCAGCGGCTGCAAAGTTTGTTCAAATAGTGGAAAAATATCCGTGTCTTTACAATAATAATCTCACGGAATATTCTCATAAAGATATAATTATCTTTCAGTTATCTTTCTTGTCAGTAATGAGAGGCATGGAATTAGGTGGCAAATGAAATAAAGTGGTCTACAATTGATGTTTATTTCTATATATGGATGTATATAATATAAACGGCGTCTTGGGCGACTTCGAATATAATAATAAGCCAAAATAACGTCTTAATCGTTTAACGACATCACCACGAATGAAAGGAAATGTAGGCTACAATACGCTTACGCTATGCTTCGCGGACAACGTCAGTACGCCGGGCTGCATGAAAGCTGCACGGCATATTTTTGCAGCGTCTATGCAGCTACGCGTCGTGGACAGTAGGCCTTAGTAATACTAAGTAATAGACTGAATTAGGCCAGCTTGACACTTGTAAGTTTTGTTAACGTAAGTATGGAATCAGCTATAGGTCAAAATGAGAGACAAATATCGCTTTCTCATTCTTTCGAACAGCTGCGACCCTACTAACATAAGCATAACGTACAAGTGTAAATCCAGCCTTATTGTTACCAAGTACCAGTAAAGGATGATTCACGCCGTAACGTTCCGCGGCCTAAACAGCAGTTCCGACAATACATTTTGTATAGAAAGCGACACGTGATCACGTGTTGATGTTTTCTATACAAATTGAAGTGTTGGAAGTGCCGTGTAGGATGCGAAACGTTACAGCGTGAATCATTCTTAAGACGTACAAAATATTTACGTTATAGTAAAATTATATACGTCACATATTCGTAAAAAAAATTAAGTGAGTTTAAGGTGGTGATTGATTCCAAATATATTTAACTGCAGACTCAATTCACTAACGATTTTTTTCTAAAAGCTTCTCTGTTTTGCTTATGGTTGACTAACAGAGAATGCCTCGTGGCACTGAGTCCGTCTTTTGTAGATTAAGTTTATCTTCTGTGCAATATAGTATAAATATATAAAATCGCGGGCAAAAGCAAAAAAAAAACAATTTATATCGTTGTCGTTATTCTCGTTCCAAACGTAATTACTGGAACACAAACTGGAACAGTTAGGTACAAGATGGCGTTAGTCGATGAACGATGCGCGTCACGTTAGACCGACACGGCCGACAAATTGGTCGGCATTTGTTGCTGGACTACGAAGCGGATAGTCCCCTTACGGCCGCTTTCGATTCGTCAACTTGAACTTGAGACTTGTTGAAACGAAACAGTTTTTACTTTAAGCTTCAAAAATAGCTTTGACCCATTTTTTTAATTTTTTATTGTAGTTAGAATACCGATGACCTGGACAAATTGGCGTTAGTGGATGAACGATGCGCGTCACGTTAGATCGAGACGGCCGACAAATTGGTCAGCATTTGTTGCTGGACTACGAAGCTGATGGTCCCGTCACGGCTGTTTACGATTCGTCAACTTAAAAGTCGTCAAGTCTTAGCTTGTAAAAATGAAACAGTTTCTTATTTACTTTTAATGTGAATGCCACGATGCCTTTTTCATAGGTACACCTTTTTTCGTGGATGAACCTCACGATATACAAGGTGGGAAACTTGATTGGAAATTTTGTTACGGCATCAAAATTGATAGCTAAAGCATACGTAATATTAAATGTCGTGGGTCATTTTTTGCTTAAATACCTTGTTAAAATAATCAAACCATTCCAATAAAATTTACTGTGAAAACTCTGAAGAAAAATTCAATAAATTTTGACTTTTTTAAAGTGTATATTATAATGTTTTTTATTTGCCCACCATGTGTTTTTTCGTAGAAGTATTAAATGATATTTCATACGTGAATTCCGAAAAACTCATTTTAACGATCCAGGGTTTGAACCCGAAACCATCGAATTTAAATTCCGCCTACTTAACACCAAGCTACTAATACTTCACCTTACACTTAATATAGCTTCGAGAATTTTCATTGTGCAGCACATGAGTTTTATGCAACAAAAAGACCTGGGGCCGTACCTATTCTAACTTTAAAACACCTTATGACACGATCCAACTTCAATATAACTCCAACGCATTAACTACGTAATACAGCTATCACCTAAACGTCTGAATCAGAATTGTCAACATTTGCTTGAAAATTATGCCGATACAACGTCATCCAATACAACTTCAATATTGGTTGATTTTTGTTGTGTGTTGAAGTTATGTTTGAGATAGATTGTGTTTTTAATGTATTGTTTATGTAAAATTAGAATACTGCACCTGTCCAATAGATCTGCAGACGAAACGGGACGCGCCCGGACCAATCCCGAGATTGATTCAGATAGTCGAAATCATTTGTACACGGGCCACGCATTTCAAATACGTAATTCGTCTTTCGTTGAACGGTGATTAAGATATTTATGTTTTAGCTCTAATTTTATTAGCACCAAAAATTCGCCGACTTTCAGTTCTATGGAGGTAGCGGGTTCAAACATAATTATTTAATAAAACCTGGCCAAGGGCGTGTCGGACCACGCATAATGGAGGATTCCGTACGTTCAATGGAATAAGAACCAAACTAATACCAAAAGGTCGTATTTGATGCATATCGAACAAGTTTTTTGGACATAACTCAAAAATGTTTAAAATAATTTTCCTAGAAAGTTTCCTAGAAAAAATTTAGAAGATGGAGCCGTAACACATACTGTTACGGCTCCATCTTCTAAATTTTTTTTATATTTTTTGAACTTACGGTTCAAAAGTTACAGGGGGACACAATTTTTCTGACTTTCGAAGCGATTATTTCTGAAACTATTCACTTGATGGCAAAATATTTTTTTCTGCGATTTAACTACATAACTAAATAGCGGCATAAAAAATACACATTATGTCTAAATTTTATTAAGATACGTGTTATAATTTCCGAGTAAAATGGCTGTGACATACGGACGGACGGACGGACGGACAGACGGACGTGACGAAACTATAAGGGTTTCGTTTTTGCCATTTTGGCTACGGAAGCCTAATAAAAAGGGTAGTAAGGGGTAAATGGAAAGCAATTTTTCAGTAGATATAGTTCTAAAGAAAAATCGTTCTAAAAATCAGTCTTGGCCTGATCTGATACTAGTAATTGCAGATTCAAAGATATTAGGTAAATAGTAAAAGTACTGTCAACCATGTGATGGTACGTCACAGACATTGATTGTTAATTATTTTAATACATTTAGGCTTCACTTTACGCACTACTTTAGCAATTGCTAAAGTGTCTCCGTGAAAATAACTTTTAATGACATATTCAACCCTTGATCTTCAAATCCTGATGTTGCAGAAACACTGCTTACCTTAACCGAGAGTCGTACACATCAGCTAGTTTAACTATATTATTGTTGATAGGAAACAAATACTTAGTTACTTAATATTGACCTCCAACTCTTCAGTTCTGATACTGCATAGTTACTGCCTGCCATAACCGACCGGTTAGAGAATGTGTCAGTGTTTTAGGTAGAGGCATTTACGTTTCATATTGACCTCCATCCAACTCCTCAGTCGTGATGATGCGGCCTGCCATAACTGACCAGTTGGAGAATGTGTCAATTTAATAATAATACTCTAGTTATGGACACGGGTATGTCCTTAAACGTCGTCCAAAAGAGAGGTATGGGTACTGCAAATGTCATCTCCCTATGTGTGGTAGAGCAAAGCACAGCGAATATCATCTCGCTCAAATCTGGAGCAGAGCCAGACTGGGGAAGTACCTCCACCTTACAGAAAACCACAGCCAAATAGCACTAGACCCTACTCGTAGTGTTGTGTTCCTGCTGGTGAGTAAGGTTGCCAAAGCTCAAAGAGGACCCAGTGTGTTGACGACGAGGGACCCTCTTGTTCTTTTAGCCGTCAACACAGTAAATCCTCCTTTTTGTAAGGGTCGGCAACGCGCGTGTGACACCTCTGGAGTTGCAGGCGTCCATAGGCCACTTGCTTACCATCAGGCGGACCATATGCTTGTTTGCCACCGTCGTAGTATAAAAAAAAGTTTTAGTTTTTATTTACGTTTTTACGTTTCATATTGTTCTTCAACTCCTCAGTTCTGGAGGAGTCTTGTCCTGCATCCCGTCGGGGACGGTCGCTTGTCTGCGAAGCTATTGAGCCCCTCAACGCCCGCTAAAAACAATAGCACCCCGTCGCAGGACCAGATGCGCTATTAACTACGGCCCGAGCCGCAGCGTTAACTACGCACCAAACAACCTCAGTAAATTTTAGTAAAAGCGCAAACATTTACGCGATTAGATTACATCTGCATAGTTTACGCAATTAGTTTACATCTGCATATTTACGCACGTCCTTATAATATTTACTAGTGCCAGTGAGTGAAACTTAGTGTGGTCGGTCGGCATTTACGCCAACCTATCTCCGCGGCCGCGAGGCCACAGCAGTAGAAGCAGTGGCAGAGATCCAGCGCAGACATCATCCACCTCCACGTTACGGCAGTCTTGGGTGAGCCCTTTCCATAATATAGGTGTCGGCTGAACCAGAACTGTAACGAGCGACACCTGCTTTCAACCCAACTATCACCCTCACAGATGGTATCACTTTAGGTTACGATCAACCGTCGGAGATAACCGGCTGCCCTTACTTATTTATACCTAGACTTTTCTAGAGGTAAATACTCTTTCTTAAATAAGCTACACATCTGGCTGGTTAATATTATAGGCACGCGTGCCGTGCTAAGTCCGCGATCCATGCTAGAAATCAACGTCTATCATACCACTTATGTACCTACTCATAATTTCACCATAACATCCGTATTGCAAGATAATTCTGAACCCATATCATAGAGATAGGCTGACGCGTATAATCTACCTATCCCAGAGACGTAAAAACCTAATTCTAGACGCGGCTCTAATCCCAATAGCATGCTGAGAATATACTATAAAGTCTGTAACGATTCCTAAGAGCGACCTTAACAAGTTAGGCTTACGGTGTGGACAATAGTAAGTTCGGGTTAGCTCTGTTTCTTAAGGCCCCCACTGATCAAACCACGGCTTTAATTCAGAGTGTTATCTCTGTACATAAGGGTCAAACCTGAACGCCACTAATTTCAAATACCCCTGTAAAGGTCGCAGCGTCTCGCTCTTAATAAGATCGACATAGATCTAAATACACCGCGCAAACGCGTTCATACCGGCAACCACGCCTCGTGTCACCCTGCAAACCATAGGAAGCATAGTTCTCGTTGGGGTCCTAATACTAAGCTTAGTATTAGGACATTGTGTAGTAAATAAATAGCATAACAACAAACAGACGGAAGTGTTGGCGACGGAAGAGACAATTAACTGGAGACCTCCTTCCAATGTCAAATGTGTCGATGACTTTTGAGGTGACATTTCGTACCAAATACCAATTTTAAAGATTGCCTGCATACTGAGAACCAGGTATCTATCGACGATGTCAACACGATATATTTTGGCGTTTCATAGAAATTAAAATTATTACATATCGGTGTATGTATATTGTAACCGTCACAAGGCTTTGTCGAGGATTTTTTTATCGTCAGAGGTCCCTAGGATATACTGGTTACTGCCGCTAAAAGTTCTACGTCTGACAATAAATAAATCACTCACAAAATAACTAAACGCTTCCCACACTCAACCCAAAAAAAAACTACAACAATTCTATTGACTTTTGCTTGCGCGCACGTGGCAAGCGCTTTCTCCATAATTTTACCCCGACCAGCGCAATAAACATCCCGGTCCTCTTTGTTTTTTGCGATAACACGATACTAACCAACTGCAAACTATTGAACAATATTTCGTCCTTTCACAACTAAAATAAACATGTTTTTACATCACTGACGCAAACTTACAACAAAGAAAAACACCCGAACCACATTTGGCTTTCGCTAGGTAGACCGGAAAAAAACTCTTCGACGCGCCCACTTTAAATGTCCAAGCGCCCCTACACCCTATGACCCGCTTACTACAAAGCGGCGGTATCTAAACAAAAAAACGCAACGGGAAACACAATCGCAAACTTAGGTAAATATAAGGTTTACAGTATTTTGGTCTGCAAGCTTAGCAGTTAGTTACATCCGTATACTGGATACACAGTTGCTGATCGTATATAGCGAAACGCTATATCAGCTTTCTCTGGGGCCGCGAGACCTTTATTAGTTATATCTTGAGCTAGATTGTAGAGTCAAGGATAATACAAACCCAACTACTAACATAGATCATAAAGCTTCACAGCATATTTTCTCCACAGCTTCTTTTTCCACAGCATATTTTTTTCCACAGCCCACCATGGAAATCAAAACCCCGTTAGTAAAAATACCAGGAGATGGCAATTGCCTGTACCGCGCAATCGCTCACCAAATAAACGACCTATATGGCCTAACGTTTGATCACCTCGCAGTCAGACGAGACCTCGCTCGCTATGTGGAAAAAAAATCTAAGCGATCAACAGATGCATCTAGCAATAGTAGGTAACCTAGATATACGGATATCATCAATGCAAAGCGAACAAATCTCAAAACACATAAAATCGCAATACCAAGACGGTACGTGGGTGCCACCCCACGTACCGTCTTGGTATTGCGACACCGACATCCTATTAGCGGCAGCAGACTACTATGGGATAAATGTGAAAATATTTCAGGAAAACCCTTTACGCGAAACAGCATGCTTCACACCTAAAATACCTCACGACGCAGTAGGGAGCATAAGCCTTATATTCAGCAGAAACCACTACGACTGTTTTGAAAGTCATCTGGGAGTCATTACAAGAAACGTCACACAAAGCGACATGAGCCTCACGGTGGGAACTAGCACACCTGAAGAAATACCGGATGACACTGGATACGGGCTAATACGCCCAAGACCACACCAGGATGTGGTACGAGAACATATTGGAAATTTAAACGTGAGGTGCCGCCACACAGATCAAAAAACGCGAAATTGACACATTACTAGAAGAAAATTCTATACATATTGCATGCCTACAAGAAACGCATCTAAAAACCGGAAGTCACGACTCTACTCACTACAAATGGAATCTAAGTGGAAACAACCGTAACAGACGTTTAGCCATACTTTTAAGAAAAAACTGCGGTCTCAAATTAAACTGGACTAAGGCAAACACAAACAACATGGCAGCGTCAATAGATGTCGGCAACGGTAGATATCCTATTAGATCTGATTACACGGGAAAAAATCCGATTAGACACGTCCTTCGGCCGCAGAAGCTGCAAGTTAACATGGAGATCAGGCAAGAAAATATCACAGATTGACTACATTATGACGGAGGCCAAACGCGCACCCATTTTCAATTTTATCAAAGGCGTGCACACGAATCTCTCGGACCACAAACTCATCTGGGGAAACATAAAGCCCAACAAAGTAATACCTAATAAGATGGTTTCCAATAGGTTTCCTCGTGATAAAACAACAAACGATTTTAGATACAAGACCTTGAACTACGAGCTACTACAAAGCGCTACTACAAGAAAAGAGTTCCAAAAGATCGTTACTGAACTGACCGACAAAAGTAAAACCCTTGAAAAGGGAAATGCGCCACTGCCATGGGAAATTATAACAAACATCATGAAAACTGCGGCCAACAAGACCCTGAAGTATCAACCGAACTACTCTAAAGAATGTGAAGCGGCACTGACAGAACTCCAAAAAGCCAAATTTCAAAACAAACGCCATCCGCTAGATCCACTGGCGCGAAACAGACTCAAAGAGTGCCGACGACGGTTACAAGGAATTGAAGCTGCCGACGACCAAAAAGAAAGTCGAAAGATTTTCAGTGGGTTAGCAAAAACACACCCGTCGATGAGAATGAAGATTACATATGATTTCTACAGAAGGCACAAACAAAAGGAAATATGCCGGGTTAAAAATACGTTTATTCCGATGTCAAAATGGGAAGAAGAACTCGACGATATGGAAGGACCTTTCATAGACGAATTAAGCGATGAAAATCTGTCAAAGTTAGGGCAAGAACCTACACTGGAAGAAATCGAAGATATCACTCGCCAAATGCGAAACGGCACCGCTCCAGGCATCGACCAGGTAGTCGCGGAGCTGTATAAAGGAAACACACAGGAGCTGAAGTCAGAAATACTAAACCATATAAAAAGAGCCTGGACCGAAAACATAATACCGCCAACCTGGACACAGTCGATCTAAGTGCCTCTACCAAAAAAAGCGAACCCGAAATCAGTAAACGACTTTAGACGCATTTCTATATATGTTCCACCGCCTACAGAATCTATGCAAACTTTCTACTCGCCAAACTAGACGAAATTACCGATAAACTCGGAAACTAACAAGCGGCTTTCTTGAAAAACCGATCCACGGACGACCACATGTACACTTTACGACGAATCCTGGATGAAGAATGGAGAGCGGGAAATAGAACATACGACCTATCCATCGACCTAGAAAAAGCCTTTGATACAGTTAATTTAAATGCACTCAGAGACATCATACTATCAAGGACCAACAGAGCCATGACAAATCGTATAGTGAAAGCAACGATGAACGAACTAACATGCATAAAATGGTACGGTCAACAAACCAGGTGGGTCAAAAAATGCAAGGGAGTCAAACAGGGATGCCCACTCTCACCCAGACTTTTCACCATACTAATGGACGACGTCTTCAAAACCCTAGAAGAGGAGCTTCCCATCGTGAAACTCAATCAGGACGAAGAAATACAACTGCCACTCATACTAGCCTTCGCTGATGACGTAATCATAATATCGAATTGTATACAGCAGATGGATGCCATTTACACCAAGGCTAAATCCTTATTCGCAACCGTGGGCCTTAGAGTAAATGAAACGAAAACCAAACTGCTAGTACGCGACCCAAAGCATAAATACCAAGGCCAGAGAAACTTTATTACACTTGACAATACGACAGTCATCCCAACCAAAGAAATTAAATACTTAGGAACCTACATAACGTCTACTTTGGCTAGAAACAATACATTTCACGCGCGATGCAAACAAGGAGTCCGAAATGCCAAGGCCCTCACAAAATTCATTAAGGAATCACGTATGCAATGGCAGATTACACGATTACTGTATAAAATGTCATTGAACCCACCATTACATATGGACAGAAATGCGCAGCCTTAACCAAGGCTAATAGAAAAAAAACTGAGAAGATACGAACGGCTTATACTAAGAGACATGATAAATAACTCTGGAACATCACCGAGGCCAGGAAAGGTTCATGACATACTAGACGGCAAAACGAAAAAGAAGAGAGTGAAATGCCTCCGAATGTGTTACCTGGGACACATCGTCAGACGCCAATAACCACACCTCTTAGAAGCTACCCACAGATACAAGGCTAAAAAACTAAAACCAGGCAGACCTATCTACACGTGGGATGATTCACTAGCGCAAGACATGGGTTATAACACCAAAATTCCATAGCAAAAGGTAGCCATGGCAAAAGACAAAAGCGAGCTCATCAAAGCTGCCAAACAAATCTACCAACTAGAAGAAACCGATAGCGAATCTGAAAAAGAAGAACCAGAACCTCAAATCGAGGAGATGGAACATAACAACGTCCCAAGTAGAGCCAGATCCTGACACAAGGTACAGAACATACCTCTACAACTACAACAGCAATGATGCAAAGCTCGTATAAACTTAATACTTCATCAACACTCTCCACCTACCATATGACCTACCCTTCCTACCTTCCAATATTGGCTTAAGGCTGCATAGCCGGTCGATTGTGGGTTACTGCCGCGTGTGGTAACCCGTCCTTACCCATCCCAGAGCGTGTCTCCTTTCAAATTTGTGCCCCCCGGTATGCCGGCTTGTCCGGAGCAGGCATGTCCCTGGCTGGGTGTGGTACCTATGTTCATGTTCATGTTCATGTTCTTCAACTCCTCAGTTCTGATACTGCACGGTTACTGCCTGCCGTAACTGAACGGTTCCAGAATGTGTTTAAAAATAGTGCATTAGTTTTAGGTAGACACATTTACGTTTCATATTGGCCTCCAACTCCTCAGTCGTGATGACGCATGGTCGCAGCCTGCCATAACTGACCGGTTGGAGAATGTGTCAATTTAATAAAAGTGCGTACTACGTTTCATATTGATCTCCAACTCCTCAGTTCTGATACTGCATGGTTATTGTCTGCCGTAACTGAACGGTTCCAGAATGTGTAAATTTACAAAATAGTGCTCTAGTTTCAGGTAGATCTCCAACTCATCAGTTCTGATGCTGCATGGTTACTGTCTTCCCTAACTGACAGGTTCCAGACTGAATTTATTAATTTTTGTGTGAGTCGAAACCCATTTCGCCTTAAAATGTCATAGGATTACAAGCATGACTTACAGCTTCTTTACAAGCTTTACCTCATAACAAGGTTTATTTACAAAGTTCCATACAAAACGTGGGCATCGAATGAGCAGTGCTCAAGTTGTAAAAACCGTGAGCAGTGTTCATACCCTTAATACTAAGTTGGGGGTCGTAAAGCACACCTGGGAAACCGCGGAGCCTCGTAAAGGTGGAGCCGCAGTGATGGCGATTGGCGTTACTACGTGATAATGATAACGTGCAACCGTAAACTATAATGTAGCTAATATATACATACGACATTATAAAGAGCAACTACCTATAATGAGTAGACGCTCGAGCGGGGCGACCGGCAGTGCGTCCGGTGCTACATCAATGTTGCTGCTAATCGGGAAAGTGGAACGCGGATGTGGACCGTTTAGTAAAGTAGACAAATCGGGAAAGTGGACCGTTTGGTAAAGTAGACAGATCGGGAAAGTGGACCGTTTGGTAAAGTAGACAGATCGGGAAAGTGGACCGATGGTACCGGAGGGCTCCCAATGCCTTGAAAGTTCGCCACAACGGCCGGGCCTATATTTCAGCTTTTATCATTGTCTTCGAGGCCTTTACGTTCAAACTTACTCTTACTGTGTAAGCATGATTTTATTTTAATATTTAGTAGTACCTATTTATGTACAGAAGATGTAATAAAACCCATTTTAAACCCCTTATACAATATACTTAAAAAAAAATTCTAGGTACTTATATCAAAAGTGCTTAAACGTGGTCATCTTCCTCTATTGTATTATATCTATATATTTCGACCTGGCTCTGTAACTACAGGTCTTTAATTTAAATACAGGCTACAAGCGTGGGCGTTCACATTCGACGTCAAAAATATGTTTATACTTTTGAGGCATATTACAAAGGATTGTCGAAAGCAGTATGTCGAATGTACTAGCAGTGGCGTGAAAAAATCACGCAATGCCGCCTTTGCTTAAACCTCTTCATGTGAGCCCCCACCCAAAACCCCGGCCGCTGTTTTTAAACTCCTCTTTACGAGTTGAGGAACTTTAATATCCTGTCCGAAGATGGACGGGACTCTTAAAAGATTTACCTTCGTAATTATCGGTGCTTAACAAATATCGCCTTAATGGGTTATGGCGGTCTTAATTATTAATTTTTGGGTAAATTTATCGGCAGTTACAGGTCTGGTCATTTAACGGCGGAAGCATTGGAGCGATGTTTTAATTTTAAAATTAGTACCGTAGAAGTATACAAAGTAAAACAGGAAAAGGATGATATGAATATGTCAAACGTCACTGTTGACAGTTCGTCTTGTTTGATATCATACTAAAATTAAACTAATCACATTTATATTCTTCATATACCTGTTATAGTTTCCTATGACTTTGTAGTATCTTTTGATATTTAATTCAAACCAAATCTACCTTTCATAGATTCAGAAATGACAACGGTATTCATAAAACAGTATTACGTTTTTGATTTGTATGCAATACATGTACGGAACCCTCAATTAAGCATGGTCCGACATACTTGGTCGGCATTTTTGAACCAAACATTGCGTGAGTAATGTATGCTAGTTCCTGATAATTTATTAACTATATTCGAAGATAAAAGGACGGTTCGATTTATGGTTTAATATTCATTGAGATTGTAATAAGTTGGGTATACCTACAAAAATAAAAATTGGAATACATTTTCGTTATTTCATGGATGACTCTTGGAAATAATAAACTATATGGTAAGTTTTGTGTTACAATGACACGACATTTAAAAATCATATTAAGGAGTCTAATTCAGACATTGGGGATAATTTTGACTTGTTGTCAGAATACTCTCATACGGCAATTATATGACTACTTGTGTAAAGAAGGACATCGTACCTCTGAGGCAAATTGTAAAATTATCGACATTCGAAAATTGCAATTAAATATCGTGAGGGAAAAAGCCTACTATTTAAAATAAAGTATTTATGGGGAAAACAAAAAAACATAACTTTTATATTATACTGACTTGCACAGCAAAAAAATCCGCACTGACTGACGACTGACTGGCGTTGGATATGCGGAATATTATTATTATTATTTATTTATTTAGAAAACAAACAGCCATATACAAAAACAGTCTTACAAAATAGACACAAATTAGGCCTACGTATTATATTACTACGTAAAAATTTAGAAATTAATGAAGAATTGTACAACTAACGTTACTTATTTATTTGTATACTACACGCAAATAAAATAGCAAAATAGGTAAGCGCGTCCTGCGACGAAAGCACGGTTATGTACTTGGTTGGAACAAGCATGTAGCGGGGGCGCACTGGGAGGCCAGGGTTAAATTTCAACTTTGGTCTGACGCAGGAAGGCCTTCTTCCGGTCTGCTTTATCTCGTAATGTATGAGAGTAGAAAAGTTTTTAAATCTAGATTAAAATGGTGCCAAAACAATGAAGACCAAATCAAAATGGATAAGTTGGCAACCGAACACTCGTCAAAAAGATTTAAGAATTTCTGGAAAAAGACAAATAGTCTGAATATTAAAGCTGGCTTCTCTATTAGCGTCAACGGAGTTACAGATCAAAAAGGGATAGCGGAAACTTTTAAAAACCATTTTACAGTAGAACCGCTGCTTGTTCCTTCCAATTTACCTTCGTCTAATATGCAAATTGGCGATGTCGATGCTGGGTCGAGGTGAAGGGGTGCAATACGAGGTTTACCGCCTCTGAAGTCGCGAAAGCCATAAGTAAAATGCAGAGAGGTAAATCGCCCGGTCATGACGGACTCAGCATCTGAACATTTGAAATTTGCAGGCGTACATTTGCCGAGGGTGCTTTCTATGTTCTTTAATTTGTGTTTAGGACATTCCTACTTACCTGAGCCTCTTATGAGAACTTTGGTTGTGCCTATTATTAAGGATAGAACGGGTCACGTCTCAGATGTTACAAATTATAGGCCAATTTCTTTAGCTACAGTGGTTGCTAAGGTACTGGATAGTCTGCTGGGCGCACGTCTCGAGATGCACCTGCAATTACACGGTGCACAGTTTGGATTTAGAGCGCGTGAGTCTACAGAAAAAGCAATATTGTGCTTAAAACACACGGTCGCGCATTACACCGAGCGTAAAACGCCCGTATACGCTTGCTTCTTAGATCTTTCAAAAGCTTTCGATCGCGTTGTGTACGAACTGCTATGGAAGAAACTGGTGGGTGCAGGTGTACCCGAGGAGTGCGTCGGGCTGTTTCAGTATTGGTATGGCAACCAATCAGGTGAGATGGTCAGGTGCGTTATCAAGCGAATACAGATTACAGTGCGGTGTAAGACAGGGAGGCTTGACATCACCAAAACTGTTTAACCTTTACGTGAACGATCTGATCGTGGAGCTCAGCAGTATGTATGCCGGATGCCACATTGACGTTAGCTGTGAGAAGCAACATGCTGGCGCGTAGGTTTGCCCGTTGTAGTCAAGAAGTTAAAATAACTCTTTTTAAAGCCTTTTGTCAAACCTTCTACACGGGCAGCCTATGGGTTCGGTACACGCGACGAGCATACGTACGACGGCCTGCGCGTCCTCTACAACAATGCTTTCAGAATGCTGATGAAACTACCCCGCCGATGTAGTGCTTCAGGTATGTTCGTTAGTGCGTGCGTCGATGGTTTCCACACTATACTGCGCAAAAAGTACGCATCGATGCAGAGGCGAGTGAGAGGTAGCCACAATATCAAATCAAATATCAAATATCTTTATTTTGCATAAAATATGGTACAAAAGATGGATAGTAAGTAAAGCTCATACATATTTTACCAGTAACTGGCATGCAAATTAAAAATTAACATGCGTAAGCTATTTACAGTAATAACTAGTTACATTTACCTACACAACATGATGTTTTTTCAAAACAAAATTAATACATAATATGTCACAAGTTCTAAAGAATTATAATGTCAGCGAAAATGTCATTGTATATAATTAAAATAATCAAAAAAATCCTTGACTGAGTAAAAGCATTCTTGTATTAGCCAATTCTTAAGTTTACGCTTAAAAAGACTTAATGGCAATACTTTTAAATCGTCCTGCAAACGGTTGTAGATATTAATTGCCATACAGTAGGTGCTACTCCCATACAATTTGGTATTTTGACGAGACGATTAGGATACCTGGTATTAAATTTACAAATGTCCTTAAAAGTTACAAAAAAATCGGAATGCATCCTTACAAGTAAACAAATGTCATATAAATACACGCTTGCTACAGTCATAAGTTTCATACTTCTAAATAGTGGTCTGCATGAAGTCATTGAGTATTTACTTATATTACAAATAGCTCTGATACAATCTTTTTGCGCTAGGAGTGCTTTATTTGCATAACTAGAATTTCCCCAAAGAAGAATACCGTATCGAAGAATACAGCACACATACCCATAATATGCCTGGATTGCAGTCTCTTTATTGCAAATTTTTGTCAAACTCCATAAGGCATATGAAAATGAGTTTACTTTACGACATACATTATTAATGTGCTCCTCCCAAGACAGAGCATCATCCAAGCATATACCTAGAAATATAGTCTGCTGGGATTCCTTTAAAGTTCTATCTGAAAAAGTAACAGTAAGCGAGCATTTGCACGCATTTCTATTTACAAATTGTATAAATGTTGTCTTATCTAAATTGATATTCAAATTATTTTGGTTTAACCATGTTACAATATTTTTGATTGTGTCGTTGATATATTATATGTCTTAGAGTCACAACAAGGGATGACAACAGATAGGTCATCTGCGTAAAGTGTACACTCAAACGTTGTCACATTAGGCAAGTCATTAATGTAAAGTAAAAATAGTAAGGGTCCTAAGATACTCCCTTGAGGCACTCCTACTCTGTTAAATCTAACAGACGATCGATAAGTAGTCACTATTTTGTTACTATTCATTTATGATACTTCAACAAACTGAGATCTGTCTTGCAAGTAATCTCTGAGCCATTTATTGACAACTCCTCGTATGCCGTAGAGTTCACATTTGGCTAGTAAGGTTTCGTGGCAGACGAAATCAAAAGCACGGCTCATATCAAAAAAGACCGCAGTTACTGGCACTTTTTGATTCATGTGACCCAAAATCTTGTTTGTCAAATTGTATGCAGCTAAAGTGGTCGATTTGCCCTTCTGGAAACCAAATTGTTCAGCTTTAATAATTTTAGATTTATTTAAGAAAGATGTCATACGTTCGTGAAATACTTTCTCGAATATTTTTGAGAAAACTGGAATAAGTGCAATTGGTCTAAAGTTGTCTACGCTTTCTTTGCTACCTTTTTTAAAGAGTGGCTTAATTAAGGCCCTTTTTAAGGACTCTGGAAATATCCCACTAGAAAATGATATATTCACTAAATAACTTGATAGTTCAGCAATTTTTTCTCTACACATTTTTATTATTTTCGTTTGAATTTCATCATAACCAGCGGAGTTCGTGTGTTTAAGACTATTAATTACCCTACTTATTTCGGTTTTATCTGTTGGGAACAAGAACATATTTGTGTTATTTGATTTTACTAGTGAGATGACAGGGTTAGGCATGTTGTCAAGAGTTGAATTAGTTAGATTAATGTAAAAGTCGTTGAAAGCATTCGCAATGTCAGAAGGATTTGATAAAATATTATTATTAATTACTAATTTATCAATATAAGCGTCAACTGATTGTGTTTTAGTGGCGTTATTGATTATATAAGCTGTTAAGGCTGACGTGGCTGCAAATGACATAAGGCGCAGCCACCGACTTGGCCGTCGCAGAGGCAGCAAACCCAGGGCTATTGTGGTGAAGTTCTGTGAGACTGCCGTCCGTGATAAAGTGTGGTTTGGTAAGGTGGCATTGAAAGGCTCCGGCGTAACGATAGCCGAGTTCTTGACCAAATCACGTCAGCAGACCTTCATGGCAGCTCGGGAGCGGTTTGGCGTCAGAAGATGTTGGACCTGGGACGGCGTTGTTCATGTCTTGGATGCGAGCGACGTGCGCAGGCGTGTGGTGAGCCTTGCAGAGCTTAAGGCGATTTCGGATGCGCCAGAGCAGCCTGTGACTCCGACCCCAAGCGTAGATGCTCCTCCCAAGGCAGATAATTGCAGCAAAGCCGAGAAACCGGAGAAACAGATAAAGCCCAGACGTGCGGCTGCCAAATTGAAGCCTTAGTATGTACATAGTGTAGCTTTCTTCTGTATTTGTTCGGGTTATACTGCTTGACGCTTTTCTATTTCGACGTGTAATCACTGTTATTTGTTGTATACCCTCTTTAATAGTCTCCCGTAAATATTATAAATTAATTCCAATAACTTCATTGCTAACTTTAAATGTCACTTTGCCAAGTTCCAACTGACATTGACAGTTTGACATGTGTGCTGACGGATGGCAGGTATAGTGTTGCCAACTGTTAAATTGCGGTCCGCTTTACCAAGTTTAATATTTCCTTATTAAATTACGTTCCGTTTTTCTTAGTTAATTATTTCCTTAGTTTTGTGATTTAACTTAATGCCTGTCGAATCTGAAGTCAACATGTATTTTTAAATTGAACTTCCGTTTCTTTATAAGTGTATTTCTTTCTTTATTTGCTGCTGGCGGGTAGATTGTGGAGTTTTTGTTTAGTTTTTACTGTATATATTATTGAATATTAGTATACACTTATTATATACTTATTATATTTTTAACTTTATATATATTTTTCAGATGCCTTTCAGTGATAACAGTGATCAGTATTTATCTTTTTCCTCCTTAGATAGTGTAAGTGAAGACAGTTTCCATAGTTTGCCTCCTTCGCTTCACGACTTTCTGGAATCTCAGTTTAATGATGTACCTAAAAATTTTAACGTTGTGCATTTAAATGCGCAAAGTATTCCTGTACATTACAGCGATATGTTACTCTCTTTTGACATTAAGAACATTCATGCTATTTTAATTTCCGAATCGTGGCTCAGACCAGCTTTGCCTTCAACGTCTTACTCTTTACCTGGTTTCAATTTAATTCGGCACGACCGCCTTGGAAGAGGTGGCGGTGGAGTTGCGATTTACCTTCGTTCTTACATCCCCTATTCAATTGTTAATGTATCTGCCAGTTCTTCTACTTCTGATGCCGCAGAGTATATGTTTCTCGACGTTTCCCTCTCTCATTCCAAACTTTTACTTGGCGTTTTTTATTCCCCCTCCCTTCACGTTAATTACTTTGATTCTCTTGAGAAACTTCTCGAAGACCTTATGCCTTCTTATAATCATCACATTCTTATGGGAGATCTAAATACGTGTCTTCTGAAGGATGACAGTCGATCCCGGCGCCTTAAATCCCTGGTAGATGCATGCAATCTAACTATTCTCCCTTCAGACGCCACACACTATTTTCCAAATTGCTCGCCTTCACTTCTTGATTTAACTTTATTTTCTTCGACTTCTCATGTGTCTAAATTTGGACAATACTCCGCGGATGCCTTCTCATATCATGATCTGCTCTATCTCTCTTACAAAATTCGTCCTCCCAAATCTAAATCAAAAATTCTTTTGCAGCGCAATTTTAGTGGATTAAATGTGGAAAAGCTTCGAGATGACGCTTTAACAATCGATTGGAGCAGTATCGCTCGAGCGGGTTCGGTAGACGATCAAGTTAAATAAATACCCATCTTGGGTCAGTTGCACTTACTTACTAATTTAAAATAAGGATTAGGTACTTAGGTCATAGGATAAGAAAACCTGGTACATAAACTGGAAGTGAGTGTTACCATCGCCGATAAACTTTAATGTTTGGCGAAACTGATATTTATGTAAATTGTACCATACTTTTATTAGAAATGAATTAAAAAAAAAAAAAGTTTCTCTCTTTAATTCGCTCCTCATACAACTTTATGACGCTCATGCTCCTGTTCGTGTAATAAAAGTCAAGCATCTCCCTGCTCCTTGGCTCACTGAGGATATTAAAGCCCTTATAGAGAGGAAGAATCAATCTAAATCTAACAACTCTGAGAAAAATAAACTTAAATATCATACCCTGCGCAATCGCTGTAGCACTATATGTCGAGATGCTCAGAGGCGTCATATTCACAGTCCTGTTGAAGATGGAAATCCAGCCAAAGTGTGGAAATTTTTGAAAGGTCTCGGAGTTGGCAAATCTCAACAGGCAACCAATTTAAACAATATTAGCGTTGACCAGCTTAACCAGCATTTTTCATCGTCCACCTGTTTCAGTGGTCCTAAGAAATCTAACTCACTTCATCATCTTTCATCACAACTGCCTTAGATTTCTCTTCTTTCTATTTTAGCCCTTTCTGTGAGAATGATGTTAGGAAGGGTATATTGAATATCACTTCTAACGCCGTTGGTGTTGACTGTGTTAGCCGAAATATGATACTCCCTCTGCTTGATTTGTTTGTTCCTATTATCACCGGTATTCTAAATTTTCCCATTTCATCAAGTACTTTTCCCAGTCTGTGGAAGGATGCCAATATTATTCCTTTACCCAAAAAATCCAACCCCAGTTCCTTCTCTGACTATCGCCCCATCTCCATTCTTCCTTTCCTATCCAAAGTCCTCGAACGGCTAGTGCATCAGCAACTAACTTCCTTCCTGAATAGAAATGACCTCCTAAACCCATTTAAATCTGGTTTTCGTCCGGGCCACAGTACTACCTCGGCTCTTGTCAAGGTTACCGATGACATCCGTTTGGGTATGAATGACCAGAAGCTTACAGTTCTTGCACTTCTAGATTTCAGTAATGCCTTTTACGGTCGATTTTGACATTTTGCTCGCGTTCTTACAGTCTCTTAACATATCGGCTGCAGCGATTGACTGGTTCCGCAGCTATTTGGTTGGTCGTCGGCAAAGAATAAAACTAGATTCTTCGTGTTCTTCCTGGTGCAGCACATCAGCTGGTGTTCCACAGGGTGGTGTACTGTCTCCTCTTTTATTTTCTATCTTCATTAATTCCATAACTCTTGATCTCTCCTCTTCGTATCACCTCTATGCCGACGACCTTCAAATATATTCGCAGGGTATGCATAGCGATCTCAACTCAGTTATAGAAGCCACGAATCTTGATCTGCTCCGCATATCAAATTGGAGTCAAAATTACGGTTTAAAAGTAAACCCCCTAAAGTCACAGGTAATTGTGATGGGTAGCGCTAAACAAATCTCCAAAATTGACTTTCTCAGGCTCCCTCCGATAGTCTTCGATGGTATCCAAATTCCTTTTTCCAACCAAGTGAAAAATCTTGGCGTAATCATGGATCGTTGTCTATCATGGGTGCCTCAGGTGAGTGAAGTGAGCAGGAAGATGTTTGCTGCCATAGGGTCTCTCAGACGGCTCCGGAATTTCCTGCCAATTGCTACTAAAATTGCGCTTGCTCAGTCGTTACTTCTCCCCATTCTTGATTATGCAGATATCTCCTATTTAGACCTAACCGAGGAGCAACTTAATAAGCTTGAGCGTATTCAAAATGCCTGCATTCGGTTCATTTTCGGATTACGCAAATTCGACCATGTTTCTAGTTTTGGTTCTCAACTCAAATGGCTCCCTATCCGTCACCGCCGTAACTCTCACATACTTTCTTTACTCTTTTCTATACTTTTTAACCCTGCAACTCCCCGCTACCTCAAAGAGCGTTTCTCTTATCTTAATTCTATTAGATCCTCTCAAAAATTGCTCCTAAAAGTGCCATCTTCATCTTCCAAATTTTATAATTGCTCATTTACGTTCCAGGCCGTTCGTTTGTGGAATTCTCTCCCTCTCAACATAAAACGCGCGCAATCTATTGGTAGCTTTAAATCGCAACTTAAGGATTACTATTTATCTCTTCCTTAGGTTTTTAAGTTGACACTGTTGTTTCTTACTGTGTGTATTATATATGTATATATGTACGTATATGTATGTTTATTTTGTATTTATTTAAGTATGTATATTCATATGAATGTGCTGTGTTATCTATTTCGTCTCTTTTGTTTCTATGCACCACCTACTGCTTATTGTTTTTCTCTAGTCTCCAATACCCAAAGGTTGTCTGGAACAAATCGCTCATTAGCGATAAGACCGCCTGTTGTTACCTCTACCTAAATTTATCTAATTGTAAAATTTGTGCTTGTAACTGTATGAGGTGTGCAATAAAGAGTATTTATTATTATTATTATTTATTATATCCCAAGTTGCTCCACATTTGTTTTTAGATCTGGAGACATATTTAGCGTTTGCACATTTTTGAGCTTGGTAAATGCAACGCTTAAGAATAGCATTCTGGAAGTCATTGCTGAGAGGATGTGTAACTTTCGTTTCCAGAAACACTGGGTAGACAGCCTCAGGGGCTTTATCTCGTACGACAAGCAGGAATATCATTGTATTTTTGTAATTCTAATAATAATTTAATTTAATTTATTTGTATGTCTAAATATTAAATATGTTTGATTTAATTTTTATTTGTATGTCTGACTGTGTTACTTGTTATTTAATTATTATGTATGGATCCTAGTTATCTAAAATAAACGTATTTTGAATTTTGAAAGCATACAAAAGAGATTGCTACTAACAATCTTCTAAATATATAGAAGAAGAAACTGACTGACTGACTGACTGACTGACTGATTGACTGACTGACTGACTGACATATCAACGCACAGCCCAAACCGCTGGTTCTATAGATTCCAAATTTGGCAGGTAGGTTCCTTATAAGATCTAGGGATGCACTAAGAAAGGATTATTCAAAATTCACCCCCTAAGGGGGTAAAATGGGGGTCCAAAGTTTGTATGGCGAATCAAGATTTGTTAGACTATTTTATTCGAAACTTCACAGGAGTATTCCTAGCGAGAAACGAGTAAACACGTGTTTCAGGTTTTTGAAAATGAAACCCCTAAAAGGGGCAAATGTGGACACAAAGTCTGAAAATCAACATGGGTACCGTATCCTTTTTGAGTACTTATAGTACGGGGGCGAAGCTGCGGGAAAATGCTAGTATAATATAAATGCTTACTTCTTATTGTCTAGAAAACAAAATTTCATAATTGCTCATTTACGTTCCAGGCCGTTCGTTTGTGGAATTCTCTCCCTCTCAACATTAAACGCGCGCAATCTATTGGTAGCTTTAAATCGCAACTTAAGGAATACTATTTATCTCTTCCTTAGGTTTTTAAGTTGACACTGTTGTTTCTTATTGTGTGTATTATATATGTATATATGTACGTATATGTATGTTTGTTTTGTATTTATTTAAGTATGTATATTCATATGAATGTGCTGTGTTATCTATTTCGTCTCTTTTGTTTCTATGCACCACCTACTGCTTATTGTTTTTCTCTAGTCTCCACTACCCAAAGGTTGTCTGGAAGAAATCGCTCATTAGCGATAAGACCGCCTGTTGTTACCTCTACCTAAATTTATCTAATTGTAAAATTTGTGCTTGTAACTGTATGAGGTGTGCAATAAAGAGTATTTATTATTATTATTATTATTTTCCGAACCGAACATTATATCCCCTTTGTAAACTTTCATCATACTATGAAATTAATTCTTACATAAGTACTTACTTGTACTTTCCAAATAACATTCTCTACTTGAATAAAATATTTTAAACAATATCCCTTACGTATATTTTTCTAGTTTCTTACGACATTGAAATTAAAAATATAGTCAGACTTAGTTACGTCATTTTGACTTCACCATTTTACTTAGTCCAAGACGGAGATTGCGGCACGACCAGGACAGATACACATATTGTGAAGAATGGATAGTAGATGGACAGGTTTCAATGGCGGCATTGATGTTTGGCTGCCTTGCAGTGGGACACCTACTCTAGGCTAATAAATGAAAATCTAAATTTATTTCGCGTCACCTGTATGCGCTTGACCTTAATTTGATGATGTAAGTTATACCAAAGAACCAAATTTATAAAGTTGAAGGACCTCGGAGCTCTTTTATTAACGTCCAAGACGTAAAGCAGCGCTGATGGATAGACGTCATTACTGTTTATTATAGAACAAGAGTTCCTTTATGACGGTTTTATATGACTTTTATATGACCGTTTCTTTTCTAATAGCATCCGAGAGCAATGAAGAGTGGGTTGTTTCTCTATTTATTTATTAAATCACGTTTTGGTGAAGCATTTTCAAGTAACTTTTCATATCGCAAACATAATTACATAATGTTACTTGGCATTACTCTCCCTCAACAAAAACATAGAACTCTCAAATTGCACATGGTTTGCATTCTCTGACCTCCATGGATAAAATGCTGCAAGAGAGAATCTATAAATAAGGTTAGTAGTGCAAACTAATTAACTAGAGGCATTTCTTTGCCCTCATTATTGTATCATATTTTCCGGGGCCAGCTCTCTTTCTGAATGGAACAGTACCAAACTGTTTAAAACCTTATAAACTGAAGTTATTTTAGAGCCGATATCAATGCGTAGGTGCATTATTTATAGGGATTCCATTATTTATGTTGAGCATTGTCAATAATTAAAAAGTCAATTTGAATTTATGTAACGTTAGCTTTTTAATGTTATCTAATATTTTGATGGGTCTATGTAGATTAATGGACTGGATGAGTAACTATGGGGGGTAGAACGACGTAAGGTTTCGCCCACGCGTTTCATTGATCTACCTTTTCTTATGGAAAATTTTGCTTTTCGATTAATGCATGGGTATTTAAAGTGACCCCTTCTGTCCACACTGTGGAGGAGATAAGCAAACACGTACTAACGAAATACATTATGTACTATCAGCTGCAGAAATGCGTATGCAGCCTTAGGCTCAAGTTCGCTTGACAGCAGATACGCACGTAGCAACGGAGTTCATAAAAAATATACTAGATGGCGTTACTGGCGAAGCTAGTTAATTTAAGTTCGAATTCGAATATATACATTTAACAATAGAACAAAGGTCAATGACACATTTAGGTTGATACCTCTAGTCTCTAGAAATTATTTTTTTATAAAATATTAACTACTTAGCAACTCCTATTTAACTTACTTCTTCCTCCAAATATGGATCAAAATTTCAACGGTTGGTATAACGGAACAGGTGGCTCAGTCGGTAGACACCTTGCTTAAAACAAAAGTAAGTCCATGATGTACCCGAGATCGAGTCTGGGGTCGTGTTTCTTTTGATTTTTTTCTAAAAGTTAAATATCCGTATTTTTATAACAATACTTTCGTTTACTTTCAAAAATAAATATATTTTAATATCATAGTTATAGTGGGAAATAAGACACTATTAAATTTTTTTTATTTTATTTCATTATCAGATCTATTTAAATTACAGTCAAACCTAAAAACAAACAGCTAATACAACTTTAAATAATAATATTACACAATTTATACCAGCAAAGTCAGAACGCGTGGATATTGTATGATAATACACTACGAGTATTACTACTTCAGTTTCTATTGCATGAGTGTAATGGCCAACTCTTACTTAAAGAAAATACCTGTTTCGCTCTTATGATTTAAAATATTACAATTACACAGTTTTGAGAAGGGGGTTACTAAACTTTTAAATATTGAGGTTAATGAAGGCTTAAATTACATTTCTGGCAACACAGAAAATTATTGAAACCTTCACCTCAATAAAGATAGCAGATTATTAATATTTCACTTTTTATAGAATGTCTACATAATATATTTGAACATTTATAGATAACTGTTATTGTAAACCTTTCCTTTGTCAAAAACGTAATAATTTTACAATCACAAAATAAATGTGAGTAAAGGATAAATATTTGGTTATTATTGTAACCCGCCCAGAGACAAGAATACGTAATTAAGACTGTTAATCTTGATATAAAGTCACGTGCCTCATCAATCTCATCATTGTTATGAATTTTAAAAAGTTGGCCAATTGAAATTTAAAATAACGAATTATTTTATCACTCCTCCTAGAGAGCTTATTAGATGACATTGCAATTTAATTATAGGCTGTTGTCTTATCTACTATCTTTTTAGATAGACTAATGAGTTGCATGACTTTGTGGAGTTTAACAATCTATGTTATTTACTTACTTTTGTCTTTTCTCAGCCGACAGCGATATACTTAACCCGACACAGTGGATATTTAGTGTTTAACTATCCTAATATTTAGTATAACCCCCTTCCTTATCATTATCAATTACAGCTTGCAAGCGAGAACGCATTGATTTAATAAGATTTTGACATAAACTACTTCCTCGAATTTCATTCCAAATTTTCAAACAATGCGCTTCCAATAATTCTGGAGTTCGCTCGTTGCAATTATCCCAACGCTGGACGATAACACCCCATAAGTTTTCAATAGGGTTTAGATTCGGTGACTTAGCGGGCCAAGGAATGACTTTTATGTCATTTTTATGTTGGTCTAACCACTCCTTCACATTACGCGAACGGTGTATAGGACAATTATACTTCGCGCCTCGTCCTCGAGATTAGTAACAGAAGATATATACATTGTAGTTACGCCGGTAGGTGTCACCACTCTGCACTTGGTTAGGAGTTATTGTGAATTTTTATTTTTATTTTTTAACAAGTGGGTATGCCTAGAATCCATGACTGGGCCTCCCAACGCTCCGTCCGTCCATACGCTTTCTAGTGTTCGACCACTCCAGTCACTTCTTAAAAATTACAAGTTTCTTATCCGTGGATACTCGCACTATGCCGAAACGTAAACGTACAAAGAAATACGAAGATGATTTAGATCATTTGATGCACAAAGTTCGAAAATTAAAACGTAAAATACGACATCGTAGTGATAGTGATTCGTCACACAGTGCTTCCAATGAGGAATTTCAACCACAGGAAACAGGTAAATCATTTAAATTTTATCTTTGTGCAAGTTTTTAAAGAACTAAGGTAAATTTACCTAGGTTTACATGCATTCAGATTAGCCATTGGGGCTAAATTAACGCATGATTTATCGGTTGGCGTTCAATTCAGTGGGGATTGATACCTAACTAAAATTATGTTTGTACAAAAAGCAAACCGTTATCTACTTATAACGAACTGCAAGACAGGTTTATACTCGTACGTTACATAAAACATAAATGCATTCCGATTAGTCGTTGGGGCTAATTCGACGCATTGTTTGACGGTTGGCGTACAATTCATTGGGAATTGTGACCTAACTTTTGGAAAGGATAACACGCGTTATCTTATTCAGACGAGTTATATTTTAAATACATAGATTATTATTTAAATAAATAGTGTTAATGATTGAGAATAATAATTAATAGTACATTATTTAAAGTGTTAAAATTAAAGTTCGTAATTTAAATGTGCCATTGGAGTAAAAGTATGTTCAATAACTAAAGCAAACTATTGCTATTTGTTCTCAGCGTTACCTGTTCTACGACCTGATGATTGGTTCCCGGAATACCCGGATGATGAAATTACTTACCCATATGATCAGAATTTTGACCAGCCCATTGGTGCTGAATATCAGGAAGTTCCTATTGAGGATCATCATTGCCCTATCGAGGAATTACCTAACCCTGTTTGTAATCAAACAAAGCCAACTGAGGCTCAGCAAGGCGCTACACTTACCAGTACACAGACGAGTGACAATGCCATACCAGGCACGAGTTCTAGCGCCATACAAGGCACGAGCGCTAGCGCCATACCAGGCACGAGCTCCAGCGCCCTACCCGCCACGAACGCCGTCGCTATTCCTGGCACAAGTACGTCGCCAGTTGAACTTATAGATAGTGATAAACTTCCAGATACAATCGATTTAGACGATGACGTCTTGCAAATACTAGGCGATGACCCCTCATCGACAACAAAGTATGGCAATGATATAAGAAAAGAAATAGCTACTCGCCTTATACATGTAGCTACGGAAGGTCTAACTAAAGAAATTCGTAAAGACCTCATTACGAAATATTTAATACCTGCCAACTGCCTAAAAATAGGCGCACCACAGCTAAATCCTGAGATTAAAGCTGCCATTTCCGAAAACTTCGCTAAACGCGATAAGGGCATTGAGTCCAAGCAAAAGGAAATGACCTGTGCTATATCTTGCCTTGGTGAAGTAATTACATCGCAATTAAATTCAAAAGACAAAAATAACGACCTGCTTCAAAAGCTTATAGACCTCGGTCGTATTTTATGCGATTTACAATACGCAGATAGCGTAACGAGACGAAATTTTATACTATTTTCGTTAAAGAAAGATATAAAAGATCATTTGGTAAATACCAAGATAGACACCTTCTTATTTGGCGAAAACTTGACGGAAACGCTTAAATCAGCGAAAACTATGATTAGATCCGGTGGAGAGATAAAAGCTGCTGCTCCGAAACAGCCCCCAGCGCAAGCTCAATACAGGCGGGTGAAGTCCACCGTGTCGCGGCCTTTAAACCGCAGAGGCCCAGCATCGCGCAGGCCGCCGCCGGGCCCACCGCTACCGCCGCCAGCTCCGACCCCGAGGGGTCACGCGCCTGCTCCCCGAGCCCCGCCGCCGCCGCAACCCCCGGGGCCGCCCGCGCGCTACTACAGGCCGTCGTACGCGCACCCGTTCCCGCCGCGCCACTACTACTAGATACAGTTAAGTACGCAGGCCGCTTATCACTATTTAGTAAACAATGGGCGCTTATTACTAGTGATCGCACTATACTTTCATGGATTGATGGCTATAAAATTAAGTTCTCAAGCATTGTTGTTCAACACGCCTTACCATCAGCACCAGAATACTCTGATACGAGGGTTGCTACTTATATATCCGGAAACAAAAAAACAAACAAACGTACACGGCTGAAAATGGTTTTATTGTTTTTCAAAGTATTCCCCTTGATGATCTATGCACTTTTGCATTCGCGTGAACCAATTTTTAAAGCACTTCTGCCACTCCGCCTGAGGTACCTCCATAACGTGTTGTTTGAATGCGTCGACAGCATCTTCAGCGGTCGAAAATCGTTGACCGCGTAATTTATTCTTTATATTTGGAAATAAATAAAAATCGTTGGGTGCCAAGTCGGGGCTGTACGGCGGATGACCCGTTAATTCCACATTTTGACCCTCCAAAAATAGAGTTGTTTCGCGTGACGTATGACAGCTGGCATTGTCATGATGAAGAATGATTCTTCGTCGCTGGTTAGTTTTACGAATTTGTTCAAATACTTCCGGTAAGCAAATGGTCGTGTACCACTCTGAATTAACCGTTCTACGGTTTTCTAGTGGCACTGTAGCTACATGGCCATTAATACCGAAGAAGCAGGCCACCATTTGTTTCAATGTACTTTTTGCACGAGTAACTTTCGTAGGGTTCGGCTCATTTTGAAACACCCATACCGTTGATTGTTGCTTCGTTTCGGGATCGTATGCATAGATCCAGGATTCGTCACCTGTATAGATGTTATAAACGGCTTTTGAGTCACCACGGTTATATTTTTTTAACATTTTATTGCACCATTCGACGCGAGCATCTTTTTGCTCTTTTGTTAAGTTGTGGGGTATCCAACGCGAACAAATTTTTTTTACAGCCAAATAATTATGTAATATGCTATTAATGCTGGTCATAGAAATACCCAGAGTCGCCTCTATCTCGCGGTACGTAACATGTCGGTCGTCCATTATAAGTTTTCGCACAGCCTCGATATTTTGTTGTACAACGACCGATTTCGGGCGACCTGCCTTAACTTCGTCCGTAAGCATACTACGTCCACGATTGAACTCACTAAACCAGTGATACACAGTAGTTTTAGATGGGGCTTCATCACCAAAAGTTGAAGTTAGTTGATCTATGCACTGTTGTTGCGTTAAACCACGCCGAAAATCATAATAAATCATAGCACGAATATTTTCACGAGTGAGTTCCATTCTTGCTGCGAGATGACATTTAAAACCTGTCAAAAACAAAACACGAGCGTTAATAAGAAAGAAAAAATATACCGGCCAGTACTTAAAAAAGTTCAAATTTTACCATGGAGGTCAAATATGCTATTTAAGAAGATTGTAATCCCGGTTTCCAGATATATAAATAGCAGCCTATGTACGGAGAAATCGCATTTCGTAGATGCTATAAATAATTTGTTGGAAATAGGGGCTATATCTGAGTGTAATCCTTGCGACGGCCAATTTGTGTCTAATATTTTCCTAGTTCCGAAGTCGAATGGTAAAATGCGTTTCATCCTTAATCTTAAAAAATTAAACAATTTCATAAAAACCGATCATTTTAAGCTCGAGGATTTGCGGACAGCTGTTAAGCTTTTAACTCCAGATTGCTACATGGCTACCCTTGATTTGAAGGACGCGTACTTTTTAATTAAAATTCACAAAGAATCAAGAAAATACCTACGTTTTATCTATGAAGATAAAATGTACGAATTCAACGTTTTACCATTTGGCCTCAATACGGCGCCGTATCTATTTACGAAAATAACAAAACCAATTGTTAAGTTATTGCGCTCCGCAGGCCTCCTTTCCACCCTGTATCTCGATGATTGGCTCCTTTTCGGTCAAAGTTTCGAACAATGTCTAGAGAACATCGAATTAACAAAACAGTTATTAATCTCACTAGGTTTTATTATCAATCAAGAGAAAAGTGTACTTACACCTATGACGTCATGTAAATTCTTAGGAATGATTATAGACTCACACCAGCTGCGACTAAGCCTACCTTTTGAAAAAAGAGCGCGCATTAAATCTGAATTAAAACAATTTTTAAAAATAAAACATTGCAATATTAGGCAACTAGCAAAACTCACCGGCCTACTGGTCTCCGCGTGTCCAGCTATCGAGTACGGATGGCTTTATACGAAAGAACTGGAACGCTGCAAGTTCCTTAACCTACAGGGCCATGATAATTACAACCGTACAATGACTGTACCTGAGTCTATACTCCTTGATATTCATTGGTGGTTAATGAATATCGATAACTCTTTTCATAGCATTCGCAGTGATGATTACCGAATTCAAATATTTTCTGACGCCTCAACTACGGGGTGGGGAGCAGCCTGTGGGGATGATACAGCAAGTGGCCAATGGTCTAACACTGACCCGGAAAACCATATTAATTACTTAGAGTTACTCGCCGCGTTTATCGCTTTAAAAATATTTGCTGGAAATTTGTATAACTGCCAGATACTTCTCCGACTAGACAACACTACTGCAATAGCTTACATTAACCGAATGGGCGGTATCCAATACCCTCATCTTACTCAGGTTACGAGAGACTTCTGGCAATGGTGTGAACAAAGGAAGTTGTTCGTTTTTGCCTCTTATATTAGATCCCGCGACAATACGGTTGCTGACTTTGAGTCAAGGAGGTCACACCCTGACATAGAATGGGAATTAGCAGACTGGGCATTTGATGCGATAGTGTGCAGACTTGGTATTCCTATAATAGATCTATTCGCAAGCCGCATTAATAGGAAATGCACTATATACATTTCATGGCACAAAGACCCTGACGCCTATGCGGTAGATTCTTTCACTGTATGCTGGACAGGCATTTTCTTTTATGCTTTCCCGCCTTTTTCAGTCATACTGAAAGCCCTTCGAAAGATTATTTCAGATAATGCAAAGGGTATCATGGTCGTGCCCTTGTGGCCTACGCAACCATGGTACCCTGTGTTTCGGAGTCTTCTTGTCAGTGAAGTCATAACTGAAAATAGATGTCATATACTTCAGAAAAAGTGACCAAACCCTCCGGTGTCCGAGGCCAGATCTGGCCTCGGACACCGGAGGGTTTGGTCACTTTTTCTGAAGTATATGACATCTATTTTCAGTTTATATATAGTAGTGTAACTGCTTAAAAATTGCAAATCAAAAAATATTGAACAAAATAATTTGATGTGCTTCAAGATTCAGTGAAGTCATAACTTTTCAGCCTAGTAGCAATGCTTTAATTTCTCATTACAGTTCCGGTCGAATACACAACTCGATTACCCTGGTTGCAGGGATATTGTGCGGGTCGCGCTATCGAGAAGAAGCTTGCCACCGTCGTCATTGGACATAATGATAGCGTCCCTATCACCAAACACGATAAAACAATACGACGTTTGCCTTAAAAAGTGGTGGCATTTTTGTCAAAGTAATTCAGTCGACGTTTACGATGCGTCTACTCCTACAGTAATTTATTTCATGACTCATTTATTCAACGAAGGCTGTCAATATGGAACGTTGAACTCTTGTAGGTCGGCCTTATCCTTAGTCCTGGGACCGACTATATCAAATGACGACAGGCTACAGAGATTCTTTAAGGGCGTTTTTCGATTGCGTCCTCCAACCCCTAAGTATAATGCAACTTGGGATACCAATCTCGTATTCAATTGCTTAAGCGACTACTTCCCTAATAACGAATTAAGCCTTGAAAAGCTTTCAAATAAAACGGTTACATTAGTTGCTCTTACTACGGCTCACAGGGTCCAAACTATATCAAAAATCAATATCAAAAATATTGAAATTACTTCCGAAAACATATGCATTAAAATACCCGATATTTTAAAGACTTCTAGACTTGGTTGTAAACAACCAGTTATATACTTACCTTTCTTCCGGGAAAACCCTTCCATATGTCCCGCGGAAGCGCTTTCTTGTTATTTAAATAAAACTGAGCCCTTAAGAAAATCCGATAGCCTGTTCATCAGTACCAAAAAACCACATAAATCAGTAGGTTCACAAACGCTCAGCCGCTGGATTAAGCGCACACTAAGCGATTGTGGGATCGACACGGCGGCGTTCAGCGGGCACAGCACGCGGCACGCCGCCGCGTCGCACGCGCACGCGCGCGGCGTCAGCATCGACGCCATCCGCAACACCGCAGGGTGGAGCGGACAATCCAATACTTTTGCCAAATTTTATCAAAGGCCCATTTTAAGTAATGAAGATTGTTTGTCTCTGGCGCTATCCGTACTAAATAAATAGATGAAATCTGATTAATTTTGATAGTGTTATTATTAATATGTAACTTATTAATCATATAAGATATAATTAAGGTAAATTTTATAATTTAATTGCTAAAAGATCTAACTGAGAAAACAGAGATTTATTTCAAGGTAAACAAATTAATGTTTCATAATCCTACACTATCTTAAGTTTTAGGTAGGAATTTGAAGTGAAAAACTGTACTAATTATTATAATCAATAATTGTGTTTCAAGTTTGTTACATCATTGTTTTCAGTGCAAAATTAAATGAATGCGATATTATCGGACTAAAAGTGTTTTAATTTTTTTTTTATTTAGGGATTACTTTTAATAAAAGTCAATCTCAAAATCTTTTAATAAAATATTGATAAATCTACAATTTGTAGGTTTCCATCGTTAGAAACTATGATGCATTTTATGAATGTAAAGGATAAAAACCAAACAATAGTTATTAAATATTGTCATTGATTGATGATAGATCAATATACTCTCAAAGTCTACAATGTATATATCTTCTGTTACTAATCTCGAGGACAAGGCGCGAAGTATAATTAATGATTAAACGAACTTACCTGAAGTGAAGTTCTATCATAATTATACGAAGCGCCTCGTCCGAAGAGATTAGTAACTTAGCTCCCTCCCGCCCATCGCATCGCTCATCCCATTACTTAAATATACATCAATCAATGATAAAAAAAAAAAAATCTCTCAACTAAATGAACGGACGGAGCGTTGGGAGGCCCAGTCATGGATTCTAGGCATACCCACTTGTTAAAAAATGAAAATAAAAATTCACAATAACTCCTAACCAAGTGCAGAGTGGTGACACCTACCGGCGTAACTACAATGTATATATCTTCTGTTACTAATCTCTTCGGACGAGGCGCTTCGTATAATTATGATAGAACTTCACTTCAGGTAAGTTCGTTTAATCATTAATTATCTTGAATAAATCTTAAAAACGGCATTTCTTCTTTCGGATACACATTCCGAACTGTGGGTAACATTATTTCGTTAAGCACATTCACATAATCATCACTGTTGGCTCGGCTAGGAATTCTGATGAGCTCTCCCGGACCGGCTTCAGACATCCAGCCCCACATGTTCACTGATATGCGACCTGACTCCATATTTGGCACTAAGTGGTTGCTGTCGTATCGCGTATTATTTCGACGCCATAAATGAAGACGTCCATGCTGACAAGATTTAAAAGTCTTTTCGTCCGTAAAAATTACATTACTCCAGTCTTCGTTTAAATGTTTACGGGTAAAGTTCAATCTTGTAGTTTTATGATCTGCTGTTAGCAGAGGTTTAACAGCAGGCCTCCGATGATGTAACCCTTCACTATGAAGCACTCTTCGAACAGTATCCACACTCGTGCCAAATAAACCGGCGTAGTGGCGTGTTGGCTTGAACCCCTCCTCTTCGTACTCCTTAACCATGAGCTGACGTTGCGGTATGTCTATAAGACTAGGCCTACCGGTCCTTTGTCGGTTGAGCAATGACCTTTCCTCTTCGTAACGTTTCACCCATAAACCAACCGTTTTCCTCTGTAACAATATTCAGTTATGTGTTTAACGTATAAATAAATTATTCACATATACACCCACAAAAGGACACACTTCGGTAATACGTATCCAAAACTAAAAAAAATACTTACAGTAACACCGGTTTCTCTGGCAATCTCAGACTTATTTAATCCTTTATGATGCAAATTAATTATTCCCGACTTTTTAATTAAGTCGATATTGCAATTAGAACTCATTGTTGCTTATAAAGTAACAATAAAAGGTCGCAATCATAAACAGGCAATAACAAAGTAAAGAACGGAGAAACTAAGAACGGCAAAAGAACAGAATGACAAAGAAATCTGTAAGCAATAAAAACTTAAATAGTAAGGTATACCATAAAACTTTAGTCTACCCTCCTAAGTTTTTATATTAAAAGCGTTTCTTGTAAAAACTGTCAAACTCGGTGAATTGTTGTAGGTATACCGATATGAAATTTATTACAATCTGATAAAGCACAAATTCTTTTAACACTATGCATAACTCACCCAACATAAATCTAAAATATTACATCTCGTTCACACTAACGGCGTTCACATATACGCCGCCTTGTTGCATATTATGCTCGATGCAGCTAATGATAAATTTCGATACCACGATTAATTGATCATTTGGTCTAGCGGCTCAATGAGGCGACTGAGGCGAGGCTTGCTTAGATGATCCTGGGATCAAATCCAGGCGGTGTATCATTGGAATGTATATTTTGAAGAAAAAAAAACTGTGGAGTTTATGGTGGTGAGTTTGGTTAAAGTGAACGAAGCAGTTCAGCTGAGAATGCTGACAAAATAATTTAAGTGAATATATTCCAGAAATCTCTCACTGTGACCGAACCGAAACTGGAAGGGGACGATATATGTATTTATATATGATTCATGAATTTAAATACAAACGGTTGTGGTTGGTATTATGTTGGTAATTAATTGATAGAACAATCAAAAATATTATTCCATGGAAGTTGTGACAGATTGCTCCTACTGAAATTCCAACTACTGTTTTTTTATTTAGTAAATTTGACTGTTATAAACGCCATCTAGTGAGATCTAGGTAAACTAGTAAGGTGTCTTGGCTGGTAGTAAAAGAATGTTAACATGTCAGAGATTCAGATGGCGTTCATTCTTCATGCACGCCATTATTTTCTCAGGGTGGGTACGCATTTTTGCAGCTGATAGTACGCGGCAACGCGGTTTAATGTATTCGGTAAAGACGATTTAGACCAAAAATAATTGAGGAATGCAACCTTAAAGATGTACTTCTCTTCTGCAGGAAATACGGAAGACTGGAATAAGGGAACTGGGCAGAAAACTCGTAATTGCAATAAGTGGTCGACAACTCACCTGAATTCCGGCCAAGTGTCCCTACACATCGTCATAGGTTGCAATAAAGGATTTTAGCATGGGTAAAAAAAAAAATTGGGGTACCTACCTAGTTAATAAAAACAGGTTTGTGATACAGATAACTCATGTGCGTAGAAAGTACTATATTTACTCTAAGTGGAACTATAAGTTACTTGGCTAGGCTTAATGTAGGCGTGTTTGCAAATAAGTTCAAATAGCCTGTTTTTCTAGTTTAATTTTTTTTACTGTACTTGTTGTATGTTTTATTTACTGTACTTATTTAATTGTTTTCTATTATTAAGGATTTGTCATTTTGTCATGCTTCGTGACATCACTGACGTGTGGCCCCGGTGGAAGACCAGCGCTGGCCTCCCAGGCTAGCACCATGCTGAGTCGGTACCATTTCGTGGCAACTAAGCCCATGCCATAATTATAATTGGTTATTTAATTATCCTTAGATTAAGTATGTTTGTTTTCATGTTGTTGTTGTCACGAATAAATGTTTTCTATTTCGATTTTTAAATGTAAAATATTTTACAAGAATTTATCTGCAACACGTTTTGGTATATTTGGAAAATTTGCAGAAGTCGTTTTGCATGTATACTGCGTTGGTGATTTAATACCAAAATATCGTCTCCTCCTTCGAGTTTCAATAGCACATACGACATTTTGGCGTAAAATGACAGTAAAGCCTGTAACAGCATGGAAAATGAAAATAAAACAGAATGTTGGGACACAATACTTGAATATTTGATCCAGTTTTAAGTTTGAAGCACAGATGTTCAGATGCGATGGGCCTATGAAATTTATCGAAGGGTTCCATGAATAAACACTATCTTGTTTTTTTAAATAGACTAGTAAGAAAGAGATATCATCAGTAGATGTGGGGATAATCATTCACTTACTGGATTCGTTTGTTTTAACTGACCTCCAAATTTGGTGGGCTTGGGTTGAAATTCTTCGAAGATTTTGTATAATTCATTTTTATTAAGCAGAACATCTGCTAACCATACCACAATGTTTAGAAATTAACTTTTCCTAGCAGACTTTTTTCATAATACAAAATTAATTGTAGTATGAAATAGCGGATTGTTATCGGTAAATATTCAATACAACTTGGGACTCCGATGGCCGGTTGAGAAGTGGAACACTTCTTCGGCTGATGTTCCCCTTAGATGCTTAAAGGATATGGCGGAGAAATTAGCAGCCATTAGGTAGATACCTCAGTTGGTCAGAGCGATATACATGTATCCCAGAGTCAGGAGATCGAGTCTCGCCTGAGCTGAGGCTGTGGATAATTCTACTTTTTAGGGTTCCGTACTCAAAGGGTAAAAACGGGACCCTATTACTAAGACTCCGCTGTCCGTCTATCCGTCTATCACCAGGCTGTATCTCATGAACCGTGATAGAAAGTTGAAATTTTCACAGATGATGTATTTCTGTTGCCGATATCACAATAAATACTAAAAAACAGAATAAAATAAATAATTATGGGGGCTCCCATACAACAACATGATTTTTTTGCCGTTTTTGTCATTCACAAGGCGGTATCTCGTGAACCGTGATAGCTAGACAGTTGAAATTTTCACAGATGTTGTATTTTTGTTGCTAATATAACAATAAATACTAAAAAACAGAATAAAATAAGTATTTAAGGGGGCTCCGATACAACAGACATGATTTTTTTACCGTTTTTATAGAAAACGGTATAACATTCGTACGCGAGTCCAACTCGCACTAGGGCGGTTTTTCTTTATTTTTAAACATTTTGACGTTTCCAGTTTCTAAATTCTCTTTCGCTTGCTGAACCCCACATTGTGTCGAAACCGAACTTTAGCAATCAGTGGGTAATTATTGTTGTTTCGGCCTCGGCCGAGGATGCTCAGTGTTCTGCGATTCTGTTTCATATATAGGCTGCTATTAAAACTTGTTTCCTATACGAAGAGTTATCGACAAGCCCGTGTGAAATGCCAGTCTTTAATAAAAGAACATGATGTCCTTCATATAAAATACATTGAGCTAGAAGCCACAGTTGCTCGTACTCTGCGTGTTATTTATTTTACGTCACACCTGGCAATAATGCGAGTATTACCGCACGCTACGCGTACGGTAAAACTCGCATTATGGCCAGGTGGAGACGTATAATGGTGTACTCGGGCAGTAAATAGGAAAGCCCTCTATCGCATATTTACAATCCTCGCCTGCGGCTCGGGTCACAAATACCTGCGATTTCGGGCTTTCTTTCTTTTACAGTCCTTGGTAAGTAATGTACTACAGTCAACTTCATGCCGGTTTACTGAAAAATGGTGATGTAGATTTCCTCAGTTTACATAGTCATCCCTATTTATCAAGATTTATGGTATTTTATTGCATAATTCCTGAGAACCGCTTGGGCTCCATTATTAGTCTAACGTGATTATACATATCCGCTCAATCAGATTCCAATACTGTCAAACATGACAATAATACCATCTGAGAGCAATTTAACCAAAAATCTGCTTTTATAAGACAATGGGATTTTAGATTATTGCTATGGCAATTTAGTAACACTTTAAAACTAACATAGATTAAAATGCAATATTTCTTTACTTAGTAAGGTAGTACCACAGAAAATAAAGACACAGACAAAAAAGAAGATAAGTTAAAATTGTCACATTTGACGATACTTAAAAATAGTAGCAACTTTAAAAAAATAACAAAAATAAACTTGTATAAAATACAGTCCCAGCCCAACGGATATCCAATATCTAAATGTTAAGCCATAATTTACATTTAAATTAAAATAACAAAATATCCTCACAACAACGGCCATTAAAACCCTTACATATTCATCCCCCATAAATAATTTTAATTTACACCCAAATTAAATCATGCCTTTTGATTACCTTAATTAATTCTTACCGCGAAGCCATCTAAAAGCTCGCTTATGCCAAAATACACCTAAATGTGCCCATTTTATGGCAAATTAATTAAAACAAGCTGTTATTGTGAGGTGAATCAAATTAAATTGAGTAAGTATGTTGCTTTTGATGTAATTGCGTGGGTTAGGTTACAATGTAATGAATAATAAAATATACCTAAAGACGTATTCGAACTTTAAAACACGTTTAGATACGATCCAACTTCAATACAACTCCAACGCATTAACTACGCAATACAGCTAACGCCGAAACGTCTGAATCAGAAATATCAGAATTTGCTTGAAAATTATTGCGATGCAACTCCAATACAACTTCAAATATTGGTTGATTATTTGTATTAGTGAGTTATGTTGGTGATAGATTGTATTTTTAACGTATTGTTTATGTATTTTAAAATTAGAATACGGCACCGAGGGCCGTATTAAATATATAAATAAATCTATACATATAATAAAGCTGAAGACGGTCGAAAGTCTGTACATGGAAGATAATCGAAAAAAAGTTGGCTGGGGATACTTAGAATCGATAACAGAACACGTTCCAACAATTTTTAGAATTTTTGTCTGTTTATCTGTTTGTCTGTTTATCTGTTTATCTGTTTATCTGTTTGTCTGTTTATTTGACCGCGCATCACGTGAAAACGGCTGAACGGATTTCGATGAAATTTTGGATAGAGATAGTTTGAGTCCCGGGAAAGGATAATATATAGTTTTAATCCCGAAAATCAACCCTGGTAGGGGTGAAAATGGGGTTGAAAGTTTGTATGGAGAATTTTTAACCGCTGAAACGATTTAGATATAAATGAGTATGGAGATAATTTGAGTCTCGAGAAACGTCATAGGATAGTTTTCAAACCCTTGTGGGGGTGAAAAGGGGGTTGGAAGTTGGTATGAGGATTTTTTACCTCTGAACAGATTTAGATGAAAATTGGTATAGAGATAGTATGGGTCTCGAGAAAGGACAAAGGATAGTTTCATCTTGAAAAAAGCCCCCCCCCCACCTTACTTTAGAACCGTAGGTTCAAAAAATTTGATAAAAATAATGGAAGCGAAGCCTAAAAGGTACTTTCAATAAAATACTATCTATCTATACATCTATCACGTGAAAACGGCTGAACGGATTTTGATGAAATTGTGTGTAGAGATAGTTTGAGTCCCGGGAAAGAACAAAGAATAGTTTTCATCCCGAAAATCAACCCTGGAGGGCGTGAATAGGGGGTTGAAAGTTTGTATGGAGATTTTTTTATAGAAATTAGTATGCCGATAATTTGAGTCCCGAGAAACGAGAGAATAGTTTTCATCCCGAAAATAAACCCTTTCACCCCGAAAAGGGGGTTGGAAGTTGGTATGACGATTTTTTAACCGCTGAACTGATAAAGATGAAATTTGGTATAGTATGGGTCTCAAGAAAGGACAAACGATAGTTTTCACTACAAAAATCAACCCTAAAGGGGTGAAAAGAGAGTTGGAAATTTGTATAGGGAATTATTAACCGCAGAATCGATTTAGATAAAATTTGGTACGGAGATAATTAATTAAAAAAGGAAATAAAATAGTTTTATCTCGGAAATTATCCTTTAAACGGATACAAAAGGGGTGAAAGTTTACATGGGGAAGAAACAACCAATAACCGCTGTCCGTATTTAGATGAAATTTGGTATTTAAAAATTTTTGTAATTTTTTTGTCAAGGTGTTCATATTTATAACATGTTACCCGTCGATGCTTTAAATTTACCTTTACCCGCTCTTAAGAAATATTTGAAAATGTCATGAATGTCAAAGGGTTATTGCAGGCTCGAGTATTATATATGACGGACAAAGATGCATGGCCCAAACCAAAAAACTACTACAACATTTATAGGACACCGTTTAGGTAGGAAAACATATCAAACGTTTTGTGAAGCAGTCAGATTAGGATTTATTTTTCTTTATAATTAAACAATAGGTACATTATCTGTGTCTCAAGCTGTTTTGATATGTCCTCTTGAAGAACTACGCATTATTTCTTATCTTTAAGATCTAATAATGTATTACTGTTTTGAAAAAAATAAGTCCCGTCGAGTATCTTTTCGGTCATAACACTTCTTGGGCCAGAGGTGTAGGGTTAGAACCGGTGGTAGTTTTGGAGCGAAATTCCTTATTGGACGGTTCGCGGTTGGGGGGCTAGGTGAAAAAAAGTCACGTGACCGTCACGAAAAAGCGTCACGTCACGAAAACGCGACACCCATACGATTGAGAAACATGTAAAATGGAATGAAATAAAAAATATATAAAATAGAATAAAGTGAAGTGAAGTGAAGTGTAGTGAAAGTGAGAAGTGACAAAGAGATAAAAGTGAAAAAAGTCGAGAACCTAAAAGTAAAAAATGTCAAAAATGACAAAATTTCAAAAATTTCAAAAATTTCAAAAATTTCAAAAATATCAAAAATTTCAAAAATTTCAAAAATTTCAAAAAATTCAAAAATTTCAAACATTTCTAAAATTTCAAAATCCGCCCCTCCCCCCCCACCCGCCGGCACGCATGGTTTCAGTGGATTTTTAATATGTGTGTAGGTAAAGCAGTGTATGCTTCTGTATATAATTAGGCCTTATTACGTAACAGTTACATAAACTACTATTTATCTCTTTTTAGGGTTCCGTAGTCAACTAGGAACCCTTATAGTTTCGCCATGTCCGTCCGTCTGTCCACGGTCTAGCTCAGTTACTGTTCGCACTAGAAAGCTGAAATTTGGTGAGGCCTGATAAGAACTTTCAATAAAAACTATATTGAATAAAATCGGTTCAGCCGTTTTTGAATTATCAGTCAAAATCGCATAGTGAAAGGATGTGCCGGATAGTAAACTGACGTAAGCGCCGCCAAATATCCCTTAATAAACGACCGTTTGAACGGATGTGTCGTAACAGGGCGGCATTTACGAAACTACACTGAGCATCGCCCGATATGCTCTTGGCCGGTTTTTTTGCATTGTTATCACGGAAATCACCCCTTAAGGATTACTAATTCCTCAAATAGAAAAAAAACATTTCTGCATTTGTGACACCCCCCCCCCCCTTATTTCAACCGCGCCTTTTCTTACCTTTCATGTTGATTACTGATTTGACGGGAGGATCGATTTGGATGATATTTGCCGTGGACATGAACGTATAAATACAAAAGTGGTCCTGTATCGTCCGATATACACCTGTTTAAATCATGCCAATCAAAATTAATAGGATAAATCCATCTGTCGACTTTACTTCCAGTTCCGCCTCCAGGGTAGCGGGAGAGAAATTAGGGGTGAATTAGCCGCTTACTGACACAGACCGAATTCCACGCGGGCGGAGCCGCGGACACAGCTAGTAAATAAATATATAAATAAATATTATAAGGACAATCTTACACAAATCGACCTAGGTCCACAAGGTAAGCTCAATAAGGCTTGTGTCATGGGTACTAGACGACGATATATATAATATATAGATATAGATAAATACTTAAATACATAGAAAACATCCATAACTCAGGAACAAATATCTGTGATAAACACACAAATAAATGCCCTGACCAGGATTTGAACCCGGGACCTCCTGCTTCGTAGGCAGGGTCACTACCGACTGGGCTAGGAGGCCGTTATTCTAACTTTAAAACACGTTTAGACAAGATCAAACTTCAATACAACTCCAATGCATTAACTACGCAATATAGCTAGCGACTAAATATCTGAATCTGAAACATCAGAATTTGCTCGGCACCTATTTAAGTAATTCTCACACTGAGACCGTAATATGCTGCGAAGAACGCGACATATTTAGTCAACATTTTTTACATTTTTCTGAACCCGTCATCCCAGCCGGCCAACGCTCCATAAAAACAATATTTTTTCGCGTCATTTTATGTTTCTTAGTTTAAAAAAAAAATGATACCAATTATGCCCTTAAACGGATCACAAGTATTTTTTACACCTTGTTTGTATGATCTGGCAAACCAAAATCCGCAGTCACAGTAGAAGTAATAAACTATAGCCATCTCTTTTTGTAGTGGTGACGGTAGACAAGAAAAAGACAGTAGGAATGACTTTCTTTGTTTATGTTCGAAGTTTCGAAGTGAAGAACCCTGTGGCCAAACTAGAGTTGCAATATATTCTCAAACTAGCTGTGCCCGCGGCTCCGCCCGCGTGGAATTCGGTCTGTGTCAGTAAGCGGCTAATTCACCCCTAATTTCTCTCCCGCTACCCTGGAGGCGGAACTTGAAGTAAAGTCGACAGATGGATTTATATTATTAATTTTGATTGGCATGATTTAAACAGGTGTATATCGGACGATACAGGACCACTTTTGTATTTATACGTTCATGTCCACGGCAAATATCATCCAAATCGATCCTCCCGTCAAATCAGTAATCAACATGAAAGGTAAGAAAAGGCGCGGTTGAAATGGGGGGGGGGGGGGGGGGGGTTTCACAAATGCAGAAATGTTTTTTTTCTATTTGAGGAATTAGTAATCCTTAAGGGGTGATTTCCGTGATAACAATGCAAAAAAACCGGCCAAGAGCATATCGGGCGATGCTCAGTGTAGTTTCGTAAATGCCGCCTTGTTACGACACATCCGTTCAAACGGTCGTTTATTAAGGGATATTTGGCGGCGCTTACGTCAGTTTCGTCCGGCACATCCTTTCACTATGCGATTTTGACTGATAATTCAAAAACGGCTGAACCGATTTTATTCAATATAGTTTTTATTGAAAGTTCTTATCAGGCCTCACCAAATTTCAGCTTTCTAGTGCGAACAGTAACTGAGCTAGACCGTGGACAGACGGACGGACATGGCGAAACTATAAGGGTTCCTAGTTGACTACGGAACCCTAAAAAGAGATAAATAGTAGTTTATGTAACTGTTACGTAATAAGGCCTAATTATATACAGAAGCATACACTGCTTTACCTACACACATATTAAAAATCCACTGAAACCATGCGTGCCGGCGGGTGGGGGGGGGGGGAGGGGCGGATTTTGAAATTTTAGAAATGTTTGAAATTTTTGAATTTTTTGAAATTTTTGATATTTTTGAAATTTTTGAAATTTTTGAAATTTTTGAAATTTTTGAAATTTTTGAAATTTTTGAAATTTTTGAAATTTTTGAAATTTTTGAAATTTTTGAAATTTTTAAAATTTTGTCATTTTTGACATTTTTTACTTTTAGGTTCTCGACTTTTTTCACTTTTATCTCTTTGTCACTTCGCACTTTCACTACACTTCACTTCACTTCACTTTATTCTATTTTATATATTTTTTATTTCATTCCATTTTACATGTTTCTCAATCGTATGGGTGTCGCGTTTTCGTGACGTGACGCTTTTTCGTGACGGTCACGTGACTTTTTTTCACCTAGCCCCCCAACCGCGAACCGTCCAATAAGGAATTTCGCTCCAAAACTACCACCGGTTCTAACCCTACACCTCTGGCCCAAGAAGTGTTATGACCGAAAAGATACTCGACGGGACTTATTTTTTTCAAAACAGTAATACATTATTAGATCTTAAAGATAAGAAATAATGCGTAGTTCTTCAAGAGGACATATCAAAACAGCTTGAGACACAGATAATGTACCTATTGTTAAATTATAAAGAAAAATAAATCCTAATCTGACTGCTTCACAAAACGTTTGATATGTTTTCCTACCTAAACGGTGTCCTATAAATGTTGTAGTAGTTTTTTGGTTTGGGCCATGCATCTTTGTCCGTCATATATAATACTCGAGCCTGCAATAACCCTTTGACATTCATGACATTTTCAAATATTTCTTAAGAGCGGGTAAAGGTAAATTTAAAGCATCGACGGGTAACATGTTATAAATATGAACACCTTGACAAAAAAATTACAAATTTTTTTAAATACCAAATTTCATCTAAATACGGACAGCGGTTATTGGTTGTTTCTTCCCCATGTAAACTTTCACCCCTTTTGTATCCGTTTTAAAGGATAATTTCCGAGATAAAACTATTTTATTTCCTTTTTTAATTAATTATCTCCGTACCAAATTTTATCTAAATCGATTCTGCGGTTAATAATTCCCTATACAAATTTCCAACTCTCTATTCACCCCTTTAGGGTTGATTTTTGTAGTGAAAACTATCGTTTGTCCTTTCTTGAGACCCATACTATACCAAATTTCATCTTTATCAGTTCAGCGGTTAAAAAATCGTCATACCAACTTCCAACCCCCTTTTCGGGGTGAAAGGGTTTATTTTCGGGATGAAAACTATTCTCTCGTTTCTCGGGACTCAAATTATCGGCATACTAATTTCTATAAAAAAATCTCCATACAAACTTTCAACCCCCTATTCACGCCCTCCAGGGTTGATTTTCGGGATGAAAACTATTCTTTGTCCTTTCCCGGGACTCAAACTATCTCTACACACAATTTCATCAAAATCCGTTCAGCCGTTTTCACGTGATAGATGTATAGATAGATAGTATTTTATTGAAAGTACCTTTCAGGCTTCGCTTCCATTATTTTTATCAAATTTTTTGGACCTACGGTTCTAAAGTAAGGTGGGGGGGGGGGCTTTTTTCAAGATGAAACTATCCTTTGTCCTTTCTCGAGACCCATACTATCTCTATACCAATTTTCATCTAAATCTGTTCAGAGGTAAAAAATCCTCATACCAACTTCCAACCCCCTTTTCACCCCCCCAAGGGTTTGAAAACTATCCTATGACGTTTCTCGAGACTCAAATTATCTCCATACTCATTTATATCTAAATCGTTTCAGCGGTTAAAAATTCTCCATACAAACTTTCAACCCCATTTTCACCCCTACCAGGGTTGATTTTCGGGATTAAAACTATATATTATCCTTTCCTGGGACTCAAACTATCGCTATACAAAATTTCATCGAAATCCGTTCAGCCGTTTTCACGTGATGCGCGGTCAAATAAACAGACAAACAGATAAACAGATAAACAGATAAACAGACAAACAGATAAACAGACAAAAATTCTAAAAATTGTTGGAACGTGTTCTGTTATCGATTCTAAGTATCCCCAGCCAACTTTTTTTCGATTATCTTCCATGTACAGACTTTCGACCGTCTTCAGCATTATTATATGTATAGATAGATATGTAGGTAGAAAGTTTGCTACTGCAAATTACGTGTTCAGTGTGTGAATGGCCTACATTATTTTTATTTATTTATTGTTTTTAATAAATAATAGCAAGCGCCTGTGCCTGGTGATAAGACGTCAAACTTTCAATCCGAAGGTCGCGGGTTCAAACCCCGGCTCGTACCACTGAGTTTTTCGGAAATTATGTACGAAATATAATTTGATATTTACCAGTCGCTTTTCAGTGATGAAAACATCGTGAGGAAACCGGATCTAATCCCAAATTTCCCCTCAGGGTTGAAAGGTCAGATGGCAGTCGCTTTCATAAAAACTAGTGCTTACGCCAATGGATTAGGATTAGGTTGCCGAGCGGACCCCAGGCTCAATATAGCAAAAAGCTGGGACAAACGCTAAATATTTAAATACTTTAAGCATTATACATATTATTTGAAACGGGATATGTACCATGTATATGTACCATGTATATTTGTATGTACCATGTATATAATTTTGGCGCAGTTTCATGCACCATTATCACGGAGTAACTAACGTTGCGGCGAGTTTTAGTAGTCTACCCACACACCGTAGCGATCTACCCTCTTTCGAGTTCGCTTTTTCGAGTTCGTTTTTTTTTAAATATCGGGTGCTCGTAAATACAAATATACATGGTAAATATCCCGTTTCAAATAATATTTATAATGTGAATGAACATGTGAGCTTGAAATCATACTTTAAGCATGTTTAATGTAATATTTACAGAGACGCTAACAAAGTTACCCAAGACACGGAAACAATTACATAAACAAACTTTTTAATTATAAACCACCTGCCGTTTCACCTGTTTTAATTTAAAATTGGAACAAACATTGCCTTTCTACACGTGTCATAAAGAAAGAAAAATAATAACATGACAAGTTCAAGCTATTTTAAACCCTACGTAAGACAGTTAAGGTTGGTTTTACATTGTGGAGCGCTTAGTTTGTTTATGAAGTTCGTTAGTTAAAAATGCTGGTGTTTGGATATGTGACGTATAAATGTCAATGATTAGTATTATTACCGAAGAGTAGTATCAAAGAGACGCCTCACAAGTCTTTCTTCGGGACCGCGTGGAAATATTTCATCCTCGAAACGTCGAAGGTAATTTTAAAATGATATATCCCGTTAGTACAAATAGATATGTCTCATAAGGCCTTTCGTAACTTAAGGGATATTTGCGACGCGACAAAATGACAACGGAAAGTGTCTTTACACGTATTGTATGTCGCGTGGAGTAATCAACTCGCGTTTTGTCGCTTTATAGGCCTAGGCCACTTAAGATGTTCTACTCATAGTGTTGTATTCCTGCCGGTGAGTAAGGTTGCCAGACAGCTCAAAGAGGATGCAGTGTTGGCAATGGGGGACCCGTTTGTCCCGTAAGGAGGCAACACAATGAATCCTCCTTTGTATTGAAGGGTTGACATCTCGCATGGTACCTCTGGAGTTGCAGGCGTCTATAGGCTACGGTAGCTGCTTATGATCAAGTGGATCCTATGCTTTTTTGCCATTCAAAATCTGTGTTTTGCTTTATGTGGCCATACCTGTCACGTTCAATAAGTACTTATATAAGTTTTATTTATCGTATGGCTACATGTCACTGGATATAGATAAGCATTTCTTCCCTGGGGTAGTAGTAGTGGGAAAGCAGATGATAATGAAAATCCAGTGAGTGCTGCGAGGTCCAGATGGGACAGTGCAGCTGCCAAGTTTGTTACTCTTTTAGCACCACCCAGGGATCACGTGTAGGGTTGTCTACGGTGTTTCCTACGGACGCAGAGTAACATTGATTATGTAAGTGCAAGACGCAGACACGTTAGACGATAAATCGCAATCATTTGGCAACGAGCCAATGACAACGAAATTTAACACATATCACTTATCGCCGTGGATAAGACAAGAGTCGCATTTTTACAAGTTAGTGTGAGGGTAACAATGTAGCTATAAATAGACTCGCAGGGCTCATCCTATATTGGTTTCCTGAACTAGTTATCTAAGATCAGGAAATTTTAGCACATAATGTACGGTAAACAATGGGCTAAGTGTTTCGGATATATCTATTTTCGGTTTACGAGCTCTCTGAGTTAACTGTCCCGGGAGACGGTCATAAATGAAGGGCAACTACGGTTTGGAGTGTGTCAGGATCGAGAATAAAGTGAGAACGTGGCACATGTCGACATGAAGGGAAAAGCTTTGTCGGTAAAAAAGGAGAACGACCCACAGTCGATACATTTTTCCTAGATCTTAATGCCCCTTACGCAATTCTCACTTAAAACACATGATTTACCTATTTAATTTGTTGCATTCTAGGGCTTATGTAACGACTAATAGCATATTATCTTATCAAATTTAGTATGATTCCCTTGTACAGCTTTTACCAGCCAGTAGCCCAAACTCATAACTCTATGTAATACTTACTTTCGAGTATAAGATATCGACATTAAAAGATAAAAGATATTTATTCTTCAATTTAGGCACATTACAATGTACTTATGAACGTCACAGAAAAAAAAACTACCACCGGTTATAACCCTACACCTCTGAACCGAGAAGTATTATGACCGGCAAGAAACTCAGCAGAACTTATATTTCCAAAACAGTAATAAATTCGATCTTAAAGATATACAATAATGCATAATTCTATAAGAAGATATACCAAAACAGCTACAAAGGTACCTATTGTTTAATTAAAAAGAAAAAAAAATCCAAATCTGACTGCTTCACAAAACGTTTGATATAAAAAGATAAAAGATTTATTCTTCAATTTAGGCACATTACAATGCACATAAGAACGTTAGAGAGAGAAAAAAAACTACCACCGGTTCTATACTTTCCTATCTAAACCTCGTTCTCTAAATGTTAGATGATTTGGAGTAGTTTCTGATCTGGTCATTTGGTCGACAATCGACTGCCACTAGTACCACATCCATAAAGATCCCTAGTGATAAATTAACATTTTGAATGGCGTCCGGGCGTCGATTTACGTATAAATTAGCTCAGTAACGACATTTTGTCATTTCCGAACGGCATAAACCATTGTTTGCTTTATTTTTGTAGCTTTCAGATAACACTGATATGTGAATGTTCAATAGCCTATGTTATCGCAACTGTATACAGGATGTAACAAAAACAGTGGTGATCCGTTTAACGGCATAATGGCTATCATATTGCAACTAAGACAAAGTAGAAGAAAAATATTTTTCACCTCAGCAGCAGGAACGAGGGTTCTTTGATACCTAAAACAGTGAGCAAAACTCAATTTTGCTGCGAGCGTGAGACAAAATGACCTTGTTGACCTTGGAATTACAATGTCAATCCGCGCGCGAGATCTAATACAAATTCGAAATACTCGGAAGCTATTATTGTTGCCTTTTTCACGTCATTAGTAAATAGAGACAGAAATATTTTAAACGTCATTCAATCAAATTTTATTTAATTTTAATTCGTATTCTGAACTTTCGATTCGACCCCTGAAACAGAGTCAGAACGAAACGTTCCGAAATGCGCAGAAGTACTAATTTGTAAATATAATTTAAACAAATTTTAATTTTGAAATGTTTAACCATACAACACCTAAAATAATTTACGTTCTTTATTTCAAGATCAAATAAGTATAAACGGAAAAATTACAAGATTATCATGTGAAAAATATTATTACTTACAACAGTCTCTCGTATTGTGATAAAACAGTAGTTACCGAAAGCAGATAAAAAAAAGTTGACAAAAGTCAAAATGGCGGTATAGATATTTTAAAAATATTTAATTTATTTTGATTATTTTTTGTGTTATTAACTTATAATTGAGGTTTTTGAACTCAAATGTAAGAATATTATAATAAATACAAGTGAAAAAAGTGACAAAGAAGGATTAAGCATCACCCAGGTTGTATTTTCTATGTCTTCTCATTGTTGAGGTGAAAAATAGTGTGTTCAACATGAGAATAAAGTTATTTACATCTTGTGCTTTTGAGTCCCTCTCTACGCTCAAGATTCAAAATTAGCACTCGAAGTAAATACGAACTTTCTTCTCTTGTTGTACAAATATCTATTAGACGCGAATAATAGTATATTGTACAACAAGTGCATAAAAGGTACGATTTTACGCGAGGCGTTTATCCATCCGAGCGAGCTTGCGAGCGAGGATTTATATAAAGTCGAGTGTAAAATGGGTTTTTATGGACGAGGCCTACACTCTAATTTTCACTTCAATTGCGAGGAAATTATATATCGGTAATCGTAAAATAATTTCAAGTTGTAACAAAAATATTACAATGAAAACAAATATGGTTCCCACCAATTAATTTTTTAATGTTTTTTTTTAATTATCAACATGTGAATTTAGACATAGATACTTTTTTTCTGCCAAGTCATAAAAACATTTGGGGGCATTTCTAAACAATTATCAACTCCTATTTTTTTTATTTCATTTATTTAATTATAGAAAACACGCAATTCAAATAATAATAGCAAGAATATAATAAAAGAACTAGTTTCAGTATTCTACGAAATTTTACTGCTCAATTAAATTGTGCAATATATTTTTCACTCCTCATGCTCAAAAAGTGTGTCATATTATGCTTACCAAGGCGGACTAAAGTAGTACATTTAGCCCCTAGGGCTAGTATGTATACATATTTGTGATTTACAAAACATTTTAAATTGACCAATCGGAACACTTCACCATATTAAATCCACCAATCACAACACACATATCGAAGTTAATCGGAACGCTAGATACTTTTTTGGTGCGTATACTGTGTAAATAATTAAAGTCCTTAAAAAAACATTGTATTTAATATCAACCAATCAGAATACAGTAATGTTAAAATCGACCAATGGGGAAACGCAATTTATTTCTCAAAACGTGAGGTGTTTTTTAGTTCCTACTTCATAATCATTAAAAAATATTGTAATTTTTTGGAAGCGCTTTAAAGCGTGTTTAAACTGTTTAAACGGCTATTAGACATGGCAATTTGTAGGGCCCAATCGGTTGTGTCCAACTCCTGTCGGCCCCAACGCACGTTATTACACTTTCCCTACAAATCGCCCCTACCGACCCTAGCTCAACGTTTACAGAGATGCCTTCAAAACATCTAAAAAATGTATTTGGTGAAGCACGGTGATAGTACTCATAACAGTACACATTAAATAAAATCTGAAACTGTTTTTTTTATTGTAGATATTTAAATGACCGCTCGAGCTGCCTGAATTAAAATTCATCTGCCCAACCCTTCTATGATTTAAATACAAAACTAGATAAATATATTAATTACCAGCGAATCTACACAATTTAACTTTTATTTTAAATAAAAAAACCAGACGGAATGTGTAGAGAATGGCTAACATTATAAATAAAAAAGGTAAAATAACTCTAACGACCTCCATAAACAGTTGCGGGTGTCGGGGCACTGCCGATCGCCCTAGATCGGGACTCCTACTTCCTAAGTACCATTACACCTACCAACCCGACAGGTTGGACCCTACAAATTGCAATGTCTAATAGCTACTTTAAAGAGCTAATTATACCGTCGTCTGTGGCATTTATTCGCGGTGTTTATATTTTGTATCTATCTCAAAGAAGTTAAAAAAATTAAAAGACCGCCAAGTTAAACCATAATTAAATCTTAGTTCAGTTATTGTGCGTAAATAATAAGTATTTTTATCTTATTTTCTCGCAATCGAAGTGAAAAATAGTATGCATTACTCTGGTCTAAAAGCCATATTACCACTCGAACAATTTTCCCTCACTTCGTTCGGGAAAATAACCACCTCGTGGTAATATGGCCTACTTTAGACCCTTGTCAAACAATCTACTATTAACTCTGTTTGGCTGTTGAGCCACATTCTTAGTCTTAGAAGAAAATTTTACTTTATGCCCTAGAGCTTAAAATGCGATTTTATGTCGTCCACGCACGACTTAAAGTCGAACTTTACGAGCATGAGAAGAGAATTTTTTTTTGTATGGGACACGTCATCCCAGCCAGTGGCCGACCCATTATTACAAAACCAAATTTCTTTTTCGCGTGAAAAATTTTTTTTCTTTGTTTTTGATAATTAGAATACGACACCAATTATGCCTTAAACGGATCACCAGCATTTTTGTCAAATCTTGTATAGGAAAAACAAATATGACAAAAAAAGACACTTCTGGGTGGATCTTAATTTTGCTAAATACCTCGTAGTAACCCTAAATCTATTTTTAATTATTTTGTGGTCTTTTATGTTAAAACTCAATAACGTAACGATATTTATACGAAAAATTACAGGGTAACAATTGTTTTTAAATTTTTCGTATAAATTCGAAAAATTTAAAAACAAAATGAAAAAATACGGGTATTTTGTATGGAGAAAATATCAAATTCTTAGCCCTTGGGATCGATTTTAAAATAATTACTAATTATAAGTATTTAATTAGTAATTCCATGAGTAATTTTAATTATTCTGAATATTTGAAGGCTAACCTACTTATTCATAAACGTGTTTGAAACCTCAATTTTTTAACTAAAATTTTGTTGCTAAATAATCGTTTGTCCTTATCTGTCAGTTTGACAGTTGTGTTTGTTACAAACAGGCAAAACGTAACTAAATAAAATTTGAAAAACTTTTATAAGTAACAACAAAAAAATATACATAGTTATAATACTGATCGTTCATCAGTAAACGCATATTTGACCAGGGAGCTTATTCAAACTTTAAAACACGTTTAGACACAATCAGAAATATCAGAATTTGCTTGAAAATAATTCCGATGCAACTCCAATACAACTTCAATATTGGTTGACTATTTGTTGTGTGTTGGAGTTATGTTTGAAATATATTGTGTTTTTAAAGTATTGTTTATGTATTTTAAAATTAGAATACGGCACTAGTTGGTCAATGATGATGGTTAGATAATCTCGGTTTTTATGTACAATTGTATTTTTTGACGTGCAATCAGATTTTTTTGCTAAACGACTAAAATATTTCATACATTTAATTAGGCAAATCTTTGTACCATTTTTTGGTGACTAATTATGTTGAAAATAGGCAAATGAAATATTTCATTTCGACGTTTAATTAACATTCAATGCCAAAAATTCGTACAAATCTTTCCATTCATTCAGCCGCAATAATGGTTTATTATTACGCTGTAATTAATAACACGAGGCTTTGATAAAATTTATTACTTATGCTGTGTCCGATCCATAAATTATTGTGTCACTTAAATTCGAGGCTAGGAAACCAGCGACGGTTGGGTTTCCAAAATGTTCTTATCAATTAAATCAAACATAAGATTTCAATTAATTTATTAATTAAACTAGTGCCCAGTAAAGTATTGAAGTAGCCCAATGAACCCTTAAAACCATATACATCATTTGCACTTCCTCGACGACAGTCTTACTAGGCTTAGGGATAAAAAGTAACCAGTCCCTCCAAGTGGATTCGCTTGTCACTGTGACAGCTTTATCCACCATAGTACCTTTTCTTTTTCTACCTAGCGTTATGTCGAGGGTCCGCTACTTTCCTGATCGCTTTTCTTTATTTTGCACCTATATGTTTCAAAAAAAGAAAAATATCTCTCAAATTACTTTTATTTCGTGACAAGCACAGATGATGAGATGAGTAGACCTGCGTCCGTCACTTTGTTCGGGTGGACTTCACGCTTTTCGGTGAAGGATAACATCGTGAGGAAACAGGACAAGTTTCCCTCCTGTTGGAAGGTCAGATGGCAGTCGCATTCGTAAATACTAGGGCTTGCGCCAATTAATAATAAAATAAAATAAAATAAAATAAATAAAGTTTTATTTTCAGGCAGTACACCCATATCAGCATTGCAAAAATAACAAAATACTAAAATCTAATTGGACAATATTAAAAAATGTATGTCTAGTCTTAAAATTAATAAGTACCAATGGTACCTACTATTTCTTGTTTCTGTTTTGGTGCACAGATAGCCAGTACCTAAAAATAGGACTATTTACATTGCGGTATACGGACTCCAAAATCCTGTTTTGCGAGCGGCGTATCCCCTCCCAGAAGGACGCGATGCGCGCCCGGATCACTGCAAAAAAGTCTGGGATTCCAGCTTCTGCAAACATGGTGGAGGCACTGCAGGAACGCGGCAGCCCCATCAAGATGCGAAATATATTATTATACTGCACCCTGATGGCGCTGTATGATTTCCTGGTGTGCCTTGCCTTACCCACAGTTGACAAGTGTAGAAAGAGAGACAATATGCGTTAAATAACGTATATTTGACCCTCTTGCTACACCCGGCAAACCTGCGGGCTATCATGTTACCACGAATCGCCAAGGCTCTCCTTTCACGTTCCATATCATTGTCATCCCTCATGTCATCTGTAAGTATATGGCCAAGGTATTTGAACCGTTGTACAATGCGCACTGTTTCACCATTCAATTTTAACTCTGGTATGTTCTCCGGACCCCTTCCAGCCTTAAACACCATCAGCTCTGTTTTGGCTACATTGTATACCAGCCCGTGAGAATTCACATAATTCTCACAGACTGAAACCAGCTTCCTCAGGCCCTTAATGGAGGGACTGAGCAGCACCATGTCGTCAGCGTAGCTGAGACTGTTAAAACAGACGTCACCCACATGACAGCCCACTCCAGTGCTCCTCAGTCTCCCCATCAAGTCATTGACGTAAAGGTTAAAGAACTCCGGAGAAGTAAGCCCGCCCTGACGTACCCCGCATTCTAATAAGTAATTATTAGATGTCGTGTCGCCCCATTTCACACAGTTGGTTTGGTTTCCGTACCAGTACTCAAAAACACGTACCAGGTCTTCCGGTACACCCGAACCGCGCATTTTGCCCCACAAAATTTCATAATTAACGAGGTCAAATGCACGGCTAAGGTCGAGAAAGCATGCGTAGACCGTTGAATTATTACTCACGTAATGGCTCACAGCATGTTTCAAGCTGACAATAGCGGAATCGGTTGAGAGACCGGGACGGAAACCAAACTGCGCGTCGTCTATACTAATAGGCTTCAGCAGTGCGGGCTGTAGCAACCGTTCAAATATCTTGCTCATTATTGTACCTAAGGAGATGGGTCTATAGTTAGACGCGGATGACAAGTCTCCTGTCCGGTTCTTTACAATCGGTACGACAATGGTATGAATCATATCAGGAGGGAGGTAAGAGTACCGCAGGCATAAATTAAATAAGGTACAAAGTCTACTATAGATGACGTCACCACCATTAATGGGATTAGGTTGCGGGGCGGACCCTAGGCTCAAACTGATCCGTGGCAAAAAAACCAGGACCAACGCTAGCATGAAGATGCTTAGATCTTTAAAACTACGCAACGGATAGTGATGCGGTTTTTTTCAATAGATAGAGTGATTCAAGAGAAAGGTTTATATATTTACTGATACCTTTAGAGGTTTCTAATGTGATGTCGTAAATAAACACATTTATTTGTGCTTACATTGCAAACGCTGGCTGAACCCTACGAGATAGATCAAAATAATGTACTACAGTATTGTACGGTCGGCTACAAAGAGATGTATCCACTTTTTCACCCTATAATAAGGTCCAAAATTAATACATATTTTTGTAGTCGACTGTACACCTTAAAAAGTTCTACAAAAAAGTCCGAGATGGTATATGTCTATCTCTTATTCTTCGTTGTTTTTGAGATTATAAATTGAGTAAACATAGAAACAGTAGTTGCCAACCTGTTCTAAATGTTCAATTTAAACACACTTCAAGCACGCCAACAGAGGATTCGTTAACATGAGTAAGAGTTCATATTTGTGAATAATAATAACGATATGCAGATTAAATAATCCAACCCAACAATAAACACACAATTTCGTTTTAGATTTTGTATGCCAACGTTAGGGACACGTGAAAAATGAAAAACTGCACGTACGTTCTAAAACGAAAACTTAAGATCCAGTTTTTGTTATCAGTATTCACGAAAATTATTTAATTGTCAATCATTCATATTAATCAATATTAATCAATTTTCGTAAATAAAAATGCGTCTAAACGTTATTTAATAGTTTTATTATATAATACTAAATAATAAAGCAATTGTCTTAGGTGATGGTAAAATATTTGGTGGACAACGAGGTGGCTTTTTTTGTTGTATGCCACTCGGGCCTGCCTCTGATTGCTCCGTAACCCTCCAACTAAACGCACAATAATAGAGCAAGCAAATACCTATACTTAGATCAGAATCACAATAAGCTTTGAACATTAAAAACTATCCAGGTATGGCTGAGAGATACTAATGACAAATGACGCGAGAAAATATTTAAAAATCGAACCATCCGTTGCGAACCTCTTCTTCTCTAGGTATTTTATTGTGCAACATTCACAAGAACATTAACAATGATAAAAAATAAAATATTTAGTGCATATAACAACTACCAAAATATTGTTGAATACTCAATATAACATTTACAAATACGTAGGCATGGCTTTACTAAATATAAATATATTTAAGTATGTTTAATGGGCGTAAGCACTTTGACAGTTGTGACATTTATCGTGCCTAATAAAGAACCCTTTACATCGTTATGTCAACATTTTTCTAATCGAAAAAAAAACGTAGTATAGGCATAACCCACAATAACCATTTTTTATTCCGTGCGAAGCCGGGGCGGGACGCTAGTTACTAATAAAGCCGTAAGTAATACGCTACTCTCCCCGCTACTCTCATGGCCCCAAATTCCTCGAAAATAAACGAGCACACGTCGGCCACTAATTCCGTGATTAATCGCGTCAGCGATGACGGTTTAATTTCTTTCGGCTCGATTAGAGAATGATTGAATTAGTCATGTTTCTTGATTGTAAGTGATTTTTGAATTGCGTTACTGAATAATTAATAGGCTTATAATGTGTTTTTTACGCCTGCAATAAAACTGAATTAATCGGAATCCAAATATCGTCAAATTTTGCTAATCATGATAATTTTTATTTTCATTAGCCATCTTCAGTGTTCCACTGCCTGGGCAAAGGCCTCCTCAGGGTGCGTAAGCAACGTGCCAATCGTTAACTCTCCGTAGCGAAGGAAACGCAACTGTCACTGTCGCACAAATATGGAAGAGTGATAGAGAGAGGTGACAACGATACGCTACGGAGCGTTAACGATTGGCACGTTGGCTACGCACCCTGTTCTCCTCATTCGGTCCTGTTTAAAGTATTTTCCCACAATCCCGTAAAGAATGCTTGCAGGTCGTCCTGCCATCTTTAGTCTCCTGTCCCATCGTGAGTATATAATTGTTAAAAAAATAATATAGTAGACACTGGTTTGGGTTTGAATTGTCAATCAAAATAAAAATGTAAAGATGTACAGCTGTATTTACGAACATTAACTTCGAATTTTTTAAAATAATTTTCAAAACAATCACTCAACCCAATCAATATCAATTTCATCAGGAAAAGCTAATCAGTGAAATTTAATTAACTGATGCTTAACAAAGATTTAACCTGCGCTAAGCTTAATAAGTACGCTCGGTTAATTAATATTAACATCACTAATTAACGCTTCCATACGTATTTTGATATTGATAGTGCGTTTACGGTATTTAAACTGGTAATCCAAGTGTTAAATGGGTATAGTTATTGATCAGTTAATTTCTAGTTGAATAGAATAGAATAGAATAAAATAATTTATTTGTATAAAAAAGGGTATAAATTGATGTTACATGTGGTTTGCAGTGGTAACTGGGAATTATGAGGAGTGGTGTTTCTTACAAAATTTTCTCATAAATGTTTTTTATCATTGCAATTTTTTTTAAGGCCTTTCTTGACTCGTCAATATTTTAGTATTAGCCTTTGCCCGTGACTTCTTCGTTAATACGAAGAAGACTTTAATAAGTCGTGATCATGTGACAGTCTAAATCAAAAGGTATAATTCGGCGGATGACGCGTTAGGCTTTTATTTTTAGAATACAATATTGAATGTGTACAACGGACAACAATAGCGCCATCCTCCTAATTGTAAATTTTCTAAAAGTGCCAAAAAAGCCAAATTCCTCTCGTTAAGTATTCCCGGTGATGTATTCTGATTTTAAAATACACAAACAAGACATTAAAAACACAATCTATCTTAAACATAACTCCAACACAACAAATAATCAACCAATATTGAAGCTGTATTGGTGCCGTATTCTTATTTTAAAATACATAAGGAATACATTCAAAATACAATATAGCTCAAACATAACTCCAACACAACAAATAATCAACCAATATTGAAGCTGTATTGGTGCCGTATTCTTATTTTAAAATACATAAGGAATACATTAAAATACAATATATCTCAAACATAACTCCAACACACATCAGATAATCAATCAATATTGAAGTTGTATTGGTGCCGTATTCTAATTTTAAAATACATAAGGAATACATTAAAAATACAATATATCTCAAACATAACTCCAACACACATCAGATAATCAACCAATATTGAAGCTGTATTGGTGCCGTATTCTAATTTTAAAATACATAAGGAATACATTAAAATACAATATATCTCAAACATAACTCCAACAGACATCAGATAATCAATCAATATTGAAGTTGTATTGGAGTTGCGTCGGATTAATTTACAAGCAAACTCTGATATTTCTGATTCAGACATTTCGGCGCTAACTGTATTGCGTTGTTAATGTATTGGAGTTGTATTTTAGTTAAATCGTCTCGCGTCTTAACGTGTTTTAAAGTTATACTCTGTATCTTTAGGTATTTAAATAAGATCTACCCTCAAATGGCTCCTTAAGCCAGTTGAGGGTAGATGAAAACATTACACGATCAAATAATATTGGTTAAAGCCAGGTCGTTAAGTGACAGATCCAGGCAGTTTTGTATTTGATTGGTTAACCAATAAAAGTTATAACTACCCGAAAATGTTAAAATTGTTTGTTTACTTTTATTTAAATACCTAAAGACGTAGAGTATAGAATACGGCCCCCTTACTTCGAACCCTTATCTCACCTCCTAAGGTAGTTGGTGTAACACATATATACAATGTGTTATACTTATACCGGTGGCCCTTTTAAGAGCCTATTTGGTTTAACATGAGGGAAAAGTAGAAAAAAGTTTTGCCGCGAAAAAATATATGGTTTCGTATGGTGAATTATTCGGCTCTGTTGGGCCAACTTGCATTTTGGCTTCCAAAAAAAATGTGACTATCAATATTTTTTGTTTAGTATACTTGCTTTTAATAAATCCATCTATCAGGAGTTTTTTTCCAGAAGTTCCTTTCTTTCCTAAAGTAATTTCAATCAGATACCTTTTCAACATTACCTTACGTACACTTTGCATGATTACATTTAACGAGGCTACCTATTTGGATGATTAAATCCAAATTTAGAATTAAATTGTATTCAATTTATATTACTCAAATATATTTACGATGTGTCTAATTTAAATCAGATTGAATTCCGACCACACATCCGAAAACTTTCAAAACTAAACATTAAAGTTCCTACATACTAATTGAATCGTACAAGTAGCCATTTTTACGAGCTTCGTTATAAAACTTAAAAGAAACGTTAAACTTCAAAATAAAAACTGTAGTAAATCTCAAACCGTATAAAACTGTAACACAGTAATGTAATGATATATTTTCTATCACTCGTATTTCGTGTGACACATATCGTTCAAAAGAAATTACTATAAAATACAAACCAAAATCCACCTTATATTCTTTGAACTAAGACTTAATTTAATTTGACGGGACCGTTGATATGTTGGTACGTGAAAGTAACCGAAAGTTATGTAACTATTATTCTATTTTGGAATTTCAAATTTAGAATTGAAATGTAGGCAGTAAAGTTTTCTATTGGTGTTACTTGTTTGTTTTGTTATTTAGAATTTATTTGACAGTGAATTTAGTTTTGTGACATGTGGAATTGTTTCAACTACTTTGATTTTATAGGTTTTGGAACTAAGATTTTACGAAGTATCTTTTAAGGGTTCCGTAGCTCGAAAGGAAAAAAACGGAACCCTTATAAGATCACTTTGTTGTCCGTCCGTCCGTCTGTCAAGACCCTTTTTCTCAGGAACGCGTGGAGGTATCAAACTGAAATTTATATCAAATACTCAAATCTACTGTCCCTTGGAGCTGTGAAAAAATCAAACTTCTGAGCCGACGCAATCAAAAGATACAGCTGTTTATGCCGCAAATTTCCACAAATTTTCGAAACTCGCAAGGGAATCAAAACCTACAGGGTACATCCCGTGAACTAAGAATCTTGAAATTTGCTATTAAGCAACGTCTTATAGCACAGATAAAGAAAAAAATTGCGAAAACCGTAATTTTTTTTAACATCATTTACATCATATAATAAAAATATTTGTAATTATTTTAAAGTTACTACGCTTTTCCTCATGAACGCGTAGAGGTATTAAATTGAAATTCATATCAAATACTCCCATGGTTGTGATAATTTCCCGCACCTATTACCTTTTATTAATCTCTGTTTGGCCCAACGGTTAACTGGTAGAGAATGCATTTTGGCATTAAGTTCGCCTTTTGTACTCTTTTTTCATTGTGCAATAAAGTTTAAATAAATAATAAATACTAAGGGCTATAATACCTTCAAGGATTGTATAAATTGTGTTGACATTTCTTTATTAATTATTATACATAGGCATGGACATTTAATTTAATTTTATATCATTTTATTTTAATATTAGTGCTTATACAATTGTATTGTTTGCATGTTGTTTGTGGACAGCTGAATAAGGAGGACAACAAAACACATGTAACATCTTTAACTGAACCCTTTACAAGCAAATAAATGATTTATGATTTAAGCTGTAACAAAATAAAACTTCTATGTCAACTCAATGGGTAAACTTTTACTTATATACCTACAGGTTTGTACGAAGCCCTCGGTGCGCGAGCCCGACTCGCACTTGGCCGGTTTTTTTTCTAAGGCTATGTTGCGGAATTTCTTTGAAACTTTCTTCTTAAACTGGCTATAATTTTAATGACAGGATAATATGCATATGTGAGTGCATGTGATAGGCTGTTACTATTGTCAGTGTCACTTTTATTATTATTCAAGTAAACCGTACTTGAATAATAATAAAAGTTTTGAATAATAAATGATAAACGACAAAAAAAAAACAAAATTATCCATAGTCAAGAGCGCAACATTGCTAATGTATATAATAAACTGCTGTATCAAAGCTGACAGGTAAACAAATTAAGATGTCACCATACCAAAGAGAAAAATACGCTCTATGCCATATTGAACTGTTGCCATATAAATGAAAATAATAGCGCCCTCTTGACAATGACCATGATCATAAATTTCTGGTCAGGCTTTAATCTCGTTTGAACACCCATTTTGCATTAAGGATCAATTTCGGCTGGCAAAAGTGTAACTACTAGATCCATGGGTATGATCCATTTACAGTATTAGCCATATACATAATAATCCCACGAAGATGAAAACTGTCGAATAATCGGTAAACATACGTAAAAATAAATAAATAGCAAGTACAAAGATCCCGACGAATAGATAACCTTCTCCTTCGAAATCTTGAAGTCGTCTGAAAATACTAATTTAGTGAATCTAATAATAATAAATAATAATATAAGGCGTAGGAATGTGACGACCCCATCGCCCACTGGTTTTCTTTCACCAGCGCAATCAGTCAACGCAGGGCAGCTGGTGGCGAGCTGTTGGAGAGTAGCGACTTCACGTATCTGAGTGCCCCTGGGGTGCCCTGTCGGATGGGTGGGACAGGTCCCCTGCCTCTGGCTTGCCTTAGCCGGCTGTCCAGAGTGAGGTCGTTAGAGCTGCGTTCTCGAGGGTAGATGTGAAAAACCTAAGTCGCGAGTTGGCTATATATTTAATGTCCAGTGACACCTCTCTACCCCCAGCCCCCGCACCGGTGTTGCCCTTGAGCCATCTTTGTTGTCGCTTTTTATGGGGGCCCATCTTGCGGAGGGCGAGTCACCGTCTGCCGGAAATAAAATTGGATACCGTTTTATTAGGCAGGCGTCCGGTTCTTCATCCAATAGCCCAGTAGTTAGTCCATACTTTTCACCCAATAGCCTAGTACATACATTTTAGACTCCATTAACTGTCAATAATAGTCTATAATACACCATGGCGGGTGCTGTATCTGCGTGCGTCCCATGACACGGGTAGGGGCAGCAGCCGCTTAGTGTAACCCTCACTTTTCATTAAATTGTCGAAAGGGCCTCTGCGCGTTGGCTTCGGCTCCGCATATGCCTCCCATTGGTCCGGGAACACAATTGTTCCTCGGTCGGGAAAGACATACAAATAATAATAATAATAAAATATGTAATGCTTGTTTACGTATCTCTTACTAATGATGGAAAAAGAGAATAGTAGAAATATTTGTAGGGTGTACTATGAAGTTGTTAAAATACAATCCTCTGTAGTAGTTGTGTACGTTAATCAACTGTTTAACATAAAATAATAATCTACCAAATCGAATATCTTGTAAGGCAATTAACGATATTTGCGTCCCAATTTTCCGATCCTGGTAAACAGTTTGATCAAATTACTTTGCCATTACATTATACTTTTACAATAACATTATTACTTCGTTACGCAACGGAAAACAATCGTTATTCAAAATAATGCTGATTAAAGTAATAACAAAATCATGTTCACGAATATATATTCAAAGCTAAGTACTTACCACAATATGGTACACTAAGCTATATGTATATATAGCTTAGTATGTATACTAAGTGTAGTAGCTCTATGGCCGAATATGTCATCTCGTTGAATTATCCCTTAAATGTGTTTAGTTTTTATTGCTCATTTATTAAATTTGAAATAGAAACAAGTAATTATATGAAAGAAAACTACATTTAATAAATGCTTGACATTGTATTTGGAAACATTTACAAGAAACGATCTTTCAACAATACGGCATCATACTCAGTATGTCCGACAATTGACGCTAGCCTAGGACACTCTGATTTTTTACGGTAACGCCATGGTAATTGGTAATCATGGTAATTAATATGAATAAAATGTGGCAGGCATATTTTACTTATAAATAATAGTGGGTAGACATATATATTTTAACATCGTTACAAAATGAACATTCAAAAAATGCTTGAAATGGCCGTGAACATAGAAAATATAGGGACGTTATTCCCCGAAGGTACAACTGTGATTCCACGACAAGCCTCGGCCTCGTGTACACATGGTATCCCTATATTTTCTAAGGCCCTGGAAATAATATTTTTCAAAAGATACGTGATTACTCAGTGACGAGTTTTTCATTAGTACTCAATAAAATTCTTCAGAAAAATAAATTCTCTAAGCAATGAGAGATCTAACTTTATTAGTCATCCACACAGATTATTAGGAGGATATATATCGATTAGAACTTGGGTCTTAAAATGATATAGGGTTTCGAAGTCTTTAGGTAAAAGGTACATAATTGTTACTGGATGGCATCAATGATCCGGATAACAATTATAAATATAGATTCCATTTGTCCTTGTGTTTTTGGCTTCTTAATTTAGTAGCCCAGATTTCTTGTATCTAAATAATTTATATAACGTCTATAGAAAATCGACAGTCAATTAAATAGTGTCACTGTGCATAACAAGTGATCTTAGTGTGATAAAAAAACTTTTACTTGGACGGTAGCATCGACTGAAACCATAAAAAAATACCGTGACAAGTAAAGACGTGTTAACTACCAAACGCCGCGGTAATACGAATTAAAATGTCACGTTACTTTTTAGTAACGTAACGGTATTTAAATTACCACGTCGTTACCGTAAAAAATCATGAGTGCTGGTAATTATATTATACAGTACTTAGCACCTTTAGACCTAAATTAGACTAGACTTTTTAATTTCGTCACAATTTTAATAATTATTTACATATGTACAAACTTACGTAATTTTTAGTGCAGTTATATAAAGTAATAATAAAAAATACATAAAGTAATTACAAATTTCTACTTGCGTAGAAACTATGTTAATATGTAGGTGTTATTCTAAAAAAATGGTTGTCTAAATTAATAATTTGTACGTGGTGTATACTGTTCAACGTTTAACATAAAAGACATGTTTTTGTAAAGGGTAGGACATTTTTATTTCGTCTTACAATTAGGTAAATTTTGTATTGTTCTCAGCGAAAAGGGACATTAGTGTCATAGATGGTGAACAAAGCAGCAGTTAAGTTCCTTTTTACTGTGGTCAATACAATAATGTTTTTCACTTTAAAAATAATATTTCTAATTTTAATACACTTTTACAAATTAATCTTTGATTAGTTTAGTTTTAAATTTAGATAAAAAGTAAAATAAGCCCATTGCTGGGCTCTCACTAATATTATCTAACATAAATAATAATTTAATGTCGTTTCTATTGTTGTTTCAATTTTACTTAATTATATAAATCTTCTCCATAGTCCCAATTAAATATGCAATACGACGCAACGCATGCATATTTGCAAAAAGATCTGCGACTAAAATGACAAGTGACAGTGGCTATTTGTCACTTTGTTTTGTTGCGTCTCGTTGTCACGCTTGTCATTTTAATTAGAACACGATTAATCATTTTTAATAATCCTGATTATACTTGACCAGAATGCTTATCATGATTGTCATTTTATCGCCTATCACGTCATGCATCACATTCGCACTTACATACTTGTTAGAACGTGACAGCTATGGTGACTGGCGAAAATCCGACCATATTAGGCTAGCTGAGTATCGTAGCGATAACGGTGTATCGAATCATAAGGACATTTAAATCAGTTTGGATATCAAACTTAGAATCGGCGTCCAGAGTTTCGAAAAGCTTATTTATTTACAATAGTTGTTTTTAAACGATAGCGAAAGTTATGATTACAACAGTTTTACATACAATTTATTTACATTTACAAAATTGAAGGAAGTACAATTCGATAATTTCTCGATGTTTTGTGACTCGCACAGGAAAATATAGAATACTGTTATTTAAGATACCTACATATTAGGTTAAATAAAATATTAGAAAATTTGCACGGAAGTCATATAAAAGAAATAATGTATGACAATTAGGCGAAAGAATTCTCATAGTTAGGCGCTTGACAAATTTAAACATTATTTAATGATTTGTAAATAAATAACAACAAGAATAAGATGCACGCAATATTACCAAGCTAAATGTTTAAAAAACGCGCCATACTGGATTGAATACATCATTAATATTTGTCTGAAATAATACTTAATGGAAGCTACTTATCAAAAAGAATCGTGTCCTTTAAAAATCTCACGGGAAAATATTATGTTATGAACCATTAAACGCCAGCCATAACTATACCATAAACGTCACTTTTGACACCCTCTTTAATAGTGTTTGACAATAGGTACTTTACCATTGTCAGTTAAAACCTCGTAAAACTTTTAAAGTGTATGTGTGAAACTTATAACTCCGGCAACAGGGCAATTGGGCTAACTGGTGGATATTGAGTTAACTGGTAGATAAATGTTGTCGTTCGATTTAACGGCGCTTCGCGTGTGGCCGCCAAGGCGTGGGTGTGGCTAGAGAATGAGCGAATTGCGGCTTCGTTCTAGGGCTGGTATTTTATCGGTATTTTTTGTAGCTGTTCTTGGGCCATACAAAAATACCGGTATTGCATTCCCGACTTCATTCTGACTTTCAGCGGTGTTAATTTTTTACGTCTTTAGTCAAAGGCAGTTGTTTTGTTTTTGAATTTGAAGGCCTTCGATATTCAATAAAAGTTCAAATTAGAAAAATTATGACACAGATTAACACCTACTAGGAGGATGTATTTTAATCTAGCGTGATGCGATATTCCGGTCTGAAAAGGCTACCTATGGAAATCTTTATTATGCCGAATAAAAGTTATTTTTTTCGATTCAAAACGTTTGCATGCGGTTGGCAACGAGAACGTTTTATTAGCAATTTAAAAGTCTGCTGTAGACCTAATCAAATAAATTAATGGCAATATTGATGTACTTACAGGTTGAAAATATTACAGCGCTATCGCAGCTGAAAATTACCTTTGGTTATGGTAATATTTATTTAAGGTTCTCCAAAGTTACTAAAGGACTCTTGTTATAATCAACAAATATTGGAAACATTCCAAGTATCCGCTTTTTTTCGAGGCCCGCTACTTATTCCTCTAGATCGATCTACAGGGTGTTAAACTAAATTACTTTTTCGACCTTCCCTGTAACGGAGCCTTGGCTGGTGTTAAATATTTGTCCAATTTATTATCTCCTACGCTTTGTTACCGATCTTTAACTACGTTAGTTTTCTGTTAAAGAAAGCCTTTGAGACATTTGTTCGTTATTCACTTGTTACTTTTATTAATGTGTTACGTTTGTTATTTCTAATAATGAGCCGTAATTTTTGAGAATTCTTTCGTCCATTTTTCACTTGTTAATTATTTAGTTTTCTTGTTTGAATGTGAAATCATCTGTGTAGTTTTTAGTAATTACTTTATTTGTTATGACTGTGTCCAGACATTTCGTGGAACATATAAAATACAATGTGTCATTTTTTGTTACGGTTTCTAAAAATTTACAAACGAGAAATATTTTTAAATACATTGAACTCATTGCGCAAATTGAGTCAAGATTTTAATACAGACATTATGTCATGCTTGGGCGAAGAAATTTTATTTTAAATAGGTAATTGCTAAACATTTATCTCTTTTAGTCTATTGATATTTTTTCTAGGTATTTATAAGAACTACAAACAAATGTATATATCATAAAATGATAAAATTTTATTTTAGGTACCTATACAAAAATTGTTTTATTTATTTTCTTTTGACATTTGAGCCGATAACAAACAATTAAAAAAAATATTTTGACAAATTACATTTTTTAGGTTACAAAAAAAAATATTAATTACAAAACTTTTAGGCCTTACATATAAAAGTACTATAATAGCATCGAAACGAAACGTATCACACTCTTAAACTATTAATTTGTACACAAAATTCGTAAAAGATTATACAATAGGAGCTCTAAAGGAACACAGTCAAATACTTATTGTTACGCAGCATTTACATCGGAGGGGTTAACTGCAGTCAGATTGATAACAATTTGATTTAATTTCAATTGTGCATATGTTGAATCTACTCAAATTTCACGATAAAAAAAATCCCAAAAATTCTGTTTACATTTGAAACTTTGCGTAACTGCCACTACTAAGAACCCATACAGAAAAGAATAAGGCATTAGGAAAAAAAGGTTTCGAACAATTTTAAATCTTACAAGGATTGAAAGAGCTCTTAATTTTAAGCACAAATATCACAAAAAATAATCGATGGTTCGAAAAATGCTTATCTGTACAAAAAAACAGATCATAGACAGATCTATTTATGTCATTGTACATACACAAACCAAACCAGTCATCTAGTCACCATCACTCCTTACTCGCACTTCATATGGTCGTAATTAGACCTAAGACATTATATTTTACCTTGGCTGTGTAAAACAAAAAACGTATCATACTCGTATACTTAACCGTTTGTTTTTTGTTGAATTGGACAGGAATTAGCTAGGCCATTTTAGTTAAAGTTCTATAGGTTTATTTTTATTTGGAAATTGTTATGTGCTTTCTCTCTTTTACTAAGAATCACGACATTATTTTTAAGTGTTCTAAGTTTAATTTTTCCATCCCGATACAATTTTTCATAGACCGAATGGCGCTCAAGAAATGGAAGTAACAAAAAATGCAGTGAAACTTAGGCCACTTTTGTATTCTCCTATTTATTTAATCGTATGGCATATTCATGAGAAACAAAAGCAACTATAAATACAGATTAAGACCAGTCAGCCAGAATAACTCGACCCTCCCAATTCACGCAGAGTTCCTGTACCCTGCCAACCGCCGCTTGAAATCCAGGAATGCTTCCTACAGCATCTCCGAAGATATGTTCGACAGCTGTTTCGATCTGAATCATGAGTGGTCGCAGTCGTGGAACTCTCTTATGGCGGGAAAATTGGGCTCCGGAATAATTCCAGGCTCCAAAATTAAAGGGTCTAACCTTCCAAGACGGGACTGGTGCAACGTCATCAGACTCCGCACTGGCCACGGTCGTTGTGCCAATTTCAAATACCGCTGCGGTTAGGTATAATCTCCGGCATGCACCTACGGGGCGCCAGTACAAACAATCCAGCGCATCATCGAGGACTGCCCCATAACCCGCTATGCTGATGGACCTCCTGAAGACCTGATTACCCCTTAGTGACGAAGCCATTAAGTGTATTCTCCTATTAAAATGGTCGACATTATGCGTAGAAAGCACATCAAAATTAAAAAAAAAAAACGTATATTCAACTTTAAATGAAATGGTCCAGTTACTAGATAATATATACCGGACTATATTAATTTTCTCATCTTACTAAAACAATTTATTACATATCGTTATCCAAGATCTGACTGCAGATTTAATTTGAAGGGAAATGGCGCTAACACATCTGCACTTCATTTTCATATCCATTGAGCAAGAGTATTTGTAAGCTTTTGACACACAAGCATTTGATTACTTTATGGAGATTCACACACTAACATGCCGCGGTCGGCTAAGCGAAGTTTTTTAAATCAGTTTATGAATACAGTATCCCGTCCAGCACACTTAGGACACGTCGGTATGGGACATTTGATATAAGGTTTATCTTAAAGTGGCGTCTCGCAGTGTTAGTGTGTTTATCGTTTAAATACCGGGGTGTTTGTTTCTTTGGTCATCGTTGGTATTTGAACAAAGATATTTGGTTTTTAGTTTCATGCCATCTTCTCAAAACGAGGCTTTATCCCTGATTTCGAAGCAGTTGTTGCCTGATTTAATCTTATCAAGATTGACTACCCACTTTCTTGTTTTATTACTGGCAAGCATCGCAACCCGTCTACAAATAGGATAAGTGACAGTGACATGAAATTTACCTTTTATATTGCCATTGTCACTATGTCCCGCGTCCCTTATACAGGGCTAATGCCCATACAGCTTTCCGAACCAACTTCTAATTCATTCCAGCGCCATATCCTATTAATCTACTTATATACAGCTCTCCTGCACCCGATGCGATGTCGTGACGACCTCGGGCCGGAGACGGTGAGCCGTCAGCGTTGACGTCACGCCCGTAGCTGATGATGGGCTGCAGGCGTTCACACCTTTGTTGACTCGTCCTAAACTATGATATGACTGCAACAATTGAAAAAAGAGATTAAGATCATGATAAATTAAAAATTAAGATTGGAGAACGAAATCGATAAAAAAAATTGAAGTTTTTTTCTGGAGGTATACGATAAAATACTTGTAATTAAATTAGTAATACCGATAGAATTTACAAATTAGGAATATGCTAGGTATAGGTTCATAAAAAAATACTTAGTATAAAATCTACTAGTCCATAAAATATTTGAGGAGTTCTTTTGACTACCACAGCCTATTTAATCTTAAGCACTACTAAAGTTACAAAAAGGAAACATTATCCGGTTATATTTCGTTTTTTAGAAATGGAACAAATGATAATGTCGTTAAAAATATATTTTTTTTGCTAGTACCTATTGTACTTACTGTGTTTTTTCTGTTTCTAACAAACACAACTGTCAAAGTGACTGATAAGAACAAAATATAAATTAACTATTTGAGGCATGAGAGACATTTATGATAAGGGGTTAGTCTTAAACTTAACTTAACGGCCTCCTAGCTTAGTTAGTGACGCTGCCTATGAATCAGGAGGTCCCAGGAGGGTTCGAATCCTAGTCAGGGCATTTATTTGTGTGTTTATCACAGATATTTGTTCCTTAATTATGGATGTTTTCTATGTATTTAAGTATTTATCTATCTATCGATTATATATATCGTCGTCTAGTACCCACAACACAAGCCCTATTGAGCTTACTGTGGGACTAGGTTGATTTGTGTAAGATTGTCCCATAATATTTATTTATTTAACTATTTTTCCATTTATCTGATATTTGATACTTACACTAGTTAAAGGTATTCTATAATCCTTCTTCCTCAGATCCGCGTAGTAGGCCCCGTCGGGATCCGCGCGAATCTCCTCCACCTTCGGCATTTTGGAGGCCGAGGGAGGCCGTTGGAGGCTCATGTAGCCGTTGGAGACTGGCCTCCGTTCTGAAGATAAAAAAATGGTTAGCAACTGGATTGCCTTTGAAACTAGTTTTATAATTGAACCTGGTACAGTCACCGGCAATAGTATCTTCCTACATTAAGGCAGCAAAAATATCTTACACGCTCTTATTTGTAGGGCCATAAGAGCGTGTCACATATTTTTGCGGCCTTCGTGTAGGAAGATACTATTGCCGGTGACTGTACACCAGATCAAGAATTGGAATTTTTATATCATTAAATGAGGCCGATTTTTAACCGACTTCATGACAAATCAATGAGCATAAAAATAAAGAGTAAAATATTTTTTGAATCTTAAACAATAAATTCGAAACGGCTTCAATATTCATGACAGAACGATTGTGAGTCTGAGATAGATACAGGTTCCATTTAATAAGTAGAGGCGTATCATACTCCCTGCATTCACTTTTGTAGAGTTCAAGTAGAAAAGAATTGCCAAAAAAACTTATGATTAGAATAGATAATCTGTTCGTTTACTTCGGTTTCAGCATTCGTCGTTTTGTACATCAGCCAGCAAGAAAGGCTAGAGAACACCATCATGATATTCTTTAAGATTAAAAAAGGAAGATTGAGGGGAAACGAGGACGTGGTAGACGGAGAATATCATGGACAAGGAACGTAAGAAGTCTCTTACGTTTACGTTAACCAGCAGGTTAGACGTGGACAGTACAGAGAAACTAATTCGCATAACTTCAGATAGAATGGCATATAGGCATAAGGTCGCCAAACTCCGGAATGGAGAAGGCACTTGAAGAAGAAGAAAAAGAAACGAAAGAAGAAGACTCACCATATAGACAAGGAATGATGTCAGGATCAGCGTCATCCTCCCTTGGATCAGGGGCATGCAGTAGAGCCCCACGCGCCCCGCGCGTCTCGCCCCGCGGCTCGGTGCTGCTCGCGCGAGACTCCACCTCTTTTACGGGAGTAGGCGTATGCGCTGCACGCTCCATGTACATTGCCTCGCTAGAAAAAAAGAGGATAACCGTACAAAATGAAGCTAAGTATCGATCTTACAAATTGGAAAAACAGACTTGACGCGCTGAACTTGCGCTTTTTATAACTGATGCAATATAATATTAACTGTCATTATTTAATTCGTTTACAAAATAGCTAGCTTCAACCACAAGCAGCTCTTCCTGACCTCAGATTCAAAAAGATAGAAGTGGCCTAGGAAACTGATGTATTATATGCTATTGACTCGATGAGAGAATAAACACGTCAAGCAACGCGTTAGATGACACTGAAATCGTTAGAAATGCTTTGGATATGTAAAATTCATTCAGTCTGTGGTTAAAAAAATCTACACTTATGTAGGGTCCAAGCTATTTACCAAGTGGGGGTTTTCATCCTAATTAGAGGCATGGTGACAAAGATTCGCTTACTTCAACGGGGCATGCTTCGCCGGCAAATGCCGGTGCCTGTTGACGTGTCTTCTGTACAGAACTGCCAGCACTCCGCAAACAGCAGTGGCCAGCAAAGCCGACATGGCTGCTATGGACGCTAAGACTGGTGAGACACCGAGCGCGTTGCTTTCACCTGCACCGATAAATATTTGTGTCAGTGTAAGCAAAAAGGTCTCACTTTGTTGATACGGAATTATTACTTCCTAAATTAGTAGTAATTATTAGTACTTCCTAAAAACACACAATATACGCTATCTCTCTTTTCCTCCTAGCGTTTGTCCCAGCTTTTTGCTCTATTGAGCCTGGGGTCCGCTCGGCAACCTAATCCCACGAATTGGCATAGGCACTAGTATTCACACAACATACGCTATACATTAGTGAAATATTTAAGGCACATCGTGCCGAAAAACTGGGACCTTTTACTAAACTCGTCCGTGTTTACAAATGCAATTTATATGAATAGTTCTTAATGCCGCTTCACTTTACAATTTTAAATTAAGTCGCAGTAATTAGACTGCAGTTACTTATCTTATAAAAGTGATATGTTAAACATTTTGTTCGTCAACATTTGTACACTTTTTGTAGCGCTTCTTTTTTCTGTACTTTTTAAATCTCTTAGCAGCATCTTAGCTAATTTTACATCAATGAGCCGTTATTATTCCTAAACATGAGATCGTATTAACCTTTCTCCACCAAAAGAAGCTGTTAAAATCCTAGAAAATGAATCAAATTAAATTAATTTACTACCTTGTTGATAAATTGAGCTAAATATACATTTTTGATTGACGTTTTTAGTACGACTATTTTTCCTTGACGAGCTTGATGAAAAGTATTAGCAAATTCCAGTTTCTAAACAAGAATCAAAAAAGAATTTAAAGAATTCAATGCAAAATAAACAAATCTAAACAACGCATCAACTGTAAACATCTTTTATACTAAACATATAGTTAACAGACACATCAAAGCAGAATTATGAAATGAAGAAGATTAGCTAACTGACAAGGTACTCATGATCGTTTTAGTAGAGATTATACGTAAGTAATATAAACCGCAAGCATACTGATTAGTAAACTGAGGTACTCTACATACAAAATGGGTTCTGGGAGTGTTATGGCAAACGCTAAGGTTGCTAAGATACTCAAAGTACTCAAACCCCTTCATATTTTTTTTTCTCATAGTGTTGTATAGAAACATAATTAGCGTCACAAATATTCAATTAAATAGACTATTTATTCGCTTTAATTTTTTTTTATCATATACATTTTATTGCATTATTATTGCTTTGACGTCTTTCCTGTCGAAATCGCAAAGTTAAGATTATTAAAAACTATTTAATTTAAAGGACCATGGGCAAAATGTCCCCACCCACCAACAGAAACGAAACATGTCTCATTTAGTAGATCGTGTCAACCGGATGATTTTTTACTATGACGAGGATCACCATATGTATGGGGTTTTCTTGGAAAACCGTATTTTGTTTTCATATATATTTTGTTAAATTCTTTGAAAGTTACAAGTAGAAGGTTACAGAAACGTTATATTACTAGCAATAATAAACAACAACATTTCTTTAAAAAAAATACAGACGATTTGAGAACCTCCTCTTATTTTTGAAGTTGGTTAAAAAAAAGGAAAACAAAAATTCGCTTATAGAGCTATTATATTATTAGATCTACAATACTACTTAACATATGATACATATTATCAGTGTTAACTTAAAATTATTAATATTTTTAGCCAAAATTCTTAAAGAAAATTGAAGATGTCTGTCCTAAATATATGTATGTGACGTATATATATATAAACAAAATACGGTTTTCCAAGAAAACCCCATACAAAGGGCAATCCTCGTCATAATAACAAATCATCAGGTTGCCAAGATCTATTAAATGAGACATGTTTCGTTTCTGTTGGTGGGTGGGGACAGTGCCCATACAAATTTGCCCAACTGGCGAAACAGTTTACAGTAATGAGACTCAAATAAAAAAAATGTAATTATGCACTAAGTCGATAACTTTCAATGTTTTGTCCACAGAAAACCTTAAGAATCCTTAAGAAAATGTGTTTAACCCAATTATCAAATCTCATAAGAATCAGAAATCCTAAAGTCCTTCAATGATTCGTCAGTGCCAACGTCCCCGCAGCCCTGGAACCCCAGATCGTGCGGGACGATGGTAAGCGCCTCGACGGGATGTCGTTAATCCCCTGGAATAGAGTCCGTGCGCTGGTGTGGGACGCCACTTGCGCTGACACGCTGGCGGCGTCCTACATCTCACGCACCAGCCGACAAGCCGGAGCGGCGGCGGACGCCCGAGAGCGCGTCAAGGTAAATAAATATACCTGTCTCGGCGCTAATTACGAGTTTGTAGCTTTTGGCGTCGAGACACTAGGTCCGTGGGGCAGGGGTGCGCGCGGGCTCCACAGGGAACTGGGCAAACGATTGAGGGAGGTCACAGGTGACCCTCGCGCAGGCAGCTTTCTCGCACAAAGACTCGCTATAGCGATTCAACGCGGGAATGCTGCCTGTGTGATGGGCACCTTACCGAGGAGCCAAGGTTTAGAGGGTCGATTTTAGTTATATATTTATTTTTTAAGTTTAGACTTAATTTTAGTACTTTTGTTTTATAAATAGTTATATTCGCATTATTATTTAAGTTTATTTTACTTCAAGTATTCAAGTGAGTTTATATGCAATTATAGCAATAAAGACTTCTCCTCATATTATTTGTAATTTGAAAACTTCAATGATTATTTTGATGTACCGGATCCAAATCACAAACATTTAATAAAGTTCAAAACAATACTAAAATGCGTGTTATAGCTCTCCTAATTGGCCAATGTACACTAACAAACTATATTCTAGAAAACAAAATGACAACAATTGTGTCCCAAACCAGCATCACAGGTTTGTTTGATGCAGTTCTGTTTTAATTAATTTACGGCAAGTTATAAAATAGAGACTGAAGACTTTACTGTCTATACCAACAAAATAATATAGACTTTAAAACAATAATAGCACGGTATAAAGTCTGTTGGCACGCGTCGTGTTTATTGCATGCAGTTTTTAATGCAGTCGTCTTCCGGTAAACGTCGGAAAATAAACGTTGCTCTGACGTTTAATGCCTTTGATGTAGTTAACATTTCTTGTACTAAAATAGGAAATTAGTAGAAAAAGGTAATTAAAACTATGTGAATTTACAATGACATTTCGTTTGATACCGTAACCGTGTTTTCAAAAATAGTTTATATATTATAATTAAATTAGACCACCATAAAAAATAACGACTAGATATATGACTCGGAAAACTAATTCCTAGTTTTTAGATTAGGCTTGGTTCTCATAAATAAAATATTAGTAACCTAGTAAACTAAGAAACTTAGTCAAAGCATAAATTAGGCTAGTCTTAAACTTGTTCGCAATAACTAGTTTAATGTTCTCCGCTAGTGTTTTAACAAAAAATAAGCGTTAAAAATTACAAGAAAAAACTATTGTAACAAAACCATTTATATTTCCCCCTAACATAAAACCAATTCGTAATTTATCCATTAGCATGATCACTTCCGTTTCAGACCCAGTTGATCCAAATATTATTACTCTAATCATACGCAATTACACCCTATAAGTCGTTCTAAAGGTATATGAACTTTGTTACAAAAGTATTGAAGTGCATTTTTAAAATAACTGGTAAGAGTTAAACACCATGTAAAAGTACTCGAACCTCGAAATTAAAGTCAACTTTAAATAATCACACAATCACAAGCGTAATTTCTCAGTTCTATAACGTAATAAAAGCCTTTAATTTTCTAGTAAAATGAGCCTTTTTATACACTGGTACAGTATTTTAGTGAAAATGTTTCTCAAATTGGCGGTTTGCTCGGCCGCGGGTAGTTTATTCGACTGCAATCAGGAAATACGGCACGACCGCAGTTGACTTCATTAGTGACTTCGGGTTTTAACATTCCGTATAAATAAATATAGGAAATTCAGTTCGGTTCGATTAAATAATCATGGGATTTTCCGGGTAATTATTATTTTTCAGCCAACGATTAAACTACGTTTAGTTCTCAAGTCACAAATCAGCTTAGTTTATGGTGGTAAATAAACCAAATTCCAGATTACGATTTTTTTATTAATATCAATGCATTTGACATTAAAGTTACTAAACTTATGTCTTTTAAGCTTAGCGCGCATTAAGAACTAATCGACACTTAAATGGAAACCCAAAAAATAACGTACGAATTCAAATTTACACGAATAATACTCTTCTTTTAAGTTTTTGATATTAAAATTTTAGGGCGTATCCCAGGGTCATATCTTGGGACCGGTATACTTACCAGTAAATTTGGCCTGCCCCTTTAGTGTGACGGTTTCGATTGTTGACACATCGCTTCGTCCTTTTGCGTTGACGGCGTACAAGTCGATGCGATAGCTCACGCCGGGCGGGAGTCCTTTGATCTCGAAGTAAGGGGGAGTTCGATTTGTTGAGACGTTGTAGCGGACCTGTTGAAGAAAACACTGCTTAGAAGACCGATATATTTTATTAAAAGATTATCTTTATAACCTGTAAACCTCTGAGAGACATTGATTATACATACAAATGATAGCAAATTAAAAACGAATATTTTGATACCAAACACATTATGATATGACAAATATAATCGAAGCTATTCAGATTATTAAACTTTTTGTCCTTTTTCATTTTATCGCCAGGCATCTAGTTCAAATTTATATCGAAACTCTGATGAAAAGTTAAAGACGTAGTAAAATAATTTTAGTACACAACTCTGAAAACTTATTTAATGTCTACGTACAGCGGGTGTGTTATATTAGCGATGTTAAATTATTACAGAGACAATAAATTCATTGGAGTTTTACCTCTAAATTGAGTTCAGAATAAATAAATAAACCACACAGAATACACAGCAAAAATTCTTCGGTGAACGTCAACAGCTTTATGTTGAAGACATACTCATAGACAATTTAATATAAGGTATATAAAAATTAACTAGATTTCAACCATGCTAAGTTTTCAAGCCAAGTCCCACGTAAAACTAAATCTTCCCGTTGGGCATCTTAGTTAGTTATTGTTTGATATTTTTTCTTGAAGAACTACGCATTGTTATGTATCTTTAAGATCTAGTGCATCACTGTTTTGAAAAAATAAGTCCCGCCGTGTTTCTTGGCGGTCATAATACTTCTCGGATCAGAGGTGTAGGGTTATAACGGATGGTAGTATTTCTCTCTCTGACGTTTATACGAGGGTTGTTCCGTTAATAGTTAGTCAACGGCGTACTATTAACTGTATTCATTTAATTTTACTGTAGCTTAAAGGCAAATTTCATTACAAACTTTTTGGTATAAATGTCACTGGCCAGTGACAATCAGTAATTTTTTTATGAAATCAGAAAAAAAAACATGTCTGTCACTTTTTGTTCGCAAAAATGGAGCTAACGCGGGAAGCATTTCGTGCTATGATATATTATGATTATAAACGAGGGCTATCATACAAGGATTCTCATGAAAATTTAACTAGTGTTTTTGGGACATTATCCCCATCTCTTGCCACTGTCAGTTACTGGTTCCGTGAATTTAAGCGTGGGCGGAGCGACATCAAAGATGAGCCTCGACCGGGGCAACCGCCAACGGCAGTTACTCCAGAAAATGTTATCAAGGCGGAGTGGTTAATAAAGGAATCTCGAAACATTACCCACCGAGAGATTCAGGACGAACTGAAGATTGGATCCCGGGCAGTTTCTACCATTTTGCATGACCACCTTCAAGTTCGGAAGGTTTCGTCTCGGTGGATACCACATTTTCTCACACAGGAGCAAAAAGATAGTCGTGTCGATTGGTGCAAATATATGTTGAAGAAATTCGATAATGGCGATTCTCAACAAGTGACCTACATTGTGACATCTGACGAATCTTGGATATATAGTTACGACCCATTTACAAAACAGCAATCAACACAATGGGTCTTTGAAGAAGATGATTTACCTACTAAAGTAGTTCGCGGCCGAAGCGTCAACAAAAAAATTGCTGTTTTTTTTCGACGCAGTGGACCTGTAGCCGTAATTCCACTTGAAGATCGCAAAACAGTTACCAGCCAATGGTACAGTGAAGTTTGCTTGCCACAGGCCTTCCAAGAGCTGAACGTCAGTCGTCCAAGTACTGGAACTCGGGGCATCATTTTTCATCAAGATAATGCTCCGGCTCACACGGCTGCCAGAACCATGGACTTTTTGAGCAAATCAGGTGTGCAACTACTACCACACCCTCCGTACAGTCCTGACCTGGCTCCGTGTGATTTTTTTCTGTTCCCTACCTTAAAAAAATTATTACGTGGACGACGATTTTCGACGGCGGATGAAGCAGTGGACGAATTTAGGCGACTTTTTTTTGACCTTCCGCAAGAACAGTTTTTTTCCTGTTTTGAAAGCTGGTTCAGCCGAATGCATAAGTGCATTAATGTAGCAGGGGAATACTTTGAAAAGTTGTAAATAAAGTTTTATTATATTCCTTATAGTTTTTGTTTAACTAAAAATTTTCAGAATAGCCCTCGTAAGTGCACTGTAATGTGACTAAATTGAAGAATAAATATTTTATCTTTATCTTTTTACGCTCTGCAACAAAATGTACTGCCCTAATAATTTATCAAAATTCATGTACGCGTACCACTAGCTGTGTTGTTTTATGTAAACATTATTTAAATAGCTTATCAGCACTTATAATGATATGCATCAAACATATCGTACTTACTCGAGCAAAATACGTAAAAATAGTTTTGCATTAACAGGATTACCAATGGGAAAACACTGTGTCAATAAACTGCCTGTTCATGTTGTATCGGTCCGATCAAATCAACGCAATGCCTTTCGGGTTGAATACAGACCCCTTTCAATCGCTTACACGAGAGGTAGAGGAAGTTTCACTGGAACCCGTATAAGGTCGCTCTTCGATTGCGTATATCAAGTTACGGATTTTGATCATGTTAAACTAGTTTGCCGAGAATCCGACTCGCATCGACTCCGCAATGAAACACGGAGAATGCCATAGCAAAAATTTTCCCGAACGTTATCAAAATGATTGTGTCGCGTTTTTGCAGAATTGTTTGTTTGTCAAGCATTTGGACAGAGCTTTGCGAAGTTCGTATTCAGTTGGGCAAAATGTTATTTCATTTTTTGAGTGCTGTGTGTAGTTTTTTTGTTTAACAACAAACAGTGACAAAAAACGGTAGAAAAATCTAACAGCGTAAATGTTTTTTTCAATATTTGTGTTTTATTTTGCTAACATATTATTTTCAAAAGGTCTTTTTAATGCGCGGATTTTTTGATTTTTTAATCATAAACAACCATTTGCCAAATGTACCACTACACAACATGAATGTCCAAAATCAAAGGCAATCATGTTTCTACTTTTAAAAACTACTCACAGTCAAAGATGGCAGTTCCAGCAGCTCCATGAGGAAGGTCTGGGGAAGACCACCATCGAAGTTCTCGACGCACTCGACATACAAAGAATCGATGCTCTGGTTGGCGACGGTGCAGTTCTGCAGGTGGAACGGACGACCTGGGGAAATGACATGAATGTAGGTTACGGTATAGCACTATCTATAACAATGACAACTGAGCATCTGTTTAAATTTAAATGATTTTTTGGGCTTTTTATCTCCATACTACTTACATGGTTTTACTATATGCTACCCTTCTTATTTTCAAAATATGGTTTCGTTAAAATTTGTCTAACTGGAATAATAATCCGTCTTAATTTTTTTTTATACCACGACGGTGGCAAACAAGCTTACGGCCCGCCTGATGGTAAGCAGCTACCGTTACCTATGGAGGCCTGCAACTCTAAAGGAGTCACATGCGCGTTGCAGACCCTTTACAAAAAGGAGTATTCACTGTGTTGACGGCTAAAGGAACAAGAAGGTCCCTCATCGTCAACATACTGGGTCCTCTTTGAGCTCTTTGGCAACCTTACTCACCAGCAGGAACACAACACTATGAGTAGGGTCTAGTGCTAGTTGGCTGTGGTTTTCTGTAAGGTCGGGCTCTGCTCCAGATTTGAGCGAGATGACATTCGCTGAACGTGCCCTACCACACTTAGCGAGATGCCATTCGCAGTGCCCATACCTCTCTTTTTGGCGTAGTTTAAGGACATACCCAAGTCCGAACGTAGTTTAAGGACATATATCAATCCAAATTACCTCAATATTGTTTGCGAAATGAAAAATAAGTCTCTGAAGAATCAGGATCTAATGAGATTCATCCGAGAACCTACTTCTGCTAAGTTCTTAAGCAACGACTGCTCTAGGAACCTTTTGTAATATGGGACACCAGCACTCCCTTAAAACACAGCATAAATACCACAAGATACCGACTCACCAGCTGCCACCAACTGGAATGAGCACGGGACCTTCTGCTGGCCCACAGAGTTCTTCCCGTAGCACATCAGCGTCCCGTACTCCATGTCCGACGTTGGGGTGTAGTTTAACGTTGACTGGTGGCCGTTACTGATGAATAATCTAGAAAACAAAAGTTTGGTGATGTTGATGATAATCTAGATGAACATAGAGAAGATGATCTGAAAGATGATCTATTAGCGTTACAACGTTTATAATATACTAGCCTTTTCCCGCGGCTTCGCCCGCGTACTATAAGTACTCAAAAAGGATACGATACCCATGTTGATTTTCAGACTTTGTGACCGCATTTTCCCCTTTTAGGGGTTTAATTTTCAAAAAACCTGAAACACGTGTTTACTCATTTATCGTTAGGAATACTCGTGTGACGTTTCGAATAAAATAGTCTGACAAATCTTGATTCGCCATACAAACTTTGGACCCTCATTTTACCCCCTTAGGGGGTGAATTTTGAAAAATCCTTTCTTAGTGCACCCCTAGACCTTATAAGAAACCTACGTGCCAAATTTGGAATCTCTAGAACCAGCGATATGGGCTGTGCGTTGATATGTCAGTCAGTCAGTCAGTCAGTCAGTCAATCAGTCAGTCAGTCAGTCAGTCAGTCAGTCAGTTTCTTCTTTTATATATTTAGACAATATTCTAGCAGTTGATTTAATTGATATTCCATTAGGAACTCATTCCGCCATGTATACATTTATTTTCTGTATTATGCAATATATTTTGAATATGAGTATATAAGTACTCGTTCTCTACCTATACGATGTAGGTATTACTGCTGCTTTTCACAGATATATTGCCAAATGTTTTGCCTCTGCTTTTTTGTTTGTGACTTGTGTATACTTTGTGTCTATTATTTGAGGTGTGCAATAAAGAGTATTTATGTTATGTTATGTTATATTTTTGTTAAGCAAATTATCTGTTTTATAAGTCATGCAAGTCTAATAATAAACTTACTTGTTACTATGTTATAACATACCATTTAAACAAAAAAAATCTGCCGCGAATCTAGAAGACGCTGGTTCGATCCCAGCCCTGGGCACCGGAGGCCTAGGTCACTTTTTCCTTTGTACATGACATCTATATAAGTTTATTATTTACATTCATCTTTATTTATCTTTCTTCTTAGGCTAGGCTTTTTATAATATTTTTATAAAGTTAAAATACAAAAATACATGTAAAACATATAAAAACAATAAAAGCATTATAAAAAACCTAACCTAGGGTGCCGCCGGCAACGGAGCAGGGCCCAGGCTGCCGGTGGTTAGGGCCGCAGAGTGAGGAACCTTCGCCGTGTCCAAGATTACCGCCTTCTGAGTCTGACCCTTAATCCAACCACAACCCCGTAGCGAAAGTCTCTCAAGATGTTGCTCGAGACTCTTCGCTATGAGACCGTTCGCAGAGACAACTATCGGCACAATGATCGCCGAATCGACCTTACATACATACATTATTATTATTATATATAAAATATTTATTAAAATAATTGGATTCGTTCTTCAGTTATATCATTTAAACGCTATAATGTCGCTACATATTTGTGTTTTCCCTCTATAAAAATCATATCATCCAAAAAGATTAGGTGCGCATATCCTCTTCAAAAGCTACCTGTCAAAATTAGGAATATTTTAATGTACATTTTATTCTGGTACATACTTTGGCGCTAGGTCGGTCTGCTCTCCAGAATTGTTGAACGTCCAATGAAACGAGGTTACAGCTGGGTTGGCATCGACGGAACAGTGCAAGGAAACAGTCTCATGCTTCAGAGCTCCGAAGAGTTCACCATCCCGTTGCTGGTCGCAGACTGGAGCATCTGTTTGCAATGTATTAAAATACCACCAGTTAGAAACAGATGGCCATTACAAATAAATTAAAAATTAAGTGGGAAGGACTCTAGGAATTCCCAGGGTTCGAACCTCCTCTGGATTAACCGTCCAACGTGCTCCTAATAAAATTAGACCAGGCATAACAAAAAAAGACTCATCCATCAAATCGAATTTAATCATTGTAATGATGACACAAGACAAGTCAGTAACGTCGTCACATCTGTACTTACATATTATGTTATGTTATGTTTCACTGTTTAAAAAAGGAAATATGCTTACTTAATTAAAAATAATATAAATAAATGTTAGACAAAGTTAACATATTAACAAACGTTTAGTAGTCACTAACATCCGACTGTGACTTCGTCTCTCCTACGTCCCTTTCAACCAACCCATAGCGTTTAGGTACTAGTCTTGTACTTTGATAGCTCATTTTACCTTCTCAAAAAGTGAATTATATGAAAAAAGTAAGATGAACAAACCAACCCATTAAGACTTTGCAGAATCTAAGAGCACTTTAAAGATCCTCACATTTAAGTTTGTTGGCAATAACTTCAAACAAAGTCAACAATTTAAGAACAACTACGAAATTGCTTGGACAAAGTTATTTATAAACTTGTTACTTTATCCTGGTCCATGCAACTAATTTTTTTAAACTTAATTGTACGGTGGTAATATAATTTGTCTCAAAGTCGCTCGACGAGCTATGGAGAGGGCTATGCTCGAAGTTTCTCTGCGTGATCGAATCAGAAATGAGGAGATTCGTAGATGAACTAAAGTCACCGACATAGCCCACCGGATTAGCAAGTTGAAGTGGCAATGGGCAGGCCACATTGCACGCAGAGAAAATGGCCGATGGGGCCGAAAAGTGCTCGAGTGGAGACCACGGACTAGCAAGCGCAGCGTAGGACGTCCACCCACAAGATGGACAGACGATCTTGTTAAGGTCGCCGGAAGACGCTGGATGCGGGTCGCTTCCAACCGGTACGTGTGGAGGTCCAAGGGGGAGGCCTATGTTCAGCACTGGACGTCTTATGGCTGAGATGATGATGATGATGAATATAATTTGGAGTCCCTTTGAAGTATGTAAGTAATGGGTAATTAAATAATTTAAAACTAATAGAGCTATGTTTTTACTAGGTACAAGCCCCTGCTTGTATACCCCTGTATTCGACATGCTAAAATGACTGAAAATAATATCAACATGACATCATTACTTTGTTCGACAAACATGGAGAAGTGTGGATAACCTAGGGTCCAACCTCCAGCAGCGCAAAATTAGGCAAGGTATTGTAAACGCCATATTTTCAAGATTTCGAAGGGTGAGGTTCTCGATTCTTCAGAGACGGCTGGACTGATTTTGGAAAATTCTTTTTTTGTTTAATAGAGCATATTTCGTGGTTGGTCCTATTGTCATCAGGTCAGAATCAGATTATGGGATCCTGGAGAAATCGAGGGAACTTTTCAAATATTATAGGCACACCTATAGTGATTTGTATATTTTTACAGTAGCCCGGGCATTTGCTTTTGGAAAGCCGGAAGCCGTGAAGGGGGTCTTTGTTTGTTTAAAATTATGATGTTTATGCTCCCTGTAGGTACACACTTGTGAAGTCAATGTAGTGTTAGCATTGTCTTACTGGCCAATACATGTCCACACTTAACCGTCAAATAATTGTCAAACAGGTAATAAGATTCGCCAAAGTTTGACTATGAGGAACCAAAACAAAATATTCACCACGTAATACTCGACTGCCTAAAGACAAAGTTTAATAGCACTGGATAATGAAGTCTCATAATGACAACGGCAGAAATATCAAGAAACTATCAAAGTTGGAAGATTTAATCTAGATTGATAGCGCTAAGTTTGCTAAGATAATAGCTAGAGGCATTTAATGAGAAAATCAGAAATTATACTTTTAATAATTATTTGACAGGTAGCACCATAGGGATTTAAGTAAGCTTAGAGTGCACTTGCAAGAAATTCTTTATCTGAAACGAATATTCTAATAATGACTGATTGATTGGTCGAAAAAGAAATGGTTTAATTACACAGAACAAATTCTTTGGTTTGATAAAAGAGTAGCAAAGTTTAAATACATTTAAACATTTAAAAAAATAGTGTGCTACATAGTGGTGAGTTTTCTGGGCAGTATTAATTCGTTTTCGATCTATACATAAAAAATACAGGATGCCAAATTCCGATTATGAAATACATAAACAATACATTAAAACACAAACTATCTCAAACACAAATCCAACACACAACAAATAATCAACCTATATTGAATTTGTATCAGAGTTGTATGGAAATAATTTTCAAGCAATTTCTGATATTTTTGATTCAGACATTTAGGCGCTGGCTGTACTTGTATTGCGTAGTATTGGAGTTGTATTGAAGTTGGATCATGTCTAAACGTGTTTTGAAGTTAGAATACGGGCACCTGGAGACCAAAGCGTACCTAAAATGTACGCTAACAAGAAGCTTTTGAATAAGAACATTAATAATTAAAGTGTGTCCCGTATCCCGTTGCCTGGTAAATTAATTTTGCCCCGAGCCTTTAAGCTGCATTCCACAAAAGATTAGAAACTCTAAGAATTCTCGGAAATTTCAAGCATTTTGTAACAAAATGCTAGTTTTAATACCTTATTATGGGTAAATGCGGGTAAGTAAGCATATTATATTTCGCGAGGCGGCGGCGGCGTCCATTAAACGATTTAGCATGTGACTAATTTAAGCTACTAGTAGTCCGCCTCGAACTGCGAACTCGCGATTTTCTTGTAGACGAGTGACCAATATAACAAGACCCTAATGATGTTTTTTTCGAGCCTTTTAGCTCTATAACCCCTTGATCGATCATGCTAATGAACGAACTCTCAAATTGTATTGAGCTCTACTACAACACCAACTTTCATATAAAGACTGTGTACGATAAAATCTGGACATGTATGATATGGTATATCTTTTTTTCGGTACCACATATTTAAGCAAGACTTCTTTTAAATAATTTGTGGTCATCGAGCTACATAATAAAATTACAAACATAATATACCGTTACGTTATTTGTGACTTTGATCACTATATATTCCACAGTGCCTGTAGTTTTTTGTCCACGGTGTTCTGACAGTGATTACCAAATTTTCCTGTGAAAAATAGTTTTTATTTTTAACTAGATAAACCAAATTATACCTCATTACATTATCTTTTCATAATAGCTTACATTGCTTAATAGCTAAATAGTTCTGAGGTGTTCTAGCTTTGGTGAGTTTGACTTTTTTAGGGTTCCGTAGTCAACTAGGAACCCTTATAGTTTCGCCATGTCTGCCCGTCCGTCCGTCCGTCCGTCCGTCCGCGGATAATCTCAGTGACCGTTAGCACTAGAAAGCTGAAATTTGACACTACTATGTATATCAATCACGCCGACAAAGTGGTAAAATAAAAAGTGGAAAAAAATGTTTTATTGGGGTACCTCCCCTATACGTAAAGTGGGGAGTGATTTTTTTTTTCTATTCAACCCTAACGTGTGATATATTGTTGGATAGGTATTTAAAAATGAATAGGGGTTTACTAAAAACATCTTTTGATAATGTAAATATTTTCGGAAATAATCGCTCCAGAAGTTAAAAAAAATGTGTCCCCCCCCCCCCTCTAACTTTTGAACCATAAGTTTTAAAAATATGAAAAAAATCTCAAAAGTAGAACTTTATAAAAACTTTCTAGGAAAATTATTTTGAACTTGATAGGTTTAACAGTTTTTGAAAAAAATTTACAAAATAATTTCTGAACTAAGTTTGTAATTTAACCGTATAAGCAGGTGTTTATTGTACTTGTAATTTCTACAAAATCACAATGAAATGACGTGCTATCAAATAAAGTAAAAACGGTGAAAATCGGTTCACGCAATAAAGAATTATCCCATAAAAATCATCTTCCATACTTTAAGCTCGCGCGCAATAGTTTACTTAATTTGCCGATAGATGTCGCTGTAGGTGGAACGCTCATATCATATCCTACATGGCGGTGTTATTTTAACTCTTAAGTGGGGACACTTTCTGTGACGGACGGAAAACTACGGAACCCTACACTGAGCGTGGCCTGACACGCTCTTGGCCGGTTTTTACAAAAATATGCCTCCCATATAAAAACTACTTTTAGTGCTTGGAGTAGAAAGTCTTCCTGACTGCCTCAAGAAGAAAAGAGTTTCAAATCGTATTTTTTTTGTAAGATAACATTCTAGTGAGCATAAAACAGCTTGTGAAAATATAAATACAAATGTGGCATTGAAGCAGGAAGTGAGTGAAGATTATCAAAAAATGCTGAACAAATAATTCAAGATATGATGGAATATAAATCTCTGTTTGGCCCTATGGTTGACTGGTAGAGAATGCCTCGAGGCATTAAGTCCGCCATTTGTACTTATTTTTATTGTGCAATAAAGTTTAAATAAATAAATATATTTGGCAAAAACTTTATATTACTACAATTCCAGATTATTAAAATAAAATAAATGCTTGAATATGTGGTACCGAAAAAAAGATATACCCGATCATACATGTCCAGATTTTATCGTACACAGTCTTTAAATCAGAAAAACGTTACTAAATTTATCGCGCGACTTCCATTCAAAATCAAAAAGCCATCGAAATGCACAGACGCCTAGGTAGCGAAGTTATATAGAATTGTGTATTTTAAATATAATTAATAAAATATCTATTACACAAATAAATGACCTTACCTGGATATGACTTCAGAATATTCACAAACGTTATCGCAAAATATACTAAGTATATATTTATTTATTTCCAAGTGCTCATTATTTTATAGGTAAGCCTTTGAAATGTCTGAAGTCTGACACAAAAAAATATTCCCTCTCAATAAAAACCTAGCTTGAAATCTAAAAAAGAAATAACCAAATACAGCAAAAGAATAACAATGCTAACAATGCCTATGAAAAGTGCCTTTCAATATAACACGTTGCTAAGCTGACACGATTCGTATATGTGACACTATAAACGTTGTCAGGGTTTAAACGTTTAGCCAATCTAGGCGAGTGAAATCCGACTAGTCTAGTATTCGAAAAGCCGCAGACATATCCAAGTAGAACACGCAAACGCACTTGAAACGTAATGGGGTTAAGAGTTTAGGTCTAATCTAACTAGTGCCCGGCCAAAATCCGACTTGTCCAGCGATCTAACATCCCCAGATGTTTACAAGTAGAACACGCAAACGCCCTTTAAACTAAGGGGTTAAGTGTTCAGCGTCCTAGAATTATGTACCTAGGGTTCGGTTCAAATCCTGCTAGAGACGAATAGTCCGTCGTAGCATACTGGCGACAGTGGTGACCTAACTACAACAGAGGAGGCATTTCCCCAACAGTGAGACACCAAAATAGGCGTTTGATTTTTTTTTACAGCGTACCAACAAAGACGCTTACGACACGCTTAAAGCGATGCTTATATTTATTATGCCAGCGATTATTTATCTATGTATGATTATGTTAATCTATATTACACAAATTGGGCGGATGTCCATTACAATTAAGAAATTAGCCGTGGAGAACAGTGAAGCATCACGGGATTCGAAACCGGTTCCTTTGAATTGCAAGTCCAAGCTTGACCTAATATGTTTTTTCCTATGTTTACTTTTCTACTCTGTAGAAAATGTAAATAGATAGATAGACTTATATCTGACCATCGACCCTTATGGAGAAATAAACTTTATGCCTGATAATTTAATTCAGCGAGCATTTTTGTAATTAGATTCGTTTTTTTTAAATAATTTTTGTTTGGATCTACTACACTAGTTAAGAAATCGCACGGCCAAGCGTCAGACCGATTCCATACGACACCACATCTATTGAGATATATGTCTTTGGTCCGGGATCACAGATCGTCCAACCGCCGTCCGTCAACTTAAGCCGTCAGCTTGCGTACAGAGGTCTAATTTAAAACTGCAACGCAGTCTGGATTTGGGTTTTGTGAAAGATTTATTAGAGAATTGTGTTTTGACAGTTTTCACATAACCCCAGGATTTTCCATCTATCTTATCTATCTATAGCAACCTTAAGGCTATATGTATTTTCACCAGAGATGAGCGAGGATACGTTGCGAGGAATGTGTTTGTTAAGCACCAATAGAATCACTTCATTTGTTTGTTCACGCACAGCACAGCTCTAGGATTAGTATTTGCTCACCTCTGGTTGAAACACAGCCTAAAAGCACCCGCCTTCGGATAGACCCCTCCTTTCTATGTTTCTATTGAAATCCTATGTGAAATGAAGATCAGGTAACGACACTACTGAAAATGTTTTCTTCTCTTGTTACTAGGGACAGCTGTCTGCGATCCAATTAAATAAGTCATAATTCTCAGCATTGAAAGTCAGAGCTGGCCTTAAGATATAGCGGTGGATTTGGGCGCCCAATGGTAAAGGAGGGCGTCCAATCTCAAAAAATGTCACCAGTTTTGAGGGCCGTCAGTACCGACATTACCCTGTCAACATGAAAAATATCGGACCGAATATCGATCTCGCCCTATCCTGTTCAAGGACTAGGATTGGCTCCAGAGATAATTAAGTAATCAGTAAGAACAACTACGGTTTCTGGTGAATGTAGTATCATGAACTAATTATGCCGTCTAGTAAGTTATAAGCATCTGACAAGCAAAGACACGGGGTTGCTAGAACATATCCCTTCGCTATCAGCCGCAATCCCCAGTTGCTGCTCTCGTGACTGAAGGACGTAGACTTTACCTTACATCTGACGAGCATAAACACAGGATCACCTCGCTGTTAGCTGCCGTGCAGCTGTAGTCGTCAGCTGCTAGTCTGGTGATCCTCTGAAGGACCAAACTCTTGTCATAATAACTAGTGCTATTGCCCTAGTGACCTGGAAGCGAAAACTATGGTGTCTTGTGGATAAAGACCATCTAAAGACTTACATCTGACCAGCAAAGATACGGGATTGCTGGTTCCCTTCCCCTCGCTGTTAGCAGCCATGCAAGTGTAATCCCCAGCTGCTGCCCTGGTGACCCGCTGGAGAACGAGACTTTGGGCGCTGAGGATGATGCCGTCCGCTTCGTTGTGGAGAATTTCGGTGTTCTAGAAAAATACAGAATAATGATTTTACATTTTAGGACGAGATGTGAATGTGAGAGTATTTATATTTAAATTTTTTTTCCATTTGATTTCCGTTAATTTATACGTATGTAAGTACAAACAAATCTGGTAAAAGGTATGTAGATACTAATAGATTGTGGATATAATAATTATATAAGCAGGTTAGTTGTCTAAAATGATGTTAACAACTTGTTGTTTAAAAATGTATCATACCAATATCATTTTGAAAATTTATTCCGTTTAGCTACTACACTTACTGATTGTACTTTGTTTCATACACATACCCATACAGAAAACAAAACAAAATATAATAATATAAAGGTTAAAAAAAACCGCTATCAAATTAATTTTGCAGGATGATAGGTACAGTGTCGTCGTAGTTGATTAAACATATATAGAAAACTTTAAAAGTTTAAAAACAATTTAGGGAAAAACATCATCATCATCATCATCATCATCAGCCTATATTAGTCCACTGCTGGACATAGGCCTCCCCTAATGAGCGCCATAGCGCCCTGTCTTCAGCTTGCCGCATCCAGCATCTGCCTGCAGTCTTTCGCAGATCGTCATCCCACCTTGCCAGAGGGCGTCCTACACTACGTTTGCCGAGTCGCGGTCTCCACTCAAGAACACGTTTACCCCAGCGGTTGTCAGTTCTTCGCGAGATATGGCCGGCCCACTGCCACTTCAGCTTGCTAATTCTTTGAGCTATGTCGATAACTTTGGTTCTCTGTCGGATGTATTCGTTACGAATTTTATCCTTCAGAGAAACTCCGAGCATAGCTCTTTCCATAGCTCGCTGAGCAACTTTGAACTGGTGGACCAGCCCTACCGTGAGTGGCCACGTCTCAGCTCCGTAGGTCATTACGGGTAGGACGCACTGATTTAAAACTTTCGTTTTCAAGCATTGCGGTATGGATGACGAGAAGACTCGGCGTAGTTTCCCAAATGCTGCCCAGCCTAGCTGGATCCTCCTTTTGGCCTCCTTCTCGAAATTGTTTTTACCTAACTGCAGGATCTGCCCAAGGTACGTGTACTCAGAAACAATTTCAAGAAGGTGGCCATGTACGACGACCGGTCCTGGATCAATGTGGCCATTGACCATGACTTTGGTTTTATCCAAATTCATGCCAAGACCGATGCGTCGCGAGGCTGAAGCTAGGCCGTCCAGCATCTGGGTCAGCTCCACTAGCGACTCCGCCATTACGACTATGTCATCAGCGAATCGCAGGTGTGAGATGTAATCGCCGTTTATGTTTATGCCCTTACCTTTCCAGTCCAGCGTCTTAAACATGTCTTCCAATGCGCTTGTGAACAGTTTCGGGGATATGACATCCCCCTGTCTCACCCCTCTGCGCAATTGGATGGGTTTAGACTGCTGGCCCTGTACTTGGACACTCATAGTGGCAGCTTCGGAGAGACATCTCAGTACCTCGATATAACGATAGTCTACTTGGCATCGCTGTAAGGATTCCAGAACAGCCCAAGTTTCCACGGAGTCAAAGGCCTTCTCATAGTCCACAAAAACGAGACACAGGGGCTGATTATACTCTTCGGACTTCTGTATAATCTGCCTCACTGTGTGAATGTGGTCTATGGTGCCATATCCTTCGCGGAACCCAGCCTGTTCCGATGGCAGGGAAAAACATGCAGATCTAAAAACATATGTACAATCAAATTGAATCAGCTTCCGTCAGCATGTCAAAAGAATAACATTAATTTGGAAAAAAGTTCCCCTTTGAATTTCATAGACGGCAATTCTTTGCAAGCTTGCAAGAATTTGTGACCCTCAAAAGGCCGTGCGGAAACTGTCATTCTTCCTTTAGAATAAATAGCGAATACTGCGGTGTAAGTTGGCTAATAATATTGTCGAGGAGGCGAAGTAACACATTGGTGGCTAAGTATTATGTTTAAACGGACAACCTTTGGAGTCCGTTTAATTTAATACGAAGCCAGCAAAGGCATTTATCGTTAAACTCAATAAAGTGCTTTTTCTGTTACCTACATGGAAACCAAATGCGTGCACGTTTTTCGATATTGATTCATTTATTTATTTTTGCTCAACAAAAAACAATATATTCACGGTGGGATCGAGTAATGCGACAGATTTTTAACTACGCATATCTGAGGCCTAAAGAAACAAACATTTTGTAAGTTTAGAAAAGTTTTGCTTTTTTCAAATTTTGAATATTTAGTAAATTTTTTTTAATATTATGTTATTGGTAAAACGATTTCTTAATAATGCTTTTAACTATTTAATTTGTGACTGCCCACTAACTTTGTTCTTTGACACCTATTGTTTAACCAGCAACGTTAATTTTACAGGTTATTTTTGAAAAAATAATTTATGAGTATCGATTTGAGTGAGGGTTCCGCCGAGAAAGTTATTAACGATACTATTCGAGTGGTAACTCCAGCCAGAACTACTTCTGCAAGGACTCGGAAGGGGAGACTACGAGAGGAACTGGTTGGTCTTCCTCAATGTCTCCAGGGTTTCTTATACCAGTTTAGTCTCAGTCGCTTTTATTGTGAGTCCTACAGTGTCTAAGAGAACTCTAAGCTTTGTTACTACACGGTCGACTACGTTCATAAATGATCCTAATACAATTAAATCGTCTGCAAAGGACAGTATCAAAGACAGCTGGATTCCGTTATCTTGATCAAGTTTTACCGCTTCACGATTTCGGTCGATAGTTATTACTGTTATTAAATAAGGTTTTAGTTTTGTAGTAATAAAATGAGTATTTATTTTACATTGCAGTACAAACTGTATACGGTTTATATCAGGTGGCCCAGAATTGACGATCTCCTTTGCAACGTATGCACGCGTTAAACATATTGAGAAAAAAAAACTGACATATATATATTATCTAACTTTCAAGGAATAAGTAATGATAACCATTGACTAGTAAAAATTTTAATGTCTAAACATAAATAGATGTCATATACAAGCTGTTACAGAAATGCTAGTGATCCTTTGAAGGGCATAATTGGTATCGTTTTATAATTATGAAAAAGTAAGAAAAATAAAATTCTCGCGGAAAAAGAAATTTGGTTTTGTATGGAGGGTAGGCCGGCTTTGACGATGTGTCCCATAGAAAAAAAAAGCTTTTTCGCGTCAAAGCTTTTTCCCTGTTCTAATTTTATCGATGGTTTTTAATTCTTAATTAAGTGTTACGTTGAGTTCTTCAACAATTGGAAACTTCGATTAGTAAAATGATTTATACAGATTCATAGCAGACCTGAAACATAATTTTATTAGTAAATCTTAAAGGTGAAGGTTTTCTTGTGAAATTGTGGTTGGTATAACGCAATAATACCTAGCAAATAACTTCATATAGGTACGAAACCTTACGCGTCTTTAATTAGAGCAACCGAAATAATATGTACAACGCAATTTTAACTATGGCTATGAAAAGGTTTCCTTACGTAAAATATACCGGGTATACTAATTAATGTTATTACAATAATTATAATTAAATTTAAAATTATATGAAGTTTTAGGAACGTCTACAACTTAAGAGAATTTTATCGTTTTTAGAAGAAATATATTTTTGTTAAACTTAATTAAACGTTAACTAACTGAACTGTTTGCAGTTGGTAAACTAATCGCGACCTATGTTGATCTATGGAGATAATAGTTTTTCAACGGCAAAGTCTATTTGTCCCTCAATCCAATTTTTATTTTATTTATTTTGATTTTAATTAATTTTATTAAAGTTAGAGAAATTCGCTTTGAGGTATTTAACAAAAAAAACATCGTTTGTATGATATCTTTCTTAAAATATATTTTATCACCATCTTTGTGTTTGTTGCTTTTGCCTAGTTCCGGTTTATTTTTGCCAGAATTTTGGTTATGCCTTACTTACCTTAGAATCCAAGGACCAAAGAACCTAACCGAATAATCAGTTACACTGAATCTATTTTATATTATCCTATTAATTGTTTTGATAGGCCATCTCTCTCTTATGGCTAACTACCCCGGGATTACCCTATATGTTCAATCCATCATTCATTAAGATCACTCCAACTTCAATGGAATTGAAATCCATTTAAACACGGCAATGTCTACGTATTGTTCTATTCGCTCACTGTCCAGTTTGGACAGTCAACTCAGGGAGCTTTTGTGCAGAATTCTAGACTTTTAAGTTCAATGAAATAAGAGCCTTAACAGCGTTCGTTTTAAGTTAATGTTCATCTGTATTGTTCATTGCATTTAAGATCTTTTTAATCGAAGGTTAGAGAAGTAGTGCTGCGTCTAAGTTGCTGAATTCATGCATTAAATGACCAATTTCATAAAATTTGATCAAATTTAGTTTTGTGAATAGTTGAGGGAAGAATACAATTGGCAATTTGCCGAAAAAAGAATAAGAGATCTCCTTTTTTGAGGTTCTTCAAAAAAGGAGTGTATAGGTTCTTAAAGGGTAGGAAACGCTCACGCGAATCCTCTGGGGTTGCAAGTGTCCATAGGCTACGGTAACTGCTTACCATCAGGCGGGCCGTATGCTTGTTTGCCACCGTCGTAGTATTAAAAAAAAGAAAATCCTTTCGAACTCGAAAAACCTTTAGCACAATTTTTTCTTCTATCAGCATCGAAATAGCTCGTGATTTTTTAAAAGGACTCTCATATATTTTTCAATTTAAAAAAAATGTGCACATAGCTTTAAACAAAATGGCCCGACGACGCACTGCGACAATGGGGGTGAACCAAGCAAACTTCGAATTCAATATAATTCTAGGTACATCTATATAGCATACTCACGTCATGGAACCACACTAGCCGATGCACTTTAGGGTTAGCCCGCACAGAGCATTCGAAGTACACGTCATCTCCCTCCTTTATCTCGTCCGGGTTAAGACTCGAGCCCATCCTGAGATCCACTATCGGCACGTCTGCGGACAATGATGGAGTTTAACGGACCGTTGTGCCTTTGACTGTCCTTTAACTGGACAAAGCTTCTCAGAAGGGTGAACTTGAGCAATCTCGTCATAAAGGTAAAACTAAAATTGCATTGTATTGTTAGGGGTTTTCATTTTGGTCAGTATTGCATCCAAGTATACGAATTACTTTTCATTTAGATACATATATACAAAAATTAAATGGTACCCAATCATTTAAATCCTCGACATTTTTTTAAATTATTAAAATGCAATACAAATTAGTGAAACTTGCTACATTAAAACATTACGTAATATATATAATTTAACAACTGGGGCCTATTTATCGAACGGTATAAGACTAATATTATTAGTGCACGAACTGTCAATCGTATGGGTTTCCATGACAACACGCTAATAATGCAGTCTAACATCGTTCGAAAAATAAGCCCCTGACTGAAGACATCAGTCACTTAACATACTAATTGTAACCGCTTTTATCGATAACCGAACATTTGGAATTCGACAGTGCAAGCTCTTGCTCGAAAACCGACAGCAAAATTATATCTCGTTGCATCGCATCGCATTACTTTAAGAGCTTAGGCGACGACGGGTCAGTGAAGTTTACAAATCTACAAAGACCTAGATTCCGGGCAACGAAATGAACACGCATTTACTGCAGAACTCACCATGGACACATTGTTTAACAAGTGACTGAATATATGTGAAGATTGATTGGGAGCTTGCATTTGCTTTAAGGCGTCACCTCCGTTATATATACGTCGCGTCGCATTACTTTCGTCTCTAAAAAACGGGTCGGTAAAGCCACAAGTGTACGACTGTACGTAAGCTTTAAGAATGTCTCTATGGTCGAAGTTTATAAATCTACAAAGCCCGGAATCCAGGGCAACGAGACAAACAAGCATTACTGCACTCACAATGCACATTAAGCCGCCATTTGTCTTCGATGGCCGAGTCGGGAATGTGCTTGTTTTCGGCGCGGCACATCAGGAACTTTCCGTCGTCTTCTACTGCTGGTACTAGACTGAGAACGCTTAGTGTTTCGTTGTTTTCGGAGAACTGTAACAAAAAATATACATTACAACACACGAACAATAAATCTAAATGTGTTTTTTTCCAGAAAACTAAGGATGATGCTATGATCGAAAAGGTCTAGAATCGATGACGATGTTCTTTTGGGAATAAGTACCCTACCAAAAGTTGTAGGCTTTTTATTTGAGCAATTTTGATTGACACAAAATACCTGCCTTCCACAGGGCGAATGCTGCCTTTGCCGGGATTATAACCTACCAACGCTGAAGTGTCACTACCAACTGTTAATGAGCATATGTGATTTAATACATAGTACGACATGAATTCTATGACATCACACAATTTTCGCATGATCTTGAGTTCTACCAAAAAACTGCATTTTCTTAAATAGATAATCAAAAGTAATAAATTCCGAAACAACCACATTAAGCGACATTAACTAGAAGCGTACGAACTAAACTTAAAACACCACAGTACATTAAAGCGAAATACGGAAGCCCCAAGATATAGAACCCCAGCATAGATATAGATACCAAAGCCTGTGACAAACGAACAAAGGAAGCGTTTTTGCCTTTTGAGCTGCGATCCTCTAAAAAGAATCAATTAATTAAAACACAAAGGGAGGGTACGGCTCACTTGGTGGTTGTGGCCCGGTTTGTGTCTTCATTTGGTCAGAAGTTGCACACAGTCTGAATGTTAAGTAGGAATAGCTTAAGTACTTGACATTAAATGGCACTTTTCTTGAAAATCATAATCTAAGTAACAAACAAGTAGCAATGTCTATTTCCTTTTTGAAGTAGATTAGTCATAGCCACTTAGTTCTTTTTTACAAAAATATGACAAGGTTTCATACAGCACCCACTTAGTGGTTTGTTGTAGATTTGTGTCGCTCCTACATAAGTAATAATTTTGTGTGAGAATTAAAGACAAACAGAGATTGATACTAGGCCATCTTTATAAAATACCACGAAGTGAATTGCGGTGCTTAAGTTGATTAATTGCTAACGTTTTTAGAATTCTACCGATAGGCTTGATATTTCAGATGTACCAAAACGACAACGGCCTCCAACCTCGACCCTGTCATCTTGCAATCGATCTTGTTTCTTTTGTCAAGAACACTTACGTTTTTAACAAATCGATTAAGCCGTCTGTTGTTTTAACAAAACGACAAAAGCCTCCGGTTTCGAGTCTGTCATCTTGCACTATATCTTGCAACCCTTACAATTTATTTATTACTACTTACATTTTTAGCCATCCGTTTTAGCTGCCTGTTGTTCTTCCACCACGACACGGAGGCCTCAGGCCTCGAGCCCGTTGTCTTACATTCAATCTCGTATCTCTTGTCTGCTGACACTTGTTTCTCTTTCGTTAGTATCGTCACCGTGATCGGTTTCACTGTAAAAAAGATAAAAAAATATTTCCTAAAAGTATGTAGTTACCTATAGAATTCAAATAAATTGATCTATCCTGGGTCACAAAACTTCCATAAAAATATGTCTGCCTACGCTTGCAAAAATGGATAAACTCTCACTGAATCTCATCCCCTTCTAATAATCTTATAATGACGTTACAATTGTAGCTACAATTAATGCTAAAGATATGTTTACACTTTTGTACCTTAGTTCAAATTTTTATAATGGTTAACGTCAATTAATTCCTATTCGTTGTTTTTTATAATAATGATTAGTAGGTGTTTGTGTACCTTGGTGGGTGAGTACATGGGTAGGTATCTTATTTATGTCTTCAATTTGCATTCTGAGTAGCACCTCACTGTTAAACTGGTATCTATCAAAAGCATTCATTTTATAATGAAGCCAAATTTTTGCCTCGACAAGCTTTAGTAAATAAAGTTCATTGTTCAGTTCCGCACTCAATTGATGTTATTACTCAAGTACCGCGTGACCCAGATTTCCGAGTAGTTTGAAATCGTGCCTTTAGCGTTTGAATATTCTTACATCTTTTCCTAATAATTTACTTTGAGTTGTGAAGTGTGCTCTTAAGTATAAAATGCGAGCAGAAAGGAGTACCTAAAAGACTGCTGTGATTTTTATCGACCACTGTTTTATTTAATTGAAGCCTTTTTGTTCTTTTCTGTCAGCTTAACTCGGCCTAAGTGTGTAGTGAATAGTAGAAAAATAGGCAAAGCAACATTGATGTATTATGTATTCTTCTAGATGTGATATCTAGAAAAAAAATTGTCCGCCAAGTTTGGCGGTTAACAGCTTAAGACTGGTAGTGATTTTCACTGCAACTTTTGGGACAAAAAAAAATCTTAGGGATGTCATCTCCTGTTAGTCAATGCAAGGCAGTCAAATTTTTTTTTACATAATTTATTTAATCAGGCGTTGCTTTGCGGAAGTCCAAATTATTAATAACATAAATATTTATTTGTTTTAACACCGCGGAATAGCAGAGACATAATTATTCTAGTTAAATTTACTTGTTTTTACTCCCTTGGCATTAAAGTCAAATAGTCATCGTTCAAATTAACCATCATATATTTTCTGGATGAAGTAAGGCTAAACTAGTTGGAGTATTATTTGAAACCAATAATTTTGCAGTGGGTATTTTTAGGATGCCAAAATACTCTTCAGAATAATAATGTATTTCTAAACTTGCGACATTCCCTGAATTCAGAACTCTTTAGTTTCTAATCTGAATAACTTGCTCAATAATGATAGTGTCATGCAGTGTTTACATGCAGCAAATCCTCAACGGCTAGAAGAGAAAGCTAAAGGCTGGGCTGGAAAAGATGGACTGAAAGTTAGAACTTACAAAGACAGTGAACATAAAAAGAAAGGAAATGAAAGTTTGAAAACAGAACCCACAAAGACAGTGAAAATAAAAAGAAAGAAACTTAAAGTTAGAAAAAAAGAACTCACAGTTAATATCCAATATGAGAACTTTTGTCTGCGGCGGCGCCAGGTTGGTATTAGCAGCCTGGCAGACCAGCCGCGCGTTCAGGTGCTGACGCCCGACGTTGGGAAACGTCAGCGTGTTGACGGTGACGCCGTCCCCTCGCTGCTCGTACGAGTCGTCGATCACCGTGTTCTCGAGGTACCAGGTCACCCAAGGTTTTGGACGTCCTGTGGAACGGTGATAGGTTAGTGTATGCCAAAAAATATCCTACGTTGATTCAGCTAAATAATTATCATCTTATGGCACATGTAGTAAATAATATTTTTCACTGGTAAAAAAAATGTAGTCACTTTTTTATTTAGTAACATTCAGTCCCTTAAACATTTAGGCTACCACGTAAAGAAAGAACCACACGTTTGCGTTCCACATGAAATACTAAAAAGCCTGGATTCATTAATAATAAATACTGTTTATTGCACACCTCATAAAGTTTAAGTACAGGTACAAACTTTTACAATTAAATTAATTAATTATTTAAGCCTGTTGTTTCGGTGAAGGAACAATATGGAAAGAGAACAATATTTGTGTCATAAACATTTGAAAATTTATTAGAAAGTGTACCTTATTATTTGAAAATAAAGTCACATTTTTAAAATGTTGGTTGAAGCGATGAGCGATTGAATACCGGTGTAAACATGATACGAATTACATTGTTTTATATTAAGTTTTCGAAACTTTGGACAGGTTGATCGATGTTGAAATTACCGCTCATAAAATATTAAAAAGCATTTTTCTGAACAGCTCATGTGTAAGTACTTATTTTTTATTAAACTTATATAATATTCACGGGACGCTCACCATGCTATATATTACAAATTATGTATATATGTGATACAATATTCTAATTGAAAATTCCTTAAACGTTCAAGAAACCTTAAGAACTACATAGAAGTCTTATAGCAGATTGACAATAGTTAATCAAACCGTTGTTCCCGCTGCCTGGCTTATTTATTAGTCACAGTCAATCTAAGGCTAGATTGTCTGATTGTTTAGTAATTCTAACCAAATCCAATACCTCTAGGTAATCTAAACAGACTAGACTGATTGACAAGCATTAGTTTGCATTAATTAGTAAGCAATACTATCGCTAACTTAGTCTGAATTTAGTTTCAGTAGACCAGTAGAATAATACCCTGAGTTAAAACCAGTCTTGTCTGCCAACCTACAAACTTTGTAGTCCGGTTATAGACTCCAAAAAGTATCTTGTTTTCAAAAGTTTTTTTCCCAAATTAGAGCGCAAAAACGGTAAATTTTTCGATAAATTTTCGATCAGCGTTTCCGAACAACTAATTCCCGCTGAACATTAATCTTCCTGACAAGTTGTCATTTCGATGCTAAATTGTATTTAGTGCTGTTGCTATCGCGATCTGTCACGACACCCTGTGGCTTTACAACTGTCATTGGGGTAAATTATATTGTATATATATAATACTAGCCTTCGCGCCCGACTTCGTCTGCGTAGATGGTTTGTTGAAAGTGGTCTAAGAATATTTATTTTTATTTGTTTATTTTATTTAAGTAGTATACACCGATATGTAATAAAGAACAGGATACAAAATCAGCCCAAAAAAATGGCCTCACAATAGTGCTGTAAGAACGAATCGTACAGCAGTTACTAGGACAGTCTTATCTAAATATATAAAAGAAGAAATTGACTGACTGACTGACTGACATATCAACGCACAGCCCAAACCGCTGGTTCTAGAGATTCAAAATTTGGCACATAGGTTCCTTATAAGGTCTAGGGATGCACTAAGAAAGGATTTTTCAAAATTCACCCCCTAAGGGGGTAAAATGGGGGTCCAAAATTTGTATGGCGAATCAAGATTTGTTAGACTATTTTATTCGAAACTTCACAGGAGTATTCCTAACGATAAATGAGTAAATACGTGTTTCAGGTTTTTTGAAAATTCAACCCCTAAAAGGGGCAAATGCGGTCACAAAGTCTGAAAATCAACATGGGTATCGTATCCTTTTTGAGTACTTATAGTACGCGGGCGAAGCCGCGGGAAAAGGCTAGTTACGGTATAATTAACACTGGCCGTTTCGTTGAAGGAAAACCACGTAAGGAAACCACCTTACCTTAATAACGTCTAGTTTCCTTTTGAGTTGGGAGGTCTAATGCCATTCGCTTTTGTAAAACATAGTGCAGTCGCCAATAAATTATTAATATGCTAGATTTTAGACTAGGTTGTGGAGCGGACCATAGGCTCAATGGAGCCTTTGGCAAACATTGCAGCCGGGTTAGAAAGAAGATATTTTTATTTAAGTAGTAGGCAAGTATGAACAATTTGGTTGAACAAAATGAGCTAAGGTAGTAGGTATCAAATCTAATCCAAGCTTATAAGGAAACCGGCAAGCTTGCGTGCTATTCTGCAGTAACATTATCACAAATACATCTCGTTAAGGGCAGTATGCGTTGCTTTAATGTGGTAGCTGGAATATTAGGGATATTTTCCTTTGTAAATGCTGCTAGAGTGAACCGTGATGCTATTTCCGTTTTTGATTATTTCAATGTAATCTTTACAGACACAATAGACTAAACGGATATTGATTCATTACGGAGCCTCAGATTAATCTTACAGATTAAGTAATAGCCTTTTTGCTATTTGAACTTGTTCTCAAGGAAACCTAATTTTTTTTTTTCAAGAAAAAACTTAAGTATTTTCGCCAAACTGAGGGCAGTTTGTTGGCAAATCGACGAATTGAGGACAGTTTATTTTATCAAGAAACCGGCCAAGTGCTAGTTGGACTCGCGCACGAAGGGTTCCGTACCATTATCTATAAAAACGGCAAAAAAATCATGTCTGTTGTATGGGAGCCCCCTTAAATAAATATTTATTTTATTCTGTTTTTTAGTATTTGTTGTTATGTTTTTGTTTTTCTGGTTTTGATGCAGTATTATGGGAAATTATACAAATAATTAGATTATATAATTGCCAAAACTTTATAATGAGGGAAAGTAGTCCAAAACGACGTATAATGTAATTCGTAGTTTGTCGCCTACTGTTTCTGTTTCCCAAATAATACGCAATGTTTTCTGTTCTAATATTAAAATATAGGCCCTGTCCTTTATAAATGAGACAACTTCGGCAGTTTTGACCTATTTTGGTATTACTATTTAAAAAAAAAAAAAAGCATTTATTGTCGCAATACAGAAAAAAAAATACAAAAAGAAATACAGACACGTAGACATACACCGAAGTAAACAAAAAAACATAAAACAATACACAAGAAGGGAAAGGAAAAAAAATACAAGTAACACACAACTTAAAAACTAAACTAAACGCGACAATACCCAAGTAACACATCAAAGCAGTATAACGGCCGTCTTACAGCATATCTGTATGCTTTTAGCATTTTGAGTTCGTTTTCTAGTAGCATTATAAACGTTTATAGTGCTGATATAGGTCTTAAATGGGCACAAATTACCCAGCTTGAGATCCTATACAGGTCATTTAATAGCATTGCAGGCGCATTATGTCTGCGCTATTAGCATTATCGTTGTCATGGAAAGTGCCAATCGCCTCAAAGAAGCATTAGTACGCTCTATTAAGTTGCCGACTGCATTAAAGAAGCCTTAATACGGCCAAAAAACTTGCTAATCGCAGTAAAGAAGCATAAGTACTCTCGATTAACTTGCCAATCGCAATACAAACGCATTATACTAGCATAAGAGTGTAGTAAAATAAACCTTACGTCAATGCAAAAACGTCTCTAATACCGACGGAACAAATGTTATAATACAATGAACGTTGTGATTTAACTACTTTGTCTCGCAAGATAAAATGGACGAAGACGGTACAAAAAAACTGAATGAGTGACACGTCATATTTGTTTGCATCCTAACAAAATTTATAAAAGTTTTTGACACTTTTACGTTATTATATCCTTCAAATATGACTGCGCAATGTAGTTTACTGTGAATGTGTATATAAGTTTCATTGAAAATTTTCACGCGCCTTTGATTTATTGTGGTTTTGCTATAAAATATTATAAAAAGATATGCGTCAAATAAACAAAACAATTGTGTAATCCTCGTATAGAACGAGTTTTGCATTATTAACATAATAGTGTTAGTTGAGCAGTCTTAAATTAAGTAATTTCTTTATTATATAGTTATTTTCCTTGTATAAATAGGTCCGCATGATTTTATTTTTAGGTTATTAATTATTTACAAAATGGCGTTGGTCTATATAGACGGAGAGCTAGCCACGTCCACGTCGGATATGACAATAATGAGAGCAACCAAACCCCTCTAGTCAGTTTGGTATATTATGCTTATTTCTAGATCTGGACATCTGGCAGCTTTAAAGTAGTGGAGGTCAAAGAATGCAAACCATTCCAAGAAAATAAATCCTAGAGATCTGGGTTTGATGCAATATTATGAGAAACTATACAAATACTATACAATATTAAGAGAAATTATACAAAAGTTTATGTTGGGAGAAAGTAGTGCCAAACGATGTATAATAAAATATAGTTCATAGTTTTCGCCTACTGTTTTTGTTTCCGTAATAATCATACATCGGGGTTTTCGGTGCGGGAACGATTTGAGAAAGAGTAGAGATAAACAGATAGGTTGAGAGTTAGTCTGAGAAAATATCATATTATGCTTAATGAATAACTACCTCTCTGTGAATAGCTTACACACTATGATACGAGCTTTTGTTCTTAGAGGCATGTTTGTATTGACTATTATATACTTAGTATTTTAAAAATGCAATTGCATATCCGAAATTTATTAACTAGATCTACCTAAGACAAAGACACGGTATAGTAAGTGTCAAATATTAATCTTGACGTCCGATATTTATGAACTATTTGATTAACTGAAAAGGTTGACAATGATCAGTCATTACATGAATTAATAAAAAAATACTTGAAAAAATCATAGGTATATGTACCTACAATATATATACATAATAGTCAGCTATTTCATATAAATTGTATATACCTATGATTTTTTCGATCAATTATTCATTAGGTAGAAACGTGCTAGAGTACATTCTGTTTTTTAAGTTAATGCCTACTCTTTGGCTAATGTCAAACATTCCCGCACCGAAAACCCCGATGTATGGTAATAATACACAATATTTTTTGGTCTACCGTTTTTTTTATCGATTTTTGACCAGTTTTGAGTCGATATTCCAACATATTCACTATAGATAGAATTATAAGGCAAACGACTATCGGTTTTTGAATCTTTTATCTCCATTCTGTAGAGCCAGATCTTGAAATAAATGAGCCGTTATTTTTTTATGATATTTTTAAAATATGGTCTAAAAAAACACTTTTATCGATATTTGAATGGTGTAAAGAATCTTACATATACGTAATCTACATATTAGGTTTCCTCTTTGATGTCTCTAAAAACTGTAGAGAGATTTTAATTTTTAACTAATTACTTTTTTAGCCTAAACCGGTTCGACTTTGATGTCAAATATCTCGAAGACAATGAATATTGAAGTAAATATAGGATACTATATTGTTTAAAGCCGTCACTGATAATATGATAAGCTATATAAATAATTAGAAAACTAAGGGAATCAGATTTAAGGTCGCTGGCGCCAGGGAGCCCCTTAAAATATAGGCCCTGTCCTTTATAACTGAGACAACTTCGGCAATTTTTACCTAGTTTGGTATTACTATTTTCCAATTAAAACATTTTGCTAGTCTGTCACTGTGACCTCCACCCATTAAAAGCTGCCAGATGCCAGGATCTAGCAATAAGAATAGTATAGCAATCTAACCAGACGGGTTTTGTTGCTCTCATTATTGTGTCATATCTGACGTGGCTAGCTCTTAGTCCAATAGCAGCTCAGTGACCCTTAAAAAATGCCTTATTTATGCCTACAGCATTACACGTGAATAATTATGCTATTAAACAACATTAAGCATTTATTTATGCTATTGTAGAACCTAAGGCACTAAAACCGCTAAAAGCTGTATAGGGGCTGTTCATAAATTACGTCATCAATTTTTGACAGTAAATCTGCCAAATAAAGTGACGTCATTAAAAAAAAATGCGTTTTAAGCTTAATTGTAAAATAAAAAACTATTTAGTAGATAATATTTTATAGCATTAAAAGTTTATAGAAACACGACTTTCATTCCTTTTTTTTACACATTGATGATGTGATCTTCGGAATGACCGCCCCACCCCCCTCCTACGTCATGTCACGTCATCCGATGTCCAGACCCCCCCATTTGAAATGACGTAATTTATGAACAGCCCCTTATAGTGAATTACTTGGCCTTATAATGGTTTATATTATTGCTATTATACTGCATTAGGAACGTATTACCTACTTATAAATGCTATTGGCTAATATTCATGCTCCTAAACAGCATTAAGCATTTATTTATGCTATTGTAGAACCTAAGGCACTAAACCAAACCGAAGCATTAGTGTAGCAAACCAAAACGCAACTGTATAGCATTCAGCTGTACAGTTGCATGTTGTTCGCTGCACTAAAACTAATGGCTAAACAAAAGCATTTACATATGCCATTATACAACCGTTATACAGCGTAAAGCATCATAAAATACTATTGTAGAACCTAAAGCACTAAAAACAGCTGAAAGCTGTATACCGGATTTACGTGGCATTATAATGGCTAATATTCATGCTCATAAACAGCATTAAGCATTTATTTATGCTATTGTAGAACCTAAGGCACTAAACCACACCGAAGCATTAGTGTAGCAAGCCAAAACGCAACTGTACAGCATTCAGCTGTACAGTTGCATATTGGTTCGCTGCACTAAAACTAAAGGCTTTAAAAAAGCATTTATACATGCCATTATACAACCGTTATATAGCTTAAAGCATTATATAATGCTATTGTAGAACCTAAAGCACTTAAGTGCTTTTAAACAGTCGAAAGCTGTACAGTTGCGTTGTGGTTTGCTGCACTAAAGCTAAAGGCTTTACAAAAGCATTTAGATATGCTATTATACAACCGTTATACAGCTCAAAGCATCATATAATGCGACAAGTTGCTCGGTGAACGTATATAAGAGTTTATACGGTCCTTAAGTTCGAAATAAGTTAACTATTCATATGTTATAATGCTTCCTGTGTTACTTGGGTAGGCTCGGAGCTCAGCATTTGCCGCGAGCTCGGTCGGCTGCACAGCGCTGTTTTTCAGCCCGCGCCTGTCTCTTGGCTTATACAGATTAAAGATTAAATAGCTAGCTAAAGGGGAAACATCGCATTCACAGTCGCACTCAATTTTTATTACATATCAATAAACATTATAACTAAAACCTATGACACTTTAGAGATTAAACATGATACCTATTAATCTATTTATTTAGTTAATTAATTTAATTTCGTCTAGCAATGTGGAGCGTTCGGCGGTTTTGTTTCTTTCCTTTTATACTAGTTTGTTAAGTGATAATATCGTAGTTATCGTTCACACAATTGATTATTAAAAATGATTTTACGAGTTTTAGTCTTGAAGGTTGGTAGTGACATGCTAGTACGTAAGGGGGGCGGTAAGTCATTCCATATTTTCGAGGCACGATAACGAAAGCTTCCTTTAATACCCTGATTTATGTGATTAGGCATTATAACTTTATTAACGTACATACTTCGGACTCCACGGTCTTTATTTCTAGGCCACTTAAGCTTCTCAAACAAGTACTCAGGTCTCCGAGTTTGGACTATTTTGTAGACCTGCGTTACCATATGGAGATGCCTCCGCGCCGCCATTTTTAGGGTCTCTTTATCATTAAGAAAAGGCGTGACGTGTGCGCGCTTCGGCACGTTATAACAAAATCTAACACACGCGTTCTGCACCCGTTGAATAGCTCGTGCAGTCTTCGCGTACAACCGTGGTCCGTACACTGAATCACAATAGTTAAAATGTGACAAAACTAACGCCTCAACAAGTAGCTCCCGTACCTTTTCCGACAGGTGGTCTCTTATAGTATAAAGAGCTTTAAGGCGAAAATACGCGTTTCTAATCTTATTACTGACATGCTCAGAAAATCGCAGTTCACTATCCAATAAAATCCCTAAGTTCTTTGTAATATTTACCTGTTCAATTACTTGATGACCTACTTTAATAGTTGGATTGTTTTCTTTAATATTCGTACATTGCGCGGTAGTTCCAAGAATCATGTATTTGGTTTTGAACGGATTCAAAACGAGCGTGTTTTTAGTTGACCATTGCGATATCGCATTTAGGTCCAAATTTATTAGACTTTCAGCCATTTTTGTGTCACTGCTTTTGAACGAGTAATAAATCTGGGTATCATCTGCGTACAGGTGTATTTTACAGTTCGTAACGCAATTGGGCAGATCGGCCGTAAACAAAATAAACAAAATCGGGCTCAAAATCGATCCCTGAGGTGTACCCCTTTTTATTGATTTAACCTGTGACTTTCGTAACTCCCCGTCATTATTTTCAGTTTCTACATACTGGGTCCTATTTGTTAGATACGAGGGTTGCTACTTATATATCCGGAAACAAAAAAACAAACAAACGTACACGGCTGAAAATGGTTTTATTGTTTTTCAAAGTATTCCCCTTGATGATCTATGCACTTTTGCATTCGCGTGAACCAATTTTTAAAGCACTTCTGCCACTTCGCCTGAGGTACCTGCATAACGTGTTGTTTGAATGCGTCGACAGCATCTTCAGCGGTCGAAAATCGTTGACCGCGTAATTTATTCTTTATATTTGGAAATAAATAAAAATCGTTGGGTGCCAAGTCAGGGCTGTACGGCGGATGACCCGTTAATTCCACATTTTGACCCTCCAAAAATAGAGTTGTTTCGCGTGACGTATGACAGCTGGCATTGTCATGATTAAGAATGATTCTTCGTCGCTGGTTAGTTTTACGAATTTGTTCAAATACTTCCGGTAAGCAAATGGTCGTGTACCACTCTGAATTAACCGTTCTACGGTTTTCTAGTGGCACTGTAGCTACATGGCCATTAATACCGAAGAAGCAGGCCACCATTTGTTTCAATGTACTTTTTGCACGAGTAACTTTCGTAGGGTTCGGCTCATTTTGAAACACCCATACCGTTGATTGTTGCTTCGTTTCGGGATCGTATGCATAGATCCAGGATTCGTCACCTGTATAGATGTTATAAACGGCTTTTGAGTCACCACGGTTATATTTTTTTAACATTTTATTGCACCATTCGACGCGAGCATCTTTTTGCTCTTTTGTTAAGTTGTGGGGTATCCAACGCGAACAAATTTTTTTTACAGCCAAATAATTATGTAATATGCTATTAATGCTGGTCATAGAAATACCCAGAGTCGCCTCTATCTCGCGGTACGTAACATGTCGGTCGTCCATTATAAGTTTTCGCACAGCCTCGATATTTTGTTGTACAACGACCGATTTCGGGCGACCTGCCTTAACTTCGCCCGTAAGCATACTACGTCCACGATTGAACTCACTAAACCAGTGATACACAGTAGTTTTAGATGGGGCTTCATCAACAAAAGTTGAAGTTAGTTAATCTATGCACTGCTGTTGCGTTAAACCACGCCGAAAATCATAATAAATCATAGCACGAATATTTTCTCGAGTGAGTTCCATTCTTGCTGCGAGATGACATTTAAAACCCGTCAAAAACAAAACACGAGCGTTAATAAGAAAGAAAAAATATACCGGCCAGTACTTAAAAAAGTTCAAATTTTACCATGGAGGTCAAATATGCTATTTAAGAAGATTGTAATCCCGGTTTCCGGATATATAAATAGCAGCCTATGTACGACTTAAACCATTTACATGCTGAATTCGAAATACCATAGTGACCCATTTTAGCCAGAAGCAAGTCTGTACTCAGGCAATCGAAAGCACGTGAGAAGTCCAATAGAACCAGGGCAGTGCCGCAACCCTCGTCCGCGGCCGCTAGCACGTCGTCGACCACGTGCGCAAGCGCCGTCGCGGTGCCGTGCCCGCTACGGAAGCCGGATTGTGTTACGGGCAAAACGCGCTCGTTTTCTAAATATTTCGTTAGCTGTGTGCAAATAACTCTCTCTATTATCTTAGAGAGTACAGGTAAAATGCTAATTGGCCGCAAATCCTTAAAATCTTCTACGGGGGAGCCCTTCGGAATGGGTTTCACACGAGCGCATTTCCAATCATCCGGACACTCGCCGTCTTTAATTGACTTATTCACTATGCAGGTAATGATAGGTAAAGTGGTCGGCAAGGTCATCCGTACCATTTGAATAGTTATACCATCGAATCCCGCTGCCCCCGTGTCAATGCCATTAATAATTTTCAGTATTTCAGATTCGGTAGCTAATTCTATGTGAAACTGAGCGTCAGTGAATTTATTCGTTCTAAAATATTCTATAGTCTCAGGGTCAACGGTTGAAGCCCCTGGCACATTTAAAAAAAAATTATTAATGTCATCTGGAATATTAAGATGTTCAGGTACACCGGGCAACGCCGCGTTACCTACTGCTGTATGGCGTTTAAGGTGCTGCCACATAGTATAAGGTTTGTTTAAATTTTTATTTACGTAACATTCGAAGTATGCGTGTTTTTCTCTTTTAATAGCTAAGTTAACGTAATTACGCAAGCTTTTATAATATTCAATTTGAGGTTTCGCCTTTGTACTACGCGCCCTAACTAATGCGGAGTTCTTAAGTGACACCATCTGTTTTATAGTATCTGTAATCCATGGACTGATATTATCTGGAATACACGTTTTCCGATACGGAGCATGTCTTTCAAACAATTCAATTATTAATCTATTAAATAGTCTTACCATGCCATTAACATTACCTACCTTAATAACTTCTGCCCAAGGTACACACTCTAAATCACTTAAGAATGCCTCCTCCTCCATTTTCCAATTCAAATGTTGTTGGTCTGTCACTCTGACCTCCACCCATTAAAAGCTGCCAGATGCCCAGATCTAGCAATAAGGATAGTATAGCAATCTTGCTAGATGGGTTTCATTGCTCTCATTATTGTGTCATATCTGACGTGGCCAGCTCTTAGACCATATATTGAATGTGTAAATAGGTCTTAACGTAGGTAGGAAAGGAATGAGTTTTTTATTTCCCTGCCAAGGTGTGACATCAAGGATATAATACTTTATCAATGACTTACCTCCATCGACTTCACAAGTTAGCTGCACATTCGAGCCTTCATTGTAAGGCTCCACTAGTTTTGTCCGGTCTCTCCTCTTGGAGTCATATATCGTTGGCCGATTTGGAGGTACTGCAACAAAGTTTTTATCTTAATTACAGACAATCATACGATTTATCAAGAATGTTATTTGTTTTAATGGACTTCCTTTTGGATGTGGTTATGGACTTTAAGACCTTGGATTGCAGTCGCTTTTGTAAAAATTTGTGCTTACGCCAATTTGTAGGAAAAGATTTCATTGAACCGTAACAAAAAGTCGGAACAAACGCTAAGTATTTTCGAAGTTTGCATAAAACAGAGGTGCATGAGAAAGTCAACATATAAATTGTTTTGTATGTCTGTGTCGCTTAAAGATAAAGTTTTGTATAGAGCTGCTTAGGTTAGTTTTTCTTCCCCAGAATTTTAATATAAAAAACAGATGAATAAATCATAATAGTAGTTTATGTAACTGTTACGTAATAAGGCCTAATTACGTACAGTTGCATACACTGCTTTATCTACACTCATATTATTCATCCAAAATGCCGTATTCGGAAACCATAGAATGGCCGCCATTACACCGCCATGACCAACTCGATTGTGTCGGGGAGGCGCGTGTCGGGCTGTCGGCGGATGCGCGGGAGGGTGCCGGTGTACATTATGTTATCAAAACTCAATACACATCAATATTTGAGCATGAAAAGTTAAAATTACGTTACTGCCACAGATAAAAAGCTTATCATAGTAAAATCGGTCGTGGTAATGCTAGCCATTGCCTACCGTTTTCGAACACATTTTAGAGAACTTACAATATATAGTGTAGATAAACATTATTATTTAACAAAGCAAGCAGCTTCTTAGATTTCTTTTGAAACATATTTTTATTTTCCTAGTTACCCTGTTAGTGGAAAACTAATTGTTATAGTAGCATGTTTTACTTTGTTATTCTATAAAAATATGAACGATGCGCTGCTTTAGAGCGCTGGTAGCCTGGCGGTAAGAAGTCCGACTTTCAATTCGGAGGTCTCGGGTTCAAACCCCGGCTGGTTAATATTAGGAAATACATTCCCCTCAATGAGGGAGATACAGTCTTAAAAGTTTAAATTGCTAGTTGCACTTACTAATAACCGTAAAATTGACTTTCAAGTTCCTGGTAGGTGAATTCTTAAAGTCCACCCTGCAGCGGTAAAGGCCGGCGTCGACCGCTATGACGTTGTCTACCATCAGCACCGCCGGGGTCGCGCTTGCCCTGAAGTACGCGCGGTTGCCGAACACCGATGGGGAGGACCACAGCTTTGGTTGGTTGGCGGTGCGGCCGCGAATGTCGTAGCTGTTGGGAAGAAATACAGTTAATAAGTTTTCATACTTTTATTACAACTACTAGTACTACTTCTACTGTCAGTATTTAAAATTAGCATCAAAGTTCCATATCGATATTGTAAACTGAGTAACCGCGCACATAAGTTCTTTTGAAATAAATAGTAAAAAAAGTCAATCTGACCACTAAAAGTAATTCAAAATTGACTTACAAGATTTGACCCAAATAAGGCAAGTTAAATAAAGGTTGTATGAAGGCTCATTAATATTGTTAAAGTTGGAAATTGCATACATACCAAAATCAACACAATTCTCGCATGTTCTATTTAATAAAATGTATATGATAAACCTTCGAATTTTTCTGACAATATAACGTTTATTAAACTAAAAGCTAGCCACGGAAAATATGACACGATAAAGACTTCCGCCGATGAACAGCATTATAGAAATATGGGTAGAAATGCAAACTAGAGGGCAAATTCGCTCTCTTTATTGCATCACATTTCCGGGGCAAACTCTCTATCTGTGTATAGTAATAGTAAACTCAATTGTACACTCTACATAGCTAAACAAGTATAAGGATATTGCATCGTTTATTATTGTGTTGCCAATTATATTTCATTGCTTGATAAAGGCCGACTTTACAACAGCATTCAAGTAGGTATTGGAAACATGTACTGAGTATATGTCGACCTAACATTTGAACATGCAATAGGCGACGTACTCTTGCAATAACCAGTAATTGAGGAATACGAGCATGCAGCTTGTATTACATGCTTTATATACCCCTCTGAGGAATATGTTAGCGTTCACTCGTCTGAATACCTCTACAGGTTGAAATTCCTTCCCTACTTACAGAATTCGTTACTCGTGTCTCATTTATTGTTAGGTAGGTACGTTATGTATAAGGGTTTAGTTCCCTGGTATCCGGGACGGGAATCCCTGGAAAAATCAAACATTCACATACCCCAGAAAATATTTTTATACCTGTTAGTTTTATTACAGTTACAATTTCAATACAATATTTCGTTTGTGTTTATATAGTAATAAAAATTTCGTGAAAGGAGATCGTCAATACTGGGCCACCTCATATAAACCGTATAGGTACAGTTTGTACTTCAATGTAAAATAAATACTCATTTTATTACTAAAGTAGACAAAATATTACAATGAAATGGGAATTAGAAATACTAAATAAATAAACATTATGTTGATCTTTCCGCGATTAAAATACAGCAAGACAAGTCGTTAACGTCCCTATGGCATTGACATAAAGTTTAACTTCACCTGGACAGAAACGGGTTTGTTTTTTGGTTTGACACTTAACTGCCAATGTCTACCGTCACATAATCTGCGTTTTGATACTGTTCGGTAAGTTAGAACATTGTAATATTGAAATTATATCTAAGCCTATGAATACAGAAGTTTAAATTCGAAATCGACTGTATTAAAACGCCTAAGATTGAAAATGCGTATTTTTGCATTTTTGATCGGAGTTTGAATATTAAAAGTGGGTTTCATAATGGCATAATATCATGCTCCTTCGATAACGAAACACATCTTTTTTTCAATTTTGTAATGTCAGATACTAGTGGTATCGCACTTAATGGTGGTAAACCTTATCCCTTCACAATAGGTGTTAGGAATGTTCAGTTAATAGTATCAACGATGGTTTGACAGCCGTCTTTGTTTACCGAAACACAGGAACTGTAAATACGATCCAAATTTGACTTTTTATTATTTCATCATGATTCCCGTTTTGTTTTTAAGTCCGCTTTTGTACATTTTCTTTAAAAAACCGGTATTTTTTTACATTACATTTTTTACATAAATCATAGGCATGCACGCTTTCAAATATTGTCCTTGTCAGATTCAAGTTTTTAATGCTTTTTCAATTTTCCCATTAGATTTCGCAATTTTTTTTTAAAGGTAAGAATCATTCCTAAACGGTCCTAAATAATCTGGGCCAGATCACCTAACAAAAATTAACGATCTCCTTTTTCAAGCACATTTTATTATATTAGTTGTTTTAAAATGTTACTCTTTTATTGCCCCTATCTTTTACTACCCGTGAACGCAAAAAGTCCGGGAATAATGAAACCCGAGTATGTATTAATTTAATAACGTAAATGTAAGGCTAAACAGAAACGGAATATTACAGCCATTAGGGGTGTGTGTGAGGTGGAAGGACGATATAACTATAGAAAAAGATTAAGACACTGTTATATAACGAGGAAAAGAATTAGATATGAAACGAATCTAAAATAAAATGTCGTTATAAGGTTAAATAATGTTGATAAAAGGTAAAACAATTTTGATTTCATTACCCAAAGCGCAGTCCGTCGGTCAAAGTGCATTTCATAGAAATTATCTATAAAATACAAATAGTAGGTACATATTTTGTTAGCTATTTTTAAATATATCTAAGCGATCGGTCAATTTTCCCGAACGTTATTACGACATCTTACATCCACTATTAGTTGTTCGAGGAAAAATGAATTTCCATTATTCAGAAAGGCTGTATCGTTTATTACGGATAAAAATAAACTACATTGATACGACGTTGGCATATCCGGCTGTGCGGAAATACTGACATCTTTGAGCGACAGGGCGTATCGAGCTTATGTTGACACCGAAATATTCGGATGTTATTCCCTTTGTAATGCGTGTGATGTTGGTATTTTGGAAGGTTAATACCCGAATATAGAAAAGTATAGATTATTATTAGAAATAATAATCTCTCACTGTATTAGTTATATCATAAATGTCTAACATTGTAACCTTATGTACTGCCTGTAATCGGGAAGGAACTGGCTCTTGAGACACAGGGAAACCTAGTTTAAAAGCCAGGTGCCAATCGTATCAATCTACACCTAAAGTTGCAATATAAGCCAGCACAGTTCACTGACCATTGGTAATCTCTATTGCAACGGCATAATTTTATTTTTTATTTTTTTTATGAAATAGGAGGCAAACGAGCAGACGAATCGCCTGATGGTAAGCAATTAACGCCGCCCATGGACGCCCACAACACCAGAGGGGTCACAAGCACGTTGCCGGTCTTTAAGATGGGAATACGCTCTTGAAGGTTTGAAAGTCGTATCAGTCCGGAAACGACAGTTCATTCCACAGTTTTGTTGTGCGAGGTAGGAAGTTTCTCAAGAAACGCACAGTTGAGGACTGCCAACCATCTAAGTGGTGATGATGGTGATGCTGTCGCGTAGGACGATGGCGGAAAGAGGCGGCAGGGATTAATCCGAACAATTCCTCGGAGCACTCTCCATGATAGAGGCGGTATAAGATGCAGAGCGAGGCTACATCTCTACGCAGCGCCAAGGAGTCAAGCCGATCCGTAAAATCCTGGCAGCCGACAATTCGAGTCGCTCTTCGTTGGATGCGGTCCAGAGGGAGAAGTTGGTACTGGGGCGCTCCCGCCCACAGGTGAGAACAGTATTCCATATGCGGGCGTACCTGTGCCTTGTAAAGCTGGAGGCGGAGGGCCGGAGTGAAATATTGTCTCGATCTGTTGAGCACACCGAGCTTTTTTGAGGCCAACTTGGCCTTACCCTCTTAATGGCCGCGGAACTGGACTTCACTCGAAATGTCGACGCCAAGGATTCGGACACTGGCAGTGGCAGCTAAGGAAGTGCTCTCAAAACGAGGTGAAGCGACAAACGCCAGCTTTTTTGCGGTAAACGCGCAAACCTGTGTCTTGGTAGGGTTAAAATGGACTAAATTTAGTCGACCCCATTCTGAAACTTCATTAAGGGAAGTCTCAACTTCAGACACAAGTTTGTCCCGGCTCTCAATGAGATTCTCCCGAGAAATGTTGGTTCGGCCGGTGTAGTAGGCATCACCCGTACTATCGTCCGCATAACAATGAATGCCGCTAATCTGCAGCATGTCATTGATATGCAGAAGGAACAGCGTGGGTGATAGCACGCAGCCTTGGGGGACACCAGCATTCACAGACATGGAGTCAGAGCATTCACCGTCAACTACGACCTTGATGCGTCTGTCTGCAAGAAAGCTACTGACCCATTCAGCCCATAAGAAGGAAGTTTCGATAGAAGTGCTTTGTGCCATACCCGATCAAAGGCCTTCGTAATATCCAAATTAACTGCCAATGCTTCACCCTTTGTCTCGATCGCCTGCGCCCAACGATGTGTCAAGTAAACTAGAAGATCACCAGCCGAGTGGCCCCCACGGAAACCGTATTGGCGGTCGCTGAGCAACTGGTAGTCCTCTAGGTACCGAAGGAGCTGGCAGTTGATAGTGGATTCCATTATCTTCGAGAACAGGGAGGTAATAGCTATTGGCCTGTAGTTGGATGGATTTGAGCGGTTACCTTTTTTTGGGACCGGGTGCACCAAAGCTGACTTCCACGAGATCGGGACTATGCCAGAAGAGTAAGAGAGCCGAAAAAGGCGCGTTAAAACCGGGGCCAACTCAGGAGCACACACATATAAAGTCTGCCGATGGTCAGTTAACGGTGCTGCTGTTTGCAACACTACCCGAACATACAACGGGACCAGGCTGAAAATCAGCGCTGGTTAATACCCCCAATCCAGCACAGTCTGAGACTGGTACCCATTGCCTACACTACGAAATGTGAATTAGGTTTGTCTGTTTTGTTTGTTTTTTGTATTTTCTTTTTATTATTTGTAAGAATTGAAACAGTGTACTAGTGAATAAGGTTGTGGCAATAAACATTTTTTCTTTCTTTCTCCTTTCTTTCAATAAGTTGTGGGGTCAACTCGCAATTTCGCAACATTATGCTGAGTCTGAGCCTTTTCTTAATCGCATTGCTGCTATCTACATTGCTGAACATATTGTAAACTTCTGTAATTACCTATACTCGACTAGTGTTTACCTTTAGGTATGCATTTTGCAACCTCTGTTTTTAATGTTCTGTATTTTATTTTTATGTGTGTGCTTTATTTAATAAATTTATATATATATATATATATATATATATATATATATATATATATATATATATATATATATCTATCTATCAATAAAGATTGTTTATTGTTTATAGGGCTTAATTTTTGCGATGTTTGTAACCTTAATTTTTATCTTTAAAATATCGTGAGTTATACTGATATTTTGCTATCAATGAAAGGCGGGTAATTTTAGTTATCAATGTCACAAATTAGCGCTATGGTTTCGGAGAGCTTAGAGTCCATGTACAAGCTCTAATCGGTCTAGTAGTTTCGGAGAAAAATAGTTGTGACTGACAGAAAGACTATTCTATAAGGTTTCCGTATTTTTGGGGGAGAATCAATTATTCAATTAAAAGAAAAAATTTGCAAACTACATAGTGTGAAATATCAAATGAAAGGATTTTCCTTTCCCTTTGAAAAGCGGATTTATATAATTTTGAAGATATTCAAGGAAAGAGGCATAATTTACCATTCCCCCTTTATCTCAATAACTGCTGAATAAAAAAGTTTTTTTTTTACCTAAATACTAGCCTTACAGAAAAATAATAAGAAGTCTAACGGTCAAGCGTAAAACTTTAAAAAACATTATTAAAATTAAGCGGTTTCGTAAACCGCCGGGGCGCGAGTCCGACACGCACTTGGCCGATTGTTAAATCAAGTTACCTGTATAAGGGTTCCCCGCCACTCTCCTTGAACCAGAGCACCATGACCACCTCGTCGTTTTGCTGCAACGGCGCGATGTCGCACGGGAGGGACGCCTTCTTGCCTAGGACCCCTTGGACGTCTGATGTTGGCACTGTGGAAGAAAACAAATTATGTTTAATGAATTGAGATGATACAGACAACTGGAGCCATAGTTAAATTTTAAAATGCATAAACAAGACATGAAAAACATAATCTGTTTCAAACATAACTCCACCACATAAAAAATAATCAACCAATATCGAAGTTGTATTGGAGTTGCATTGGAATAATCAAGCTAATTCTTATATTTCTGATCCAGACGTTTAGGCGCTAGCTGTAATACGTACTAGTTAATGCATTGGAGTTGTATTGAAGTTAAATCGTGTGTAAATGTGTTTTAAATTAAGGGGATGACAAACAGCTAAATTCCATCCCTGTCTTTTTCAGCACGAGTGAAAGACAAACAATGACCTCCCATACTAATGGAGCTCATAGCAAAACTTTCAAAATGATAAATGTAAAAAATAAAGTACGTTTTAATTGAGAAATATAAAATAACTAGCTTTCGGCCCGCGACTTCGTCCGCGTATGTTTCATATCCAATTTTACATCCATACAGAGTTTCATATCCAATTTTATCTTCTTAACTAACTTTTGTTAATCCCCGAACCATCTTCTCAATCGATTTATAACGTAGACATAGTTTCAGTTATAAATAAGTGTTAATATGCAAATAATAACGTAAATGTACCCTAGTATTTGCGTAACTTCTTTGTGTACTATATTATGGTGGTTTTATTTGGCAATACGATGACCAAACTATTGTAAGAGCTCACTCTGGAACATGGAAATGGAACGGAAATAGGAACAATAATTCCTAGTAAATCTCAAACCAAAAAAATAGTAAATCTCTATACGAACTTTCAACGCCTTTTTAGCCCCGTTCTAGGTTGAATTTAGAAAAACGCTGAAATGGCTTTTTTTTATTATTAGTAAATGTACGAAGTTTCAAATCTGTAACTCCAAATTTAATTTTAAACCCCACCGATAGTAACTTTTACCCCCTTAGGGGTTCAATTTTTCAAAATCGCTTCTTATTAGTTGTACAAATTGTAAATTTAACTCGTCCTGCAAATTATAACTTTCTATCTTCAATAGGTACGGCCTCTCTTTAATACAAACTTTTCAACCTCATTTCAACCACTCTGGGGTGGAATTTAGAAAAACGCTGAAAATAGTTTTTTTGCCTTGAAGTAAGTAGCTTACAAACGACTTTCAAGTCTGTCACAAAAAAAATATCTCTATACAAACATTCAACTCCTTTTTTACCCTGTTAGAGGTTGAATTTTAAAAAACGCTGAAACTATTTTAATTGTTTTTTAATTAGTAGTAAACGTACGAAGTTTCAAATCTCTAACTCAAAATTTTAAACCCCATCCATACAACTTTCAACCCCCTTTTTACCCCCTTAGGGGATGAATTTTGAAAAACCCCTTCTTAGTGGATACTAACGTTATATAAACTACCTATTGTGAAAAATTCAGCTCTCTAGGTCCAACGGTTCGGGCTGGGCGTTGATTTAAGTGAGTCAGTCAGTCAGTCAGTCAGTCAGTCAGGACTTTAACGTTTATATATATAGATGAAGTTTTTAGTATTAGTATAATGTAATTTTGTCCTTAATTACAAACGTATAAGTCAAGAAACTAAAGACATACAACTGTTTAAAGCTAACTTTAATGTAACTTTGGAATTATTACACATCTCCGATTTCGTCCAATCGTGTATCGGAATTAACAAAGTTCTTCTAAATATAATGAATATTAACAATATTTTTTTACTTTCCCAAAACAAGTTACTGCTTGTAAGCAATCAGTAGTTAAAAACTGTTTAAGTAAAGTGAATTTGAAGGTTATCAGGTGTTGTTAACCTCTTAAGAGTAACAACAGAATTTGTATCTCTTTTTCCACAAAAGCAATGCTCGGTTTGGCGCATTCTAAGTATTTCCATCGGGAGTGTTAGGTATTTCTTAAATCTTGAATTTTATTGTTATCAACTTGTTTTCAAAATGATCTCCTAGATTTTATCATCAAAACAATACCTAGTTATCTAAATAAATTGTAGTTCTGACAACCAATGTTACTAAAACGTTTACGTATATGTATTTGATATCAATAAGATAATGATCTGTATAAATAGGCCAAACGTCAGTAAAGTTAATGACAGATAAAATCTTTTCAATATAAATTAAAATCAAACGAATAGCGGGTGAAAGTCGTTATAAACATTCAACCCCTTGTTTTGGAAATTCAAACCCGTCGTTATTATTAGTGGAGCTCTTTGCTTTGAAAAATATATGTACGTTTCATATTTCAAGGTTCTACTTTCAACAGTACCTTCGGCCTTGGCTGGAAGGAGCTATAGGAGGCAGAGTAGGAACGTGAACAATGAAAACCTCGCAGAACGGATTTGAAATTAGGTATCAAGGAAGGTGCTTCCGTTCCGTCCATAGTTTAAAAAAATGGTTTTAAAATCACAATTTTATGACCTAGATGAATATTTTGCCAACATTGCTACAAATAATAATAATACCTATTAATAATTAAATAAACAAGTACATATTATAAACCTACAATTGTAATATTCTATATTGATATAACTATGACGTGTAACCTTATGTCATTAATACATTTTCGTTTCATTTCATTTCGTTTCATTTCATTTCATTTCATGTCATGTCATTTCATTTCATTTATGTCCCTGATGAAGGAAATCGGAATACCATCATCATCACCTTCAACAGTTTAGACTGTGCGCTGTTTGAAAGTCTCTACGTAACACGCTGTCGTATATATTTCGATAAATCACCTGTTGTTGTACATCATTCTAAGTATTTCTATATAGCCCAAGTTATGCAACAATGACCCCAAGGTCAAAGATTGATGACGACCATCTTACTAACTATACCGTCATCAATTGATCTCATCGTAGCGTCATTGATCAACGATTTTGTAGGTCATCGTACTATGCTCATTTGCTCATCCGGTCGGTTTTAGACAAGCTTTGATAGTCATTTTTTGCACAAATAATTGACTCGTATCTAAAATAGTCAGAAATGAAAACTAAAAATGTATCCTTGGTTATTTCAAAATCATGCATCATAGACAAAAAGCTTGTACACTTTTAGAAGGTTCCAAAACAAACAGAAAACAGTTGGAATTCAACTAAGTTATAATCTGCAGGTTTTTCAACTCATCTGGTATTTCTCTTATACCTAATAAGAGTAATAATAAGATTAAACTTGTACCTACTGTAATTTAGCAACATACAAGTGTGTACATATGTAGGGATTACAACATATCAATTTAATTTTGATTTTACTAGTCTCCTCCGCTCTTGTATTTCAACGACTAATGAATTGCTGATTGGAATCAAATTGGTATTAATTATTATCAAAGCATCATTATTATCCTTACATTTATATGAAGTAAATTTTAACTAAACCAAGCGGCAAAGCACCACAAATATTCAGAATTCAATAAAAGCTTTTGCAAATTTGACAAAATTTAAACCATATTTTTAAACGGTAAATTGAATTGAAATCCAGGAATCCGATTAAGGCAGATTAGGCTAATTGAAAGTATGGTTGAAAAGTGTTGCTTGGCTATAAAAAGGCTATAAAATAAGGTTTACAGATAAACATTAAAATGTGTCGCAGCGTGATAAAAGGAACCTCAAGTTAAATAAAACTAACTAATTGGGAACGAAACTAGTTAGTTTAGTAAAAAGATACAATAATCGAAATGTGGGTTTTTTGGTACGAAATCAAACAAAACAACGCCTAACACCTTTTTAGGTTGTTACCTAAAAAGGTGATAGGCGTTGTTTTGTTTTTACAGCATATTAAAATTTGACGTGCAGCGAGCGTCAAATTCGCATCAGCATTCGAAAAAACTAAATCAGCGTTCATACAGAGAGTATTATATAGAGCGCCACAGTTAAGAACTTTTTGAGGCTGCAATTCTGAAGCGCCATCTGAACGAGACCAACCCGTAGTACTCTCTGTACTCAGCGCCATCTAGTAATTGATAGTTACTATTATTACGGTATTACTACGGTAACTTTGAGTTGCTCTCGTTCTGATAGCGCTTCAAACCCGTCTAAAAAGTTCTTAGACTGGGGCGCTCTATATATGTATACTCTCTGGTTCAGATAATTGAGGGTTTGGTTAATTAATGTTCCGATAATCGAGGTTCTACTGTAATGGTTACCTAGCATTCTCGCCATTAGTATTGGCGCGCGGCACTTTAAACATAAACTGAAACGTTAGTAGGTACGTTGAATAAATATCATTTTGATATTCATTTGATTAAAATTTGATATCAAGGAAAGGATTATCTGAATAAGCTAAAAGTTACATCTGACACGTCGAGCCTTGTTAATTATCAATCAAATTAAAATCAAACCATTAATTATTTTGCATACTGAATATGGGATCTTTTTCGGGAAACCACACAAGTACTCGACATTACGTTTATTTTAATGTGACCACTAATTAAATATATATCGTTAATGTTAATACTTAGTCAGTATATAAGGATAGCATGTGCTCCACAAACTTTAATGATAACATTATTTCTGATTACAATGATTAAAATATGAAATGCATATTATGCTGATGCTTGTTTATGGGTTTAAACATGTAATATTATATTCATATTTTCAAATTAATATTGCCTTATGTCAGGGTAAATTTTTGTAAGTATTTTTTGTACTAAAAATATTAAATAGCGGAACAAAAAATAAAGTAACTATGCCTAGTTTATTTTTCATCTTTTATATCCTGAAAGTGAGATAATATTTGTGGCATTATTTTCGTAAAGGTACCTTTTTTGGCGCCGGCGCTTACGCTTACTGCTCGAATACTATATTGTATCCGTACAATGTAGGACGTAAGCGCTACCTAAATAATGAGAAAACGTTTAAATGGTACCTTTACCAAAATAATGGCACAATTGTCTATGATTTGGGTGAAAAGCAAATCACTTTAAGCCAAAAGAAATTCAAAGTATACTTAAGGTGACGGGATACGCAAGCACGTAAAATTGAAGTGTTTTTGTGCAAGTTTTGTGATGAAATCAAAGCACTTGGGAGCGTGGATGTGGCATGATCTGATGGGATATATAGTCAGGTTTCATGTAAACATAATAGTTTTCTCCTGTATATCATAATGAGGTGTAAAAAAAATGGTGGTGATCCGTTATAGGGCATGATTGGTATCGTATCGGTCTAATTATGAAAAACATTACATTCTGTATTATATATGTGGAAGCTTTTTTGCAACTAGTTGATAAGTCTATTAACCTATGTATATTAGTTAGGCAATAAGCATGTCAAATAACATAAAATATGTCCCTTCCGATCATGCCACACCCACGCTCCCAAGTGCTTTGATTTCATCACAAAACTTGCACAATAGTAGTTTATGTAACTACGTAATAAGGGTCCTTAAAACATGAGTGTGGTTTTATGAAATGAGCCGCAGGCGAATTTCATAATAAGATCACACGAGTGTTTTAAGGCCTAATTACGTACAGTTGCATACACTGCTTTATCTACACTCATATTATATATATTAAATTAATTGTTCGGAAACCAAAGAATGACCGCCATTGTACCGTCATGGCCTACTCGATTGTGCCGGCGCTCGCGCGGGACCAATCGAGTTGGCCATGGCGGTAACATTATGTTATCAAATTCGATGTTCCAAATTTGAAACTCATTGCTTAACAATATTTGAGCATGCAACGTTAAAATTACGTTACTGCCGCAGATAAGAAACTTATCATAGTTAAATCGTTTGTTGTAATGCTTGTCATTGTCTACGGTTTTTGAATGCATTTTAGAGTACTTACAGTATGAGTGTAGATAAAAATACTTAAATTATACGTGTTTGAGAATACCGTCACCTTATTTTAAAGTTTGGATTGTGTCTCGGCTTTGAAGTAGTTTTAATGTTTAAATTAAAAAAGAACTCGATTAAAATTTCTTTATATGCATAAGTACTATAATAATCATATAATACCTACGTTTTAAGATTTCCAAGAACTAAACACACAACGAGCTCAAATCATTGCGACATTATCATAAAAAAACATGAGCATCTCCGGGTGAAGAACCAGTTTCAATTACCAACTTTTCTTTGCGACTCAACAAATAGATAAAAACAGAAGCAGCATACAAAATTCACGTGCACAACAAACACTCGACCGCAATGATAACTTTGTATAGGTAAATACATTTTGACCTCAGATGCGGCGGCATTTCCGTTCTATAAAAAACAAGACATTATTATCTTAAATAACGTGTTAATATGACTACATTGACTACCGAGTTATTTGATGAAGTATTGGAAATTGAGAATGGTAATAACGAGCCAAGTTTTAGTTTCCGAATCGACCGTTTGTTTTGTATCTACGAGGTGTAAAAAAAATGTTAGTGATTCATTTATTGGTATCGTATTCTAATAATTAAAAACCGGCCAAGTGCGTGTCGGACCACGAATAAGAGGGTTCCGTACCTTCAATGGAATAAGAACCTGATGCCTATGGAAGAAGTTTTTACCGATAATGTTCAAAACAATTTTCGTAGAAAGTATATGATAATGCGCATCTCCTCATATTATTTCATATTTTTTAGATCAAAGTTACAGGGGACACAGTTTTTCTGACTTTCGAAACGATTATTTCAGAAAATATTCACTTAATCACGAAATGGTCAAACAAATCTCAATGTTATTTTTAAAGACCTATCGATTGATGTGTCACATGTTGATATTTGGTTAGAAAATTTTTGAAATTTAGTTACATGTATGGAGCGCCACCCCCTAAATTTTTTTTTTCTAAATTTTACTACATAACCAAGTAGCGGCATACAAAATACACCTTATGTGTAAATTTTATTCAGATACGTCGTATAATTTCCGAGTAAAATGACTGTGACGTGACATACGGCCGGACAGACAGACAGACAGACATGACGAATCCATAAGGGTTTCGTTTTTTGCCATTTGGCTACAAACCCTAAAAACTTTCTCGCAAAAAAAAATTGGTTATGTATGGAGGGTTGGCCAGCCGGGACGACTTGTCCCATACAAAGAAAAAATTTTTTCGCGTACAAAAAATCTTTCTTCTACTTTTTCTTACTGGTAATACGATACAAATTATGTCCTTAAACGGATCACCTTTTTGTTACATCCTGTATAAGGTCACCTGTAACCAAATTCAAACTATAGTGTAATATACAGTGTGGAAAGATAAGTAGGGCCCTGGAGGGAAACTACCTTAAAACGTTGAGATAGCTCAATTCGCTGAAAGGAAACATTCTTTTATTTTTCCTAAAAACTAAAACTGCATTCACAGTTTTTTTCTTAATTTTCACTTTTTTTCATACTAATTGTATGAAAAATATTGTTATTATTATTTATGGGTTCTCTTGAGCCCTAAACTTGGTTAGTATTAAGAAGTTTTTATCCTTGTTGGAAATAGGATCGATTGGCATCAATTGTCATAAAAATTATTTATGGCAAAAATTACAAAATAAATAGTTTTTTTGTAAACTGTACTCTTTTCCAAAAATTTGTAAATGCAGTTATGTCCCTTTAAAAAAATTAAAGAATGTTTCCTTTCAGTGAATTGAGCTATCTCAACGTTTTAAGGTAGTTTCCCTCCAGGGCCCGACTTATCTTTCCACACTGTATATACATTTAGTTAAGAACGTATATAAATTTAAAAAAAAAACACGTCACTCAGGCGTTTGGCCAAAATTGCAAAGATACATCTGGTTTTCCCTCATTGTCTAAACGACCAAGACATATGGTTTAAATCGTAATCATTCTTCAAAAGGTACATGGAATACACAGTACAAAACGTGCCGTAGTTAGGTCATGTATTAGTTATTAACGACAGCTAGCTTAATATTCTCCAGCTGTGTAGGAAGTAGGTAAGGCCGAGCTCGTAAATCAACGCCCTTCGTTACGAACGTGTAACAAAAATATCGCTCGCGCCAATTTTCAGCAATGTTCATTTCCTTCGCGGGTCACACTATGTGATTTCTGTGTAGGTTATTTTGTAGGAAAACACTGGGTTTCTGATAGGATGTGGAGAATTTTTGAAACATCGGTTTATGGAAGTCGGTGGAATTCATTTTGTAATTTACCGCGTCGAGTACAATTTGAATATGCAATCTTTTAAAACACCAGTCTGATCGCTCTCACTGACTGAGATAGCTATCGAAAGGTAGAGCATCGCTTAAGAAATAAAATCAATTAAATAAAATCAACAAGTAAAAGCCTTAAGCCTGGTGGCCTGGCGGTAAGACAACAGACTTTCAATCCGAAGGTCTCGGGTTCAAACCCCGGCTCGTACCACTGAGTTTTTCGGAATTTATGTACGAAATATCACTTGATATTTACCAATCGCTTTTCGGTGAAGGAAAACATCGTGATGAAACCGGATCTAATCCCAACCAGGCCTAGTTTCCATCTGGGTTGAAAGGTCTGATGGCAGTCGCTTTCGTTAAATCTAGTGCCTACGCCAATTCCTGGGATTAGGTTTCCAAGCGAACCCCAGGCTCAATAGAGCTCGGAGGAAGAAGAAGAAATAAAATCAACAATTGCAACTCGATACTAATAATTACTGTTCTTCGTGGGTACGAAAATGTGTTATCCAAGTGTGTGTGTAAACCATAGCCAAATAGCACTAGACCCTACTCATAGTGTTGTGTTACTGCTGGTGAGTAAGGTTGCCAAAGAGCTCAAAAAGGACCCAGTGTGTTGACGATGAGGGACCCTCTTGTTCCTTTAGCCATCAACACAGTGAATCCTCCTATTTGTAAAGGGCCGGCAAAGCGCATGTGAACACCTCTGGAGTTGGAATTATCCATTGGCTACGATAGCTGCTTACCGTGAGGCGGGCCGTATGCTTCTTTGCCACCGTGGTGGTATAAAAAAAACCGTGGCTAGGTTGACTCACAAAAAGTGACACTTAGAGCATATGCATTGTGAAAGTTATTCAGGATATGAAAAGGTTACGTTGAAAACGAAGTCAATAAATAATGACACACAAGAAAGATAAAAACAAAGACAGGTTTCGTCTAAAAAAAAGGTGAAAAGAAAAAAAAGGAAAAGGTTAAAGGTAAAAAGGTTAAGGGTAAAAGGTAAGGTTAGGTGAGTACTGCTAAGTTGCAGACAGAGGACTCTTCGTGTAGGACCATTTATTCAAAAGCCTTACAATGGCCCTTAAAAATAATGAGATCACACAATGTCATCTAGTGTGTATTGATTACGCTTACGAAAACCTACAATACAATGTTTATGTACGTATAAACAAGCGATGTAGGTCAAAATGGTTCGATAACAAGTTGTTGTGCTTGGAAACGCTTAGTCAACATTTATTCTTTGTTAAATCTTTTTACTTGCCATTATGGAAGAAAATAATAAAACTAGGAACGGGCAGAATTCATAGAAAAAGAACCCATGTTTTTGAGTATGAATAATATTTATATATTATGTATTAAATAAAGCAGTCAAAGAAAATTATCAAGCAAAGAATAACTGAATTAATTCCAAGGAGCTTGGAGACCTGTTCTAAACAGGCCTAAAAACTCGAGATAAAATCTGAAAATTATTACTTCTGCACAAAAAAAATCGTTTTCATATTTGATGGCTGCAATTGAACAACAGAGTGCTATTTAGATTGAATTAACGTTAAAATTATAGTAACAGATGTTATTTTAAAACCATGAGGCCTATATTCAATGTATCATCTGTTCATAAGCATTCAATTTGATATTAATGAGGATTGGACCAGTAAAAGTGTCGTTCCGCTTATTCAAATGATCCTTGTTGAAATGATCCAGTTTATATCGCATAAAATATATATAAAAAAAAAAAAAAAAATTTTGTGCATTCGTTTTCAGAATTACAACTTGTTTAATTTTCGATTTTAAGCTTCATTAACTTTACAAAACAGTTTAGAACGGGGTATTTACCATGTGTATTTGTTTACACCGTTCCGTTCGCTATACCGTGATAATATATGTAGTACATGCAACTGATGCAACTGTGCCGAATAATCGGAAACTCGGAAAAACAAATATACATGATAAATACCCCGTTTTAAACAGTTTTTGTTATTGTTTAATTTTGATGATTGATCAAAATCATTTAATAACTAGTCCTATGGGTAATTTAAACATAACCGCAAAATGTTGTCTAGATATATCACAACGACGGAAAAGCAGCTATTTAGCATGTCACGATATAAAATACTATCCGTAACATGAGACACTATTTATACAATTTGCAACCCATAGAAATGATAATATTTGCCCTCTTAGCGTGTCAACTAACAATATACGTGTTGCAACAATAAGTCTTGTAAGCAAACTTTTTCCGCAGTTACACGGTATTACGAGAAATTGGTGTCGTGTGTGATTGCCTTTATAATGGTGGTCCTTTGAACATGAAAAGGCGGTTTATATTGGTATAAATCAGGTCATTGCAATTCTTAAGGAACTTTATTTAAATATTATGACATTAAATTAAATGAAACATCTTTACTTGAGTCATGAGTAGTTTTAAAATTCGCAATAAGGCTAGCTTTTTATCAACCGACTTTAAGATTTCAAAGGAGGAGGTTTTCAATTCGTCAGGATCTTTGTTTTGAACCGACTTCAAGATTTCGAAACAGGAGATTATCAATTCGTCGTTGATCTTTGTTTTTACTATAGCTTTTTTTGTTATTTTTTTTATAGATGTTCACCGATTATCGAAGACGTCTGGACCGATTTGTAAAATTATTGTTTTGTTTGAAAGAGTATACTTCACAATCAGCTTAGGATCTGATGATGGGATCCTGGAGAAATCGAGGAAACTCTTCAACTATTATAGATACACCTATAGTGATTTGAGTAGGTATTTTTTATAGTAGCTCGGGCATTTACTTTTGGAAAGGCTCAGTTAAGTCGGTTCCTTTTCGTTTAAAATTATTCGAAGATGGCTGGGCCAATTTGGAAAATTATTTTTTTGTTTTAAAGAGTGTACTTCACAATTGGTCCCATTGTCACCACTCCAGGTCAGGATCTGATGATTGGATTCCGGAAGATCGAGGGAACTCTTCAAAAATTATATACACTTATTAGTGATTTGAGTATTTTTTGCAGTAGCTTGGGCATTTGCTTTTGGAAAGGTGGAGGCTAAGAAGTGAAGTCGATTGTTTCTTGTTTAAAAGTATGTTTACCTCTGCGATGATATCTGCATACCATATTATTTCTTATATCTGCCTATTTAGATATTCTTAAAAACAATTTGTAGATACCAAACCGCAATACCGCAAAAATAATTTGTAGATACCAAATAAACCATTCAATTATTGAACGCACTCCAGTAAAGTAGGCGTCCCTCAGGGGAGTATTTTGGGGTCTACGCTATTAATCTTACATTCCTTTATCAGCTTTATTTGTTCATTATTTTCAAACATCCCACTATTGTTTAATTTTATCTTGATAGTACCTATTTAAAATGGTTTAATACAATTCTGTCCTTGTAAATGCGGACCATAACAAAAATTACGAATAAATTACTTGAACTTTTTATTAATATTTTTTTATTTCTTTATATATTTGAGAAAAGCACTTACACCTCAGCGGAAACAGGTATTTTTTGACTCGGAACTAGTGCCAGGTCTTGGCAAGCCTTGCCCTGGCACTTTTAGTACCTCGTCAGAAAATACCTTTCTTTCCGTACCTCGCCAATAATGTACTAATCAATTACTACTGTTGCAATAAATTAGGTAACATTGAACCGAGAAGCCCGGTAAAGACGATATTTCAACGTCTTTTACCTTTCACAATAAAGGATTGAACAGGTCCACTACCCAAATTTATATAAAAAATCACAACCATTCTCCTTCGTCCAATTTAGAGGCTCAATTCCTTGTTTCAATCCGTCTGTCATATTTCATACCGCATGCGACTATTTGTCACCTGCCCTCGCATTCCGGTCATTTTCGGGGTGGGTGAATTGGAAATCAGTCATACCAGATTATGCGAGGCCTTGAGCTTCTTAGTGCTACGACTTAAAAAAATATATAATGAACGGGGATTGTTGAGTCACTTGCCAGTATTCCGAATTTAGCCGTATAATGAATGACCGGTGTAAGCTAACAGCTGACGGCTAAGCGGTGACGCCGGTCATTAATTACACGGCTTAATTATGAACAATGGCAAGTGGCTCAACATTTCCGTATAGTGACATTAGTGACAAAATCCTAATGTTTTTTTTTTAAGTTTTCGCATATTCTTGTTGATAGGTGGTACCTACCCCACAGTAGTTACTTTTTGCTACGTATTAAGGTACAAACTGTTGCTCAAAATCGTTTCACAAAAACGTGGTAATAAATTTGTACGTCCACGCTTGCGTCTTATTTCACTCAAAACTATTCAAGATTAGACTGTTATTTATATGATTAGGGTTCAATTCACCTTGAACAATAGTACAATAGGTTGTTGTCGCATTGTCAGGTCAGTCTTACGTTGTGGGTGATGATTGATCGATGTGGTCAACAACGCAATTGATATGGAGTTACACAACATCATATGCGTTCTGAATGGAACCTTAATCCCGGGTATTGTGGTTGAAATTTAGAGGTGTCAAGAATATTTGGAACATTTGGCTAAAGGATGTGACCGACCAGATCTCTCTAAGAAAACACGTCATTCAGTTGTAAGACTAATTATAGGTAATTACTAGCTTTGGCACTGACTACGTTTGTAAAAAAACATTAATGGCACTTCAAGATAATTCTGCCCTACCACGCAAAATAGCTATTCATAAACTATGTATGTAGTTTAAATTCAAAATTAATTACGCGAGAATATCAATGGCTGTTTGGTAAAAAAATAATTTGTGACACATTCAAACTAGTGAGTCAAAGTAATAGGTATATGCTACTTGTGTTCCAAATTCATCAAGACCCCGAACATATATATTTTGCGATTTCGTAATAAACTTAACATTCAAACACCTACGAATCCAAATATTCCCACATTTATCATTTAATAGGAAGTGGGTAGAAGATCAAGTTTTTCTAAAATGGCATTAAACGAAGGTAATCTTCTAATTTACTGACAGTGGTTTTATTGATTTGACAAGCTAGCTACTTGTGCTTATTTTGTTAAACGATTGTCGTAGCTAATCTAGAATACGTCAGTTTTATCTCGCATTGTGATATATATATGAGAGCCAACAATAGATCAAATTCCGTCAATTTTTACCTGGGGGTTATTTATTGTCGTTTTATTTAAAACCATTATGCAAATATTCTGTTTGTCATCATATTTAATATGTTTTTCAAGTGCATTTGGTTTTGAAAGACGTCATGGTAGTCCCTTTTTAGTAAAATAAACGTTTCTGCATTCATAAGCTTTTCATGAAACGGGCCCAGGTCTAGAAACCTTCTAAGGCATTTTAAACGTATGACGTCTTCAAGTTACGGTAGACAAAAACCCAAAGAGAGCCAATTAAGATGAAGTAATTTTAGAGTATTTTAAGGTAACATAGGACTAGGAATGTCAACTTCACTCTTCAAAAACTGCCAAAACGAAAAAAAAACATTTTTTTTGTTTTATGTTACTTGCAGATATTTTTCTAGGATTATTTTGACCTTAATTTTATATTTAAAGAATTTGACAAAAAATACAATATTATTTAGCTCTACCTTTTCATATAATATTTTTCCTAATCGAAAAAATTTCAACCATACATATCAATCCTAAGCTTACTGATGGACACATTAACCCTCTAACTACCCACCCTTTGGTAACCGTTACCATAAACTCCATTCATAATAATTATAATGCCTATAACGGACACCCTGGAAAGTGTCCAACGATACCAGCGCGGCAGGTGCCCTCAATCGAGGACCGAACCCGTGTAAATGCGCATATGCGGTACATAGTGTAAACTAAGGTTAATGTTACAATAGCCTTGTGTTCTGACGGGTGAATTTGGTAATACATGACCGAGGACGAAAATACGTCAATCAGACTTTGCGCGATGAAATGGCATGTTATTTTAAAGGCTCGCAATTCTATTTTATAAAATAGAAACAGTAACTTATATTTTTTAGAGCGCTAGTAGCCTTAGCCCAGCTCGTACCACTGAGTTTTCGCAACTTATGTATTTACCATTTGATATTTACCAGTCGCTAGTGCCTACGCCAATTCATGGGATTAAGTTGTCAAGCGGACCCAAGCCGGGGCGAATGCTAGGAGGAAGAAGAGAGTAACTTATATTTTAATTCTGCATGTTTTATATCTAGGTACATTTTGAGATCTCTCATCCGAGGGATAACAAAACTTTTTATAAATTTACTGGTGACCTATTGATTCCCCGACGAATTATTCGCAGATTATCGATTCGCAGAGAAATGCAACCGGTTTTTCAATTTACTGGTGAACCGGTTATTTTTTTATACAAAATAAAAACCGATTTACATTCTCTATTCGCAGACAACGACGTGCAGATCGGTTCTTTGGTAGAACACTATTGGCCGAATTTCATTTTTCATAATAATCGTTTCGAAAACTAGTCTGTACGCAGAATATTAATTCGCTTCGCAGATTTTCATTTCGCAGAATGACCATTTTTTAAAGTCACGATTAGAGTGATTATGGTAATGATAATTATGAACTTATTAAAAATGTGAAACTTGCTAAGAAGCTATGTTGGTTTTTATTCCCACATCCGGTTTTAGACTAAATGTTCTCTAGGTAGAAGTAGAAGTAGAAGGGATAATACTAATAGGATAAGGGATCCAAAGTTTTGAACAATATTCAAACACCCACTAATCCCTAAAATCAATATCCAACATAACACAATTATTATAACATAAGCATTCATACTTAACTCGGATATTACTATAAATTCCGTCTACCATCTGCCACGAGACCCAATAATAAACGAAGGTGCTTAGGTTCCTCCATAGAACCAGACAGTCACGACTTCCACCCGAATATGACCCCTATTCTAATCACTTTAAAGCAGATATCCCTTTAACAGGTCCAAAAGAGATATTGCTCGCTACTCGTATGAAAGACATAAGTTTTTACGATTGAATAAATTTGGTCAGGCTCTAAATGAACGGATTTGGCTGTTAAATTTTACTTACAAAAGATATTGGTACTTCATCTTTTAGATTAATCGTTTTGAGGATGCTGAATTGAATAGTAAAAGTTTTGTAATCTTGTTTTTATTCGACTTTAACTATTTCAAATATTTTCCGTGTTGTGCTAACTTTTACTGCCCATTTTATTCCCTTACACGACGATTGTCGAGATAGGTAACTAATTTTATAGTTAAAAATCCCGTGACGCCTCAAATCCTATTTTTATAATTTCCAAATTTACTAACAGCGTACAAGGTCAACATTTAGAAAAAAAATCTGACCTTATTAAAAGCCGGAGTATTTTTAACGAAATAATTGGTGCTTTATTTTTAGGACACTGGGCCGTTATTTCACTTGACTTAAAAATATCTCTTTGTATAACCTCACCGTTTTTTAGGGTTCCGTAGCCAAAATGACACAAACGGAACTCTTATAGTTTCGTCATGTCCACGCCCGTCCGTCCGTCCGTATGTCACAGCCATTTTACTCAGAAACTATAAGACGTATCATAATAAAATTTACACAAAAGGTGTATTTTGTATGCCGCTATTTAGTTACGTAGTTTCGCTTTGCTAGAAAAAATATTTTTAAGGGGGCCGCTCCATACATGTAACTAAATTGAAAAAAAGTGTTTTTACCTAATATCAACATGTTATACGTCAATCGATAGGTCTTTAAAAATAACATTCAGCTTTCTTTGAACATTTTGTGATTAAGTAAATATTTTCAGAAATAATAGCTTCAAAAGGCAGAAAAATTGTGCCCCCCCCTGCAACTTTTGAATCGTAATTCCAAAAAATATGAAAAAATTTGGGAAGATGCGCCTTATGACATACTTTCTATGAAAATTATTCTGAACATTATCAGTTCAGCTATTTTTGAGTTATCTCCAAAAAAATTCTTCCATAGGCATCAGATACGACCGTTTGGTATTAGTTTGGTTCTTATTCCATTGAAGGTACGGAACCCTCCATTATGCGTGGTCCGACACGCACTTGGCCGGGTTTTTTTTTTATTAGGATTGAAAGCCAGAGCTTCAGAGTAAATAAAAATCACATCTTGTTTCAAAAAAAACACGTCGTGGGGACTTTTATAAAATGGCCCAGATACCCAGATACCCTAGCTAGATGAAAACATAAAGAGTGATGTATTCCAGCATGAAATTGGAGCATATTAAACTAAGAGAGAGGCTTCGCAGTTTCGTGTTCTCAAAGTTATGGGCCAATTGAGGAAATTTAATACGGGCAATTTGGAAATTTAAATGGGACTAGTCTAGCAAATTATGAGAGCTATTTTCAGTAGGACGTGATGTAGGTACAGTCAACCAAATTGATTTCTAGGCCACTCTAGAACCTTGTCACAATAGCTGGTTTGGTAGCGAATAGGTTACGTTTATACGTATCCACAGGCAACAGTCATTACTACAAGGTTCTAGAGTGGCCTAGGAATCAAATTGGTTGACCGTACCTACTTTAGTATTCCTATCTGTGTCCGCTAGGGATTGATGGTAATAGATTTTTTTCAACCTGCTCCACCGGTGACCAGAGGGCTGGCTCATTCCTCGCACAGCGCATTGGCATTGCCATTCAGCGAGGTAACGCAGCCATCCTTATGTGCACCTTACCAAATAGCAGTGACATAGGGGACCGTAGGCTGGGCTAGGTAATATTAATTAGTGTATTTTTTAAATATATATTGTTGTTTGTCCTTTTGTTTGTTTTGTTCTCAATAAATGTCCAGTACCTGCTACAAGATTTCGAAGGAGGAGATTCTCAAATCGTCGAGATCTTTGTTGTTTTTATTTAAATTATTAAAATAAATAAATATTATGAGACAATCTTACACAAACCGACCTATTACCACAGTTAACTCAATAAGGCTTGTGTTGTTGGTACTATACGAAGATATATATAATAGATAGATATAGATAAATACTTAAATACATAGAAAACATCCATAACTTAAGTATAAATATTGATGATAAACACATAAATAAATGCCCTTACCAGAATTCGAAACCGGGAACTCCCGCTTCGTAGGCAGTGCCTTGACAGGCTTTGCTATTCATTTTGACATCCATTTTGACTTTTTTAACTCCATAATCTACAAATTTATTTATCGGGACTACGTTACAGATTTCATTAATATTAGATAAGTAAACTGGAAATAGATGTCATATACTTCAGAAAAAATATATATAGTAGTGTAACTACTTAAAAATTGCAAAAAAAATTAAACAAAATAATAAGTACTCAAGAAATAAGCAGAAATCATAGGCAAGCCGGTGGAAATATGTCATCCTATAAACGCCCCGCCATTGGTAATAGTTACTTTGATTCATTCCTACAATCGCGATACGTAATTATTCAGTCTGTCCGTCTGGATATAACAAATGATGCTCATTAAGTCGCCGCTGGTAAATCAATCACGCGTGACCTTGCCTCGACGAAAAATGTTTTTACTATGAATTGTTTTGTGAGATTACAAATTATCAACATATGGTCATAGAGCTAGGATTTTTATGAGTAGTGGTCAAGTGTGTTGGTGAGCGGGAGATAATGACAAATCAACTAGTTAATCGAACAAGTGAAATGAGTCAACTAAGAGTGCACCTGCTCATTATTGGATATCATCATACTCTTAGAATTTGACTCTGCTTTTCGCCGCGTTTCTACTGGTGTCCACTCGGCAACGTAATCCCTAAATTGGAATTGACGTAGACAATATTTTTTACGGAAGTGACTGGCAACTGACCTTCCACCTTAGAGAGGAAACTAGGCCTTATGAGAATTTAATCAGATACGGTTTTTTTACGATGTTTTCCTTAACAACAAAACCTAAATTCCGAAAAACTCATTGGTACGAGCGGGGGTGAAGCCTATGCCTCAGGATTGAAAGTCGGACGTTTTAACGCCAGACGCTTCAATTTAATATACTTATAATAACACAAATCAATTACTCTATTTTTTAATAGTAGTTTATGTAACTGTTACGTAATAAGGGTCCTTAAAACATGAGTGTGGTTTTATGAAATGAGCCGCAGGCGAATTTCATAATAAGATCACACGAGTGTTTTAAGGCCTAATTACGTACAGTTGCATACACTGCTTTATCTACACTCATATTATATATATTAAATTAATTGTTCGGAAACCATAGAATGACCGCCATTGTACCGTCATGGCCTACTCGATTGTGCCGGCGCTCGCGCGGGACCAATCGAGTTGGCCATGGCGGTAACATTATGTTATCAAATTCGATGTTCCAAATTTGAAACTCATTGCTTAACAATATTTGAGCATGCATAGTTAAAATTACGTTACTGCCGCAGATAAGAAACTTATCATAGTTAAATCGTTTGTTGTAATGCTTGTCATTGTCTACGGTTTTTGAACGCATTTTAGAGTACTTACAGTATGAGTGTAGATAAAGTTATTTTGTTTTACTAAAAAAAACGGCCAAGTGCGAGTCGGACTCGCGCACCGAGGGTTCCGTACAAACCTGTAGGTATATAAGTAAAAGTTCACCCATCACGACAATCGAGTCATAGCTACGCGTTCATGACGAAAGGGATAGTAGCTTTAAAATTATTAAAAATATTTTTATTATATAATGTAACAGAAAATTTACGGTTTTCGAAATTTTTCCTTTATCTGTTTATAAGACGTTACTTCGTACCAAATTTCAAGATTCTGAGTTCACGGGAAGTACCCTGTATGTTATGATTCCCTTGCGAGTTTCGAAAATTTGCGGTATAAACAGCTGTATCTTTTGATTGCGTTGGCTTAGAAGTGTAATTTTTTCACAGCTCCAAGGGACAGTAGACTTGAGTATTTGATATAAGTTTTAGCTTGATACCTACACGCGTTCTTGAGAAAAAGGGTCTTGACAGCGGAAAGACGAACGGACGCACGGACGGACAACAAAGTGACCCTATAAGGGTTCCGTTTTTTCCTTTCGAGGTAGGTACGGAACCCTAAAAACATTTTTCTTTCAGAAACCCTATCCCTACCGTGTCCTTTCTAGCAATCAGCATAATTCCTCAGAATAAAACAGTAAACGATACTAGATGTAGGGAAGTGCCTTCGTCCTGCAATATGCTGGTGATTAATTACACGTCAGTTAGCTAATCATAAGTGATGGGACACAATTTATCGATATTTTATAATTAATTAATTTCGTATTATTAATTTGAAAAAGTGAAGGTTAGGAAAAAATGTTTGGTTTCAAAAACAGTATATCGTTGCATCACGTAATTTATAAGTATATACAATACAATACAATATTCTTTATTGCACCACACAAAGAAAAAGAAGTACAGAAACAGATTTAACAAAGTAAATAATGGTAACAACAGGCGGTCTTATCGCTATTAAGCGATCTCTACCAGAAAACCTTAGTGTAGCAGGAGATGGAGAACAGAGTTTCAGAAACAGGTAGTGCCTACATACTTTGTTGTCTCTTATTTAATGGCGAATAAAGGCGTATATGGATGGAGGTTTTACATATTTATTTATTGATTTATTCGGAGAACCAGTAGCTGATAATAATATTGTAGCTATATAGATTACAATTATAAATTCCCGCCAGGGGCCGTATTCTAACTTTAAAACACGTTTAAACACGATCTAACTTCAATACATCTCCAATGCATTGACTACAAAACGTCTGAATCATAAATATCTAAATTTGCTTGAAAATTATTCCGATGCAACTGCAATACAACTTCAATATTGGTTGTGTGTTGGAGTTATGTTTGAGATAGATTTTATCTATTTGTAATAACGGGACTTAACCGCGTATATATTTCTAAAAATTACCTTCGACGTTTCGAGGACGACATTGTCCCCGTGGTCCCGAAGAAAGACTGGCTCCAGTTGACATCAACATCTTCTAGCCGCGCGAGTTTTTCGAACTACCCGCACTTGGTCTTGATTATCAACTTGAACGTTTTGCACACTAGGGATGTCACTCGGTCGACATACAACACTCACAATGTCCGGCTTTCGAACCGGCGGTATTCGTTGACGCTTACATTTACTAATGACAGGATTCCATGTAGATGAGATCCTAAAACCATCGTCCCGATTGAAATTGCAGTGACGAAACGATTGGGATTGAAACGTCGAAGGTAATTTTTAGAAATATATACGCGGTTAAGTCCCGTTATTACAAATAGATATGTGTAAAAACCGTGAAAGTTTAAATCAGTGTTTTGTAAACCGGTACGGGCCGGAATTAGCAAACAAAATAAAACGTCTAGGATATTTGCGGAATAAACGAGTGCGAATAATAACGTCGTTGGTATTTTTAAATAAGTGTCGCGATTCGGACATTTTACCTACGTGTGTTAGAATAAAACCGCGTAAAGACATACCATTTTCGGCAAATATTCAAAGGGCTGCGAGCATCCGTCTGTTAAAACAGCTTATAAGAAATAATTATTCGGACTTGGACAAAGTGCAGTGTGAGTTGTACGAGGTGCATTGTTTGTGTAGTGAAGTGTTGACCCGAGATGATTTTGATTTACTCGATCGGATAACCTATGAACAGGCTGATCGTATTTTTGAGTCGAGTAGTGCGGGGCATGATAAGAAATATGACAGACTGCTTTGTCGATATGGAAGAAACGTGAGTACGAATCAAAATCAGTGCGACAGAAATACAACCACAGTTGTAAACTTATCAAGTGCTAGTTTGGATGATGCAACTGTTAGCGTACTGGAATAAGGGTTGAATTTCGCAATTACGCCTAAGCGGGTTCCGTATGAGGCTGTAATATGTAGTGTCGAGGAAACTATAACGGGTAATAAGGTGCCGTCGTGTGACGCGGAAGCGTTAAGACAGGATGTTGCCGTTATTCTTAGAAAAGCCAAATTGCCAAGGAGTAATACCACTGCGGAGGAGCGATCGGCCCTTAAGGATCTGAAGAAGAATGAGGATATCCTGGTTCTTAAGGCGGACAAGGGAAACGCCACCGTAGTGATGGACTCAACTGACTATGACAGCAAGATTCGACATCTACTGGATGACAGACTCGTATACAAACCTGTGTCGTACAATCCTACTGCTAGGGTCACTCGTCGCATTAGGGCTGTAATCAGGGACTACAGGGAGTCATTCGAGGAGGACGTTTTCAATCGTTTGTATAGACCAAAGATCGTACTACCACCTAAATTATATGGACTGCCTAAAGTACATAAAACTAATGTGCCTTTGCGGCCAATCGTGAGTCAAATCTCTTCCCCTACTTACGACCTCGCAAAGCATGTTGCGTCAGTACTGCAGCCTCTTGTGGGTAAAACGTCGTCTTATGTGAAGGACTCTCGTCACTTTAAAGACATTCTCAAGGAAGTAATTTTGGAACCGGAGGACGTAATGGTGAGCTTCGACGTGGAGTCGCTGTTTACCAATGTTCCAGTGAAAGAATGTCTTGAGGTTGTCAGAAAGAAGCTTAGCGATAGTGGCATGTCGGAGTCAATTATGGTGTTGCTAAGAAACTGCTTAGAGGGTAGTTACTTTTTATATTGTGGAAGACATTACCTCCAGATCGATGGGGTTGCCATGGGAAGCCCTGTAGCACCGGTTTTGGCAAATATCTGGATGGAACATATCGAAGCAAGTATAGACCTGCAGCAATGGGCAGTGAAGTTGTGGAAGCGGTATGTAGATGATGTCTTTTGTATTATGAAGGGTGGGAGGCAGGAAGTAGAGCAACTACTCCAACATCTAAATTCAATTCATCCTAAGATTAATTTTACGTATGAGTTGGAAGCACAGCGCAGTTTACCCTTTCTGGACGTCAAAGTGATTGGTCATACAGGTGGAACCCTAAAGCATACCATATACAGAAAGCCGACGCACACAGACAGGTATTTAAACGCTCTTTCTCACCACCATCCCCGTCATCTACAATCGGTTGTCAGCTCATTAGTGAACAGAGCACATGATCTGTGTGACCCTGAATATTTGGAGAGCGAGATGTCGCATATTCAGGAGGTACTTAGGTGGAATGGGTATAAGGTGAAAAAGTGGCAACCCAGACGAAAGGCAAGAGTGAGGCGTCCGAATGTGTCAAGACAACCAGCATTTTTGCCTTATGTAAAAGGGATAACGGATAAGATTGGAACAGTACTTGAGAAGTACTCTATAAGGACCGTGTACACACCGTTGTCGAAAATCGGGGAAAATCTAAGGTCACCGAAGGACGTTATCCCTTTTCAGTCACCTGGCGTTTATAAGATCGATTGCAGTTGTGGTAGTTCCTACATCGGACAAACGAAGAGAACAATAGCGGAAAGAGTCAAGGAACATATAGCAGCTGTCAAAAATCATCAGGTGAACAAGTCTGCCGTTGCTGAGCATTTACTGGAGTCAGGACCGGACCATTGGATTGAGCTTCATAATCCTAAAATCCTTTCTACGGATCGTCGGTTTTACAGTAGAAAAGTTCGTGAAGCCATTGAAATCAAAAAACACTGCAATTTCAATCGGGACGATGGTTTTAGGATCTCATCTACATGGAATCCTGTCATTAGTAAATGTAAGCGTCAACGAATACCGCCGGTTCGAAAGCCGGACATTGTGAGTGTTGTATGTCGACCGAGTGACATCCCTAGTGTGCAAAACGTTCAAGTTGATAATCAAGACCAAGTGCGGGTAGTTCGAAAAACTCGCGCGGCTAGAAGATGTTGATGTCAACTGGAGCCAGTCTTTCTTCGGGACCACGGGGACAATGTCGTCCTCGAAACGTCGAAGGTAATTTTTAGAAATATATACGCGGTTAAGTCCCGTTATTACAAATAGATATGTGTAAAAACCGTGAAAGTTTAAATCAGTGAGATAGATTTTGTTTTTAATATACTGTTTATGTATTTTAAAATTAGATTACGGCACCAGTAGGTATATATTTAGAAGTATGATAAGATTATCCACTCTAAAAATATTCTAACTTACACATTTTCGTTTCACATCTTGTAATTCAGAGTAAAAGTTTTGAGAACCTAAGAATTAAAACAGTAAACAGTCATATACGTCAGGACTTGCCTTGGTCCGCAATATGCCCGGTGATCAATTATATGCCAGTTAGCTAATCGATAGTGATGGGACTGATGGAACTCGCGATGAATTATTTCATCGATATTTTTGGAAAAGTAGGCATTGTGAAAAACTAACGCCTAATAACTTTTTGTTATCAAATAATAAATAGATTCCTTCTGATGTTGATAATTCATGGCGAATGGTCATTTAAATAAATAAAGTAGATATGTGTGTCTCGAAAAATATCAGTGGTACAAGTTACTCAAACCCTACGAAATATTGTTTGATACTTACCAGTCGCTTTTCATTGAAAACGTCGTGAAGAAATCGTATCTAATTCCAATAAAGCCTAGGTATTAGCCCCTGGATTGAGAAGTCATTTTAATTCATGGAATTAGATTGCCGAGCGGACTTAATCATAGCATAAGGCCAAATATTTAGGACCCGGGTATGTCCTTAAACTACGTCCGGACCTGGGTATGTCCTTAAACTACGCCAAAAAGAGAGGTATGGGTACTGCGAATGACATCTCGCTAAGTGTGGTAGGGCACGTTCAGCGAATATCATCGCTCAAATCTGGAGCAGAGCCCGACTGGGGAAGTACCTCCACCTTACAGAAAACTACAGCCAAATAGCACTAGACCCTACTCATAGTGTTGTGTTCCTGCTGGTGAGTAAGGTTGCCAAAGAGCTCAAAGAGGACCCAGTGTGTTGACGATGAGGGACCTTCTTGTTTCTTTAGTCGTCAACACAGTGAATCCTCCTTTTTGTAAAGGGTCGGCAACGCGCATGTGACTCCTTTGGAGTTACAGGCGTCCATAGGTTACGGTAGCTGCTTACCATCAGGAGGGCCGTATGCTTGTTTGCCACCGTCGTGGTATAAAAAAATAAAAATAAAATCGGTATATAATGATAGTTCAATAATCGTTGGGGATGTAAATAAAGTTTTCTACTATCATATCAATGATGTACCAACGTCGACACATACGTAAAACGAAACCTTTTCGTGATTTTATTGCAAAATTATGTGATGCCAACCCAACTTTATAGAGATGTTATAAAGTCCCTAATACAACATTTGTATTCAGTGGGCGATATTAAGGCTTTTCTACCACGAAAGACGTACAATCACGCATTTTAATTGTAGAGCCTTTTACCGTTCAAGCTATTTTCTTTTGTTTCGTGCTTACTAAATGAAATGTCCAAAGTAAAATGAACTCTAAATGGCTTAACAATAAAGTATGTAACCGTACGTTATTCAATCAAAAAACTGTGACTACCAGTGTTCAAGGATTCAGAAAGTCAAGAAACTGACAGCGAAATGCAGCTAGAAACGAACACAATAGCCAAGTCTCAGAAATTGCGTTTTGCTGCCACAACTTGCTATCTCTGATCGTACACTAAGCTTTGCCAGGAGTAGAAATGAACAAATGCACTTCGTCCGTGATAGGAGTCTCGAAAACTTGGTAGCCCCGTTGAGATTAAAGTCGATAACTTGACGGTTCTACGTCTCGTACAATCAAATGAAAAGGTACTTTTAATTCTTGAAGTTTTATCAAAACTTATTACTCAGTAAATTACGTCTTAGGCTGTTTATGGAGCATGAACTCGTATTTTAAGTCCAAAGTACTTAAGTCTAGGTTTAATTCTATCAATCTAGTTTCCCTTCAGGGTGAGAAGTCAACGCTTCTGCCAAATGGACCCCAGGCTGTATGGATACAGGCCGTGGTATAAAGCCGGGACAAACCCTAGGAGGATGAGTATGATGTACTTAAGTCTGGGTATTCTAATTTTAAAATACGTAAACAATAAATTAAAACACAATCTATCTCAAACTTAACTCCAACACACAACAAATAATCAACCAATATTGAAGTTGCATTGGAATAATTTTCAAGCAAATTCTGATATTTCTGATTCAGACGTTTAGGCGCCAGCTTTATTGCGTAGTTACTGCATTGGTGTTGTAATTAAGTTAGATTGTGTCAAAACGTGTTTTAAAGTTAGAATACGCACCCCCCCCCCCCCCCCACCCGTTAGACTCCCAATCCCAGTATGTTATATAATAAGTTTATGACTAACACATTGTTGCATATAATAAATTATATTTATGTGGCCTGCACACTCTTATAATTTCAAACAAAAAATTCGTACCTACTATTACTAACCGCAAAACTAACTAAAGACTGAGATTATAACGCTGTCTCCGTCACTCTTACTGCGGCCGTGCAAGTATTAAAGATAAGTTTTATGACCCTGAAATCGCCATCTTATTTTGGCCTAGGAGAGTAGTTTTGAATGAATCCAGGTTTTATTATTGCATTGAAATTATACAAATACAAATGCGATTATTGTATAACTTTTAACAATTCTTCTTGGGTTTAAAGATAGTGTAATAAAGGTTAGGTAGGCAATATTCTATCTTAGGTATAAAGAGTTAGGTTAAGCTAACTATTTATCTAAATCATATAAATTATGACACATGTGATTGGTATTTTATAACTCACCAAACAGCTATGTGTTCAAAACGAAATGTCATTAATAAACGGTTTCAAACTTAATTATTACATTTAGGATATCGATAATTCATCACATCACTAGCACGAGAAATTATTGAAGAGATACGATATATCGTTGCGATTAGTATCGGTCGATGGAGGAACCACGACCTAATGCGTAATAAGCCGACTTGATTGGTTTCTGATATTTTATGTTGCATAGAACTATTAATACTTACTTAGACTTTGCTGATTATACAAACATACTACATACTATACATATATTATACATACTTATTGTTTTTTTTTTCAGCCGACTTCAAGATTTCGGAGGAGGAGGAGGTTCTCAATTCGTCGGTATCTTCAATTTTGCTTTTCAACCGACTTCAAGATTTCGAAGGAGGAGGTTATCAATTCGTCGGGATCTTTGTTTTTGCTATTTTTATTTTTTATTTTTTTTATGTATGTTCACCGATTATTCAAAGACGGCTGGACCGATTTAGAAAATTATTTTTTTGTTTGAAAGCGTATACTTCACAGTTGGTCCCATTGTAACCATGTCAGGATCTGATGATGGGATCTTGGAGAAATCGAGGGAACTCTTCAACTATTATAGGCACACCTATGGTGATTTGAGTATTTTTTACAGCAGAACGAGCATTTCGTGTTGGAAAGGTGGATGCTTAGTAAAGTCGGTTCATTTTTGTTTAAACTTATTTTTTTGTATGTTCACCGATTATTCGAAGACGGCTGGACCGATTAGGCACATTCTTAACTCAGGCATTTGCTTTTGGAAAGGTGGAGGGTATGTGAACTCTGTTATTTTTTGTTTAAAATTATTAATTTAGTGTCAGAACGGTTGCACCCTTCTAAGACGCATATAAAAATAAAGGATATGGTGGAGATTTTTTTATCCCGGAGTCGCGACTTCGAGTCCCACCTGAGGCAATGGATTTTTCTACTTTATATTTTTTCTTTATTATATTTTCAAAATATGATAGAACATAATAAAGATAGGGTTCATCATTATATATAATAAAACTAAGTTGAGAAAATGTGCGTGCCGATAAAACTTAAAAAGGAGTCCCAGCACGATAAAGGGACTTATATAGTGTGATAGCCCTTTATTCCCCCTCGAACAAGAAAGTTCCCGTTTTAACCTAAAGGGTGTGTCTTTAAAGATATAAGGGCTTTTCCAACCCTTCAACTCGGAAAGTAAGTGTAGTGGCGCCATCTGTTGTCGAGTAGTTGAACTTCATTCATTGTCCAAAGTGGCGCCATCTGTTGTCGAATAGTTAAATTTCATTCATTGTACACAATATGGACTTAAACGAACGATTATTCCCAAACTTTCTCGAATATCCTAGCGCCAACTTTCTCGAATATCCTAGAGCCTAGCTTTCTGAATATATAAGAGCCCGGTGTCACCCGCCAGAGTTAGTTTGATTTAAACAGCGAAACAAGCGATTTCGAAACGAAAAAGAAAGAAATTATCTGTGTGTGAGCCTTTATTTTGAAGTATCACGTGTGAGTATTTTTAATAGTGTGTTTAATTAATTCTCGATTTCAAAAGCGAAGAAGAAAAAAGTTATCTGTGAGCCTATAAAGGCACAATAATGTGAAATATCAAATGTGAGTATTTTTAATAGTGTATTTAATTAATTCTAATGGTTTTTTTTTGTTTTAATTGTAATTTCCTTAACTTTCAAGTAGTCGCGCGGCGTTGAATCGATGCCTTCTATATACTTTGGCCGTAAACAAAATATCGCGCGACCGCTTGAAGATTAAATATTTTTTTTTTCTTTGTCTCAACGTGCTCCACGTTTACGTAACAATATATTTATCTATAAAATGTTCATTTAATTTATATTTTACAGAATACAATGCCTAGACGTAAAAGAGGTGGAGATCTTGCCAGTTCTGCAGCGAAACGGCGGAAACAAAAAGAAAATCGAAGAAATGAAACGGAAGAAAAAGCGAAGAAAGAAAAGAAAATAAAAGTATTGAAGAATCGAGCATTTTAAAAGATAATCTAACAAAGGAAGCATTCCACTACGAACCGACGAAGAAATATTACGATCATAAATATGTTGTGATCGGAAAAATGAACATTTGCCAATTTTGCCACGCGAAAAAATTCAGTAAAGAAACACCAGGTCTCTGTTGCATGAATGGAAAAATTCGATTACCACCACTGGAAGCACCTCCACAGGAATTTCTACATTACATGACCGGGGAAACACCAGAATCAAAACACTTTCTTCAAAATATAAGATCATACAACTCCTGCTTTCAAATGACTTCTTTCGGTGTTACTTCGACTGACACTAATAGAGACAAATTTGAATATGTATTTTCAATTCAAGGGCAAATTTATCACAAAATTGGATCGTTATTACCAATGCCTAACGATGACTATAAATTTCTGCAAGTATATTTCATCGGAAATGAAGAAAACGAAATTGATCAACGATGTACAAATTTTATTGGATTGAAACGCGAAATAATCCAAGATGTACAGAGGATCTTACACAAATACAATCAACTGATTTACATATTCAAAACAACACTAGACCGCATGATTTCTGATGACTATAAAATTGTAATTCGAGCCGATAAAAGACCACGTGGAGAACACGAACGTAGATTTAATGCACCTCAGATAGATGAAGTCGCCATCGTAATTGTGGACAATGAAAATACAAGCCGTGACATAATTGTACAACGAAGAAGAAAAGGACTACAACGCATTGCAGAGACACACCGTTCATATGATGCTCTTCAATATCCGTTAATATTTCTGCACGGAGAGGATGGTTATCATTTCAATATAAAACAAATTCATCCTAAAACAGGCATAGAAACAAACAAAAAAGTCACTTCCAAGGAGTTCTATGCTTACCGCTTTATGATCAGAGACAATGAAATATACAATCACATTCTCAACACTCGCCGTTTATTCCAACAATTTCTGGTAAATATGTACGCAAAAATAGAAGCAGAACGGATGCTTTATATAAGACTGAATCAGAAGAAACTACGCACAGAAGAATACATCCACCTTCGAGATGCGATCATAAATGACGGCAATATTGACGATATTGGAACAATGGTAATCTTACCCTCATCATACATAGGAAGTCCAAGACATATGCACGAATATACTCAAGATGCCATGACCTACGTAAGAAAATATGGACGACCTGATCTCTTCATAACATTTACATGCAACTCATCATGGCCAGAAATCAAAGAACAACTAAAATACGGACAAACCTCCATGGATCGACACGACATGATAGCCCGAGTTTTTCGACAAAAACAAATAAGATTTATTGAAGTCATCACAAAATACCACATCTTTGGAACCGTTAGATGCTGGATGTATACAATCGAGTGGCAAAAACAAGGATTACCTCACTCACACAATCTCATATGGCTACACGATAAAATTTATCCCACGGATATCGACAAAATCATCCAAGCTGAATTTCCCAATCCACAAAATGATCCGGAACTATACAACATAGTAGTGAAAAACATGATTCAGGGACCATGTGGACCATTAAACTTCAATGCGCCATGCATGAGTGATGGAAAATGTACAAAAAAATATCCAAAACCATACTTGGACGATACAAAAACTGAAGATGACGGCTATCCCAAATATAGAAGACGATCACCGAAAAACGGTGGCTTCACAGCAAAAATACGAATACAAGGCAGAGAAGAACTGGAAATAAATAATCAATGGGTAGTACCATATAACCCACTACTTTCCAAAATGTTCCAAGCACACATAAACGTTGAATATTGCAATTCAGTAAAATCTATTAAATATATATGTAAGTACGTAAACAAAGGTAGTGATATGGCCGTATTTCAAATAGTCCAAAATAGCGAACAAAATAATAGAAATGATGAAATCCTCATGTACCAAATGGGAAGATACATCAACAGTAACGAAGCAGCGTGGAGGATTTTTAGTTTTCCCATACACGAACGCGAACCAGCTGTGCAACATCTAGCAGTACATTTGGAGAATGGACAGAGAGTTTACTTCACAAAAGACTCGGCTAGAAAAATTGCAAGCGAACCACCTCAGAACACAACATTAACAGCTTTTTTCCAACTTTGCCAAACGGATCCATTCGCAAAGACGTTACTGTATGTCGACGTCCCTATTTATTATACGTGGGACAAAACAAGGAAAATTTTTCAACGACGAAAACAAGGAATGCCAGAAGAGGGTCATCCAGAAATAATGAAATCTAACGCAATAGGTCGAGTATACACAGTACATCCAAACAATGCCGAATGTTTCTATCTCCGAATGTTGTTACACGAAATACGGGGACCAACAAGTTTCACAGATCTCAGGACTATTGACGGCTACATATGCCAGACTTACAGAGAAGCATGTCAACGTTTAGGATTATTGGAAAACGATAACCACTGGGAATTAACACTACAAGAAGCCACACTCACAGCTTCAGCTGAACAAATTCGAGAGTTATTCGCCATAATTCTAACAACATGTAACCCATCAAACCCAAAACAGCTATGGGACTCTTTCAAAAGGAATATGAGTGATGATATATTGTACCAAATCCGACAAGCTAATCCAGAACTGACTATAGAATTCAATGACGATATCTTCAATGAAACACTCATTCGCTTAGAAGATAAATGTTTAGCAATAAATAACCAGACCTTAGTAGAAATTGGAATGCCAGCACCACAAAGAAATACTTTCAGTGTGCTAAACTACGAAATTACAAAGGAAAAAAGCTACAACGTCAATGAACTACTTGAATACATTGCTCACAACAAACCACTCCTCAATGACAATAAAAAAAAAAAATTACAACGTTATAATGAACCGAATAAATAACAACACTGGTGGAATTATTTACTTGGACGCACCAGGAGGCACCGGTAAAACGTTTCTAATAAATCTAATACTGGCGGAAATACGTGCTGAAAAACACATCGCACTGGCACTAGCATCATCCGGCATTGCAGCCACACTTATGGAAGGAGGACGAACTGCCCATTCTGCCTTACAACTACCGTTGAATATAGCCGAACAACAATTCCCGGTATGTAAAATCTCAGGAACATCTGGACGGGGTCAACTTCTAAAACATGCTAAAATTATCTTCTGGGATGAATGCACCATGGCCCATAAAAAATCACTAGAAGCCATGGACAGAACATTACAAGAATTGCGAAAAAACTCTGAAATGATGGGAGGAGCTCTACTCATACTCTCAGGAGATTTTCGACAAACACTTCCAGTTATTCCCAAATCAACACCAGCAGACGAGATCAATGCATGCTTAAAAAAGTCACATCTCTGGCCGCAAGTACAAATACTGCAATTAACAAAAAACATGAGGGTTGAATTATCAAAAGATGAAACAACAGCACATTTTGCTAAAATACTTTTACAAATAGGCGAAGGTACATATCCTACTGACCAAACGACCGGCCTCATTGAACTCAATAGTGATTTCTGTAACATAGCCACTACTGAAAACGAACTAATCGACAAAATTTATCCAAATATTATTCAGAACTATACCAACGTAGAGTGGTTATTTCAAAGAGCAATTTTGGCCACTAAAAATAATACTCGTATTGTTGACGATATCAATTTTAATATTCTAAAGAAAATACCTGGTGAAGATAAAGTATATAAATCGATCGACACGATGGTATCCATTGAAGAAAGTGTCAACTTTCCTACTGAATTTCTAAACTCTTTACAAGTACCAGGAATGCCATTACACTGCCTTCGTCTGAAAATTGGATCTCCAATCATACTACTCAGAAATCTCAACTCCCCAAAACTATGTAATGGAACGAGGATGATCGTAAAACAGCTATCGAATAATGTCATTGAAGCTGAACTTATTTCTGGAAAGAACAAAGAACACACAGTATTTATACCTAGAATACCACTGATCTCTTCTGAATTGCCATTTCAAATTAAAAAATTGCAGTTTCCAATTAAATTAGCCTTTAGTTTTACAATTAACAAAGCGCAAGGGCAAACTTTGAAATATTGTGGCATCAACCTCAAAGAATCCTGCTTCTCTCACGGTCAGCTATATGTAGCTTGCTCAAGAGTAGGAAGTTTGAAAAATTTATATATATATACCCCGGACAATAAAATGAAAAATGTTGTTTATAAACAAGTAGTGTAAATAATGAGAAAATGTAAATACATGTAAATATAGAAAATGTTTTCAAAATATTTTTTTTACTTTTTACGTCATAGTATGTTTTTTTATTTCATCTACCACGTAATCTCATATCAACTCCCGAGCGAAGCCGGGTATCATAGCTAGTATAAATAAATAAAAGTAACATATATTAGGAGCAAAGTAACATTAAGTACAAGCTGTATTTATGGTAATCCTCGATATTAAAAAAACATTTGACACTATCAAGTTAATAAAGAATGTGATATAGAATAAATCACATACTAATATAACATTGGTAAATGAGAATGCCGTTCGGTACACAAAAGAAGAAAGTGGAGAAGGAGAAACTAAAATCACATTAGACGAATTATTTCCATCTCAATCTCAATTATTTTGTATAGTGTAGCTTACACGCGACCTAAGTTTCACAATTTCCGTAGAAGGTGATTAAGTTTTATGCCTAAGAACCGTAACAATGAAGTGCCTAGTTTGAATATTAATACCTAACTGTTAATATTGTTTTGCACGATCGCAAACTTCATGAGAAAAATATCAAATAGCAGTAAACAGCGTCTCACAAATAACTGTCAACGGAAACAATATTTTAGCTCGAAATATCGTTTATTCATTACAAATCCGTGTCATCTGGGGCATAATGAACTCTCAAAAGTAAGGTTAATTAAACTTCGACGATGCCCGGAACAATTAATGGCAGTGGGGAAATTTATATCAAGCGTTTCTTCACTAGAAATGGTGGGATAAAAGGCAAAAGCGGCGGGCGTTTTTAAAGGGCCTAATCAGTAGGTTACAGAAGGGCGGGGGCGCGTATTGCGACACTGCTGTTGTTTTAAACAGGTTTCAAGTCCATGTTTTGGTCGAGTCGCTCACATAATATATATAGATTTGAATGAACTTGCTTTGGGCTTGCTTGGTGGCCAGTACCACACCGCTCGCCGCACCGCAATTCGCGCCGCCGGTGCATGTATCGAGTCTGCTGCCTCGCATCGCACCACGCACTTTTACTTAAGGAATACGTTTTTAGGGTTCTGCAAATTCATAATAGAAACTATTGACAATTGCTTACGAATATTAAGATTCCCTGTTCCCAGCGCTAACTTTCTGCAAAACAGTGAATAATTTTAGTACATTTACGTTACCTAAATAATTTTATTTTAACTGAAAATAGATATCATATATTTCAGAAAAAGTGACCAAACCCTCCGGTGTCCGAGGCCAGATCTGGCCTCGGACACCGGAGGGTTTGGTCACTTTTTCTGAAGTATATGATATCTATTTTCAATTTATATGTATATAGTAGTGTAACTACTTAAAAATTGCAAATCAAAAAATATTGAACAAAATAATTTGATTTGCTTCAAGATTTATTTTATTTTATTTTTTAATTTGTAAATTATATTAAAATCTAAATATAGGTACTTTTTTAACGTCCTAAAACGTGTGATTTTACACATCCTACCCGTTGTTTCAAATGCTTAGTAAAAATATAATTTTAACCGACCACTCTCTTGTAACTTGCGCCGCTTTCTTAAAATATTGGACGCCAAAACCTTCTGTCAGTATTTCGATAAAGACTGGAGAATAATAGCCTGTTGAGTTAAGGAACGATACCGAGATAGATCAACTATAAAAGTGCATACAGAAAAAAAACACTAACTTAAATTCAATAGCCATAGACCACAAAAATAGATTTGATACTTTTAAATACTGACAACGTTGTTCTTATCTAGTTTAAGTCCCAAGCGAATTGCAACATTTTGTGTAAACTAAGATCCCATCAAAAACATAAATGTGAAAGGCTGCCAAGTTCGATACTATGGGAATGCTTCGCCTATAAAAGAAGTGAGATCTGAATAAGTACCAAGTTCCATAAAAATACCTCAAATCATAAATAGTTATAGGAATGCACACTTGATTTCCAGCAGTTTTTAAGGTACATTTTGAATAAGTATCACGTTACATAGAAATACCTAAAATTATAATAGTCAGAGAAACGCACACCGGTATTTTTAGCAGTTTCCTGATAACATTTATTATTTTCAGTACTTTTTAATGATGTTACTTGGCAAGTTTTCACACACCACACACCTTTTCAATGCAATGAATCGACACCTTTGGACTGCAATATGTCAAGTATATAATTTTCTATTAAAACTTGCCAAGTTACATCATTAAAAAGTACTGAAAATAATAAATGTTATCAGGAAACTGCTAAAAAAACCGGTGTGCGTTTCTCTGACTATTATAATTTTAGGTATTTCTATGTAACGTGATACTTATTCAAAATGTACCTTAAAAACTGCTGGAAATCAAGTGTGCATTCCTATAACTATTTATGATTTGAGGTATTTTTATGGAACTTGGTACTTATTCAGATCTCACTTCTTTTATAGGCGAAGCATTCCCATAGTATCGAACTTGGCAGCCTTTCACATTTATGTTTTTGATGGGATTTCATTTATTTTTGTTAGGTGTAGGTTCTTTATATATTATTTTTTTATCACTTTTGCTTTAGGAAATGTCTCATTCCACTTAGGTATGTACTTTATACTATAACCCTTTATACTAAGCGTCTAATTCTATTTTACTATTTATTTATAGGTGATTTTTACAAATAAACTGGCTCCCTACACCTATAAAATGTACCTACTTACATATAATTACATACATCAATAACGTACTTTATTCTGTTTGTAAGTACGCTACCTACATAGATAATTAATAACTTGGTAATACCTACCTCCCAGTATGTATTATAATTGGTGGCCTATTATGTAGCCCTAGAAGTGCACCATCCCATCTCATCCCGTGGCGTATCGGAGGGTGAGATGGGCAGTAGTATATATAATTCCATCTTAGAGTATATATGATTTCCATGTTCTTGAATCTGCGATTTTATTAGTTGTAAAATTAGAAATTATTTAGACTGCGAGAAAAAATAGTCTTTTCATTTTTGTTTGACTGATTTAGCGCACCTAGTGTACCTAGCGACCTGCTTTGCACTTCGTAAATCGTGGGTTCGGTTCCCGCTACAGACACACACATAGTGGTAAACAATTTTATTGTTCTTGTCTTTAAGACAAACATGTATTGTCTTAAATTGGTATGTACCTAAATTTAAATAAGTCTTATCTCATTTCCACTCCATACCTACTTATAGTAGAACAAAATTACACATTCGTTGTTTTCGAAACTGACTCACACTTGGCCGTTTTCAGATTTTTACTTTATTTCGACCTGAAGACAAACCTTCTAGCCAAATTTCAGGTCGGTACGACCATCGGAAGATAGACCCATTTAGTTCATTATGACTTCATAGTAGAACAAAGTTACACCTTCGCTATTTTTAAAACTGACTCACACTTGGCCGTTTTCAGATTTTTCCCTTTATTTTGACCTTAAGACATATCTCCATGCCAAATTTCAAGTCAGTACGACCATTGGAAGTGGTCTAGGTTTTTGATGAGTCAGTGAGTGAGTGTATAGTAAAAATAGCGATTTTCTGACGTCAATATCTCAAGAACTGCTATAGGTAGAATAATGAAATTTTGTATTCTAGACAATTAAGGGGATGTTAACAGACACTCGAAATTTCATATGCGTAGATAAAATATATTTTGAGTTATAGGGTGGTCGAAATTGGCCCGAAATGGTTCGTGTAATATAAACCCACGGCCGGTGTGTCGCTTTTTTTTGCTCGAACTTGGCGGACACACTGCCGTGTGTCTAGATATTATTTTAAGTTCACAATGCCATATTTACGTATTAAATTATGCTAAATAGGTTGATTTGTGTAAAATGGTCATAATGTGCATAATGATGAAATATTTATTTAAAATATAAAAAAAAAAATATTTACAAAATGTGTTTAGAACGTAGAATATGCAAATTTATTTACCATTAATCAACTACCTATGTACGTGGTTTTAATTTACCTCTATTTAGAATGCTTTCAGTGCTTTTCAATGTTTTGTCGTAAATTTATATTAATGTTGAACCAATTATATCGACTGAGTAATTGCCAATTGGTATTTTGGTATTTGTGCTACATCGTATTTACTTCTAAGTTAAGTTAGTACCGGAAACTATAGGTCTAAACCTAAGCAAATATGTTGTAATTGTAACGATTTTATGACTGTTTGTTTCATATAAAAAAATAATAATATTAAAATTATTCCAATTCAACTACCCACCATACGCTTTATTAACCGTGGGCCGTATTCTAACTTTAAAACACGTATAAACACGATCCAACTTCAATACAACTCCAATGCATTAACAACGCAATACAGCTACGGCATAAACATCTGAATCAGAAATATGAGAATTTCCATGAGAAATATTCCAACGCAACTCCAATCCAATACAACTTCAATATTGGTTGATTGTTTGTTGTGTGTTGGAGTTATGTTTGAGATAGGTTGTGTTGTTATTGTATTGTTAATGTATTTTAAAATTAGAATCCGGCACCCTGTGTGTGCACATGTGAACTTAACAAAAAACTAAGTATTAGTAGCAAATCCGTCACTTGTTTTTCAAACCATTTCTTAAATTAAGCAGATACGAGTATTCTTAACATTATTCTCCCACACACTAATACATATACGTACTGAGTATCTTAGAGTGCTGTAATTTAATACGGCAGATGCGAGCAAAGCCCTTGTTATTAGCACTTCAGAGGGTTATTGTGGTGCTTAGAATACGATATAACACCTTATTATAACTTAGAACAGTAGCTTCGAGGAGCATATTAGTAAACAATAAGCCTTATTACGATTTTAAGCTAACATGGTCATTAACATTACAAAAACTATTTAAAACGGAGTATTTACCATGTATATTTGTTAACTTTAATATAGGAAACTCTGAAAAACAAATACACATGGTAAATACCCCGTTTTAAATAGTTTTTGTAATACGGCTTAGTTTTCATTCGAAGATATAACATTTATATGACTAAAAACAGAATTAAAATTTATTTATTTAAACTATATTGCATAAAAGAAAACCTTATCGTACAAAAGGTGCACTTAATGACATAAGGCATTCTCTAACAGTCAACCTAAAAATAATTAATATTTTGTTGAAGTTTTTTTTACAGGATATTTCCTAATTATATTATTTTGCATTTACCAAATTTTTTAAATGAAATTGTGGTAAACTACTTAAAGTACTAAAAATACGGCTGGTATTTAAAGTCACAACCAAAAAATAACCATAATCTAAATTGAAAATAGATGTCATATACTTCAGAAAAAGTGACCAAACCCTCCGGTATCCGAGACCAGATTTGAACTGGCGTCTTCAGCTTTCGCGGCTGACGTCCTGACCACTAGACCACCCGGTCACGGCGGAACTTGACAAATTTTCTCATGTATATGCAATCTCTGAATTTGAAACGGCTAGGCGCCGTTGACCATACTCTAAGGGCATGCGCAGTACGTGCTTGCACCTCCTATCCGAATCTCTTACGTGATTCTGGTATAGCGAGAGAGATGGTGCTGCCATCTATGAATCTTGAAGCAAATCAAATTATTTTGTTCAATATTTTTTGATTTGCAATTTTTAAGTAGTTACACTACTATATATAAACTGAAAATAGATGTCATATACTTCAGAAAAAGTAACCAAACCCTCCGGTGTCCGAGGCCAGATTTGAACTGGCGTCTTCAGCTTTCGCGGCTGACGTCCTGACCACTAGACCACCCGGTCACGGCGGAACTTGACAAATTTTCTCATGTATATGCAATCTCTGAATTTGAAACGGCTAGGCGCCGTTGACCATACTCTAAGGGCATGCGCATTACGTGCTTGCACCTCCTATGCGAATCTCTTACGTGATTCTGGTATAGCGAGAGAGATGGTGCTGCCATCTATGAATCTTGAAGCAAATCAAATTATTTTGTTCAATATTTTTTGACGTGCAATTTTTAAGTAGTTACACTACTATATATAAACTGAAAATAGATGTCATAATATACTTCAGAAAAAGTGACCAAACCCTCCGGTGTCCGAGGCCAGATTTGAACTTGCGTCTTCAGCTTTCGCGGCTGACGTCCTGACCACTAGACCACCCGGTCACGGCGGAACTTGACAAATTTTCTCATATATATGCAATCTCTGAATTTGAAACGGCTAGGCGCCGTTGACCATACTCTAAGGGCATGCGCAGTACGTGCTTGCACCTCCTATCCGAATCTCTTACGTGATTCTGGTATAGCGAGAGAGATGGTGCTGCCATCTATGAATCTTGAAGCAAATCAAATTATTTTGTTCAATATTTTTTGATTTGCAATTTTTAAGTAGTTACACTACTATATATAATCTGAAAATAGATGTCATATACTTCAGAAAAAGTGACCAAACCCTCCGGTGTCCGAGGCCAGATTTGAACTGGCGTCTTCAGCTTTCGCGGCTGACGTCCTGACCACTAGACCACCCGGTCACGGCGGAACTTGACAAATTTTCTCATGTATATGCAATCTCTGAATTTGAAACGGCTAGGCGCCGTTGACCATACTCTAAGGGCATGCGCAGTACGTGCTTGCACCTCCTATCCGAATCTCTTACGTGATTCTGGTATAGCGAGAGAGATGGTGCTGCCATCTATGAATCTTGAAGCAAATCAAATTATTTTGTTCAATATTTTTTGATTTGCAATTTTTAAGTAGTTACACTACTATATATAATCTGAAAATAGATGTCATATACTTCAAAAAAAGTGACCAAGCTGAAGACGCCAGTTAAAATCTGGCCTCGGACACCGGAGGGTTTGGTCAGAGATTGCATATATATGAGAAAATTTGTCAAGTTCCGCCGTGACCGGGTGGTCTAGTGGTCAGGACGTCAGCCGCGAAAGCTGAAGACGCCAGTTCAAATCTGGCCTCGGACACCGGAGGGTTTGGTCACTTTTTCTGAAGTATATGACATCTATTTTCAGTTTATATATAGTAGTGTAACTACTTAAAAATTGCAAATCAAAAAATATTGAACAAAATAATTTGATTTGCTTCAAGATTCATAGATGGCAGCACCATCTCTCTCGCTATACCAGAATCACGTAAGAGATTCGGATAGGAGGTGCAAGCACGTACTGCGCATGCCCTTAGAGTATGGTCAACGGCGCCTAGCCGTTTCAAATTCAGAGATTGCATATACATGAGAAAATTTGTCAAGTTCCGCCGTGACCGGGTGGTCTAGTGGTCAGGACGTCAGCCGCGAAAGCTGAAGACGCCAGTTCAAATCTGGCCTCGGACACCGGAGGGTTTGGTCACTTTTTCTGAACTATATGACATCTATTTTCAGTTTATATATAGTAGTGTAACTACTTAAAAATTGCAAATCAAAAAATATTGAACAAAATAATTTGATTTGCTTCAAGATTCATAGATGGCAGCACCATCTCTCTCGCTATAACAGAATCACGTAAGAGATTCGGATAGGAGGTGCAAGCACGTACTGCGCATGCCCTTAGAGTATGGTCAACGGCGCCTAGCCGTTTCAAATTCAGAGATTGCATATACATGAGAAAATTTGTCAAGTTCCGCCGTGGCCGGGTGGTCTAGTGGTCAGGACGTCAGCCGCGAAAGCTGAAGACGCCAGTTCAAATCTGGCCTCGGACACCGGAGGGTTTGGTCACTTTTTCTGAACTATATGACATGTATTTTCAGTTTATATACAGTAGTGTAACTACTTAAAAATTGCAAATCAAAAAATATTGAACAAAATAATTTGATTTGCTTCAAGATTCATAATCTAAATATTATACTGAATTGGACAGCAAAATAATCTAAATTCACACCAAGACATCGCTTTGATGTGCATTCAGATTATTTTGCTGAGCAAGTTAGTTTTTTTTATATACGGAATAATATTTCCCAAAAAATATTAGCCAATTGTGAGTTTGTTTACCTATCTCAATAATATAGGACGTCTCGAACATCACTGGTTCGGGGTTTAAGTGGCATATCCTGAGAAAAACATAAATAATATTGTTTTAAAGAACGTCCCACATAAAAGCATAAATGGAATTTTCCATGCATATTGCTCTTGATACATAATTGAAATCGTTACGTGTATCAATTTTCTACTTAACTGGTGTTACGCCTACGTTCAAAGTCAATTATAATATTGTGTACAATCAGCAGACATAGAATTTAATGGCCTCCTAGCCCAGTCGCTAGTGAAGCCTCCTAGTCTAGTTCGAATCCTGGTCAGGGCATTTATTTGTGTGTTTATCACAGATATTTATTCCCGAGTTATGGGTGTTTTCTATGTATTATGTATTTATATATTTATATCGTCGTCTAGTACCCATAACACAAGCCTTATTGAGCTTACTCGTGGGCCTTTGTCGATTTGTGTAAGATAGTCCCATAATATTTATTTATTATAGAAGTTTTTGTGGAAATAATGTCAACTAAGTAGGGACTTCCTTCCAATATCAGATTAATCGATAACTTTCGAAGTGACATTTCATAACAATTAAAAAACTTGCGGCTAAAGTAAAAATTAGCATGTATTCTGATAACTACCAATCGTCGTTATGTATTAGATTTTTTTTTTTAAACAAAAAATATTTTTTACTACTAAAACAAAACGAATGAAAACCATTTTCATAATCTATTTATAATAACTTCATCCTGTATATTGTATAATAATATTATGCAACTTGCAAAGTAGTATTATTAATTTGTAAATCCTAACTGTCATAAGGATTAATCGATATATCGTTGGGACGTCCCTACGTAATTTTCACGCAGACTAAAAGTTATATGTCTGACAATTAGAGTACTGACATCTTCAATTTAAAATGAACATTCGTAGATCGTCTATGTTTGTTATGAGATTTAGTTTGAGTCAAACAAAAAGTTGACGATCGTATGCTATGTAGATACCTTGTGCCATATTCTAATTTTAAAATACATAAACGACTCATTAAAAACACAATATATTTTAAACCTAATTTCAACACACAACAAATAATTAACCGATTTTGAAGTTGTATTGGAGTTGCGTCGGAATAATTCTCAAGCTAATTCTGATATTTCTGATTCAGACGTTTACATTAACTACGCCATACGCACTCGCTGTACGGCGTAGTTAATGCATTGGGGTTGTATTGAAGTTGTATCGTGTCAAAACGTGTTTTAAAGTTAGAATACGGCCCCTTGTCACAGTCAAATCGGAGACTCATTATTATATAATTCATATCATGAGCGGCATTTCAACTTAAAATCATTATTTGTTACGAATGATTTAGTTGATAGTAACAACCCTACTTATAGTGTTGTGTTCCTGCCGGTGAGTAAGGTCGTCAGAAAGCTCAAAGAAGTGTTGACGACGGAAGACCGTCTTGTCCCTTTAGCCGTCAATCCTCCTTTGTAGTAAAAGGTCGGCAACGCGCATGTGTAACTTCTGGAGTCGCAGGCGTCCTTAGGCTATAGTAGCTGTTCACCATCAGGCGGGCTGTTTGTTTGCAACCGTCGCGGTATAAAAATATGATCCTCTTTAAACATGAACATGAACATAGGTAACACACCCAGCCAGGGACATGCCTGCTCCGGACAAGCCGGCATACCGGGGGGCACAAATTTGTGAGGAGACACGCTCTGGGATCGGGAAGGACGAGTTACCACACGCGGCAGTAACCCACAATCTTAACACACCCACAGCCTTAAGCCAATATAGGATATGAGGAGAGATGGGTTAAGATGAAGAGGGTTGAGCGTTGATGAAATACTGCTAGTTGCTGTTCTTAGTCTTCGCTACTTGAGGAAATGTCGAACTCTCGCTTCTGCTCGCTTTCTGTGTCTAATCTGTGATTGATCATTGATCAATCAATAAAAGTCGATAATACTCTTCGTTCGTTATATTCCTGTAGAGGGGTAGAAGTAGAGCTTGTATATGAAGACGCGTTTTATTTGTTCCCAGTTTGACCAATGTTCTTAGCTGAATTTTTCTTGTAATACAGTCGACTGAAATATTTTAAAATTTTACTCATTGCGCCGATCGATACCTCATGGATGTTGAGTAACTTGGATTATTGTACGTTTAGTTTACGGCCTGTCATTTGTCTTATTACAATTATTGTCTCGACTCCAACATTTGATAATCACTCTGTGCGATGCCTTCATTCCCTTAATTCCCTTCAATAAAAAATAAAAAAAATAAACTGCAGATCTATACCACTATTCACTAGACACCGGTCGCGTAATATCTTCATCGACTCATTTAATTAGAGCCAATACACAGAATAATTTCAAATCGAAACTAAGACACTGTCACTTGGGTCACTTACATAGCTTGCCGATAGGCAAGTTTATGTTTTTAAGAGACGAAGCAAGTCTCCACAAAGGGTCCATTTCTTAAGGTGGTTCGTCTCTTCGGGTCACTTTAAGGTAGCAGAAGATCCTTGAGCTTGTTTTTGCAGGCATTAGCAAATTTCCGACATTTGACTCCTCAAATATTTTTTCGGCTTTTGGTTTTGTCGAGTTTATGAATATTCTTGTAACAAGTGTCACGGGGTAACATTGAGAACAAAGCACCTTGTTTTCAAAACTCTTGAGTAGGTACTGGGTTTTGAAACCATCTGGCCGCGTCGTAATAAACTGGTCACTGTACAAAAAAGACACCATTGTCTGTCACCAGTGTGACCACGCTGGGGCCGCCTACTTATTTTATGTATTTTTACTGTCTGCTTTATTTCATTCTTTATTTTCAATCAAATATAACGTTATAAAGTAGGTATATTGGTACGTAAGTAATTTTGAACCAAAGATCGTTGTTAGCATGTCGTGCTTCATCTATTTTCAAGTGCGATAAAAGTAATATCTACACTCCCCAAATCCACTAATTAGTACAGGTCACTATTCACTTAGGCACAGGTCATTTTACGAGTGTATAATATGCATTACTAATTCACTCATAAATTATTGGAACCAAAACACTGCTGAAATAAACATGATTAGACGTGAAATAAAAATGTAAATTGAATGTGCTTTTTGGTAGCCTTTTTTGGTTGTATTTCTGGTGAGATTAGTTTCAACTTCACGAAGGGTCAGACAAGACTAGACAAGAAGGAACTTATACATAAAGTGGCGTACACGAACATTTCAAGAAATTGGCCTTCGTGAAGTTGAAATGAAACTAATCTCACCAGAAATACAACCAAAAAAGGCTACCAAAAAGCACATTCAATTTACATTTTTATTTCAAGTCTAATCATGTTTATTTCGAGCAGTGTTTTGGTTCCAATAATTTATGAGGGAATTAGTGATACATATACGCTCGTAACATGACCTGTGCCTAAGTGAATAGTGACCTGTATAATTAGTGGATTTGTGTGAGTGTAGATATTACGTTTATCGCACTTGCAAATAGATAAAGCACGACATATTAACAACGATCTTTGGCCCAAAATTCGAAGTTCTGTAAAATTACCTAAGTACCCATCTAACTACTTTATAACGTGATGGAGGCTGTACAGAGTTATCGTGGTTGCACTCTATCAAAAAATAGGTTTCTGGCGTCAATCCGATACATCAAACGACCATGACATTGGTTGTCAGAATCACAAAATTTGTTACAAAAAAGAGTATAAAAATATGATCCTCTTTTGTAACAAATTTTGTGATTCTGACAACCAATGTCATGGTCGTTTGATGTATCGGATTGACGCCATAAACCTATTTTTTGATAGAGTGCAACCACGATAACTCTGTACAGCCTCTTCAGCGACAAAATGTGGAAATGCCACCATTAACTTCGTTTCATATAAATTTGACATTTATGCTGCCTCTCGACAATTTGCAATACAAAGTTACAAAGTCAGTGTAGAGTTAGCGTGTTTTAACATATCAATTTGACATGACATGATCTAGAACAATAACTACAAAAGCAGAATCTGAACAAGTGAAATGACACTTTTTACAGGTCCAATTTAGAATATGATCTTGAATGTGGAGCTGAGTGAGTCACAATGGCTTCAGGCTGCTCTTCCCGTACGGTATGGCGGTTTTGGGATCCGCGCGGTTGAAGGGCTGGGGGGGATACGTTTCTTGCATCAGCTCACGGGGCTGCGGATCTTGCCACTCGCATTTTCCCTGTTCATGGTGGCAATTTTCCGGTCCCGTTAGTATCTGACGCGCTTGCGAAGTGGTCGAGCACGGTCCCTGGCGGTAAGCGGCCTGACAATCCTGCCATTCAAAAGCAATGGGATGACTTGTGGAGCAGGCACGTTCAGGCTTCGTTATTGAGTGGTGCGTCGGGGGCAGATCTGGCGTGCCTTAAAGCCCTAGAACGATCAGAGTCTGGAGCATGGCTACATGCCCTGCCTTCGCCTCAGCTTGGAACGCTCTTGGATAACGATTCTTTAAGAATTGCAGCGGGTCTTAGGTTGGGGGCGAAGGTATGCCAGGCTCATCTTTGCCGGTGTGGGGTAATGTTGGAGGAGAACGGGCACCACGGTCTCAGCTGTCAGAGGTGTGCCGGGCGGTTCCCGAGGCACCACTCGATTAACGAGATCGTGCGGCGGGCCTTGGTGTCGGCAAATGTACCGTGCGTCTTGGAGCCACCGGGGTTGAGTCGCACGGACGGGAAAAGGCCGGATGGCCTGACTTTAATTCCGTGGCGAATGGGGCGCTGTCTTTTATGGGATGCAACTTGTGTTAGCACATACGCTGCATCCCATTTAAGGCATACCGTCAGTTGTGCGGGTTCAGCGGCAAAGTTGAAGCACGCGAAGTACGCCGCTTTCGAATCCGCATATGACTTTGTGCCGGTGGCCATTGAGACAGCCGGACCCTGGGGGGCAGAGGCGCTCAGCTTCTTCAGGGAATTAGGGCGTCGTTTGCGAGAGAGGGGCTGCGATCCTCGCTCGGGATCGTATCTGGTTCAGCAGGTCTTCATTGCTATTCAGCGGGGAAATGCGGCGGGAATAATGGGGACCTTTGAACCGGGTACGATTCGGGGTGGGCTTTATTAAAAAAAAATTGACATTCCATTATTCTAGTTTTTAAGTTGACTTTTTATGTGATTCTGTCTATGTGTGTTTTTGTGTATATTTATGTCATTCTTTGTTTAAATTCTTAAATTGTAAGTTAGTTTTAAGTTGACATTTTGTATAAAACATGTAATGACTTTGGTTTCAATAAACTAATAATTTATTTAGAATAGAATAGAATAAAATATAGTTTATTCGTAGACACACACGGACATAATACATTGGTAAAGAAGTAGAAAAAAAGAATGTGCCACAAAATGGCCTCATTTCAGCATGGTGCTAGCGATAGCCAGCGCTAATCTTCCGATGAGACCATCAGGTGAGAAAACCACGACAGGTAACACAAAGAAAGAAAAATAAGATACAACAAAACAAGGAATTAATCAAATTACAGTGAACAGCTTATCAAAACAAAATACAACATGAACATATAGAAAGTTTGAAAAAGCTTCCGTAGTGATGACGATGCTTTAACAATATAATTGGCTGACATAAATGTAGGAGTAGATTTAATAATGAATAGTCAAGAAATTGTTACTCCCACGTAACGATTATGTTATTAGGTAATCTAGTAATCTATATCGATCATTGTGATATTATATTTATTGAGGCAGAAGTAGGTTATCTAATTGGAAAATATACGTTTCTACTTACTTCATAATAGTTGCGGTAAGCTTAATCAAATTACATTGCTAAAATAGGATCATGTCATGATTTTCAACACCTACTGACATTAATAATTTAACCAATCTCCGCTACTACGGTTGTCTGGAAGAGATCACTTCTAAGCGATAAGACCGCCTGTTGTTTTGTAATTTTTCTGTCCCGATTTCTTTTATAGGGGTGTGCAGAGCATAAAGAGTATTTCATTTATTTATTTATTGTCATTGTGAGTCAATCAACTTTTTATCGCCCCTGGTAGACGGAGAGCTGGCCACGTCAGATATGACACAATAATGAGAGCAACGAAACCCCTCTAGTTAGTTTGCTATACTATGCTTATTTCTAGATCCGGACATCTGGCAGCTGTAAAGTGGTGGAGGTCAAAGAATGCAAATAACTCGAAGAATACAAATCCTAGAGTTCTGGGTTTGATGCAATATTATGGTAAATCATGTAATTAATTAGACTATATCATATCCAAAAGTTTCTGTTGGGGGAAAGTAGTGCCAAATGATGTATAATGCAATTTTTAGTTAGTCGCCTACTGTTTTTGTTTCCGCAATAATAGACAATAGTTTTTAATCTAATGTTAAAATATAGGTCCTGTCCTCTATAAATAACTCAACTTTGGCAGTTTTTACCTATTTTGGTATTACTTTTTTCCAACTTAAAAACTTTGTTGGTCTGTCACTCTGACCTCCACCCATTAAAAGCTGCCAGATGCCCGGATCTAGCAATAAGGATGGTAAAACAGTCTAACAAGACAGATTTCATTGCTCTCATTATTGTGTCATATCTGACGTGTCCAGCTCTTAGACCATGGTTGCTATGGTTCCTTTAAGAACAACTAATTTTTTATGAAATACGTGAAAATGTCCCCCGGACAACCGGGACAGAGTAAACCATAGTAAAAAATTGATTCACCATTTTATTACTGTATATTTTATTTTAATTGGGCCAAAGTTACCTTGCCTTAGATCAAAGTGACCCAACCCTTCGGTAACTACGAAAAATGAAAAATTCAAACTCTGTATTGGGGCGGTATTTTTTAGACGATTTAATTATGCAATCACGACAGCAGTACAATTTTACTTAAGGTATGACTTTTATACGCCTCGGTCACAGGTATTGTAATCGATACACGTTTGTAACGCGCTATAAAGTGATTTTATTTTGCCCTTAACACTTATTTGCATAGAAAATTTGAGTTTATAGCTGTATAACAGCGATGAAATTTAACACCAGACTAATAAATTTACTTTAGAACATTTTCAATTGGTTATTTTTATGTGACAACTTACCAAAGATGACACAATTATGTCATCATTTTAAACCCTATTACATTAAAATAAGGTTCGCTTAGAGGTATTATATCGTTTGATATTTGATGGTGTAGAAAAGGTAGTCAGATTGCAGTGTTGATAGGTTTGTAGTTTAATTTTAATCACTTTATTGTGAATAGGATTTGCTTTATTATGCTATAACATGTTTAATAAACTTTAAAAGCGATTTAACTTTACCAAATGTTACTTTTCGACGGAAAACGGACCAGTTTCCAGAATTTCCGTTATGTAATTCCATCATCAAATTCTGACCTGATGACAGTGGCACTAACTGTGATGTACCCTTATAAACAAAACAATTTTAATACAGCGCAGCTGTCTTTGATTAATCAGAGACCATACAAAAATCCAAGAGTAAAAAAATCGAAGAATTCAAAACCTGCTCTTTTCGGTTTAAATACCACTGCTCAAAGTCTTAAATATTTTATTTTTAATTTATAAATGAAATTAATGTAAAGTTACGCCACACATTCTACGCTAAACCTCGCCAAGCTGTGACGTTTAATGGTACAATGGCTAGATGCGTTCGTTGTTTTGAACAAAAAATAAAAAGCAACTTAATCTAACTTAACCATTTTGTATTTACTAACTTTCTGAATTTCTGTGCAAATATTTTTGTTGAATATAATAGTAGTTTATGTAACTGTAACGTAATAAGGGTCCTTAAAATACGAGTGTGGTTTTATGAAACGAGCCGCAGGTGAGTTTCATAATAAGATCACACGAGTGTTTTAAGGCCTAATTACGTACAGTGGCATACACTGCTTTATCTACACTCATGTTATTTATACTAATTGCCGTGTTCGGGAACCATAGAATGGCCGCCATTGCACCGCCATGGCCAACTCGATTGTGCCGGCGGTCGGGAGGGAAAGTTCCGGCGGTCGGAGGGGAGCGTGTCGGCGGCCGCGTGGGCGCGTGCAGGTGTACATTATGTTATCAAAACTCATAACACATCAATGTAAAGTTAAAATTACGTTACTGTCACAGATAAAAAGCTTATCATAGTAAAGTCGATTGTGGTAATGCTAGCCATTGCCTACCGTTTTTGAACACGTTTTAGAGGACTTACAATGCGAGTGTAGATAAAAATAATTATTAGCTTTTGTTGTGATTTTACAAGATTTTAGTAGTGTATTTTATAAGTCTTTTAGGAAAAATATTTTATTCTACCCTAGTGTTTGTCCCAACTTTTTTCCACAGATCTATTGAGCCTGGGGTCCGCTCGGCAACTTAATCCCAAGAGTTGGCGTAGGCACTATTTACGAAATCGACTGCCATCTGACCTTCCAAGCCAGAGGGGAACTAGGCCTTGTACAACTAAACAAGCCGGGGTTTGAACCCGAGACCTTCGGATTAAAAGGCTGATGTCTTACCGCCAGCCCACCAGCGTTTTTTCCAGCATACTTCAAATTGTCGGATACCACAATTTGATAATGTTACTAACAATAGGTACAGAGTACGCCTTTGATATCCAAACTTCGCAGCGGCTCGATGTCAAAGCCCAGCGAATGATTTTCGTGTAATTATTTTAAAATCTCCCCTTTGCTTAATTAAATTTTCTCTGCGACAAAAGTTTCCAGTCAACCTTTCTGAAGTTAGGGATTATACATTTTAAATAGGAGAAGTTCAAATTTGATTGTGAATCGATGAACAAACGGAGATATGATAACTTTGACGGGTTTTGTTTGAAGTTGATCCGGAAATCAGGTATTTAGGAAGCTTAGGTATCTCAGTTGTTTCTTTGATCAACTAATGGACTTAAGTTTTTTAACAAGCTTTTATTTAACTCATTGTGATTTTCAGTCTGAACGTCTGCCGCATGTCAACAGACTTGTGGGCTAAAATAACCACTGAGTGGGTGCCTCACGAATCAAACCGAGGACCCGGCAGACCTCGACGGCGATGGCGGCATAACTTGGACTCCTTTTTGCGAGACTGTCCAGAGGTAGCGCTAGACCGGCACGACTGGAAGAAAAGAGGGGAGACCTTTGCCCAGCAGTGGGACACAATGGACTCATAATAATAATAAATAGTTTGTCAGTTAGTTTGTTGGATTGTAGTTCAGGTAAAATTTTGCAATCTAGATTTGAACCTGTTTCTGATATTCGTTTGAGCTGATTCGTTTCAGTTTATCCTAACAATACGTCCCCAATTAGTTATGTCGCCAAATGGCCTGCCTTTTAGAAAGTTATCACAAAGTTAGCAGTGATAACCGATAGACATATGTCTACACAACGTATCACAGTCTCAAGACAAATCGGTTCCAATTCTGTAAACATATGCACATTCTGTAAGCACTGCTTTGGTAACAATTTTCACGTCACGTATGTTGAACAAGATACATTTTTTGTTAAAATTTGTCACTTAAATCCTCCTCAAATCCTACTTGATTTTATTACATTTTCTATTTTCAGCGACTTTCAGGTACGGCGAGGATTATAAGCGAAGCCGAGGCTTTCAGGATTTCAGCAAATTGTTAAGGAAAAACGCCTTATGAAATTTTTATTTTCGTAGAAGCGTCTGCTAACGAACACGCGAATCTGCACGTAGTCGGAATATATAATTATGATAATATGATTCTGTTGATCGTAGTCTATAAGAAAAATTGGAAGTTGAGTATTCATTTGATTGGGAACATTTGCTTTGCTTCTTTCATAGTTTGTGTTGACATTGTACATAGTTTTTTATATGTATTTATTGTCTATTATTTTATGATACTATTTTTGTATTTAAATTTGAAGGCTCCTGTTGTCATGATTTTTCAATATCTTTTTGTTCTTAATGTCAACTGCTTGATTTTCTTGATTAATCTTATTTATAAACCCATTAATAGCAATGGAAGCCTTTATAGTTTGCATCACTTACTGATAGATACTCTTATTATTTTTTCTAATTTCCATAACATAAACATTGTCTAGAAGAGAATCGCTTTACATCAATAACGACGCCTCCTGTTGTTTACTTCGACTTTGATTTACTGAGTTCTTTTTTTGTTTTCCGTTTTGACGAGTTAAATAATACTTCAATTTTTTTTAGATATAGTTACATCTTTTGCCTGAAAATTTCATGTAATGAGGTATGCAATCAAGACATGTTTAATTTTTGTGCTCAAAATTACGAAGTTAAACTTTTAAGTCATCTACTGGTTAACTTAAAATTTAACTGGACTAAATATTGAACCATAAAACAAGCTTAAATCAAGCTTTAAAAAAAGCCTTTCTTTCCGAACGAAAATCAAGCTTAAAGGACAACAATTTAAGTCCGAGACCGTATCTTTTAATTTTCGTGTCCACGTCGTTATTTATTTATTCATAACTACTTCCAAATAAATTTATCATATTATCAAGAGTAAAATTCAAAGTCTGACACACAAGAAAAGAAATCCACTAAATTTTCTTCAAAACTGACTCCAAATCTCGCCCGGCCTTAATTCGCCTTGAAAGTTTTTCCTGCTGTTTTGAACTTACTGCCAAGATTAATGTCATTAGGATTAACAACCTTTTTCTGTAATCTCCTTAGCGTCCAACTAGAGAGAGCTTCTGCGTTTGAAGTCTGTAGAATAATAAATATATAGTGTGTCATTATAAGGATAGATGAAGTTTATCTTTGCTTTAGGTATTAATATTTAATAGCCACTGTCCGCGACTTCGTTTACATTGAAGTTCTTTAACCCCCATAATAAATTCTACCTAAGCAATAAAAATAATTCTATATACTTTTTTGGGTTATAAACAATTTGTGTGAATAGAGAGAACTGAAAAACGTCCAAACATATAAAATCTCACCTTTATAATATAAGTAGAATGAAGTTTATTCGCTATGTGCGAAGTGAATGGTGGGGGAAACGGAAACGATCGCAGTGCACAATGTGACAAGAAATTAAGCTGCAAAGGGTTCTGTTCAATATCAAATTTTCTAAATATTTGACGTCACCTACACTTGGTCAACTGTCAAAATAGTTAATCAGCCAGAGACATTTCATATAAGCAAGGAGTACAAGCCATTCATAAAAAGAAAAAAAGGTGACCCAGCCAAAGAGACACAATACATACTCGTTTACACAATACATATATACAATGTCAATGACCACACCAAAAATCTACTTATTTCTTATATTTTACAGTATCTAACAAAGCCGTATTCATAAGCAAGAGGGTAATAAATGACAACATACAGAACGACTATAAAATTCATGAATAAAACACATCAATTCAAACACCAAATGCAAAGTCAAGGTCAAAGTCAAAAATGTGTTTATTCAAGTAGGCATAGCAACAAGCACTTTCAAATCGTCAGTTACAATTATGCAACTTGAATTTGATTGCAAAATCACTTTTAACTTAATCAATTCCAATAAAAATGTCAAATCTATTCTTAGCATGTTCCATTTTACAATTGACTTTATTCCATTTCCATTTGTAATACAAATATAACTGATGGTATTCAAATAGCATAGCGAGCGTGGGTCGAGGCTCCCCGCATGTGTTATCCAGATTTGTGCTTGAACCAAACCAATCCAAAACCAAATGTATGACCAGTTTGACGGAGTTGACTCTGCAGATACACAGTTAAAGAATATGCGAAGAATGCTGCGTAAAAACTATAGTATTTTGAGTATTTATCAGGAGTGACAACGAGAGCTAGCAATGACTCTGCATCTAATAATCATTACCAGGTGAACTATCTTTTGATTAATTCTTATGCCCATTTTAGAGAAAACATTGTCAAATATCGTATGTTAACCACGGCTAACAGTTTTTAGAATCCAGTAAACAGTTTTTAGATCCAAGCTGTCGCGCTTATATCCCGCAAGTCCACATATACAAACATGAAAGGATTGGAAGCACTAGCCTTGAGGTCACGTGACACTGGAACTACCATCTATTGGCTAGCTTGTTCGGCGATGAGAATAAGAAGTTACCCGTTGGGACCAAGAAAACAGAAAGGTCACTTGTTTGGAAAACTGCTTCGAGGTTGGTAATTGAATCATATATTACTTTTAGAAGTTTACACAGTCCTGGATTTAGATTGTTTGCTGTAGTTTTCTAAAATAAGACATTTCTTTTCAATGACGCCGGTTCTGAATTCGTTGTTTTGGTAAATTGAATAAACTTTTTCATCACTCTTCCTTGTTCACGTGTAGACTTAGCCAACGTAAAAAAATACCCTTAGCTAAACAAGGAGAACCCTGTCAAGCGACCAAAAGGGTACTTGATTATTTAGTGGAGTACGGGAACGCCTTTTCAACCTATAGAAATGACATAAATCACAAGTCCGATTTTATTTTGTGACCTGTTGGAATACATTAAGTACTAATAATAAAAAATATTTTCTAACAATTGTTAGCATTGCGCTAGGTATAATACATGTATTTGTTTGCTACACATATAAAAGATTATGTAAGTTCTGATTTAAACTTTCACGGTTTTTACACATATCTATTTGTAATAACGGGACTTAACCGCGTATATATTTCTAAAAATTACCTTCGACGTTTCGAGGACGACATTGTCCCCGTGGTCCCGAAGAAAGACTGGCTCCAGTTGACATCAACATCTTCTAGCCGCGCGAGTTTTTCGAACTACCCGCACTTGGTCTTGATTATCAACTTGAACGTTTTGCACCGTTTACATCCCTAGTGTGCAAAACGTTCAAGTTGATAATCAAGACCAAGTGCGGGTAGTTCGAAAAACTCGCGCGGCTAGAAGATGTTGATGTCAACTGGAGCCAGTCTTTCTTCGGGACCACGGGGACAATGTCGTCCTCGAAACGTCGAAGGTAATTTTTAGAAATATATACGCGGTTAAGTCCCGTTATTACAAATAGATATTATGTAAGTTATATTTTTCTTCACCAGGCTATCGCTATTTACTATTGCAACATAACTTCACATTTTATAACGGTTTTGTCAAGAGCATATGTCGTCTTAGCCATTTGTAATTCGTTTAGAATTCAAGGTCACTTATATTTGGTCCAATTGTTTTCGATTATGCTCACATAATCTATTGACCAAACTGTTATAAAATGACACACGATGTTGAAATAGTTGAATGCAATAGTATGTATGTAAAGGAAAATATATCTCGTATAATCTTTTTTTGTTGTTATAAACAAATATCTATATAATACCTAGCGCGACGTCAAAAACTGTTAGATAATATTTTTTACTATAAGTAATCATATCATATTCTCTAACTAAAAAAAAAATCGCACTTTTGAGTTATCAAAGCTCAAAACTGTTCGCGTACTGTAGTAATTTATGCCAAGTAAAAATTAAATTCTGTCAAACTACCTGTGTCAGAATAAATGTTTTTTGTGTTTAGTGTTTTAATAATTTTATCACACTAGACTGATAAAGATATTATTGTCCTCAGGATAACCCATATACACTTTGAAACCGCGCAGAAATCGCTATTTTGGTACACAGCTGTCTACGACTTGGGTCACCTTTATGGCTTTCGCGAAGTCCTTTGCATACTTTTTAATGCCCAATAAATCCTAAAAAAGTGCTGCTCGCAACCCAGAGATCCTTGAACAAAGCGATAATTTTCTATCATGCCACATAATAAAACAACAAACAGTAAACTATTTGCAAAAAAATAAGCGTTTTTAGGGCTAGGGTAAAAAAATGTAATGCGCCAAAAAATCTGCTATTTTAGAATTTTGCGAGTAAAACTAGTAAACAGATTGAAGTCTATATTAACGCCCGTGTTAATATAGACCACGATGTCTCTTGTATTTCATAGGCAGGTAAATAAATAATAAATAAATAAATAAATAAATAAATAAATATTATGGGACAATCTTACACAAATCAACCTAGTCCCACGGTAAGCTCAATAAGGCTTGTGTTGTGGGTACTAGGCGACGATATATATAATAGATAAATACTTAAATACATAGAAAACATCCATAACTCAGGAACAAATATCCGTGATAAACACACAAATAAATGCCCTGACCAGGATTCGAACCCGGGACCTCCTGCTTCATAGGCAGGGTCACTACCAACTAAGCTAGGAGGCCGTTCAAATTAAATTATCGAAACATGAGCACCGATTTTTTATAGTTCAAACAATGAAAGAGAATCAAACATCAAACATGTACAAGCAAAATACAATATAAATAATATGCAGTTTTTGCACGATGTCAAAACATGGATATTTGTAATAGGAAGGATCTCATTAATTATAAAATAAACGCAGCGACAACTTTGATTACAAAAGGGACAAGGCTGGAAGCAGAATTAGGAAGAGTGTTTGTGCGTAATTTTTGTTTGAAAATAGATCAATCAATTATCAATACATCAATCTACTCTGTCCATGGCCATACTAACGTAAGCCATCATCATTGGATGAAATATTGATTTACGACATCGGATAGACAGTTCAATTGTTTATTAAATGCAGCCATTTCCTACTAATAAGTATTCTTAATAATTTCTACAAAAAATATTAGTCTTCAGTACGCACTTTTGAAAATTACATGGACGCATATGTAACGATTAATTTATAAAAGCATCTGAAATTGTACAGCTTGACGCAAGACATTACCAAACATTCGTTTCGCTTAAATTGTACGTAATTCTCGTTTGAAAATATACTACTCCATATCGATCTACTCTGTCCAATGTCCATGCCACGCTGACGTAAGCCACCGTCGTCCAATATTTACGACACCGGGCAGACAGTTCAATTGTTAATAGATTCTGAGCTTGAAATATTACGCGTCATGTCCGACGATGGAATTACGGGAATTAGAGAAAGATTCCCGCAATTTATGACTACTGAGCCAGCCATTTTTTATCGACGTTTCCGGATTGGACGGTCAGTTAATTAGGCTTTTTTGGGTGTCTATGACGAGATAAGAGTTTTTAGAATAGGAGACATATTAAAACTCACAGATATGCTTGAAGGACTTGCCTTAATAAAATATTTAGAGAGTAGTAAAGGAAGGATTTCAAAATGAAATTTCACTATGGAGGACTCTTCGCCCCATCTTTCCAACTTTTCCCTTTGCCCTATTGCCCGCTTTTAAAAAAAACACGAATTTCTCAAAAATTTTGTATCATAACATATTCCTTTTTTTTCGATTACTAAGTCTATAGTGATCACACGCATCCAATTTTTTTTAAATAATTTTGTTCATACTAGCTCATCACTAGCTCAGCGAAAAGTACGTAAACTTTTGTACAAATCGGGTGGGCAATGTTAGGTACCCGTTTTGTTTCTATACAAGCATTGTCACTTTTGAGTATTTTTTAAAATTTAGTCATGCAGTTTTTTTCAAGGCATTAGTATAGTGATTAAATAAAACATAAATAGTTTAATAAGTTAATTTTTATTATTTCTTATAGAAAAAAATATAACGAGCCAATCATAGTAATGTTTACAAATATATCGGCAGATTAATGGTAAATAGATGCATATATTGAATAATATTTATAGTAAGTAGGTAATATTCCGTTATTTAAATTTATTACACAAAGGCGACATTTAAACAATGCCACCAAAACGTTTGATCTATTCTAAGATCAAAGAAAATTGTCCTTGGCGTTCTTTGTGTATTCAACTAGACCATACCTACCATTCTAGCATCCAGAATGTTGACTGGGAATAACTCTTATTGCAACTGCATAAGAGCTATCAAAGGTCAGTTAAGAATTAAGTTAGTATTTGCTGAGTTCGAAGAGAATTTTATTCGAAGCCATTATTGATGCGTCAGTAGTCGTGTTAAATTTTATTGACTACGGGAACCGACAAAATGGGAATGAAATAATTTAAAATGGGGCCGTAGTCTAACTTTAAAACACTTATACACGATCCAACTTTAATACAACTCCAATGCATAACAACGCAATACAGCTACGGCATCGGCATAAACATCTGAATCAGAAATTATAAGTGCTTGAGAAATATTCCAACGCCATTTCAATATTGGTTGATTGTTTGATGTGTGTTGGAGTTATGTTTGAGATAGGTTGTGTTGTTATTGTATTATTAATGTATTTTAAAATAACTCCGAGGAACTGCACAACCTTATTCCTCTGTCCCCATTTTACCACAGACAATCGGCACTCCGGCATCGCTACATGGTAAGTATTCCACATATACGCACGAAACGTTTTGCTTCAACATTCTTTATGCGAACTGCCAAGGAGTGGATCGGCCTGCCCGAGTCTGTGTTTCCACTTGAGTACAATTTGGGTCTCTTCAAAGCGAGAGTAAATAGGTATCTCATAGGTAAGCGTGCTCCACCGTAGACCGCATCATCACTTACCATCAGGTGAGATCGCGGTCAAACGTCTGCCTACCCAACTAGCAAAATAGTCCATTAACGCAGCAGTTTATCACTAAAAAGTCATTTTAAAGCGTTATAAAGGTATTCGTTATGACCATGTGTTCTATAAAAGTATCTTTTATCACTATTCAGCTGTATAATTTTATACAGCACTTTAGTACTATTAAGTAGTGATGTAAACGTTTACATGACATGCCTAAATGACACCTTTAACGCAGCACTATAAAATATACTGTTTTACCACTATAGAGCCTCCTGGTCCTATTAAAGTTCTAGATAGTACCGCTTTAGGACACAATTGTGTTATTGTCGCTTCCAAATGAATATTATAGTGCAAGGGTCAAAATTGTTACATAAACTCTGTTATGGGATAATAATTCCCTATTGTTGATTTTTGCAACACTGTTATGTTTCAAATTTGCGTTATAAGTATTCCCTAATCGCTACTATAGGACGATTGCTATAGTAGCCCTGAGAATACTATTTTAACACTGAAAGGTTCTAAAATGGGTTATTTGGTAACTAGTATGTCTCATAGTTGAGTTATAGAGTTTTCATTACTTTTAATGAGCTTTTCTGATACATAAAAGTAGCATTTCACCACCTGTAATCAACCGAAATGTCCAATAGCGGAAATTTTGAAATATTTTATATAACAAGATGGTAGGAGCGAAGCAAGGCTGGGTTCCGTACAAAATAATAGTTCGATTATTCCAGCATGTCCGTCTGTCTGTCTGTCCGTAGCCTAGCTCAGTGACCGTTAGCGCTAGAAAACTAAAATTTAGTATGAGTACGTATGTATATTAATCACGCCGAGGAAACGGTAAAATAAAATAAAATATTTTTTGGGGTGCCTCCCGTACAAGTGAAGTGGGTGTTATTTTTTTTTCGCTTCACCCTTATTTCCAAAAGAATAGGAGGCTTCAATTGCATTATTCAAATAAATCCAATAGTTTTGGAAACATGTAATGGCTCCCATAATTTAAAAAAAAATATGTCCCCCTATCTAACTTTTGTATTGCGGGTCCAAAAAATATGGGAAAATTCATGAAGTGACGACTAATAAATACATTCAATAAAAACCATACTTAATAAAATCGGTTGAGCTATTTTTGAGTTGTCGCAAAGAGTTGTCATTTCATAGTAAAAGGACGTAAGTGCCGTAAAATATCCTATAAAAAGCAACCTTTTGACAGAGTGTCTTGTGACGGGCCGACAACCATGGCACCTTACTTTGAGCATGACCCGACATGCTCTTAGCCAGTTTTTTAAAGTCACAATGACTTGTGAAAAGCGATAGTATATAATGTGTTTTTTTTTTTTTTTTTTTAATACCACGACGGTGGCAAACAAGCATACGGCCCGCCTGATGGTAAGCAGCTACCGTAACCTATGGACGCCTGCAACTCCAAAGGAGTCACATGAGGATTCACTGTGTTGACGGCTAAAGGAACAAGGTCCCTCATCGTCAACACACTGGGTCCTCTTTGAGCTCTTTGGCAACCTTACTCACCAGCAGGAACACAACACTATGAGTAGGGTCTAGTGCAATTTGGCTGTGGTTTTCTGTAAGGTGGAGGTACTTCCCCAGTCGGGCTCTGCTCCAGATTTGAGCGAGATGACATTCACTGAACGTGCCCTACCACACTAAGCCAGATGCCATTCGCAGTGCCCATACCTCTCTTTTTGGCATAGTTTAAGGACATACCCAAGTCCGGACGTAGTTTAAGGACATACCCCGGGTCCAGGGTGTAGGTGTTACATACATTTCAAATTAGATGAATAAATACGAGTAGAAACCGTACTTCCAATTAATACCATAATTACGTGATGATTGCCCTTCATGCAGTATAACAGTTTACTCACCCGACACCAATTTAAAAAAAAGCTCACGTAAGTAAGTGGAGTGGAGACCACGGTTAGGCAAACGTAGCGTTGGACGCCCTCTGGCCAGATGGCGGGATGACTTACATAAGAGGGCCGGTAGTGACTGGATGCGTAAAGCAGCAGACCGCGCTCTGTGGCGTACCTTGGGAGAGGCCTATGTTCAGCAGTGGACTGCAACGGGCTGATGATGATGATGATGACACGTAAGTAACTATGACATCAAAGGTTTCTCAAAGGGTTAAGGAACCCTATTTTTGTCATGGCGGCAAATGGCTGACCTGACTGATAGTCATATACTAAGCCTATAATAAGCACGAAAACACTTGTTTACCAGCGAATGAGACATTTATAAATTTTAATTGTTCTAATTTAATAATTAAGGGAGCGTATGAAAATTTTGTTAATTATTCTAGTATCTTTTTCTACAGAACTTCAATCGCAGGTAAAAATAGCTGTGTAGAACATTAACACTCCAACTTCACAAACAGTGAGCGGCCATCATGTTTTAAATAATTCAATCACTTCACTTACCACAGAAACTTGTTTTTATTTTTATTATGTTGGGAGTACCACTCACCGTCACAACAACTCACATTAAGCTTACTGATGAACTAGTAGTAGCTCCTTGATCTTCATTACAGGTCTAAAAAGTCCATTAACAGCACTGTGATTACTTTTATGTAGCTTTTTTGTGATGTAAGCGGCACGAAAATCACTGCTAAAACCTTGAAAAGTGTTACAGTAACCGTTATAGTACGACTATAGTACTAATATGTAATCTATGGAGCCGCAATAACATCGTTATATCACGGAATTGCGATATAATTGTGCCAAAACCCGCCTTTGTTAACGTTTACATCAATGTTACAGGACATGTATGAAACACTAATTGGTGTTTCTGAAAACGTTCTAGGAACTTTTATAGTACTTATTTTTGCTAGTTGGGTATTCTCCATAAAAAAAAATAGAATCCGGCACCTTGAATCTTTTTACTTTAACTTAAAAGCTTATTGGCTGTACAAGCTAACGTGAGTTAGATTCAATTTTGACGTGAATAATCTGTTTATTCCGTCATGATATGCGGTCATGATTGATTGATGAGTCAAGCTGAGGTTTAGTGTCGCCATATGAAAACGATTTATTATAATTCTGCAACTACTGCGTTATTTTTTTTTATACCACGACGGTGGTACCGTAACCTATGGACGCCAGCAACTCCAAAGGAGTCACATGCGCGTTGCCGACCCTTTACAAAAAGGAGTATTCACTGTGTTGACGGCTAAAGGAACAAGAAAGTCCCTCATCGTCAACACAACTGGGTCCTGTTTGAGCTCTTTGGCAACCTTACTCACCAGCAGAAACACAACATTATGAGAAGGGTCTAGTGTTATTTGGTTGTGGTTTTCTATAAGGTGGAGGTGGTTTTCTATAAGGTGGAGGTACTTCCTCAGTCGGGCTGTGCTCCAGATTTGAGCGAGATGACATTCGCTGAACGTGCCCTAACACACTTAGCGAGATGCCATTCGCAGTGCCCATACCTCTTTTTGGCGTAGTTTAAGGACATACCCAAGTCTGGACGTAGTTTAAGGACATACCCCGGCTCCAAATCCGGGTCCGGGTCGTTATGTTCTTATCGTCATTTTAAAATAATACATTTATTACTCGAAACACTTTAAGTAGTAGAGTATGTCCGGAAAGAGAAGTGTCGAAGAATTACGTGCTTCCATATGAACCACGACACTTTTCTTTCCGGACAAAATCAAAGACGAAATTACGGTATGTGAAGAATGAGTTCATTCATAAGTTTGGGAATACAATAGTACAAGTGCAATGCAATAGTGCTGATAGTACAGTCGAGGACAAAGAGATGTATACACTTTTGGACCTTATTACAACGCAATAAGGTCCAAAAGTGTATACATCTCTTTGTCCTCGACTGTACAAGTTTAAAATAACCAGCCATGCTGGCAACATTCCTGGAGTTGCCGATGTCTGTAAGTGTGTATATTAATAGGTAATAGTAGTTTATGTAACTGTTACGTAATAAGGGTCCTTAAAATACGAGTGTTTTAAGGCCTAATTACGTACAGTTGCATACACTGCTTTATCTACACTCATATTATAAATCCTAAATGACGTGTTTGGATACCATAGAATTCCCGCCATTGCAAATGACCCACTCGATTGTGTCAGCGGTCGGGCGGGCGCGTGCCGGCGGTCGGAGAGGAGGGCAGGATTTACGTTATGTTACCAAATGCGATGTTCCAAATTTGAAACTCATAACTTAACAATATTTGAGCATGTAAAGTTAAAATTACGTTACTGCCACGTACAATAAAAAGCTTATCGTAGTAAAATTGGTTGTGGTAATGCTGGCTATTGCCTACCGTTTTCCAACACATTTTAGAGTGAGTTTCAATGTGAGTGTAGATGAAATAAATAATCACACAGACTATTATAACTATAATATTCGGCCAGAATTTTAGAACAAGATTTTTATGTTGAAATGGCAATAGGTATTTTCTATTTTTAAACAACTCCCCGAACAGTCTCAAACGAACTTTTCCGTCAAAAAACTCAGCGGGAAATTATCATTGCCTCAGAACAAAAAATAATTTCCACAGCGCTGAACTAAATTGAAATACAGAGGTATTGTCCTGAATAAAAACCGGCCAAGTGCGAGTCGATATCGCACCACAAGTGTTCCGTACTATAAAACTCAATATTTTATTTTTATCGTTAAAACCAAATATCAAATTATATTTTTATTTTAGAATTATTTTGTAAACATTTACAAGGGAATATACTTATATATTGATTAAGTATTCACTATATTACAAAATATTACATCCCAAGTAACAAAAGTTTCTATAACTAAGGCCTTTTATCACCAATCAGTGATATAGTAGGCCTATAATAGTAACCATTGTGACTGCTTGTACTATAAAGGTTTTTAATAGAGCGTTTTGGTTCTATAAATTAAAGAGCAATTTAGTTCTATAAGTTAGCTCTTAGAACGCTTAAAGGACCATAAAAAAGAATATTTAAAGTGTTGCACTGTAATAGATTTGTAAAAAGCGATTATAGTACTATTTAATACTATAGACACTTTACTGACACTTTTATGTACCTATTATGCACTAATAATGCGTCGAATTAACTTTTATAGTACGAGTATTGTAGCAGTATCGCAAACACTATTACAGGATCAATCTGCACTATAAAAGGACTTTGCACGACCATTACATAACGTTTTAGCTTTTTAAATGCTCCCTCAACATCGCTATAGGGCTACCCAAATCCATTAAAATATGGCTGCCGTTTTCTGAAAGTGATAGCACATTAGCAGCATCACTGGAGCCCATGTGTACTATAGCAGCCACAGTCGGGACAAGTCCTAATTTTATTAATTAACATTTAATTAAAACAGTAAAATTCTGAAGGCGCATTGTCTTATTTGGAATCAGCATAATGATTTTGTCAATACAATTATTTTCGCAAGTGCAAGTACCGGCAGAATTACGGTTCACGAATGTTTTTTAGTATGTACCTTTATATGTCACTTTAAGGAACTAAAGGGACATGGCGAATGACTTACAAATATATTTGTTTAATTTCTTGTGAAATAAACTCACGACGACGACAGCACACAACACGAGGCTTTTGGTGATAAAAAAGCACACTGGAATCGTTTACGGCGCAAATTAGCACTATAAACATGTTTTGGTTACTTTAATAGTTCCTAATTGTGACATAAACATTGCAGACATTTCAATTATAGAGCTGATTTATCACAGTGAGAGCCTTTATGTAATGTTTATAGAATAAATCAGTGATTAAAACTAGGGCCTATTTGGGGTTAGGTAAAGGTTTACGACACTATTATAGTGCTAATCATGAACACTAATTAGCATGTTCTAAAATGTTCTCAGGACTTTTATAGTGCCAAATTTTGCTACTTGGGATGTCAATGTCATATAAAAAAAACGATCACAATTTAAATAGGTACAGTCGCCATCAGATATATCGGAGTGGCAAAGGTGCTCACAAATATCTGAACAACGCCTCTATTGTCAAGACGATAGAGTGCACGTTCAGATATTTTTGAGTACCTTGGCCGCTCCGATATATTTGATGGCGACTGTACACAAAGAGTATTACCTAACACAGTCCAATAAAAAAAAAATTAAAAAATCTAAGTTCTGACAAATAAGTTCCCACAGGGCGTCCCGGGCGCGAAGGTGCCCATCACACTTGCCGTGTTACCACGTTGGATGGCGACGGACGACGGCCAACCTTTCAAAATAATTTACAGTAACAATTGTACTAGCCCCCTTGGCCCGATTCGACATGCCAAACTGCGAGACGTGGCTCTTGACTTGTCTCGCTAGGTGATAGAGTGAAATCCATCTGTCCACACGTGTCCACATCTAACTGTCAATCTGTCAGTAGGTCTCGCTAGAGCGTTTTGTCTATGGCTATGGCCACCATTTTAGATGTCACTCTTGAGTGATTCCACCCCAAATTTCAACTGTCACAAAAGTGTGATCTCATAGTTGTCTGACAGTAGCTAGGTCAGCCATGTCGCATTGGGCCCTTATTCCTAACGTCTATCAGACCTCAATTAGTTAATTTATGTTTTGTCTGTTTCTAACAAATAAAACTGTCAAAGTGACAGATAAGGACAAAACATTAATTAACTAATTGAGGCATGAGATACGTTTATGAATAAGGGGTTAGTGTCTAATGTTAATAAAAAATGTACACTGCAAAGCTTATTCATTAACGTCTTACAAGCCTCTTCCGATTAATTTCTGTTATGTCTGTACTGATTTAAACTTACACGATTTTCACTCATTATTTTGACAAAAACGGGACTTTATCGCGTACACTTACTTTTATTATTTCCCTGACGTTTCGAGCGTGCCGTAACGCTCGTGGTCGCAGGCAGGCAGGGTGGTGGTGGTGGTGGAAACGTCAGGGAAATAATAAAAGTAAGTGTACGCGATTAAGTCTGTTATGTCTGTTTCTAAAAATACAACTGTGAAAGTGACAGAAGGAAAAACGATATTAGTTAAATGAGACTTGTAAGACGTTTATGAATAAGCGTGTTAGCATACAGTGTTTTTGTTTTTATTTTAACACCCAACGAATGAACGCTTAATAAAGACCTCTTTCGACTTCCTAACTTTGACACATGTCATGTACTAGAATTTATTACAGTGGTCTTACTAGTGACTTTCAGTTTTTGGTTGACAATTTGTGCCCGATTATAATAGCATATTGTATCAGTACTCAAGAATTTTTTGAAGTGGTTTGCATTTTTTGACCTCAAACACTTGACAGCTGCCAGATGTCCGGATCTAGAAATATGCATAGTATAGTAAACTAACTAGAGGGGTTTCGTTGCTCTCCTTGTGTCATATCTGACGTGGTCAGCTCTCCGTATAATATATGACGATACTTAGACTGACTTGACTGAATAAAGACTAAGCAAAGTTGAACCTAACCCAATTTGTACAGCCAGCCAATACAAACAATTATTTAATAAAAAAATATTTAGAGAACAACGGCTCTTGTAACAGCTCTCCTTGACACACAGACAGACCACTTCACAGGGTTCCGGTTGTCCTTAGACTAAGGAACCCTAAGAATAAGAAGAAACGTATCAGCGTGTCGGACACAAGAACAAAAGGCTATTAGAAGGGCAGGAAGTTCTCTCCGGGAGGCATTTGCCTCTGACAGGGCGGGGAGCAGGGTTGAGGTATAAGCGGGAGCGGAGGCGACCACAAATAGCTTGCCATAAAAGGGTTAACAAAACTTCTGGTGATCCTGTTACGGGCATAATTAGTATCGTATTCTAATTATGAAAAACTAAGAAAAAAAAAAACTCGCGCGAAAAAAAATTGGGATTTGTATGGAGGGTTGGCCGGCTGGGACCACGTGTCCCATACAAAAAAATTGCGTCCAAATTTTTTTCTACTACTTTTTATTAGTCGCAATACGATACCGATACGGTGTAAAAAGTACTGGTGATCCTATGATGATAAACTTAAGCGCTTGGCAATGGGCGGCCTACGCCGCCGAGGCGACTTCTATCTAATTTGTAAAAAAAAGAAAAAAGGAGTTGAAAATTGTATTTTTTTATGGTAGTAGAAATAAAGGCTTTTTTATTTATTTATTTATTTTTAATGGACACGTGATAACTTCCCAATTTGAAAGCACTCGTAGCATATAAAAATGTAAAAAATTTAACTCTAGCTCTCTTAACTTGCACCACAAAAACCTATCCGCGCGTAACAATATTGAACGCATAACTTCTCTTTACCTACGACGCAGGTGGGCCAGTGTCCAGGCTTCTTGAATTTGGTCGACGGAGCAAGATTTATGTAGGTTCCGTTGGAGGGAGGAAGACGGGCGTATCCATTTGAGATATAGTGGCCGCCTTATTGGACTTCCGGTATTTAACTTATGTGATCATGTTTTACGCTATGGCGCTTTTTGCGAGGTCAATTGAGTTTATTTTGTCCTTTGGTATTTTTTTTAAAGAATATTCTTGATAATTGCTGTAATGTTAGAAATGAAAAATGATTTGATAAGAAAGGTTGTGAATGATGAGACAACACGGGCGATAGAAATGTGTGGAAGAAATAGATATGTTGCGCCGACCTCAAGTAAATTTGACAAGGGCAAGAACGATGATGATGATGATGATGAATTTCTATAAGGTTGGGCTCGTTAGGTACCTACCTATTTCAGGATTTATTTCGCATGTAAAAGCTCACACTATGTTTGACATAACAATATATTAGCACAGCAATACCGCACCAGGGTAATAATTATGTACCTATACTCGTACTGTAAGATGTATTCAAATTTTTATATGAGACAGTTTTTTGGTACAGGTACATGTGGCGGCCAGCGCTTATGTCGTACTTTGCACATATTCAATGTTTTACCTATTCGAGCAATAAAAGCGAAAGGTATGGTACATTTACCGAATAATGTCACATATTCCTTTTTGTATTTAGTCAGATAACACTATAGACATATAAAATAGCAAGACGAGGCCCCAGGAAGATAGAACTGTAATTCCATAATAAGCTACGGTCTCGTGCACACACACTCACTTTTGACGTTTGAACCAATCACCGCTCGTCCACCAGTTGTATATGTGTGCGTGTCGCGCGTAAACACGAGGAAATCGGCTTATTATAAATCACAATTTTGTCTTCACTATGGTCTTCACAGCACCGCGTCTTCTTATTTTAAATGTCTATGGATAACACATACAAATATTTTATAAATATGTACTACGTTAATGGCCATGCGCATGACCTTGGGCCAGCGTGGGGACGATAGCCCGATCCCTCTCGTATATGAGAGGCCTGTGCCCAGCAATGGGACGTATTAAGACTAACATTATCATATCACTAAGTTCATCCAAAACAGCTTATTTTCATCTAATAACCTAACCTAAACCTAATTTAAGCACCAAAAAAAATATAATCAAATATCATCTTTTAAATACCCTAAGACTGAAAAATCTATCCTCCAGATCTCCATTACCAGTATCAGACCCTCAAAAAGGTCTGACAAACCACCGAGCGAGATGCCTCAATACTCGTCGTATCTTATTTGAAAATCAAAAAGCGACTTGAAACCGAGCTTACAAAAAGAGTTGAGAGATACGTAAACAGGATACGTACTACTGGAACCGTTCGAGTTTTTGGTATAGTCGCGGACGGTCTACTCGTAGAACGCAAAATTACCACTCATAGGTAGGTTAGGTTCGTTAGTTATATTTTAATGGCCGAAGGCAAAACCGCACAGGAATAGGTCGTCGACATCGCTAACGTAAAGATAAAACGACGAAAATGATGTAGACATTTTGCGTTCTAGACCGTTCGCGATGTAGACTAAAAGTGATATTGGCAAAATATTACACTATACTCTATGTATTTAGGTATTTAAATAAAAGTAAACAAACGATTTTTAAATTTTCGGGTAGTTATAACTTTTATTGGTTAACCAATCAAATACAAAACTGCCTGGATCTGTCACTTAATGACCTCGCTTTAACCAATATTATTTGATCGTGTAATGTTTTCATCTACCCTCAACTGGATTAAGGAGCCATTTGAGGGTAGATCTTATTTACTTTTAGTTAAATACCTAAAGATACAGAGTATAGTCATATTGCGTTCTAGACCATCCATGAAATAACCCGAGTTTTCTTTCAAGTCATGATAGTCCATTTAAATTCAATACAAAACAGCTTAATTAAAATGATACAGGTTGTTCCCCTCTTTCTTGCATCTTAAGGCACTTTTTAAGTTTCTCAGATATTTTGCGATGCACTAAGTAAAATATAATTTTAAAGTAAAAAATACTCAATTCACTACGAATCCCTCGATTTCTCCAGGATCCTATTATCAGATCCTGACCTGATGATAAACAAAAACAACAAATAAAAATAATTTAAATTTTGTACTAAGCAGAAAGTCTGCAAGCGAAAATTTATATTTTATAATAGAAAGAAAAATGGAAAAATTCACCGCGTCGAGCAAGATTTGAATTTGCGACCTTTCGGAACACCGGTTTGATTGCTCTGACTAACTGAGTCAGCGGCGCTTACTCAACATCAGTGAATCTTTCCATTAGTCCCTTCATTGCTTACACGTCTCCCTCTGACGTAAAATAATTTTCCAAATCGCCAGTCGTCTTCGAATAATCGGTGAATAATGCAAAAACAAAAATCCACACGAATTGAGAACCTCTTTTGAAATCTTGAAGTTGGTTGAAAATCCTTACGGACTCGAACGGAACTTCACAAACCAATGGTAGTTCCCACAATTTTTCCTTACCAGGTGTACTCCGGCTCAGCAAACACGTGTCTGCGGCATGTTTGGCCGGCATTGTGCGTTTCGCTAAATAACGCCGATTGAAGAAGGATTCAAGAGACTTTGAATGCTGTGCAAAGACTTTGTAGGAGAAGTTGGGAACTAAAAGTTGGCTTGGATTCATAACATGTGTGTTCAGATTTTGGTTGAGTTTTTGGATGATATTCCTTTTTTCTTCTTGTTGTAGCTTTCTTTACAAATGACTTGGATGGTAAAGTAGAGGAAATAGAACATTGTCAATATGTAATCGTAAATATTGTGTTACAAAAATTTTTCTATGACATTTTTATTAAATAGATAAATATTGAAACTCAATTACTTGGATGCCATATGCCATTGATTAATACATGCCTTAAAAATACTCCTTTGATTTCATTAGGTAACGAATCTTAGTAAAATGTTTTGTCTTCATCATACGTTATGAGTTTAAACGTTAATAAACAAATTTTCATGGATCAAAGCAATTTTAATGTTGTTATTGTTCGGAAAAGAATACATGTTGCAATGTTTTGAGCAAGATTGAGCAGTGTTTAAAAAAATAGGTCAGTAAAATGATTACCAAATAAATAATAAGCTCTGACAAATATTTGTCTACGTTAGGTCATCAAGTACATTCTTTAAATATAATCTTCGAAATAAGACAATGATTTTGTTCGCTTTTTTATTCCGATGTTTTTACCTACTCTACTAATCTATTTTTAAATGAAGTACTTACAATATTTTACATCGATGTTTTATGATGTTATCGAGTTAAAGATAGTATAATGTTCGCTATTTGTTTGCATTATCTTTTACACTTTCAATGCTTACTTTTGTAGTAAAGGCTCCAACTCCAATAAAATTATTAAGCATTACGTAGTCATTTATCTTGACCTACTTTTTCGACTTACCGATTAAAGATACTTATCAGTCAGCGTTGACAGATTTTTTACCTTTAAAAGCGTTCTTATAATCGCTAAGTGGATTTAGTTAAATGTCAATCCAGTCCTTATTCCATTAACCTCCTATTTTATCACCAAATTCATTGCAAAAGCTGCCTTATCTATTAGTCAATAGATTATACAATTAAATGGTTTATAAAGGGCATATCCGGTTTAGAAGGCTGGTCGTCTTTATTAAATCTGTTTTATTTGATTGCTCTAGAGACATAAGGATGTAAAGCCTATAAGTATCTACTGATTGCTAAAGTCATTATGTGTTGCTATTATAAAATAAATAAGAGTTAGGTTTTGGCGTACATCTACAATCTTATGATGCTGCTGCCGCTTATAAAGCCAAGCACTTGGGCTTGCAGCATTGCCTTATCGTACCGTCCCCTGCTCCGAGGCACAAAGGAAACCTGAGAAACTTACTCGAATAATTTTAGAAACCGAGATTTTTATTATTAAAAAAAAAGGAAATATTAAAGACGTAACTAATTACATAATATAGATATATACAGCCTTGGCCAGAAGTGTTGAGCACCCTTGCGATTTTCATACAAAACTCGAAACTTTAGTCCAGGGTTTCTATCTTTTTAGGGTTCCGTAGTCAACTAGGAACCCTTATAGTTTCGCCATGTCTGCCCGTCCGTCCGTCCGTCCGTCCGCGGATAATCTCAGTGACCGTTAGCACTAGAAAGCTGAAATTTGGTACTAATATGTATACCAATCACGCCGACAAAGTGGTAAAATAAAAAGTGGAAAAAAATAATTTATTAGGGTACCTCCCCTATACGTAAAGTGGGGAGTGATTTTTTTTTTCCTTTCAACCCTAACGTGTGATATATTGTTGGATAGGTATTTAAAAATGAATAGGGGTTTACTAAAATCATTTTTTGATAATGTAAACATTTTCGGAAATAATCGCTCCAGAAGTTAAAAAAAATGTGTCCCCCCCCCCTCTAACTTTTGAACCATAAGTTTTAAAAATATGAAAAAAATCTCAAAAGTAGAACTTTATAAAAACTTTCTAGGAAAATTATTTTGAACTTGATAGGTTGAATAGTTTTTGAAAAAAAATTACAAAATAATTTCTGAACTAAGTTTGTAATTTAACCGTATAAGCACTCAAAATGAAATGACGTGCTTTCAAATAAAGTAAAAACGGTGAAAATCGGTCCACACAATAAAGAATTATCCCAAAAAAATCATCTTCCATACTTTAAGCTCGCGCGCAATACTTTACTTAATTTGCCGATAGATGTCGCTGTACGTGGAACGCTCATATCATATCCTACATGGCGGTGTTATTTTAAATCTTAAGTGGGGACACTTACTGTGACGGACGGAAAACTACGGAACCCTACACTGAGCGTGGCCCGACACGCTCTTGGCCGGTTTTTGAAGTTATTTTATCAATTAATTCAAACTGAACAAGCATTTTTAGGGTTCCGTAGCCAAATGGCAAAAAACGGAACCCTTATGGATTCGTCATGTCTGTCTGTCTGTCCGTCCGTATGTCACAGGCATTTTACTCGGAAACTATACGACGTATCTGAATAAAATTTACACATAAGGTGTATTTTGTGTGCAGCTACTTAGTTATGTAGTTAAATTTGAAAAAAAAACTTTTAGGGGGGCGCTCCATACAGGTAACTAAATTTAAAAAAAATTAACCAAATATCGACATGTGACACATCAATCGATAGGTCTTTCAAAATAGTCAAAGAAACCTCAATGGTAATTGAGGTTACTTTGACTATTTTGTGATTAAGTGAATATTTTCTGAAATAATCGCTTCGAAAGTCAGAAAAGTTGTGTAGCCCCCCCCGTAACTTTTGCACCGTAAGTTAAAAAAATATGAAAAGTTGTGTACCCCCCCCCCCCCCCCCCCGTAACTTTTGAACCGTAAGTTAAAAAATTTGAAGAGACGCGCCTTATCAGATACTTTTAATGAAAATTGTTTTGAACATTCTCTGTTCAGCCATTTTTGAGTTATATCCAAAAAACTTCTTCCATAGGCGTCAGATACGACCTTTTGGTATTAGTTTGGTTCTTATTCCATTGAAGGTACGGAACCCTCCTATGCGTGGTCCGACACGCACTTGGCCGGTTTTTTATTTGTTGAAGTTAGTAGTAACTGCAGCATAGAATATTTGCAATTTGTCGCACCGACCTAAAGTCGCATTTTTGTTACCTTCAGTTTCATATTTTATAGGTACCTTGAATGTGTTATTAGGTGAAGTTTTCTGGATGTATAAATAAAATATAACATTTTGCGTCATCGTACATTGTTATGATAGGGAAATAATACTTAACATCAAAATTGTAAACAAAAAACTGATATGCTCAACACTTCTGGCCAAGGCTGTATATATTGACGTAGTTAAAAATATTTTTGGACTTACGTCGTTCTGTTTTTGATAAGACACTTTAAAAATGTTAAGTCGGTTAATAAGTTGCAGTCAAAACAAGTTGGGATTATAATTTGTCAATCATGTTAGTATGCAAATACGGCGATAATATTAATTTCTGATTGATTTCACCTTCACTCAAGTGTATAAAATATATTTACAGGGAGAACAACTTGAACATAAGTGTCCACAGGAGTTAAGGATATGCATCTTGAGTCATAAAGTGTGAAATCGCTTGAAAACTAAAACGGGTTAATAATCTTTTGGTTTTATTAAAAAACATGATTTTGGTTTCATTTACTTCGATAGCTGGACAAAAACATCGTTCGTGAAAGAGCCTAAACACACTAAGTTCATACTAAGTAACATACTCATTCATAGACAGTTACATGTAAGTATAAGTAGATCTAGTAATAATGATAGTTTGGTATAGATCCGGGCATCTGGCAGCAATTCAGCGGTAGAGGTCAGTGTCATAGGACAGCAAAACTATTCAGTTAAAAAACCGGCCAAGAGCGTGTCGGGCCACGCTCACTGTAGGGTTCCGTAGTTTTCCGTCCGTCACAGTAAGTGTCCCCACTTAAGAGTTAATAACACCGCCATGTAGGATATGATATGAGAGTTCCACGTACAGCGACATCTATCGGCAAATTAAGTAAACTATTGCGCGCGAGCATAAAGTATGGAAGATGATTTTTATGGGATAATTCTTTATTGCGTGAACCGATTTTCACCGTTTTTACTTTATTTGAAAGCACGTCATTTCATTGTAATTTTGTAGAAATTACAGGTACAATAAACACCTGGTTAAATTACAAACTTAGTTCAGAAATTATTTTGTATTTTTTTTTCAAAAACTATTCATCCTATCAAGTTCAAAATAATTTTCCTAGAAAGTATTTATAAAGTTCTACTTTTGAGATTTTTTTCATATTTTTAAAACTTATGATTCAAAAGTTAGAGGGGGGGGGGGACGCATATTTTTTTACTTCTGGAGCGATTATTTCCGAAAATATTTACATTATCGAAAAATGATTTTAGGAAACCCCTATTCATTTTTTAATACCTATCCAATAATATATCACACGTTAGGGTTGAAATGAAAAAAAAAATCACTTCCCACTTTACGTATAGGGGAGGTACCCTAATAAAAAAAATCCACTTTTTATTTTACGACTTTGTCGGCGTGATTGATATACATATAAGTACCGAATTTCAGCTTTCTAGTGCTAACGGTCACTGAGATTATCCGCAGACGGACGGACGGACGGACGGACGGACGGACGGGAAGACATGGCGAAACTATAAGGGTTCCTAGTTGACTACGGAACCCTAAAAAATAGAACCGAAGTACGTAAAAACTACCGATTTTATAGGTTAGGGCCTATAACTATTTTAACAATAAGACAAAAAAAGTTGAGTGGGCGACTATTAATACAGTTATACGTCTCATGGCACTACTTTTCCGTAACAGAAACGCCTGGCACTGATACATTCTAATTAATTACATCATTACCCATAATACTGGATCATACCCAGAACTCTAGTAATAGTATTCCTCAAATTTACATTCTCAGTCCTCCACCGATGGACATCTGCCAGATGCCCGGATCCATAAATAAGGATGTATAGCTATCTCGCTATCTGGGCAATGAGAAACTTTGTCGGTAACAAGATGCCGCCGCCGGTAGCTCGTTTGAAATGTTAGCTCGGCCCGTGGCTAAAGTGATTGAGGCAAATTGCCGGGTAAACCTGTGATTGGGGATCAATTCCGCATGAGCACGATTGCTTTTGCGGAAAGCGTAGTTTTTTTTAGTTCTCCCCTATATTAAGTATGTTCTGGCTCACCTACATAGCTTAGCAATGATAACATCTCATTTGTAAATTTTTCAACAAACGAAATCATCTTTTTTTTTATACCACGACGGTGGCAAACAAGCATACCCGCCTGACGGTAAGCAGTTACCGTAGCATATGGACGTCTGCAACCCCAGAAGATTCACAAGCGCGTTGCCTATCCATCTTGAGGCAAGATGGTACATCGACAAATCTTTTGTAATCCAACCACGCTCCATCCAAGGAATTTGCAAGCGAGCATGGGAAAAGCAGTAAAAACGCCAAATGACGAACGACTGCTGAAGAAAAGACTTTTATGTTGAAAGAGTTATGTTGCTACCAAATCAGCGTTAGTTTAGACTGTCCCCGGTAATTAGATATATAGAGTCGAAGACCCGAAATGATTTTACAATGAGACGGGATTTTACGCTGTATATCATATATAAAAATGTGTCACTGTCACTTTATCCTACATAGTCACTTGGCTCCGTCTGCAAAAATGCAAGCTGCAAAGTTCGATTCTTTCGATTTATTCATATATATTTCGATATATGTTTCTTCATGTATTACCTGAAACAAAAGAAAGTTTTGTTAGAAATACATTAAAAAAGCACGTCATTTCATTGTAATTTTGTAGAAATTACAGGTACAATAAACACCTGCTTATACGGTTAAATTACAAACTTAGTTCAGAAATTATTTTGTAATTTTTTTTCAAAAACTATTTATCCTATCAAGTTCAAAATAATTTTTCTAGAAAGTTTTTATAAAGTTCTACTTTTGAGATTTTTTTCATATTTTTAAAACTTATGGTTCAAAAGTTAGAGGGGGGGGGACGCATAGTTTTTTACTTCTGGAGCGATTATTTCCGAAAATATTTACATTATCGAAAAATGATTTTAGTAAACCCCTATTCATTTTTAAATACCTATCCAACAATATATCACACGTTAGGGTTGAAATGAAAAAAAAAATCACTCCCCACTTTACGTATAGGGGAGGTACCCTAATAAAATAAAAAAATCCACTTTTTATTTTACCACTTTGTCGGCGTGATTGATATACAAATTAGTACCAAATTTCAGCTTTCTAGTGCTAACGGTCACAGATTATCCGCGGACGGACGGACGGACGGACGGGCAGACATGGCGAAACTATAAGGGTTCCTAGTTGACTACGGAACCCTAAAAACTGGCCAAGTGCGTGTCGGACTCGCGCACGAAGGGTTCCGTACCATTATCCATAAAAAAGGCAAAAAAAATCATGTATGTTGTATGGGAGCCCCCTTAAATATTTATTTTATTATCTTTTTTAGTATTTGTTGTTATAGCGCAACTGTCTAAATATTTGGTGACAGACGGACAGACAGACTGACGAACAGTGGAGTCTTAGTAATAGGGTCCCGTTTTACCACTTAAGTACGGAACCATAAAAAGGACTCATTGATAAAAAAGAGAAATGTTGGATAAAAATAAAAGTCCATTGGTGGTTGCTCTACTTATTACGAAATTGTAATAAACCCAAAAATATTTTAAAATGAGAAAATAGGTAATTAAGTCGTAGGTCGTAGGCAACCGGAACTGTGCGTACAAATTCCTGTCCCATCACGGCCCATTGATTTTACTAAAGAACTAACGTAAGGAATATAAAAATAGGCATGAAGTTTTAAATCTCGTTTCTTCGTGATTGAGTATTCAAAGGGACCATCTTGATTGCAAGCTGTGGTTACTAGCCACCGTCTTACTGACTACTCTTACTAGTCTTAAGGATTTCCTTATTGAAATCAAGGAAAGCAGGCATTTGTATTAATTCTTTTGATTTTGAAATCAATTGTTTGATTGAATTTTTAACAAGTTTTGCCGTGAACTTATATAAATGTCATATACAGAGGAAAAAGTAACCTAAGCCTTTGGTGCCCAGGGCTGGTATCGAATCAGCGTCTTATGCATTCACGGCAGAAGAATGAATGCAGAAGACTCTGGTTCGATCCCAGCCCTGGACACCAGAGACCTAGGTCACTTTTTCCTTCTTATATGACATCTATATAAGTTTATAATTTATAGTCTACTTAAAATAAACAATTCAAAATATTTATTAAAATAATTAGATTTATTCTTCAGTTGTAAGTTTTGTCGTATTTTCGACTATTTCTGCATGGGCATATTTTTTGTATTTAGCATATTTTGTTGATCATTTTGATGATATTACTCGATTGGCATCAATAATAATAAATGCATACTTTGTCTATTTAATTAAAGTGTTGTTAAAATTGTAAAAATAATCAAGTACACATCGATAAAATACAATTATCATAATACGTAGGTATGTTTAATCTATTATAATCGACGTAAAAAGGTTAATTTAACCTCTAGTAAACGAGTTAACTTCACCATTTAACGGTCCTTATATTCTCCATTAATGCCTCCGAGAATTCTCGGCGATCCCACCACCCGTAGAATCCGAAGTTTAAAAATTTCATCTCGCTCACCATTAAACGAAGAACGAATTTAAATATTAATATCGCGGAACGATCTTTATTTACTTAAAAGTCCATTAACTTGGTAAAAATGTCGTTTTATTTAAGTCTTTGTAACTTCAGGTGTTATTGGATTCATCTTTTCAAACCTAAACGCTTAGACTATTTTTTATCTTGTACATTTTAGGGTTGCTAAGGAACATCATTAATTTTCGTTTCATGACTAGAAATAAATGCGAAGAAGAAGGCAAAACGCGCTGACGACGAGGGTAGATAAAATTTAGTGTTTTTAAATCGAGGATAGGTAAGAATTTGACCACATTCTCACCCTTACGTGAGGAAGGTCGAAAATGAAGCATGCCTATTTAAACGTTCACTTTTGAATTTTAATAGTTATTTATGCACGTGTAGGAAATACGTAATTTACACGTGCGTTCTATGCTTATGTGGATATATATAAAAGAGCACTTTCTGAACATACGCATTGTTAAAAAGTTTCTAGTTGTGATGCGGCAACGTGATAATTACAAGCCTCTTTGCTTTAGCACATTTTCAACCAACTTCAAGAGAAGGTTATCAATTCGGCAGGATCTTTGTTTTTGCTATTTTTTTTAATGAATTCACCGATTTTTCGAAGACGGCTGGACCGATTTGGAAAAATCTTTTTTTGTTTGATAGAGTAGGTATACTTCACTGTTTGTCCCGTTGTAACCAGGTCAGGATCTGATGATGGGATCCTGGAGAAATGGAGGGAACTCTTTAACCATAATAGGCACACCTACAGAGTATTTTTACAGCAGCTCGAGCATTTGCTTTTGAAAAGGTGGAGGCTAAGTTTAGTGAAGTCGGTTCTTTTTTGTTTGTTTAAAATTATTGTATTAACAATACAAGTATTAGAAGCGAATGTGACCGCTATACAAGTTGTACCAAAAATGCTGATGGTATTTTAATTATTAAAAATAGGGACAAAAATATTTTCTTGCGAAAAAATTTTTTGGTTTTATATGGAGGGCCTGATGACGTGTCCCCTACAAAAAAAATCTTTATAAAAATACTCCTACTTTTCTTAGTCGGAATATACCAATACAGCCTTTAACAGATCACAAGTATTTTTGTTACCTGTATAAAATGGAAGTAGTTGTGTCAGTACAAGGTTTAGTGGCGACGGAGAGGAATATTATAACTACGCTAACTAGCAATTTACATGCTTCAACATTCTGTGGAGTACAACGGGTCGTGTACTAGTGTGGGGATTAATCGCCGACATTATTCGATATCAAATAAATTAATTCAACGTGGCAATACGGCCAGCCTTCTGGGCACCCTGCCCATTGACAGCGATCTGGGCCAAATTTTTTATCTCTAGTTTTAAGTAGTTTAGAGTGTTTATTATATTTTTACTGTTGTGTGTTGTTGTGTTGAAATAAGTAATTAAGAGAAGGATATTCTTTCAAACATATAATATTTTTAATTTTTTCTAGCTTATTTTACAGGTTAAGCGCTAGGAAAATGCTAGGGGCCGTATTCTAACATTAAAACATGTTTAGATACGATCCAACTCTAATACAACACAATGTATTAACTACGCAATACAGCTAATGCCTAAACGTCTGAATCAGAAATAGCAGAATTTGCTTGAAAATTATTCCCATGCAACTCCAATACAACTTATTGGTTGATTATTTATTGTGTGTTGGAGTAATCTTTGAGATATACTGTGTTTTTAGTGTATTGTTTATGTATTTTGAAATAAGAATAAGGCACCAGACATATTCGCATGCGCATAATAACTGAAAATTAAACACTATTCTTAGATAATGCGTATTGTAATAGTTATTTTAAGTTGAAAATAGATTCATGTAAATATTAGCATTTAAGAATAAACTGCATAATTACCGCTGTAAAATCCAAGCATATATAAGTTTTAACTTATCGCTGTTACCTATTTTATCTATCTTAAATACGATTTAATACACCTAATCGTTTGTTTACTCGTACTGCCGATTTGTAGGATTAATTAAAGATTTCTTGCAAAGTAAAATATCGAATTTAGATTGTATTAAACAAATCGTTTGTGTATTTTTGATGTTCATTTCAATAATCGATGAATAAAAAACAATTGTTTTATGTTAAGAGCCAGGTCTTTGCTATATTTGTTACTGGCAATCAGCTAGGACGTGCGACGAAATAACAAGAAGAAATATATATAGTATCTAATCGATTATATCATATAAAACCTTAGAGAATTCAACCAACCGGAGCGGCCATTGACAGGCGTTTCCCTCTGCCGAAAACATATGACCAGTGGTCATATGTATTGTATGGACTGACGTTACATACGAATAGCCATACATTTGACGTTACCCTCCCCCGCAAAAATAGACTTTTTCGTATAGAAAATGACAGACCTGGCCGCTCTGGTTAGTTTAATTCTCTAAGTGTACAACAAATACTTTTTATTAAAATTAAAAATAAATCTGTTAACTGATTCAACTCAGATTATTCCATTCGGCCATTTGTCCCATCCCTACATACAAGCAAGCACTTAACGCCGATATCGAGAATCGCACGTCCACCTTTGACACCAATTTAGCAAACCACTTCTGCGAACGAGAGATTCTGTATACGATGAGTACGGATCGGATTTTGCTTATTTCGTCTTATTTCTATATCTCGGTAGGTTGTGTCGTTTAGTAAGAAAAGAAGCCTTAAGAAATTTCGTACCTGTTTTTTTGAACGGGAGTGAAACGTTAGTAGGCGACGTTAGCAAAATCGGAAAATTTATTATATAAACTGAGGACTTTTTACAGTTTTTATGAATTGTTTTCTTAATGAAAGACTACCTAAGTAACGAAATTTATTTAAAAGTGATTTAAGACAGATTTTGTTTTTTTTTATTAATTTTTTTCTGTTGTTTTTTTTTGTTTTTTTTTTTTATTAATTCTGATTTGATTCAGTCATGTATCAAACTGAGTAACATAATCTTGGAAATATAATAATTATTTAATAACACGTATATTTTTGTTGTGTTTTCAACAAAAAAAATGTTTTTGTTTAAAAAAAAAGCAACATCAATCAGGTCATCGGCAGTTAACACCACCTTAAAACAACGATGGTTATGGTGAGAAGTATTGAATTTATACATAATAGCGAACACTAAAGGTCCCCTTTACGCAAGTATTTTGAACAACCCATTGTTGAGAAGGCGTCTTTTATATCGTTTTCAAGAGAAATATTTGTAACAGGTCACTACATTTAATAAAAAAATCTAGTACTTTTTTTAAAATGTTTAGTGACCTTTAGACATTTGGTATTTGATTTTCAATATTTTTTGTTATAATGCGGACGTTCATCTTCTGAAAAAGATACCAAATATCTACGCAATATTTTAGAATGTAGGTAAAAATAATTTTAAACAAAAAAGAACCGACTTCACTCAGCATCCACCTCTCCAAAAGCAAATGCTCGAGCTGCTGTAAAAAATACTCAAATCACTATAGGTGTGACCATAATAGTTGAAGAGTTCCCTCGATTTCTCCATGATCCCATCATCAGATCCTGACCTGGTTACAATGGGACCAACTGTGAAGACCCTTTCAAACAAAAAAAGAATTTTGCAAATCGGTCCAGCCGTCTTCGAATAATCGGTAAACATACATAAAAAATAAAAATAAATCTAAAACAAAGATCCCGACGAATTGATAACCTCCTTCTTCGAAATCTTGAAGTCGGTTGATAACGAAGGCCTCCAGTATCAGGGCCCTAAAAAACATAAAACATATCTATTAAAAAAAAAGTAACTTATCGCATATTGTAAAAAACAGAATTTATGACAATTAAAGGTTGCTTATCTCGATATTGATACAAAAAAAAAAACCGGCCAAGTCGGACTCGCGCACCGAGGGTTCCGTACAAACCTATAGGTATATAGGGGTAGTAACTTTAAAAATATTTTTATTATATGATGTAACTTAAAATTTACGGTTTTCGCAATTTTTCCTTTATCTGTGCTATAAGACGTTGCTTCGTACCAAATTTCATGATTCTGAGTTCACGGGAAGTACCCTGTAGGTTTTGATTCCCTTGCGAGTTTCGAAATTTGCGGAAATTTGCGGCATAAACGGCTGTATCTTTTGATTGCGCTGGCTTAGAAGTTTGATTTTTTTACAGCTCCAAGGGACAGTAGACCTGAGTATTTGATATAAATTTCAGCTTGATATCTCCACGTGTTCCTGAGAAAAAGGGTCTTGACAGACGGACGGACGGACGGACAACAAAGTGATCCTATAAGGGTTCCGTTTTATCCTTTCGAGGTACGGAACCCTAAAAAACAGTATGTGTCTTTCTGGGGTTTTACTTATTAAAATCGTTGTTGCACGTTCTCGACCAGTCAACCAGTTAGGATTTGTCGGGGTACTTGCTATAGGAAAAATGCGACGGGTAATTCCGAATATTGACTTTTATTACAATGGGATACGAGCCAAATTTGAATGATTTTCGTATTTACTCGCTTTACAAAATCACTCCAATATACCAGTCAATTCGTTATTTAACACATTGATTGCACAATAACAATTACTGCCGTTATCTATTGACCACTAGCCGTCAAAACGGAATGCCAGTTGAATTTGTGAATAATTTATTACGATCGACGAGGGGCTTAAGACTAAGCCTATTAGGGGCTTATCCGGCAGTATGCTAAGAGACTGTTTTTGACACAATATATTTATTAAAACAGTATAGTGTCTTATAAGCAAAGCCCGGATGACGGGAACAAAAATTCACTTTTACTAGTGCTTAATTAAATATCGACTATTCTATCGACATTCCTACGAACAATTTTTGAATCAGAAATGTATTGGTCAAACTCATTATCTTACATGTCAGGTTGTTACACAATATTACATCAGGTAGCTAGGTAGGCTTACATTATACCTATATATTATTTCAGTTAACTACTTACATACTATAATTATTATCAATATTATCATACTCATGGGAATTATCGTAATGATAAAATAAAAGTGACAGTTCTTTTAAATAGATACTTTTCTTATTATCAATAAATTTCTGATTTAAAAATTGTTCGTAGGTATGGATGTCGATAGAATAGTCGATATTTAATTAAGCACTAGAAAAAAGTGCATATTTGCTCCCGTCATCCGGGCTTTGCTTATAAGGCAACAAAGAAGTTTTGCTGCAAACAACCGCATGATGGCGAAATGGGTAGGTAATTCTTAAATAATTAGGACAGCTTGTCACAATAATGTTAATGCTAAGTACTTGAATTTACTTTTAAATATATACATATATGATTCGAGAGCTTGTAGAAATAGCTATATACAAATGAGTTTTAGAATATTTAACTTATTAGAAACCCTCACCTTTTGCACATGGTTGTGATAAACTTTGCTAGTTATTTAAGAATTACCTAAATAAGGTAGGGACTACGAGTAATTAATCACAAAACTATGTGACCTTTTGGACCTGGGAGAGGAATCAAAATACGATTAAATAAAGAATTACATATCCACATTCATGAATCCTGAATACATTAAACTCCTTATTTAAGGTAGTTGTGTAAAAAGAAGAATAACCGTAAGTGACTCATTTAAAATCTTTATAATTATTATAATACAAATGATAATTGAAACGTTCTCCAATATGCTGCCCGCAAAATGAAAATTTTGATAGTTGAAACACAGCGCTATCATACAATTAAAGAAAGGCATCTACTTTGAAATCATACTGGCATATGACATTTATTACAATTTACAACGCATTATTTTATTATTTATTTATTTTATCGAAAAACACGTTAACATGACATTCCAGTATAAAACATGCGCCATGAAACTAAAAATATAATACAATCCAAAAATATTTCAATATAACAACATCAGCTTTTCTCCATCCCTTCAAACATGCACGTCATCAAGTCTAAATACTGTTTTACAAATATTTGTTGTAGTAAGCTAGGCAAGTATTTAGGGACTTAAGCCTACACAAAGTTCGTATATGTTGTTAACCTTTAAATAGTTCAAAATATTTTTATAACCCTGGGTGATGCAAGATCGGCGGGCGAGATAAAAGGGCTACAAAAAGAACAACAAAAAACAAACATGACGGCATTAAAAAATGTTTCTTAAAAGTGGTCATGTTATTAGCACATTGATAGATACATTTAATCAATTTCACCTATCTGCCAAACTGCACAGCAGTTTGTTGGCAGAAAACTTATTATACCCTACACCATTGTACTATTAATTTAGGTACGTACTTATGTGGCTGTGGGAGTGTCTGCTTACTCCATTTGCAATAACAGGTAGGTATTTGCAAACAGAGTAAGCAGGCACTCGCCGTGCGGCCGCAATGTTTTTCTTATGTTAGGTATTGGTAATAATATTTTACATTTACACACATTAAGTACTTTCTATAGGTAATATAGGTAAGATACCTACGTAACAGACTGATGACTAATGGAGATAACAAGTTCTATTACACTGAAAGTTATAGTAGACCATTTTATAATGAACTCTAGTTAGTCATAGTGAAAGCCATACAATTTTTTTGAACTAAATCAAACTCACGAAAAGACATGGGAAATTCTAATAATCAAGAGTAGGCCGTAGGCAACCATACCTCATCGAGTAGCAGAATCCGGCTTATGTAGGGCAATGCATGGTGGAAAGTTATATATACTAGTACTTGGTAGCCCGAGCTAAACTCGGAGCATTTTGTACAGTCAGCAAAAAAAATACATTATAAAATCTACCTCATCGAGAAGCAAATTGAACCTTGTGCCATTTGAAAGTACCAGTCAACCTGGTAATTACAAAAAATGGTGAGCTTTTGTTATTCAGCCAAAATTAAAGTTTTAAGGTGAAAACCGACTAATGCAGGTACGACGTGCAAATAAATTCACGGAGTGATTTAATTGCAGTGTTACGCAGTACCTAAGATACTGTTTATCAACAAGTGCCAAAAAAGAGGTTTCATTGTTCAAAACTGGCAAAATCAAGATTCAAACTTTTTTTAAATAGTTAAAAAAATTAACCTACTACAAGATAAAACTACTTATTGCCAATAGTAAGAACTGATCAACTATTAAAGAAAAAAAATCCTAATATGTCAGATCTGGATCTCACTTGCTAGTCGTTGAAGTAGTTTTTGTCAAAAAATAGGGTAATTTTTGCTGACTGTAAAAAATGCTTCAAGTTTGGCTCAGGCTACCAGGTACTAAAATACATAACATTTTGCCGTGCATTGCCCTAAAGAAGCCAAATTCTGCTACTCGACGAGGTAGGGTTGCCTACGGCCAAGGATGATTAAGACATGGACGGACAATGCCTATACAGAATCGCGTTCCTCGAACCTTCGGGCTATACGTCTGTTTTCGGTACTGAGTGCCACAGCGCCATCTGTTGAGTCTGGAGTCGAGTTATTCTGTCAGCGTTAATCGCCGAACAAAATATTAGAAATTTATTTATTATTATTTTTTTTTTTGTTAGCCTGGTAGTGTGTCCCACTGCTGGGCAAAGGCCTCCCCTCTTTTCCGCCATGTTTTCTTTTATTTATTATTAAGATTACTTAATTGCACAAAATAAGATTAATATTTTAGAAGACACAGTTCAGGTAAGAAAGTATATCAAACTTGTATGTAATTCATTTTCAATAGTCAGATTTGGACTCGTCTTTTTTCTTTGGTATTTTTCTTAAACTATAACCTATTGTTGGTTAATCTAATCTTGGTTTGATATGTTTTCTGTTAGAACAACGCACTTATATGTATTGTATAGTTTTGATGTACTGTTGTTTTGAAAAAATAAGTCCCGCCGAGTTTCTTGCCGGACATAATTCTTCTCGGGTCAGAGGTGTAGGGATAGAACCGGTGTAGTTTGATTTTTTTTTCTCACTTTTACTTTGACGTGTTAAAGTGCCCCTGTGGCCTACTTACTGAATAAATGTTTGAGTTTGAGTTTGAGTAAGATGGTACAAATGGCGAACTTAATGCCATAAGGCATTCTCGACCAGTCAACCAATGGCTTAACATAAATTTTAAGTAGGAATTTAGTGTTTGTGGTGACCGATAGATGACGCTAGTGCTTTTTGTATAGGCATTGTCAATCCATGTCTTAATCATCCTTGCCTACGGCCTACTCTTGATCTATTAGCGCGTTTAATGACTACAAAATCGGCAAAAACTCATATCGTCCGGTGACAATGAAAATTCACTAATTACTACCACAAGTTTATAGCCACAAGTAACCCAAGTGCTTTAGTTACAAAACAAGGTTGATTTTTGTTGAATTATTTTTCGCAATTAAGTAGGTAGTGAATTTTGTTTGTCACCTGACGATATTATTTCGGGACATCACATATGGATACTCGATGAAGACGTTTCATAACGCTTTACGCTTATTGACGCTTTTGTAGCGTGTCAGTTATGTTCGCAGAGGCACGCGTCGACAGCTACATATCTATAATACGCAAGATAACAGCCTCCCTGATGCGCCGCGTGCAAGAGAGTACTAACAGTCTCCTGAATCTGGTGGCGGAGTACCCGGCTGGTCCAATATGGAAGCATTGGAACTCGATCCATATGGAATCTAGAGGCAATGTTTATGGGATGTTTTAAGTACCTGTGTAGTTATTAGAAAATTAGTTTTAAGTATCTAACCTAGGATGTAAGATTTATGCTTTGTTACCTACAAACTCTCTATGGACATGTCTGAATTAAATAATTAATAGCTACTTTGACTTGTCATAATAGTAGCCAGTTAAGTGAGATTTATAGATTTTAGATACTTCACATTAGAATCATAACTCGCATTTGCGAATACGCCCGTCGTCCAACACACAGCTTAATATCAAAGTGCGAAAAGCTTTCAAAAAACAATGGGCACATTAATTAAAAGGCAAAAGCTCTGGGCGTGATAAGTGATGCTTTTAGAGCTTCATCGGGCAAATAAAAGCTCAAGGTTTATGAGGTAAAGAATAGCTTTGCAAATAAAGCTTGCTCGGTTATGAAGCGAGATTTTTACTAAAATTACTGACCAAATAGTAGAGATCGCTGCGTGGGAAGGGTCCTGGCGGAGTATACTGACGTTCTGTGAATTAAGTAAAAGTGAAATATTCTTTATGTACCCATATCATATATCCTCTACGTAATCAATAAACCGTATGTAATTATCACCATTATTGCAAACAGTAATGTAACATAAGTGTATTATCTGTGACAGTGTTGTAAAAATGTACGAAAATTCATTACCACATCGATATATCGGTAACGTAATGAACTAATGAAAATCCAGCCTTCCCGACCGCCGGCACAATCAGTATTATTGCATCAAAAAGAGCATCGTGTGGTGCGATAACGGCCAGTCAGACTGTATCAGTTACCAATGCCATTATGAAAAAGAAATCAAATAATGAGGACGTCCAAACAAAATAAATCTAACATACCATATTTACAAATCAAACAAAATTGATTTAAACCTGATATCAAATTCCATGATCAACTTTTTAAGAATTAGTGTCACAGTTTTCTTTATGGTTACAAAGACAATGATTAATTTACGTTATTTGAATATAAATCTGAAATCTAAAGAAGATATATTCACGGAAGTGCAAGCGATAAAAAACTGGAAAAAATAATTTATTGTCATTGCGTTTTTTAAATTTGATGACACAAATTTACGGTTTAGTATATCTACTATTAATGGAGATGCAGGTACTATAATGAAAATGATAACATTTACAGAAAACTAAACAAAAATACGTACAAAATTCAATAAGATACCGTGTTGCACAATTCCTTTAATAAATTCAATGCTTACTTCTAGTTACTCTGTAACGAAATCATCGTTAAATATTTTTGAAGTTATCAAAAAAAATATTAAATAAACCCTTATCCTGTAGACAGTAAACTCTAGAAGCACCTTTACTTAATTACGAAAGTTTGACATTTGTAATAGGATTGGGGATCAATGTTACTCTGCGTCCGTAGGAAACACCTTAGACAACCCTACACGTGATCCCTGGGTGGTGCTAAAAGAGTAACAAACTTGGCAGCTGCACTGTCCCATCTGGACCTCGCAGCACTCACTGGATTTTCTTTATCATTTGCTTTCCCACTACTACTACTCTAGAGAAGAAATGCCTATCTATATCCAGTGACACGTAGCTATACGATAAATAAAAAAACCATCTGGCAAAACCTTTGACACTTGTCTTTTCCCTTACTAACAATGCGGAAATGGGTTCTTAAACCATTTTTCAAAAACAGTTACATCGGTTTCATTGAGTGAGTTTGACATATCGCCGCGTCAAACAAAAAATAATGATGGGACTGTTTGCGCAAGCGTGTAGGCTGTGCGTTCACAATCAAACGTAGATTACTTCTCAATAGATCGTACTAGTTTGCCGTTAATTGTATTTACATAATGTCAGTGTTATTTTCTAAAAACTACGATAATTTTTACCGACGTCTGTTTCGTAATTTGGATAAATATTTTAAGAATTTGACATTTTATTTTTTATTAAGATTAAGTTGTTTTGATTATTCAGTATTAAGTTAATATAAGATTTTGCCTATCATATTGTGGTACTATACACCCATAATACGTAACTGTAATTACATAATTACAATGTGCAAAATCATCTTTAACACCTTAATCCCCATAAGTATTATAATTTTACCCATAACATTATGTGTATGTTCTTTGCAAATAAATAAATTGAAAAGAATATTTTGTGATTATTTCACGTCAACTTTAATCCAATACAGAGGTAAAGTAAACGAACCTTATTTTGTACATAATAGTGTAGAGATTTAATGAACAGTATGGGCCGTATTATAAATAAAAATAACATATATTTTCAAAGTACATAGGTACATGTATATAAATACTGAAATGTTGGGTACCTTATCTATACACTCCCTTAGCCGTTACTAGGTCAGTTTGAACGTTAATGCTCTATCTAGTGAGAGTAGCGACCTACAGTACATATAGCGTGGGTAAGCTTAAAAATACTACATAGGTAATAATATTTTGAACCTTATAGGCTGAGAAATAAGATCCAAAATTGCCCGCAAGATACTACTACGAGACTAAGCTACCTACATTTTATTAAGCCAAGAATTTGTAATTCCTAATACATTTACGCTTTGATACTTATTCGTATGGAATAAAGTCCAATATCGTACACTGTTTTATAGTTTAACCGCACGAATAGTTGTAGGGCAGATGTCCCGGTTGTGGCCTCTGTATCGGTTTTGGCCATTTTCAACTTTATTAATGTATAGACACATTTACAAGTATATGGTTTACAGTTAATATAAGAGTAAATTATGGCAGCACAGATGGTACTGTCATCTGTCATGTATCAGTTCGTCAGTGTATTCAGTTGTCAGAAGCCATGGAAAAAAGTGGCCAAAACTGGCTCATGGCCCCTTTTTGACATTTTACTAAAGAAAAAAATAAGATCTAATATCAGAATTTTAACAACGGAGGTTCATATAGATATAGTAATATATTTTCAATTACTCAGTACATAAAGAGTGTCATAATCCCTTATTGATACAAAATAATGGACGTCTAAATAAACAAACCACCACCGCCGCCGCCACCAGCAGACCAGACCAGCGCCGGTTTTTAAGCTGGCATTATGCTGAGTTGGGTCCATTTTGTGATGCACGTTCATTGTTTGTTTTCATTATTATTGTCTCTCAATGTTCATGTAAGCGTCACAAATAATTGTTTTCAACCGACTTCAAGATTTCGAAGGAGGAGGTTATCAATTCGACGGTATCTTTGTTTTTGCTATTTTTTTTTCTTTTTTTTTTATGTATGTTCACCGATTATTCGAAGATGGCTGGACCGATTTGAAAAATTCTTTTTTCGTTTGAAAGAGTATACTTCACAGTTGGTCCCATTGTAACCAGGTCAGGATCTGATGATGGGATCCTGGAGAAATCGAGAGAACTCTTCAACTGTTATAGGCACACCTATAGTGATTTGAGTATTTTTTACAGCAGCTCGAGCATTCGCTTTTGGAAAGGTGGATGTTTAGTGAAGTCGGTTCTTTTTTGTTCAAAATTATTATTCTTATTCTTATTCAAACTCTCCTTAAAGTGGCCAAAACCAGGGCATCTGCCCTATGTCCAATTTATGCCTTTGATTCGAGAAGAATCTAAGAAGAGTAATGTTTTTTCTATACAATACAGGGTGTAACTAGAATGCGGGTGGCCCGTTTAAGGGCATAATTGGTATTGTATTTATTTATTTAAACTTTATTGTACAATAATACATGGGCTCCTAGCCCAGTCGGTAGTGACACTGCCTACGAAGCAGGAGGTCCCGGGTTCGAATCCTGGTAAGGGCATTTATTTGTGTGTTTATCACAGATATTTGTACCTGAGTTATGGATGTATCAATATCTATCTATTATATATATCGTCGTCTAGTACCTACAACACAAGCCTTATTGAGCTAACTGTGGGACTAGGTCGGTTTGTGTAAGATTGTCCTATAATATTTATTTATTTATTTATCTATTTAATACAAAGTACAAAGGGCAGACTTAAGGCAAGAGGGCATTCTCTACCAGTCAACCATCAGGCTAAACAGATAAAAACAACAGTGCGGGGAACGAGTAGCGAAGAGAAAACTAAACTAAACTCGTATTCTGATTATAAAAAAGTAAGAAAAAAATATTCACGGAAAAAAAAAATATTTTGTATGGACGATCGGCCGGCTGGGATGACGTGTCACCACCTCCTCCTTGCGTCGGTTTCCTCATCACTGAGGGTCGTGGTCATTCAACAGCTTCTCTCTGATGATCTGACGCCATCTTCTTCTATCTGTCGCCGAGTGAAGAGCATCGTGGACGGTAGTGTTGAGAGCTGAGCGAATTTGGTCAGACCAGCGCATTGGGCTCCTGTATCTTGGCCGTTCGCCTTCGACTTTGCCAGTGATGACCAGTTTTTCGAGTGACGTGTCACATACAAAAAAAATCTACAACTTTTTTTAAGTCGCAATACGATACTAATAATGCCCCTAAACGGATCACTACTATTTAATTACTACAATGGGGATGAATGTTACTCTGCGTCCGTAGGAAATACCTTAGACAACCCTACAATGATCCCTGGGTGGTGCTAAAAGAGTAACAAAACTTGGCAGCTGCACTGTCCCATCTGGACCTCGCAGCACTCACTGGATTTTCTTTATCATCTGCTTTCCCACTACTACTACCCCAGGGAAGAAATGCCTATCTATATCCAGTGACATGTAGCTATACGATTAATAAATGAATAATAAATTACTACTAGCTTTTTAATTATTGTTTTATATAAGCCAAGAGACAGGCGCGGGCTGAAAATCAGCGCTGTGCAGCCGACCAAGATCGCTGCAAATGTTGAGCTCAGAGCCTGTTGTCGCAAATTTTTAGTTTAGCTTAAGTGTTTAGTTTTTAATTTGATTGTTTCTTGTTTTTTTTCCTTTCCCTTCTTGTGTATTGATTTACCCGTCTGTATTATTTTTTTTGTATGTATTTTTTGCGATCCCCAATATATATATATATATATATTTAATTATATAATTATGCAAACACAGTTACAAGAGATTTATTATATAAATAATAGGGGGAACTTTATTAAACATCTAAAACAGATAAAATTACAATAAACATTAAAACTAGACCTAAAATAAAAATTAAATACTAAAAAATAAAAAAATTAACTTAAAGATAAACAATTAACACACGTTTTAGTTAATATAATATAAATTATTTAGCAACAAAGTACATTCTAGATATTTACAAAAACAAAGTAATTATATTCTAGATATTTACAAATACAAATAGAAATCATTAAAACCACATGTCAAAACTTAGAATTAAAAAGGCAATATGCAAACCGGCATAATAATATTTTTTTTTTTTAATTTGTAGCACTCTCTAAAAGGATTTCGTGAAATGACAATTGGCTAAAATGAAAAACAAATGACATATTCAATATTGACAACCAATCAATTGATACACAAACGTTTCGAAGAACTTAAAAAAAATCCCGTTTAAAATGGAGCCCAAAAATACAGTTTGCTTTTCGACGATCCTTGAAATTGCCGTTAGCTGCAATTGTGTTTTATACAGTTCCGTGAAATACCTGAAATTGTGTGTTTTCATTTTGATCGTTCTAGGTAGCCAGGTAGATAGCTAGATTAAAAAAAAAATTGAGAGCCTACCAGCCTCCAAACCCAACGGCGGCCGGTTTTAAGAGTCCGGTAACGATTTGAAAACGAAAATCGCTAATAATAATATAACGCACATGAATTGCATCTGAAAAGTTACTTTGAAGTCTTGTAATTGAAAAAAAAATACTTTGATCCATATTTGTTATTATTTAATACCCTAAAACTCAATTCTTACAGAGCTTGTTTAGTGAGTTTAAAGTTCAAGTCTTGCTGGGTTGATTATTTTTTCAATGTTTTCAATGTTTGTATTTGATTGAATAACATACTATTGTATGAGTGGAATGCCCCACTTTAAAAACATGTAAAATAATTATGAGTTGATAACAGCGCCATCTATTATTTCCGTTGTGACACTTGCAATAGGGTCGGCGGGAAGGGTATCTAACTCTAGTAGTCAGCACCTAGATGTCGCTTACGGCTGCTATAAAGTCGATGTAAAAATAAATGCAAAAAGATGAATGAAGGCATTGAGAACTTAGTAACTTGACCCATAGCTTAATTGGTAAAGCGATCGAGCCCCGGTAAGGCGTATCGATGCAAGTTCAAGTCTTGCTGGGTTGATTATTTTTTCAATGTTTTCAATGTTTGTATTTGATTGAATAACATACTATTATATGAGTGGAATGCCCCACTTTAAAAACATGTAAAATAATTATTTATTTGTTATGCTCTCTTATATGTTTTGTAGTATCTGATTAAAGTATAAATTAAATTTTATTTCTTTTCTATTTTATACTATATTTAAAACATTTCCAAAAATACCAAAATTGTTTTAGCTAAAAAATATGTATGAAAATGATTCAGGAGACGTGAGCAGGAACTTGCACATTTAATTCGTTAACGATAATGAATCGGCCACCAACATGTTTAAGTGAAACAATAACGGCTTTAAATTTTTTTTACTTTTTATAACGTATAAACTTTATTTTCGGTAATCATGGTCACCCTACTGGTCTAAGAGCTGGCCACGTCAGATATGACACAATAATGAGAGCGATGAAACCTGTCTAGTTAGACTGCTTTACCATCCTTATTGCTAGATCCGGGCATCTGGCAGCTTTTAATGGGTGGAGGTTAGAGTGACAGACCAACAAAGTTTTCAAGTTGGAAAAAAGTAATACCAAAATAGGTAAAAACTGCCAAAGTTGTGTCATTTTTAGAGGACAGGGCCTATATTTTAACATTAGATTAAAAACTATTGTCTATTATTGCGGAAACAAAAACAGTAGGGGACTAACTAAAAATTGCATTATACATCATTTGGCACTACTTTTTCCCAACAGAAACTTCTGGATATGATATAATCAAATTAATTATATAATTTCCCATAATATTGCATCAAACCCAGAACTCTAGGATTTGTTTTCTTCAAATATTTGCATTCTTTGACATCCACCACTTTACAGCTGCCAGATGTCCGGATCTAGAAATAAGCATGGTATAGCAAACTAACTAGAGCGGTTTCGTTGCTCTCATTATTGTGTCATATCTGACGTGGCCAGCTCTCCGTCTATACTTTTAACAATTATGACAGCACTTTAATAAAAAAATAAAAAAAATCAAATTAAGTGAAATGTTTCCAAGTAACCAGACATCAATTTGACACATATTACAGAAAAACAAGAGAATATCAGTACTCGACGGAGAATTCTAATTGTAGAGTGACCATGCGTGTCGTAAATAATTTAAAACTTTTTATTTTTAGGGTTCCGGACCTCGAAAGGAAAAAACGGAACCCTTATATGATCACTTTGTTTTCCGTCCGTCCGTCCGTCTGTCTGTCTGTCAATACCCTTTTTCTCAGGAACATGCGGAGGTATCACAGCTGAAATTTATATCAAATACTCAGGTCTGCAGTGCTGTCCCTTGGAGCTGTGGAAAAATCAAACTTCTAAACCAACGCAATCAAAAGATACAGCCGTTTATGCCGCAAATTTTAGAAACTCTGAAGGGAATCAAAACCTACAGGGTACTTACCGTGAACTCAAAATCTTGAAATTTTGGTACGAAACAACGTCTTATAGCACAGATAAAGGAAAAATTTCGAAAACCGTACATTTTTTGTTACATCATATAAAAAAAAAATTAAAGTTACTACCCCTATATACCTACAGGTTTGTACGGAACCCTCGGTGCGCGAGTCCGACTCGCACTTGGCCGGTTTTTTTACTTTGTGTTTACGGTGTTTTTTTAGCGCTAATCACACTAATAATTGTTAGACACCAGCTAACAATAGCTTGTTATTAACTGAATCCATAGTGTTAATTCTGCTCACGTCTACTGAATCACCCTGTATATACTAAAGGAACTCGCTAAGCATCCCCAACAGTTCAAAACCCGTCAGAAGTCGTAAAAACAAACAAAACGGCCAATCGGGAAGTTTTCAAAACACCGAATCTGTACACGAATGAAAAAGGTTGTATCAGGCTGCCCAGTTATGAGAGCATGTTCACTTGCATGTTATGATAAGACAGAATTTGGTTTATCCCCATTATTCATAAACGTCTCTGATATATAAATTAACTAATATCCGTTTCTCCTTCTCTGTCACTTTGACAGTTGTGTTTCTTAGGAAGAGAGAAAACATAAATTAACTAATTTAAGCCTGCGAGACGTTAATAAATAAGGGGGTATCTATTTGCATTTATAGCAAATATTTCCTTATATACTTCAGAACTATTGACAACAATAATTTTTATTTGCTGTTACGCGGTGTAGTAACTTGCTGGTAGATTAGTACCAACCCGTTATAAATAGTTATTTATTTACATGCTTATTTTTTGCATACATTACAGTTCCCAACTTGCAACTGCAAATATATTATAAGAAACGACTACGAATTAAATAACACTAAACCTCGAAAATTTCAAGTTTGGTAAAAGCGTAGTTTAGATAGGAAAACAATTTTTATTGATTCACATATTTATAAGCAGGATCGAAGGCCAAAAAATGATTATCAAAGTGGTGTACCGTTTGCAATACAGTTCAACAGTGCTTAGTTCGAGGCGGACTACTGGTTTAACTGTGTTCGCACAAAGGATATAGTGGAGAAATTCGCAGCCATCAGGTGAGTCTCAGTGGCTCAGTTGGTCAGAGCGATGGGCATGTATCCCAGAGTCGCGAGTTCGAGTCTCGCCTGAGGCAGTGGATTTTTCTACATTTATTTCTAAGCATTATATTGTTTTTGACTTGTTTTTGTACAATAAAGAGTTTTTACATTACATTACATTAATGGGTTCAGAGTTATAATTTTGTGTATTATAGATGAAGTTACGTGATGGTGCTTGGTTACAATTCAATCGTACGTACGAAACCAAGGGCCTACCGCGAACATCGAAAATCGAATTATCGTTATTCTCTTCTCTATCGCACTTGTCTTTCTAATTTGAACAAAAGAGACACAGATAATGATATTTCAGATAATGATGGTTCAAATAAATCGTGCAATACCTATTTGACCCGACTGAAAGTGTTTAGTCTCTACCTCTCTGACGTCATGGGGTCGTTGAAAAGTTCTCAAAATGGCCACCAGGTGTCCTCGAAGTTCGGAATTAGAAAGCGAGCAAACACTTTTATTGGTCCTTCTTCGAGTTTGGAAGGACACTTGGAGATAAAATTTGTTAAGTTAAACGGTTTTGGATTAAAAATCCAGGAGCGGCCAATTTGGAAGTAACAGGAGTATTTTTATGATTTAAGCGATTTGTTTGATAAATATATTTTTTACAACTACATATTCAAATTATCTTTGTTACTTCAACACTCAAATGTAATATTAATCGCCTTTCCTCGTCGGTATGGAAATAAGGCGATGAAATAAATAGATAGATAAACACATAGAAAACTTCTATAATTCTGGAACAATATGGTAGTCATACACTTATTATGTAACATACTGGGATTGGGAGTCTAACGGGGGGGGGGGGGGGGGTATTCTAACTTCAAAACACGTTATGGCACGATCCAACTTCAATACAACTCCAATGCTTTAACAACGCATACAGCTATCGCCTAAACGTCTGAATCAGAAATGTCATAATTTGCTTGAAAATTATTCGGATGCAACTCCAATACAACTTCAATACTGGTAGATTATTTGTTGTGTGTTGAAGTTGTGTTTGAGATAGATTGTGTTTTTAATGTATTGTTCATTTATTTTAAAATTAAAATACGGCACCAGGTCGCTACTTCATTACCAACTAGACTTACAGGCCGTAAAATATTACTTACAATTTTAAGTTCGCGGACGCTGCGGTTTTCCAGAGTCCTTCAATTTTTTTTTTGTTTACAATGAGCATCTGAGTCCAATTTGTGGTAGGGTAAATCGTCGGTAATTGGCCACCCTTCAATAATTGACCACCTTATACTAAAAAACAATTTTATTGATAGGTCAAGAGAATTCATTTTTACGGACAAAAATGGAAAAAGATGTTAGACAAATACATAAATATAGAAGAAGGAAATTCGGAAGAGGCCTAGGCCAGAAGGACCCTACAAATATAAGATACGAGGAAAAAATCATAATAACAAAAAACGGAAAACAAAATAAATAAGTTTGTAAAAGAAGGCTTAAATAAATAAATAAATATCCTATTACGTAGGGTAATTGTCCTAGTTTCCCGTCCAGGTCCAGTCCACTTGATTAAACTGCTGCAAATAAATGGGAAAAACTTTTTAAGGTCAACATAGTGTATATTTATAGTTTATTCTTTAGTGGATTTTTTAATATTTAGCTTTTATTTTGGGAAAAACTTCAAGATAAACATATAAATAAGTCTGGACGGAAAACTAACAAAAGTGGACGAAAACTAGCACAATCACCCTACGACAATTTTAATGTCTACCTACTAGTTTTTTTTTATGGAGATTCTGAATTACGTCGCGCTTAGTGACAAAATACGTGTGAGTAAAGCCGTAAACTTTACAGTGTTATAATTATAATTAAAATCATTTACAACAAAAGACTAACCACAAATACAAAACAGCGGTAAACCAAAGTTTACACGACGCCATGTTTGTTCAGTTTGTTTAGGCTTTAGGAAGACAGACGGACAGTCACCAGCTGCCGCTCCGTTCCTCTTGCGACCGGTTCTCGAAAACAGTAAAACGAGAAAGACTAGTTCTATGAAATATCAAATCAAACAAAGTTTCTTGGATTTCAACGTAACGTTTTTATGTTGTCAAAGTCAACGTTTAAGGAATTGTAACGACGAGTTATTTATTTCTATATGAACTTTATTGCATAAAATATAATGAAAATTTTACAAATCGTGGATTCATAGATCATTTTGATGTGTAACTTTGTAATAGTTTTGTTTAATTTTTCGTAAGTACTTCTAATTTTTTTTATACTTTTGATAGATTTGAACTTGCAACAAATTATAATATTGGTATCATATTTTATTTTATTATTCGTCGTACTTATTTAAGACATATAAAATTCCTAGTGTCTATGGAAAAAGAAGACTATTTAGCCACGCCCTATTTTAAATTTGAATTTATTATGCACTAGCGATCCGCTCCGGCTTCGCACGGGATAAAAAATGGTTATTGTGGGTTATCACTAAGAGTTTTTTGGAGACCTTTTTGAGATGTACAATACTGTAGTATATTATTTTGATCTATCTCTTAGAACTCAGCCAGCGTATGCAATATAAGCGCAAAAAATTTACGACATCACATTAGAAACCTCTAAAATCATCAGTGTTTCTCTACTGTATTACGAGTATAAACCTTCCTCTTGAAACACTCTATCTATTAAAAAAAAATCATCAAAATTCGTTGCTTAGTTTTAAAGATGTAAGCATACATAGGGATAAACAGCGGAAAGTGACTTTGTTTTATACTATGCAGTGATAAATAAATCGCGTGGCCTATTCGAAGTATGTATTTCGAAGAATCTAATCTGATATTTTGTCACATTAGTAGACATAATCACAACTTGTTTAGATGCCGTTTTGAAGACAAACGGAGGTACATACCTAATATCGATAACAAATCCGTTACAAAACATAGCTTTAAAGTCAGAATGCAACCAGCAAATACTTAAAAAGTATAAAACCCCAAGTGGAATATAACAACACGTGATACAATAAACAGATCATTGTCTTGTCTCGAATCCTGCGCATCTGTGTAAGCGTTTTTTGTCTCTTTTTTGTCGGTCCTTTCCGTTCCGGCGCTAAGTATCATGCTGAGCTCCCCGTTATTTCAAAAGGTCGTAAGAAACATATTTAAAGTTTTAAAATAGGTCGTTTTTTGTTTATGGCTTTTTTGTTGAAGATTCCTCTTAGAAATTGGTTTATTTTGGTCGCTTTTGAAGATTTCGGGCTATTAACATTGTTTATTAGGCAATTTGGGTTGTAGTGATCTTATTCTAATTATGGATGTTCTAACACACTACGAATGTCGGTTACGTTCAGAGGAAAGGAGTTGCAGTAAATATAAATAGGCATTACTAAAAATTTATAAATATAATTTATATCAAAAATTACCACGGACAGTATTCAAGTGTAACCATTGCCAAGTCATTCTGTTTATTATAAAAATACAGACATCTATTCAAAGGATCACAATGACATTTCGTTAGTAAACTTCGGCACACCGGCTTGATTTTAGATTAGATCTTAATACTTTTTGCAGTAGAAGAACTGCGTTGCGAGACTAGCATTTTTGTACACGTAATGTTTTTGATGGGATCTCATTCCTTAGGAGTAATTACACTGTTAACTGTGCGGTTTGTAAAACTAGACAACCCGACTAATTTTGCTAGAAGTACCTTAGATATACGATGATCTTGAATCAGTGAGTCAGTGAATCAGTGACAAAATTAAGGAACTTGCAATAAATTTTAAAATATATGTTTAAATTTAATGATCTTGGAAATATTATATCTTTCTTGTGTCAGTTGTGTCTGGCCTCTTTATCACGGACATTTCAGACTTCTAGCTTTATGGAAAATAGGATTAGATGGGGGTCGAAAATTGCCTAAATGGCTACGGAAAAAGGATATAGTACGGCCGTGCCTTTGTTGTTTGGTTTGCTCGACTTGGCGGGGGCAATGCCCTGACCAGGATTTGAACCCGGGACCTCTTGCTTCGTAGGCAGGGTCACGACTAGGCTAGGAGGCCGTTAAAAATTAAACCATATATTAAATTAAAACCTACGTACAATACAAGTTTTATTTAGCTTACTGAAAATTAATATTAATTAATTTATGCATAAATATATTTTTTTTTACTGTTCATCGTCTCTCTTAGGCAGATTGCCATCAAACACAAATAAAAATACCCCGAAACAAGCCTAATTATAAAATACACCGATACCAACACCAATTTACATAAATACCAGAACCCATTGCGCTCAATTAAAAAAAATCCTTTTTCAAAGCGAAGTCGTAACGCAGCAAACAAAGGGGAAACGATAAATTACAATTTTGTGAGGCCCCGACGGTCTATAGCTATGTATATTTGGGAACATCCATCCTGTATACAGGGTATTCCTGTTACGTGCGAAAGTAAATTTTTTGGATAAGTAAAAAACCGGAGGTATATAGGGGTAGTAACTTTAAAATTATTAAAAATATTTTTATTATATGATGTAACCAAAAGTTTACGGTTTTTGCAATTTTTCCTTTATCTGTGCTATAAGACGTTGCTTTGTACCAAATTATAAGATTCTGAGTTTACGGGAAGTACCCCGTAGGTTTTGCGAGTGCCGAAAAACTCTAAAATTTGCAGCATAAACGACTGTATCTTTTGATTGCGTTGGCTTTTAAGATTGATTTTTTCACAGCTCCAAGGGACAATAGACCCTGAGTATTTGATATAAATTTCAGCTTGATACCTCCACGCGTTCCTGAGAAAAATGGTCTTGACAGACAGACAGACAGACAGACGGACAACAAAGTGATCCTATAAGGGTTCCGTTTTTTCCTTTCGAGGTACGGAACCCTAAAAACGATCACTACTGTTAAAACGCTTTAGTACGGTCTCTGTACTCTGGTTGGCAATGTTTCCTGGTCGGTAAGAATATTTATTTATATTTATCGTGAGTATTAGTAAGTTTATGGATGACATAATATATTTTTATTACTGTATAAGTATTTTTATAACATAAGTATTTTTTGTTTACTGCCATCAGCTTGGACCCGGGTATGTCCTTAAACTACGTCCAAAAGAGAGGTATGGGTACTGCGAATGTCATCTCGCTCAAATCTGGAGTAGAGCCCGACTGGGGAAGTACCTCCACCTTACAGAAAACTACATCCAAATAGCACTAGACCCTACTCAGAGTGTTGTGATCCTGCTGGTGAGTAAGGTTGCCAAAGAGCTCAAAGAGGACCCAGTGTGTTGATGATGAGGGACCCTCTTGTTCCTTTAGCCGTCAACACAGTGAATCCTCCTTTTTGTAAAGGGTCGGCAACGCGCATGGGTCACCTCTGGAGTTGCAGGCGTCCATAGGCTGCGGTAGCTGTTTACCATCAGACGGGCCGTATGCTTGTTTGCCACCGTCGTGGTATAAATCAGCTGTAGGTACCTACTGTTTTACATAGATCAATGTTCTTAATTAAACATAATGATGTTATCCTTTTTATTTTTAAATAGTGAGACATGACATACCACAAATATAACTTTACATAAGGCCGGAAAAATCATGGAATTTGAACCCCCTTCATCTTGGTAGCATGTCCATAATGTGCTTGCAAAACATTTTGTGCAGAAAATATCAAAGTGAAATATTATTAATTAAGAGAAAAATAGCAAAAAGATAAATATTCGACATTCTGATTAATGTAAATACTAGAATGAACCTACTTTAAAAATTGGCATATTCCACAGCCCATTTAAACCAAATAAATGGACTCGCCTTTAAAATATGGCGTAAAATGGACTCGCCCGGATTAACGTACCCTCCGCAGATGAAATGTAAATTTTAATTATTATTTAACTAGCTCCAGAGCCAGGGTCTACGTGGATTAGAATAAATTCGGATTTTGTTGTCTTTTTTATATTTTCATTAGACCCGTTATCAAAACATTTTAATTTATTTCTCGTTTGATGACGCAATGATATAGAATCCGGGGATTTAGCAAAAAATATGTGGTACATTAAAAGAACATGTCTTGTCACTTTTTTGGAAAATGAAATTCTGATTTCAAAACGTTAATCTTGTAATGAAATATTACTTGTAAATAATTTTCTCGTAATAGACTATTACTTGTAAGTAATTTTCTCGTAATAGACTATTACTTGTAGGTAATTTTCTTGTAATGAACTATTACTTGTTAGTAATGTACTTGTAAACATCTTCTGTTACCGCTATAAATTTTGCCGTAGCAAATATAATTTTTATCGCATATAATAAGTTAATAACCTCTAATTACTAGGGTAGTATGGTTAGTTAAATTGGTACAAACTTTAAAAGCACTATAACGAAAAATGTTGTCAAAGCGGCTAGACATATTTTTCCATCACGTGTATTATATTTACTGCGCAGAAACTAGCTTTTTAATGTCGTTAATATTATAGAGCTGGGTTCTTGTCAGTGGAGCTATTTCCATGTATATTTGTCTTTTGCCTTCTTGATAGCCAGATAGGAGATGACGTTCACTTTTGTTTTAATTTATCCATCCGTTGATTTACGCGTTTGTCCTCTCATTTGAAGAAAATATAAAATCAGTTGATCTGAATGCCCCTTTACGGATACGGTGTCCGACATGCCTACAAAAACTTTCATCTTATTCAAACTTTGGAAACTAATAAAGTGAAATAACCTTTTAGTTCAAAGCAACAATCAACTTAAGAATTCTTTACGGAATTCCTAACTAGACAAGATCTACTAAATCTACGTACCAAGTTACGCGTTGCGCTGAAAAAGTTTCACCCTTTTTCTTGTAAACTAAGTTGACCCACGAACTCGGAAGTAATAAAAAACATGTCATTTTGAAAAGCAAAATTAAATTTTAGATTTCTCAGTTTAGAACTAAGTAACCTACAAATTGACCCGTGTTTCTTAGTACGCCTGTACTTTGCATCATCAAAACACCCAATAATAATTTTAAACAAAAAAGAACCGACTTCACTTAGCATCCACCTTTCCAAAAGCAAATGCTCGAGATGCTGTAAAAAATACTTAAATCACTATAGGTGTGCCTATAATAGTTGAAGAGTTCCCTCGATTTCTCCAGGATCCCATTATCAGATCCTGGCTTGGTTACAATGGGACCAACTGTGAAGTATACTCTTTCAAACAAAAAAAGATTTTCCCAAATCGGTCTAGCCGTCATCGAATAATCGGTAAACATAAAAAAAAGCAAAAAAAAACAAAAATCCCGACGAATTGATAACCTGCGTCTTCGAAATCTTGAAGTCAGTTGAAAAGGATGAAGTGGTATGGGACTGTAAAATGATAAAATGAGGATACAACCTTAGATATTTATTCGTTTATAAAACACAGATTGGAAATTAAAATAAACAACATTGACAATGACTTCCTTTCACAAACGTAAAAGAACAACAAAAATCATTTTTGACATATATAATAGTAGAAAAATACATTTAAAATAAGAAATTAAAACCAGCAACCTGCAGCAGACCAAGGAGTCTGCAACGTCTTCCGGGATATGAATTATCCTGGGCCGTTCCAGATTATAATGTGCTTTTCATCCTTAATCACACAGCCGTTTTCGTGATAAGCAGCAACAAACTTTCATACATCAAAATATACAAACATTTCAACATAAAATAATTTTAAACAAAAACGAACCGACTTCACTTAGCCTCCACCTTTCCAAAAGCAAATGCTCGAGCTGCTGTAAAAAATACTCAAATCACTATAGGTGTGCCTATAATAGTTAAAGAGTTCCCTCGATTTCTCTCCAGGATCTCATCATCAGATCCTGACCTGGTTACAATGGGACCAACTGTGAAGTATACTCTTTCAAACAAAAAAATAATTTTCCAAATCGGTCAAGCCGTTTTCGAATAATCGCTGAACATACATGAAAAAAAAAAACAAAATATAGCAAAAACAAAGATCCCGACGAATTGATAACCTCCTCCTTCGAAATCTTGAAGTCGGTTGATAAAACGTTTCGCAATTATGTATAAATAAATAAATATTATGTGACATTCTTACACAAATCGACCTAGTCCCACAGTAAGCTCAATAAGGCTTGTGTTATGGGTACTAGACGATGATATATATAGTAGATAGATATCAATAAATACTTAAATACATAGAAAACATCCATAACTCAGGAACAAATATCTGTGATAAACACACAAATAAATGCCCTGATCAGGATTCGTACCCGGGACCTCCTGCTTCGTAGGCAGGGTCACTACCGACTGGGCTAGGAGGCCGTTAAGTATAATGTTAGTAAGATTAAAGGCATAGAAGTCAGCACATAAAAAAGCCCAAGGACATTTTACTCATATTACAATAGGTATAAATTGTCAAAACCTTGACTCCACCTGTCCAACTTCAGAAACATTCAACAGAAGTAATATTTCATGCCGCGACACAGTACATGCCGAAAACACAGAAACCTCTTTTAGTTAAACTTTGTAACTTTCTGTGAAATGTGATTGAATTAATTATGTTTGTGAATGTGGCTTGTCAACTTGGCGTGTTTGATGTATGAATTTGAATAAGGTTTTGTAGAACAACTAATTAATTTAGACAAAACATCTGTCTACTAAACTAAACTAAAATATTTGTCTACTAGACAAAGATTTGTCTTTTAGACAAGATGTTACACCTAATAAATTGACTACTGGTCGTTTTTAGAAAACGAGATATAATTTGGAAAATTCAGCAAATAATGTAAATTCTGCAAATAATTAAAATAATTCGGTATTATTTAATAGGCATGGTGAATTTTCTTCATGTATGGTATCAATCGATTCGTTTTGTTGTAAGGATCAAATGTCTATATGCGGCCAATTGCCTTAAAGCAACACAAAAGTCAGGATTTAGACTTAAGGTCTGAGATTTGCATTTGTTTCTCAAAACGCTCCTAACAAAATGACGTGCAAAAGTGACGTCACGATCATATACTCGCCCTGTTTAAAGTATGGAAAAAGTATGAAATTGATATTTTTACAGTGAAATGTTGCGTTTATGTATATGGTTACCATACAATTTATGTAACAATAAAATGTTAAAAATCTAATGGTATCATTGTTTTTTTTTTTAATTTCGTACTTTAAAAAATATGAAAAATTTTGAAATTTTGAAGCATGATTTCTTTGAACCGTTTCAATAGATTTTTTTAATTTTTACTTTATTTGGATATATTGGTAATTCTGCATGTAACTAAATTTTATTGCATAATTCAACATGTGTCATCTTCCCTATTGTAAAATTAATCTCCTTCCTGGCCGCAGCTGAGTAAAGATATGGATTAGATTATGACAGTAGACCTACTACATACATGTATCCTTTAATGACAAAAGGCTAACAACTTTTCGTATCCTAGTCCAGATATTAAAATCGATTGACCTCTTATCGAACGAGCGGAGCGTAAGCGAAGTGAAGTTCTTACAGACAACTTGGGACATAACAGAACTGTATGCTGGCTACTCCGTGGACGTCCGTGCAGTTAGATGGCTTTTTAATTTAGAATAGTTGAAACACGATAACTTTAGTAAAATAATTCTGATCTTTATGTGTTGGGGTTGTAGAAGAGATAAATATAATTTGAGAGTTCGTATATAAACAAGGGGCTATTGAATGTAACTAGAAGGCGCGAAACAATCTTCATAAGGATCTTGTTAATTTTGTTAATCTCGTTATATTGGTTAACTCGTTTTCAAGTAAATCGGGAGTTCTCAGTTCGAGTCGGACTACTAAATTGCTTAACAGCCAGGGACTTCATTATTCAGGCACGGAATAAGACTTACTTAACAATTTATAACAGACCAGCATTCATTTTGCTGGCTTGTGTCTTCAATTTTTAACAGACTCAATTCGGTTGTATGTTCTTTTTTGTTTTTTTTTTTTATGTTCGTACTCATAACTCTGTCATATCTGAACCGATTTCGAAAAAAATTTTTTTTGTTGTAAGTATTATGTTTTAGTAACATGCAGTTATGATGATGGGATCTATGAGGAATCGAGGGAACTCCTCAAATCTTAAAGGCCTATAGTGATTTTTGAGTATTTATCAATAAATCAAGCATTTTGATGAAGTGGAACTGCTAATGATGATCAAAACGGAACTCTTGAACGACGCATAGTTCACATTTAACGATTTGTCCTCTTCAATGTGTTTGTTTAGCAAGTTAGATCTACAAGACAATTTTTTCTCAACCTCGAGTTCTGATGATGCGATCCATGGCGAATCGAGGGAACTTCTCAAATGTTAAAGGTATATAATGATTTTAGTATTTTCATCAACGAATCAAGAATTTACATTTAAAGAAGTGGAACTGCTGATGATGATCAGAACGGAACTATTCAACAACGCATAGTTTACGTTTGGCAATTTGTCCTCTTCAAAACATTACTACATCTCTTTGATTCGATACGGCCATAATCGATATTTTCCTCTTAACTAAACAGCCATTCGCATTCACTGACTATATTCCTAAAACTGCACTATTTCATTCAAAAACCTAGACTTCCACGCAAACGACGTTCAAATGCGCCGATACGAACGCTTTATCCCAGAGATAAGGCTCCACTGGAGCGGTAATGTAGCCAATAGCTGAAGGCATAGTGATACTGTAAAATGCACTTATCTGTACTTTCGTCAAATACGGGTACCGCTGGGGTAAAAATTAAGTCTCTTGAATCATTTCAATCGACTTCAAGATTTCGAAGGAGGCGGTTATCAATTCGTCGGAATCTTTGTTTTTGCTAATTTTTTTATATATTTTTTTTAATGTTCTGACTACTCAAAGACGGCTGCACCGATTTGGAAAATATTTTTTTTGTCTGAAAGTGTATACTTTAGTAGTAGTAGTAAAACACTTTATTGCACAAAACAAATACATGACCAACAAAAATATAGTGAGTGTGTACAAAGGCGAACTTATCCCTTTAAGGGATCTCTTCCAGCTAACCTTTAAGCAACTGAGAGAAATCGGTCAGACATGGTAGAGAAAGATTTTTACATTACTTGTACATGACGGCAAAACTACGGAGAAGTTACTAAACCTAGATACTATAGGTAGTGTTAATAAATACGTAACGTATTGGTATAGATTATACAAATACATATATATATATATATATATATATACTTTACAGTTGGTCCCATTGTAACCAGGTCAGGATCTGATGATGGGATCCTGGAGAAATCGAAGGAACTCTTAAACTATTATATGCACACCTATAGTGATTTGAGTATTTTTTACAGCAGCTCGAGCATTTGCTTTTGGAAAGGTAAAAGCTAAGTGAAGTCGGTTCTTTTTTGTTTAAATTTATAATATTGCTACTTAACAAACGTTACTACATCTCTTTGAATCGATACGTACGTGGTTAGATTTTCTAGTTTATTACGCTACCATTCGCATTCACCTACTATTCCTAAAAGTGCACTACTCGTATTTCATTTAGAATCTTAGACTTGCATGCAAACGACATTAAAATGCGCTGATACGAACGCTTTGTCCCGGAAATAAAGCTTTACTGCAGCTTGGCTACATAACTAGTTAGTTATGTAGCCAATAGCTGAAGACATAAAGATACTGCAAATGTCTGCAGTTATCTGTACTTTCGTTAAATACGAGTATAGTTGGGGTAAAAATTAAGTCCCTGGAATCTTTTAATGTTGCTTCTTAACAAACGTTACTACATCTCTTTGAATCGATACGTCCGTGGTTAGATTTTCGTGTTCATACGCAACCATTCGCATTCACCTACTATTCCTAAAAGTGCACTATTATTCAGAATCCAAGACTTCTATGCAAACGACGTTTAAATGCACCGATACAATTTGTCCCGGAGAAAAGGCTTCACTAAACTGGTAATGTAGCCAATGGCTGAAGGTACTGTAATTATCTGCACTTATACTTTCGTCAAATACGGATATCTTTGGCATATTTTTTTTTATTTTTTACACCACATCGTTAGCAAACAAGCTTACAGTCCTTACAAAGTTTATAAAAATCACGTTCTCGTACAGGAAAACCCACTAGCGCCATCTATCGCGTCACCAACGCAGCAATTTTCGGTTACATACATACGTTGTCAAAACCAACGTTTCCCGTATGAATATATCGGTATGATTTTCATTTATTGCCTGAATAGTTTGATAATGTATTGTCCATACCTAAATGACATTTATATTATATATTATATTATGAGACAATCTTACACAAATCAACCTAGTCCCACAGTAAGCTCAATAAGGCTTGTGTTGTGGGTACTAGAGAACGATATATATAATGGATAGGTATAGATAAATACATAGAAAACATCCATAACTCAGGAACAAATAACCGTGATAAACACACAAATAAATGCCCTGAACAGGATTCGAACCCGGGACCTCCTGCTTCATAGGCAGGGTCACTACCGACTAGGCTAGGTGGCCGTTAATAATATCGGGGTTAGATAATATCGGGCATATATTGCGAATTCAAAGTGCTATTTCGATTTTTATTATATTATATTGGAGACGTTTGCCGACCACATTGTCCTGCTGGCGTTAAAAAAATTGCTAAGACAAATATAATTTTGATTTGTTTAATATTTAAAATACAGAATGGAAGGCCTTTTTAAAGGCCTCTGGGCGCCTAGAGGATAAATTAGTGCGTCGAGTGTGCACGCTCAAAGCGTGCGTTCTGTGATTCCATTGCGGTGTTTGACGCAGCGCAGAGTAAAGTTTACCCTCACTATAATTATTCAAATACAACGGCAAGCGAGTTATCCGTGCGGTTTCCAAACAGGACTGTTTCCCCAGAAGGCACATCACGTTATACAGAGAGCATTAAGCATGAACATCCTTGCGAAAGCTTATTTCGCTTCAACGGCGTAAAAATGTAAACCACTACCATAAAATAATAACATAAACTTCTCTGACTAAGTTGGGAACTTGGGACACAATGATCATATTTTTTGAAGAAATTAAATGGCTCTCGTTCCTCAACCCTCCAACGGAGCAGTAGCTGACCTTTACGAGGCTTCATTACACATCGCACTTAATCACTTCGCAACAGTCGATAAAGGTAAAAATTAAATAGTTGCTGACGTTATAATTACAAAAATATACATATTCCACTTATAGATTTTTTTTTTTGGATTTTTGAGTCGCTTTGCTAAAAATACAATTGTAAATCAAAACCGACGTTGGATAGTCTATTATACATTTATTGCTGTGATTTTACTCGTAATAGTAGCCATCTTTTATAATGCGTTGGTGAAAAATTAAATTACCTAATATAAAAAGAGGAGTCAGTAGCATAAGCACGGGCGAGAGGTATCCTTGATATTTTTTTTAAAGCTGACCGATTTTATGTCATGTCAAAGATGATATTGTCAGATATTCGCTATTGCTGTGACGCATAGCTTTGTCATATGATTTAGTAATTATACGTAACAAATATATCACATATTAGCAGTCTCTTTTTCTCTTTTCGCACATACCTATTAGTTTCTGAAAAATCAATGTTCAACGGCGATCAATGTTACTCTGCGTACTTAGGATACACCTTAGACAACCCTACACGTGATCCCTGGGTGGTGCTAAGAGAGTAACAAACTTGGCAGCTGCACTGTTCCATCTGGACCTCGCAGCACTCACTGGATATTCATTATCATCTGCTTTCCCACTACTAGGTACTACCCCAGGGAAGAAATGCCTATCTACATCCAGTGACGTGTAGCGATACGAAAAAAAAAAAAATAAGTTTCTAAAGAATAAATTTTAACGTGACAATTCTGTATAGTCCTCCTCATCGATGTCGATGACGGTGACCCTAATTCAAACCTTATGGAGGTTGACTATTATGAGCCCTTATATGGCTAGCTAGGCCGAACTTGGTCTTAAATACCCTATTGCACATGTGGCATTAGAGCTGGCCAGTTGCGTTGTAGATGTACACGTAAGAGGGCTTAGGTCTCTCTTTACGTAGTTGCCGTTTTACTTCTGAGGTTGTGAGACGGTTATGTTCGAATGTTTTGACGCTGTCATAGATGGTAGAAAGCGAGCTCCTCCGAATTCTGTAAAGAGTGGTCGAAGATGTCAACCAACAGGGTCGAATGGAAAAAAACAGCAGTGACATAAAACAGTCTAACAAAAAACAGGTACAATACAAAACAAACGCAACTTAATCCAAATATAAAAATCCTTTGATTGTTTATAACAATTTGACAGTCATAAACCAGCACCCAATACTCATAAAAAACTACGCAATCAGCCCGTTTTCAGCGTATACAAATAATTCAAGCGAACAAAAAGTATTGGGCGGAGCGCGGAGATTTACAATGACCAAATATACCGGTTCTTAAAGTACCGTTGTAGGGATGCTACATTACCGGGTATTTTGCTAGCAGGAATATTCCTGAACCTGATTCCTAATTGAACATATCTAATGTTACATCGAGAACCAGTAAAATTGATGGCTGTCGTGTTTAATTTTGAACTCTAAACTTTCGTAGGTATTTCTTAGATTTGTTTATATTTATAATAATACTTTAATGTACTTTATCCCTTTATAGGCCAACGGTATCAAAAAAGACCACCTGTAGAATCATGAGCGATGAGGCTTGAATTGAGGATTTTTTTCAGTCTTGCCCGTTAAAAGGTTATGGTTTATATAATTTTAGGTATTAAATATATATTTTTCTTTCCGATACGATACACTACCCTTACATAGTGAATGAAAAATAGGGAAACGGCATTTTAATTTGTTATTGTGTGCTAAAAATAAACACTCATTGTGTACCGCTAAATTGAACACGGCCCGGGATTCGGCAAACCTTGATGGCGATAGCGAGATGTCAGCAAGTAACATTTAAGAAGAATTAAATAAAACATTTAAAACAGATAAATTATTTAGAGCCATAATAAACGTGTTTTTTTCACGTGGCCAACGCAGGTAGGTATATACTCACAATATTGTTCCCACGTTGGGGAATAACTGGGTATTTCCAAAAACGGTAATATTCCGGTATCACATCACTATCCAGGTACATAACGTTGGCAGAGCGCCGCAGAAAGGCTGCGAACAGTGAGTACCCCGGTACGGATTGGATCTTCCGAAAAATACGGTATAGAAAGACAGAGTGATTTAATATGAGAAATTTTTAATAGCTGAAAGTAAGTACTAGCTTTTATACATTCCTAGCTGTGATGTTATACCTACCCATTTTGAAGGTGTAATATGCCAATGTTGATTCAGAAGGTTAGTTCTATCCCGAAATTAATTAATTAAAAACGCGAAACTGTACTGAGAGTGTCGACCGTGCCATCACCCCCAGACAACTCGAATGTGGCTTTGGGTACTATACGTTAAGAAACCCTACATCTATATGCTGATGGGACCGCCCATGATAGTTCAGTTTGTAACGCTTATTTAAAACCAAATTTACTCAAGCGTTCGAAAAACACTTTAACAATTTGTCGGAGCTTAATGAGCTAAAAACGCAGAATATAATGGATTTCGGAAGCTTCTACAGCTTTACAAACTCGTTTTATCTATGGTGCTTTGCAAGTTTATCTTCATTGATTTGGAGTTTTATTCTGGAAAAATCAAAATTAAGTATTAACTAAGATCGGACGATTTTGCTCCTGCAGAAATTAGTCATGAAATCGGGATTAGTAACAAAATAGGATAGGTAAATAAAAAATCTTAAACTTTGGCGCTGTGTCATGTCGCATTCTCGTGTTTTTTACATTATTGTAGTGCCCAAGCTAATGAATTACGTGTTTACAATTTACAATGCAAAATACATGTTTTATAACCTCAATCAACATCAATAAGTAACCAAAATACACGAAACATTGCATAAAATACATGCACTGACCATTAAACGGTTGTTCATCGGTAATAACTATATTGCCGAATAACACATTTATGGTCGGCAGCCATTGCACCGAGCCGCCAATTACATTGCCGGCCTAGTGAGAAATGAGGCGTTTTGTATTCACACAGCCCCGCGCGTTCGGTCGTTTTTTCACTGAAGTAAGATTTAACTGTAGTGCGGTTCGCTTTTAACTGTTGATTTGTACGTTTGTTCAACATTTATTCAGATTTAAGAACTTTGTGTGTGCAGATAAATACTGTTATAGTAAAATTACATGTGACAAATATTATTCATTACTGGTCATTTATTTTAAATCGCATACAGTAAGTTCATAAATTCAAGTATGTATGTATGTTCAAGTAGTGCGTTGCAGTATGTGCATGTTTGTTTAAAGCACTACCTGTTTTAATACTCTGTTCTCCATCTCCTGCTACCCTAAGGTTATGTGGTAGAGATCGCTTAATAGCGATAAGACCGCCTGTTGTTACCATTATTTACTTTGTTAAATCTGTTTCTGTACTTCTTTTTCTTCTTTCTTTTTCTAAAGAATATTGTATTGACCTAAAACTTTAACGCTACCTCCTGAGGTGTTTCCTTTGCGCTAAAACATGGGGGGTTTCAAGAAGCGAGCACACAGGACTCCTAAAGGTCAGCAAAGCATACAAACTTTTGATTTTATTTATGTGAATACGATGACCGCTTCTGATCAGTTACTACTTATTACATAGAAAGAGCTTGATCTTGTACGAATGTATGCTAAAACTATTTTAAATCTCATTAGTATGAGCCGAGGTTTCAGCCCAAGACCTCCGGATGGTAAATCTAACGTCCTAAGTCAGCCTACCAGCGCTTTTAATTCTCTTCACTTCTGGTATTCATTCGAAATGTCCAAGCCAATGGCGGCGGACTAATAGGATTAAATAAGTATCAAAATTTCTCACGAGTAATAAACAAACATAATCAATAACAATACCCATAACACGTCATACATATTATATTTAAAGCCCATAAACGTCATAATCTTTTAGCCATCCGTCGTAAACAGAACGCATTATAAACCCATATGGTTCCTTGTAATTTATAACCGGTTTTATTATCACTCAAATTTCCTTTCGGATACGCGAGGGAATGATATTATGAGAAGTTGGAGGTTGTACATTATCTTCAAGATGGGTGGTGGTGCGAAGGAGGAGAAAAGAGCGGTTTTTTGTTTTACCTACTGAAATTTGCTATTCGAACGTTACCCCGTTAGGGACACGAAGACTAAAATATTCTTCTCTTAGTTTGTTATTAAATCAAATACAATAATGGAAAACATTGAAAAAATAATCAACCCAGCAGGACTTGAACCTGCATCGATACGCCTTGCCGGGGCTTGATCGCTTTTTTTTTCAATGTTTGTATTTGATTTAATAACAAACTGTTGTATGAGTGCAATGCCCCACTTTAAAAACATGCAAAAAAAAACATTCTTCTCTTTTTGAGAAAGGCATAAGAATCTACTTAGGACTTTGCACAGGGCCCCAAAAAACTGGGAAGCGTTGTTTTAGTAACTCATAAGGATACGAATTTATACGAACTCCACATTATGGCAGAAGTTTTTGTTTATTGTGTAACAGATGGCCCAGCTTGAAAATTTATTCAATATAATAAACCGAGGACCTGCAAAAATTTGCTACAAACTCTTAAATACGACCGGCCGTTCAATCCTACGTTGTTGTCCAACAGAAAATTATCTTTAGGTGAAGTTTTTTAAGATGAATTTTATTCTATAACTGGAAAGCCTACAAATTTACTTTTACGTTTCTTTTATGCATTCTGTATTTTATTAATCTCATCATCTTTTTATGGATCACTTGGCGTGAAAAATATCATCACCATGCAAACCAGTGCATTCTTTTCTTTTCGTACATTGTTTCAAAACGCTTCCTCCTGTCCCTCATACCGCACCTCAGCCCATCATAAAAGGGGTGAGCAGTGAAAAAGACATCTCGAGATTCCACCCTAGGTGCGAAGTATGATCACATGACGTGATTATCGTTTACGGCGCTTTTACGACCCGAATCCACTGGTTATAACTGGTTAATACCGGCTCATCGAGGTTTAATGGTAACTAACAGATTGTGTTTTCGGTGAGAAATATCGTCCTGGGACTGAAATTCTGTGATTTTTTTTGGGTTTTACAGGTCGCGGCTAAATTGCGGGAGAATATTAGCCTTCGCCTGTGACTTCTTCCGAGTAAAATTATTATTTTAGAAAATCTTTCTCATTGGAGTGTTCCGGAACATTTGAAAATTATGTTTCAAAATCAGAAAGATCATACTTACAGTGGGTAAATTTTACACAATCGTGATATTTGTGAACTTCTCATCAGGCATCAGAGTGACTGTTTGCTTGATTGCCACCGTTGAAGTATATAAGAAAGACTACGAGGTATGACATGTTGCGTTAAATTATAATAATCCTGGACACGGCGCGAATAGACCCTACCCTGTTACCGGCGATACTGTAAGGGCCGGTTGCACCAAACCGTATGTTAACGTCAACGTCATCGTTAAAAAATCTTTTCGTCGTTAAAAGTTTGACAGTTTTCTATGGGATGACAGCTCCGTCGCCATATTTAACGTTGATCAGTTCGTTACTTAGGCGCGGTACAACCCACCCTAAGTAAAGTTTTTGTTATTTTTGTATGTTTTGGATATCTTTTTGTATTTTACTTTTATAAAAATATTAATAAACGTGCTGCCTACGAAAAAGGAGAATATAGTCTAGTAGCGTTACTGCCTATTTGCTAGATACTCACATTAATTTAATGAGCAGACTTTACCATGTCATTTACCTCCGAAACACGATCCTTACCTGAAACAGACACGCATTATTTTACTCATAAATCCTGTATAGAGTTCCCTACAGGGTGATTTTTATGCGTCCATTGCTGTTTATCCCGTTAACGGCCTTTGGGATGGGAATTACTTATTGGAGAGTTACGAAATTATACATTGTTTTTTTTTTTATATTTCATAGAATAATTTTGTGTCATAAAAAATACATTCTGCAAAATTGGTATGGTAAGAAAAGCATTTTATTTTTATTACACTAGGCAATACTCGTAATTGTTGTATGAACTAAACTAAGTAGGTTTATTTGTTATGTAATATATTTAAACCCAGCGCTATGATGGTCGAGTTTTTATCGTCTGTTATCGTGACCGTCGCGTACTTACTATAATAACTAGCTTACGGACAGGTGGTGGCATTATTGAGCAGAGAGGGCAATGGAATGGCCTAGGTTACATTTTATGATTGAATGACTAATGATTAAAATTTTTTTTTGTTAAAAATTCAATCATAAAAGGTAGCCCAGGTGACTCCAGTGCCCTCTCTGCTCAATAATGCCATCATCTGTCCGTACGCTACTAATAACCAGTAGGGATTTTTTCTGGTTTGGGGCCGAGTGCAGACGTGCTGAAGCACAGAAACACGAGGCCTTCCTTGCCTGGGCTGATGCTCGAAACCGCAAAGCTAGTGACATACCAGCTAAGAAGAGAGCCTATAATAAGGCCACCAAGTCCAGTAAAAAGGCTCTACGGAAGGCTCGATTAGACCATATACGCCGGATTGGGAACAAACTTGCTGCACACCCTACAGGTAGTAAAGCGTTTTGGTCCCTTGTGAAAACAGTCGAATCGAACGTCTGCCGCCCCTCACTACCCCCACTGCTGAAACCAGATGGGTCACTTGCCTACACTGCTGAAGAGAAAGCGAATTTATTTGCTTCCATCTTCGCTGAATCTTCACGTCTAGATGTTACCGGCGCAAAACCTCCTAGTCCACTAGTTTGCGAGACTTCTATGTCGGACATACGCATACGTCAGACTGAGGTTCGTAAAGTGTTGCAAAACCTAGACGTGAACAAAGCAAGTGGTCCTGACGGTATTTCAGCCATAGTTCTTAAAACCTGTGCACCAGAGCTATCTCCCATATTGACGCGCCTCTTTCGCCTTTCTTTGACTACTGGACAGGTTCCGAAATCTTGGAAGCTTGCTAATGTGCAACCAGTACCGAAAAAAGGTAGCCGAGCTGACCCTGCCAACTATAGACCGATTTCGGTCACTTCCATACTCTGTAAAAGTAGGGAACGTGTACTGAATAACCGACTCCTGGCATACCTAGTAGCGAACGACCTGCTCAGTGACCGGCAGTACGGGTTCCGCCGAGGCCGGTCTACTGGAGATCTTTTAGCGTATGCCACGCATATCTGGAGTGAGGCCATCGAGAAGAACGGAGAGGCTTTAGCTGTCTCTCTAGATATCTCGAAGGCTTTCGACAGGGTTTGGCACGAGGGGCTTATTAGCAAGCTACCGTCCTTTGGCTTACCCACTAGTCTTTGTGACTGGTATCAGACTTTCTGAGGGATCGATCTATTCGGGTTGTCATTAATGGCTGCTCGTCCGATCAATTGGCAATCAATGCCGGAGTCCCTCAGGGGTCCGTGCTTTCAGCGACGCTTTTCCTGCTCCACATAAACGACCTGCTGAAGCCAGGTACGTTTGGATATGCAGATGACACAACGGTTGTTGAAAGCTACATGCCCAGTCCACGAGCTAGTGGAACACAAATACAGTCCTTAAGGGAGGCTACGGTCGAACGCATGAACGTGTCACTGAAGGCAGTCTAGCCAATTTGGTTCCGTTCAATGCTAGTAAGACTCAAGCGTGTCTTATCTCCGCTAAACGGAGTCCATTCCATCTGACTCCTACTTTCCGAAATGTATCCCTTCCTTTAACCAACCATCTTGAGCTCCTCGGAATCTCGCTGAGTTCGAAACTCAACTTCGGCTCACACATTGAGCGCAGTTAGCAGCAAAAAAGCTGGGCATCCTTAACAAGGTGAGGCAGTATTTTACACCTAGGCAGCTGCTCGACCTTTACCAAACACAAGTCCGGTCGTGTGTAGAATACTGCTCACATCTGTGGGATGGTTCAGCAAAATACCAGCTTGAGGCGCTCGAGTCAGTCGAGAGGAAGGCCAAGAGAATCATCAATGATGACAAGCTGACGAATGCTCGACTTCAAAGTCTGGAGCATCGTCGCAAGGTTGCCAGCCTATCCATCTTTTATAGGATAAACTCAAACTCAAACTCAAACTCAAACATTTATTCAGTAAGTAGGCCACAAGGGCACTTTTACACGTCAAAGTAAAAGAGAGAGAAAAAAAATCAAACTACACCGGTTCTAACCCTACACCTCTGACCCGAGAAGAATTATGTCCGGCAAGAAACTCGGCGGGACTTATTTTTTCAAAACAACAGTACATCAAAACTAAACAATACATATAGTGCGTTGTTCTATAAGAAAACATATCAAACCAAGGTTAGATTAACCAACAATAGGTTATGTTATAGTTTAAGAAAAATACCAAAGAAAAAAGATGAGTCCAAATCTGACTATTGAAAATAAATTACATACAAGTTTGATATACTTTCTTACCTGAACTGTGTCTTCTACATAAATTTCCAAATTATAATAATCCATCATCAACAGTTAGAAACAAACTTTGAATTTAAATAATATAAAAAAAAGTACTTAAGTGATTCTAGTATACAATAAACATACTATTTCTGAATTATACGTAGAGATGTATAAGGTCTCCAAGTGTCTTGATCTATATATTCTATATAATAAAAAAATATGGATAATCAAGCACCGAATGTTGTGTCTAAAGCCAATTAAACTAAAATTAAATATGATTAATAAAAAGTTACGTAAATGTGTTGCCCCAGTTAGCCTAAACAGACCGGTCTCCACAAACAGCACCCGTTCACGAGTATGACGCATATCTCAGCCATCGCCTCCCTCAACCTTTCTTCGGGAAAGTGGCGACCCGATCAACGACGCCACCATAAGCAGAGCCTTTTAAGCGAGCATGACATGTTCAAGCTGGCGGGCTTTATTAATTAATAAAAACTAGCCATGTTTAGTCTGGTGAGAAACAATATTCTGTGCTCGTATTTGCGTGAACTAAATTACAATATAAAAGTGACATAGAGATGTACATGTCTCTAAGCGTCAGGATCATTAAATATATATCTATACATATAAATATTTGCGAATGCAAGACTTAGAGATGTATAACGTCTCTAAGTGTCCAAATACTAAATAAAAACAAAATATAATAAAAATGAAAAACAGGTAATACTGGACACTAGTAAAGCTGCTTCATAGCGTAATGTACCTAATAATTTCTCAATTTGTATTGTACTAACTACATCAAGCTACAGGCTTAAAGGCATCGTTATCCTCAATGAATTCCTTTAAAGTATAGTACTCTCTCCTCAACAAATAGCGCTTAACATAAGACTTGAATTTATTTAGTGGCAAATTCACTACATCAGCGGGGACTTTGTTATAAAAACGTGTACAGTTCCCAGCAAAAGACGTACGAACCTTACCGAGGCGGTGGCCAGGCTCAGCAATCTTATCTTTATTTCTAGTGTTATAGTTATGGATATCACTGTTGAGCTTGAATTTATGGATGTTTTTCCGCACATACATAATGTTTTCAAGTACGTATTGAGATGCTACGGTAAGAATATTTGCCTCTTCAAATTTTCCTCTTACGGATGCTTGACCGCGCATTTTATAAATGCCACGTACAGCTCGTTTTTGTAGCACAAATATGGTCCCAATATCAGCTGCTTTACCCCACAACAGAATTCCATACGACATAACACTGTGAAAGTAACTGAAGTATACCAGCCTGGCAGTTTCACTGTTTGTTAGATGGCTGATTCGCCTCACGGCATAGGCTGCAGAGCTAAGTTTCCCAGCTAGGGTAGCTATATGTGGATGCCATTGTAATTTCGAGTCTAAAGTGACTCCTAAGAAAACAGTTTGATTTTCGAATTCCATTATTTCATCATTTATTATAATCTTGCTGCTGTTAATCTGCTTGACGTTGGGAAGTGTAAATTTGATGCACTTCGTTTTCTTGGCGTACAAAAGTAGGTTATTAGCCGTAAACCAATTTACTACTTTGGAGAGTGCACTGTTAATACTATCGAAGCTGTTTTCTTTTCTGTCCACTTTAAATATCAGAGATGTGTCATCAGCAAATAACACTATATCATGTTTATCTTGCACAATTTTAGGTAGGTCATTAATGTACACCAAAAACAGGAAAGGACCAAGTATTGAGCCTTGAGGCACTCCGAGTGCCACAGGGGACCCAGAAGATTGAGTTCCATTAATAACCACTCGTTGTGTTCTATCCGATAGGTATGATGAGACGAGGTTAAGGGCACCAGCTTTGATCCCGTAATGGCTTAGTTTTCTCTTTAGATTTTCGTGATCAACGCAATCAAATGCCTTCGATAGGTCACAGAATATTCCAACAGCATCTTGTTTTTTTTCCCAAGCGGCAAAGATGTGCTTAAGAAGCACCTGCGTCAGTAGTCGAGCGACCTCTGGTAAAACCAAATTGATTTCTGGCGAACAATTCGTTTCGGTTAAAATGTGACACAAGTTGATTTAGAATTAGTTTCTCGAAAACTTTGCTCAGTGCCGGCAGTATTGAAATTGGTCTGAAATTGCTTGGTTCTGTTCTCGATCCTGATTTGAACAAGGGGATGACTTTGCTGTGCTTCATTATGTCTGGAAATATTCCTGTATCAATACATTTGTTAAATATATCAGCTAAATGTGGTGCAATCGATTGAACAATGGAATGTAGAACTTTAACAGATAGGCCCCAAAGATCTTCAGTTTTCTTTAAATTTAGGGATTTAAATGTTTTAATAACTAAGTTCGGAGTAACATATGAAAATTTAAAGAAATCTGTACACTCTGCTATATTTGTTTTCAGTATTGCCTCAGCGACGTCAGGCGATGAATGAAGAGACTTTGTTGTTTCTACCGGTATATTAGAGAAGAACTGCTCAAAATGATCCGCAACTTCAAGGTCCGAACTCACTAAATTATTATTAATACGTAGGTTGTAGTGCGAATCTTTGATTTTACGTTTCCCAGTTTCATCGTTGATTACTTGCCAAACAGTTTTTACTTTATCCTTGGAATTTTGGATCTTTCTGGACAGATAATCAGCTTTAGCAGCGGCACACATCATCTTAAAAGATTTAGAAAAGTTCCTGACATAATCTAGGAATTCCGGACTTTTATTAATTCTTCTCAAGTCATATAAATCATAGAGCCGTCGTCTTTTCTCATGAATATCCGGCGTAGCCCAGTCGCTAAATTTCGTCTTGACCTTGCCTTGCACCTTCTTCGGAATGAAACAGGCATCAAATTCCCTTTTAATACAGTTAAACAACTCAATACTCATACGGTTAGGGTTTTCCTGGGTAAATGGAACATAACATAATTGTTTCGTGATATTCCGACTGAATAAATATAATCGTCTTTCGGAAATTGGTCTGCACATAGTGACTTGTGGAATATCCTTAGTTTTTCCGCTAAAAGAGGCTTTTTGTCCACAGTGGTCAGAACTTAAGTTGTTTATTATAGATTTACTAGTCGCATCCTTGTTACTGAAAATGTTATCTATACATGTAGCACTGGTTGCTGTGATTCGTGTAGGCTCACAAAATAAATTTACTAAATTGTAGGATTTGAAAGTACTTAGAAGCCTTACACACATGGATGAATCTTCAAGTAAGTTGATATTAAAATCACCACACACAATAACACTTTTATTACATTTCGGAGAGTGTGCCGAGGAACTGCACAACCTTATTCCTCCGTCTCCATTTTACCATCGGACTACCAGACAATCGGCACTCCGGCATCGCTTCATGGTAAGTATTCCACATATACGCACGAAGCATTTTGCTTCAACATTCTTTATGCGAACTGCCAAGGAGTGGAACGGCCTGCCTGAGTCTGTGTTTCCACTTGAGTACAATTTGGGTCCCTTCAAAGCGAGAGTAAATAGGTATCTTATAGGTAAGCGTGCTCCACCGTAGACCGCATCATCACTTACCATCAGGTGAGATCGCGGTCAAACGTCTGCCTATTCTGCATTAAAAAAAAAGACAAAAACCTCTTTCTTCAGATTTTTCTTTCTTGAGATTTTTTGGTCTTATATGTGATATGTGACCAATCGAAACGATAATGTACCATAACCTATAATGATGTATTTATCTTGTACAACCGAGCGCGTAAAATTACATGACTTGCTCTAATGGCTCTACAAATATGATATTTTTGCGCCCTCGAGTGAAGTGATTGAATTACATTTAGAAGCCCAGACCTAGTGATATTATTGAATTTTGCAAAAACATTTTAGTCACCATGTCAACTAACATTTTTACCTAAGGCGAAGTGAAAATGAAGGGTCATGACTTTATGTATGTACGCTTGTATTTACGTATGCAGCGCCCAAAATATTCCTCCGATTTAGATTAATAAGGTGTCAATCAGTTCGTTATTTTGGGGTTATTATAGGCTACATTTTAACTGGCTTCAACATGTTTTTGCTTGTTAATTAATACATAAAAAATATCTTTCAAATACACGTGGTAATGATATATGTGTGAGTAGATAGTTATATAAGTTAACCATAGATATAATAAGTATAATTTTAAGTTATTTTTTACTAACAAAATATGGACACAATTAGTCTGAAATAAATCCTTTTTTTTTAAATGAACAAATGCAATGTGAACAAAACAAGGCATGTAAGTAATGAATGCGTGTTAATGTTAAAAAACCGGCCAAGAGTGTGTCGGGCCACGCTCACTGTAGGGTTCCGTAGTTTTCCGTCCGTCACAGTAAGTGTCCCCACTTAAGAGTTAATAACACCGCCATGTAGGATATGATATGAGAGTTCCACGTACAGCGACATCTATCGGCAAATTAAGTAAACTATTGCGCGCGAGCATAAAGTATGGAAGATGATTTTTATGGGATAATTCTTTATTGCGTGAACCGATTTTCACGGTTTTTACTTTATTTGAAAGCACGTCATTTCATTGTAATTTTGTAGAAATTACAGGTACAATAAACACCTGCTTATACGGTTAAATTACAAACTTAGTTCAGAAATTATTTTGTATTTTTTTTCAAAAACTGTTCATCCTATCAAGTTCAAAATAATTTTCCTAGAAAGTTTTTATAAAGTTCTACTTTTGAGATTTTTTTCATATTTTTAAAACTTATGGTTCAAAAGTTAGACCCCTCTAACTTAACTAGGGGGGGGACGCATATTTTTTTACTTCTGGAGCGATTATTTCCGAAAATATTTACATTATCGAAAAATGATTTTAGGAAACCCCTATTCATTTTTAAATACCTATCCAATAATATATCACACGTTAGGGTTGAAATGAAAAAAAAAAATCACTCCCCACTTTACGTATAGGGGAGGTACCCTAATAAAAAAAAAATCCACTATTTATTTTACCACTTTGTCGGCGTGATTGATATACATATTAGTACCAAATTTCAGCTTTCTAGTGCTAACGGTCACTGAGATTATCCGCGGACGGACGGACGGACGGACGGACGGACGGGCAGACATGGCGAAACTATAAGGGTTCCTAGTTGACTACGGAACCCTAAAAAGCAAGGGTACATTTTAATGGGATATATTTATATTTATTAGGTGTCATGGGAATATTAACGAGCATGAGATTATTATAAAACCAGCCATTAGTAAGTACATCAGTAGCCTATGTATCATCGGGTTTATAATTGCATACCCAATTTATGAAAGAAATTGTTGATAAATTGGGTTTGCAACTATGAACCCGATTGTACGTCCCACTGATGGAAAAATTATCTTCTGTCAATTGTTTGGGCTATATTATCCATGCACCGTTGAATTCTTTTAGCTGTAACCCAGATTCAAAACTACATGGACACATTACGAATGAATTCATTCATAAATTGTCCATGCAATTTTGAATCTCACTGTACATACAGATTTTCTTCGTTTTTTTTTAAAGTCATAAAAATATATACATACTTGATTAATTATTATTTAAAACAAAGTCACTTTCCGCTGTCTGTCCTTATGTATGCTTAGATATTTAAAACTACACAACGGATTTTGATGCTATGTTTTTAAAGGCATGTATTTAACCAGCCTACTAAATAATTGAATTTGGGTAGCTATAAAAAATAAAAATTGGTACCAAAATTAATAGGTTGGCGACTAATTTGGGGCCGTACATTATCTCAATATGGGCTGTTTTTTAATGTCTTAATAGCCATTGTTTAACTATAGGTAGGTATCAAATAATTATATTGAAAACTGAATTTATAACTGGGAAGCATTTTAAGAAGCCTTTTTTAATCGAAAACGATTACCTATTAAATTAAAAATAAGGTATTTTTAAAATATTTAGGAAGCATTTAAAGTGAATTACATATTCAATATTAGTACAACGGGCAACTTTACACGAGCTGTAATTATAAGATAAAATGGATTCTTAAATAGTTACTAGGGTCTATGAATATTGGTAGGTAAGTATCTATAGTCAGAATATCTAGAACCAAAATTCATATGCCACATATGATTTAGAAAAAAATGAAAGGTGCTTTTTGTATAGTATTACCAAAATACCAACCTAGTTAATAGAGCATAATGAATGGTGCCTTTTGTGCAGGTATTACCTAAATACCTACCTACCTATACTTCGTTTTTTTTTTGAGATTAGAAATTGAGTAAACATAGAAACAGTAGTTGCCAACCTGTTCTAAATGTTCAATTTAAACACACTGCAAGCACACCAACAAACGATTAGTTAACATGATTAAGAGTTCACATTTGTGAATAAATAATAACAATTTGCAGATTAAATAATCCAACACAACAATAAAAACACAATTTCGTTTTGATTATCACGTAAGAGATACGTGAAAATTTAAAAACTGACAGTGACGCATGTACGTTCTAAAACGGAAACTTAACGTCTAGTTCTTTATCAGTATTCACGAAAATTATTTAATTGACAATCATAATATGCACTTATTAATAAAATTTCGTAAACAAAAGTTCTTCTAAACGATATTTCATCGTTTTATTATATAATACTAAATAATAAAACAATTGTCTTAGGTGATGGTAAAAGATTTGTTGGACTACGAGGTGGCTTTTGTTGTTGTATGCCACTCGGGCCTGCTTCTGATTGCTCCATAACCCTCCAACCAATCGCACAATAATAGAACAAGCAAATACCTTTACTTAAATAAGAATCACAATAAGCTTTAACATTAAAAACTATCCAGATATGTCTGAGAGATACGAATGACAGATGACGCGACAAAATATTTAATAATCTAACCATCCGTCTCGAACTTCTTCTTCTATAGGTTTTTTATTGTGCAACATTTACAAGACCATTAAAAATGTTAAAAATAAAATAAATCCAACAAATAATTAGGGTAAATCGCCAGTAACTGGCCACCTTTTAGTAACTGGCCACCTTATGATTTCTATTTATAGGTGAATAAAGTTAATTTTAGTACAAGGTATAAATTAAGTAAAAATTTCAATAACTGGCCACATTTTAGTTACTGGCCACCTATACTAAAAAAACTATTTAAAGGTGAAGAGAACTCATTTTAGTATGAGTAAAATGGCCAGTTACTGGAGATTTGCCTACTAGCCACTCGTTCAATAACTGACCGCCTCTTACAAAAATGAGTTCTATTCACCTATACACAGAATTCATTTTAGTATAGGCAGCTAGTAACTGAATGGTGGCCAGTTACTGGCGATTTACCCTACTATCAAAATATTGTTAAATACTCAATATAACATTTACAAATACGTAGGCATGGCTTTACTATAAATACAAATATATTTAGTATGTTTAATGACGGCGTAGGCACTTTGACAGATGTGACATGTATCTTGCCTGATAAAGAACCCTGTACATCGTTCTGTCAACTTTTTTATAATCTCAAATAAAATGAACTAATAGTTAGTGGAAAATATGAAGGTTGCGTTTTGTGTAGGTATTACCTTAAAACCATAGACATAAACAAAAAGGAAGATGAGTGACGTAAACAAAACTGAAATGTGGTCCAGCACCTACACACTTGTAAAATGCTACAAACCGCTATAATGTATGTACATCATGGGCAAAAGAGGTAAACCTATGTATATACATAACTAAATATATAGTTAAACACGGGTATGCAAGGGAGACCTCCATATTTTGCGCTTTGCACAAAGTGTGTTTGAGAGACTGCCACACGACTAATTCAATATAGGTCCCGGAACCTATATTTGATGGCACACAATCGAGCGACTGGTATCATATCTCCCTTTTTGTATAAATCAATGCTAAATACCTACCTACACTTCCTTAGATTGTTATTAAATCAAATACAAACATTGAAAACATTGAAAAAATAATCAACCCAGCAGACCTTCCTTTTTTTTAGATTAGAACAATCTTGGGATTGTCGTAGTTTTCCCTCATAGGGCTGAAAAAAATTACCCCCTTAAAGCACCAGGGGACATACAACCTACAAAATTTCAGCTCAATCGATCTACCAACCTTAAAAATATTCCAGTTTCCTGAAAGTTTAGTGCTCCCGTAATTAAAATGATACCAGCAATTGATACCCAAAAAAATGGTTAATTAGGTAGAAACAAATAGCTGGCAATAATATTTAAACCAAGTCTGCTTTGAATAATAGATGCCAAGTTAATATTTTTGTTGCCGACCTATTATTTCAAGTTCCCGGTTAAAATTTTTGGTCAGCTACGAGTATATATTGCTGCCGTTTTTCAATAATATGATGCCACATGTTTGGGGCTTATGAAAAAATATTGTCGCTAAAATATTTATTCCCGGCCAATTTATATTATTATATGCCTTACAAAAGTTGCCTATTCATGTTTTAGATACCCGGAAAATTATAAGCCGTTTTTAAATAGATATAATGATTCAAGTGGAAGGTTTATAAGTATAATACATGCATAATATAGTAGAAAAACACTGATAATTTTAGAGGTATCTAATGTGATGTCGTAAGCAACCACATTTTTTTGCGCTTACATTGCAAACGCTGGCTGAACCCTACGAGATAGATCAAAATAATGTACTACAATATTATACACCTTAAAAAGGTCTACAAAAAAGTCCGCAATGGTATATGTTTATCTTTTAGGGATAACCCATAATAACCACTGTTTACCCCGTGCGGATAACAGTTAAGCCAGGGCGGATCGCTGGTAATATTTGGCTTGTACCATTCGATTTAGTTCCACAGTACCGTCTTCAGTGAATACCCTAATAAGTAAGTACCCTAACAGCCCCAATTTAATATCTCGAGTAGCTATGACGGTGAAATCCTCTTACAGAGCTAAATACAGATATCCGTTTCATCTTAAATGCAAACGATAAGCCATAAGACGCTTATTAGACCAGTCAACACGGATATTGCATTGAGGCAAAGTCCTCCGAGTTTTATTACTTTTCTGGTCTCGCTTATAAGGAATTCAGAATTTACTCAGCTAGTTAATTTTGAAAATTGGCACATCATTTTCTACAAAGCGAATGACAGTCGGAATTACCGCCAGAGGACGAATTAGTTAAGATTGGGCTAAGGCTTTATGATTTGTATCTGTTTTTTTTTTAAATATTTAAATAAGTATATTGGTGAAGTTGTAGGTTCCAATTATTCGACGTTTATTTCATTGTACACACATAAAATTGTATATCATCGCCAAATCCTCAAATTTGTCGAAAATATATCAATTAAAAAAATGTCTTTGTCAAAAGGAATAAAAACCAAATGCCAATGTACGGCTAATTTATACACATCGTAGAATCCAATAATTTTTGTTTACACTTCCTTTTTAACGTCGGATGCTATTACCACAACACAAAACGTTAATATCACAAATGGAAAAATTGTCAGTACGAAAATTCTCTACTTCACTGAGTTTACCATCCCATGTCCACTGTTCTACGGGGGACTATAAATTACATCCCGCCTGATATATTTACCCTACGGACTTTTTACAGTGTAAACGGCCCCTTGGCAGTTCTGTCAGTTGAGCGAAATTGAACACTATTTAATGTTGCATACGTTGCTATTTTGGATAGCAGGTGTGTGATGAATAATTGGCGGTATTCAATCAGTGGATTTTGTAACAGTTCAAGCACTCTCGAGGACTATCGAGTCACGTTTTTACGGTAATTCCGAACTACATGTCCCGTTTCCATTTTCTTTGCTAGTAATAAAAATGTAACACATAATATTGAGAAATTGTAGGTTTTATTAATCGAATAACTCAAAGGGACACCCCATACTACCCAATAATTTACATCGCAAAGGAGTTCGGGAGCAGTGTGATAACTGCGTTGCTTATACCCTCGAGCAATGAGCGGAGTGGTACCTGCAAAGCTGCATTTAGGATTTAAATTTGTGTGTTTGCTTGTATTTGCATAGAAATTATTGTTGTCATATAGTTATAACCAAATAGAAACTTTTAAATTATTCGGTATAATTATCTAATATCCGTCTATATACTAAAAACTAAAAGTGTAATTTCATTTTTCAATATTTTCTTAATGGACTATCGTATAATACCATCCCCATTCAACTAATATATCATATAACTTGTCGTCTAGCAAAAAGTGTGATTCATCAAGCCTTAATAAGACTAGCTCCAAGCATAAAACGAGTTTTCCTACTTCCTTCACATTTCCTTTAGGAGGCAAAAAATCCTTTGTTCGGACTTACATTGTCTGCGGTATGAAGTATGAACATCTTCTGGGACCAAATTGGAAGGCAAATTTTGATTAATCGTAGGGAAGAAACCCTACTTAAAGTTTTTCAGGGACGCTATTAACTGAGGGGACGTGCAATGGAATTCTACAGTCCTTGGGGATGTTTAAGGGAAAGACCAAAAAACCACAGATAAATTGTGTAGGTATATGTTATGTGCAGTGATCGTAGATTTTCCAGCATTTTTGGTGCAGTGCTAAGGTTATCATTATTTGGAGGCTATTAAATGTTTAAACCAAGAATCAAATAAAATCAAAGCCATTTAGAAGTAAGTAATAAATTAAATGACAATTTCACAAAAAAAGTCATCGCACCGATTTTGCTGAAAAATCTACGATCTCTGGTTATGTGATAAATTTGTCTTAAACTGTCGGTGTAAAGTACGATTAAGATGTGGAGAAGAGTTTTCATTCCACCACGTTCAGCGCCTATTTTAGTCTACCATACCTTTCCTTATTATTAGCAATTATTAATCACATTTGAAGGTGAAGTCGGCCTTCCTAGTTTTATAATAGTCAATTGAGAGACATACCAGCACTACGCGTCTTATTATCTTAATTGAATCCATCCATGTCTCCTTCCGTTGTTCGGCTTTGTTCTGCTAGATTTATTTGTATATCTTTTAACACTAAAGCTGGCGATAGTTAAAAAAATACTATTGGCACATATCACACCGTAAGTAAAATTAATCTAATTCCTATCAACTTGCACGTGAAACAAGCATGTATATTTTTAAACGAACTCTGACACACACATCTACGTAGTTAGTCTATGCTAATTTTTCTAAATTGATTTGTAGTAGGTACTCAATATTTCACCTAACGATTACATACACCTATGACTCCAAAACAAACTATTAGTCATTAAATGTGCTAAGCCAGTAACACCTCGGGCCAACCCAAGCTTACAAACTAACGGAACAATATACTATAACAAACAAAACTCTAGTTAAATCTCCGGGCCTTCGAAGTTGGAAGAATATAAACATATTCATAAAGGGGTGACATTGATTTAAAGGTGAATAGCGAGAAGTTATTATAAATTGTTTTTGTCGATTGGCTTGAAAACAGCTTTAAGCAATTGTTGAGGTTTATAAAAATATTGTTACCTATCGTACTTATTGTCAGATAATAATATCGATATTGATTTTTTTTTATCGAGCGCCATATGGGCAGTTAGGATTTATATAACTGTAATTTGGTCTAGTGAATGCCGCCTTTATGACATTTTACTAGAATTCTACTTTAATGCATCTTGTTGTGAAAATCCTAACATCACACTCTTCATTTTTCATTATCCTTTCGCGCTCTCTATTATTGTTCTCTAAAACTCGACTGCAGCAAGTAAATATTTCCGTAAACAGTTAGCAGATATAATTGCGTGTTCCTTTGGAAGGAAATCGTTAAAATCGCTGTATCCTCCGCCTTCCACCACCAAAACTTTGCAAGCCAACAATACAATACAGAAACATCTCCGAGAAATTTCCTACACGCAACATATACAATACATGAGAGAGCTTGCTAGCGAAAAGTCCAAACACCACTTCCCCTGCTTTGCGAACTTCAAATTTAGTAACTTTTATTAAGGTTGATATCACAATGGTGTAACTATGTGAGGCGTTAGTGAATCACTTGCAAAAAGTCAAAACGCATGTTAACGAGTCTCGAAATTTGAGATTTAGTTGCTTGACATAAGGTCGGAAATACAAGTATGTAAACTTAGGGATGATTGTTTTATTATTCCGTTGGATTTTGTATAACCCGTGGAAGATGTACGCTTCAGTACGTGGAGGTTAAATGATAACGAAGTCAAGGGCAAAAGTCCAGAAACTTGAACAAGTTGACCGTTGCGAACAATCAACTTTTGCATGTACTTTGGGCCTTTGTTGTCTGTTTGTTTATAGTTATTTCAGGATATATGCAGCCAAAAAATTGTAACATAGGTAGATGTTTTGTAAAAATAAAGCTTTTTGTGTGTCTGTGATAAATCTTAATTTATAATCGATCACACATGGAATTTTGTTGGTCAACAGGTCCATTATCCATCGCCATACAGGGTGGAAACGCTGCAAGCGTGTTGGGGACTTTTGGACCAGCGTTGATATATCATCACTCATGGAGCGGGCTTTAGGTTTTCTAGTTATTCAGGGTTGTTGCTAGGTATATTAATAAAAAGTTTAATTGTAGTTATTTTTATTGAATAATTTTGTTAGGGATTAGATTTTTTAGTGTTAGTTTTTGACATGTTGACTTAATTTAATGTATTTTTCTTTTTTCATGTTACTAAATTTAATTAATTATTTAAAGTCTGTAAATTTATATTTTTTTAATAAAGTTTATGCTCATGTTTACAATAATTTATTGCATTGTCACCTGATTTAGTTGATTGTAAAATTATTTATTGGTTTTCGACACGGAAATGATTCTATTTTAAGGTTATTGTATACCCTTAATCAACTGTTACCTGGAAACAACGCAGTTATGTTGAGAGTCTAAGATCTCAAGGTTTGAACTAACAAAATTAACTACCAAATCATAAGTAGTAAAAAAAACACCAATTAATAGAGTTATAAAGTCTAGTTACAGTTTGTTAAATATTTAATCCGTCGCGTAAAAGTACAAGAAACAATTCAAATTCTAACAATGTCATTAATAACTCACTAACATCTACTATACTGTTACAATAATAGAAACAAAAGCCAAACTTAAAACAGAACATGAGTACAAAATGTCACATAAACGTATACATGACAGACGCCACACACGCACACCAATTAAAGTAATCACAACACCTAAAGATAAATAAGCCTCCAGAGTAACAAATGTTGATTGCCGCGACACAATTGCTGCTTGGAATTACATGCTTAGCCATAAATTATAACATTTTCCAGAGTAACACAAGTAGCGACGCTTGTGTATAAACATATGCCCTTTTGTAAAGACGTGTATAATAGTCATTAGGTGGATGTACTGTCTGAAGTGCTTATGTCGTTTGACACTTTCTCGAATGTATTTTACGTTTATTGGGTATCTTTAATTTGTGTTTACAAGGTAAGATTGTTTTGGCTGCTAATTAAGGGATTTTTTTTATAAAAAACCGGCCAAGAGCATGTCGGGTCATGCTCAGTGTAGGGTTCCGTAGTTGCCGATCTGTTACAATATCTCCGTTCAAAAGGTCGTTTATTAAGGGATATTTGGCGGCGCTTAGGTCATTTTACTATCCGACACTTACGTCCTTTCACTATGCGTTTTTGAGTGATAACTCAAAAACGGGTGAACCGATTTTATTTAATATAGTTTTCATTTAAATTTATCAGGCCCCACTTCCATGATTTTTACAAATTTTTTGGACCCACGGTTCAAAAGTTAGATGGGGAGTCCCTTTTTTGAACTTTCAGAGCTATTATTTACGAAACTATTCGTTTTATACAAAAAATATTTTAGAAGATCTCTATTCTTTTTGAAAGACCTATCCAATGATACCCAACAAGATTTGATTGGAGCGAAAAAAAAGGAGTTATGTTTGAGATAGATTGTGTTTTTAGTGTATTGTTTATGTATTTCAAAATTTGAATACGGCACCAGCTAACGCTTAAATGTCTGAATCAGAAATATCTGAATTTGCTTAAAAATTATTCCGACGCAACTCCAATACAACTCCAACATTGATTGATTATTTGTTATGCGTTGGAGACGTGTTGTGAATTTAATGTATTGTTTATGTATTTTAAAGTAAGACTACGGCACTAGGTCATGTTGGGATCATGCGGTTATCTACACAATGTTAATTCTAGCTTTAATAAATATCCTTTCTCAACATTAAGGCTTTTAATCTGTTTCCCGTTGACCCCGCGCCTAATGCCCTGACCCATTATGTCTAAATACGAGATTACGTGCCAGTTATTGTTGAGTTTAGTGATGTGGGTGGATGTTTGCCATCCAAGTAATATCAGTGTGTTTTGATTAGGACTTTACTTATAAAGTGTTTGTTTTCCGTAGTTTCGTTTTTAGGGTTCCGTAGCCAAAATGGCAAAAAATATAGTTAATAAAATATAGTTTCGTCATGTCCGTCTGTCCGTCCGTCCGCCCGTCCGTATGTCACAGCCATTTTACGCGGAAACTATTAGACGTATCTTTATCTAATTTTAACATAAGGTGTATTTTGTATGCAGCTACTTAGTTATGTAGTTAAATTTGAAAAAAAAATAGTTTTAGGGGGAGCGCATACATGTAACTAAATTTCAAAAAAATTTTTTTACCAAATATCAACATGTGATACATCAATCGATAGGTCTTTAAACATTGAGGTTTCTTTGACCATTTTGTGATTAAGTGAATATTTTCTGAAATAATCGCTCCGAAAATCAGAAAAATTGTGTCGCCTCTGTAACTTTTAAACCGTAAATCCAAAAAATATGAAAAAATTTGAGGAGATGCGCCTTATCGTATATTTTCTACGAAAAAAGTTTTGAATATTATCGGTTCCACCATTTTTGAGTTATCTCCAAAAAACTTCTTCCATAGGCATCAGATACGACCTTTGGGTGTAGTTAGTTTGGTTCTTATTCCATTGAAGGTACGGAACCCTCCTATGCATGGTCCGACACGGATTTGGCCGGTTTTTTATCATGACAATTCTGGAAGAAAGTACGCTTCGCTAATATATAATTCCTCGAACAAATTATGAATAATGTATTATGATGTGTGTATCAATAAGTTGCCGCGTTTTTCCTTTTCGCCCTCTTTTACACTGTCACTCAAAAAGCTGGAAAAAAATCCATTATACGCCACTATTGCTGCATTCATGCACAAATCCACGTTAACATACCACAAAGGCACAGCCCTAGCTCATTGTACTCACAATAATAGATCCTTACGGCCCGCCTGTATTGTGACGGGCTACCGGATTAGGGTCGACAATTGATGTGTTGTGTCTTGGAATTTATTTAATGTGTTATGGAATAATAAGGGAATGGAAGCTAAGAGATATGCAGATTAGTGTCATATTACATTACATTAATATTGCGTAACTCTGTCATTGAGGCTCCAAAATGCAAGGATCTGTTTGACAAATGAGTTATGACATTCCATTTTTGACAGCATGAAGCGAATTTGAGTTTGGCTGCATTCTAAATTAAACTATAAATGGTTGAACCAATGGTTCAAATTAGAGCGTGCACTAGAAATGTGGCTTTAGTCGACATGTGGTCGTGTCACTTCTTCTGTTATTTCAAATAAAATTGAGCATGATGGAACTGATGGTCGAAGCCCGCAGTCGCTAATAAAATGAGACCTTTACCTACTTTTTTTACTATTAAAAAAAAAATCGGTGAACATACATTAAAAAAATGCAAAAACAATCCCAAACGATCCCGACGAATGAATAACCTCCTCCTTCGAAATCTTGAAGTTGGTTGAAAAGTGTGTTACGAAACTAGACATCTTTTCAGAGCGTGAATGTTGATAACTGATCCTCCTGCCACTTGTAGATCCGTCCCTCGCAAAAAACACAAAGCAAAATAGAACCATAATCCGCACGCATTCTTCCAAATTGAAAAACAACCTTCCTTAAAAAGTAGACTCGCGGAAAATCCTGGAAATTTTCTCATCATCCCATTTGACGTGATTTGTTCGCAAAGCTATGAGTTTCGTTATTTTTTTATTGTTCCCTCCATAACCGTTCTTATCCCCCTTATTTACAGTTATAGTCCTACAGAAATATATTCTTGCATGCAGGTAATAATTTGCATATTTTCCGTGCCAGCCAACTGGCGTATCTGCTAAAGTGTTATGTAAGCTTGGTCGCAGATAATTTTAAGATAGACGCCGCACAACGTAAGGAACAAGAAGAAAAATTGTTTGTCCAATTCCATAGGTAAGCCTGATTCGTTAAGCGGTAACTTATAATTATTCCTCAACTGCTCAAAAGTTAACTGGAAGAGATCCGTTAAAAAATAAGTTCGCCTTTGTACAAATGTTATTTGCTTTTCCCTGTTTTATTTTACTTTTTCTATACAATAAACAGTTTTACTACTAGTTGAGCCATACTGTACAAGGTAAACATGTATGTAATATTGAACAATTTTAACTATAGGACTAACTTTACATCGCCGAATCGGCTTTTTCATACACTTGGTTCCTACTCACATGTTCTCGGATGCTTGAGTTCTAATATATCTGTTGAAAATGTTTTTTTTTTTATAAGATGAAGTTGATAGTAATAAGTTGCTCAGTAATGGTCTTCATGGTCATTGCAGGTTAAAAAAAAAAAAAAAAAAACTAGTATTAATATAAAGTCGAACAAAAATATGATTGTAATGTACGTTAGTAGTGACATACCTAGTCTGATTTCAAATATGTCTGTGTCTTAGAGCAGAGACTTAAAGGCTTATCGTAGCACATGTATTGCCTAATATTAGAACTAGGTTTAACATGCAGTGAAATACGATTCTGGGGGTTTACCGTGTACCTCGCTTACATAAACTACTAGAAACATTACTATCAATAATACTATACAAAATATGAATAATACATCCATTGGTATTCTTATTTTAGTATTAGTTTTTCAACTTAAAAATTTTGCTAGTCTGTCACTCTGATTTCCACCGCCGAATGCCAGGTGCCCGCTAGCATTAAGGATAATATAGAAATCTATTGAAGGGTGTCGTTGCTCTCGTTCTTGTATCATATCTGACGGGGCGGTTCTTAGTATGGTAAAAATATAAAATTAAAACAATAATCAGTATAATAACAATAATACAACCGTGACTTGTTGTATTTTCATCCAGCAAAGAGCCATTCTTTCCAAAGAAAAATAACTTAATAAAGAACTAAAGTTGATGTTCGCGGCGTAACTTTTCGTGTTTGTCGCTTGTCGCGTCGCAAGTTTAAACTAAGTTTTAAAAATGGCGTCAGTTGCTGTGGCTTTAAGTCTGACTTGTTTATGTGTATTTTATTAATATTAGTCACACAAAATATACTATACACAGTTACATAACGTAGACTATACATGCAATAAGACTATAGGTGCCGTATTTTAATTTTAAAATACATTAAAAACAAAATCTAACTTCAACATAACTCCAACACACAACAATATAAAAATTGTATTGGAATTACTTCGGAATAATACACGTAATTTTCAAGCAAATTCTGATGTTTCTCATTCAGACGTTAAGACGCTTGGGGCTGTAGTCGAAAAATGAAACACACTCTGGAGACACACACATCACTTCCAATACTGCGCAGTACTGTAACGGCATCGAAATTCTATTCGGTCTTATTTTCATTCAACACTGGACCAATCCACAAAATAATGGCGTAGCTGTATTGCGTAGTTAATTCATTGGAGTTGTATTGAAGTTGAAGCGTGTCCTAACGTGTTTACAAATAACCTTACTTTTTCATATGGTCTACTATAGGCTTCGTGCCCTATATGGGGCTGCCACCTTGTGGCTGAAATAGAAAACTCAAGTTTTTTTACGTCACTACTAGGTGCTGCCCCCTACAGTTTATACACGCTTCCTTGCACGTTTGTAGGGTTTGCCACTGTAATAATTAATCAGGTAAATTATGTGTAGCATTACCACTTTGTGCCGATAAACAGGAGATAAACATTGCTGCTCCCAACTGCTCAGGTATGCCCCAATACGAGTAATGATAGATAATAATTGAAAATTACTAGGTCATAGCCAACATCATTGGGGAAACAAAAGCCGCTACACTCCGATGGCTCGGAAACGTAGTTCGTATGGGTGAAGAACGTGCCGTCTGGAGAGCACACTCTGGCCAGCCAACTTATCGAAGACCATCTGGGCGTCCTAGGTACCGCTGGAAAGGCGAGATGCTGAAGGATCTCACCGCGCTGGGTGCCGTTGACTGGACATAGACGGCTGTAAACAGAGAAGCCTGGCGATCATTGGTGTCGGAGGCCAAGATCCACTTTGGGTCGCTGCACCATTGCAGTCCCACTCCCATCCTGCCTATTTCATTATCTACCTGTGAAATAAATCACAAAACTTTTGAAACATTAAAATGAACATCCTTCCCAGGCGTCTAACTAACTCCACCTGACCTTTAATAAAAGTAGTTTTTAACGGCCAGTATCGTTTTGCAAAAAATACTAGAACTTTCCGCATTAAAGAATCTCTATGAAATATAAACTTCCAACTGAAACTAATAGCTTAGAATAGTCGTGTTGCAGAACTTTTGTACAAAGAAAGTTGGAAGGCTAGTTAGAAATATACTGTTCATATTAGAGACAGGATTTATAAGGCAAACTTTTTAATTTATATGTTGAACTAAATACAGCGTATTCGCACATGTGTGCGAAAAGTCATGTAATTTAAGTGCAATTTTGCACAAGTCAAGAGTTGTTTGGTGCAAAAGACTATCACACACACTGGACAGACACAGCTCCAACCCAACTCAATCCAACTCAACTCAACGCTATAACGACATTGACATTTGCTATTCGAACAGATTTTCATTCAACATTGGTCTCACATTGGTACAACATTGGTACAATTGGTACAACATTGGTACAATGTGTGACCAATGTGTGACCAATGTGAGACCAATATGAGACCAATGTGAGACCAATGTTGAATGAAATTCTGTTCGAATAGCAAATGTCAATGTCGTTATAGCGTTGAGTTGAGTTGGGTTGGAGCAGTGTGTGTGTTTATTTTTCGAATCGCTGCCTATGTCTGATGTAATAAATTCAATTGAAGTAGTATGTAGATTAAAATTACCTACTACAGAGCCTGGGAAAAAAGGTATTACTGGCTAGGTACAATTACGCTGACATAAACTATCACGGTTTTTACACATATCTATTGTAATAATGTAATATGTAATATGTGTTGTGTCTTTCTCCAGGACTACTTCATGTCTTCCTCTAAACGTCGAAAGTATTTTTTTAAAATATACGCGGTTAGGTACTATAAATTTTGCATTTTAAGCAGAACGTCTGCTTAAAATGTTCTGAAAAAAAAAGGAAATATAGAAAAATCCACTGCCTCGGGCGAGATTCCAACTCGCTTATCAATAATTTAGAATCCATCAGAGTCCCAAGATATTTTTATACATCTTGGAACTCCGATGCCCGGTTGAGAAGTTTAGTGTAAGATTTTTACGGTAGATGTTGCTAGGCGTCCCCCTTAAGTTGCATATAAAGCATATGGTGGAAGGAAACGCAGCCATCGGGTAAGTCTCAGAAGCTCAGTTGGGTGTAGCGACGGGCATGTATCTCAGAGATGTGAGTTCCAGTCTCGCCTGAGATTTTTCTGTTTCCTTTATTTATGAACATGCCGTAGTTAAGTATTTAGTCATGGAGGTCAGGCGATCTGTTCTCTAGCAGAGGTATATACACTGGTATTCTCAAAGAATGCACAAAAATAAGAGTATTAGTACACATTCTTTAGATCTCAAGGTGTCTTCTTATCTTATGTTATTTGATTCGGGGGCTCATATGGATACACTTCAATGTAATTGCCCCCTAGTACACTTACTCAAGAGCTTTTTCAACCATCTCCATGTGTTGGATAATGGAGCTCAAGGGCAGTGCTTTGAGGTCGTCTGGACCTGGATAGCCAGTCCCAAAGTCCCTCATTCTCCGTCTGGCTAGAACGTGACATTCACACATTAAATGCTTCATTGTTTCTTCCTCTTCGCCACACATTCTACAGTCAGTGTTATCTGACAGAGTGTTTTCTAATGTCCATTGCAGGTACATTTTACTGAAGTTCCTAAAACATAACTTACATATGCAATAAAATATCATAATAAGGCAAATTAATCAAAATGAGTGAAATGAAAAGGCAAATATTAATCATCATGCCCATCAAAGCCTTTGTAGAAGCTTTTTCTCAGACTAAAATATTGCAGGTCCAGAGGGAAATAAATTAATCGCAATAACTCCTATAATAAAATATCTCTCAACTATTTGCCCCGACAAATGCCGATAATGGCCGCCTAATCTGGCTATCCGCCGAGAGATATTTGCAATACAAAGCAAACGATAATCCGAGAACGAATCGATTCGATATTCGACGATATTAATGATTGGATGGTTGCGTGGCAAGTCGGGAGCGGTGGCGAGTTGGTTTTAATGTCCCGGGACATTTTTTTTGCCATGGCTCCATTTAGCCAGGGATCCACTAGGCAACCTAATACTAGGATTTGGCGTAGGCATTCGTTTTAATGAAAGTGACTGGAATCTGACCTCTCAACCCAGTGGGGAAACGAGCCGGGGTTTGAATCCACCGAACGTCTGAATACTTCCAAACTTCGTACGTCGAGCCCTCTTTAATTTTAGTTCACCTATTTGTGGAACTAATGACATATGTGACTAGTGCTGGTGAGTAAGGTTGCCAAAGAGCTCAAGGAGGACACAGTGTGTTGACGATGAGGGACCCTCGTGTTCCTTTAGCTGTCAACACAGTGAATCATCCTTTTTGTAAAGGGTCGGCAACGCGCATGTGACACCTCTGAAGTTGCAGGCGTCCATAGGCTACGGAAGCTGCTTACCATCAGGCGGGCCGTATGCTTGTTTGCCACCGTCGTGGTATTTAAAAAAAAAAGCTAAAGCTTTGTTCAAGGTAATACAAGAAACATAATTAACGACTTTAGCTGAGTATATCCTTTTGTATAAATATAAAGGTGTATTTGTTTCATGGATTAAGTAATTAAAATAGGTTTTTTCCATACCCTATCTTGCGTTCAACTCCTGAGCACAAACCTCCACTGGCTTCCGCCACTCGTCACCATTTAGTGCATGCCAGTCGCTACACAAAGCATCCATATTGTCCTGCCTCCTTTTTGGTATGTTTGCCTTGGTTTAGTTAAGTTGAATTTTACCTTATTCATTTTTCCTTACTTAACTCAGTCGCATATAACAAAACTTCCAACTACACCATAACTACTGCTTACCCTCCGAGTTAAACGTCACACACGCTATAATTATATAATTTAAGTTTTCCGATTGGACCATTTCTTAATTAAACCACTAATCGTTGACGATATTAAATGCACGAGTAATCTCCCTTTCGGTTGTATTGGAATCGGACCAATCAGCCCGAATTCGCTGGGTTTCACCAAATTATGCTTTGGCGATGAGATTTTAGGCTTGTTTCTGTTGTGAAGTTTACTGTTTGTAATTTGGCCTAATTGCGTTAGATGCTAGATATTAGAATGATTATGAGTTTATGCTCATAGTAGTGTCGAAACACAAAGGGTATTAGACGCAAAAATAATTTAAAGCTAAATAAGGCTTTTCCTTAAAAGATCTTAAAATAGTTTCAAGTTATTTCAAAATAAGCAAGCCTATTAAATTTGACAACCCTAAATAGTCGAATGTGAACGTCCTCGATGCGTTAAAGGCCTGACCTTAGGCTGTCAAATCGGTTTCAGTAGACTTTGCATTTGCTTGTATTGTGAAATAAACTTTAAATTATCTGTGTTCTTCGCATCACCCTATTGTTAAATCACCTGTAATGTCCTACAGTCCTCACGACATAGGCTCAACCTAGTGTGAGGGCTACTGATAGCCCAATTGTAAGTATATACCTAGTTTGAAAAAAACTGATGAATATTCCAATATTTAATAACTGTGTTGGTAATTTTATTTTAATATATTTTGACTACATAAATTTGTAACAGACATATATCTACACATATCTCCATAATCTCTAATAAGGTCAACAGCTGACATTATTTTTCTAAAGCCACGTTGACAAACTTAAATTTCCTTCATAATCTAAAACGTATATTTTTCCACATTAGTCACACTTCCCTCCATGACTGCTTCCCAAAAAGTACGTATGCATAATACAAGCCTCAATTCTCAGCAAATTAACCTACAAAGCTGACTCATTTGAGAGCATCAAATCTAATCAACCCTCATCCGTCATGTGGAAAAATTGCATTTATCATGCTACTACTATTCTTAACTGGATTTTTCTTTCCGTAGAACATGTACATCTTCGGATAAAACGACGTATTTCTATAGAAAAACACAGGAGCTTATGACGTTCTTTATAAAATACAAAATACGTCTGTCCTTTGATGCGGGTAAGAAATATCAATAATCTGAAAACGGGAAAATTGCTTATTCCCTGTATTACTTCTTTGATCAAATATTTTACTTAGACTACCGACGTATGTCTAATGTGGATTTTATTAATACTTGGAATCCTATTTAGAGATCATTTAAAAAAGGAGTGTGAATGTTAAACCAGATTTAACGAGCTTTATTTGCGATTGTACCTTGTTATACTCGTAATAATAAATACTACGAGTTTGTAGGATTTCAGATATAAATATGACTGTGAGATGGTAAAAAGTCGCCCAGATATCAGAGAAGTATTTATACTTATCTACTACTTGTAACTTTAGTTACAGGAACATTAAATGAAAATAGAGGCAAACTTAATCGTTTAAGAGATTTCTTCCAATAAATCTTATCGGATTGCTATAATCTAGTTACCAATATCCCTTATTAGTATATTCCTTAACGACGGTTGCAAGAACGTGACACCCTCTTATGGGCCCTACAAATAAGATTGTGTCACATATTAGGTTTTATTGGGTATGTTAATGTGAATTGTTTTTACGTCATCCTTGCTCTTATAATCCTGCAATCCTCCAATCATTAATTTCTCTTGAGCATACAATAATATCTCGCACATCGAAGTGCGCATAAATATATGACACAGTTTAATTAGTAAGTAATCTTTAATGTTACATATTTTTGTGGTCTCACAAGATATATCCGGATATGGGTTTTGCTCTGAACGGTTTGATACGATGCCGACGGCAGCTTTTTATCACCGCCCCGCTTGCCGTTGGCAGGGTATTCATCCTATCACCCTGGAGCCTAAAGGGGCCCGCACCCTTTAAGGGGAAAGGGGAGGAATTTCCTCATAAACCGTGTACAAACGCGCTGCGGCTATGGAGTGAATTCCCTGCGGAGGTTTTCCCAGCGGGCTACAGTATGAGGTTCTTCAAAAAAGGAGTGTATAGGTTCTTAGAGGGTAGACAACGCGCATGTAAGTTCTCTGGGGTTGCAGGCGTCCATAGGCTACGGTAACTGCTTACCATCCGGCGGGCCGTATGCTTGTTTGCCACTGTGGTATAAAAAAAAACTGCGGGTACTACAAATTACACATAAAATTTGTTGTAAAGGACTATACAAATTACACATAAAATTTGTATCCATTACTTCAGAACACAGGTTCAGACAAAAAAATCGCGTGATTCCGAGTGCGAAACACGCACGATATAATTAATTCTCGACTTACAGGCCGCATTACACGAATGTGGAACGCCGCGTCAAATTGGATGTGATATACGGTCGAGTGGGACCTGACTTCGCTGCAGCGGGTAACACTTGGTATTAGGTAAGTTGAACGTTAGAAAGCGTTCAAACCGTCTGGCGCCGCGTCCAAAACAAACAAATGAAAACGTATAGGAGTGGCCTCAGTAAACGCTGCTCAAACTCCTTGGAAGCTCGTATTGCTGGTCGCGACCCCAAACGCGTCGCCGAACGATGGCGACTGAGACCGTATACTTTCATTAGCCTACGAGCGCAAATCGTAGAGACCCTGATCGTGATTTTGTTTTAACCAATGGCTGTCAGTGTCAGCTTTTTGCATAAGTAGGTTTTGTTTAGCTTATATTATACAGTAGTTTTAGGGACAGCCTGGATATTGTCTAATCAAAATTAATCATGGTTATCATTAAAATGGTATAAGCCTGCTCCAATAGCATTTTCAAGTCTTGTTTTTGTATTTTTTTGTCTAATCCAAATTTTTACGCCACAAATTTTAATTCGTTTACGTATTCAACAAATCCGTGAGTATCGCGAGTTATTTACTCCCAACTCCCTTTTATTAGCTGTAGAGAAATACCTTTTCAAAGGTCAACATGTTACACCGACTCTTTTATTTGTTACGTTAGCTGAATTAGTGTTATGTGTGCGCTGATCTTTTGGTGCAAGTGAATTATTTTTGGTAGAAAAACTTCCGCTACGTTGTATACCGAACATTTTTATAAAGATGCCTATACTTTGTTCATTTATTTATTTATTTATTCTTCAATACAACCTCAGTATAAGTAGAATTGAGGTAAACAATAGGCGGCGTTTTAGCTAAAGAGCGGTCTCTTCCAGACATGTTTTTGGAGATAGTGCAAAAACGCGACTTGAGTAGCTAGCTAGGAGTAAACTAAAAGGGACTAGAATGAAGGTGAAGGAAAACCATTAAGTGAAAACTGATTTAATCTCAATAAGGTCCAGAGTCTGCATCTAATATTGGAATGAAGTTGCCAAAACAATCGCTGTGATCCTGTATAAGGGCTCAAGGAAGACCGTCTGATCGACTGTCTTCGTGGCATCTTTCATAACAAGGCAAGGCATACGCTGAGTGGCATTTTTAGCCACTGAAAGGCCACTAATATTTCCTTTATGTGCCCAATCTACATTTTATTTTTAAGTAAACTCAGTTTAAGTGTTCAGTTTTAGATTGTCCCTTACCATATCAGTTGTAGCTAAGCGGATGAAATGTTTAAGTTTATCTTAACATACTCTTTTGCTCTGAACAATAACGTCGTATCGTATCAAGTGAATACCTCTCCTTTTTAGCTATTTTTGCTGACTGTACTACAACTCATAAATAGGCAACTAAGTCTCAAACTAAAATTCCTTGATTAATTTCTCCAAAGGTAAAAAACTAGGTAGTACATTTTTTTATGATTTGCCACTTGCGTGTTCCAAACCGTAATGTTCTGATAGCACGACTGGGTTAACTAGGAATTGTTTATAACTTGAAAATTGCTTCCAGGTTGCATATTGAAGACTTACTTACGACGAAAAGTTTTAGGACCTTTCTTTCATCTGAACTTTTCAGTTTAAGTTTTCAGTTACACCACGGTTTCTCGGAAAAAAATTGAGGGATAACCTCGAGAAACTGGTCTTCACTGGCAAAGTCGAAGGTGAACGGCCAAGATACAGGAGCTCAATGCGCTGGTCTGACCAAATTCGCTCAGCTCTCAACACTACAATCCACGATGCTTTTAACTCGACGACAGATAGAGGAAGATGCCGTCAGATCATCAAAGAGGAGCTGTTGAATGACAACGATCCTCAGTAATGAGGAAACCGATGCAAGGAAAAGAAGGCAAAAATTTATAGTTTACCGTTACTGAAACAACTGAGTTTACACAGTTCCGGTACTTAAGTGGTATTTGTAGACACAGTAGAACCAGACACGAATGCTAAGATTGTGTATGAACAACTAACAGGTATCCTAGGCTTGGTGATGGTGGCAATACACCTTACACTCGTACTTAAATAGGTAGTTGTCCGGCACAGATCTATATGTCGCGCCGTTGTACAAGTGGGACGTCGCTATACAGGATGGAAAAAATCTATTGACTTTGCAGGGGGAGAGAGGGGAATTTTGTTTGCTATACCAAAAATAAGCAATTTAAAAAAACAATATTTAAGTTTTTTAAAGAAACAAACCTGCATTAACATTTTTTTTAGATCAAGGTACTTGTTCAAAGTATACAGTTTTATTATAGAATAAAATTTATGTATAATTATATACGACAGACGAGTAAAGCCTGATGTTACTTTAAGAACTTTTAGTCTCTACATTGACTGTATTGATTAGTGAAATAAAATGGCCACTGTTTTTTTTAATATTTTAAGTGTGGTTTCCCAGTTCGGATAAGGTTAGTCGAGAAATCTGTAAATGCAGTTTTGTTTCATTTAAGAAATAAATGAATGTATCCTTTATGTAAAATAGCTATTTGTAGATTTTGCACACTGTATTATGTACAGTCGACTACAAAGAAATGTATCCCCTTTTTACCTTATTACGACCTAATAAGGTCCAAAATTGGATACTTACATCTTTTTGTAGTCGGTTGCACAAGCCGTTGTGTCGAGCACATACCGGAGCGATTTGCGGATTAGTATGATAACTACGTTAGTTGCGTTACTCGTAAAGCCACCATCAGATATATCGGAGCGGCCAAGGTGGTCACAAATATAACAATGCCTCTATTGTCAAGTACATGTTCAGATATTTTTGAGTACCGTGGCCGTTTCGATATATATGATGGCCTACCACACGTCACCAAGAAACATAATAACCGCATAACATCGCCAACGCCTAGTTAATGTTGACTCTCCATTATTTTTATTAGCCAGGAGACATGATGGGAGATAAAAAATGAGGAAAGTGCTGCGAATGGAGCTGTCAAATTAGGATGAGGGTTGTAGGTACTGTTGCAGAAAAATTACGAGTCAGTGACTAGTGTTTTACTGGAGGTAAGACTTGAAAAAGAAAAAAAAAAAGATAATAGTAGTTTATGTAACTGTTACGTAATAAGGGTCCTTAAAACATGAGTGTGGTTTTATGAAATGAGCCGCAGGCGAATTTCATAATAAGATCACACGAGTGTTTTAAGGCCTAATTACGTACAGTTGCATACACTGCTTTATCTACACTCATATTATTTATTCTAAATGCCTTATTTGGAAACCATAGAATGGCCGCCATCGCACCGCCACCATGTCCAACTCGATTGTGCCGGCGGTCGCGCGGGCGCGTGTCGGGCTGTCGGCGGATCCCCGGGAGGGTGCAGGTGTACATTATGTTATCAAAACTCATAGCGCATCAATAATTGAGCATGAAAAGTTAAAATTACGTTACTGCTACGGATAAAAAGCTTATCATAGTAAAATCGGTCGTGGTAATGCTAGCCATTGCCTACCGTTTTCGAACACGTTTTAGAGAACTTACAATATGAGTGTAGATAAACGTAATTTATTGTGTATTACGAGTAATATAATAAGTTGAAATGATTCTTATTCACAATCAGGATTGTATAATTTGTATTCTATCGTAAATATGTATATTTTTAATATATTTACTTTATTTTTACTTTTTTTGAATGTGAACTCGTAAAGAGTCAAAAAAAAGTAAAGGTAATAACCGACTAAATTACAACGATTCGTCTGCGGACGTACCTATAACATGGTACTAGAGTACAAACGTCACTTGATCGGATTATTAAATTATTCCACTAGTTGGATAATTATTGAGAAATGCACGCGTGTTTAATATCTAGGATTATGAGCATAAAAGCGGTGGAATAAGAACCTCGTTACGAGCAGGTGTGTTGAAAAGTATTATATGACCGGCAATAAACTCGGCGGTGGCGGGGCTTGAAGGAGATTTTGTTTTTCTGATCTTGATTGGCAGTTTAATAAAACAAATGAATATCTTATTTGGGTAACTTCATGTATTAAAACGAAATGCAAGAGTACAAAACGAAATATAAGGAGATCTGGTCTGATATAATTCAAAGGATTAAAAACAAAAGTAGGTAGCATCTTCTGAGATTCGTATGTTCTAAAAACGTACCGGCGTTTTGAGAAATTTCGCTCAGTATACAGGTGACGCAGAAACCTTTATAGTTGAGTAAAAACAATATCTAGACAGTTACATGGATGTGGCTGTATAAAATTGTAAATTTTAATCATTCTACATGGCCCATAAAAGTATACAGGTTGATTTCGGGTTGTGGAGCAAAAGAACAAGGCACGATACAGAACTTAAAGATAAACCTAATGATGGTGGTCATTATCGCTCGCCTCGCCTTTTCAATCTGTATGTGAACCGGTTGCTCCAAAAGCTAACTGATACCAGGGTCGGCTGTTCGGTTGATGGCGTTTTTATAAACAACATCAACTATGCAGACGACATGGTTTTGTTAAGCCCCTCTTACAGTGCGCTGCGTGACTTGCTGCGTGTTTGTGAGTCATATGCGGAGACCCATGGACTCAAATACAATGCTAAGAAAAGCGAGTTCTTAATTTTCAGGGCTGGCAAGAAAACTTACGAGGACGTGCCCCCTGTGACTTTGTGCGAAACTCCCTTAACTCGAGTTAAGCATTTTAAGTATTTGGGTCACTGGGTCTCTGAGGACTTAAAGGATGTGATGGACATGGAAAGGGAGCGCAGGGCGCTGTCCGTGCGTTGCAATATGTTGGCTCGTAGGTTTGCACGTTGTAGCGACGAGGTTAAGTTGACACTGTTTCGAGCCTACTGTCAGTCTTTCTACACGTGCAGCCTATGGGTCAGCTATACGAAGCGTGCGTACAGCGCACTGCGCGTACAATACAACAACGCGTTCAGGGTGCTGTTTCGGTTACCATGGAGCTGCAGCGCATCAGGCATGTTCGCCACGGCGCGCATCGACGACTTCCAGGCTATTATGAGGAAGCGCAGTGCTTCCCTGCTTACCCGCCTGCGTATGACCACAAACAGCATCCTGGACGTGTTTGTTGACAGGTGGAACAGTCCGCTGATGAGAAGGTGGCTGAATTTGCACTGTCCTAGTGATATGTTAGTAGTTAAGTTTTAATTTTATTGTTTTAATTAATTTTATTTCTTAATTTGTTGTGTACAATTTTTATTTTTGTTTTATTGTATTGTAACTATGGATGCAAGTCTGAAAATAAAATATTATTATTATTATTATTATTATTATTTTATCACCAATATTGTTAATATTTTTTAGATGATAAGTAGAAAAAGACATTTTTGATTACGATTTGGTCACCTTACTCAATGTGACATCTTGTCATTTGCCATATAGCATAAAAGTCTTAAGGTCACCAAGATTTACTCAAAAAATGTCTTAATAAATAAGAAAAATATAGTTTCTAGTAGTAGTAGTCTGTTTTGAGACATGAAATGAGTGAAGTCCGAAAGAGTGCTTCTGCGGCGCAGAACTCACCTGTAGATTTATAACATTCTTCAAACGTATAAACCATGTAAGCAGGAAGATGAAAAAACAACCATAAACAATTGAACTAGTTATAAAATATCAACATATCCAACAACTTCATCACGCAAATGCCCTTATAAGTTCTAAAATACCGGGTGTCAGGTACAATCGTACAAGCAGAGTTCCTTTAACTTAAAATTCTGTATTTAAACGAATCTTGAACCATGTAACCAGGAAAGCTCTAAGATAAAACCACTAACATAAATAATTCAACTAGTTATAAAAATATCAACACATCCAACAACTCTATCACGCAAATGTCCTTACAAGTTCTAAAATACCGGGTGTCAGGTACTCTCGTACTAGCAGCGTTGCTCTAACTTAAAATGCAATATTCAACACGACGTTTCAGTGTAAACATTGCGTGACAGCGTTTCGGGGGTGGTGTGAGTTTGGAACTTGTGGAGGGCTGAGTTTTGTTAGTTTTGAGTAAGTTGGTGAACTATATTTAGGATAGATAGGAAACTATAGGTATAGGTGCTATCGGTATGAAAATAAATTAGGATTTCTACTAAGTTTCGCTTCACAAAAATACAAGTAAGCCGACTGTTCGTCTAATGAATGCTTTAAAAAAAGTTAAATATTTTATTCTTCAATTTAGGCACATTACAATGCACTTATGAACGTCAGAGAAAAAAAACTACCACCGGTTCTAACCCTACACCTCTGACCCGAGAAGTATTATGACCGGCAAAAAACTCGGCGGGACTTAATAGATTATAAATAATACTCCGGATAATTCTGGTTAGTGCTGACTGCGCCGTTGAGGTGACAACAAACTTACAACAGCACGGTACAGCTTGTGGAGGTGGGAGCATAACGCGGACAAGTTACTTAAAATTTGACAAACAAAATCAAGTAGTTAGTGGCAACATTATACAAGCGGCCATCTCCACTAGTTCAACGCATTTTTTTTTAACTTTATACCACGACGGTGGCAAACAAGCATACGACCCGCCTGATGGTAAGCAGTTACCGTAACCTATGCAACCCCAGAGGATTCGCATGCGCATTGCCTACCCTTTAAGAACCGCTTCTTTGCTTCCGCGCTTTCTATGATTAAAAAATAATGTTTAAAAAAGTTTCTCATAACTTAAACCACTTCAATTCCGACCTGTTTTGTTACTACGTCATCGATCATCTTGAACGCGTTTTTGCGTCGCGTGAAGTGTCGAAAATTACTTACAGCAAATACGTAGCTGTATAAAAGCTGTGTAAGGGAAATAATTTGTTGTGTAAAAAGGAGCAGTATAGTACTTTTGGGATAGTAAAGGTTTATACCGTCAACTGCTACGATGCTCAACTTTGCCTGGATTTAAAAATATGGTTTTCTTCACCAAACATATATCTTATTCCTGAGATGGGAGAAGGGCGGCCATCTTAGGAATTAGATATAAATAGCTGTTAGGTGAAGAGAACCATGTTTTTCGAGCTAGGCAAATTAGCATCGTATCAAATTGCATCGTAGGCAAAGTTGTAAGGTTTTAGATTTTTATATTAGAAGTTCCTAAGACCTTCTTCGTTATTAATCGTCAGGCCAGTCTGTAAACAAAAACTTCTTATTAAACTCTAGTATAATTTGAAATTCTTATTGAAATTTGAAAGTCGTAGTCGTATCAAGAGTCGCATTTCAAAAATACTAGTAAAATATTCGACTGACGATTAATTTGTGTTTAAAGAATCTGGAAGTCTTATAAGCGCAGATAGTTTTTAAATAATTTAGAGTCTTAATTCTAAACTCTTAAAACTAGAATTCTCACTAAAAAAGCCGAGAATTTTAATTATTTTACTATTTTTCTCTTTAAATTTACGAGTAGGTAATAGGTATTCTTTTTAAATCTTTGAGTAGATAATATAAAATTGTCTTCGTAAGTAAAACAGATAAGTAGGGGTGGGAAATAAATCGAAATGCGTAGCATTTTATCGTCTAGAACACTAACGTTTCTGAATATTTTCACATATCATTAAACTAACCACAAACATTTGCATATAACCACATCCCGCATAAAATATTAGCGTAGAACCGCAACATATAAATTCGGTCAAAAAAAGAAACAAGGGAATACGGAACCCTAGTTTATCCTCGTCGGGCGGGACCCTCGGGCTCATAAATTAATGCCCAAATGGCCAATCCAGAAGCATGACCACTATGGTCTCAGGCGGGCCAGTATAAATGTGCTGACCAATTACGCATGTGACTATTAGTATGTATACGTCCATATAATATATCTCTTCAAGTAGGCTGGGGAAAAAAAAAGAATTATAGCCAAAAGCGTTTTTAAAAATTTTTAAATTTTGAAACATCTTGCTTCAAAGGTTTGAAACATCTTGTCTTTCCACTCTCAATATTTTTAACTCACTCGTTTTTGAAAAGTTTGAGAAAATGCTAAAAGGTTGACATTAACATAATAAAGGCGGTTTATAATTATATCTATTTAAAATTACTTACAGCAAATACGTAGCTGTATAAAAGCTGTGTAAGGGAAATAATTTGTTGTGTAAAAAGGAGACGCGGGGCGTCAAACCTATCCAGGTCTGAGTAGTTTTGGTGTTGGTTTATTTATTGAAAAGTGCGGGTTAATTACACATTACATTAAATTTTTTACAATTTAAGTTTTTTTTTTTGTACTGATTGATAATGACCCACGCTGGTTGACATATAAAAATAATTGAATTGAATTGATTCTAAAGAAAGAATTGAATTATCCTGAATTAAAGTAAAACTATCTTAAAATAATTGCTGTCTGTTGCACATTGCAGACTCTTTTAGTGGCTGCGAAAGTGATGCAAAGTTCAAAATATTTTTTCTTTTTTATACTTATGCCAAAAATACAAGTATTTTTTTTCATTTGCATGTAAATTTATTTAAATATAATTATGTATATCGAAAGTAAAAGCTCCTTTTTTTTCTTAAAGCTCTTTTTAATGAGAGTGCAGCCTATATTCCATTCTTTTTCAGACTCAATAATCGACATAAAAATAAACCAATCCTGCAATAATATAAAGTAGTAATTTCCACTATACTAAATGATAAAAATAAACACTCCTCTAAATCATAAAGAAAAGTAGCCAGTGGTGATTGAGTTCTATGGAATTCCCACCAAGGATGTATATGGACCTTAAGATCTTACTACTTAAATAGAACTCACCTAAACTCGCGTTGCCAATAAGAATAGACAGTATTGGCATTTACCGCCCACTCTGTACGGACCGGGAATTTTTCACTAAAGCACAACCACGTGAGCTTTTGGGAGCTTAAATTTTATACCAGGATATTGCCCCGTTCATAATAAATGTAAGGCTTTCATGGTAAGTACTCTAGTGGAGCGATATTTTGGGTTATATGAATTAGGGGAGTGGATATTTTTACAGTATTCGTACTAGTTGCTAACAGGAAAACACCAAAACAGGCCAAATCACTTTTACTCCCTATCCAACCAAATTTTATATATATATATTTTTCATAATTTCGTCACTTTTTGTGTGTACTGATGGCAACTAAAAAAAGTATTACTAAATCATACCCTCACTAGAATTTTTTTGCCTTCTAATACGACCGAAAAGAAAATGAGCTACGCTCAAACTCTAACACGATTCGCTATCCCATTGTGTGTATTGTGATGTGAGTAAGCAGGAAACTTCGAGAAATATTCTTATTAATATAAAATGTATGCCAAATGTAAAGTTAAAAGTTGTGACAAAGATTAAAAACTTACGGAGACATGAATGTTTAGTAGTTGTAGTATATAAATAAAAATAAAAAACCTCCCAAATATTACAAAAAAATTACCATCACCAACATTTGTCGTTTATGGAAAAATCTAAATGCTATCAACAAAAACTTTACATAAATAAATAATAACAAATAACTAACAATACAAACCGTCCACCGACCGGGTCCAGTGACCGGGTGGTCTAGTGGTCAGGACGTCAGCCGCGAAAGCTGAAGACGCCAGTTCAAATCTGGCCTCGGACACCGGAGGGTTTGGTCACTTTTTCTGAAGTATATGACATCTATTTTCAACTAACAATACAATTATATATAGACCGACAGACATCGCATAACTCAAACCGATAAAAATAATGTACTGTTTATAGAACTCCAATGAGAAAGGATTTTTGGAAATACATATTATATATGTGTTGGTAAAATGGTCCACGTTGACAAAGTTGCAGGCAGTGGCTCTAGTCACATAACAACTATCAAGATTCCATTAACAACACCTTCCTTATCGCCAAAGATCCAGAAAGTTCAATCAATCAGAAGTCTAGTTAAAATCGAGAAAAGTTCGGCTACGCGCAAATTCTTTGACAGCAGCAAGTACAGAACGGGTGATGAACGAGGTATTAACGTTCAGTCGGTGCAGGTTTCAAGGATGGGTTTTGATTTATGAACTGCTAGTTCCCGCCTTTGACTTCGTCCCAGTTTCATAATTGAGATATCGGACATTCAAACACAATACTATAAGTAAAATAAAAGCTTGTTACTAAACCAACGACCAAGACCCAGGAGTATTTACATTTGGAGAATAATATCCCTTTTTTGGTTTTACTACCTACGTACTTATCTTCGTCGAATGATGACGAAACACGGATTGCCATTTTTTCGTACCGATAAATAAATTATCAATAACTGTCCACTTGGATTATAAATAAATATTCAATCAACTTAACACTGGTAATCTATTAATCAAAACCATATTCCACAAAATGCTATCAAAACAATAATGACGATAAAATATTAATAACAAACGATCATGTCCACGTCTAATAAATGTTATAGGGTTGCGCTGATCCGACTAACTTTTATTAATGGTGGCCCAATGACAGCACCCTTAGGAACGCCAGTCCTTCATATCCCGTTTGTATAAAATGTCGTATGTTTATAGTGTTATCGAGGCTTTTATGACCTTTTTCACGCAGTAGGCAGGAAACGCCTTTTTTACCATAAATGTCAATAAAACGCTTTGTAGATCGGGTTTTAGACATGATTTTGTCTTGTTAGTGTGTTTTGTGATTAATAACAGAAACCGCGCAGGGAGTGTAGCTCGATCTTAGTGCAGGTCAAGCCGGTCTAACATAACAGACAAGATAGATGCTAAAGCTCATCACAAAGGTATGCCGTTACCGATATTCGAACTTGGTATATTAAGATTATTTGTTTTACCTTTGTAAACTATTATGAGCACGCTTGATAGTCACGTAATAGTTTCTAGAATAGCCATTAGACATTGTAACGAATCGCCGTAAACGTTACAGGTAAACGATATTGATTATTTCTTTAATTATAGTTGGTTCTTATTAAAACTCACACCATTTACGAGGATTTGATCGTATTATCAAACGGCCTCCTAGCCTAGTCGGTCGGTAGTGACCCTGCCTATGAAGCAGGAGGTCCGGGGTTCGAATTCTGGTCAGGGCATTTATTTGTGTGTTCATCACGTATATTTGTTCCCGAGTTATGGATGTTTTCTATGTATTTAAGTATTTATCTATATCTATCTATTATATATATCGTCGCTTAGTACCCACAATACAAGTCTTATCGAGTTTACTGTGGGAATAGGTTGATTTGTGTAAGATTGTCCCATAATATTTATTTATTTATTTATTATTTATTTATCAATAAACACATAATTATGTAAGAATTCAAAGAAGCACCACACTTCAAAGTTACCAAATTTGCAGTATCTGTTTTACATGAAACCCCCTAATGCCGTTTCCAATTTAACGAGCTCCGGGATCCGCTTACCGGGGATTATTACTTTATTATTGTCGACCCCCTCCCCCATACCCCCCTCTTTTAATGAATTCCCACTTGCCATTAATACGTGGGACGATGGAACTGAGTCGTTCGTATAATGGCTTTAACGTGAGATATATGTTTTTGCGTATTCATATTATTCTTCTTCCGATAAACGATTTGTATTGTAGATTAAGAGTAGCCCATTGGCAACCCTATTTTATCGAGTAGCAGAATTTGGCTTATAATAGGGCAATGTTTTTTTTTTCCTGGTAGCTTAAGCCAAACCTGGAGGGTTCTGTAAAGTGAGAAAAAAGATGAGCCTATTTTTTGAAAAAATCTACCTCATCAAGTAGCAAGTGGGCACGTAGAACATTCGGTAGGGCTAATTGAGCAGCGCAAAAAAAACGGTGGTAGCCTGACGCAAACATGATACTTTAGGAATTTAGAATAATTTTATGGTGCCTAAAAATACTGAAATATACCTCATTGAGTAGCAAATTGAACCATATGCCATTCGAAAGCACTAAACAACCTGTTAATAAAAAAATAGTAGCCGGCCTTACACCTGGAGCTTTCCTTATTCATATCATTTTATGTTTCATGTTCAAAATGAAAGTCGACTGATAGAAGTTCTACGTAGTATTAGAAAGCTGAAATTTGGTATAAGTATGTGTAAACAACAACAAAATGGTAAAATAAAACCTGAAAAAAAAGTAATAATAGGGTCCTCCTGTACACATGTTTTTTTTTTCGCTTCCTCCCTGTTGTGTGGGATGTTGTTGGATAAGTCTTTCAAAATAAATACGACGCTTATTTAACAATTTTTTTTTGATAATAGTCGTGTTTATTTTGACTGCGCTTCTCGATGAGCTCTACCGAATGTGCTACGTGCCCACTTGCTCTTCGATAGGGTAGTTTTTGTTAAAAAATAGGGTCATGTTTTTGATCACTGTACCAAATGCTCCAGATTTGGCTCAGGCTACCAGGAAAAGAAATACATCACTTATTACAGTGCATTTCCCTATATAGGCCGAATTCTGCTACTCGATGAGGTAGGGTTGACAACGGGCTACTCATCGTCTATTAAGCTGTAATGATTATGATCTTTGTGCTAGAATTAAATGTACTTATTACGTTATAACAATTATACAGTTAGAATTTGGTCCTAAATAATATACTGACACGCTAATACCGGGGCTGAAGATAATGTTCGAAAATGCATGTCACGTACACATACCTGAAAACAAAGAAAATATTCATGAAAATTAACAGAGCTATCATTAATTTAAATATATGCGGTACGTGAAATGTCCGTAAACAACTATGTTTTACGTTTAATCTTATTTAAAACAGTTCCTTCTTATTCAAAGAACAAACACGTTTATAAAACAAAACAGCATCCAAGTATATAAACGTACTTTATTATTTCTTTCCTTCATATTAACTGGATACCATCTTTGTTTACTGAAGCTCCGGAATTTCTCTAGCTCTCAACTTTCTAATAAAATGCTTATGCTCCTATATTTATGTGTCAGAAACTACGCTGTGAATAATACCGGAGAATATTTGCTCCATAGGGACAGTTTATTCAGGATTATAAAACGTCTTAACTTCTTTACGCTTTCTAGTACACATAATCTTTTACAAGACTTAAGTCCTGGCAAATGCCATTTCTTAGTCTTTTTTACTTTTAAGGAAATTTTCTAGTAGTTTCGTCATAATAACGTAATTTACAGAGCTTTGAGGAAGTTAAAATTTAGTATTTGAATCAAACTAGGGCATTTGAAATAACTAATGTGTGGACTGAATTGAAGCCGATAACAGTCATTACGGTAAATGAATGCTAGCAAGAGCATAAAGCGTTTCTAGTTGTTAAGGAGATTTGGGCTACCAATATGACAACAATATAGACAAGCGTTTTGCCGAACTCGGGCTAGCAGTATTAGTGTTTCCCAACAACATTGATTAAATTCAAACTCTTCAATTGCAGCTCACTCATACGTATGCTTATTAAATATTCACAAACCAAATTATTAATCAAAATCGAGTTAAGCTGTGAGTTTTGATTGCTGAAAATCTGCAATCATCTCATTTTCGGAATTGCAGTTTTCAGTTGTTTAGAATATTACTGTTATATTAATTACTAACGTGTAACTTTGCCTATTTTAGGGTTCTGTACCCAAAGGGTAAAAACGGGACCCTATTACTAAGACTCCGCTGTCCGTCTATCTGTCTGTCTGTCACCAGGCTGTATCCCATGAACCGTGATAGTTAGATAGTTGAAATTTTCACAGATGATGTATTTCTGTGTATTTCTGTTGCCACTGTAACAACAAATACTAAAAACCAGAATAAAATAAATATTTAAAGGGGCTCCTATACAATAGACGAGATTATTTGCCGCTTTTATAGATAACTAGCTTTTGCCCGCGGCTTCGCTCGCGTTAAATTCGGGGTAACAAACCATACAAATACCACCCCCCATTTTAGGGAAGTGGGGGGTTAGAAAGAGACAAAAAGTAGCCTATGTCACTCTCCATCCCTTCAACTATCTCCACTTAGAAAATCACGTCAATTCGTCGCCCCGTTTTGCCGTGAAAGACGGACAAACAAACACACACATACACTTTCCCATTTATAATATTAGTATGGATGGTATGAAACCCTTCGTGCGCGAGTCCGACTTGCACTTGGCCGGTTTTTTATATCAGTTTTATATTTCAAGGAGTAATAAGTATTTAAGTAGTGTTTGTTATCTGAGAAAAATACACACTAGATCCATATGCAGATGTCGATTTTGTTCAGCCTTTACAGCTGAGTTTGACAGTACCTACTATACAATTGTATTTTGATTGCAATTAGTGTGACCTAGCAGCCACGCTAAACCCCATCTGCTCTACTTGCAAGTCCTGGAGGAAAGTTACATTAGTATGTAAAATAGACACAGATTCCGAGAAGCAGGCTTGATAAAATGCCAAATTTGCTATGTATGCATATTGCTTGGGCACCTTCTAGTACTAACTCTATGCAGATTGTTTCTGTTACATTTCCGCTCACTCTTGAGCCTAATTATACCTACTTCAGCCTAATTTATGTAAATTATCAAAATGTATCCTAATCTATCATGACAAAACATATTATAAGTAGACACTTTTATTCTAACGTGTACTTACAGTGTCTCAATCATGGTTTCCTTGTTTTTAAGGGTACATACCAAGTACAACTGCAACAGAAATTCAGCGTGTCTACTTACAGAAATGCAGTCAACAATATAATCTGGTTGTGGGGTAAAATCAAAGCCGCAACAGTCTAAATCTGTTCCTAGTGTTTTTGCGCCTTGTGTTCTAGAGTCCTCAGGTACGAAGATAAAACAGACAAATCACCGGTGACGAAACCTACGTGGGCACCGGCCACCATGTTTAGTGGCATCGTTACGGCGCTACGAGGCCCGTTTTACGTTGTATTAATAAGTAACGAGACTGCGGAACCCGGAGAAATTGGTCCAGGTTAGCAGAAAAGGCGTCCATTTTCATCGTCTGATAACAGTTTAATCGATAACAGACGTCGGCTCTCTAGCCGACTGCTATGGTGCAAAATTATCACATAAATCTCAGGGACTATGTGATTGAAATGACTGCTAATTACTTGACCGATTTGATAAGATTTGGCCATGGTGGCGTTATAAGTTTGATGGACTACGGATGCATTAGGATCTGTCAGTAAGTTTTTCGTTCGTTTAATAGAGTCACATTCGAGTACACTTGAGTAGCCCATGATACCAGCAACAGTTGCCGTAGCTGTATCGGCTAGGAAGAGATAAGCATGGTGAAGTTTTTTGTAGATTTTATTTAGCACGGAATTTAATGTCATAATTATTCTTTACTGTCTAAGCAAACTTTTATAATGCCACCAAAGGGAAAGATCTTATTAAAACGGCAATATCATTGTCTGTTATTTTGGATGTTAAATACATAAAGTTAGAAATCCTATTTTATTTATAAAATTGAAACGAAAATCCTATCTACCTTCGCAGAATGATTTTAAGATAAAGCCAATTAAAAGTTATAAATAACGTAGATTTCAACCCAAAAGGACAATTTAATTCAAAGCTTATTTATTTAAATCTTAAAGAAAGATACAGAACATTAAAACAGAAACTAGTTATTGAGTTTTCTCATTATTAGATTGTTATTACAGACTATTAAAAAGGGCTTTTGGGTTTTGACTAACGTAGGACAGGCATCAATCAACTATATACATATAAACTGTGTAAATAATAGAAGTCGCAGTGTTTTAATTTCGATTTGCAATTATTTTTCTTTCATACAGTGTATGAAAGAAAACTGAGTAATACATTAAATGAGTCGATGAACATATTACGTAACCGGTGTCTAAAGTAGTGAATAGTGGACTGCAGTTTTGTTTAATGGAAGGTATTTTTCATTGCACAGAGTGATTATCAAATGTTGGAGTCGAGATAATAATTGTGATAAGACATTGCCAGACCGTAAACTAAACATAAAATATAATCCAAGTTGCCCAACATCCATGAGGTATCGATGGGCGCAGGTAGTCAAATTTCAAAATATTGCAGTCGACTGTATTACAAGAAAACTGCAGCTAAGAGCATTGGTCAAACTGGGAACAAATAAAACGCACCTCAAGCTCGCAACACAAGCTCTACGTTTACCCCTCGACAGGAATGTAACGAACGAAGGATGTTATCGACTTCTTCTTAATCACAGATTCAACACAGAAAAAACATTTCCTCAAGTAGCAAAGACTAAGAACAGCAACATAATCTTAACCTCATATCCTATATTGGCTTAAGGCTGAATAGCCGGTCGATTGTGAGTTGCTGCCGCGTGCGGTAACTCGCTTCCTCATCCCAGAGCTTTTCTCCTCACAAATTTGTGGCCCCAGTATGCCGGCTTGTCCGGAGCAGGCATGTCCCTGGCTGGGTGTAGAACCTATGTTCATGTTCATTTTTAACGTAGGACAGTCATCAATCAACAAAATTAATAAGCGTATTAAGTTAACACTACAGATTTTTACTAGTGACAAGTGTCTGCTGGTGCTGAAGTAACTATTTTGGAAGTCAAAATAGTCTGTTTTCGCTAAACTTATTCCCTTGTCAACATTCCATTTGTCTTTTAACTCTATTTGTTTTGCAAGTTTACACAGTGTGTTTCAAAGGGTTAGAAAATATCATACCACAGAGTCTTTCAGCTTGTGTTAGAATCTCGTCCGTAATATTTTTCTTACCGCCATTGCACAAAGTATTCATGTATACGCTAGCACCCGTCCCTTAATCCTTAAACCTGCAACCCTCAAAAGGGACCATTTTATGGTTTACGCCGCGTAGTTCGACGTTATTTTTTATTTTAACCAATAGCTTACCCTCTAACTTAGTGAGGCCCGACGCGTTTTTGAGCTTGATAGCTCTACGAAGTAGGGTTCGCATAGTAACAGTAAATTTGAGAGGCTCCTGTTTGTTACTATGGCCTCTCCAGTTTCTGTGCTGAAAGATTTTCGGTTCGGGTGTAAGATATTGGCCGTTTATGTTTGCGGTGTTTTAGGGTACGGGTTTGGGTACGGTTTGTGAAATTTTGACAGTAACAATGCGAATTTTATACTACGGGATTTTGGTTATTTATAATCAATATCCTTGTGACCGAAAAATCTTGGTTTTACAAATTTTCCCGAGAAAGAAATTTGTTGTTGTTTCCGTTTTTCCGTGACTATGGCTCTTATTCTTATGTTGTATAGTTAGTTGTACCAAAATATTTGAATCAGTTTGTCTCATTTTATCATTATCATCATCATTAATATTCTCTTTAAGACGTGTAAGAACTACAGAGATTTTAAATAACTCTTACTGTCTATCGGAAAATGGAAAAATACGAATATTGACGGTTCATGATTTTGACGTGCAGAAAACAATTACGTTTCATACAAAAGTGAAATTTATATTATGTTACTTGTTATTTTCTTAACGTAGTTAAACGCAACCGTTCGGTTCAGAGAAATAAACAAGTTTATGGACAATTGGCAGTGATTTCATTGAGAAACAACAGACTCATTGGTGGGTACAGTTTTCTCCCAAGAATTTAGGCCCCGTTTGGAATACGCACCCAAAAGACTCGAGTAAATATATTTGTTTTAATGTATTTAGTAGTCTGTATCTCACTGCAAAATCTCTTTTCTTGTCAAGCAGAAATACATTAATCCCCAAAATTCATCAGGTTTAATAACAAAGTAGGCGTAAACAATAACTTCCGTAATCCCAAGCACCTTCACCAACTGTATTCGTCTTTCATCTCCCTTTGATGTTCTGAAAAACTTACTTTATGCCTCATAGGTTAAGGTCGATTTTGGATTATACAATAAATTTAAATTCAATATAATGTAATCAGTTCGCTTATCAAGCAAGACCATCTGCCAGTAGCCAAAAGTGATTTTAAACTTTTGGTTCAAGTGTTTTATTGTTTTCTAAAACACAACTGGGGCAGTAGCCAAGATGAAAATCGTTGACGAACAACGTCGATCAAAATGTAAATAGAGTATGGAATGATAACGTGACTTTTTGTGGCATTGCCGATAAACCATTGTTTGGTTGGCTACGGTCCCTGGAGATAAATTGTTTAGGCACTGGCAACAGTCGGCACATTGCTCATAGAAACGATGACAGCTGGTTCAGAGAGTGTGGCGAGGAGTTGGCGTACCGGAAAATGCAACACGATAAATCACATGAGCCCGTTAAGTAGTCGCTGGTACTAAGTAGCGGGTGAGGTGCGGAATAAATATAAAAAAAAAAAATTAAAACGTAGATTCTACTCCTCAAGGCATACATTATTTGTCAGCGAGTTTTAAAAATAACTTGTGGTTACATTTTGGTTACGTTTATACCAGAGAGTTCTAAACCAGGAGAGGCCTTAGGTATCATTTCCCCTCTGTCAAAAGTATTGGCAGGAATATCTAGTACATCTATAAGAACTATTTCAATAATCGATGTCACGCATTTTCGTCATCGCTGTCAATGGATAACAAGCTCCGTGAAAATGCACTTATGCGCTGTTTTTGGATGTAAAAAATGTTATATTTCGGCTAGTTTACAAAAAGATGAAATACCATTTCAGATGTAAGTACAGTTTTACTTTATTTATCATTACTTCCGTAATAAAAGATTTAACCTAAATCGAAAATCAAGCCTCGTTTACAGAATCGATTCAAAGACAATCGTTTTCTTTCTGACGGGCAGTAACTATTTGACGTTAGACACTTCTCCATATTTAACGCGCTTAAGGATGGCTGTCTTCTATATTTTGTTTGAAAATACAATCAAAAATGATCCTTGGCTTTTTTGTTTGACATTTGCAAAGACTGCATCCAATAATGAACCATATGTTAACATCTGTACAGTCGACTATCTATTGCTCCATTTAGTGTTATGAAGTATAAAAATAATATGTCAAATATGTTTGGTGTTTTCAAGTCAAAGGTACATCTTTGTCGGTTGTCAATAAAGCGTTGCTGCCATAAAGAATTATTTAGAAATAAACCGTATTAACAACCGACAACGATGTACATTTGCCTTGAAAACATCACATGCGTGCTACCTCGCCCCCCTCAGATTTTGGCAGACTTTTTTGTTTGGAAAGATGAGGCGAAGCGTACTCCATTTATAGAGCTTTATGGTTTATACGTATCCACGAGCAACTGTCATTACGACAAGGTTCTACAGTGGCCTAGGAATCAAATTGGTTAACCGTACATTGAAAATACTATTTAGTTTGTTTGAAAAAGAGACAATCTAAAGACTACTTTTTAAAAGGTGTTGATCCAAAGTTTTATTGTTTGAGGAGTAGAATCTATGTTTTAATTTATTGCTCGTGTTACAGGCAACACCCGGTATATTGCCAACACAACCAACTCGTGTCAAGATCATTTTGAACAATTTGAATATGAGTCAGAAAGTCTAATCCTGCGAAGATCGAATCAACCATCCATCCTATCACCATCTTTATTCGCTTAATTAATGTAAAGTGCAGTACCTATTATGATTGTTAGAAACAGAACGATTCAAGGGGGATATTAGACAATTAAAAAGCAAACAGTACCTTGGTCAGTCCACATTTAAATTACTTGGACAATCCCTCGTGGAACGGGCCCGCTTTCTTCTGGTCTTCTTTCTTCTTTATTTATTATTAGATTGTCACGTCTGTCACTTTAGTCTTTAATTAAGCCGGGAGGAATGCAAAGGGCAGAAATGTGTAGGTAACACCACTTATATACTCAAAAAAAAACAAATTAAAGACGAGAGGGCGATATGTCCGCCATTGAGCTATATTTCCAAGTAAATCGAAATGTGACAGAATATATATATCAGAAAATAGATATCCGGTAAAATTAATGCTTGACCAATTGGCGTTTAATGTTGCTAGATTCAATTATTATTTCCCAAACAATGATGATTAAGTCCCAAAGTGATTTTTAGAAAAAATGGGTAGTATTACACAAAATCTCGCTTTCCGTCTAATCCTCACAAAATTTTGCAAACCGCTTCTATTAAAATATCAAAACTCAACTCCTACATTATTAAGCCGAAATGAAACAAAAATAGAACAATCACCTTGTACATTATTCACTCAGAATTATGAGGCAGATAATCCTTCATGGCATCTCAGAATTGTAGCATTAAAACGTTCTTGCTTATCAAATTCAAATCCAAACGAGGCTTGGCGTGGAAGGAGGAATTATGTTGTTTTTTGATTACACAATGCATGTTCTGTTTAGGTGTTATTTGAAGAATCACAGCGACAATTCTGCGAAAATAAAATAGCTCTGACGTCTTATATAGTTAAAGGAATTAAAGGAGGTAGTAATCATGACACATTAATCAACACAAAAGGAGTAACATGAAATTAAAAAAACAAGAACAAAATTGTTTGTAGGACTTACTGGTTAACCATCACACCTGAAGGTTCTTTCAAAAGGTTTCGTAGAGAAATAGCAGACACTTATACTACTAATAAATTCTTTAGTTACACTAATGGTGTTATTCACTAACGTCTGTTAATATTAAATGCCAAAAACTGGTTCGCTACCTACCTAAACTATGTAAACAAGAATTGTATATCTACTTTATTTGATATACCTAAAACAATTGTCATGTGTTATGTAAACCTATGATTACCTGGATGAATTTTATTACCTATTGCCATTGTACTTATATATATTATTATATTGACATGTAAAACTATGTTTTATAAAGGAATGAATGAATGAATTGTTTGTCCTTATCTGTTACTTTAGCATTATCGTTTTTTTATAAGAAGACAAAATTTGGTTTCAACTTTGTAGAGTAACATATCTTAGTTCCAGAGGTAATCGGACCATCTTGATGTTCCACGTATTCTATCACGGTCGGAGTGCGATAAGCCAGTTCACGTGCAAGATGCAATTTGCACGGATTTCCTTAGAGACGTGAGCGCCAAAGTGGTATTGGTTTACATAGTTTTTCGAAATAGCAGTAACATGTTTTATGAGATTGGCAATATCATTACCATTAAATTTCATAGTATTGAATCATGTCGCACAAGCTTTAACTGATAAATTCCCATTACATCGAGACAGTAAAATCACGAAAACCTTGAAAGGGACATACCTAATTATATTCTTGAATATGGAGTCGATAAGAATATTTAATGATGGGGATTGAAAAGAGATGATGGGGATTAATTAATATTATCGGAGTCCCAAGTTGTATTGAGAATTCACCGATAACAATGCGCTACCCCATACTACAATTAATTTTGTATTAAGCAGAACGTCTGCTAACGATACCACAATGCTTAGAAACAATGGAAAAGTAGATGGCCGGTTGAGAAGTGTAAGACTTCTTCGGCAGATGTCGCTAGGCGTCCCCCTAAGACGCATATGGGATATAGTGGAGAAATTCGCAGCCATCAGGTGTGTCTCAGTAGCTCAGTTGGTCAGAGCGATGGGCATTTATCCCAGAGTCGCGAGTTCAAGTCTCGCCTGAGGCAGTGGATTTTTCTACTTTTCTATTTTTTCTACACAAAAATCAAGTAACAGGGACTAACCTGGATTGTTATACTACAAAATGGTGTAGAATACTATTAAGATGTGCTGTTCGAATCGTAGAAATTAACGAATAAAATTGCGCTGATGTGTGACCCCGTGCTCCTTGTAAAAGCTTAATGATGAGTAGTCTGTGTAGTCTGTCGAAAGAGCACTTATAAAAGATAATTTAACTCGTCTTCCTGGACCGCAGTAACAAGTAGTAACATTTAGTCTTCGAGCGAAGCCCGCGAACAGCGGAACAATCTACCGCTTCGTTGATTCGTGTTAAGACGAGATAGAGAAATTACCGCATCTCACTGCGAATGTAGAATTTTAAGCGCATTACCGCTTTAGTGTAATGGGACTACTTAATTTGATGTGGAAGCTTATACAAAGAATGGAAATGGAGTTAATGTTGAGGGTAAGTAAATTTATGACGGAACGAGATAAAATGGGACGGCTGATGAGTGTAAGTCAAGGCAATACATTTGCATTGCCATAAATAGGTAATGAGTTAATGGGTTAAGGATACTCATATATAAATAATTTAACATACGTGATAGTGTTGAGTAAAAGATCCCTTTTACTTATAATTTTCGAGTCACTAGCAAAATTGATTTTTATTAGAAACATTTTTTAATACCACGACGGTGGCAAACAAGCACACGGCCCGCCAGATGGTAAGCAGTTACCGTAGCCTATGGACGCTTGCAACCCCAGAAGGTTAACATGCGCGTTGCCGACCCTTTACAAAAAAGGAGGATACCCTTTAAGAAACTATACACTCCTTTTTTGAAGAAATTCATACTGTAGCCCGCTAGGAGAACCTCGGCAGGGAGTTCATTCCACAGCCGCAGCGTTCGTGGGAGGTATTATCAATAACAATAAAAGTCATATATTATTATGTTGTTTTAATAACTATTCAACACCCGAACTTGACCTTTTGCCTTGTATTATCATGTTATTTTTAATTCTCCAATCATATAAAAGAAAAGGACAGCAAACATTTATCTGACAGATATGCTTTAACTGGAAATTGTGAAACAGGCCATAAGTCTCTTACCATTTTTAAAAATCTGTTGAAACAACATTACCTATCGCTCCCTTAGGTTGCCTTTTATATGTTGCGTTTTTTTTGTATTTTTATTTAGTATCTATATGTGTATTTAAGCTTGAAATTAAGATGTTTGTGATATTTTTCTCCCTTTTGTTATTTGTGCACTACCATGTTCGTAACTCTTATTTCTAAATCTCCTACTACGCAAAGGTTGTATGGTAGAGATCGCTTTTTAGCGGTAAGACCGCCTGTTGCTACCTAAGTTAAATTGTAAACTATTTATTGTTGTATTTATTTTTATTTTTGGTGCAATAAAGAATATATTATTAAGTTTACTCAACAATTTTTATCGTGTTTTGTCTGTCTGTAACAGTCTTTTACAAATAAAACCAAGGTTAATAAACAATTGTACACACGCCGGATGCCCGTTTTTAATCAGAGCCTTTTGTGTTGATCCCATTGTAGCCTAAACAAGCAATAAATATGTTTAATTATCCGAAATCAATTCGCAGCTGGTAACTGCGTGGGTTTGGCATCACTTAATTCAGATATCTGTATCTGAATTTCAATTTGGGAAGTGGAAATCTCGTCAGAAGGCTTTCGACAAATAATTATCTATCACTTTATTATATCGGTAGTAAACGGAATACAGGTTAATTAATAAAATAAAACCGCCCAAGTGCGAGTCGGATTCGCGCACCGAGGGTTCCGTACAAACCTGTAGGTATATAGGGTAGTTAGTAACTTTAAATTTATTTTTATTATATGATGTAATTAAAAATTTACAGTCTTCGCAAATTTTCCTGTATCTGTGCTATAAGACGTAGCTTCGTACTAAATTTCAAGTTTCTGAGTTCACGGGAAGTACCCGGTAGGATTTGATTCCCTTGCGAGTTTCGAAAATTACGGAAATTTGCGGCATAAACGGTTGTATCTTTTGGTTACGTTGGCTTAGAAGTTTGATTTTTTCACAGTTCTAAGGGACAGTAAACCTAATTATTTTACATAACTTTCAACTTGATACCTCCAAGCGTTTCTGAGAAAAAGGGTCTTGACAGACGGACCGACGGATGGACGGAAGGACAACAAAGTGATCCTATAAAGGTTCCGTTTTTTCCTTTCGAGGCATAAAACCCTAAAAAATGGGTGGCAGCGTCCCTAAAAAATGAGTGACCGCCTATAAGGTGGACTGATGACCTGGTAAAGGTCGCGGGAGTCCGCTGGATGCGGGTGGCTCAGGACCGGTGATTGTGGCACTTTTTAGGGGGAGGCCTATGTTCAGCAGTGGACGTTTTTCGGCTGATATGATGATGATGATGATGAATAAAAAAATGTTTACCAGTAAACTTAATATCTACTATGAAATGTCACTTTGAAATAAGTACCTATTTGAATCAGTTATCGATAAGTTTGGTATCGTGAGGAGGCCCTTGTAAGTTTTTGGGGGATTTGGAGGGTAATATAATTGATCATTTTATCATAAAATATTTCTGGTACACGCTTTATAATCCAGCAGTTATATTGAATGAAGCTGACGAGTAATACATTTTGTGTATACGTTGTGTGACAGAGTGAAAGAGCAAAGAAAGCTGCCAAACCAGATTTACAGGTCAAATATCTATTATTAAGATACAATGCAACAAAGTTAGACAAACTTTATTAAAATGTAGGATGCAGTATTACTAGTTTTGTACTCATTTGCATGTAATTTTGTTCATCAATCAGCAATATAAAAAAAGGGTTTTCGTTAAAACTAGTGCCTACGCCAATTCATGGTAAAATGCTAAGCGGATCCCAGGCTCAATTGAGCCATAGCTAAAGCCAGTATAAAGGCAGAGGAAGAATCAGTAATTTTGACGCCAATAATCTGGCTGTATCTTCGTTAATATAAGGCCTGAAAATATAATATGATAGCTGAATTTCAGAAAATTTCTTGCTCTCTAACTTTGCCATACAATGTGTACACAAAAAGTGCTTAGTTTTTTAAATATAACCGAAAAACTGAAAAAAGTCAGATCACTTATAAGTTTTTTCCCCCCTCCAAGTTTCCAGAGGGTACTTGAGGTCGAAAACTTAGTAGTATCTTCGTAGAAATACCCCAAAACTATCCGTTAAAGTTCCATTGAGTTCAGATTACTTTCCAGGTGAAATGTATATAACTGCTGGGCTATTAATCTTCACCTGATATTTTAATTTATAATTGATTTTTAAAACCTTAACTTAATTACGCCTGCATTGCATGTATTATTAAATGAATTGGCACACAGATCATTAGAAAATATTGATTTTGTTTTTGTATCAGATCAGAATCACAAAACCAAGAGGTTTTTGCCTTATAACTGTAGGCAGATTCTAATGCCGTAAGGGGTTTTAATATCAAAAAGTTTTTCATTATTTCAAACTCATTACGAATTGATTTCCTTCTCAGGAATACAATGGAAGCCGAATTTGTAGCATAGGAATGGCTGCTATTGAAACCCTCTGTTTAAAATTGATACCTACGAGAATGCCTCGATCTCCAATATTGTAAATGCCGATGTTCTGATGTGAGAATTGGAATATTTTAGATATTACTAAGTCACAGATCACTCTGAACTTTATATATTATGTGAGGTCATAAAGTAGGTTATCAATCTTAACTAGTTATATATATTGTGTGAGGTCATCAAGTAGGTCATACTAAAACACTTTTAACTCCAAAATTGTAATTTTCTTTTTGTGTCATATATGTATCCGATCAGGTTTCAACGTTTTCTTCGGGACAACCAAACTGGTAGTTCGCGATTACGGAGTTGGTCCCATAGTAAAAGATGTTCAGTATGTCCTACCTAAACACAAAACTAAAATAGCTGTGGGTTGAAAAACAGTCTGTGCAAATCGTTTGTCAGTGAAAGAAAACATCTTGAGGAAACCGGACCTGATCTTAAGAAAACCTAATTTTCCCTCTGAGTTGGAAGCCACAACAAACGGTAAGAAAATAATGTTCATTTATACTCATACTCATATTCATAATCGTTTATTCATAATATTTTAAATATTACTTACATAAATGTGAAAAGATTTCATGACATATATTTTAATTACAATTATACAATATTAAAAATATAATGATAATTATTAATCAATGTAATTATCAATTGAATTATAAATCAACTTGTAATTATCAATCAACGGCCTCCTAGCCTAGTCGGCAGTGACCCTGCCTACTAAGCATGTGGTCCCGGGTTCGAATCCTGGTCAGAGCATTTATTTGTGTATTTATCACGTAGTTAAGGATCTTTGGTATGTATTTAAGTATTTATATGTATATATATACTATATATGTATATCGTCGCCTAGTACCTACAACACAAGCCTTATTGAGCTTACTGTGGGACTAGGTTGATTTGTGTAAGATTGTCCCATAATATTTATTGTACTGAAATGGACTTTGTTTCTGTTAAGAAATTCAGCGACAGAGTAGAAAGTTTTTTTCAATTAGCAATTTCTTTAGTCTGTTTTGGAACATGTTGGTGCTATCCAATTATTTGCGGGTATCGCGTTATATATATTATATATATATTGGTTTTGGAAAACTTGGTCAGTTGGTGGAAAGGGGATAACAGCCTCTCCTTGCTTCCTAAGCAGGTACGGGAGGTTGCTACTTCAAATGTTTGTTTGTATATAATGCGGGGTCTACGTTAAGAAGTCTATACAGTTCAAAGGAAGCGAAGTACGGGTGCTGGATGAATAATTAGGATTAATGATAACGGTTTCGTGTTTCAAGTTTCTTTTCGAAGGATGGAATGATGAAGGAATATAAATATATAAATATAGGAGTCCGGTAACATTTTGTTTTTCGATTTCGCTCAACTTTTTGATACTATTTTGCAGTAACTGACAAAAATTCTATTAGTTTGTATACATATTTTGAAAGATTGTTTCTTTTTAAACTGCTTAAGTGGGAAACTTTTTTGATTTTATGTTTCATTTATAAATAATTACCTGTAATCTAACAGCTGCTTCGCGATTTTTGCTTGGGAGAGGTGAAAAAGTAAGACTTGTATTCATTAAAATGATGTTAAACTAGTACTTTAAATATATAAATACGTTGGAGAATGAGTCATCTAAGGAATAAGTGGAACATTTTTTTTCATTCACGTATATTATATATTTTTTAAACAAGAATATGTAAGTTTAGTAGAGCAATTTTAAGAAAGACAGGGTGATATTTTTGGGAATGTATCAAAGTATTTTATTAAAATAGAAATGAAAAAATAAACCTGACTTTATGCTTTGTTCAGGAAATATTAAACATGATTATTAGGGGGAATGAAAAAAAAAAGCGACAAGTTTGCACGAATCAACGTCCTCCACAAAAAAGCTGTGTATGAATTGAGTTTTCGGGTACAAAATAATAATACAGGGTGTTACAAAAATGCTGGTAATCCGTTTAAGGGCATAATTGGTAAGAAGAGGCGTAGGTACTAGTTTTTCATTAAATAATCTATATACATATATATAACTCAAAGGTGACTGACTGACTGACATAGTGATCTATCAACGCACAGTCCAAACCGCTGGTTCTAGAGATTCCAAATTTGGCACATAGGTTCCTTATAAGGTCTAGGGGTGCACTAAGAAAGGATTTTTCAAAATTCATCCCCTAAGGGGGTGAAATGGGGGTCCAAAGTTTGTATGGGGAAACAAGATTAGTTAGTCTATTTTATTCGAAACTTCACAGAAGTATTCCTAACAATAAATAAGTAAATACGTGTTGCAGGTTTTTTGAGAATTCAACCCCTAAAAGGGGGAAATGTGGTGACAATGTCTAAAAATCAACATGGGTATTGTTTCTATAGTTTATCAGGTCGCTGATTACGAAAACAACAACGATTTTAAAATCTAACGTGGCGGACGTGAAATACCATCTCTCCTGTTGGGGTGCGATGGGGTGGAAATGTCTAAATATCAATATGGGTGTCGTTTTTATGGTTTTTTGGGACGTAAATTACGAAAATTACATCGATTTGGAAGTTTAATATTGTGGACATGAAAGTGTTTGTGCCAAATTACAATCTAATCTATATATATATAACTCAAAGGTGACTGACTGACTGACTGACTGACATAGTGATCTATCAACGCACAGTCCCCGCGACATGTTCTTTTCGTGCGTTACAATGCGTTACGTTCTTTTTTTGTACTTTTAGTACGCGGGCGAAGCCGCGGGCAAAAGCTAGTAATATATATATAGTATACACCAAAAGTATTTTTTTGCAATATCAAGACTTCAAACTATCTTATCAAATGCAATTCATGTGCGTTATTTCATTATTAGCGATTTTTGTTTTTAAAGAGTCCGGGCTCTTAAAGTTTCTCAGTAAAACGTATCAATGTCAGTTCAAGTTCAACTTATTATTTTTATACCAAACCTTACAAAGACTAATTAATTAATTAATTTATTTAAATTAATTTATTTCTAAGTTTTGGTATGCTTCTACAAACCAGCCTTTTTATTATTATTTAATTAGAAAGCACCCAATAATTCAAAGCGAATTTGCAAAAACTCACGAAACAATCGTAAAAGGAACATTACCAAAATTCATAAAAAAACTTTCAGCTTTCCAAATTTTGTCGCAAAACAACGTTGCAAAAGAACAGTCGCTAAAACATTACTGGAGTACAGTCGGGTAACAAAGTTGAACTGTGCCTACAGTACACTCGGCGATATAACCATTACAAGTGCGATAGCAAAGGCATCGTAAACTCGCGGTGCCGGGCCGTGAGATAAGCGGATAGAGAAGAAGCAGCGAAAACGGGTTTTTGTTTTGACTGTAAACACAAAAACATGTTTTTTTTATACCACGACGGTGGCAAACAAGCATATAGCTCGCCTGATGGTAAGCAGCCATCGTATCCTATAGACGCCTGCAACTCTAGAGGTGTCACATGCGCCGTGCTGACCCTTTAAAAGGAGGATTCACTGTGTTGTCGGCTAAAGGAACAAGAGGGTCCCTCATCGTCAACACACTGGGTCCTCTTTGAGCTCTTTGGCTATCTTCGTCGTCAACACAACACTTTGAGTAGGGTCGAGTGCTATTTTTTCTGTGGTTTTCTGTAAGATGGAGGTACTTCCCCAGTCGGGTTCTGCTCCAGATTTGAGCGAGATAACATTCGCTGTGCTGTGCCCTACCACACATAGCGAGATGATATTCGCAGTACTTATACCTCTCTTTTGGACGTCGATAAAATATTACGGTACTTTTATTTCGTCGACGCGCGACGTGTTTTGGACACTTAGGGCTCCATCTTCAAGCACTAACGTTAATGTAAGTAAGTATGTAAGTATGCTGGTTGAGTCAGGATGATCAACATCATGATGATGTATTGTAATTTTAAATACAAGCAAACTACTTCATCTCCTTCTTCTTCTGGCCAGACAACTTGTAGAAGACCACCTGGGCGTCCTAGGTACCGCTGGAAAGGCGAGGTGCTGAAGGATCTCACCGCGCTGGGCGCCATTGACTGGACAGAGACGGCTGTGAACAGAGAAGCCTGGCGATCTTTGGTGTCGGAGGCCAAGATCCACTTTGGGTCGCTGCGCCACTGCAGTTAGTAAGTAAGTAAGTAAACTACTTCATAACACTAAATGTATGATGAATAAATCTCCTAAATGATTTGAGGACTATTTATTTGTACAGCTTAGTGAAGATAAGTTTAAGAAGTTGATTTCCAACTATCATCATAAATGTCTTGTTGGTAGAAGCAATAAAGTCAAGCCAACTAGACGGATTTATAAATGAGGCCTTTACATTTTCCCGTAATCATCTTTCCGTATTTGGTCAATGATTTTTTAGTATGGATGGATTATACTCTAACATGAGCACAAAAAATACTTCCAAATATATTTCGTAACCTAGCAAAATCGTAAAAGTCCTGACTGACTGACTGACTCACTTAAATCAACACCCAGCCCGAACCGTTGGACCTAGACAGCTGAATTTTTCACAATAGGTATTTTTATAACGTTAGTAGTTAGTAACCACTAAGAAGGGGTTTTTCAAAATTCATCCCCTAAGGGGGTAAAAAGGGGGTTTAAAGTTTGTATGGATGGCGTTTAAAATTTTGAATTAGAGATTTGAAACTTTGTACGTTTACTAACAATTAAAAAGCAATAAAAGTGATTTCAGCGTTTTTTTTTAATTCAACCTCTAACAGGGTAAAAAAGGGGTTGAAAGTTTGTATAGAGATTTTTTTTTTACAGACTTGAAAGTTCGTTTGTAAGCTACTTACTTCAAACTAAACTAATTTCAGCGTTTTTTAAAATTCCACGCCAGAGGGGTTGAAACGAGGTTGAAAAGTTTGTATTAAAGGGAGGCCGTAACTACTGACGCTAGAAAGTTATAATTTGCACGACAAGTTAAATTTACACTTTGTACAACTAATAAGAAGCGATTATGAAAAATTCAACCCCTAAGGGGGTAAAAGTTTGTATGGGTGGGGTTTAAAATTTGGAGTTAGAGATTTGAAAATTCGTACGTATACTAATAAATAAATAAAAACGCAATTTCAGCGTTTTTCACAATTCAACCTAGAACGGGGCTAAAAAGGAGTTGAAAGTTTTAGATTTATTAGGAATTATTGTTCCTATTTCCGTTCCTTTTTCCATGTTTCAGAGTGAGCTCTTACAATATAGTACACAAGAAAGTACGTAAATAATAGGGTACATTTACGTTATTATTTGCATATTAACACTTATTTGTAACTGAAACTATGTCTACGTTACCCGTTTTTTCGCCAAAATAGCTATAAGTGTAAATAGATCCCACCAAAAACACAAATGTAAAAAAGGAGAGCCAAGTTCAATACAAAAATTATGCTTGGCTGTGGGCATCGCCGCAAAAAGAATGGAGATCTAAATGAGTGCCAAGTTCTATGCAAAATCCGAATATGTATTTATAGGAACAAAATAACATTATGAACAAGTATTAAACTCTATTTCTTTGCTTTATTCGATACGTATAACAATTGCTGTTATTTAAAAATGTAAGATCTTAAAGTTCATTACATCAGTCATTTTATAAAGTTATTCAACATATATATATATATATTTTAATTCTGATAAAAACTGGCCAAGTCAAATCTAACCTACTTTAAGATCTCACTTTTTTAAATAACAGCAATTGTTATAGGTATCCAATAAAGCAAAGAAATAGAGTTTAATACTTGTTCATAATGTTATTTTGTTCCTATAAATACATATTTGGATTTTGCATAGAACTTGGCACTCATTTAGATCTCCATTCTTTTTGCGGCGATGCCCAAAGCCAAGCATAATTTTTGTATTGAACTTGGCTCTCCTTTTTTACATTTATGTTTTTTGTGGGATATCATTACTTTTTGTAAAGAAAACTAGGCAGGTATTGAGATTTAATGTTTTTTCTTGCGTTTCCGCTGCATGGTTTTCTTTTTTATGCTATTGTTTATATGCTATTGGTGCCGCGCGCCGCCGACGACACACCGTTGACCGGTCGTTTAGCGCGTATTACAAGTGTTTTGTATGGGGACACCACTTATTATTTGACTTGACTTTATTTTTATATTTATAGCAAATATAATAATACATATATTGGGATAGTTTCAAATATCTGCTTGTAACAGTTCCAACGATACAATTAAAAAAAAATTGTATTCCTATTTTTTAACTTTTTTTTATTTGTAGATTTTTGCCTACGCTTACACACAATTACCGAGCTGGATTCCAAATTCCATCCTTCTAGGTCATCTGGAAGTATGTTAGGTTTAGGTACTATATGTCAGTCAGTCAGTCAGGGCTAAAATTTACGAGTTTATGACCTTCATATCTTTATAACCGTTTGAGCTAGCTTCATGAAATTTGGGCTTCTAGATGTCCTTATGGATATAATTAAACACACGTAGTTTAATGTGTTTACGTTAAAGAGGTTTTGAGTTATAGAAGGGTCAAAAGTAGCACCAAGTGGTTCGTGTAATATACACTTGGCGCTGGCTAGCCAGTTCCTTTGCTCGAACTTGGCTTGACACGCTGCCGCGTGTCTAGATTTATCAGATGGTTCAGGGATTAACAAAAGTTAGTTAAGAAGATAAAATTGGATATGAAACTCTGTATGAGGAACCGTATTATACGTGGACGAAGTCGCGGGCGGAAAGCTAGTTCTGTTATATTTATCTATATTGACAATCATTACATCCTTGTCACTGTCGTTGTTGGACAATAACAGTTTGTCACATTCTCACGTGGGTGCTGAGCTCATCAGCACGTCCGTCCGCATCTTTCTCTTGCCCGTGCGCGACTAGAGACATTGGTTGATTTCACTCATTTTAAGTGCTTCGCTTTTGGAGCGTGCATAGTCCATCTGTCATTATTATATATCATAGTATTTGGTGTAAATGGTAAAGTATATTTTATGTTGTACATATTTAACTATGAGTTTCTTCTCGTTCTGTGCTAATTCTATAACTCTCTCTTAATACTCAAATGAAAGAAAACTGAAGCATAACATTTTCTTTAACAGTTTTGCTCGCTTTGCGATCGACATTGATGTTGCACTTGTAGAGCTTCAGTTAAATTTTCGTTTAAGCTCAATACACTTGCAGCAGCTCCTAAACTTGTATAACTCTTCAAGACTTAATGGCCCCAAGGAAAGGGCAAACTTTTCTAATTTATTCATAACACGGAATCCCCGCTTGTAAAGTTGTGAAGAGTTTTTGTTAACAATACGGATGAGCGTTCAAACGGACCTGTAAGATTGTTAATGTTGCTTTTTAGCAGAAATAAGTTTTGATTGGTCTGAGCTACTGTACTTAAGCTTGAACTGAACTTTATTCAAAATACTTGTTCCACTGCAAGAAAAACTAAGCGACGCGTCCGTTGATGTTGAACAAAATAATAGTAAACGTATGAGAGTGGCCTCACGCCACACACTTACCACTGCGGCCGGTCAATAAGACTGCAAACTATTGTAATCGCAAATTTAAAATTTGGAGTAGATGGCGCTGTACTCAGTCATATGTTTTGTGATAACTAGATCAACTAACAGTTTCTATAACTTATGGCCTTTAATACTTAGAGAGTTCATGCTGTTTTAAGGTCTCCATTTTCAACTACCAAGAGTGCTGCTTAAACAATGACTACAAAACGCCGAATTATAGAACCTGCAGTAAAATTTTACAAAAAGGTTACAGCTACAAGTATCATCACCCCAGGATATAACGCCATAAAATAATTTCAAAAATCGTTGTCCCCCACGAGCGGAGCTAACTTCGTAAATGTGGCAAAGGATCTCCTATAAAGCCAATTTGCGAGGCGGTGGTGGTAATCCCGACGTGATTGGAGATGTTTTAATTCAAAAACTCGACGAGATTGCGGAATATTTCATCCTGTATTATTAATAAAAGATAGGGTTAAAAGATAATCAAAATTGAAGTTCGATGAACAATATATGCAGTTGATTGTCGTAGAACCCGAAGAGAAGATAAAAATAGAAACGCCGATTAAAAATAGTTAAGGATTTCTTCTAACCACGACGGTGTAGCTGTAGATAGGCAGCTACAATCTATGGACGCCTGCAACTCCAAAGGCGTCACATGCTTGTTGTCGATCCTTTATAAAAATGAAGATTCACTGAGTTGATGGCTAAAATTTCCTTGCTAAATATCCCTGAAGGTTTTTAGAATTTAAACTAGTATATCTATTTTACAGTTCAAATCGCGTATTTTAATCATTACGCGCAACATGTTTTGCGAATGTTTCAGGCTCCAGCGTATAAGACGTGTTGAGTGTGTCTCCTAAACATGTTGCGCGAAATAACTAAAAACACGCAAGTTAAATTATTATAATAGGTACCTTAAGATGTAAATCTACTCCTATAAGTAAAGCCGATTACAACCAACTAGGCTAGTGATTCTTGGTCAATTATGATTTCAACAGAAATAAAGATCTTTGGAGCTTATAGGAAAACCTTAACCGACTACTAAATCTAACCTTAATCTACTAGGGTCGCGATTCGAAAAATAAACACATTGGCCCAATGTGTGACCAATGGTTGACCAATGTGAGACCAATGTGAGACCAATGTTGAATGAAAATCTGTTCGAATAGCAAATGTCAATGTCGTTATAGCGTTGAGTTGAGTTGGATTGAGTTGGGTTGGAGCTGTGTCTGTCCAGTGTTTGTGTTTATTTTTCGAATCGCGGCCTAGATCTCATCGGATCCCGTTACGACCGAAACTTCAGTTTCTATACCTGTAAGAAAATCTAAACATACCTATGTAGTGTACATAAGTAAGTCCAAAGTGTTACAACACAAACGAGTACAAGAATCCTACAAAATACTGCTTTTTCATGAAAAATATTCCACTAGTTAGAATAATTCCCAATAATTTGCCATTATTATATTAAATCCACCAAGTTTATTAACTAAGGGGTGAGTCGACGGAAATCAGAAGTCTGCAAGAAATGGCGTCATTTCCTGCCGGGTCCTCCCAATATTTTCCAAGAAACGCCATTTATCGTAAGTTTTTGGACTATTTATGAAATTATGGATGTCACAATTGTCTTCTTACTTCCACTTAATGTTTAAATAAGGTCAGGGGTGGCGCGAATTTGTTGTAAGAAATTTTATAATCACATTTACTCTATACCACATAATTTAGTATTTTTTTAAAGGCATTATCTAAGTTATCATAAAGATACCTATTATGCTTATCATATGTTTATCAACATCTGCAGAGTATCTCAAGTAAATACCTATAGTTAATAATGTAAAACTTTCATTAATTTTCTTATAACAGCATTCAAGCAAGGAGAACATTTGTTATCGGAGTAATGCAAAAATACGGATATTTTCCTTCATTTTAAACGAAGTTTTTCCTTTCAGGAAAACGTTATGTTTAGATGGAATTTTTCCTGAAAATAAGGATTATTTATCGTATGGCTATTATACATGTCACTGGATATAATAATACAAATTACACATAACTACAAAAGTAAAAATTAAAATTAGAATTTTGCCCTTCCCAGGTAAGCAGCTGCCTCTTCTGCCATGTTCTTAAAGTCGTCTATATGACCTGTGTATCTAGTGAGGGGGCATTCCAGAACGATGTGTGTGATAGTCTGGTCTGGGTGCCCACAGTCACATGCGGGAGAGGCTCTCCAGCCCCATTTGTACCAGTGGTGACCGCAGTTGCCAATTCCTGTTCTTAGGCGGTTCAGCGCGGTCCACACTCGGCGAGGAAACTTGAAGCCGGTTGGGGCTACTCGCAGCGGGAGGGCAGAGAACGGGTTCGAGTGGTCTCTGAGAGCTTCCCATTCTGCACTCCATGACTCCTCTAAAGTCCGTGAGTTCAGGTCAGTCATCAGCAGTGCAGGGGGGTTTCGGGATTTGAGCCTTTTTGTTCCAAAGTCCTCGAGGTCTTTTTGGATCGGCAAGTCGGGGCTCCAGTGCGCTTTCTATAAAATAAGGATGAAACTTTATTATACCATTTTTGTTAAGCCCAATAATATTGTTAATAATAGTAATATCGCCGCGTTAATAATAGTAATATAGCTATCAAGAGCGCTGGTAACCTGATGGTAAGACGTCCGAAATCCGGAGGTCTTAGGTTCAAACCCCGGCTCGTACCACTGAGTTTTTCGGAATTTATGTACAGAATATCATTTGATATTTACCAGTCGCTTTTCGGTGATGGAAAACTTCCTAAGCAAACCGGACCTAATCCCGATAAGACCTAGTTTTCCCTCTGGGTTAGAAGGTCAGATGGCAGTCGCTTTCGTAAAAACTAGTGCCTACGCCAATTCATGGGATTAGGTTGTCAAGCGGACCCCAAGCCAGGACAAACGCTAGGAGGAATAATAATAATATCGAAGCCGTATCAACCTTTGTGACGGCCAAACCTACGAACTCACTCAATACACTCCGACTGTTACATTTGGTGCCGTGACCAGGATTATTTTGTGTAAATTTCATAATCGATAAGTGCGATATTCTTGATTAAAAACTATTTTTTTAAATAAATAATTCTTATGTCTCAGTTCTTTACAATAATAAGCTTAGCATACAATTATGTAATTTTTAACAAAAAAGAACCGACTTAACTTAGCCTCTACCTTTCCAAAAGCAAGTTGAAGAGCTCCCTCGATTTCTCCAGGATCTCATCATCAGATCATGACCTGATGACAATGGGACCAACTATGAAGTATAGGAATTATACGAAGTATACTCTTTCAAACTATAAATAATTTTCCAAATCAGTCCAGCCGTCTTCCAATAATCGGTGAACATACATATAAAAAAGCAACAACAAAGTTCCCGACTAAATGAGAACCGTCTCCTTCGAAATCTTGTAGTCGGTTGATAAAATAAGAGGATACACTCGTATCTACAATTACTCATTCAATGATTCTTATATTATTTAAAACGTATCCATTCTTGTAATTTCTGAATCTTTTACGAAAACAAGAACGAAAACGCAAAGCGTTGTCACTTTAGTTACAATTTCCTTGTCCTTCACAATTTCTCGCGCGCGGAAACATTAAAAAATATCAAAATGTGTTTTTACTTTTCCGTATTCTTTTCGGGTTCTGTAAGAAGTAAGGATGACCAATATTTTATAAATGTGATAATTAGCTACGTGTTGTGCTGTTGACCTTCACTTATGTTGTGTAATATGTTGATATAATAGTCATAAAAGTACATTATTGTCGAGGAGGCAAAGTCGCACGTTGATGGCTGAGTATTATGTTTCTCCTAGTTTAGTACTATGTGACTCCTAAAGTTGTCCGTTCAATTCAATACGAAACCAGCAATGGCCCTTCGCGCTTTGTTCAAAAATAATGCAAAATAGCCAACGTTGACATAAATAATGTATTTCAGGATAACCTCTAGGTTAAAAGAATGACCGCTACCGCGAACATCGAATTTCGATTCGAATCTTAATATATCTCCATCTCCATCGCTTCCCATTTTAATTGAGAGAGACAGATATATTCGAAACTACATTTTTCTATGTATGTGGTACACGCTCAGCTTTGCCGCTTTTATATCTTTTTATTAAAAAATTTGAAGTGTATTTTTCGTCTGAATTTACCGCAAGCTATTTGAGATAACTAAAAAGTCGCGATACCAACATTATAAAAAACAAATACAGATGTTGTGTTTTGGCTGTTTAGGACCTTTGCCTTTATTTTTGTATGGCTGTTGAACTTTTTAAAAAGTTTGTACCTCGACAAAAATGGAATTAGTATGCAACATTTATGTCGCGAAATCCAGCCTGCTGTACTTTTTAATTTTTATGTGACCATAAACTAGGCACATCGCCGCCTAGTTTTTAACCGTAAAAGTCAGCCTTGACGAACATTTTTGAATGAAGAATATTAATTCAGAACAGCTTACGAAAAAAAAATATATTCTGTTACTCGGTCAGTAGGGTCTAACAAGCTAGTCAATAAGGTCAAAACTAAAATGCAGTTGTGATATTTTTATGATTAATATCGTTAATTATAACTACTACCGAATGTCAGACTAGTGGTTAATGACATAAACGTTCATCTTCACATCTTGTAACATAAATGGTCGCGCATTATGCGGTTTCACAGAAATACCTTGCCGCCTTTGTTTTAATTGTGGAATGAGTTCCCTATCGAGTCCTGTCTGTCCTACAGTATGAGGTTCTTAAAAAAATTAAGTTATTAAAGATTTAGCAATACGCACCCTTGGTGTTCCAGGAGTGTATACCCTACTGTGACCACTTTATATTTGATGTCCACCAACATTTAAAAAAAAACATTTAGTATTTTAATTTTCTTGCCACTTATCTTCTACTTCAACTCGGCCCCATGACAAAATGGCCGTCTCAAGCTTGCCTGTTTCATATTTTTCGCAGCAGCTTTGATCTAATTACGCCCGTCCCTGTTAATTAAGGTAGTGAAACTTGTTGGGTGTTTCTTCCTAATTCCCTCTTTAAAATACTTTTCGTGTTTTGACGCTTCCAAGTTTTTTGAGGAAACACGCCTTGATTGTTTGAAAACACCGTTTGTGATGCATTAATTGAATTTGCTCTTCAGATGGACTTCATTATAAATCAGAAAATAATAAATGTTTTTTTACTTCTTTAAAAAGTTCATTTAAATTGTGCTTTTACACACCTTGTGGAGGAGTATTCATATCTTTTATCTACACCCATATAATAAATCCTCTATCCTGCGTTCGGAAACCGTATGTAATTACCATCATTACTGCAAACAGTAACGTAACATCAGTGTATTATCTGTCATAGTGTTGTAAAAAATTATGAAAATTCATAACCTCATCGATTTTGGTAACGTAATGAAAATTCAGCCCTCCTCCCTGACCACGATTGTCCTCCTCCCCGACCGTTCACACAGTCGAGTTGGTAATGGCGGTGCAATGGCGGTCATTCTAATGGTTTCCGAACACGTCATTTAGGATTTATAATATGTGTGTAGATAAAACAGTGTATGAAACTGTACGTAATTAGGCCTTAAAACACTCGTGTGATCTTATTATGAAACTCGCCTGCAGCTCATTTCATAAAACCACACTCGTATTTTAAGGACCCTTATTACGTAACAGTTACATAAACTATTATTTTGCAAATTATTTTATTATATACTGATAGTGTCAGACCGCGACTTCGTCCGTGTGTGGCTTACACAATTAAATATTTTTCACCCCCATTAAAAATTATTTTCATTAAAATTGGAATTACATGACATTTCAAAAATAATACCGGATTTCCTGTCTGTCTCTTGATACCGCGACTGTTAACATACTTTATGGAAATATCAGCCTCGTCCACATGATAATGATATTGATCGATTCAGGAATAGGATATGAGAGAAACGACCTAATTTAACTAGATATTAGGTCACCAGACCAAATGATTGACAGAACGTGACACGGTAGTGTGTTCATTCAAGTGGAATTAAAAAGTCGCGCTTTACTGCAGTGAATTTATTAACTTACAGGCGTCCATATGCTACGGTGACTGCTTACCGTATGCTTGTTTGCTACTATCGTGGTATAAAAAACAAAACCTTTTTATTTTTCCTAACCATATATTCTTTGCATTTTTTTCTGGCAAACTAATGGGTTTAATTGGGTGTTCCATTTTAACTTATTGCTACTCTAACAATACCATTTGTTTTGCGTGGAATACCCTTGCTAAACTTAAAACGTAGCTGTTCAATTTGTTCATCATATAAGTAATGTTATTTTAATGCGTATTTGTTTTTGCAATAAAACGCAGCGACAAGGTGCTAAAATTATTTATTAGTATGCACAAAACCTAATCTAGATTTTAACATGTTGCCACTAACTGACTAGCACAGAAGCAATGAAAAAGATGGGAGTGGGCTGTATCAATACTAATATTATAAATGCGAAAGTGTATCTGTCTGTCTGTATGTCTGTTACGTCCTCATGCTGAAACCGCTGAACGGATTTAATGGTACGAACATAGTTTGAGTCCCAGGGAAGGACATAGGATAGTTTTTATCCCAGAAATCTTCCCTTAAGGGGGTGAAAAGGGGGTGGAAGTTTGTATGGAATTGTTGCTCACTGTAGACGTAAAATAGCATGTGCGCTAAATTAATATTTGCTATAAGATTTTACTAAGGCGTTTCATTAAATCCTGTTAGAATGTTAATCCCACGCAGACGAAGTCGCGGGTAAAAGCTGGTTATTAATAAAACTTTTATTTTGAGCTATTATTGAATTCAAAATAACAAAAATTAAATAAAAAATTGACACTTTTGTATGCCACATTTCTGTTTCTTGACAAGTAAAAAGAAAAAAAAATTAAATTAACGAGTCATGCTATAAAACAAATAGTCTGCAGCAAGCAAAAATATATACATCTAATACCTATCACAAAAACTCCTAAAAAATTGCCTAATTCCATTGATCAATTGTTCGCAATATACTACGTACTATAATAACGTATTGTATGCTCATATAAATATAATGGACCTGCCCAAGACACTTACGTATTCAATTTAGGTATCGGGTCCCTTGATAAGAAACGGTTTGAAGCTTGTATAATGTTATCGGAGACTGTAGGTATCTTGTTTCGAGAACAATACTGTTTTGTCGTTCAGAATATTATATTGAGGCTTAAATTTAACCCTTTGGTCGCTATTGTTTATTAATTTATAAGCCATTATTGGAGAGAATTTAACAGAAGGGGTTACCTGTGAAGGACAACAAGGGTGCAACTCTAGGTTAAATTATATTAATGTTGAAGTAATAGTACATTATTCTAAACAATCATCACAAATTCAGTTTTTAAGAGCATCTTATAGATATTTGGTAGCATACGGATATCTTTAAAAAAACGTTATTTACAGACTTTACTTTTTCACGCTCAAGATAATGTAGTTGTTGAAATACAGAGTCCCTTTCATTACAGGAAATGATATTCATCAGGAAATTATAAATAATCGTCGGAGGACTTGATAATATTCTCCTAATTGTGGTTTGATCTTTATTATATTCATATACTCGTAGTGCTATGTAATATTATCTGAAGACTTCATCATGCACCGTAATATTTACCTCTTCAGTATCTTTAACAGCCTTATAAAATTTCCCATTGCTGGACACAGGCTCCATATATGTCATTATTTTGGCAAAAGTACCATTTGGCGGCATTGTACAGATTCAATATTGTATTCGAGTAATAACGGCCTAAGTGCAAGCCGCACAAATGATACCTTTGCCATATTATCGTACAAGAACGTTTGTACCATAATCCGCACCATCGTGATTCCACTAATTCCGTTTTGCTCTTTAAAATTATCCAATCTTAATTAGAAGCCCCTCTCCTTTTACAGAAAATCTGTTTTAGATTTCCTCGAAGACGTGATCGCCATTGCCGTAAAAAACAGTTATTTTCTATACCATTCAGCAGGACTGGTTACGGTGGGAATGTATTTATTAAACGCGCATGTAAACTATTTAATGACATTTAACTTAATGATATAAACATTTTTTACTGTACACTAACACAACTTAAGAATGCATTTAAATCTTGGATCTAACTGGTAATTGTTACTTACTTAAATGTGTTAATTGATGTTTTTTTGAACAAAAGTATTAACTAAAGTATTAATTATTATAAACTTGGCAGGTGCACTGTCCCATCTGGACCTCGCAGCACTCACTGGATTTTCTTCATCATCTGCTTTCCCACTACCACTACCCCAGGGAAGAAATGCCTAGCTATATCCAGTGACATGTAGCCATACGATAAATAAATAAATAACACCACTAGAGTTATATAAACTTTAATCTTGTTCTTATAAAATTAAAATAAGTCTTTATTTGTAATAGCCACGTACCTATTTATGTTTTACTTTTTCTATGAAACTATAGGTCTATTTTTTGTTTTTAAATTTTGATCATAAACTGATGTGTATGACTGTTTGTTCCTGAATAAAAAGAAAATGACAATATTAATAATAATCCTCACGCTAGTTTAACGCTGATAACCTACTTCTGACACATCATAATTTTCCCTTTATATACAGCGTGTCTCCGACTTTGAGGCTTTAATTGTAAGGTTCGATTCTACTCACTTAGCTGATCTAATTTTGTTTTGAGACTTTAAAAAATAATAATAATTTAGATACTTTATTAGACCTCAAAGTTTAATCGTTAAGTCAGTGTATCAGAACTAGCGTTAATATCGTTATCTCGTGGTACGAGGATGATAATACCTTGGTACGGGGGCTGTTCAGTGACAATTTTCTGTTCCGTTTACAAACTTTCTTTTCTAATGTGCCATAAAGAGGTTTGTCTTAGTTTTTCGCCTTTACGTAGCCACTATTTGCTTAAAAAACATTAAATTGTCAATCAAAATTTTGCATTGACGTCTTTCTGTCAAATAAATTTTATTCAGTATTTTTTTTTTAAATGCCGAATCAAATGTTTACAGCGGCAGAATTAACTGATATGGTGTTGTTGTACGGCGAAACACAAGGAAATGGAGCCCGCGCACTCAGACTTTACCAAGAACGGTTTCCCAATCGTAGGCATCCACACAACCCTCGTGTAATTGTAAATGCTGTTCAACGAATAAGAGAGGATCGACCGATTACCGGCAATATGCGGGCGGAAGTGGGCAACAACCCTTTGCCATTACCACCCAAGTAACACATCAAAGCAGTATAACGGCTGTCTTACAGCATATCTGTATGCTTTTAGCATTTTCAGTTCGTTTTATAGTAGCATTATAAACGTTTATAGTGCTGATATAGGTCTTAAATGGGCACGAATTACCCAGCTTGAGATCCTATACAGGTCATTTAATAGCATTACAGGCGCAATATGTCTGCGCTATTAGCATTATCGTTGTCATGGAAAGTGCCAGTCGCATTAAAGAATCATTAGTACGCTCTATTAAGTTGCCAACTGCATAAAAGAAGCATTAATACGGCCAAAAAACTTGCTAATCGCAGTAAAGAAGCATAAGTACTCTCGATTAACTTGCCAATCGCAATACAAAAGCATTATACTAGTGTAGTAAAATAAACCTTACGTCAGTGCAAAAATGACTCTAACACCGACGGAACAAATGTCATAATACAATTAACGTTGTGATTTAACTACTTTGTCTCGCAATATAAAATGGACGAAGACGGTACAAAAAACTGAATGAGTGACACGTCATATTTGTTTGCATCCTAACAAAATTTATAAAAGTTTTTGACTCTTTTACGTTATTATATATCCTTCAAATATTACTGCGCAATGTAGTTTACTGTAAATGTGTATATAAGTTTCATAGAAAATTTTCACGCGCCTTTGATTTATTGTGGTTTTGCTATAAAATATTATAAAAAGATATGCGTCAAATAAACAAAACAATTGTGTAATCCTCGTATAGAACGAGTTTTGCATTATTAACATAATAGTGTTGGTTGAGCAGTCTTAAATTAAGTAATTTCATTATTATATAGGTATTTTTCTCGTATAAATAGGTCCGCATGATTTTATTTTTAGGTTTTAAATTATTTACAAAATGGCGTTGGTCTATATAGACGGAGAGCTAGCCACGTCGGATATGACACAATAATGAGAGCAACCAAACCCCTCTAGTCAGTTTGGTATACTATGCTTATTTCTAGATCTGGACATCTGGCAGCTTTAAAGTGGTGGAGGTCAAATAATGCAAACCATTTCAAGAAAATAAATCCTAGAGATCTGGGTTTGATGCAATATTATGAGAAACTATACAAATACTATTTGATTAACTGAAGAGGTTGACAATGATCAGTCATTACATGAATTAATGAAAAAATACTTGAAAAATCTATATGTACCTACAATATATATACATAATAGTCAGCTATTACATATAAATTGTATATACCTATGATTTTTTCGATCAATTATTCATTAGGTAGAAACGTGCAAGGGTACATTCTGTTTTTTAAGTTAATGCCTACTCTTTGGCTAATGTCAAACATTCCCGCACCGAAAACCCCGATGTATGGTAATAATACACAATATTTTTTGGTCCAACTTTTTTTTTTATCGATTTTGACCAGTTTTGAGTCGATATTCCAACATATTCACTATATAATCAAATACAAACATTGAAACATTGAAAAATAATCAACCCAGTTTGACTTGAACAAACATCGATACGCCTTACCGGGGCTCGATATCGCTTTAACAATTAAGCTATGGGTTCAGTTACTGAGCTGACGAAATTCTCAATGCCTTCAATCATCTTTTTGCATTTATTTTTACATCGACTTTATAGCAGCCGTAAGCGACATCTAGGTGCCAACTACTACAGTTAGCTACCCTTCCCGCCGAATCTTTTACAAGTGTCACAACGGAAATAACAGATGGCGCCTGCTATCAACTCATAATTATTTTACTTGTTTTTTTTTAAAGTGGGTATTCCACTCATACATTAGTATGTTATTTAATCAAATACAAACATTGAAACATTGAAAAAAAATAATCAACCCAGTTTGACTTGAACAAACATCGATACGCCTTACCGGGGCTCGATATCGCTTTAACAATTAAGCTATGGGTTCAGTTACTGAGCTGACGAAATTCTCAATGCCTTCAATCATCTTTTTGCATTTATTTTTACATCGACTTTATAGCAGCCGTAAGCGACATCTAGGTGCCAACTACTACAGTTAGCTACCCTTCCCGCCGACTCTTTTACAAGTGTCACAACGGAAATAACAGATGGCGCCTGCTATCAACTCATAATTATTTTACTTGTTTTTTTTTTTTTTTTAAAGTGGGTATTCCACTCATACATTAGTATGTTATTTAATCAAATACAAACATTGAAACATTGAAAAAAAAATAATCAACCCAGTTTGACTTGAACAAACATCGATACGCCTTACCGGGGCTCGATATCGCTTTAACAATTAAGCTATGGGTTCAGTTACTGAGCTGACGAAATTCTCAATGCCTTCAATCATCTTTTTGCATTTATTTTTACATCGACTTTATAGCAGCCGTAAGCGACATCTAGGTGCCAACTACTACAGTTAGCTACCCTTCCCGCCGACTCTTTTACAAGTGTCACAACGGAAATAACAGATGGCGCCTGCTATCAACTCATAATTATTTTACTTGTTTTTTTTTTTTAAAGTGGGTATTCCACTCATACATTAGTATGTTATTTAATCAAATACAAACATTGAAACATTGAAAAAATAATCAACCCAGTTTGACTTGAACAAACATCGATACGCCTTACCGGGGCTCGATATCGCTTTAACAATTAAGCTATGGGTTCAGTTACTGAGCTGACGAAATTCTCAATGCCTTCAATCATCTTTTTGCATTTATTTTTACATCGACTTTATAGCAGCCGTAAGCGACATCTAGCTAACTGTAGTAGTTGGCACCTAGATGTCGCTTACGGCTGCTATAAAGTCGATGTAAAAATAAATGCAAAAAGATGATTGAAGGCATTGAGAATTTCGTCAGCTCAGTAACTGAACCCATAGCTTAATTGTTAAAGCGATATCGAGCCCCGGTAAGGCGTATCGATGTTTGTTCAAGTCAAACTGGGTTGATTATTTTTTCAATGTTTCAATGTTTGTATTTGATTAAATAACATACTAATGTATGAGTGGAATACCCACTTAAAAAAAAAAAAAAACAAGTAAAATAATTATATTCACTATAGATAGAATTATAAGGCAAACGACTATAGGTTTTTGAATCTTTTATCTCGATTCTATAGAGCCGGATCTTGAAATAAATGAGCCGTAATTTTTGTATGATATTTTTAAATTTATGGTCTAAAAAAAACACTTTTATCCCTATTCGAATGGTGTAAAGAATCTTACATATACGTCATCTATATATTAGGGTTCCTCTTTGATGTCTCTAAAAACTGTAGAGAGATTTTAATTTTTAACTAATTAAAACAAAATTTATGACCATAAAACCACTTTTTTAGCCTAAACCGGTTCGACTTTGATGTCAAATATCTCGAAGACAACGAATATTGAAGTAAATATAGGATACTATATTGTTTAAAGCCGTTACTGATAATATGATAAGCTATATAAATCATTAGAAAACTAAGGGAATCAGATCTAAGGTCGTTGGCGCCAGGGAGCCCCTTAAAATATAGGGGCCCTGTCCTTTATAACTGAGACAACTTCGGCAATTTTTACCTAGTTTGGTATTACTATTTTCCAATTAAAACATTTTGCTAGTCTGTCACTGTGACCTCCACCCATTAAAAGCTGCCAGATGCCAGGATCTAGCAACAAGAATAGTATAGCAATCTAACCAGACGGGTTTTGTTGCTCTCATTATTGTGTCATATCTGACGTGGCTAGCTCTTAGTCCAATAGCAGCTCAGTGACCCTTAAAAATGCCTTATTTATGCCTACAGCATTACACGTGAATAATTATGCTATTAAAAAACATTTAGCATTTATTTATGCTATTGTAGAACCTAAGGCACTAAAACCGCTAAAAGCTGTATAGGGGCTGTTCAAATAAATTACGTCATCAATTTTTGATGATTTTTACCCCCCCCCCCTAAAATCATCCAACCCTCCCCCTGCCAAATAAAGTGAACAACATGCAACTGTACAGCATTCAGCTGTACAGTTGCATGTTGTTCGCTGCACTAAAACTAATGGCTAAACAAAAGCATTTACATATGCCATTATACAACCGTTATACAGCGTAAAGCATCATAAAATGCTATTGTAGAACCTAAAGCACTAAAAACAGCTGAATGCTGTATACCGGATTTACGTGGCATTATAATGGCTAATATTCATGCTCATAAACAGCATTAAGCATTTATTTATGCTATTGTAGAACCTAAGGCACTAAACCACACCGAAGCATTAGTGTAGCAAACCAAAACGCAACTGCATTTTGCATTTTGGTTCGCTGCATTTTGGTTCGCTGCACTAAAACTAAAGGCTTTAAAAAAGCATTTATACATGCCTTTATACAACCGTTATACAGCTTAATGCATTATATAATGCTATTGTAGAACCTAAAGCACTTAAGTGCTTTTAAATAGTCGAAAGCTGTACAGTTGCGTTGTGGTTTGCTGCACTAAAGCTAAAGGCTTTACAAAAGCATTTAGATATGCCATTATACAACCGTTATACAGCTCAAAGTATCATATAATGCGATAAGTCGGTGAACGTATATAAGAGTTTATACGGTCCTTAAGTTCGAAATAAGTTAACTATTCATATGTTATAATGCTTCCTGTGTTACTTGGGCAGTCCATGACAGAGTTTTAGATTATTTTGCCGACAATCCTCTTGCAAGTACAAGGACCACTGCTAGAAATTTCGGAGTCCACCACTCGGTAATTCATAAAATTTTGAAGAAGAACAAATGGCACCCTATCAAACCAGAAAAAGTGCACGCGTTACTTTCGAGGGACTTGCCAATACGTAGAGCTTATTGTGAATGGTTTTTAAGACAACATGGTGAAAATGAAGATTTTCTAAAAAGTGTTTTCTGGACGGACGAAAGCACATTTTGCCGCAATGGTATGTGGAATCGCAGAAATGTTGTTAATTACATAAATGGGTTGCCTGTTGGCCATGCCGAAATTTGGTATCAACAGGATGATGCACCAGCACATTCTTCGGTTGCCGTCCGTAACAGATGAAACGAAATCTTTGAAAATCACTGGATTGGAAGATATGGTCCTCATCGATGGCCACCAAGATCACCAGACTTGACGCCGCTAGACTTTTATTTATAGGGACCATTAAAGATGATGTGTATGCGACAGAGTCTGATACGATTGAAGAAATGAGAGAAAAGATCATTGCCAGTTTTCGTAAGATTCGTTTGGCTAGTTTACGATCAGTTCACAGATCAATCTTAAGAAGATACCAAACTTGCATGCGACGAGAGGGTAGGCATGTTGAAATTTCAAGACGGAACCTAGAGTGAGTGTTATTTAACTGGTAATTAGGAGCTGTTCGATTTGAATGTTAGTTTTTGTTGTGATTACTGTAAACATTAAATGAGGTCTCTTACAAAAAAACGTTTCTTTACTGTGGTTTTCGTAACGATTATCTTCATAACAATCAAAAGCTTATGCGAAGTTTTCACCTACAAGTTACTACTGCAAGTTTAAAACGAAGCAAGACAGAGATGCAGATATTTACAACTCACTCTTACCTGTAGTTCCGTTTTAATACTTGCAGCAATAATTTACAGATGTAAACTCGATATCAGCGATACTTGCGACTAAATTAGTTTACAATCTAATGAAATTGACGTGACATTGTTCATTTGACATTTGACGTCTGATAAAGATAAACATTTATCAGTATGATGTCAAGTTAGCATCGGATTGCGTACATTGAAGGTATTATTTAACTTGTATGAAAAAAAACTTTAAAAAAAAATGTATTTTTAAAATGTTGCAAAACAAAAATTAATCAGTTTGCAGAGCACAATTAAACTCTGCATTTAAAGCCCCTTAGTCAGAGACACCCTGTATATTGTGTCATTTAAACCTCCGCATTCAGACGGAGGGAAGACCGAAGGGGATATGGATGGATTCAATTAAGAAATACCTGGACTGCTGCAATGTCAAAAGTCGGCATTGTTAGGGTCCTACTGGGACATTGAAATAAGAGAGAACTGTATCAAGATAGGCTGGTTTATTCCGCCTTAGTTACAGTGGGAATCCCGGCCAAACAATTATAAAGAAAACTAATTCCGAGTGTCGTCCGTCGCCGAAGGAGTAGGTAAAGGTGAGTGTCGTCCGCGGGTCGCTCGCGGTCCGCGGTGGTGACTTCGCGTTCTGCCTGCTCCCAGCACGTCTCCTCCCGTGCGTATGTCCAGTTCTCAACAGGCATATCTGTCAGGGCAGAGTCGAATGAGAAAGCTAGTAACGCAGACCTCTCCAAATGGAAATAATAAATGCCAAGAGAGAAATTGTATTGTAATAGCTGGTTTGCAGAAATGTATGAACACCACTGTCACAGCTCAGGTCAGATCTATAAAATTTGCGAGTAAGCGTTGTTTTACTACTCATTCAATCTAGGTGTGTAATATACACTAGACTCCCGGAATCCGCGTAACCAAAACCGCAAACCACTAAAAACATGGTTCTACGTTGAACATAATAATCAGAATGGTTAAGCCACACCTTACAAAGTAAATTTGTCCCAGCGAGACCTCTCTCAATTTTAACGCGCGGGTCGCGCTCAAAATGCGATATAATAACGAATTTCACTCTGAAAGCGCGTCGACTCTGCTTAAAGGTGAAGCGTAAGGGAGAGACGATGAGCGATTTTGCAAGAAAGTTCTATAAATGCAAATAAATACAAAGATTGCGGGGAATGGGGAAGGCCGGTAAAAACTTATTTGTAGAGGGCGCTGTTCCAGATTCCACACAATGAGAGAAAGAGAGAAAAGCTTTCCTTAGGCAAAAACCTTCCCTATGGCGTTAATCTAAGCAATGCAAGACAAAACATTGACTCATTTTCGCGAAAATAAATAAAAACTACTTCGCGCCATACAAATTTTGTCACTTTGACAGTTGCCTTCCCCATTGAGAACGTTATCCTTTGATTTCTTGGAGTAAGTTAACAAAACAAGTGAGTAGTGAATGCTTATCGATTTGGAAGTGACGCTAAAAGTATAGGTACTTGCTGGAAACGAATATTGTTTTTTTTAGTACAATGATGTATCTCTCATGCAGAGGTATGTTCTGGATATATATCTTATAATGACTTAGCAGTTATTATTATTATGCCAAATATACAGTTTCACGCTCTGGTGCTGTAGTGGCTTGCTATCAGATCCGTATCAGCGTATTAGAAGCCGCATGATACTTTATCAATGTGATAATGACAGAAAAAAGTTTATTCACAAAGCGAAGTTGATAACCGTATTCATAATTCACTGGTGCATTAGTGGTTGGGTTGTATACGCGATTTATTTTAATTTGACATCGTTCTTTTCTTTCTCGGTACCTTCTTACTGAGGATCGTGACTAATTAGTTTAGCAGCTATCGTGATTATCTCGATCACTCGTAGCCTCACTGGTCGATGAAGTTTGCCTGAATCCAAGATTCAAGATATTATTTATTCATGACGTACACAATATGACATACAATTTTACAAACAAACTATTTAAAGTCGTATTTAATTGGTGTAGCACCTGCTCAGCAAAATGCTAGCTAGTAATTAAATTTGATATACCGGTGTGCCTAATCCCCGCTACCTCTTCAAACTTAACCCACCACCCAAAGCGGTGCCGGGAAGTTGTGTAATTTATTCATAGTCGAGTAATGACACTCGATTACTTTAGCGTCAACCCTTTACAGCGAAGCGAGGTTTTTTAAACTGCAACCAAATTACTGGCCTAGACAGGTGATGTTTGAATTTTTTCTTGAGTTTGTTCTGATGGATTGGCCAGTATTAGATGTTTATTTTATTGGAAATTCAATTGTTTTGCTTCGGTTGTTAAATTAATTTCTGGGATTACTTACTTCTAAAATCATATCCAACCGATCCTGGTTTGACTAAGTAATTATTCAAAATTAGGGTAGATTTTCATCTACATACAACTTACAAAATTACTCAACTAATTAAAAGGAATAACGAGCAATTTTTTGACGTTATCGCTCGCTGTATCGCCGTGTTTTGTTTTATTTAAATTTAGGTAAAGGTTAAATAAGGTTAGGTGAGATAGGCACTTGTTTGAAGAATTGCATTACAAAGGTTGAGCTAAACGGAAGATAAATAGAATTATAAAGTGAAAAATATTTCCCAATTAACGTTATACGAGATAACAAATATTTAGCTACTAGCTGTGCCCGCGGCTCCGCCCGCGTGGAATTCGGTCTGTGTCAGTAAGCGGCTAATTCACCCCTAATTTCTCTCCCGCTACCCTGGAGGCGGAACTTGAAGTAAAGTTGACAGATGGATACGCTAGAGACCAGTAGTCCTAATAAAATATTTTAAAGTTACCACTAAATGAAACTACACTCAAAATGAATAATTTTTTATCATATCAATTTTTTTTGGCATGATTTAAACGACATAGAGTAGTAGGTATATATCGGACGATACAGGACCACTTTTGTATTTATACGTTCATGTCCACGGCAAATGTCATCCAAATCGATCCTCCCGTCAAATCCGTCTAAGCATGAAAGGTTAGAATAGGCGCGGTTGAAATTAAGGAAGGGGGGGGGGGGGGGGGGGGGTCACAAATGCAGAAATGTTTTTTTTTCTATTTGAGGTGACCTTGGAGGGGGGGGGGGGGACCCATGCAAATTGAACTCAATCGAGTGTAGTGGCTACTCCCCCTTTTAGACGTTGAATTTTTATAGGCTACTTATAACCAAGTTACATCATTAAAAAGTACTGAAAATAATAAATCTTATCAAAACTGCTAAAAAAACCGGTGTGCGTTTCTCTGACTATTATAATTTTAGGTATTTCTATGTAACGTGATACTTATTCAAAATGTACCTTAAAAACGGCTGGAAATCAAGTGTGCGTTCCTATAACTATTTATGATTTGAGGTATTTTTATGGAACTTGGTACTTATTCAGATCTCACTTCTTTTATAGGCGAAGCATTCCCATAGTATCGAACTTGGCAGCCTTTCACATTTATGTTTTTGATGGGATTTCATTTATTTTTGTTAGGTGTAGGTTCTTTATTATTTTTTATCACTTTTGCTTTAGGAAATGTCTCATTCCACTTAGGTATGTACTTTATACTATACCCTTTATACTAAGCATCTAATTCTATTTTACTATTTATTTATAGGTGATTTTTACAAATAAACTGGCTCCCTACACCTATAAAATGTACCTACTTACATATAATTACATACATCAATAACGTACTTTATTCTGTTTGTAAGTACGCTACCTACATAGATAATTAATAACTTGGTAATACCTACCTACCAGTAGGTATTATAATTGGTGGCCTATTATGTAGCCCTAGAAGTGCACCATCCCATCTCATCCCGTGGCGTATCGGAGGGTGAGATGGGCAGTAGTATATATAATTCCATCTTAGAGTATATATGATTTCCATGTTCTTGAATCTGCGATTTTATTAGTTGTAAAATTAGAAATTATTTATACTATGCGAGAAAAAATTGTCTTTTCATTTTTGTTTGACTGATTTAGCGCACCTAGTGTACCTAGTGACCTGCTTTGTACTTCGTAAACCGTGGGTTCGGTTCCCGCAACAGACACACACAGAGTGGTGAACAATTTTATTGTTCTTGTCTTTAAGACAAACATGTATTGTCTTAAACTGGTATATATCTAAATTTAAATAAGTCTTATCTCATTTCCACTCCATACCTACTTATAGTAGAACAAAATTACACATTCGTTGTTTTCGAAACTGACTCACACTTGGCCATTTTCAGATTTTTACTTTATTTCGACCTAAAGACAAACCTTCGAGCCAAATTTCAGGTCGGTACGACCATTGGAAGATAGACCCACTTAGTTCATTATGACTTCATAGTAGAACAAAGTTACACCTTCGCTATTTTTAAAACTGACTCACACTTGGCTGTTTTCAGATTTTTCCCATTACTTTGACCTTAAGGCCTATCTCCATGCCAAATTTCAAGTCAGTACGACCATTGGAAGTGGCCTAGGTTTTTGATGAGTCAGTGAGTCAGTGAGTCAGTGAGTGTATAGTAAAAATAGCTATTTTCTGACGTCAATATCTCAAGAACTGCTATAGGTAGAATAATGAAATTTTGTATTCTAGACAATTAAGGGGATGTCAACAGACACTCGAAATTTCATATGCGTAGATAAAATATGTTTTGAGTTATAGGGTGGTCGAAATTGGCCCGAAATGGTTCGTGTAATATAACTCACGGCCGGTGTGTCGCTTTTTTTTGCTCGAACTTGGCGGAGACACTGCCGTGTGTCTAGATAAATATGAACACCTAGACCAAAAAATTACAAATTATTTCAATACCAAATTTCATCTAAATACGTACAGCGGTTATTGGTTGTTTCTTCCCCATGTAAACTTCCACCCCTTTTGCATCCGCTTAAGGGATAATTTCCGAGATAAAACTATTTTATTTCCTTTTCCAGAGCTCAAATTATCTCCATACCAAATTTTATCTAAATCGATTCTGCGGTTAATACATATTCCCTATAAAAATTTCCAACTCCCTTTTCACCCCTTTAGGGTTGATTTTCGGGTTGAAAACTATCCTTTGTCCTTTCTCGAGACCCATACTATCTCTATACCAAATGTCATCTTTATCAGTTCAGCGGTAAAAAAATCCTCATATCAACTTCCAACCCCCTTTTCACCCCCACAAGGGTTTATTTTGGGGATGAAAACTATTCTGTCGTTTTTCGGGACTCAAATTATCTCCATACAAATTTCTATTAAAAATTCTCCATACAAACTTTCAAACCCCCTTTTCACCCCCTCCAGGGTTGATTTTCGGGATGAAAACTATTCTTTGTCCTTTCCCGGGACTAAAACTATCTCTATACAAAATTTTATCAAAATCCGTTCAGCCGTTTTCACGTGATGCGCGGTCAAATAAACAAACAAACAGATAAACAGATAAACAGACAAAAATTCTAAAAATTGTTGGAACGTGTTCTGCATTCGATTCTAAGTATCCCCAGCCAACTTATTTTCGATTATCTTCCATGTACAGACTTTCGACCCTCTTCAGCTTTATTATATGTATAGATAAAAAAATATATATACATATATTATGGGACAATCTTACACAAATCACCTAGTCCCACGGTAATCTCAGTAAGGCTTATGTTGTGGGTACCAGGCGACGAGATATATAATAGATATAGCCTTAAATACATACAAAACATCCTTAACTGAAGAACAAATATCATCCGTGATAAACACACAAATGAATTCCCTGACCAGGATTCAACCCCGGGACCTCCTGCTTCATAGGCAGGGTCACTATCGACTAGGCCATTAGGTCGTTACGCTATGAACGAAATAACTTTAAAACTAATAATAGCAATACACGTTTCTTAATTTTCAAGCACATAGGGTAATTCACCAGTAACTGGCCATCTCATACTAAAAATGAACTCTATTCACCTACAAACAGAATTAATTTTATTATATATAACTATCTTGACCAGTTATTTAAGGTTGGCCAGTAATTAAAACCTTAAAATAAAATGAATTCTGTTTATAAGTGAATTGAGTTCATTATTAGTATGAGGTGACCAGTTACGGAACGGTGGCCAGTTACTAGTGATTTTTTTTATACCACGACGGTGGCAAACAAGCATACGGCCCGCCTGATGGTAAGTAGTTACCGTAGCCTATGGACGCCTGCAACCCCAGAGGATTCACATGCGCGTTGCCTACCCTTTAAGAACCTATACACTCGTTTATTGAAGAACCTCATACTGTAGCCCGCTGGGAAAACCTCAGCAGGGAGTTCATTCCACAGCCGCAGTGTTTGATTTACCCTATAATGCTTTTAAAACGAACATATGAATAGATAAACAAAACAGGACTTGCTATAACTATCAGTATTGATTTTAATTTTTATTTGAGATGCGATGAACAGAGACTTACATAACTAGTTTAATATCGAATATTTGGCCGCACGAAGCGAGGAATTTCTGCAAAATATAGTAACAATTTGAGTCACATTTATATGAAAAACTGTTCGCTTCTGAAGGAGAAAATGTATTCCTTTAGAAGCGAACAGGTTTTCATATAAATGTGACTCAAATTGTTGAGGTTTAAAATATTGAGCCTCAACGGTATTTCTAGTACAGCGATATTTTTACTTGAAATAAGTAATATGAGAGCTGCTGGCATACAAGCATAAAAACTTTTTTAAACATTTTTACTTAAGTAAGATCGAGTTAAGCAATAGCGTAGCATATAAAAATAATTTTAAACAAAAAAGAACCGACTCACTTAGCCTCCACCGTTCCAAAAGGAAAAGCTCGAGGAGCTGTAAAAAATACTCAAATCAGTATAGATGTGTCTATAATAGTTAAAGAGTTCCCTCGATTTCTCCAGGATCCCATCATCAGATCCAGAGCTGGTTACAATGGGACCAACTGTATAAAGACTCTTTCAAACAAAAAAAGAATTTTCCAAATCGGTCCAACCGTCTTCGAATAATCGGTAAAAATACATTTAAAAAAAAAGAACAAGCAAAAACAAAGATCCCCACGAATTGATAACCTCCGCCTTTGAAATCTTGAAGTCGGTTGAAAAATACGACCTTTTACAATCAAAAAATACTTCAAAAAAGTTCCTTATTTATATATAAACTTCCAAATCATAACATAACATAACATAACATAACATAAATACTCTTTATTGCACACCTCAAAATAAAGTAACACATAAAATACAAGTTACAAACAGAAAACAATCACAATTTTATGTGTGTATAAAAAATTGTGGAGCTTTTTAATTTTAGATTTTATATATTAAGGAGACCATTTCACCGCAGTGAACACTAAAATAGGCTAATGAAAATAAATAATTTTATCTACACTCGCATTGTAAGTCCTCTAAAACGTGTTCAAAAACGGTAGGCAATGGCTAACATTACCACAACCGATTTTACTATGATAAGCTTTTTATCTGTGACAATAACGTAATTTTATCTTTACATGCTCAAACATTGATGTGTTATGAGTTTTGATACCATAATGTACACCTGCACGCGCCCGCGCGGCCGCCGACACGCTCCCCCCCGACCGCCGGCACTCTCCCTCCAGACTGCCGGCACAATCGAGTTGGCCATGGCGGTGCAATGGCGGCCATTCTATGGTTTCCGAACACGGCAATTAGTATAAATAATATATGAGTGTAGATAAAGCAGTGTATGCAACTGTACGTAATTAGGCCTTAAACCACTCGTGTGAATTATGAAACTCACCTGCGGCTCGTTTCATAAAACCACACTCGTATTTTAAGGACCCTTATTACGTAACAGTTACATAAACTACTATTATACACCGTGGGCTGGAATAACCCGACAGATTTTAACCACAAATTTCTAAGGCCAAAAGAAGGAAAAAATATTATGTGACTTTAGGTCAACATCGCAAACAAAAAACAATTTTGTTCGTTTTTTTCCATTTTTTGAATGTTTATGCACATGAAAAGCAAATTTAATAATAATATTATCGCCTAAAACAAATTGGTACATTTTTTTTGTAAAAATTAAGTTTCTGCAAAATTTTCCTTGTCACTTTGATATCTGTCAATAAGGACGTGTAAACTATGTCCAATAGTGGCATCAACGCCATTAGAAAGGCGTTTTGTGATGAGTTATAATAAAAAGTGTATTTTTTTTAAATTAGTATTAACTCTGAAACTAGGCGTATTCCGCAAAAGTTTATAGGACATTTTATTATCTAAATATGATCAGGAATACACTGTTAAAATCTGTCTAGTTATATGGGCCCACGGTGTATATAATAACGCGTTATAGGTATTTAGTTAATACTTCCAGTCCAAAAAGAAAATACTGAAGAAATTGGCCCAACAGGAAAAATACCAATACGGTCGATTATTAGTCTCATCTATTTCTGCCACGTTAACTACGTGTTATAATAAATCGAAGGCCACCCAAAATACCACGCAATACATAGACGTCGAGTTGCGTGAAACAGCCCGCGTTAACCTTAATAAATATAATTGTACAATTAAAATTGTAATTGTGAAAAAATAATGGAATTACTACTCCCGATCGGATCCGTGACCCGATGGATCCACATTTAATCCGGTTTAATTTCGGCGACGTGCTGCGAGCCGAATATTTCCTGTATGTATCAACACGGTGTCAATACTTAGCTTAAAACGGCTTAAGCACTACGAAAATAAACGCTCAACTCAATAACATTTTAAGCATGCAAAAAAAATTGATATACGGGGAAGAAAATCCCTTGATTTTTGGTACTGTTGTTATAACTTGCGTAATGGTACATTTTGTAAAGTATCGCACTAAAAATGTTATATAACATGTTTTACAAGAGCACAAAATGTAACATAATTAACCTTAATCATGCCGTAATTTATTAAAATTTAGTTTAAGGTCTTTTTTATGTTACAAAATTATAGTCAAAAATGTACATTGATAACTTTCGTAAAATGAGTTTAAAAACACTATATATAATATTTTTCCAACTGTTTTTTTAACCCAACACAGGTTCACAGACTTTTTTGACATACCCAATACACATCATCCAGTGTTTATCATCATTGTTAGCAAAAGTCTTAAAAACGAATTTAAAAATACATCCACGCCGAGTCGTTTTTTGTTCAAACGCACTCTCTGAATATTCTCACGTTCTCTGTCATGTTGTGATGGCGTATTGGAATGCAAAACACGTATATTTGTTTGCACCGATTTGTAAATTAAAGCGCGTTTTATTGAGTTTGAATAATCAAGAATTTGAGATTACGACTTTTGCGTTTTGCCCTTCGGATTACCTTCGGTTTAACTTGGTATTGACTTTGGTAATAATTAGTCAAGGTTATTTTTAAGTAAATAAATGGATCACTGACTTGTATTGCTAATAAAACGAAGTTATCATCTAGATACTAAACAATAAACCTGAAACACCTGAACCTGGAATACTGGCTACGACTAGTTGCAGACTAACCAAGTCTACCAAAATAACTTATGTAATCGGACCAAAATTGTATAATACCAGCCCAAAGTATATACAAACCCTAGAAAATAATAACTCATTTTTGAAGGAATTGAAAAACTGGCTAATTGAAAATGCTTTCTTTGACCTTAGATAATTATGTGACATAAAATTAACTTAATTATAATTGTGTAGCTCTATTGTAATCAAAATTGACATCGTTTGACTTTTGTTTTAACATAATATATTTATTTATATATATATTTTTTAACCTCATTACTATAAATTGCGAATTAGTATTATAGAATAGCTCACTAGTATTAATATTAGTTTAATTTTTTCTTTTGACGTGTATTGTATCTGTGCATTTACGAAATAAATGAATATGAATAGATATTTTAAGACCACATATTTTTCAACGTTTGACTATAAAATTGTAAAAACACTTTTTGGATTTTAACACAGAATTAAGTACATACAGAATGTTCACTGAGTAATTCAATGACTACTGCAAAACGTGCGTCTAACATGATCATATATCTGATTCTATTGCACACAAGCCTATAAATTTTGTTCACAAGTGGATATTTTTTTTTAATCTACGCAGAAGCACCTACCGCGAAGGTGCAAACATCTATATTCGAAAATCGACTATCAGCGTCTCTATCGCTCTTGTAAATACGAGCGATAGAGAGCCAAATAGACGCACGACGAATAAAGTGGTACGAAGTAAGCCCCCAGGACTCATTTACCCAATTGAATAAGATAATATAAGATAAGATATCTTTATTTCATTATAAAATACATTATAAATTTTCCGTACGGCAAACCAACTAGGCCAACCTAATATGCCAAGAGACAGTGAAATAATTTTGGACCCGGGATATGTCCTTAAACTATGCCAAAAAGAGAGGTATGGCACTGCGAATGGCATCTCGCTAAGTGTGGTAGGGCACGGTCAGCGAATGTCATCTTGCTCAAATCTGGAGCAGAGCCCGACTGGGGAAGTACCTCCACCTTACAGAAAACCACAGCCAAATAGCACTAGACCCAACTCATAGTGCTGTGTTCCTGCTGATGAGTAAGGTCGCCAAAGAGCTCAAAGAGGAGCCAGTGTGTTGACGATGAGGGACCCTCTTGTTCCTGTAACCATCAACACAGTGAATCCTCCTTTTTGCAAAGGGTCGGCAACGCGCATGTTGGCAACCTTTGGAGTTGCAGGCGTCCATAGGTTACGGTAGCTGCTTACCATCAGGCGGGCCGTATGCTTCTTTGCCACCGTCGTGGTATAAAAAAAAATATTTCTTAGGTGTGATTTCTGTCGCTTAGTCGCATCGCCCTGTCACACTGCTCTTTACTTTGTTACTAAGGCTGTAGCCACCTGTCAGAGGCAGCCCACCGTAATGGTTTCCAAGTTAACCGCACAAACTGAATATTCATGTTATCTAAACAGTCATGTTTGTGCCCCTAACAGGTTACGTCAATAACGTCAATAACGGTACAGAATAGATAGTTAAAGAAACTTCGCTGGATTTTCCCTAGACCGTGACTTTACGCGTGAAGTTTGCAACTGATATCATACATGTGAATGGAGCGAAGTAACTTGGAAATGAATTCGATAACATTTGGGTATTTAAATGGATTTGTGTGTAATTATGATAAACTTTATGTGAAATTGTTTTTGACAACTAATTTTACTCAAAACTTTACCATATCGTATGTATTTATATTAATTTTCATTAAGATCATAGTTTACCATCAATATGATAACTTGATAACAAACACAGGACGATCTGAATAAATTAAAGTTACTTGAAAAGGCAATTTTTTTATGCGGTTTGGGACATAGAAAGGGGCCTCTAGCTGTCAAAAGAGGTGAAACCGGGGGGCCCCGAAGGGCTATCCAGGGGGAGGTTATATACAATTATGAATTGGCGTATCAGGATTCGCCAATTCATGATTTAAATAGAATAGGATTTGTCAAGTTTAACCTATTTAAAAATAGATACATATTTTTAAAGATATGTGATAAATACTTATTAATGCAAACATCATATATTATAGTTATTTCATCATAAGTTAACCTGTTAATACTTAATCTACAGTTGCCGTTTAGAGCTTCTTTCTCAGTTGGAGTGCATTCTCTGTTATTCTGCTCTATAATAATAATATGTTTACTCTGCTATAAACAACTATTCAAGTGCACTCTCTCAGCCTACATTACACACACATACATTGTATATAAGTTGTGTATATGTTTCAGAAGCCGCTGGACCACACATAAACGCCAAAGTTTAGGTAAACTGCAAGTTTAAGGCTCAATCAACAGCTTGCCGATGTGTATATTGGTTTGTGCTTACTTCACATTAAGATGAAATCTGCTTGCTTACACGTACCCAGAAGACAATCGTTAACATTTACCTGAAAATAAACACATTTATTAGTTTATTTTTTGTTTCAAAAGACTCATTCATTACTTCTCAGTCGAGCCTAATAGGGCATCTATACCGTTGGAGGCGTTTGAATTTAAACCGTCGTGAGACATATTAACACTATAATAGTACATTATGATACAAGTGTGCTAAGTTGATCATTACATACGAAGCGATATTGTGCGCACGAACGCACGTGAGTGCACTAAGGAAGCTGAGCTATGGAATGATCAAGCTCACGCGTTTCATACGACGTTTTTCAACACACTTGCGAGGAAATAACAGAATAGTGTAATTAATAACTTTTGATAAATACATTAATTGTCAGAATTTTTACAGGATAGAGGTACTTATGAACCTAAGATAATTAAATTTAACTAACCTTTTTTGTAATGTTATTGACAATCTGGAACTCTTTTTCAAATCATTTCATAAAATTAAAGACTTCACATTTATTGTGCAATACATTATAGTATTTTTTTCTTACGTATTGCTCACTAGGTTTTTATGATAACATTTTACTAGTATGTATCACAAATTTTGAAATATATCCAGAGGTTAAATTAACGCTAAAGTTGTCTTCTTATTCATTGAAAGTATAATTTGTTTAAATTAATAAAACACAACGAGAAAAATCTAACAAATAAACAATGATTTGAAGTTAACTTATAAATGGCGCGCAATTATCTTTTTTGGATGTGCGTGCAGCTTGAGGCAAAGGCGCGGACGTATAATGCCAAACAGCCAATATTAAAACAGACAATTCGTGTTTAAAACGTAATTTATTGTGTATTACGAGTAATATAATAAATTGAAATGATTATTTTTCACAATCAGGATTGTATAATTTGTATTCTATCGTAAATAATGTATATTTTTAATATATTTCCTTTTTTAGAATGTTAACTCCTAAAGAGTAAAAAAAAATGAAAGGTAATACCCGACTAAATTACAACGATTCGTCTGCGTACGTACAACTTGGTACTAGAGTACAAACGTCTTTTGATCGGATTATTAAATTATTGCACTAGTTCGATAATTATTGTGAAATGCAAGCGTGTTTAATATCTAGGATTATGAGCATAAAAACGGTGAAATAAGAACCTCGTTACGAGCAGGTGTGTTGAAAAATAAAATATAACACACGTCACTTTAGTCACTTAGCGCGAAATGTTTCGAAGACCCCAGGTCTCCATCTTCAAGCACTGAGTGCTATTCGAACCGGTGCATGGCTTAATACTGCGAGGTGACTACAGAGACTGAGTGTAAATTGTATAGTGCAGAATTTTGAAATTTGGTACAAGAATTATTTATATTTAAACATGTCACGCGAAGTGACTTAAGTAACGTGAGTGCAGCCGTTATATTGTATAGTGTAGTAGTTAGTTTGTCTCACGAAAGTTTAAATTAAAGAATTATTTTTTTGGAATTTTGGGAATTCAACTCTTATAACAACTGACCGGAATGACGGTCTACTTTTTTGATCCTCCTCGCCCAATACATGGTCATATTCCAGTACCGGTTCACATTATTCCAGTAGCGATCCGCTGCTGGATTCAATCACTGAATGGATAATTAACAATTGCTACTAATACTAAGTGATAAGATAAAATATTAATACTAAGGGCCTGTTTCACAATCTCCAGATAAACTTATCTGCCAGTTAAAATTATTGCTATCCTTTACTCCAGTCATATAAAAGAAAAGGACAGCAAACATTTATCTGACAGATATGGTTTAACTGGAGATTGTGAAACAGGCCATAAGTGTAATTTGTTACTAACCGAAATTGTATTAAACTGTATACAGGGTGATTCATGAGACGTGAGCAGGAACAACCCTACACACTGAATGAATGAATCGGCCGCCATCATGTTTAAATGAAACTATAACGCCTTTCAATTTTTTTTTACCTTTTTGTGTCGTAGAAATTTTGTTCCCTGTAATCATGGTCACCCTACATAAACAAATTCATAAAGATCAAAACCTCTTTAACAATCATGACAGCACTTTGATTATGAAAAATAATTGTCAAATTAAGTGAGATACGATGTTTCCAAAGTAACCAGACATCAATTTGACAGAATATTCTCTTGTTTTTCTGTGATATGTGTAACATCAGTACGCGACGGAGTATTCTAATTGAAGAGTGACCATGCGTGTCGTAACTAATTTAAAACTTTTTATTTTTACTTAAAATTTTTTTTTTGCTCTTATCACACTAATACTGATATCAAACAATAGCTTATTATTAACTGAATCCGTAGTGTTAACCCTGCTCACGTCTCATGAATCATCCTGTATATTTTTTTAAGAAGTCGTCAATAACTTGCAGATGTTTGACATAGGGCATTAAGGGGGTAAAAAAATGGGTAAAAATCTGAAAATTATTGACGACTGCTTAAAAAAAAATTATACAGTTTATTACAATTTAGGTTATTAAACTTATTAACAAATTACACTTAACTCAGTATTAAACTTTTACATTTAGGATTGCATTACTAAGCATATAAATAGGGTTGCCTTTTGATATCAATTATGTTGATGATATTTGAATGCTAGTTTTCCACATTATCTCTATAACAACATAACCTTTGATTTAAACTTTCACGGTTTTTACACATATCTATTTGTAATAACGGGACTTAACCGCTTATATATTTCTAAAAATTACCTTCGACGATTCGAGGATGACATTGTCCCCGTGGTCCCGAAGAAAGAGTCGTCGTCCTTGAAACGTCGAAGGTAATTTTTTTGAAATATATACGCGGTTAAGTCCCGCATTACAAATAGATAAACATAACCCTTTCTTATAACTTCTTATAACTGCATATTGAGCATTCTTTTGACAACACCCACGTAAAAAGCAACGTATAATTTAACAAGCGTTATGTCTGTCTGTTATCTGCTAGATAACAATAACGACACGTGTGAAGTGTTACAAGATCACACACGACGATCACGGGATTGAGGACAGTGGTGGATATACTTCTTTTCATTTCTCATGCTTTAAAAGTGCGTCATTGTTTATCTATAATATATAGATATAGAACTATAGAACGGTCGGAAAATGTTTCATTTCCGCCCTGGACAGTTTCACTGTGCAAGTATAGGGTACTTCCTGTAATACGAGCAATAAATTCAAACGTAGATTCTACTCCTCATAGTAGACAATAGGCATGGTGAATTTTTTTTCATGTATTCTATCAATCGATTCGTTTTGTTGTGAGGATTAAGGAGGACAGTCAGAAATTTGACTTAAAGTCTGAGATTTACATTTGTTTCTCGAAATGCTCGTAACAAAATGACGTGCAAAAGTGACGTCACGACGTTCGAGTCGCCCTGTTTAAAGTATGGAATAATTATGAAATTGCTATTTTTACAGTGAAATGTTTCGTTTATGTATATGGTTACCATACAATTTATTTAACAGTAAAATGTTAGAAATTGAATGTTATCATTTCTTTTTTAAATTTCATACTTTTTAAATTTGAAGCGTGATATCTTTGAACCATTTCAATAGATTTGTTTAATTTTCATTTTATTTGGATATATTGGTAATTCTGCATCCTATCAACTAAATTTTATTGCATAATTCAACATGTGTCATCATCCCTATTCAGCGACTTTGAAAAATAACTTACGGTTTGATTTTTAGTCCACTTAAAAGTTTATCCGAACACGGTAAGTATTACGAAACTGAATATGTTTGTAGGGCTAGGGTGACAAGATTGAGAAACAATGCCAATTAGACGGATTGTAACGTACGTCGAAAATGCTATTTACTTTGTATGAAACAAAGAGACAATTTAAAAAAAAAACATTTTTTAAAGTTTTTGGACTAAATTTTTATTGTTTAAGGAGTAGAATCTACCTTTTAATTTATTTCTCGTGTTATAGAACACAGAAGGTACTTTTAATTTCTTACAATTTGCGATGCAAATTCGGTTCAAAATGGCTTTGCCGTATGATTTATATTTCATTTTGATGAGTCCTTTGCCTCAATTGTTCAATAAAAGTTAGGTACCTCAAGTTTTACTACAAGTTTATGATTAGTTCACTCATTGGAAATAGTTGTTTTTCATCTCTTGGTAAACAAACACTAGCTCCTGCGGTATTTATTTAAAAAATGCAGGGAAATACTAATGACTAAGACTAATGGCGAAGAATATAAATAATCATATACAACTGAAGAACAAATCAAATTATTTTTAATAAATATTTTGATTTGTTTATTTTAAGTAGACACACTACTATATAAATCATAAACTTATATAGATGTCATATACAAAGGAAAAAGTGACCTAGGCCTCCGGTGCCCAGGGCTGGGATCGAACCAGCGTCTTCTGCATTCGCGGCAGACGCATATATATTCTTTATGGTAAACCATCAAGTAAAAATAAGCAAACGAAAAAATGAAAATTAAAACAAGGTAACAACAGGCGGTCTTATAGCTCAAAAGCGATCTCTTTCTGAACCTTTGGGTAGTTGGAAACTAAGAATATAAAACAATGAAAGGGTAGTGCCTAAATATAATTAATTTCATAAAATTAAGACCTACACATAAATTCTAATAAAGTCGTCTTTCTTTTGTTGGAAATTCAAACAGAACAAAAATGCAACTGTATTTAATTTAACTCCACTTGTATTGAAATCATTACATAGTTCTATAAATAACTAGAACCGTGAGCCTCAGGGGGAGAAAGGGATCAGAATTCAAGTTATATTGATATTATATAGTGATAAGATATTTGCTTAATATGTTTAATTTTAATTTGATAGTAAATAGGATTGGAACTGCCAAAATAGATGTTTCGCCTGTTCAGATTGTCTGTCCCTTAATATTAATTAGCTAATGAATTCATACAAAAACATATCTAAAATGTATAGCTAAGCGTCAATTTACGTCCTACGTTAATTATTTTAGTTGACATTGGTTGTTAGAATTACAATTTCTTTGGATAGCTTGCACTGTGCCACAAATATAAAGTATCGATATCAAGATATAAGGTCAGATAAGATCAGATAACGTTGTTTTCTAACAGGAGCGACCATTAAAGGTCCATTGAGATCTGAAACGGACATTCTTGTTTTATTTATGACATTCCTAGACATTATTAATAATGATAGTGTTAATGATCTTGTGATAGGTGATAAAGTATTTTTGAGTAACATTACGATATTAATGAAATATGTGTGCTAAATAATAAAAAATATAGAAATTTTTAGTCGTGTTTATGTGGATTTTTCCTTAAGTTTGCTCTCGAATTTGAACGAAAAATCCACCATTAATTAAATAACCCTTACAGCACGAGAAATTTTTTTTTGGATTTTTGGTTTGAAGTTGCATTTAAGGCCCATAAAAAGACAAGAAAATAAAAAAAAATTCTCCTCCCCACAATAATAAAATTTCTGGTTAAACTTTTAATTATCTACATTATACGACAGAAGAAAGTTTAATTTAATAAAAAAACGAATTTAACACATTTAAAAATCACAAATTAAAATATTTCGTGAATACCTACTTCTGACCTGGTCGTCCGTCTCGTACACGTACCTGCTTGACGCTCACCGCGCCGACGACTGGCCCCCTAACTAAACGCACGCGGGTTTAAAATGAATAATAATCGAACGCACGATCGATCGATGCCGTACTAAAGCGGCAAACTTGATTATTTTTCAAACTAGATTTTTTTAAAGTTGAACGCACGATCGTATCAGCCGGTGCTGACGCAACTCATTGCCGTCTAATATAACAAAAATATGAAATTAAAATGGCAAAAGTATTTGTCATCATAATTTGTTCGCACTAATAAATGTTCAACTTTTTTTTAATAGTTTTTCGGTAGTTACCATAAAACTTTGGAATGGCTGTGGAATGAACTGCCGAGGTTTTCCCAAAGGGTAGGAAACGCGCATGTGAATCCTCTGGGGTTGCAGACGTCCATAAGCTTCGGCAACTGCTTACCATCAGGCGGGCCGTATACTTGTTTGCCACCGTCGTGGTATAAAAAAAAAACTTAGTATTTTAAGCTTGGATGAATAAATTAAAAGGATGGAGCATGCCTGAACAACAAACTGTGATGCAAGATGGCGGCTGGTGTGAATGTGTGTGTCCAGACGAGTGTTGCCAGGTAATACAAATTTACCCAATTAAGAATACAGTATTTTCGGATTAAAAAAAAATAGATTATTAATATATATGGTTAAATAGAATTAATAAGCACCTGTTTTATTAATTTGATAAAATGTATTTCTGAAGAGGCGACTAAAAGGTAAAATTTAATAATAATCTAAATTTACTATTTATTAAAATTCAAGTCTACGACTACTGTTGAGTATGGTGGCCTCTCTTGTCGTCGCAATACTATAATTTTAAGCATACTTTATACCTTTTTAATCTGGAGGCACGGAAGTGCCCCCGCTAAGACTAACTTAACTAAAAAGTGTTATTACGTATTCATTTATTACGTAACACGATTTAGGGGGGGGGGGGGGGGATTGACCATGTCTTACTTCTACTGCAGAGAGGAAGATTATTATTTTATTTTCTTACGTAGGGGCGGAAGGGGTTCTCTTCTCTGGCAAGAAATGTCTTACGTAATCAATGAACGACGCCTTATTTTATACTAAACCTTGTTTCTTTGTTAATTTTTTATTTCATTTTTATTTTCAAGTAACAAGACTCATACAATGGTTAGTATAGACTATTTATTATTATCTCTAATGTTAGTATTTAGAAGATAACTATATACAATACTGACTGCAGGAAACATGCATCTCACAGCAGTGTATCAAAATCGGTTCAGCCAAACGCGAGATAATCGCGAACAAACATACATACATACAAACATACGGGTGAAACTGAGAACCTCCTTTTTTTGAAGTTGGTTAAAAATGCTCCTCGATCGATCAACACAATCGGTTTGACTTAAGAGCTGACCTCTCATTCTAACTATAGTTCCATCTCGTTCTAATCGCTTGACCAGTCGAATACTAAAGCGACTAGTCAGTCAGCCGCTCAGAGTGAGAGGGAGCGATAGTTAGAATAACACGAAAGTTTTACAGATCAGTAGTGGTGACTGGTGACATAACTTCGCGCGTTCAATCTACGATTAGATAAGGGCTTTTTGGTTAACGAAGTTTTTAGAATAATTTTAAGACATATATAATTTTGTTTATTGACAAATTTTATTCAAAAAATAATAAAGAATATAATTTGCTCACAAAAGCATAAAAGTTATTAACTATTAGGTAACGTGTTAATATTCGTTGAAAACGTGCGTGAAATAAAACGTCTAGTTGGGAGTCGACTCGAGTCGCCTAGATATCGTATTGACAACATATCGCGGCGATTATAGACCCCCTTATGTTCGGGAAGTTTCCCTATTCAACCACCTGGCAATACCGGTACCGTGAAGTTAATAGTTTACGAATTTACAAATTTTTAATATGATTACGCAATTAATTGTTTACTTAACGGTAAAAAGTTACCCCATCCTTTTTTTTCTTTCGACCGGTGGCATTTCTGCAGCATTTGACAACGCACGACGGCATATTTTAATTATTTTTTAACAGCACTTGACTGCATAGATGTTTGGACACGACTGTCAGGTGAGCGGCTTATTATTGCTGTGCGTATGTGTGTGTAGTGCGTAACCACGATGACACTGGCTCATTATGGAGTCACAAATTGTTGTTAGCAGTACTCCATCTGAAGAATTTATAAATCTGTGATTTTAAGTTTTATTATCCAGTCACTTTCTGGTTGATATTTTTTAGTACTCTATTGACCAGTTAATAAGGGATATGGATGATAACTAGAGCTACGAGAAGCAAGGAAGTGGCTATAGATACCGATCTAACCAAAAGTTGTTTACAAAGCCACAATGAAACTGTTAACACAAAGCCAGCGAAATTAACCCCGGCGCGGATGGAAGGTAATTTTTCTCCAATAATCTTAGTCTAGCAGTTTGACGCAGTGCGCCAATTTGCTGCAGATACCCTCTTTTTCTATCTTTAATTACATAAAACTATTATGGTTGTAGTTTTATATTAAAGCAAGCAAATATTACAAATACAAATACTCTTTATTGAACACCTCAATAAAATAGAACAGTGCAGTACACAGATTAAATGTAGAGGCAGTCAACAGGCGGTCTTATCGCTAAAGAGCGATCTCTTCCAGACAACTTTGGGGTAGCGGAAACCTAGTTGAAAATAATCGTATGAGTAGGTGTAAGGCAAAAGAAACAGTGAAAATCCAGTAAACAATAACAAATAACATAAAATACAATAGCTTAATTATACATATACATACACAGAGTAAATAAAAATAAAAATCGATACTAATATTATAAATGGGAAAGTGTATGTTTTTGTTTGTCTGTCCGTCTTTCACGGCAAAACAAGGCGACAAATTGACGTGATTTTTTAAGTGGAGATAGTTGAAGGGATGGAGAGTGATATAGGCTACTTTTTATCTCTTTCTAACCCCCCACTTCCCTAAAATGGGGGGTGGAAGTTTGTATGGAGCATACTGCAATTTTCAAGGTAGAAAGCTAAAAATTGTTATGCGGACTATTTGTGACTAACAAAAAAATCGTGCATAGGCTATAAAGACAAATAATATCGTCTACAGTAGCGTATTAAAATAAGATTCTGTTCCGAGTTCTCTTCTGTGTTTTAAATCAGGAAAGGGGAACCGTGGTACCCCGAATTTAACGCGAGCGAAGCCGCGGGCAAAAGCTAGTAAAGTAATAAAAATACAGTCAGCTAACATTTGTGTTAAGAGAGACATAGGTAATTCTTAAGGTGTTTTTTGAAAACAGTTAGGGATTTTGCACGCCTTATATCTAGATTATACGAGTATCTTGACAAAGATTTTCTTTTCACGACTGATTCGGTATTTTGTCGACGTCCCGCCCTGAAACACTCGGAAGAGGAGCATCGGCATTCCCAGTATCCTCAATATAAACAGTATTACCCAGTACTTTAGACAGAATATTTGTAGTATCAATGGCTGCCTGTTTCTGTATAATGTGTGTCTATGTGTGCATCTAATTTGTCTATGTGTCTGTGTATGTTTTGGCACCTATTACTATCAGGATGATATGCATTTTCCATAATCTTGTTAGTTCTGTTCTTAGTAGGTAATATTTTATTTACTCAGCTTTTCTATCTCTTTTGGTCCTGTTTTTTTTATATACCACGACGGTGGCAAACAAGCACATGGCCCGCCTGGTGGTAAGCAGTTACCGTAGCCTATGGACGCGTGCAATCCCAGGGGATTCACACGCTTTGCCTACCTTTTAAGAACCTATACACTCCTTTTTGAAGAACCTCATACTGTAGCCCGCTGGGAAACCCTCTACAGAGAGTTCACTCCACAGCTGCAGCGTTCGTGGGAGGAAATTCCTCTTAAACCGTACAGTGCAGTCACTTCTTAGGCTCCAGGGAGTAAGGATGAAGACCCTGCCGGCGGCGAGCGGTATGTTGTATGTATGTTGTCTTTTTTTGTTTTTTTTCTATCAGGTCACTATTGTTGATAGGATTTTGTAGGATGTTATTATAATGTTTTCACCTAACACTATACACCGTTGGCACTTATAACCCGACAGATCTTAACCACGAATTTCTGAGACCAAAAGAAGGAAAAAATGTTACGTGACTTGGTGAATTTCGCCAAAAAAAATTTTTTTTTTCTTTTTTTTTTCTATTTTTGAATGTTTGATGCACACGAAAAGTAAATGTTATTAATAAAATTATCGCCTAAAACAAATTGGTACATTTTTTTGGAAATATTTAGTTTCTGCATAGTTTTCCTTGTAACTTTGATATCTGTCAATAAGGACGTGTAAACTATGCCCAATAGTGGCAACAACGCCTTCAGAAAGGCGTTTTGTCCTGAGTGATAATAAAAAGTGTATTTTTTAATTGGTATTAACTCTGAAACTAGGCGTATTCCAGAAAAGTTGATAGGGCATTTTAGTATCTAAATATGATCAGGAATACACTGTTAAAATCCGTCTAGTTATAAGGGCCCACGGTGTATAATACAGGCTGAAATCTGGATCGTGATCCTGAACCATTTTATCTGACTCTGTAACTGATCACTATTATCATATGATAGTAATTGATCAAAATAATATTAAATCATGCAATCACTTTTGCCTTACACGGTATGGAAAACGACAAGATTTCACATTGAGTAGGGTGACCAAATCGTATGCTAAAATTTATTTTCCTACTTATTATTTGAAAATTCCTATCAATGTTGGTGACAAAAATCTTCTCATTATACGACCTCGATTTCACCCTGTCCAAAATGTATTTACGTAGTTTTATTAATTTATTTTATACTAAGCAGAAACGTCTGCTAGCGAAATTTTAATTTCTCTTATAAAAAAATAGTCAATTATAATCGGTATTTGGGCTTGTTGGACGATCAGTTACGTCACAAGCTATTAAGAGGCTGATAACACCTGATGACCTTCAAATTGGGATAAACTTAATCAGTATTTTAGCTGTGACTACTTGTTTTGGAAAAGTAAAAAAAAATATTTTGATATTCATTATATTTGGAAGAACTTTGTTAATTCCGATACACGATTGGACGGAATCAGCATTCCAAAGTTACATCAGAATCAGAATCAGAAAATTATTTATTGCCACAAAAAATACATATAGAACGAATACCTATATACAATAAAAACCTTAATGACTAAACAAAACATAAAGTACATAAACCAAAACTTTGATACTTATACATAAATCTGGGCAATGGGTCCCAATCTCATCATCTTAAAATTAGCAATAAACAGTTGTATGTCTTTAGTTTATTGACTTATACGCCTGTCATTAAGGATAAAATTCAACTATACTAATACTAAAAACTTCCTAATTTGATATTTCTCAATTAATGCGTAGTTTTTTTTATAATTCAGGATACTTATGGTACCGCTGTTTTTGTCTTTCACTCGCGCTGAAAAAGATATGGATGGAATTAAGCTGTTGTCATCCTCTTAAACAACAAACTTGAATAGTACTTTGTATCCATTAGTACAGTTTAATTTACCCGTTAGAGGACCCGTAAAAGGATTACCCTTTATCCCTACCAAAATAGAACTCCTGGAACATGTCTACCGATATAGATTTGAAGGTACAACCGTTGCATAATAAAGCGCTTACAATGAGTGAGAGGTCATCACACTATAAATAAATAAATAAATATTATAGAACAATCTTACACAAATCGACCTAGGCCCACAGTAAGCTCAATAAGGCTTGTGTTATGGGTACTAGACGACGAGATATATAATAAATAAATATGGATAAATACTTAAATACGTAGAAAACATCCATAACTCGGGAACAAATATCTGCGATAAAGACACAAATAAATGCCCTGACCAGGCTTCGAACCCGGGACCTCCTGCTTCGTAGGCAGGGTCACTACTGACTGGGCTAGGAGGCCGTTTATAGCGTATTATAGCTGCAAATATTGGTAAAATGTTGATATTCGAATTGCACGACTAATACTATCCTATATAATTTTATACTAAATTAACGCAAATTCGCCCTTAACAATAATTTTGGTCTTTACATGGATTATGGAATGCAATAAATACCGGTATTTTTGATATGGTAGATCCGGGAATACCGGTACTAGGCCATATAAGAAATACCGGTATTAAATTATAGGTACGTATCTAGGATGGACGCATTTCCATAAAAATAGTACCTATGAAAATACCTCGTTGATCGTAAAAGACTTGATACTACGACCAAATTACTAGACAATTGAAATTAACAGTCATCTCCTATAGTACGGAAACGTCTATCTATAAGTATGTTAACCGCGAACAGACTTATATTAGGACCATGGAATTGTTCCCTCTAATAATTCGGTGGTCTATGTTTGTCATAGACATTATTAATAAATTATTTATCAACCTTATCTCATCGGAATACGGCTCATAAATGTCTAACATGTGGCACACCTGGATCTCGCGTTTAGCGACAGGCGTTGATCGATTTCCGGGACAGACTGTTGTACCGGATATTACGGTATCGGTAGACGTGCATGTATTATCGTTGTTTGCACGTAGGTACCGTCTTTAAGTGCCTTAAATAATAGTTTGAGTGCCAAGTTTTTTTGGAATCGGGTGTTAAACATCAGATAGAAAATGATAATAAAAATCCATTTTGAACCGAATTATCACACCTAACAACATACTTAACTACTTGAAAATTAACACACCCTAGAAAAGAAATGTGTCACTTTCCACCCGCTCTGATATATAAATAATGACACACAAAATATTTTAAACACACAGTAAACGATTCTTAAATTATTTAACCAAAAAATAACCGACTTCACTTAACCTCCACCTTTCCAAAAGCTAATGCCCGAGCTACTGTTAAAAATATTCTCAATAGGTGTGCCATGATAGTTAAGGAGTTTCCTCGATTTCTCCAGAATCCCATCATGAGATCCTGACCTGATGGCAATGGGACCAACTGTGAAATATAGTCTTTCAATCAATAAAAAAAAATTAAAAAAATGCAAAAACAAAGATCCCGAAGAATTTAGAACCTCCTCCTTCGTTATCTTGAAGTCGGTTGAAAAAGAATATTTAAGTTTACCTTAATGTGAGTAGTTACGTTGGTAAAATTTATTGTAGCATCCCTTACAAGGGACGCGTAGGCGAAAATATATAATATGAAACACAACGTGACATTTAAGCTAAGTATGGAAACATGAATCCACGTAACCCTACCAACATTTTAGTAGGTGTTAAGGTTAATCCTTAAGAACATTAAAGAAACATCTGGAATTTTAGCCAAAGCACACTTTGTCACCCCAGGTGTGAAATTTAACATCTGCTAAGTTTATTTATAACTTATAGACAAAAAATAATTTTAAACAAAAGAGAACCGACTTCACTAAGCATCCACCTTTCCAACACCAAATGTTCGATCTGCTGTAAAAAATACTCAAATCACCATAGGTGTGCCTATAATAGTTGAAGAGTTCCCTCGATTTCTCCAGGATCCCATCATCAGATCCTGACATGGTTACCATGGGACCAACTGTGAAGTATACGCTTTCAAACAAAAAAATAATTTTCCAAATCGGTCCAGCCGTCTTCGAACAATAGGTGAACATACATAAAAAAAAAAAAAAATAGCAAAAACAAAGATCCCGACGAATTGATAACCTCCTCCTTCGAAATCTTGAAGTCGGTTGAAAAGTTAAGCACGCTTTTAAATCTGTGGTTTTTGCTCGACAAGTGGCTATGTATTCCGTTTCTGTAGCAGTTTTGTAAAAAATATTCATTGCATTTGCTTCTTAATATGTATTCAGTTGGGTAGATCAACTGTTTATTGTTATTATTCTGTATTTCTTAAGACATATTTGAAAATAAGTTTAATGTCAAAGGGTTATTACAGGGTCGAGGACTATATGACGGACAAAGATGCATGGCCCAAACCAGAAACTACTACAAAATCATCTAACATTTAGAGGACACAGTTCAGATAGGAAAGCATATCAAACGTTTTGCGAAGCAATCAGATTTGGATTTTATTATTATTATTTTATTTTAATTACACAATACGTACATTGTATGTCTCTCAAGCTGTTTTGATATGTCTTATTATAGAACTACGCATTATTGTGTATCTTTAAAATATTTATAATATTACAGTATTACTGTTTTGAAAAAATAAGTCCCGCCGAGTTTTTACCGGTCATAATACTTCTCCGGTCAGAGGTGTAGGGTTAGAACCGGTGGTAGTTTTTTTTTCTCTCTGACATTCATAAGTGAATTTTAATGAGCCTAAATTGACGAATAAATATCTTTTATCTTTTGTCTCGACAGCAAGGGGACATATTTGGACAATATGTAATTTATTTATTTAAACCCAATTGCACAAAAAAAGAAAATGTATAAATGGCGCACTTAATGCCAAATGGCATTCCCTACCTATCAACCATTAGGGCAAATAGAAACATGCAAGTTGGAGCAAGAGAAAAAGAGGATAGTTATAAATAAATTAATATTAAAAAAACAGTAGGTATATAAATAAAGCCTACACATATATGGTTACATACTAGAAAAATAGAACAAGTCAGAATATATGTAATGTAGTGTTACGTTCTACTAACACGTTAAGTCCATTATAAAAGGAGATTATTTAATATTACTCTCCTTCTTCTTCTTCAGGCCTTATCCCATCTTTATTTGGGATCGGCTCTCCTAATTCTTAGTCTCCAGATCGGTATTTGCTGGGTCGTCATTGGGTCCGTATTGGCGTTTTAGAGGTATCCTTTTATTACTGACATCCATGTTGTCAGTTTCCAGCGTAGCCTTGGCTTCGGCTCGGTTTATTTAATATTACTAGATCATTAAAATTTTCAGATAATTTAAATGCCACTAAACTAGAGGAAAAGTGTTGCCTAGGCCTTTGTAAAAGTTTCCATGGCAACAAGTGATAAATAAAAATTGATTCACCCAGTTATACTCGAATACAGAATAGAAGTCGGAACGCAAGCAAAAGTTTTTCTTTGTAACTGTATTGTATTGTTTTCTATGGTATTTGAAAAAATAGATGAAAACATTTATTAGCGTTAATTTAATGGCAAAAGTTTAAATGGTAGATTTGTGATCTTAATCATGCGACATTGTCCTTTCTATTAACCGGTAAAACCAAATTAAAAACTTACTTACATCGAACTTACGTATTTTGCACTTTTGTGGACAAACTGCGATTTTGCTCAAGCTCTTTAAGAATAATGAAGATATACCAACCGGATGAGCTAAAAAGTTACATATATTACAAACTCAATAATCTTTATCGGTAAAGAAACCTGATTAAAATGTAAACTACGTATTTAAAGAAAAAATGCAATTAAACACTCCCACTCAAGGTAGTCTAAACTCTTTAGAATTCAGTGTATTCTCATATCTGTTGGAAACACATTAACAACTCAATGCGCCAGGGAATGGGCACTAAAAGCCATTTCTTCCAGTCTACTTCGGTTACCGGTATTACTAACAGGCACAGACTATATGTAGACACCGCATTATGAAGTTTACAAAGAGTGCGAAACACGCAGTTGCAATTAATAGGTACTTGTATCATATGGTAACCCGAAAAAATGCATCCTACACCATTCTTATACTATGTATAAAATTACAGTTTCCCCCTTTGAACCCGATTTTTGTACATACATATTTTTAATTAACACTAGTACAGGAATATAATAATTTTATTATAGGTTTGATCGTTATTTGATATTGAACAGGATTCGACCTGTTAAAAGTAATGTTTGGACTAATCAAATCATATTTTTATTGTTATTAGTAGGCTGTCAATACATGTCAAATAAATGTTAAAATGAAATCGAAGATAAACTGAATTTATTGATATATGTATAACAATATGAATACAACAGAATATTAATCTATATACAAAGTGTAAATTATTATTAAAATTAAAAAAAATATCAATTTTAAAATGAAATTCGCCGTCAATGTGTCGTCATATATTTAGCGACACCGGTAGTCAAAATAATAAGAAAAAAATTGTAATAAAAAACCCTTAAAAATTTGATTAGAACTTTCAAATTAGATTGACACACAAGGTTTTCCACTTTTTTACCCCGAAATTTTGTTTAATTAGGTAAAGGTTTTATGGACATTTTCAGAAAAAAAGTGTACGATTTTCTATGCTACACTTTCACTTTCACTCCTAATGCTACATTAAAAAACCGGGCAAGTGCGAGTCGGACTCGCGCACCGAGGGTTCTGTACAAACCTGTAGGTATATAGGGGTATAGTAACTTTAAAATTATTAAAAATATTTTTATTATATGATGTAACTAAATAAATACGGTTTTCGCAATTTTTCCTTTATCTGTGCTATAAGACGTTGCTTCGTACCAAATTTCAAGATTCTGAGTTCACGGGAAGTACCCTGTAGGTTTTGATTCCCTTGCGAGTTTCAAAAATTTGCGGAAATTTGCGGCATAAACGGCTGTATCTTTTTATTGTGTAGGCTTAGAAGTTTGATTTTTTCACAGCTACAAGGGACAGTAGACCTGCGCATGAGATATAAATTTCAGCTTGATACCTCCACGCATTCCTGAGAAAAAGGGTCTTGACAGACGGACAGACGGACGGACGGACGGACAACAAAGTGATCCTATAAGGGTTCCGTTTTTTCTTTTCGAGGTACGGAAACCTAAAATCACGGAAGCACCTATATATGTTGACTGCGAATTATCTCACGTGCTCTATCTAGTATTTGAGGTGGTCTGTACCAGTATTACTAACAGGGCTTGGCACATTCGCTTTTACGGTAAAGAACTTTTAACAGGCAAGGCTCTTAGGTATCCGTTTTATGCCTTAAAACGGCATTTGGAAAACAAACGATTTGGTTTTGTCACCACAATTGCACAGAAGCATGCGGTCCGTTCTGATTAGTTAGCAGAACCACGGCTATGGCTTACATACAGGGCCGCGATACGAAAAATAAACACACACACTGGACAGACACAGCTCCAACCCAACTCAACCCAACTCAACTCAACGCTATAACGACATTGACATTTGCTATTCGAACAGATTTTCATTCAACATTGGTCTCACATTGGTCTCACATTGGTCACACATTGGTCACACATTGGTCACACATTGGTCTCACATTGGTACAACATTGGTACAATGTGTGACCAATGAAATAGTACATTACATACCAAGGACTGTAAATGAAAGAAAGGCCAAAGTCGCAGGTATTTGTAACCCGAGCCGCAGGCGAGGGTTGTATATATGCGATGGAGGGCTTTCTTTTTTACTGCCCGTGGTGAGTACACAATTTTACGTCTCCACCTGGGCAGTACCGTATGCGTAGCGTGCGGTAAAACTCACATTATGGCCAGGTGTAACGTAAAAAACATTATAAAAATTTGGGTCCATTTCGCCAAAAAAAATGTATGTTTTTATATTTAATTTTATTTTCTTGGAAAAAATATCGATTGATATGAAATGGTACATTGGGTAGTCTATTCAAAGTGTTCCTTGTCACTTTAATATGGCGACATTGCCATCAAACACTGAAAAACAATTTAAGAAAAGATTTTTAATAAATTAGCATTAGCACTGAAACTAGGCGAATTTAAAAAAAGTTTAACGTTTTTGTCTATAAAAAAACGATCTGGAATATATAACGTTAAAATCGTTCCGTTTCATCGCCGGCACGAGTCCGAGTATAAGTAATTATTTTTTGGGTTTGGTCATTTTCTGATGTATATGACATCTATTTTTCAGTTTTTAATTATTTTTTGTTTAATTTGAGCAAAATTAGTTTAAGTAAGTATACATTTATTTTTATAGCTCAGTTGTAATTTATAACGTTTAATTATTTATACAAAATACTTACGTAACAAAATCCGTAAACGTCTATCAAAAAAAACGTTAAAAATTGTTATTCAATCGAAAACTCGATTTATTCTACAATATTATGATCTCCCTTTTCGAGGAAGGGTTTAAAAAAATATCGTTTTCAAATCAGACGGAACGAGAAGTCTAAATATAAATAAAAATGTGGAAAAAAATTTCCCTTTACAAATAGTGAATACTCATCCATATTCAGTAGCATCCGTAATATATAGCTCCTGCCTATGATGTATGCCATTTTCATTGCAAATTTTACTAAATTTCACAACCTCTTAACTTACAAATACGACAAAGATATTTTAGACTTTATTAAATTAAGTATGTGGTTCAAATTGCGACGATAAGCGAGTAAAAATTATGAGGTTTTGAAATATTTTTTGGTATTAAAGGATGTATTTACAACGGTAAAATTATGGGACATGGTGATGGCATTTTTTGATAAATTGTAGCGAAGTAAATGAGGCTGGCAGTTAATGTATGTTTTGAGTGTAAAATTACCATTATAATGTCGTAATGGCGGATTTACATTAGCTCTAGTGGTGTTTGAATTTATGTATCTGGGGTGTAATTCTAAGCTTAATATAAGTACAAACAGCAACACTCTTAACTGTACATCGGTGGAACTTATTACAAAAGGCATAAGGTCCACCGATAGGCAGTTAACAGTGTGTGGGCGAGGGTACTCGCCCATTATGTGACATTATGAACGAAAATATTAAAGAAATAATAGAGAACATGCGTGAAAAATATTTAATTGAATTTGTTCCATATACACGTTCAACAACCCCAAATTAATACAGGGTGTAAATTTTATACGGGCGTATATTGTAATGGCGATTAGTATTGGACCTAGGGAACCTATTTACATTTATTTCTTTATGAAAATAAGTTTTTTTTTTCATACATAATAATTCAGCCCGCAATGAATTGCATCCATGACAATTAACTTACCGGTGCGTTATGTCAGTTATGTCAGTTTTAAATCAGTTGGATAGCGTACATTGTTGCCCGGTAGGACTTTAAAAAATCATTACACATAATTAATAACACTATTTAACAAAATGATTATACTATATGCGTCCTATTGCTGGATACTATAGGTGGATAAAGTATACGCCCGTATAAAATTTACAAGCTGTATAAATAAGTGGAAATCCGTAATAATTTTTACCAGTTTTTGAAAGATATTGCGGTTTCAAAACGTAAAATTTTAGGATTTTTTATATATACTTCAAATATATTTTCGAACCTTCAGTTCGATTACTTATGTTCTAACAAGAAAAAAAATGTGTGACAACTATATAGCTAAACGCATTTTTTCGTGCCTAAAATTACAAAAATCTTCCAAAAACTTGTTCCTTCCAAGCAGTTTTCTGCAACTTTGTGGTCGGTGACGTCACAAACCTCACACTTTTTGTATGGGGCGTTTTACGCGCGGCGCAGACGCCTAACGTATTTTCATATTTTTGACGTTTCAGGGCTATCATAGATAGTAGGATTATTACATACATTTGAATCTACAGGGAAATAGAATCGAATGACGTCTTCCAAAAAAATCATGCATGTTCCTAATTGTAAGTGAATATTAATATGCGATTACGATAACTTAGATTTACAGAGGGTCTCAAAGATAGGTAGATATTAGAAAAAGCCAGCTCTACTGCCACATGTGCAATAGGGTATTTAAGACCAAGTTCGGCCTAGCTAGCCTTATTAAGGGCTCATAATAGTCAACCTCCATAAGGTTTGCATTAGGGTCGCCGTCATCGAAATCGATGAGGACTATACAAGGTGTAACAAAAATTCTGGTGATCCGTTAAATGGCATAATTAGTATCGAATTTTAATTATGAAAAACTAAGAAAAAAAATTTTTCAAGCGAAAAAAAATTGGTTTTGTATACCCTTCCAGACGTGTCCCGTGCAAAAAGCTTTTTTTTCACGTTTAAAAATTTTTTCTCTTACTTTTTCTTAGTTGCTACTATGCCCTTAAACGGATCATATATATATATGATCGGTAACGATACACGGTGTAACATGAGGAAACCAAATAATTTTAACAGCGTATTCCTGACCATAATTGGAGACTAAAATGTCGTATAAACTTTTCTGGAATTCGCCTAGTTTCAGAGTTACTACCAATTAAATAAAAAAACATTTTTTATTGTGACTCAGTGCAAAACGCTTTTTTGATGGCGATTTCACCCTTTATGGGGTCTAGTCTAGACATTCTTATTGACAGATATCAAAGTGCCAAGGAATACTTTACTTAAACTATTTTTTACTAAAAAAAATTTCAAATTTATTTTAATCGACAGTTTTACCAATAACATTTATGTTTTTATGTTCAAATGCATTAATAAAATCGAAAAAAAAAGCAAAAACAAAATTTTTTTGTGGCGAAATTGACCTAAATTCATATAACATTTATTATTCCTTATGACCTCAGGAATTCGTGGTTAAAATCTCTCGCAATGCTCACGAGCACCATGTATACGTCGACTAAAATAAAATCAATAGTTTATTTTCTCAGCACAGCTTGTCAAAAACATTAACATAGATTTTGTCACTATAAAGCCATCAATGTAAATTATAGACCATCATAGTCACGGCCAATAATGATCAATCATCATTCGACTTCCCACGCGCCACAGCTGTTAACAGACGGACCACTTCTAACTCGAAAGACAAAAATAAACGTGACGTTACTCTTATGGTTTTAGAAGCTATTACCGGACTAACTTTTTTAACAAAAAAAATATTTTTTCGTAGTTACAGCCTATGTCACTACGGCTATGTGGAATACTTCTTATAGTTTCCATATTAAAGTTTTTTTCCGACGTTCGTAAGTGCATTGTAATTTGCCTAAATTGAAGAAAAAAATAACTTTTTTTTATACAATATAATAAAATAATAACACATTGTTCATTGTTAAATTGGCTTTTAATAAAGTAGATAAAGAAATCAAAAAGCCGTTTTGACTCAGCCGTTTTGAACCAATAAAAAAATTCACGAGGTAAAGTTGAAAATAATCTTCTTAGTTTCATGCGTCTATTACAAAATGACGGACCAGCGTGTCCATGTACACCCAGATTCAATATTGCAGAGACACATTATGAATGAATTCCTTCAATAATTTTCCAATGCAATTTTGAATCTCACTGTACAAAATAGTGATATCGGGCGCAGACGCTTTCTATCATCACCGGTATTAATAAATTATCTTTATTGAAGTAAGCTATGGCACAGTTTGATTTCCTTTACTGTGGCATTATTATTCCTACACATATCATAAACTTGTTGTTTTCGACATTTACGACATCGCACCGGATATTATAAACAATAGCATTAATTTATTCATAATTTAAACCGTTTTATTTCTAATATCGAGTTTTAATTGAGATTTAAGTTATTAGTTGTTTTGTTGTTGTCGGAAAATAATAATACAAATTATTATTTGTATAAAAAGTTTCGATGTGTCTTAAGAGACTCGAAAAAAAAAACTCGGAAAGAAAAAAAAACTTTTTGTATTAAAAAATATTGTGCCGTATATCAATGAACGTACAGTAAATGCAAAGCTTACAAGATTATAATTTAACGTTTTATATATTTATAATGCCAAAAATACCCACTGCATTAAGAAAAGCAGAAACAAGCTATCACTAACATTATTACAGAATTCGTAACAGAAAATTTGCAAGTTTAAAAGACCGCAAAGTTTTAGTCCTTTAAAAAGGACCGAATTCATTAAAGTTAAAAATACACGCCAAAAACCCTGGAAAGATAAAAGCGAGAAAAGAAAAACAAGTGCGCAACGCCCGTAGAAGTGGCGAGAAAACGTTACGAATAAGAAGAGGTACGATAGCCTGAATTCGCTCATTACTGCGACATAATCTCAAGACGTCACAGATTACATACTGTAAAACCAGATATGCCATTCTTATTTACCGAGGAAAACATTTTTTTAGCTTGGGTAAAAATGTTTTCGGTTTTTTGGATATCCAGATTTTTTTTGCTAAAGGCCGCATTTCTTAACCGATTTTCGTCAAATTTTATGAACACTGAGCAGATTCGATAATTACAGTAAATTTCGCTTCAAACATTTTTTAAAGGACCCAGCCAAAAATGCGTCTTAAGCAGGAAACCGTATTGTGTGATTGTCCTACGGAGCCTCAAGTTTAAGGGACTGATATAAAATGTGTTATGCGAGAATTGTATTAAATTTCATAGTACAATACAATACAAATACTCTTTATTGCACACCTCAATAAAATAGAAGAGTACAGTGCCTGATTGCTGCTTCCACCCGCTGCATTCTGGACAATGGTCTCTTCTGTTTTATTGCTGCTTCCCCATGTTGGCGTCGCTGCTCAGTCAGCAGTCTCGCGGATGTGTACCACGAAGTCACGATATGACTGCACTGGACCCATGGTGACGCGCGATCGCGAACGAGTCATCGAACTTGTAATTTAGTCCAAACTATATACGGGTAGGCGGCCAAAAAGATAGCAGGATCGCCATGTATTGCCCGAGGTTGGGAGATGTAAATGACACAACTGTTTGATGATAACTAACTTATACACCGTGGGCTGGAATAACCCGACAGATCTTAACCACGAATTTCTAAGACCAAAACAAGGAAAAAATATTATGTGACTTTAGGTCAATTTCGCCAAAAAAAAAATTTTTTTTTCGTTTTTCTTTTTCATTTTTTGAATGTGTATTGCACATGAAAAGCAAATGTTATTAATAAAATTATCACCTAAAACAAATTGGTAAATTTTTTTTTGTAAAAATGTAGTTTCTGCAAAGTTTTCCTTGTCACTTTGATATCTGTCAATAAGGACGTGTAAACTATGCCCAATATTGGCAACAATGCCTTTAGAAAGGCGTTTTGTAATGAGGTATAATAAAAAGTGTATTTTTTTAAATTGGTAATAACTCTGAAACTAGGCGTATTCCAGAAAAGTTTATAGGACGTTTTAGTATCTAAATATGATCAGGTATACACTGTTAAAATCTGTCTAGTTATATGGGCCCACGGTGTATATTTAGCTAAGCAAGGGTTTATATGTTACAATTAGTATGTATACATGAATATAGAACTATAGCTTAATTATTCTATCTTACCACTACACACAGATAAGCGAGGTATTAAGCGGGTTCTACTGTATATACAAGGTGTAATAAAAATGCTGGTGCTTTGTGGAGATGGCTGGCTTTTAAGGCCATAATTGGTATCATATTCTAATTATGAAAAACTCAGAAAAAAAAATTCTCAGTTGAAACAACATTACCTATCGCTCCCTTAGGTTGCCTTTTATATATATATATATATATATATATAGTTATTTATTTATATGTGTATTATATGTATGTGGGTATATGTATATATTTTTATTTAGTATCTATATGTGTATTTAAGCTTGAAATTAAGATGATTGTGTTATTTTTCTCCCTTTTGTTGATTGTGCACTACCATGTTCCTAACTCTTATTTCTAAATCTCCTACTACCCAAAGGTTGTCTGGTAGAGATCGCTTTTTAGCGATAAGACCGCCTGTTGCTACCTAAGTTAAGTGTAAGCTTTTTATTGTTGTAATTTTTTATTTGGTGCAATAAAGAATATATTATTATTATCATCTTTATTTATTTTTTGTCTCAGGTTAGTTTTTATAATATTTTTACAAAATAAAATATAAAAATACATCTACAACATACAAAAACAATAAAAACATTATTAAAACCTAACCTAGGGTGCCGCCGGCAGCGGAGCAAGGCCCAGGCTGCCGGTGGTTAGGGCCGCAGAGTGAGGAACCTTCGGACTATGCGCGCCGTGTCCAAGATTACCGCCTTCTGAATCTGACCCTTGATCCAACCACAACCTCGTAGCGAAAGTCTCTCAAGATGTTGGTCGAGACTCTTCGCTATGAGAGCGTTCGCAGAGACAACTATCGGTACAATGATCGCCGAATCAACCTCCCACATGGCGGTTACCTCGTGAGCCAAGTCTAGGTACTTGCTGGACTTGTCCTTCTCGGCCTTCACGAGGTTGTCGTCACATGGGACGGTAATGTCGATGAGCATGGCCCGGCGTTGCGGTCGATCTATTACCACGATATCAGGCTTATTGGCTACAATAGTCCTGTCCGTGATAATAGATCGATCCCAATAGAGCGTGGCACGACCATTTTCGAGAACTGGCGCAGGTGTGTACTTGTAGTACGGCACTTCGTGGTCCACAAGACCGTATAGGAGAGCAAGTTGCTGATGTATAATCCTGGCTACGAGGTTATGTCTGTGCAAGTACTTTATTATTATTATTATGCTCTTTATTTATTTTTCTTCTTAGTTTAGGCTTTTTACAATATTTTTATAAAAGTAAAATATAAAAATACATCTAAAACATATAAAAACAATAAAAGCATTATAAAAAACCTAAACTAGGGTGCCGCCGGCAACGGAGCAGGGCCCAGGCTGCCGGTGGTTAGGGCCGCAGAGTGAGGAACCTTCGGACTATGCGCGTCGTGTCCAAGATTACCGCCTTCTGAATCTGACCCCTAATCCAACCACAACCCCGTAGCGAAAGTCTCTCAAGATGTTGGTCGAGACTCTTCGCTATGAGACCGTTCGCAGAGACAACTATCGGCACAATGATCGCCGAATCGACCTCCCACATGGCGGTTACCTCGTGAGCCAAGTCTAGGTACTTGCTGGACTTGTCCTTCTCGGCCTTCACGAGGTTCTCGTCACATGGGACGGTGATGTCGATGAGCATGGCCCGGCGTTGCGGTCGATCTATTACCACGATATCAGGCTTATTGGCTACAATAGTCCTATCCGTGATAATAGATCGATCCCAATAGAGCGTGGCACGACCATTTTCGAGAACTGGCGCAGGTGTGTACTTGTAGTACGGCACTTCGTGGTCCACAAGACCGTATAGGAGAGCAAGCTGCTGGTGTATAATCCTGGCTACGAGGTTATGTCTGTGCAAGTACTCGGCCGTTAGCAAGATGAGAACAACCGGAAATTATATGCCTGAGTTACTCTCCAGGACGGCGGCATGCCCGACAAATGTCGACCGTACCGTCCTTCAGGATATATTTCCGGTAGTTATTCGTCATGATAACTTCGTCCGCAATTGCACAGGCAAAACCTTCGGTTTCTCCGAAGAGGTCCCCGAATCGTAACCAGTTCACCGACGCGAGCAGGTCCACGTCGGGTCCCGTGAGGGCCCTGTAGAACCGCCCGTGTAGCTCCTTGCTCTTCCATACCGCCTTGCGATCGTCGGTGCTTAGCACCACAGGTTTGCGCCAGTTCTCGTTTGCCAAGGAGAGCGGCGTGAGACCCTTATCTACTGCCACCACATCACGATGCATCCCACACTCGTTGTTAAGGAAATATTTCCTGAGATTGTACACCTCACGATTGTGGAGATTTTTGGCGTTTAAAAAGCCGCGACCTCCACACTTCCGTGGGATGTACAATCTCATAACAGACGAGCGTGGGTGAAGCATACGGTGTGTGGTGAGCAATAGACGGACTCTCCGATGCAGGGCATCCAGCTCGGTCTGAGTCCACCTTAGTATGCCAAAGGAGTATGTGAGTAGGGGCATCACCCAGGCATTGAAGGCGCGCACCTTGTTGCCACCTGACAAAAGACTATTAAGTACTTTTGTCAGCCGACTAAAGAAGCGCTCCTTCAACGCCTGTTTAATACCCACATCCTCAACACCCAAAGACTGTGACATACTAAGGTATTTGTAGGTTTCTGATTCAGAGATAGATCTGAACGTCATTGTCTCAGAAAGCTGTAAATTTGCTGAATTTACTACTTTCCCCCGCTGTACATGCATAACCGCACATTTATCAACACCAAACTCCATCTTGATGGAACTACTGAAGACTTCAGTGGTCTTCAGTAGCTGCAACAAGTCTCGGTTATTTGGTGCAAATAATTTGAGATCGTCCATGTACAGAAGGTGAGATATGACTTCACCCTCTCTCCGAAGCCGGCAACCTAGCCCCGAATCCTTCAGCAGAGTGCTGAGCGGATTTAGAGCTAGGCAGAACCACAGGTGACTCAGACTGTCACCCTGAAATATTCCTCGCTCGATCCTTATAAAGTCCTGTGGGCCAGGGGGGTCATCTCCACCTCCTGGTTGACGAAGGACTGTGGTCCACTGCCTCATACACGCGCCAAGGAAGGATCTTAAAGCTGTGTCAATTTTATACAGCTCTAAGACCCTCTCCAGCCATGAATAAGGCACCGAATCATAGGCCTTCTTGTAGTCAATCCAAGCGGCCGAGAGGGCCCCCCTGTTCCGCCTGACTCGTTGGCAAATGGTTGGTTATTATTATTATTATTATTATACCGATACTCGCCGCCTGCAAGCAAAATTGAAACTTATAACCGCGCACGAACCGTGAATCTTCTTTGCGCGATGACCGAGCTGTGAGTGTCGGCACGGGTTGTCACTTGACAAGTTTTTGTACCTACATATACCTACTGATTTATTATTTTTAAGATACATATGTAGGAATTACTAACGTTGATTCTGTAAACATGAAATTTTTAACCGGAAATAATATGTCTGATTCTCACGGAAGTAGGTATGCCGCAGCCGTATTCCTTTGAAAATCCTATATCGGTCAGTTCCTAATATTGTTTCTGGACAACCAATATTATATCTTTTATATGGATTAGATCGAGGTTTAGGTCTCGAAGCCCAATGGCCAATGGTGTTTTCAATTTTGCGCGAGCGCCACGTGACACGACTATCATGCGAGCCGAGCGGCAGCCCACTGCCATACGCCTGCCCGGGAGGCGCGCCGGCCAAATGTACCTAAACTGCGTAGTGAAACCCCCCTGATGCCGATACCAATTATGCCCTTAAACGGATCACTAGTAATTTTGTTTTATCCTATATGGAAGTATGCGATAATAGACAGAGGATTTAAGCGCCACTTATAGCGCCCAGGCCCTTTGGGAGTTCGTTGTGGTAATGCATTAGCATCCGAAGTAGTTTCTATGTTTATATCTTTTAATATGTATGTATGTATGTATCACTTTATTGCACACTAGCCTTTTCCCGCGGCTTCGCCCGCGTTTTATAAGTACTCAAAAAGGATACGATACCCATGTTGATTTTCAGACTTTGTGACCACGTTTGCCCCTTTTAAGGGTTGAATTTAAAAAAAACCTGAAACACGTGTTTACTCATTTATCGTTAGGAATACTCATGTGAAGTTTAGAATAAAATAGTCTAACAAATCTTGATTCGCCATACAAACTTTGGACCCCCATTTTACCCCCTTAGGGGGTGAATTTTGAAAAATCCTTTCTTAGTGCATCCCTAGACCTTATAGGGAACCTACGTGCCACATTTGGAATCTCTAGAACCAGCGGTTTGGGCTGTGCGTTGATATGTCAGTCAGTCAGTCAGTTTCTTGTTTTATATATCTAGATAAAGAATAAAGATAAACAAGTAGGTATAACATAAAAACAACAGTAACATATATAAAAGATATGCACAAAGGCGAGCTTATCCCTGATAGGGACCTCTTCCAGCCAACCCAACTTATTTAATACACGTGAGGTTGCGACCTTTATATTTGAGAACAACTAGTATAAACGCAGTACCTATAGTGAGTGTAATGTTGTTAACTCTTGTTTGTATAAACTATAGACAAAAACTACCGATGTGCCGTCGGAAAGTTTCCAAAATAGCGAAATTTTCCAGATATAAAAAAATCTGTAAATTTTCACATTCACAGATGTCTACATTTCTTAAATTTCCAATTTTCTAAATTACTTCTGAAATTTTCTAGAAATTTCCGAGAATATTTCTAATTATACGGAAAGTTTACGCAACTTGCATATCTGTAACCAAAAACCATAGGTTGACGGTGTGATGTATCTAAGGCGTTATGTAGTCTATGATTTCTTCGACAATGTCACTTAAGCACCCTATTTCTACCCCAGGGAAAACCATAAAAAGAGTTATAAATGTGAATCGGTAAAGTTCGCCATATTATCTGTGGTGAATAAAAAGTCTTATTTAAAGCGACTTATTCTCGAACATGCATACGACGTATCAAGATGATATCGATAATGTATTGATATCGTGCACTCGTTTACTCGCAGCTTAGATGTGTGTGAGCATGTTACGCTACGGTGCAGTCATCAGCAATAATATCTAAAACGACTTATTGCAAAAAATATCTTACACTTATTCGTAGAGCCATAAGCGTATTACTTATGTTTGCGGCATTCGTTGTCCAAGATACTTAGAACTGTATAATGAATATATTTTGATTATTCTTTACGTAAGTACGATGATGGTCACCGTAGCGTAGACACTTCAACGGGCGCGGCACCACATGCGGGTTTCCCTTTCAGTATCACCATGGACTAACCGTAGGTATTAAGGTGTTAAAGAACATAAAAGACCCCTCATAGTCAAGTCTAGGTTTCTTGGATCAGGGTAATTTAGACCGTTATGTCCTTAAACTACGTCCAAAAGAGAGGTATGGGTACTGCGAATGTCATCTAGCTATATATGTGGTAGGGCACAGCACAGGAAATGTCATCTGGCTCAAATCTGGAGCAGAGCCCAACTGAACCTTGCAGAAAACCACAGCCAAATGGCACTAGACCCTACTCATAGTGTTGTGTTCCTGCTGGTGAGTATGGTTGCCAAAGAGCTCAAAGATGACCCAAGGTGTTGACGATGAGGGACCCTCTTGTTCCGTTAGCCGTCAACACAGTGAATCCTCCTATTAGTAAAGAGTCGGCAACGCGCATGTGACACCTCTGGAGTTGCAGGCGTCCATAGGCTGCGGTAGCTGCTTACCATCAGGCGGGCCGTTAGTTTGTTTGCCACCGTCGTAGTGTAAAAAAAAAAACAATTTGAGCACGGGGCTGGCTACCTAATCCCATGAGTAGGCACTAGTTTTTGCTGCCATCTGACTTTCCAACCATGAAGGGAAACTAGACCTTATTCAGATTAGGTTCGATTCCATCACGACGTTTCTAACCTTCGCCAAGCGACCTCTTGAATTAAATTGATGATAAATTTTCGGTTCCGAATCCGTTTCTAGAGCAAACTAAATTACATGCTTCTCTTAGATTTAATGAAACTAATTTTCATGCGATTCGTTCGTCTGTTATCGAACTCGATTAGTTGGAGTCTCTGTTATTGAAGACTCTTGTTTGAGTTAAGAGTCCGGTAAAGATTTGTTCAGATTTCGCTCAACTTTTCGACACTATTTTACAGTAACTAATAAGACTACTATTAGTTTGTATACATATATATTGGAAGATCGTTTATTTTTAAACTGTATAAGTGGAACACTTTTTGATTTTATATTTCATTTATAAATAATTCACCTTAATCTCACAGCTGTTTCGTGATTTTTGCTTGGAGAGGTGAAAAGAGTAAGATTTTTATTGATTAAAATGATGTTAAACTAGTACTTATGTGAAATATATTAATATGTTGGAAAATGAGTCGTTTAAGGAATAAGTGGAACAGTTTTTTTTTCATTTCATACATATTTTTTAAGCAAGAGTATGTTTATCTAAAACAATTTTAAGAAAAATTGCCGAAGTTTAGCAGGTAGTTTTGGGAATGTGCTTAAAGTATTTCATATTAATTTAAATGTAGAAATAAACTTGTCTTTACGCTTTCATCAGGTAATATAAAACATATTGGAGGGCATGACAAATAATAATAAAAAATCAAGCGACAAGTTTGCACGAATCAACGTCCTCACTAAACAAGCTCTGCAAGAATTAAGTTTTAGGGTATTAAATAATAATAAATGTGGACCACAAGTATTTTTTTGCAATAACAAGACTTCAAGCTATCTTATTACATGCAATTCATGTGCGTTATTTCATTATTATTATTTTTTTTATATAGAATATATAGATCAAGACACTTGGAAACCTTATACATCTCTAAGTATAATTTAGAAATAGTATGTTTATTGTATACTAGAATCACTTAAGTACTTTTTTTTATATTTTTTAAATTCAAAGTTTGTTTCTCACTGTTGATGATGGATTATTATAATTTGGAAATTTATGTAGAAGACACAGTTCAGGTAAGAAAGTATATCAAACTTGTATGTAATTTATTTTCAATAGTCAGATTTGGACTCATCTTTTTTCTTTGGTATTTTTCTTAAACTATAACCTATTGTTGGTTAATCTAACCTTGGTTTGATATGTTTTCTTATAGAACAACGCACTTATATGTATTGTTTAGTTTTGATGTACTGTTGTTTTGAAAAAATAAGTCCCGCCGAGTTTCTTGCCGGACATAATTCTTCTCGGGTCAGAGGTGTAGGGTTAGAACCGGTGTAGTTTGATTTTTTTTCTCTCTCTTTTACTTTGACGTGTAAAAGTGCCCTTGTGGCCTACTTACTGAATAAATGTTTGAGTTTGAGTTTGAGTTTGAGATTAGCGATTTTCGTTTTCAAATCGTTACCGGACTCTTAATGCGATTACCTTTCCACGCTGCAGTTGAAGTCAAACTCTAGGGAAGGGTATCTAACTCTAGTAGTTAGCACCTAGATGTCGCTTACGGCTGCTATAAAGCCGATATAGGTAGATCAAAATAAATGCAAAAAGATGATTTCGTCAACTTCGTAACTTGACCCATAGCTTATTTAATAGGTAAAGCGATCGAGCCTGGGATGAAAAAAACATTAATATTTCCTTAAGTACTCATCAACTTAGAGTGTTTGTCCCAGATTTTTGCCACGATTCTTGGATCCATTCGGCAACTTTATCCCATAAATCGGCGAAGGCACTATTTTATTAACACGACTGACATCGGACCTTCCAACCCGGAGGGGAAACTAAGCTTCAGTGGGAGTAGGTCCGGTTTCCTCACGATATGTTCCCTTTTTTTAATATATTTATTTAGGATTACCAACAGATAATACATCTTACATGCTCTTAAATCTATGTTACAATTGAGGTTGATGCTTATCTAATTATAGGTAACCACAACTTAAGCCAATATCTTTTACTTACGAACATGCAGATCTTAAAATTCCTTGACCGAAGAGCGACTGATATTTTATACATAAGTTCCGAAGAACGTTTGCTACGAGCCGGGGTTTGATCCCGAGACCTCCGAATTGAAATTCGGACTTTTTACTCCCAGGCTACCTGATTATAGGTACTTTATATAATACTTATTACAGTTTTTGTTATATTATGACATCACTTTATGTTTATAATGTTATCTTTTAACAATATTTACGTTCTACTTTTAGTTTGTGCCGTAAAATGCCATTTTCATGTCGATAAATATTTACCCTACATCAAAGAACGTCTATAAAATAAGCACTCAATAACCTAGACGGGTTATTAAGTGCTAGACTTATTTTAATGGTAATCCTAGGATTTACGAGTCTACCCTTAAACATTTTTTATCACAGATAAAGGATTCAGAACAAATAAATTGAAAAAAAAAAGATTAATAACCTTTTAAAAACAAAACCACCGATTTAAACAAACAAAGAATACATTAAATCATTTGGAAGCGTCGACAACCCTATAATACATAATGAATTATAACGGTAATACGGAGCTAGGGTTGTAACAAAAAGTCGAAACCTTGGGAAGGGCATGCTACACATGGCCCGCGCATATATTCTGTCATAGTTAGATTTTATGGGAGGTTGTCACGCGAAGTACTTACTGGGTTTTGGGCGTATTCGAACCGGATTTATTGACGAGGGTTCCTTATCAAAACAATGTTAACTTTAGTTTAATTTTATTTAGATGTGTTAGGTCAATACGGTATCGTGGATGTGGGCATGAACGCCGCCAAACTGAAATGGGACTGGGCGGGGCACGTCCACCGAATGCATCCGGATCGCTGGGCCAAACTTTCCACTGGATCCTGCTGGACGGGCTTCGGGGTAAAGGTAGACCAAGACGGAGATGGCAGCACGACCTGGTCACATACAAGCCTTGGCCAGAAGTGTTGAGCATAGCAGTATTTGGTTTACAGTTTTGATGTTAAGTATTATTTCCCAATAATAACAATGTACGGTGACGTAAAATGTTATATTTTATTTATATATCTAGAAAACTTCACTTAATAATAATTTCAAGGTACCTATAAAACATGAAAACTTAAGGTCACAAAAATGCGAATTTAGGTCGGTGCGACAAATTGCAAATATTCTACGCAGTTACTACTAACTTCAACAAAACATGCCTGTTCAGTTTGAATTAATTGTAAATTGTAAAGTGTCCCACTGCTGGGCAAAGGCCCAGCAGTGGGACACTTTACCAGACTAATAGAGGTCAATATTGGCTACTTAAATTTTCATATGAACACCTTAGGTAATCTAACTAATACTAGTGCGTCGCATAGATAACTAAACAAAACTTCATGAATAATTAATACGTACAGCCCATTGAATGAAGAAATTTAAAATTTTGAACATAATAATTATTAGTCTTCAAGTATTATAATTTTTAAGGTCGACAATGCGAATGTGACACATGTGGATTTGGAGACCTCCATAAAAGCTATGGTAGCTGATTTCTATCAAGCGGGCTGTATGCTTGTTTTTCACTGTCGTGTTATAAAAAAAGACGGAGCTCCACTAATAATTTTTTTGAAAATTCAACCCTTAGGCTGTGTTTCCACCAGAGTTGAGCGAGGATGCGTTTGTTAAGCACCAATAGAATCACTTCATTTGTTTATCCTCGCATAGTGCAGCTCTAGGATTGGTTCTTAAAAAACACATCTCTCGCAACGCATCCTCGCACATCTTTGGTGGAAACACAGTTTAAAAATTAGGGTTGGATTTTCAAAGGTTTTAAGCAGAGTAAAATAAGCGTCTGAAAGCTTGACAAGTAACATCTAAATAATACAACAAAAAACAGTTGTTTATTTGGAAGTCAAAATATTAAACGCGCTTATTTAACATGTGCGGTATGAAACGTGCAAATATCATAATTAATTAGGTCATTACAAAGCCAGTTGAAATGTTATGAGAATTATTAATTCACATTTACATCTGTTTCACATACAAGATATGCGTGCGTTAATTAGTGATTAAGTCTCAATTAAAATTGTTTTATTTGTTATGGTGAATACGAATTCTTTAAATTTTGTTAAAAATGGTGTACTAAATACCAAAAGTAATAGTAATAAAAAATATTTTTTTAGGGTTGTTGATATTTACTAAAGGTATTTCTTAACGCAGATATTTTAAAATAGCAATAATGCCTTAAGGCCGTCAGTGACAAGAAGTCAAGTGATCATGTCCATACATTACTTACCTAAGTTTTATTAAGTGTATTTTAGTTTATATGATTTTCATTGTTAAATTTTTAAGTCTATTCGATATGCTACTTTCCTGTAGTTTCATCTGTATGTGTGCGTAATTCAAATACATCCTTTAGGTTAACAGTTAAAAACATTTGCTTTTGAAAAATCACTTATGCCCCCGATGGAAGATCAGCGTTAGCCCAACCAGGCTAGCATCATTCTGAGTGGTGACCATTTATTAGATAATAAATTATGTTAACTATGTCATGTTAGGTATTTGTTGATAGTTTTAATTTTTACATGTTTTTTTTATTTGTTTTTATACCCATTTGTGTACCATGTAACAATTGTGTAGCCACAAATCAATTATTTCTATTCTATTAAAAAAACACTCAATTTACCTTAAAATTATACTTATTTAATACTTTTATTTTTTTTACATAAAATTGTTTAAATGTTTTGTACTTTTGATAAAAAAAAAAACAAAACTAACTTACAACTAACAATAAAGGTAACGGACCTGCCCCCTGCGGAAGGGTGCCCATAATGCTGGCTACATTTCCTCGCTGAATCGCGATGCCGATTCTCTGCGCAAGACATGAGCCAGCCAGGGTCCCTAGCGTGTCAAGGAGCTTCTTTTTGAGTTCCTTAAATAAACTTATACATTTTTTTTATATCAAACATTAAAACTCGAAATACTATGTCAGTGTTTTAAAACTTCGAACGCATTCCTAAATCCGTCATACGCGTATTTTTATACCCTCAGATAATAATACATCAAAGGCTTAAAGTACGGAACGATAACACAGACCCAGATCACAACTGTAATTTACTTCACCGACTTTTATTTGATATAAACATGATATTTGGGATCTGACGTAAGTTAGGGCCATAAATGTTTGTTTTAAGGGTCCAATAACGGTTTTTAGTTAAGATTTATTCAATAGATTATGGCGTAAAATACAATATGTCCTATGTGAAGGACAAGATGTTATATGTTTTAAGGGGTCATAAAGGTTGTTTGTGATTTATCGATAAATAACGAGCATTAAAATACTGATTCGAGCATTAAATGTAAGACATAATGGGTTATGTTAAGTACATAACAATATGTATTTAGGCTGAAGGTGGGTGGAACTGACAAATCTACGAGTATTATCATACAAAATCAATTTAAACCTTGGCACTGGTTTTCAGTGGGGACCTAACTTATGAGCTAAAAACTTAACTAAACTAGTCATGGAGTGCTGACACATACGTCATCGAACGATTACAGAACATACATAAACATACAGAAGACCGGAAATCAAGAAAAAAAATTAAGTATAAAACAAAATAAGTAAGTTAGCAGAACCAATTAAATAAATGTTATGATATACAGACAAAACAAACAAAGAAACAGACAATATTCAAAAAGGGTCATATTTGATTTTATATGTTGTGCCCTCAACAGTAAGTTTGCAAAAGAGTAAGCGACATTTTAATTTGTAAAATATGAAAAGACAGATATGATTCTAACCAACAAATAAAACCGTCTATTAAGTTTTTCCCTAAAATCTCTGTAATCTCTTTGTGAATTTAAAAGGTCAACGAAAATTCGCATTAAAAACAATTCCCCTGACGCCTAAAAATCCCAGACTTATATTCTAGGCATACCATATCATCTAAAAATCCACTAAATTAATTCAAAGAATGCCCCAAATCTGTTATTTTAATAGGTTGACCGCTCATAAAATACTTGGATGAAATTGTCAATTTCGCAGCTATGTTGTTTGACATTTTCCACTAGGCTCCCGGAGTTCCGTACTGGCTTAATTACGGTGCTAACTTGCCTGGATGGTTTAGCATTTTTGTGGTTACCGTATGGTGCAGTGTAGATAAAACTACAGCGAACTTGATTTAGAAAATACAATTGAAAAGTTTTTTGATCCTGGAGACCGGTGTGAATAATGTCATTTGCTATTGATTTGATTTGACTTTGATGTGCAACAAGATAGAACTTATCAACAGTGACGTATTTTAGTTTTGAATCATTATTTTCTTGGTATCAATTGAATATCAAGTTTATGTCAAACGAAGATTGCTAAAGTAAAAAAAACAAACATGTTAGTAACATTGGTTGAAAGAATAAAATTCGTTTTGGTGAACAACGTTATTAGTTAAGTTTTATAAATTTTGAATAGTTTATGTAATAAAAAAAATTACACAATTTTAAAACATTAGAAAAACCGGCCAAGTGCGTGTCGGACCACGCATAATGGAGGGTTCCGTACCTTCAATGGAATAAGAACCAAACTAATCCCAAAAGATCGTATCTGATGCCTATGGATGGAAGAAGTTTTTTGAAGATGACTCAAAAATGGCTAAACCAATAATGTTCACAATAATTTTCGTAGAAAGTATGTAAACAGGCACATCTTCTCAAATTTTTTCATATTTTTTTAAATTACGGTTCAAAAGTTACAGGGGGACACACAATTTTTCTGACTTTTGAAGCGATTATTTCTGATAATATCCACTTAATCACAAAATGCCGAAAGAAACCTCGATGTTATTTTTAAAGGCCTATCGATTGATGTGCAACATGTTGATCATTGGTAAAAAAATTTTTTTGGAAATTTAGTTACATGTATGGAGTGCCCCTATAATTTTTTTTTTGCAATTTACGTAACTACATAACTTAGTAGCGGCATACAAAATACATATTATGTATACATTTTAGTAAGATACGTTTTATAGTTTCCGAGTAAAATGGCTGTGACGGACGGACGGACGGACGAACGGACGGACAGACGGACATGACGAAACTATAAGGGTTCCGTCTTTGCCATTTTGGCTACGGAACCCTAAAAACGGGTTAAAAAATGATAATACCTATAGAGCTAATAAACTAAGTACAGAGTATAGGCTAGGCCTGACAGGTACCCGACATAAATGTGCCAAAAATGCTGTCCGCGTTGTATTGCGAGCGATATTTGTTGCACCAAGTATGCACCGAAACTGGGGTCGCCAGTTTTATCCCTTAAGCACTGTTCTAGGTTTTTAATAAATGATAGTATTATTATAAGATATATTACGTTATCGAAATCGACCTACTGTAGGTTTCTTCCTACCTTATGGATTCAGATTATCAAGGTAAGCGGCATGCCAGACAATCCAGACATTCAGGTATGTTAGGACACAATGGAAATATTATTAGTGAATATTTAAAAGATGTTTTTTTTATTTTATTATTATAGGACAATCTTACACAAACCGACCTAGTCCCACAGTAAGCTCAATAAGGCTTGTGTTGTGGATACTAGACGACGATATAGATAATAGATGGATATTGATAAATACTTAAATACATAGAAAACATCCATAACTCAGGTACAAATATCTGTGACTAGCTGTGCCCGCGGCTCCGCCCGCGTGGAATTCGGTCTGTGTCAGTAAGCGGCTAATTCACCCCTAATTTCTCTCCCGCTACCCTGGAGGCGGAACTTGAAGTAAAGTTGACAGATGGATACGCTAGAGGACAGTAGTCTTAATAAAATATTTTACGATTACCACTAAATGAAACTACACTCAAAAATGAATACTTTTTTTTATCATATTTTTTTTTTGCACGATTTAAACGACATAGAGAGTAGTAGGTGTATATCGGACGATACAGGACCACTTTTGTATTTACACGTTCATGTCCACGGCAAATATCATCCAAATCGATCCTTCCGTCAAATCAGTCTAAGCATGAAAGGTAAGAAGAGGCGCAGTTGAAATTGGGGTGGGGGGGGGTGGGGTCGCAAATGCAGAAATGATTTTATTTCTATTTGAGGTGCACTTGGACGGGGACGGGGGTCCATGACCCATGCAAATTTAACTCCATCGAGTGTAGTGGCTACCCCCCCCCCCCTCAACCTGGCTGGGGATTTTCTTGACTTGGAAGTAGTAATCCTTAAGGGGTGATTTCCAGGATAAAAATGCAAAAAAACCGGCCAAGAGCATGTCGGGCGATGCTCACTGTAGAATTTTGTAGAAGCCGCCCTGTTACAAAACATCCGTTCAAAAGGTCGTTTATTAAGGGATATTTGGCGGCGCTTACGTCATTTTACTATTCGGCACTTCCTTTCACTATGCGTTTTTGACTGATAATTCAAAAACGGCTGAACCGATTTTATTCAATATAGTTTTTATTCAAAGTTCTTATCAGGCCTCACCAAATTTCAGCTTTCTAGTGCGAACTGTAACTGAGCTAGACCGCGGACAGACGGACGGACATGACGAAACTAAAAGGGTTCCTAGTTGACTACGGAACCCTAAAAAGAGATAAATAGTAGTTTATGTAACTGATACGTAATAAGGCCTAATTATGTACAGAAGCATACATAATTACCTACACACATATTAAAAATCCATTGAAACCATTAGAATGACCGCCATTACACCGCCATGACAAACCTTATTGCGCCGGCGGTCGGAGGGGGGCAGAGTTTCATTAATTTTCATACGTTTTTACCACACTGTTACCACACAGATAATACACTGATGTTACGTTACTGGTTGTAATAATGGTGGTAATTACATACGGTTCCGAACGCGGAATAGAGGATTTATGATATTGGTGTAGATCAAGATATTTATTCTTCAATGTAAGCACATTACAATGCACTAATGAACGTCAGAGAAAAATAAAATACGTGAGTGTCGTGGAACTCTCGATTGGATCGAAGTTATGTTATTTAATTTTATTTTATTTTTGACTTTTTCGTAAATTTTGTGATTTTTTTTTTTTGTATATTTATGAAATATTGGTAATATTAGTAATTTTGGAAATTTTGGAAAATTTTGGAAATTTTGGAAATTTTGGAAACTGGTAATTTTGGAAATTTTGGAAACTTTGGTAATTTTGGAAATTTTGGAAATTTTGGAAATTTTGGAAATTTTTGAAATTTAGCCATTTTCGACATTTTTGACTTTTTTTTACTTTTAGGTTCTCGACTTTTTTCACTTTGTCACTTCTCACTTTCACTTTTCACTACACTTCACTTTATTATATTTTATATATTTTTTATTTCATTCCATTTTACATGTTTCTCAATCGTATGGGTGTCGCGTTTTCGTGACGTGACGCATTTTCGTGACGGTCACGTGACTTTTTTTCGCCTAGCCATCCGCGAACCGTCCGAGAAGGAACTTCGTTCCAAAACTACCACCGGTTCTAACCCTACACCTCTGGCCCAAGAAGTATTATGACCGAAAAGAAACTCGACGGGACTTATTTTTTTCACAACAGTAATACATTAAGTATTAGATCTTAAAGATACAAAATAATGCGTAGTTCTTCAAGAAGACATATCAGAACAGCTTGAGAGACAGATAATGTACCTATTGTTTAATTATAAAGAAAAATAAACCCTAATCTGACTGCTTCACAAAACGTTTGATATGTTTTCCTACCTAAACGGTGTCCTATAAATGTTAGATAATTTTGTAGTAGTTTTTTGGTTTGGACCATGCAACTTTGTCCGTCATATATAGTCCTCGAACCTGCAATAACCCTTTGACATTCATGACATTTTCAAATATTTCTTAAGAGCGGGTAAAGGTAAATTTAAAGCATCGACGGGAGTTATAAATATGAACACCTTGACCAAAAAATTACAAATTATTTCAATACCAAATTTCATCTAAATACGTACAGCGGTTATTGGTTATTTCTTCCCCATGTAAACTTCCACCCCTTTTGCATCCGCTTAAGGGATAATTTCCCAGATAAGCAGATAAACAGACAAAAATTCTAAAAATTGTTGGAACGTTTTCTGTTATCGATTCTAAGTATCCCCAGCCAACTTTTTTTCGAATATATTCCATGAACAGACTTTCGACCCTCTTCAGTTTTATTATATGTATAGATAGTTTTTATTGAAAGTACCTTTCAGGCTTCACTTCCATTATTTTTTCCAAATTTTTTGTACTACGATTCTAATTTAAGGTGGGGGGGGGGGCTTTTTTGAAGATAAAACTATCCTTTATCCTTTCTAGAGACCCATACTATCTCTATACCAATTTTCATCTAAATCAGTTCAGCGGAAAATAAATTCCTCATACCAAATTCCAACCCCCTTTTCACCCCCACAAGGGTTTGAAAACTATCCTATGACGTTTCTCGAGACTCAAATTATCTCCATACTCATTTCGATTTAAATCGTTTCAGCGGTTAAAAATTCTCCATACAAACTTTTAACCCCATTTTCACCCCCACCAGGGTAGATTTTCGGGATTAAAACTATATATTATCCTTTCCCGGGACTCAAACTATCTCTATACAAAATTTCATCAAAATCCGTTCAGCCGTTTTCACGTGATGCGCGGTCAAATAAACAGACAAACAGACAAACAGATAAACAGACAAAAATTCTAAAAATTGTTGGAACGTGTTCTGTTGTCGATTCTAAGTATCCCCAGCCAACTTTTTTTCGATTATCTTCCATGTACAGACTTTCGACCCTCTTCAGCTTTATTATATGTATAGATAAACACACAAATAATTTCCCTTACCAGGATTCGAACCCGGGACCTCCTGCTTCGTAGGCAGTGTCACTACCGAGGCCGTTTTTTATCATAGTATCAGTGGATAAAAACTCAGGTTGTATTTTTGACGTCTTTTTTCCTCTGTTTTTGTTAGCGTGACGCTCGCCTCGATCTCAAATAACGCTCCAAGCGATATCGCTCGACGTTTCGCTATACTGCCCTAGTAAGCCGAATAGCGCTTTCAAATCTCAAAAAAAAGTTGAATGCAAATGTATACCCTACATTTTAAAGCACAGAATTCCATTTTAAAATGCATTTGATTTTGAAATAGCGCTTTTCGGCAACCAGTATACATCGGTTAGGCCTCTACCCAGAAAGGGGCCTTAGCTTAATAAGTTACTTTGTAATTTAACTAAATTGTAAACATTATTTATAGTTAAGGAAATAAATGCTTTATTTATTTATTTACATTCGTTAAAACAAAGCATCGCTTCGAGTTGGGTATTTTTTCCGTGACATCGGGTTAGTGTACGCCTCAGTGACAAGTAAACGAGTTGTGCTCTAAAGAATTGTTTGACCATGGCTGTTTTCTACTACCAAACCGCTCGCCGTCGACAGGACCGTTTATCCTTACACGCTCAAACCTAATTAGTCGAGCAGCGTGCGGTTTAAGAGGAATTTAATCCGGCGGCTGTTGAATGAGCTCCCTGCCGCGTTTTCCCCAAGGGACTACAGTACGAGGTTCTCCAAAAAAGGAGTGTACAGATTTTTTAACGGTCGGCAACGCGCATGTGGCTCTGGATTTGCTGCTTACCATCAGGCGGGCTTTACGCTTGAACGCCACGGACTGGTATTAAAAAGTTGTTCAGTGTTGCGACGAGCTTCCAAAAAAATTGAGCAGGTGCCGTATTCTAATTTTAAAATACATTGATAACACAGTCTATCTTAAACATAACTCCAATGTACAACAAATCAACCAATATTGAAGTTTTATTGGAGTTGTATCGGAATAATTTTGAAGCTACTTCTGATATTTCTGGTATTTAGGCGTTAGCTGTATTGCGTAGTTAATGCATTAGAGTTTTGTTAAGGTTTGATCGTATCTAAACGTATGTTAAAGTTAGAATGCGGCCCCAGCATGCACTGAGGCCACTGGAATATGTTTGGATTTGTTTGAAATGTATGCGGCGCCAGTCAATCTAATTTTGATAACCTCGCCCGCTTCGTTACTTCTGCCTACGACTGCAGGTACAAAGTTTGCTAACAATAAATTAGTTTTAACTTCATGCATTAACGATCATTCATGTGTAAAGTTTTTCAATTGTAATATTATTTAAACTCTAAAATAGTTCGTAAGTGCTGAGGTATTTCAATTTAAAATTTCTAACTAGAAAGCCACTTGCAAGCTAAATTAAATTTTGTGGAAAAATGCCGTATAAAGTTAGCAATGCTATATTAAAAATAGTTGGCACGATTGGAATATTTTTAAGACTCAACTGTGTCTTAGTTGTCGCATATTATTACTTTCGTTATGTTGCAAAGTATACAGCGACCATTTAGTATGTACTTAAAAAAAATAGTGACGCAAGCCGTATTGGCAATTAGACTGTTATTAGTGCAATAAAAACAGGATAGCCTCTAACCTGGCAGGATAGTAGGTATGTCACTTATTTTTACAGGCACGAATTAGTCCTGTGACGAATTCATCCCTATAAGAAATGCAAACAGGGTAATACCCGGAGGTCTGGGATTCATCCTACTAAAGAACCTGGGTTTCATTTCCTAGGACTAATGCGAGCAGTTGTCACTGGCACCCAGTAACAAGCGAGAAAAAGACAGCCTGGGTCGTGTCTTTTCGCTGTCAAACATCGGTTTTGTGAGACAGTGACAAGTCTGTGCGTACCTATAGGTACTATCTTTTCTATGCCGTTGGGAATACTTACTACCCACTCTCGTCATAAATAACAGTTGTAGTTGTAGTAAAACTTCAAAGAATTCGTAATCCATCAATAAAACGTTTTACAGAACGCATTTATTTTAGTTTCGTCGGCGGCATTTTAATTATTTAAAAGGAATGTGACTATGAATACACAATCGAAAATACAATTAAACATGGTAAATTCCATTGTGACCATTATCATAATGAACGCATATTAATAATAGTAATAATACCAACCACAGTTTAATTAAACTCATTTTAAAGTAAAACTTCATGCTAGAATATTGTAACCTTATATCAAACTCTTTAGATTTAATTTCCCTTGAATTTCCGATTCAAATTCCCAAATTCAAAAGGATGTATGTTATTGCTAGTAAAAGTTCAGACAATTGGCGTTCAATTTTTTACTTTAAACCTCTTAACATAAAGTCGAAAACGTATGCAAATTACCATTGTATACCTATATCTCTCATATTCCATTTGAATTGATTGCGTGAGTGTAAACGAGTCTAGTTTCTCGATACCCGATGTAACAAGACCCCGCGATCCATGGCAACTATACGTGCTATTGATCAACTTTATACGGGTTTATTCAAGCTATAACTTGCAAGTCGGATTACATTAGGGGCAACATCGTTTTCAATTAGAGAAGCTATCGGAACGTAAACGTTTAATCTATATTTTAGACCGGTTTAAACTAGCAATATCTCCCGGCACGGCAGTCCAATTGTAGTTTGCTTTTACTTTGTCCGAACATTATATGATATTGATACGAAATTTTAAAGCTAATCGTTCAACACGTGATACCCAATAAATGTTTAAAATGTGAAAGACATAAAGAAAACAGAATCCCACCAAAAATATTACATGTACAAAAATGCAAGTCTCGCGTCTCTCGACTTGGCAGGGCCAATGCCGTGCCCCCAGATAAAAGCAAGTCATACGCCTGAACCTCAAGGATATTCTTTAAAAATGGATTATAAATTATTCTTTAATAATAGCTGGACTGCATGTTTTTAAACTGGGACGTTCCACTCATACAAAAGTTTGTTATTAAATCAACGATTCAATCAACGACTTGAACCTGCATTGATTCGCCTTGCCGGGGCTCAATCGCTTTACCAATGAAGAATGAAGCAGAAAGATGAAAAAAAAAAGATGATTGAAGGCATCGAAAATTTCGTCATCTTAGTAACTTGACCCATAGCTTAATTGGTAAAGCGATCGAGCCTCGGCAAGGCGTATCGATGCAGGTTCAAGTACTGCTGGGTTGATTATTTTTTCACTATTTTCAATGTTTGTATTTAATTTACTAACAAACTGTCGCGTTCCCTTAGTTCCGACAAACGCCGCACGAACGCCTACCGCACTAATGCAACAGATTTCGGCGATTGGACATTGACAAAATAACTAAACATCCGTTCAACAAATGGCTCTACCGCACCTGACATACAATATGTAACAAAAATGCTGGTGATCCTTAATTATGAAAAGGTAAGAAAAAAAAATTCTTCCGGAAAAAAAATTGGTTTTGTATGGGGAGTCGGCCGGCTGGGGCGAAGTGTCCCATACAAAAAAAAATATTTGCGTCCAAAAAAATTTTCTCCTACTTTTTATTACTCGAATACGATACCAATTATGCTCTTAAACGGGTTACCATTATTTTTGTTACACTCTGTATATTAAAATCAAGATATGACCTGAATTTTGGAAGAACAAGACTTAGTATAGATACCATAAAGTTAATTTCAAACGTTGACTAACGGTCTCATTATGACCAAGGAATATTAAAATACGAGTAAAACACGACTTTCTCATTAAAAACTAAAGCCATGAAAAGAAGCGCAAAACACTGAATACTAGGTATTTATGTTTTTTAAAAGAAAAGCAAAAAAATTTTAAAGCGCGCAGAAGTTAAATTAGCGAATCAGATCCAAGAAACATTTTCCAGATGAACTTAAATTTCTTTCGAATAGAAAGGTAAAAGTCTTAATAGCTAGAAGCACTAACATTGAAGGAGTTAAGGGTGAAGTAATAATGGCACTTAAAATTCTGTTTTAAATATTTTTCTCGGAAGTTGTAATGATTTTAGATTTCTGGAGTTAGTTTTCTCCGCGTTTTCGGATTGACAAAAAGTTTGATATTAAAATAAAGTGTTTGTTACCCTTGGTTGTATACACAAACACTCTTAGTAAAAGGGCGATGTGTATATGTCACAGCCGGATAGTATAATCCGCCGTATTACATTACGGCTAGCCGTTTTAAAAAACAGGGCCGTTTTGAAATGCGACGGTTCAATGATTAGCCGGATTCTCATTGCGATACGTTCTTCAATAAGGCAGCCCACGTTTAGCCGCATAGTTGTCGCTTTCAAAATATAGTCTGGCAAACCATTTATTTTCTGTCAGTAGAAAAGCGCGGCAAATTTGAAAAATCCCGGCTTGGCAACACCTGTCTGAATAATTCTAAAATTGTGCATAATTTGTGTTTTGTCTGTGGCATGTAACTTTTTAATTTAAAAAAGTTAGTTTTGTTTACTTAAATTTTTAAGATTCAGGTTGCGTTTTTATTTATTAATTAATGTAATATATCATTATTTATTAATGTAATACCTGCCATCACTGTTTAATAAATGTACTAAGGATATTAATATAGGTACCTACTGCAGGTATAATAAATTATGCGTGATAAATGTGGCTTTGAGGTTATGCAGAGTTTTGTATTGAATTATCATTTTAATTTTTTTTTTTCATGTAGGTAAACGGTAAACCGAATAATTAAAGTGAAAAACTGGTGCCATATGAGGTCCAAGAACGTTTGGTGCATAGGATCTGCTCAATGTAATATTGTCACAAAGTAAGAAAGCGGTAAAAATCAAGGTTAACAACACCAAGTACCTACTCCGCTACCTTCCGATTGTTATCAAGCCTTTGTTGCTCTTCATATACTTACGCTATGTTTACAATAAAAAACACTAAAATCTCACGTGCGTTTTATTAATATTTGATTAATTATACACTTCGTACAATAAATATACCTGATGTAGTCCTAAAACGAACGAAGAAAGGAAATCTTTATAATTAGGAGTATTACTGAGTAATATGCATTACTCTTTTATTCGTATAGATTACTATGGTGTTAATCCTGTTCCATTCACTGAAAAGTTGTGTTTTCTGGTAGATACTCGTTTTTCTCGACTGGCCTTATGATTTAGCATTCAGTGTTTGTTAAACAAACTTTGTTTCATTTCAAGACTTGCGACTGCGACAAAAACTATGTATTGTATTTGGACCGCATAATTTCCACCTCCTTATCTTTTATGTCCTTTTTATATGTAGGTTATTTTAATTTCTTCGCACATTCGTATGCATTGAAAAATCATAATATAGATCAGAGTCACCAATTATATTATACAATTCAGAGTTACAATTTTCGAAATTGCTGCTGACGGCACTGACGTATGAAAGAGCACGGCCATTTTTGTTCGATGTACATTGCTGCTTTTCTATAGAGCTATGCTGCTTTTCGATTCGCCCTAGAGTGTTGCTATTCGCGTTCGTTGGCTGGCCAGACTATATCTAAAACCTAACCATCCTATTAAAAAAAGGCTAGTATTTAAAGGCACAACAAAAAACCTACCTATCCTGATAAAAAAAGACTAACCAAAACCTATGTACCTATCCTATTAAAAAATACTGTATAAAGTGAGTCATTAGCCGTCGATTTGACAGTTTTAACACTCGGTTTTGGATTACATTACGGCTGGCCGTATTGAAGAACATATGGCACCGAATACATTCCGACAGATTTTAATTAATTTAGTATTTTTATGTATTTACCTTTTTTGTAACAAATTGGATGAAAATATAAAAAGGTCATTAAGTGCAGATCCGTGACCAGCCTATCTCTCTGCAACTAAAAATGGAACAGGTTTACAGTAAATATAAATAAGTTATGTAATTGTGATTTTTTTTTTCGAATGATTGCACCAGTGTACACAAAAATCCACAAATACAGTCAACAAATAGCCGCGAAAACAATTACTTTAATATTCAACACCAAATTAGCATAATTGATTAATAAGGTTGCCGAGCTTTTGTGTGCCGACCAAATAAACCGCGCTATGTATGGCATTCTCATTTGATCTGTTAAAAATTTTCAACAGTATTAATTAATTAACATTGATAGCATAAATATTTAGGTAATAAAATGATTTAAATTGACCTAGGGAGACAACTAAATATGTTTTTAACACACTTGCTCGTAACCAGGTTTTTATTCCATCGTTCTCAGGCTTATAATCCTAAAGATAAAGATAAATTATATTGGTAACATCCGGGTACAAGTCAGGTACATACAATGTTGTAGTAGTAATAATAATGTAATTGTAATACATAATATAAAAAATGATCATGTCCATTTTCTATAAAATAACATTAATATTTTTCTTTACCTAGTTAGTGGTAATGTCATCATTTCACTAATATTATAGAATTTTTCTGTAAGTAGCCACGATTCTAGCTTACTTGGTGAGATGTTGCATCTCGTATGTTGTCTGGGAGGTTGTATATCGCAGAGCCCGTGACGTAAACCGACTGTTCTGACCGATGAAGCCTGTGAAAAGGTGCAACCACGCGGTCTCGGTGTGCATTGCTTCAGAGATCATGTGACGCTATTATGCCTTTTCGTTTAAATTAATTAATATTAGTGTAAGTGGACATCGCAAGTTGGAGGATTCCCATCCTTGATAGGGTTAGGATGCGTATGATTATGAAGTGGTCGTTAATCGGTTCATCGCTGCGGATACTTACGATGCCTCTCCTTCTCCTAGACATTAAGCAAGCGGGGTTTTCAACCGACTTCAAGATTTCTAAAGAGGAGGTTCTCAATTCGTCGGGATATTTTTTTGCTATTTGATGTAAAAATGTCCACTGATTATCCGAAGATGATTCTAAAATACAAGTAAAATCAGTTTACCTGGTTTATCGAGATCGCTGAGAAAGTCCTCCGTGTCGAAAGCGGTGGTCCCTAAGACCGCCAAGGCGAGCCAGGCCACGACTCGGCCATGCGCTCGCGGCCTGCACATGGCACTCACGCATTCACTGCACTACACTGCACTGACACTACACTTGAGTTTTACCTGCAACAAGATAATTTATGATTAGATTTTGTTATATTTTGATATAAAAATTAATACCTTTGAACTCCACTTATGTCTGATAGATATCTAAAGATAGATAGACCATCGGGTAAATCTTGTACGCAAGGCAAACCACAAATACGATAGTATAACGATATTGCGGGAAAAGATTGTAACAAAATGGATACAAAAAGTGCAGAATAGTTCAGAAACGTTTTTGATAAACATAGTAAAATAACTAATGAAGACAGATCACTTCGTATAGAAATACCTATTGATACAAAGGAGATCTGTTACCATTGTCGTTGAGTGTCACAGATAACCTCAACCACTAGATAGATCATAAGTACAACTCGAGGTCACCCCACATCAGCCCTCCCGTACTAATTTAGTATGAGAGCGCGGCGGCTTATTGCAATTGCGTTAACATTTTTGATCATTACTCATGTGAATTAAAAATATCCACAAAATCAAGTTATAATGACTAACTTGCATTGTTATACTACAAATGGTGTAGAATACTATTGAGATGTCCTGTTCGAATCGTAGAAATTAACGAATAAAATTGCGCTTATGTGTGGTGACCCCGTGCTCCTTGTAAAAGCGTAATGATGAGTAGTCTGTATAGTCTGTGTTGAGTGTACATTATAACTAACGCATTTGTAGTAGGTATTAGCAACCAGGCAAGTTAAATATTTATTTAACATGTGACATTTCAACTACCACCGGAATCAACAGAATTCACCGATAATCTCATGATTTACAAAATACGTGTTACATAAATAAAGATTTAAAAATTTTCCGGGAAATTATCATGTCATAGGTTATCAGTTTATTAAATAGCTCTTCGCACGCAAACATTTCAACCAAAATAAACTAATTCCGGTCCTCTGCCGCCACCGAATCTTCTTCGAAATTTCGTTATCTGCGTCTCGTTCTTTGACATTGACAAGTACTACTATAATGGCTAAAAGTACGTGCTAGGTGTTAAACAAACATTTTACTTGTTTAACTGTTTCCTAAGAGTGTCACTAGTGCATCCGTCTTCCGGTATTATAATTTAAAATCAAATGAGACTTACTTGCCCCTTTCCAGGTGCTCAGTCTCCAAATCAACAAATTTTGTACATTTCGTTTCTTCTACATTTTGTAGAGTTACGTAACTAAATTTATCTTTTTATCACGAAACACTAAAACAATCCTTGACCAAAACATACAATACTTACCACTGAAGTTCAATAAAAACTTCAAATGTAAAATACCCCGAAGCCTTTTACACGCAAAATCAATTTAAACATCTTCTTTACAAAGTATTAACTGAGAATACCGTTTTTATCAACGTCTTAAGCTTCCGCGGCCATATTTTTATCCGACTGCCAAGAAAGTGGTAAATTTTTTTACAATCGCATTTCCGAGCATTCTTACAAAACTTTTGTTTTTATTTCAGTAGTTCGATTGTTGGGAGTTGGAAACTATAATGCATTTCTGCTTTGAGCTGGTTTTATTATTTAGTTCGTTTGCAATAATCCATGATTTTATTTAATAAGTTTTGCACATAACTGCCGATGGAAGTGGATTGTTTTATTATGCAGAAACATTAATATTATATGCGAAAGTAACTCTGTCTGTTACCTCTTCAAGATTAAATCGCTGATATGATTTATATGATGAAGGTAGGTATGGAGATAGATACACGACGAAGGGTAAAGTGCAAGGAGAAAACGGAGAAGGTAGACCTATCCATAAGATGGGATTAATAATTGTTAACGAGCGAGAGATAGAGAGAGAGAGAGAGAGAGAGAGAGAGAGAGAGAATCATGGAGATAGTTTGAATTCCGAGGAAGGATAATTTTGTGTAGCATAAGTTCTGGGAAGACGGGTTCAAACCCGCGACTTTCGAATTGAAAACCACACGCTTTGCCGCTAGGCCACCAGCGCTTAGTTCCAATCGAATACATTCCTTTATTAACATTGGGTGCGATAATGAACGCCTTCAATGGCTCTGGAATACATAATGCCCTAATTTCCGTCTTATATTTATCACGTATTTCCTTAAAGGAATATGAAATATCTGAGCTCAAAGAGCTTTTCTGGAATTTCGATTCACGTGCCTTCTTATATCTTATTTCTAGATATTAATTTTACTCTCTCTCCTCGAATTTTACTGTCCTCGAGTGAATTTTCGTCCATTCTCTATGAACACGTCACGCTGAATTGCTATTGCAGTCTCAATTAAAATGTAATCTTAAAAAATACCTAAGTCGTAATCAGTTTCTACTTACACTTATGTTACGCCAAAACCAAAATAAGCTAAACAACAACTAAAAGCAAAATGACCTGCATAAAACTTAGCTGCCTTAAATCGAACATATCGACCTCGTTTTAACAAGTGACACATTTGTCAGCCCGTTAACACGTCGAAACTTCAGTAAACGGAAAACATCCCCTCAATAACTTGACAAACAAGCCCGACAACACTTGAAAAAAATCTCATGAAACTAAAAAGAGACATAGGCTGTAGGAATTGCCACAAAGAACGTTACCATAAAACCAATGTGCGACCAAATATCTTATAGAAGCTTACGTAGTGATGGGTAGTGCTGGATGGTCTAGAAATTTTACTAAGTAACGTGATTTCCTCTTCACAGCACCACTGATGAGCCTGCTAGTTTCTTATTGTTAAATCAATCTCGGAAAACTTCAAAATTCCTCGCCCTATTGCTCTTTGAATGATTTTAAGCCATCGTATAAATCCCATTGCAAGCGTCTTCCCATTTACCAAATCTATGTTTTTAATACCAAAAATAAATGTTACCAAACCATGCTCTTGAACCGCATTAAATAACCTCATGAAATTTTAACACCAGACCGGATACCAAGGGTTTTTCAAACGAATAAATATAACATCAACAGAGCGTAGAAATTCGCTTGACCGATTTTCAAAAGAAAAATATCCCAAATATCCGGTATCCCATCCCTACAGATTATCCTTGCGATTTGTATTCCCGGCGCTGATTCCGGTACCCGCTGTCAGGGCCGCCTGTCACATGCCTTCCTGTATATTTATTTAGATACCGCCATTAAGTGGTTGGAGATGACTCGACTTTTGTTAAGTTCGAGGTTTTTTGCCAAGTTTCGCAGTAAAAGCTGGGATTTAATTTTTAAAATTTGGGTCTTACTTTTTACTGTTTCGCGGAATTTTGTGTTGAAACTTGGTGTTGTTATTTGTTTTAAGTTGTTTTTATTATTTATTCATAAGAACTTTTATTACACCATATTTTTGGTGCCCACATAAATTATGAACATAATGTCGTAGCAAAAAAATATGTTGTTTTGATAATATTTCATTAGTTATTAAAATTTTGAAGGCGAATAGATCATAAAATTAATGTTTTTTTTAGTTAGTCAATTATCTTAATAAAGTAACCACTTTTCAGTTATTTAAAATTAGTCAGTAAATATTTTTGTGACCATCTATTATTGTAGTTCACCTTAATCGTGAGATGCATTTTGGAAATTTGGGTTACCCTATACAACTTACACATAATTCTTGTTATATCTTATTATACTAAATAAACTAAGATAGGGTGTAATCATTTGGTTTTACTTATCATATTCGTAGTATGTGTTTAAACATAAAGGAGATTACCTACATACCTATACAGTCTTTAGTATTCGCTTACTAGTCCAGTGGTTTCTTATAGTAATACCTCTCTTCCTCCTAGCGTTTTTTCCAACTCTATTCATCCTGGGGTCCGCTCGACAACCTAATCCCGGGAATTAGCGTAGGCACTAGTTTTTACGAAAACACCTTCCATCTGGCCTTCAACTCAGAGGGGAAAATAGGCCTTGTTGTGATAAGATCCGGTTTCCTCACAATGTTTTCCTTCACCGAGAAGCGACTGGTAAATATCAAATGATATTTCATACATAAGTTCCGAAAAATTCAGTGGTACGAGCCGGGGTTTGAACCCACGACCTTCGGATTGAAAGTCTGACGTCTTACCGCCAGGCCACCAGCGCTTTTTCTCTTAATTCTTTCTTAGAAAAATTCCATGACTTATAATGAATGTCATGCTCGAAATTCCAAGGTTCTACTAGTATATGTATCTTCCGACTACGCGTGTTCTATCAGTCACCAGATATTGTATTTATTTTATATATATTTAGTTCCTATACGCACAAATTATATTTGCCCTTTCTTGCCATTATAGGCTAACCTGATTTACCGCTTTTTCCCATTTCCCCAGCCTAATTGCGGGTGGAAAACTTGCTGTAAGTTTTCCACCCGCAACAAACAAAAGGACTGCTCCATTAGTTGTTTATAGCTCTTTGCACTCAAGATCATCCGTTGTATAACCCGGCTATTTCTAAAAGGCATCAACATTGTATGCCCCTCTAGCACACTTAGTGCCTTTTTAATTCAGTAGTTACAGCGGCGATAACAAAAGCCGCATGAACGGTCGAGATTCCTAAGAACATAAGCTGTATAGAGGTGATGCATAGCTTTTGGAGGTAGTTAGCGTCATATTGGGGTAAAAATGTACGGCTGCCAATATAGCGGAGCTCGTAAGAGGGGAGTTTGTTCAATTTTAAGAGCTTGAGAAGTACTTGAAAAGAAAATAACAGAATTTATGTGATTTTGGGGTCGTAATGGCTGGTATTTGATAAATAAAGACATAATAGTCAAAAAAGCTAAATATATAAAGCCTGACCAGAAATATATGATTACTGTCAAGAGGGCGCTATTACTCTTATTTATATGGCAACAGTTCAGTATAATCATAGAGCGTAGTATTCTCTATGGTATAGTGACATCTTTATTTGTTTACCTGTCAGCTGTGATGTTAATTTGAAAATGTTTCAAAGCTAAATATTTTCATTTCCCGAGCGTATTATTTACAGCAGTTTATTATATACACTATTTACAATGCTTCGCTCTTGACTATGGATAATTTAGGGATTTTTTGTCGATTATTATTTAATATTTAACACTTTATTATTATTCAAGTAAACTTTAAAAAGTAAAAACTTTCAGTGACAGCCTATCATGCACTCACACATGCATAATCACACTGTCATTAAAATTATTGCCAGTGGAAGAAATTAGTTCCAATGAAATTCCGCAACATGGCGCATGATCATATATTTATGGTCAGGCTTTAAATATTTATAGGGTGACATGAAACGATATTCTTGTATGTTGCTATTTTTCCTTCCGGTTTCTGGTACATTTTTTGGTTTTTCCTGTTATTTTGTTTTAACCTATTCTAGAAAGAAATTGACCGAGAATATCCAAGTGGTCATTCGAAATTTACGAACAAGAGACGCGAAGGAAGAATGCGTAAAATTTACACAGCTGCTCGTACAAAAACTCACCAAAATATGTTAATTTCGCTCTGCATTACAAAATCACATAAATATTCAGACTTCTTTACATATAACAACAGTGGAATTGGGAATGTTATGCTTCCCGGCGTGCGTTGCTTAGGAAAACGTTTGGTAGATTTATTTAGGGGAAGGCCTTGACTTGAAGAATCTTTCTACTTCAGCTGTAAATGTTCACATTGTTTCTAAGTTTTCCTTTGAGTAGGTTGCAGATAACAAATATGCTGGCTTTTTTATGATTTATTTTGCCGTAGTGAGAGTGTTTGGGTGATAAATGTATCTACGTGATAAAGCAAACGTCACTTGTTGACACCACGCGATTGAAAAAGACAGACAATGACACGTAAAGTTTATTTAATCTTTATAAAAGTAACGGAGTCGTTAAAATAAAAGGATTGATATTATTTCCATAATTTGTGTGTTATTTTACTTACATTAAAGTAGGATAATAGTTATGTATAATAGCCATGATTTATTTACGAAAGCTACTCGAAGGATGACAATTTTTATTATTCTTAGTCGGTAAAATCATGGTGACACGGTTTAAGAGTGTTTTATACTGTTTTTGTTTTAATAGTATAATAAATAGTACCAACAATAATCATAAAACAAATAGATTCTTAATCCCCACTAACGATTATGACCTCAGTTTCTTGGGGCCACAAAAAGTGACATTATCGCCGGTAGAGTGAAATAAAAGTGCCCCAACACCCACCCTTGAGGCATCCGCGAATTTATTGGCTTTACTAGCAAATTTTTGGGGTAAAAACGAAATGTGTGAAGATCATGGGGTGCGTGCTAAGGGATATCGAAAGGGGTGGTCATTTATTTTAGTTGTCTATAAAATGTCTGAGGCTATTTTTAATGGCAGGGTACAAAGATTTTAATAAACTTTCTGAGCAGGGAGTTAACTACCACTCACGTTATAAAATGTACCTAAAATTTAAACAACATTTATGTTCCTACACTTTACATTAAAATACACTTCTTAGAAAACATCCTTTGTAAAGTTCTTCCACATACTTTACGAGAAGTTCATTTACCTACATAAATTTGTGATGTGAAATTCAATTAGGAACTTTAAACGTTTTGTAACCACTCAAATAATTTAATATTATGTCTTGTTTTATTTTCCTTTTAGACTTTGAAACTATTATAAACATATAGACCGTATATATTTAAATCACTTGTACCTTAAAAGTGCATTAGGAATTATTATAAAAATATACTTTTTATAAGCTACCCAGTTCATGATGTTGACAAGGAAGCATATTCGAAGAAAGATTGGTTCAACATCAATTTGATATTAAACAATTCTATTTTTTATTTCATTCAACGGAGTTGAATGTCCAAAGTGACGCTTGGCGTAGATATAATATGCAGATAATCCTTTTCTTCTTTCCTATCGGTTTAAGTTCACGTCAATTAGATAATATAAAAAGTTGCTTAACATACCGACAATATGTCTAATTAACGTCACTGTCTAATGTTTTGGTAACATTTATCAAAATTTTATTTTTTTATACAATGATATTGGCAAACTAGCATAAGTCTGCCTTATGGTAAGCAGCTACTTCAATATATGGATGCCTATAACTCCAATTCAACTTGTCTAAATGTCACTTTGATAACCAAGATCAATTTGATAACAGTATCAAATAATGATTTTCAAGTTTGAATACCGCTCGAATAGAAAATGGAAGTAAAAAGACGAAAAGAATCCAAACAACTCATAAAAGGCTGCATTAGTAGTCTCCTCAGTACATCGACCTTCAAGCACGTAATTTTAATATTGCTTTCCTTTTAGTATTAAATTTTCCCCGCGAGCGAAGACATTCAAGGACACTCGGGTGGAAAAACTTTCGTGAAAGAAATTTCCAAGTCGCTGTGCATCTCAATTTTTACAGTCAGCGCCATAAGAAGCTTTGGTATATGTTTGGAATTACCTTCACACTAGGGTGTTGCTTATTTTCATGTTTTTTTTCTAGTGTCATACCAATCATTTATTTATCAAAAATGTAAAATGCTTATTTTCATATATTTTCAAATTTTCTTGGTCTCATCCTCTGAAACTAGTGTCTGACAAAAAAAATAGGTGTAGATTTTTTTAAATTTTTAAGCATGTTTTAGACGCTACCGCGTTTTGGAAATTCGGTACCCCCATACAAGGCATTTTTTTCTATGAAATAACAAATCATGGCGTGTTAATACGTTACTTGAAATTAGAGATCATTTTGTCATTTAAAATAATTTTTGTTGAGGTTTTTGCTTGGTGTCGCTAAGTAATCTAACAAATATGGAAAGTTATAGTACAAAGTACCAACAAAACATGGGTAAAACATATTTTAAAACACATGATGTTCTTAAACTTGTAAGAACACATTAGTTACATCATGACATGACTTATTATTAAATAGAAAAATATTGCTTTGTATGAGGGTACCCATTTTTAAAAAAGCGGTAGCAATGCCTAAAAAAAAAAGGTCTTGCCAATTTTTTCATATCAGAGACTAGGTTAAGGGGGTAAGAGCCAGACAAATTGAAATTCATGTATATAAGCAATACCCTACTTCACACGCTTTTATTGCCTTAACAATAAGGTCGTTGCAAGATCAATTTGTACACCTTATAGCTACTCTTGCTGCTGACTGTACTGAGGAGTTTAGAATTAGGTACGGAATAGTTTTGTCAGACAAAAGTTGTTTCAGAGATTGGAAACATGTATTGTAGTGAATTTTCCTCTGGATTTTTTTTACTATTTAATTTTTTTGGAGCATCAACAGCAATACAACTAATAATACAAAACTTAAATAACAAAGAATAAGCCGAGAATAGATAAATAGTACATTACTACAGAGGCCGGGAAGTAGGGGGTTGCCGGCCAAGTATGTATATATAGATATTCACGAGGCTGGCAACCCCTTTTCACGCCGAGGTATGTATAGTGCTTTTCTCAAACATGCAATGAAATAAATAAGATACTTATCAAAATTTTTTTCGGATATAGGTAAGGCAATACTCGACTGGTAAACTTATATTAATAATATAATGTATGTTGTATGTACTTCAAACACCTTCGTACTTAGGTTTTTATCTAAAATGATACAATAAGTTCAATAAGCCACAAAAGTTCAACCAAAATTTGCATTAATTTCTAGAAAACATGTTACACCAACGTTCCCACTATTACGACTAAGTATATGTTCATCTTGTTATTAATGAATTATCGTATCAACAAACTACAACCTAAACATTAATTAGACTTACCACGTAATCAAAAATATGCGTAAAAACATTCCGTTATGAAGTCTGGATTGCTAAATTCTGACTGCATTTCATTGTCACTGAACGGCTTTTAAAAATGTATAACTATTACGTACGTTACATAATTTTCACTTGCATTTGAACAACATCTAGACCTAATTCACTTTTGTTGTATCTATAGCCAAATTATTATAGAATAAAACGAATCGACATTATAATTTACAATAATATACGCAACATAATAAAATATTGAGAATGTTTTTAAATTTTTCCCACTAAAATACTTTTTTTTTACAGTATCTGCGCTGTTCGAGAGGTTGCACTTAAGGCCATTCTACACGAGTTAAAATTACGAAGAAAAATGTACATGGTGACTGAATAAATTCAGAACGTTACAAATATTGTCTATGGTCTCTGTTTATGCATTATTATAGAGAACATTCTTAAGAATCAGAAACCTCCGAATTTATTTCGTAACTATAGATTCCAATTCTTAATTTCAGCTCATGTGTAATAGCCCTTGCTGCTAATATTTTAGCTTGATAACCAACCTTTCACGAAAAAAAAAAAAAACAAAATCAGCTGTTCCTATAACCGGTATTAGACATAACAATTTGTAGAGCCCAATCTGTCAGGTTGGGAGGTGTAATAAAAATTAGGGCCCTTAGGGAGCTGAAGGAGGGTTAGGGAGAGGCAGGGTACACAACAGATTGGGCCCTACAAATTGCAACGTCGAATACCCGTTTTTAATCTGCCTCCATCTTTACAATTTAAAATTATAGGAATTTGTTAATAATGTGTTATTCGTTATTTTCATTTCGATTTTATATATAAACGAAAGTGCAAAATATATCATATTGTTTATTGTTTTTTTTTATAGGCGTAAGTAGTGGCAGAATGTCAAACGAACCAAAAAGTAAATATCACTTATAGCCTTAAATGGCTGAACGCCATGATCCTGTGCCACAAATATATGTGGAATGGAAATTAAAAACCGGCCAAGAGCGTGTCGGACCACGCTCAGTGTAGGGTTCCGTAGTTTTCCGTCCGTCACAGTAAGTGTCCCCACTTAAGAGTTAATAACACCGCCATGTAGGATATGATATGAGAGTTCCAAGTACAGCGACATCTATCGGCAAATTAAGTAAACTATTGCGCGCGAGCTTAAAGTATGGAAGATTATTTTTATGGAATAATTCTTTATTGCGTGAACCGATTTTCACCGTTTTTACTTTATTTGAAAGCACGTCATTTCATTGTAATTTTGTAGAAATTACAGGTACAATAAACACCTGCTTATACGGTTAAATTACAAACTTAGTTCAGAAATTATTTTGTAATTTTTTTTCAAAAACTATTCATCCTATCAAGTTCAAAATAATTTTCCTAGAAAGTTTTTATAAAGTTCTACTTTTGAGATTTTTTTCATATTTTTAAAATTTATGGTTCAAAAGTTAGAGGGGGGGGGACGCATATTTTTTTACTTCTGGAGCGATTATTTCCGAAAATATTTACATTATAGAAAAATGATTTTAGTAAACCCCTATTCATTTTTAAATACCTATCCAACAATATATCACACGTTAGGGTTGAAATGAAAAAAAAAAACACTCCCCACTTTACGTATAGGGGAGGTACCCTAATAAAAAAAAAAATTCCACTTTTTATTTTACCACTTTGTCGGCGTGATTGATATACATATTAGTACCAAATTTCAGCTTTCTAGTGCTAACGGTCACTGAGATTATCCGCGGACGGACGGACGGACGGACGGGCAGACATGGCGAAACTATAAGGGTTCCTAGTTGACTACGGAACCCTAATAAGAGGCACTTGCCGGCCTAGGCCTCCAAATTTGTATGAAATTCCATTATCGACCTTTCGTGAAGCCGCACCTGAAACGTGATACTTCGCAGCCTATTATAACGAACATAACATCAATATTTCATTGCATGTTTGAGAAAATTATATTTTCGTCTTTTATTTACATAATTATAACTCCCGGCGACTTCGTACCGCCAACTACTTTTTTTTTCAATATTTTCAATAGTTATTCGGCGCGGAGATAAATCCAGAAAATCAAACATTATTAAAATCGATTCAGCTGTTCTTGAGTTATTAAGGGGCTGACAACAGCTAAATTCCCTCCCTATCCTTTTCAGCGCGAGTGAAAGAGAAACGATTGTGTTACGATTAGTATGGGAGCTCATTGCAAATTTTGCAAAATGATGAATTAAAAAAAACTACGCATTAATTGAGAAATATAAAACAACGAAGTTTTTAGTATTAGTGCGGTCGAATTTTGGTTTTTGTCCTTAGTTACAGACGTATAAGTCAAGAAACTAAAGACATGCGACTGTTTAAAGCAAATTTTAATACGTACCATTGGAATTATTTTCTATCGAGCCGATTTCGTCCAATCGTGTATCGGAATCAACGAAGTTTTTTCAAGTATAACGAATAATAACATATATTTTTTTTACTTTCTCGAAACAAGGAGTTATAGCTAAAACAGTTTTTGAGTAAAGTCAATATGAAGGGTTTTGTCAGCCTTTTAATGGTGTAACCGACACGACTATGTTTTATAGTACTTATTTCATTAATCTTCTACCTCACATACAAAAAAGCATTTTTTTTATTCTCAAGTCACGGAGATGTAATTAAAAACAAACAAGCGATGTGTGCATACAAGCTAATAAAAAGCAAAATATTATACTCAGAAATGTTACCTACTAGATAACGTGTTTACAAGGCGTTTGCCATGCCCCAAAGGAATTATATAATTATAACTAGCTTCGCGGCTTCCCGCGTACTAAAAGTACTAAAAAAGGAGGTTCTCAGTTAGACTCGTATGTTTGTATGTAGGAATGTATGTTTGTCCGCGATCATCTTGCGATCCGCTGAACTGATTTAGAAGCGGTTTTCGGAAAAGTATTCGTTACATTCTGGAGGTTTCGGTATACCACGTTTTGAAGACGGCGGTTCCCTCATTTTTTATTTTAAAGAAATTATTGCAATAATTGTTTAATTGTTACGCCATCAACGACTTACTACTGAGAGATTATGATGAATACAGATTTCTACTCTTGAATAGAAGCTTTTCCCCGCGACTTCATTTGCGTGGAGTTAGTAATCCTTTTTACCCGCTTAAGGAATGACTTCTGGGATAACAACTATTATATATCCTTCCCCAGAACGCAAAATATCTCCATACCAAATCATCTAAATAGGTTTAACGGTTATTAATTTCCCATACAAACTTTCAACCCCGTTTCACCCCCTAGAGGGTTGATTTTCGAGATAAAAACTATCCTATATTGTTTACCGCGACTCAATCTATATAATATGTACCAAATTTCATTTCAATCGTCTGTTCAGCGGTTAATAATTCGCCATACAAACTACCAACATGTTTTCTACACCTCTAAGATTGATTTTCGGCTTAAAAAATATTCTATATTGTTTCCTGGGACTCAAACTATATCCACAACAAAATTATCTAAATCGGTTCGTGGTAAAAAAATCTCCATACAAACCTCCAACCCCCATTTCACCCCCTTAAAGATTGATTTTCGAGATAAAAACTGTCCCATGTCGTTTCCCGGTACACAAACTATCTCTATACCAAGTTTCATCTAAATTGGTTCAACGTTTAAAAATTCCCTGTACAAACTATCAACCACCATTTCACCCCCTTAAGTGTTGATTTCGTAATCAGCGACCCGATAAACCATAGAAATAATACCCATGTTGATATTTAAATTTTGTCACCACATTTCCCCCTTATGGGTTGAATTCTCAAAAAAGCTGAAACACTTGTTTTCTCATTTATCTTTAGGAATACTCCTGTAAAGTTTCGAATAAAATAGTTGAACTAATCTCGTTTCCCATACAAACTTTGAACCCCATTTCCCCCCTTAGGAGGTAAATTTTTAAAAATTATTTCTAAGTGCATCCCTATGCCTTATAAGGAGCCTACGTACCACATTTGGAATCTCTAGAACCAGCGGTGCGTTGATATGTCAGTAAGTTTCTTCTCTTATATATTTAGAAGAAGATTGCAATTTGGCACAAATACTTTCAAGAATTTTGATGTCCACAATATTAAATTTCAAAATCGATGCCATTTTCTTAATTAACGTCCCAAAAAATCACAAAAACGACATTTAAACCCCATTGTACCCTTACAGGAGAGATGGTATTTCACGTCCGCCACGTCGGATTTTAAAATCGTTGTTATTTTCGTAATCAACGACCCGACAAACCATAGAAACAATACCCATGTTGATTTTCAGACTTTTTGACCACATTTCCCCCTTTTAGGGGTTGAATTCTCAAAAAACCTGCAACATATATTAACTCATTTATTGTTAGAAATACTTCTGTGAAGTTTCGAATAAAATAGACTAACTAATCTTGTTTCCCCATACAAACTTTGGACCTCCATTTCACCCCCTTAGGGGATGAATTTTAAAAAATCCTTTCTTATTGCACCCCTGGACCTTATAAGGAACCTACTTGCCAAATTTGGAATCTTTAGAACCAGCGGTTTGGACTGTGCGTTGATAGATCACTATGTCAGTCAGTCAGTCACCTTTGAGTTATATATATTTAGATATATTTAACTAGCACAATTATAAAAAGCTACCATTAAGAGGGGTTGGGCTGCGATCGTAAAAACTAAATACTGTATGGTTTTGATTAATAAAATATAAACTGGTTAGAATGGACCTGATTTATGTGGCTACGGATAAAAACTTTATACAAATAAAGTGTATTCTTTACAATAAAAAAAATATTTTGACATTATAAGACAATAAATAGTACTTGGATATTACTTTATACTAGAAATGGGTGTTTGCATGACACACAATGACTTAGTTCTACACAGTTAAAGTTGCGGCCAAAATCAAGTGTTGCATAATGCACTATCTAAGGGAGGTAATCTAATTTACTCTTACTATACCGACTAACACGTACGATTTTAACGCTGCACGTGTAAATTAAGCTTACAAGTAGGAAAGTTGCTGTAAATATAATGTAATAATAACTGAAAAAATAAGATAAGAAACTCTATTATCTGCACCCGTTAATTAGAGACGTGTTTTGCTTCATTATTTTAGAGAAAATATTAAAGTACAAGTCTTGTGTTAAATAAGTTAGAATATTGTTTTGAGGTAGAAGTTTAATTCAATACAGTAAGCTGACAGCTATTGCCATACAAAGTTCCTTTAAATTTATGGCAGGAGCTGTCAGATTGTTGTATTCAATTAAAAATACTAATTTAGTAAACTATAGTAGTCTGCCTCGAACGGAGAACTCGCGATTTACCTTACAAACGAAATGACCAATATAAAAAGATCCTTCTAAAGATTTTTTTCGCTTTCTAATTACGATCCTACTCATATACGAACTGTCAAATTATATGTATCTCTGCTACAACCTCAACAAATTTCATAAATATCAGAAAAATGTTACTAAAATTATCGCGGAACAAACCCTCAAAATCAAAAAGTCCTCAAAATGCCCAGACGTCCCAGTAGCCGAAGTTGTTTGTAAGAACTTCACTTCGCTTACGCTCCGCTCGTTCGATAAAGTCAGTTTTCGAGTTGATTATTCAAAACCACCCAATATCAATATATTTTACATTGACACGATGTTTCGTCTCTAACAAGCTGTTTAAGTGACATGCCTACCGCTTCTTCACACGCGATTCCTATTTTGATTTAGCAGTTTACCATAAATACTTAAATTAAAATTTCAACCTTATTTTTACAGGGATAAGATTACTTTTACAAAAAGCTGTATATGTTTATATTTATGTCATCAAAATAAACAATATTTGATGTTATCAGATGCTAGTTTGGATGCAACTTTGATCACACCTAATTTGAATAGTTGTAAATTTTGTCAATGGCGTGCGTTGATACTTTCTTTTGATAACTTTGGTTATGAATAAGTTAAAAATTTTGGTGAAATATGGAATGACTATTTTAAACTTGTTTTTATTTGTAAAACACATTTAATAAATGATATAAAAATAGGCTAGGTATATTTAATGATATTTCTATTTTAAAACGTCTTAAAATTGTAGTCCAGTTATTGGGTACTCGAATTCAGTTATTTCTCTTAATGTGTTTTAGTTTAGTATCGACTTATTTCTTAAAAGTATAAACAATTTCACATAACACTTGTATTTCATTATTATTATCAGCCTACATAAATTTCGTAACACTGTCCAGTCCATATTTACCGAAGATCGGATAAGTATCGACACTCAATAGCTTAGTTTGGTCAAAACACTTGGATCGGTAGTCTTAAAGGTAACTAGTTATGGTTCCCCTACATCTATCGACGCGGATTTGGAAAAATCCGGTAGAAAAAAGCTTTATGTCCACGCAATAAGAGCGAAAAAGACGTCGACGCGTCGGCAGGCGTCGGCCGAGCCGATCCGAGCCGATCTGTGCCTTGTTAGCTCTTATTGCGTGGACATAAAGCTTTTTTCCACCGGATTTTGCTGAATCCACGTCGATAGGTGTGGGGAAACAGAACCTAGCTCGACGCTGTGATTTTATATTATTGCTGTTTCAATTATACAATTGAAATTTTGCTAGCAGACGTTTCTGCTTAGTATATTATTTAGACCTACAATAACTAAATAATATAATAATAATAAAAAATACACTGAAAATGACTGACACTTAAATTCTTTATGTAGGTGGTATATCTACTTTTCTCACACTCAGACCAATATGAATTTAAAAGAATGCCTTTTGGTTTAAAAACTCCCCATTCCCCCAAATACCTCTCTACGTTAAAATGTGCGTGTAAAAGCACGGTCATTTCTCAAGTTAAATTCTAAATATAACTTTATTATGTTAATACATGTCCTAGTTTCTGATAAGCACCAGTTGGCCGAGTACCGGCGTTCCACGGAAAGGGGTCAACATTATTTATCTGGCGATAGCTCCAACACAGAAAAAATACATCTTTTACTTCAAGTACCTTCGTGAAATACTTTTTAGTTAAAGATAGACTGAGTATGGGAGTAGTTTGTGCAAATTCAAGTTTAATTAATTATTTGTATTTATTCTAGAATAATTGATGTTTCAGTAATGTTTTTAGGGTCCGTAGCCAAAATGGCAAAAAATAAACCCTTATAGTCTCGTCATGTCCGTTTGTCCGTCCGTCCGTCCGAAAAAAATATTTTTATGGGGGTAAATACACGTAACTAAATTTCTTTTACCAAATATCAACATGTTGCATATTAATCGATAGGTCTTTAAAAATAACATCGAGGTATCTTTAAACATTTTGTGATTAAGTAAATATTTTCAGGAATAATCGCCTTGAAAGTTAGAAAATTGTGTCCCCCCACTGTAACTTTTGAACCGTAAGTTAAAAAATATGAAAAAAATTGAGAAGGTGCTCCTTTTTACACAATTTCTACGAAAATTTGTTTGAACATTATCGGTTCAGACATTTAGGTTATCTTCAAAAAACTTCTTCCATAATCATCAGATACGACCTTTTGGTATTCGTTTGGTTCTTATTCTCTTGAAGGTACGGAACCCTCCTAATGGATGCGTAGTTCGACACGCACTTGGCCGGTTTTTTTTCTGAGCGTTTTTTTGTTTCTGAGTGTATTGTCTGGATGTTTTTTATTTAAGTGTTTACTGTATTAAAGCCAAAATCTTGGAATAGAAACATATAGCCATAAAATGTCATGGAGCTATTAAAACAGGATTTTTGAAAATTCAACTCCTAAGGGGGTGAAATAAAGGGTTAATCAACGACTTCCACTCAAACGAAGTTTGTATTAAAGTTTACATAACAAGCCTGAAACATAATTCACTGTAGCTAAAACTAAGTAAATTTACCTTCAAAATCAGCTACACTGTCCCTTTCTACACAAAGTAAAAGTTAATTTACATTTCATTAACAATCCGGTTACTAAGCGCTGTTTACCCAAAATTATAACAACGTAAAAGCCATGTCAAAGATAAATCAACAACAGAGCCACTTATCAATGAAAGACAAGAATCTAACTTCAAAAGAATATTAATGAACTAACAGAATCAAAATGAATTATCTCCCACAACTTGAACTTTAATGTTGAGTCTTAAAGTAAAGTAGTAAGATTAAAAATGAAACAGGCATTTTTATACATAATTCTTAAGTGTTATAAGGTGATTAGTCAAACTCACTATCAGACAAAAATCGGAAACAAACAAGAATTTCCGTTCTGTTATTATAGCAGGGAAAATTGGATCTTGTTTCATTAGTACTTTAGTAGGGTTCAGTACAATATTAAATTAAAGTACCTATTAAATTAGAGTATTACCTACTGCTGTATATTTATAATTAAGATTGAATTTTCACTGTTTCTTTTGCCTTGCTCCTACGATACGATAATTTTCGATTAGATTTCCGCTATCCCAAGGTTATCTAGAAGAGATCGCTCTCTAGCGATAAGATCGCCCGTTGACTGCCTCTACTTTTAATCTGTGTACTGTACTGTTCTATTTTATTGAGGTGTGCAATAAGGAATATTTGTATTTGCATGTGTAATAACTTCGAACTAGTGATGCAACGAATTCGATAACGAATATTCTTTTTCGCCGAATATACTCTATTCGTTACTTTTAAACACGAATATTCATAGTACTAACTTGATACACGTGTTAACCTAACCTAACATTATAGATAGATTCAAATAACCACAACCTCATTTTTCACTTTTCCAAGCATACTTTTATGCTGCATATTTTTAACAAACCTAATCAAAAACCTGTAATACTTTCCGTATCCTAGAAATATGAAATTTAAGACTCATTTTACCTCAATGAAATGTGGAGGAGTAGAAAAGAAATCGGAATAAAAAGTATCGTATATCCTTTACCAGGTTATAATCTACTTATGTGTCAAATTTAATTTCATGTTTACTCAAGTTTTTCAAAAACGGCACCTTGTTTAAATAGCCGTTAACAATTTAATCAACGTTTTATTTTCCTATACCAACGGACGTTACGGCGCGGTAATAAACATTAAAGCTCTCTTTTATTTTTTTATTTTCCTACTTTAATTTCACACCATACTCTCTCGTATAGCAATTTTGAAATTTGGAATGTCAGCTACTTTGTTTATTATTTTACAGGCTTTGTTAAAAAGACTTTCTTAGGAGTCGTTATAAACTTCAGGTAACCTCTTATTCACCACCTTACGAGTTAAATCTCAAAAAAAAATTTGTCTGCGGAGCTCTACAATGTGAAAAATATGTTTCGAATTTCAAGATCTCTCATCGGATTATGTTGCGAGTTATCTAGCTCAGTATTTTTTTTCTTAAAGACGTATAGACCGTAAGCCACGAACAAATTTCTTTAGTCATCGCGTCCCAGGCGATAACTTGTCAAGTGGTAAAGGACGATGTGTAATGAAGCCTCGAGAAGGTTAGCTGCCTCTCCGCTTGTTCCAATGTTAAAATATAAGTCCCGTCCTCTATAAATATGACAACTTCGGCAGTTTTTACCTGTTTGGTATTAGTTTTTTTCCCAACTGAAAAATTTTGCTAGTCTGTCACTGTGACGTCCTCCCATTAAAAGCTGCCAGATACCCAGATCTAGCAATAAGGATAGTATTGTAATCTATCTTACTAGACGGGTTTCGTTGCTCTCATTATTGTGTCATATCTTAGTCCAGCGAGACCCGGCTGTGGCGGCACATCAATATATATTTTTTTTTAAATATCAAGAACATCTGAAATATACATATGCGTAACAAACTGTCATTACAACAAATGGGATTCGCACCCGAATATACGTAACAGTCTCCCAATATCGATTATATGCGTAACTACGAGCCAGTATGTATTGTCAATAAATACAGACGGTAGGCAGGCGTAGGTAGAAGCTACGGCGAGGTGTCACATTTGTCAATATTAGTTTACATAGTACCGTTCCGATCGAATGCGGAGTGAGATTTGTACGAGTACTACGAGTATACGGCATATAGACATACACTATGTTTGGATACCTATAGTGGAGTGGTTAACCACGTATGAGTTTTATCGACAAATCACCCCCATATTTTTTTTCAGCCATTTTTAAACTTTAAAGTTTTATGGCAGCTATTTCGGCCGTACTCGCTAAATATACCATTATCTGTCCAAATATCCGTTGCACATGTGGAAGAAATCATTTGGCAGGTCATGATATTCAGTCAAAAATGTCACAGAAACGTTTCAACAATTACTCAAAAATTTATGATAAAAAGGGATATTGTCCATAAAAGTTAATTTTTTTAAAGTTTCATATGTTTTTTTTCAATAACGGGGCTTATTCTTTTATTGTAAGTATACAAGGTGAGTTCGGGCAGTAATAAATGAATAAATAAAATTACATTTTTCCCACCCACTCATTTTGGCGTCTAAGAAGATAATACGAGGGCTGCCTTTTAACTTGTGTCGTTTGAAATAAGTATAGACAATCTAATATATTATTACCATTTATTGTTTTTCAAAGAATTCGCCGCGATATTTAATACACTTTTGCATGCGTTCAAACCAGTTTTTAAAACATTTATTCCACTCCGAAGTGGGGGTAGTCAAAATGGCCGATTTGTATGCGTCAACAGCTTCTTCGGGTGAGCTGAAACGTTGACCACGAAGACTTTGCTTAATTTTGGGGAACGTAAAAAAATCGTTAGGGCTTAAGTCAGGACTGTAAGGTGGGTGATCTAAAATTTCCACGTTTTGGGTGTTCAAAAACATCTTTGTCTGGCGGGCGGTGTGCGAACTTGCATTGTCATGGTGCAGTATCATACGACGTTCCGAGTTGTTTTTTCGAAATTCGGTGATGACTTGTGGCAAACAAACCGTGGTATACCAGTCGGCGGTAACCGTCTTGCGATCTTCTAGTACAATAGTGGCGACGTGACCACCCTGTGCCACAAACGAAGCAACCATTTTTTTTGAAGTGCTCCGAGAGCGTATGACTTTGGTCGGTTTTGGCTCGTCCTGGAAGACCCAGACAGTTGACTGCTGTTTGGAATCTGGATCGTAAGCATATATCCAAGACTCGTCACCACTAACCATATCATAAACATGTTTTGACTCTCCTCGGCTGAATCGCTTCAGAGTTTTGCGACACCAACTAACACGGGCTGTTTTTTGGTCGTCGCTAAGCAAATGTGGTATCCAACGAGAGATCAACTTTTTTACAACAAGTTCTTCGTGCAGGATTTTTTGGATAGTGGTCCCTGAAATGCCCACGGATGCCTCTATTTCACGGTATGTCACATGACGATCTTCGAGTATTAGCTGCCGCACGGCTTCGATATTTTCTTGCGTCATGGCGGTTTTTGGACGACCTTCACGAAGCTTGTCACTGAGGCTAGAGTGCCCACGTTGAAATTCTAAATACCAGCGTTCTACAGTCCTAAGACACGGTGCTGCATCACCAAACACAGATGTGATCTCCTCAAAGCACTGAAGTCGCGATAATCCCCTTTTAAAGTTGTAGAAAATTATCGCACGCAAATTTTCCTTAGACATTTCCATTTTTACAACCGACTTGTCACCTTTGAATAGACGCTGTAATAAAACTATTCGACCAATTTGAAAACATTCTTTTGTTTTCGAATTCTAAATTCAAAAGGATGAAAATGCCATATGTTTTTTTTTAAATAATCGCGGGAGGTTGGCAAACGACACAACTTAAAAGGCAGCCCTCGTACAATTTCAGGCATTAAATAATTTTATAAGTAACATTTCGCTATTTGAATCATATTTAAAAGGTAAGAAAATAATAAAAACCAACATGATCTCAACTCAGCTGAAAAACAAATCAAATTAATTTTAATAAATATTTATATTCGTTTATTTTAATTAGACACACTATTATATAAATTATAAAATTATACAGATGTCATATACAAAGGAAAAATGTCACCTAAGCCTCCGGTGCCCAGGGCTGGGATCGAACCAGCGTTTTCTGCATTCCCAGTCCTGGGCTTCGGAGACATAGGTCACTTTTACCTTTGTATATGATATGTATATGATCCATATAAGTTTCTGATCTCAACCCACCATAAATTGTCCGAGTTTAGCGCTAGCTAACATTTAACAAGTTACGCGAGTTTTGGACAAGATCTTCTGGCTAATGGCTCATTTACAAAGTGCGCTTGAGTTATTATTTGGAACTAAGTTGACGCTTATCAAAGAACATCTTGTTTAGACTCACGTAACTTGTGAGATGTTTAAGTATGGATATGCATATCATTAATTAAGGGCGTTAAAAAGGGAAAAAAATCACCACAAGTAATAACGCAAACAACGTCGCGGCAAAAAGACTCTTATATTCTGCATCTAATAAGTTATCCAGAATCCTAAACACATTTCTGCCATTTGTGTTTGAAACAATTTCAATTCCACTTTGCCCTCTTTCTAAACGTCATAAAACTAACAAAGCATCTCAGATAATCCCATATTGTTGAATATTGCCTCCCCCATTTTCTTCCACTCATCCTCTTATCCGATTATTGTATACTCACAGACTAGTCAGACTACACGATACCGCATTGTCAGCTTGGCCACGAGATCGCGCGACGGCGGTAGGTAGCGGCGGATGGCGTCGACAGCCGTACTTATCGAATTCTGGCTTGCTCGCTCGAATCCAACCTAGTAATTACTTGTACAATATTGGGGATCAATGTTACTCTGCGTCCGTGGGAACACCTTAGACAACCCTACACGTGATCCCTGGGTGGTGCTAAAAGAGTAACAAACTTGGTACCTGCACTGTCCCATCTGGACCTCGCAGCACTCACTGGTTTTTCAATATCATCTGCTTTCCCACTACTACTACCCCAGGGAAGAAATGCCTATCTATATCCAGTGACATGTAGCCATAAGATCATAAGATAAATAATAATAATAATGTACAATACTACAATTCAAGCATAACAAAAGTGAGCATCATCCAACTATCTTTTATGATATGACTTTCATGTTGTCAAACTCTAAATACAAATTTTGTAAGACACGATTATCAACACTAAGATTTAAATTTAGTTATGAATAGTACAAGAACTCCTTTGTGTCATGACTAAGATTTGTTTTATATGCTGTCTAGTAGTTTCACTCGTCTACGACTCCCATTTATCACGACCCGCAACCAAAGGTCCCAAGTCAATGTTTCCAGACAAGCTTTTATTTCTTTTATGGGGTCACTATGGCAGTTAAGCCGATTTTCCTTTGTATGATTGTAGTGGTTGTAAGTGGTCTCTAAATAATGATTAAGTCTAAGTAAGTTTTAATAAATATTGTTTCGAAAACAGTTAGTATTTTTTTGATAAAAATAAAATGAGAAATCGTAGATGAGATTTTTTTTTGTACGATTTGGCTATTACTGCTAAGGCACATTGCCAGGTCAGATGAGATTTAAAGGGTAAAGAGAAGGTAAAACATCACATAGATAAAAAGTTTTTTATAGTACTAAAATACGTCAAAATTTCAAACCTATTTTACAGAAAACGATAACAAAAAGGAAAATGAGTTAACTTTTTAATACAAAAAACTGGGAGAATGAAGCTTGATAAAAAAGGGTTTAGAAACATTACGTAACAAAAGACTAACAAAGCGTCAAAAATGATTACAAAATTATGGCAGTAACCGAATTTTAGTAAAGGAAATTAATACAGGATTCACAAAAAACGGCCGGCGTCAGCGCACATCTTGTTAGTCTATACAATTCGAGTGTTATTTAATTCGGTCAATATAAAAGTAAAAAAATGTAAACATACACATTTAACTTCATTGCTTCGCATTTACGCACTTTTAAAGAACAACCATGGTTTCATAGTCAGGCTTATACAGGGTGTAATCGTTAAGTGTGGCCAGGCCATAATTCCGTAAATATAACAGATATCAGAAAACTTCCAACTGATATCTAAAGTGCGTTACCCAATGAGTAAAATTACATTAATAACTTTTTTTAAATAAAATCAGAACTATCCCAAACACTAACTTCAAACCCGGACCGACGTTCGGATAAAGACTAGTTTGTACGGTCTAGTCATTTCACCGTTATCAAATTATTCATGAATTGTTTTATTTTATTCCATATCAATCAATTATCATGTTATTACAGTTTATTCGTGCAAATAATGAATCTCAAGCAGTTTTATCTCTTACGGCACCGACGTTCTTCTTTGGGAGTGAGTCGTCGTAGGTACTAACTGTATGGGAGCGTTTAAACTTAATATTTTTAGTATTAATACTTTTATTTAAAAAAAAGTTATTAATGTAATTTTACTCATTGGGTAACGCACTTTCGATATCAGTTGGAAGTTTTCTGATATCTGTTATATTTACGGAGTTATGGCCTGGCCACACTTAACGATTACACCCTGTATACACAAACTTGTTATTTATATTAAGTTTCAGTAAAAATAACTGTTAATTACTTAAGTGAAAATTTCTTTAATGATATCTTGTCATGTGTCATGAACTTTTTTTCCCTTGAAAGTCAACCATATTTGTTTACCAAGTAAGTAAAAGCGTGTTCACCCCATATATAATACGTATATATAATAAGTTTTAAGTGAGCTTTGCTTAAGCTGCTAAAAGTTACAAAGCACTAGACCCTACTCATAGTGTTGTGTTCCTGCTGTTGAGCAAAGTTACCAAAGAGCTCAAAGAGGACCCAGTGTGTTGACGATGAGGAACCCACATGTTCCTTAAACCGTCAACACAGTGAATCCTCCTTTTTGTAAAGAATCGGCAACGCGCATGTCACACCTCTGGAGTTGTAAGCGTCCCTATGGAGGTGTAATCTATACTACGGTAGCTGCTTACTATCAGGCGAGCCGCATGCTTGTTTGCCACCGTCGTCGTATTTAAAAAAACTTTATTTGGTGGCTAGGTGGCTTGATTAGCTTGACATGAGGAACAATCCTGGCAATCGGGGTTGCTTGAGTCTAAAGTGCATACTCAAGGGTCTAAACATCTGTAGTAGGTATATCTTATCTATATCTACTATCATATACAAAAGAAAATAGCCGCGACGACAAATACCAACAACAATTAGGCAGAAACAAACCAACAGCTGTTTCGACGTCAAAGGGAAGTAAATAATTCCCAAGATTACAAGACAATAACGTCATTTGGATGATTTAAGGTTTGATCAGATACAGGCTCTCGCTCGCTCCCGTTGGCTGTAAGTGGGGGATAATTGAAACAGCATGATTTATACGCCTCCCCATGTTTTCACTTGCTATTCGTTTACTGAACACAGTGGGGAATTGGAACAGTAGGATAAAAGGTGTACATTGTTGATATGGTTGATTTGCGATTGTTTTGTACGACTAGATGCAAAAGCGTCTGGTGTTTACCAGTGAGGCAATACTTTGTCCAGAACATGTTAGCTGGAAGAGAAAAATTCAGCTTTTTTACTCCTTTCTTGGTCTGGTCTATAGATTATGTTCCCACCTAACTAGAACTGATAAAAAATGAATATTTTTGTTTTTCAAGTAAGGTACCAAGGTAAAGTATGATATTTATGTAAGTATACATATCTCATGCTAAATAGAATGAATAATATGGAACCAGTTAATAATAATTAAATTTAGGATAATATTGCAAATGAATTATTGTAAAGTACTGTTAATTATAGGTATGGTAGAATAGTGGATATTTTTATTTTATTTATGATTAAGGTAGTGGGGATATTAAACTTACTATAAAATATAACGGTTACACTCACGGTATTGGAACAGTTGAATTAGGGAGAAGATGTCAATAGAAAAAATGCTAAAGAGACAGCTACTTTTGAAGTGACTATTAGTCCGTACAGGTCTATTAGTTTAGATGTTTTGGTAATAATGTTTGAGTATTTCATGTTTTTTTTATACCATGACGGTGGTAAACATGCATAAGGCCCGCCTGACGGTAAGCAGCTAACGTAGCCAAACTCCATAAGTGTCACATGCGCGTTGCCAACGATTGTATATAAAGAAGGTAACGGCTAAAGGGGCAAGAGGGTCCCCCGTCGTCACACACTGACTCGTCTTTGAGCTCTTCGGGTACAATACCGGCAGGAACAGAGTACAATGTGCCTATAGTGCTATTTGGCAGTGCTTTTTGGTAAGGTACTACTGTAGAAGGCATATTTTATTAATATTTTGCCCTACTGTAGTCGCAAACAGCCCACTGTGCCTCTGAAAAGGTTTTCTTACAATTTCGCCTCCACCCTTTCTGTGAATTATAGCCTTTTAAATTTTTATTCTTTGTTATCGCCCTTAGTTTTTTTTTTCGCAGTAAAGAGGATTACGTCATTAGTTTTAATTTTGGCTTGTTTTCGTAATTTTTTAGTACCTTATATAATTTATAATAAATTTCCGTCAAGGATTGACGGTTCAAGAGTTTAGAGAAGAAATATCCAAAACGGGACTCTTCATTAAGTGCTGTTTTTTCGGATATCGTCCTGCTAATACTATTAAATTAAATACCAAAGATAGGTTAGGCAGGTTGAAATATTTGTCTTTTTTCTATCGCAAAAAAAAGCAATGGAAGAAATTTTCACAAAAATAGATTATCAAAGAAAATGCTATATTATCCCGAAATTAGCTCAATAAGAAAATTATATCTAGGTTAAAGTTATTGGAGTCCCCGTGAAGATTTTTTTCTGAAGTCATTTCGTTTATAAGTCATAAGTGTATTATATCTGCCTAAATTTAAGTGAACGTGGATTCACGCGATTGTATTCGCACATGCATTTTGAAAGTTGATATATGGATGTGCCCATATGAGCGACGCTACGGGAAGGTTTGCGGTTCGAGTTCTTGATGTGTGACAAGAAATAATTTAGATATGCTTACCACCAGGCGGGCCGTATGCTTGTTTGCCACCGTCGTGGTATAAAAAAAAAAAAAAAAAGATATGTTATTGACAGTTATGTCTATGTAAAATTAGACATTATGAATGTCTACGGTATGGTTAAAAGTTAGTCTGCATTCAGTTTTTTAAATTAATTATGTTCGACAAATAAAGATTAAATAGGTACTTAACCTATGCATTTCAAATTTAAAATAATTGCGTGTACCCACCGTTAACTTTGATGATATATTTTTTCCATAATCGTTTCCTCAGGATCTTTGCAGAGAAGAGACATTGTTTGGAAAAGTAGTGTCGTAGTTTATATGTGAGCTGCACTATCTCATTTGGAACTCGCAGCACACACTGGATTTTCTTCATCAACTGCTTTCCCACTACTACTACCTGAGAGAATAAATGCCTATCTACAAGTACGAGTATATCCAGTGACATGGCGCCATACGATAAATAAATATATGATCTCGTAAATTTAGACATGGGTCGTTGACGACCGAGTGATTTAAATGAACTATATATTTTGATTCAACTAACTGAAGATTTAACTCGCTCAGTAACTCATCTATCTCAGTGATTACAGTGGTACTTGCTCGCTTGTCACACATGAGTCGAATGAGCCGGTCGAGTCAAACAAGCGACACGATGCGATTGAGGCGAATATGCCATGTATGCGAACAGATCCACTGAGCGAAATAAGCGAAAAAAGTGATACATATCTCCGCGAGCGAAAGATATGAATCAATATATTCCATTCAGTGAAGTTGCGTTGCGTTTTGCGCATCTCTCCATACATTCTATGACATCTCTTTCCGAACAGACTTTGTATCACAGTTTGCATTCCTCGTTACTCTGTCTACTTCAGCTCTCTAGTCTCGCCTGGGATCGTGCTTAACTAGACGCGGCAGAGAGCTGAAGTGTCCCATTTATGGTTCCAACAATCAGCCAGCATTTGAGATAAGACGGAAGAAGGATGCTCTAGACACTAAAAGATGGTTTACATTTTTCTGGAAGCGCATTTTAAACGGCCAAAAAGGTTTTAAATTCAACTGTATTTTAACAGAATTTATAAACTGTGGCTTTTGTTTAGTGTTAGATACATATTTAGGTGTTTATAGTATGTATAGGGTATTATGATACGAATATTCGATCAGCACACAACCGATAATCGTATATCTTCTTTAATTTAACAACACAGTTCTGCATTCTTTCATAAGGCAACAAATCGAGAGAAATTCGAAGTTCCTAAAGGGTCGGCAACGCGCATGTGAATCCTCGGTGTTACAGGCGTTCATAGGCTATAGTCACTGCTTACTATCAGGCGGGCCGTATGCTTGTTTGCCACCGTCGTAGTATAAAAAAAACATAGAACTCTCCCTGTGTAGAGACGATACGTTCATCTGTTGGTATAGGTTGCCACCTTTTACCAACGTATAATCAGGAAAACATCTAAGTCACTTGTTGCATTAATCATCAACAATGTCGAAAGTCACGGAAGTTGCCAACAAATTTAATTTCTTAATTACCTATCCACCACAGGATTGCTTTGATGGGCCCTTCGGATATCGGTGGCTTCCGGAAATTTCATTATTTTTTAAAGGCCGGAAAGTTTTTTAATCTCAATCGTCAGCGGACGTCAGCCGCAAGTAGGTTACCTATGGGAATGAATTTGAGGGTATTTCCAACAAGTTGGACACGGGGAATATTTGTTTTTGTGCTGGCGAGTTTAAAATTTTGCGTGTGTTTTTAAATGGTCCCCCTTTGAGAATATTATGTGGTCTCCTAAGGGTGTGGCAAAGCTCAGAGTTTCACAAAAATACTTGGCAATTGCATTGGAGATAACAAATCATGCAAAAAGCGGTCAGAACAATGTTTTATGGCACTATACATCAAAAAAATTGGCTAGATAAATAATAGTGTACACTGTGGATGCTTAAATGTAATAACTTTCCCCCTTATTCATAAACGTCTACTAAAGTTAAGAGGCCTCTGATAATCGTTTGTCCCTTTCCGTCCAACCTATATGAGGGAAAGGGACAAACGATTATCAGCGATCTCTTAACTTTAGTGGCCGTTTATGAATAAAGGAGTTTGTTTTTAGATAATTATTTATGGCCTGGTCTTATGACCAAGATAAAATAAAAAAGCTTTCAAGGAAAATCAAAGCGTAAGGCCATTAAAAGGACGTTGTGTCGAATCAAATCCTAAATATTATGACGCACTAAAAGATGGTTCTGCAAAGATCGCCAGAGCGAACCAAGCTGAAAGGATTGAGGAGATCATACACTTTATTACTGCTTAGACCAGTCAACGGAGTGGCCTTGATATCGAATTTGCCAAGCGACTGAGTGGTACGCATTACAGTAGTAATAAGAAGTAGAACTTTTTTAACACTGTGCGCCATTGTGTTACAGTGAAAAGTCACCGTCAGGCTAAGGCCTAAAGATTTGTACCTGAGAATAGTATTTTCGATATTAATACTGCATAAAAAATAAATAGAGTGACTCAAGAGGAAGGTTTATACAACGTGCCCGCGAGGAAAGGGAAAAAATTAACCACGCATTCCTGAGACCAAAAGAAGGAAAAATATTAAGTATATGGACTTTAGGTGAATTTCGGCAAAAAAAATTTTTTTTTCTTTTTTTTTCTATTTTTTGAATGTTTCTTGCACGTGAAAAGTAAATATTAAAATTATCGTCTAAAAGAAATTGGTACATTTTTTTTTGGAACAATTTAGTTGCTGCATAGTTTTCCTTGTCACTTTGATATCTGTCAATAAAGACGTGTAAACTATGCCTAATAGTGGCGACAACGCCATCAGAAAGGCGTTTTGTGCGGAGTTATAAATAAAAAGTGTATTTTTTATAAATTGGTATTAACTCTGAAACCAGGCGAATTTCAAAAAAGTTTATATGACATTTTTGTCTCTAAATAGGATCTAGAATATACTGTTAAAATCTTTCACTTTCCTCGTGGGCACCGTGTATGTACGAGTATAATAGATGCATAATATAGTAGAGAAACACTGATAATTTATGAGGTTTCTTATGTGATGTACGTAAATAAACAAATTTTTTTGCGCTTACATTGCAAACGCTGGCTGAAACTTTCGAGATAGATCAAAATAATGTACTACAGTATTGTACACCTTAAAAAGGTCTACAAAAAAATTTGCGATGGTTTATGTCTATCTCTTAGGGATAACCCACAATAACCATTTTTTATCCCGTGCGCAGCCGGGGCGGGTCGCTAGTTATTCATAAGGAATTATTCAAAAGAAATACCAAAATAAATAATACAAATATGTCAGACAAAAACAATGTTGGTAAATCGACGTTTACAGCAAAAATTATGTTCCATTTTTATCATATACTACATAAACTAAATATGTTCAGCGGAGCTACTATTAGCAGAGAATTTACGTTTCCTAGCATAAGTAGACATAAAAACAGGTTATCAACCATTAGAATACCACTGGGCAAAATCTAAGTTTAAAACACGTATAGACACGATCCAACTCCAATACAACTCCAATGCATTAACAATGCAATACAGCTACGGCATAAACATCTGAATCAGAAATATCAGAATTTGCTTAAGAAATATTCCAACGCAACTCCAATACAACTTCAATATTGGTTGAATGTTTGTTGTGTGTTGGAGTTATGTTTGATATAGGTTGTATTTTTATTGTATTGATTTTTAAATAAGAATCCGGCACCCTGTCAAACACTACAAGCCTCACAATACTTGTTGATCGGTCTAATAAGGGGAGGATGTCCGCAATTTCATTGAAATTCGAGTACCACTAAAACCCATGAGCATAAATTTCGGACTCTAATTCCGAGACTCCGAGTGTCGACTCGATTCCCGGTTTTATTTTCGGAATTAATTTCTCTTTAAATGTGGGGATTAGCGGAATAGTTCACGGAACAGTCCTTTAAAGTTCTGAGTACTTTTGAGAGTATATGACTGACGAGTTGACAGACTTGGGAATTTCTTTGTAAAGTGGGTGAAGACGGTAAAATTATGTTGACATTGAAGAATTGCTAAGCTAGCTCGGGATGGATTCAAATGTAACATTTTAAATTCAAAAACTTACGTTTTTCATTGAAAAGTTTACTGCGATTTGTAAGTGTTCAAAAACCAAAATATGTAGTTTAGTTTCTTTAGAAAACCTATGTTGCTGGCTGACTAGATTTGAAACCATTTGAATTAGTTGTATCATTTAGATATTATTTTCCGAGATCCTTTTTAAGCATATCTTTAAGAACCTATCAAAAAATTCTTCACTTTCAATAATAAAAAAACAGAAATAAAAAATACGGTCAAAGGACAGTTTATAGCCATTTTCCGATTACCCATTACTCTGGCAGCTAAGTTTATTTGCACTCGCAGTCAATCGTTTTCATAGACTAAGTAGAGTTCTAACGAGTTCTCGACTCGGTTATTGAGTCATCAAAGTTAAAATACCAAACCGACGAACCGTGCACCCTTTTGTAACCAGTTAAAAATTCTTAAACTCTAGACTATCAAGCCACGTAACTTTCCCAACAATAAACATCATTCTTGAAAGCTTTCAAAGCATCATTACAGGCAAAATTGGTGCGCAGCGAGTTGTAAAATCGTATTTTATGTGTTACATAGCAAAGGTTATTAAATAAGAGTGGATCAGTGGAAAAAGGTTAGGCAACAATAAAAAGGTAAAAGATCCGTTGGATCTTTATAGTGGGTCTTTTGTTTTGACCGCCTTTGTTACGAGGTTTCGCTCTGGGTGTTTTGAATGGAACCGATTTCTCAGCTGGGGTAGCGGCTAAAATTTATATTAATGCCGCTACGGATTTGCCGCACTTGGCCGGGAAAAGTGTCTATACAGTCTTTAGTACACTTTAGTGGGTGGGAATAAAATGGTTGGTACTTATTAAATTGAGTGTTTCGTTTGTAAATTTTTAAGTAGTAAACTACTAACAATACTAATTATATTGTTGGGTCTAAAGCACAAACAACTACTGCAAGACTTGTACGATTTAAAGTATTGGGTAGGGTCACATTTAGGCTAGTAGCAATAATACGTGCGTTTTCAATCCGAAGGTCGCGCGTACAAACTCCGGCTCGTAAGTTTCAAGAGTTAACTCTTGGAACTTATTAACGAAATGTTATCTAATACAAATGTATAGTTGGCTTTTCTATAAAGGAAAACATTGGAAGGAAACCAAACTTAATCGCAATGAGGCGTAGTTTCCCCACTAGGTTTGAAAGTCAGATAGCAGACGCTATTTTAAATATTAGTGCCTAGCTTATAGGATTAGGTTTCTATGCAAATCCCAGGGTCTATTGATCCATGGCAAAAAGATGGGACAAAAAAGTCATGATCAACAGGTGTTTAATGCAGAAACCCTTAGTGGGTCTCTGTTGGCAACATATTATATAACAGTGTCGTTAAACCTTATTGGAAAAAGTTTCCAATGGGTTTTTCGGAAAAACCCATTGGAAACATACGTACAAATACAACTATTCTTTATTGCACACCTCAATAAAATAGAACAGTACAGTACACAGATTAAAAGTAGAGGCAGTCAACAGGTGGTCTTATCGCTAGAGAGCGATCTCTTCCAGACAACCTTGGGGTAGGGTTGGGGTACATACACGTATTTCAAACGCCAAAAAAAATGAGTTATCCTTATACTAAATTAAACACTTAGAGGTTTATTTTTCTCTATAAACTTGGTTTTTAAATTATAAATTGCCTTTTTAAAAATATTTTATCACGTGAAACGATTAAACTAACATTATAATAATTTGCGAATTTAAAAATTTTAATAATATCGCAATTCTGATTAACTGAAAGTAAAAACAAATAGACGGAACAAAATTAGTAATCTAAAAACCCCCAGCGATATTGTTCGCTGTAATGAAAACGAAATATTTATCTTAATTGGATGATATTAAAAAAGTTGTAGACGATGACCCACTTTCTAAGGTAAATAAATATTGTGCCAATTATTTTATCCCTCCGAGAATCATATATCTTAATTATAAAACTAGAATAGAGATCTGAGAAGAGGAAAATAATATATTATCTCTCTTCATATCAAAGTTCTCAGGATAAACATCACATGAAAACGTTTAATCAATTCTAGTCGTTCAAAATCTTCTTAACTGTGATGGAAGGATTGAGTGCTTTATTCTCGTACTAGCTGTGCCCGCGGCTCCGCCCGCGTGGAATTCGGTCTGTGTCAGTAAGCGGCTAATTCACCCTAATTTCTCTCCCGCTACCCTGGAGGCGGAACTTGAAGTAAAGTTGACAGATGACGCTAGAGGACAGTAGTCCTAATAAAATATTTTACAATTACCACTAAATGAAAGTACACTCAAAAATGAATACTTTTTTTATCATATTATTTTTTTTGGCATGACTTAAACGACATAGAGTAGTAGGTGTATATCGGACGATACAGGACCACTTTTGTATTTATACGTTCATGTCCACGGCAAATATCATCCAAATCGATCCCCCCGTCAAATCAGTCTAAGCATGAAAAGTAAGAACAGGCGCTTACCCGGGACTATACAAAATTTCATCAAAATCCGTTCAGCCGTTTTCACGTGATGCGCGGTCAAATAAACAGATAAACAGATAAACAGACAAACAGACAAACAGACAAAAATTCTAAAAATTGTTGTAACGTGTTCTGTTATCGATTCTAAGTATCCCCAGCCAACTTTTTTTCGATTATCTTCCATGTACAGACTTTCGACCCTCTTCAGCTTTATTATATGTATATGTATAGATAGTTTTTATTGAGAGTTATTATCAGGCCTCACCAAATTTCAGCGTTGTAGTGCGAACAGTAACTGAGCTAGACCGCGGACAGACGGACGGACATGGCGAAACTAAAAGGGTTCCTAGTAGGGGTAGACTACGGAACCCTAAAAAGAGATAAATAGTAGTTATGTAACTGTTACGTAATAAGGCCTAATTATGTACAGAAGCATACACTGCTTTACGTACACACATATTAAAAACCTAGGGGGGGGCGGGCGTGCCGGCGGTCGGGGGTAATGAATTTTCATACGTTTTTACCACACTGTCACAGATAAAACAAAATATTTATTTATCAATGTAAGCACATTACACTGCACTAATTAACGTCAGAGAAAAATAAAATACGTGAGTGTCGTGGAACACGCGATTGGAACGAAGTTATGTTATTTAATTTTAATTTTTTTTGGAATTTTTTTTTTTGTATTTTTTTGAAATTTTGGAAACAGTTGAAATTGTTGAGTACTACGTATATCGTGAAAATCGCGACCATGGCCTCGGACACCGGAGGGTTTGGTCACTTTTTCTGACGTATATGATATCTATTTTCAGTTTATATATACTTAAAAAAAAATTGCAAATCATAAAATATTGAACAATATAATTTGATTTGCTTCAAGATTCATAGATGGCAGCACCATCTCTCTCGCTATACCAGAATCACGTAAGTAATTCGGATAGGAGGTGCAAGCACGTACTGCGCATGCCCTTAGAGTATAGTCAACGGCGCCTAGCCGTTTCAAATTCAGAGATTGCATATACATGAGAAAATTTGTCAAGTTCCGCCGTGACCGGGTGGTCTAGTGGTCAGGACGTCAGCCGCGAAAGCTGAAGACGCCAGTTCAAATCTGGCCTCGGACACCGGAGGGTTAGGTCACTTTTTCTGAAGTATATGACATCTATTTTCAGTTTATATATAGTAGTGTAACTACTTAAAAAAAATATTTAAAAAAAATTGCAAATCAAAAAATATTGAAAAAAATTATTTGATTTGCTTCCACATTTACTACGTATATCATTTATCACATTTATTTTTCCTTGGTGATCCTTAGAGCGGTTGTTAGAAAAATAAATAAATACCCATTTCTGTTTATCAATCATAATGGTGTATCATAAACGTTATCATCAAAATAAAAAAAATCTGTAAGGAATTTAGGAGCTAACCCTATCCAACCAGTGATATAGACTGAAAGAAACAAATTACTTTTATGTACAACTGAAGAAAAAACACGACACACCAGGAACACGAATGATTAGGTCAGTGTTTTCACTCAACTTTCGAACGGTTGTGGCAGAATTAGAATTATACATACATATGAACAAAAAGAAAAGTTTTTTTATATTACCACAACGGTGGTAAACAAGCATACGGCCCGCCTGATGGTAAGCAGCTACCGTAACCTCTGGACGCCTGCAACTCCAAAGGAGTCACATGCGCGTTGCCGACCCTTTACAAAAAGGAGGATTCACTGTGTTGACGGCTAAAGGAACAAGAAGGTCCCTCATCGTCAACACACTGGGTCCTCTTTGAGCTCTTTGTGATATTTGCATTAATAATGACATTCTAATATTATAATATACATATGTACCTACTTTCGCAAAAATTTCAAACATTATTCTCAAGTACTATCTAAGATAATTATATACAGTCCAAAATTTAATTTACCATCTAATCCCAACAGAACAACATGAAAATTTAATCAGGACGAAGAAAGTTCCCAAGTAACCCTTTATTGCTTTGGTCAATGGAGCGACCGAAAATAGCCGTACTTTAAAGTGGTCCCAACTCCGGAGTCAAACACACACATACAAGACCGTGGTTTAAATTTACCGAATTAAAGATGCGACCACACAGCTGCTTAAAATACGCTACGGAATCGCAGTGACGCATCGTATCCACACCGTTTTAATCGCATGCCCCCCACACCGCTGCTCAGAATACGGTGACGCTACGGAATCGCAGTGACGCATCGTATCCACACCGTTTTAATCGCATGCCCCCCACACCGCTGCTCAGAATACGGTGTTGCTACGGAATCGCAGTGACGCATCGTATCCGTACCGTTTTTATCGCATGCCCTCCACACCGCTGCTCAAAATACGCAGACGCAGTATACGCCGTGACGTGCCTCATACGAAATATTTTTGACGCGAACCTTCCAAACCGTATTTTGAGTAGCGGTGTGGAGGGCATGCGATAAAAACGGTACGGGTACGATGCGTCACTGCGTTTCCGTAACGTCGCCGTATTTTAAGCAGCGGTGTGGTCGTACCTTAATAGTAGTTTATGTAACTGTTACGTAATAAGGGTCCTTAAAACATGAGTGTGGTTTTATGAAATGAGCCGCAGGCGAATTAGATAAAATAGGGATGCGGAGTCATGCTTATCATTAAGGGATTGTTCAGAGAGGTGTAAATAATGGTCAATAATGTGTAAGAATGAAAGTGATATAATACAGGTATTTTAATAGTTGAAATATTTTTTTCTATGATAATAGATTACTTGAGTAATATTCTTTACTGCACCACTAAATGAAAAAAAAAAAAACATAACAGAGAGACGGTAGCAACAGGTGATCTTATTGCTATAAGTGATAACTTCCAGACAACCTTAGGAATAATCTTAGTTATAAAAATAATCAGCACCGGACACCGGTGGGCACCGGCGACCTAGGTCACTTTTTCCTTTGTATATGACATCTATATAAGTTTATAATTTATATAGTAGTGTGTTTTCTTAAAATAAACAAATCAAAATATTTATTAAAAATAATTTGATTTGTTCTTCAGTTATAAAAATATAACTAAAAATAAATTATTCTTAAGCGCAATTTGACTAATGTTTTCTTTTTAGCAAATGTCCAGAATCATAAATGGCTCCACTTAGGACAATGACCACTTTATATATTAAACGGACTATTCAAATGGCAAGTACTTACTCGTAATATAAATTAGTTGAAAAAAAAAACTTGACCGTCTGGCCAGCAATACACATAATGTTGTCATCATCATGTATATCAGCAAATATACTTACTTCCATTGCTGATACAATATTAGGTTTTTTGTAATAAATACTACAATACAATACAATACTAATAACAAAAGATTTTAAAATTGTATGCAAGACAAGGAAAAATGGAATTCAACACCTTGCCGTGCACTCTCATCCAATTTTCTTAGAAACGGAAAAATATATATATTTTTTTTTTTTTTTATACCACGACGGTGGCAAACAAGCATACGGCCCGCCTGATGGTAAGCAGCTACCGTAACCTATGGACGCCTGCAACTCCAAAGGCGTCACATGCGCGTTGCCGACCCTTTACAAAAAGGAGGATTCACTGTGTTGACGACTAAAGGAACAAGAAGGTCCCTCATCGTCAACACACTGGGTCCTCTTTGAGCTCTTTGGCAACCTTACTCACCAGCAGGAACACAACACTATGATTAGGGTCTAGTGCTATTTGGCTGTGGTTTTCTGTAAGGTGGAGGTACTTCCCCAGTCGGGCTCTGCTCCAGATTTGAGCGATGACATTCGCTGAACGTGCCCTACCACACTTAGCGAGATGCCATTCGCAGTGCCCATACCTCTCTTTTTGGCGTAGTTTAAGGACATACCCAGGTCCGGACGTAGTTTAAGGACATACCCCGGGTCCAAGTTTAAGGACATACAAATATACTTGAAACTTGGCACAGACTAACATTATATTACATATTATTTTACAAAAGCACAGAGAAATATTCGCAAAGGTTATTACTTATGTAACAGTAAACTTTTTTTGTACAATCAGAGATAAAAAATAACAAATACATAAACAAACTTGTATAAGTAACTCTACCATGACTAAACTTTCAAGATTTATATTGATTGAACATATATAACATATATTATAATATTTTAAGTAAAACATCTTTATAACCAATAAATTAAATCAGTAAGACGTTAAAATATTAACCAAATGTATACACAGGATGTCCCAAAACTTTGCCACACGGAGGAAAAGTGCGTTATTGAAAGAAGAATTTTACTGACAGATGATAATTAATATTAGAATGTTAAATTTCATGGTCTTCCTTTCTCTTAAGATGGCTGGGTTATTGAAGAAAAAATAACCCTGGTTAACCGTTTCGTAAAAAAACTAGTTTCAATTCCTGGTTAGGGCAGGTGATTTTTCAAAAAATATTTGAATGCAGTTTCAATTATTTATTAAATAAAAATAAGTTTTGAAAATAGATGTCATATACTTCAGAAAAAGTGACCAAACCCTCCGGTGTCCGAGGCCTTTTTAAAAATAAGTTTTATTTACTAAAATTTCCTATCATCAATATTTGAATCACTTTTTCTCCGTGGGACAAAGTTTTGGGACAACCTGTATAAATAAATGTTTGACATTTAAGAAGAAATATTTAAAATAAATGTATGCCCCTTGACATCTGTGAAAACTTGTTTGAGGTTTTTTAAGTAACTGTGTTTGATTAAGTCATTTTATCGATATTTACCGATAACTTAAATAAATATATCATTATTAAGTAACAAAATAAAGATATTCGATGTTGATGTTTATGAAGAATAAAAATACAAATAAAACTATAAAGTAAGTACGTGAATTCATGAAACATTTGAGAATATAAAATTTAATTTAACGGTAAGCATGGGATTTAAGGGTATATAAGCATGGGAAAACTGTCATAAATAAATTTATGAAACCCGTACCTAAGTAAAATGTTTGAGTTGAAGCCTTCTTGCAAAAACTGAAATCACAATGCACAACTTTTATGGGTTGAATTATTTTATTACCCTAAATTAAGCTCTTGGGTTAACCCCAGTTAAAAAAACATTACTTTACAAACTGAGACCACATTCTTTCACTATCTGTCCGTTCTTTGAGAATGTTATAATTAAAATTAGTTCTGAAATAAATCTCAGTACAGTTGTAGTTCAGATATGCAAGAGGAGACTATTTGAGAGAGTGAGATAGTGATATAGGGAAGTATTACTATAGCAGAAGCCCTCTGTTATTTGTTGTGGGACTACGAACAGATACATTGTCCCCCAAAGGGGCCTCCACGTCAAAAATTGATCCAATAGTTCAATCAGCGCAGTACTTTCTGGCTGTGTCACGCGGACAGACAGACAGCCAAACAAACAAACACACAGACAGACACACAGACAAACACACAGACAGGCGGACAGACAAACAGACACACAAGTGAGTCTACAAATAATTCCGTTTTTCTCCTTTCGAGGTACAGAACCCTAAAACTGACTAATTTGACTTAAAGTCTATTTTAATTAATATCTAATTCTGTTTCAACAAGTCAAAAGCATTATAAAATATATCCGTCAAAGAAACGTGACGGAAATTTACTCCAAATTCACCTTTTACAAACACAATGACTTTTGAAAGGTTGTAGCAGCTGAAATGAATACCTTCATAGACTTCAGGAATGCTAGCAGGGCTACAAAGCCAACGAGAGCGCAGTTTTTCTTATTAAATTTTCATGTTTTCACATAAATAATAGAGTACCGGGTACTCCCGCTCCGCGGAAACTTTTTACTGATTCTTGAGTAGAATTACAAATCAGTTATAAATCTTGAAATGAATTTAATGAAAGCGGGCGAAATTTAAATGTTGAATAATGGAAAGCCTTTGTGGGTTACTTTCGACCGCGTAAAATTGTGATATTAGGCTACTCTGTAAAGGCAAGACGTGTTTATTATATTCATCATTGTTGTAGGGCGTTAGTACTTGAGCATAATTAACATTTTTGCCGCTTTTGGATGAAAGAAACGCCTGGCGGTTAGCTTGATGTGAAGCTTGAAATGTCATTGGATATATATAGCTTATGAAGTGGCGTACTCAAAGAGAGCCTATGTCCAGCAGTGGACATTAAAGGCTGAAATTATGATAAGGAAGAACATCTTCAATTAGCTGATGATCTAGATTAACGCATTTTTTGGCCCATTGTTGATTAAAAGCATTATAGTCATATAGTATCCAATACGCACGCATATGCGATAACCTAGGCTCTGTCTGGAGAAACAAACTATTCTTGGATACGTGGAGGGCGAGCGTAGTAAAGGTCCCATTCCAATGCGCTGGAGCGACACAATTAAGAAGCCTCTATAAGGCAGTTCAATTAGCCAAAAAACGAACTGTATTTAAAACAATTGCATACGGTCACGATCCTCAGCCCTGAGGTAACGCCTAAGAAGAAGAGTATCCACTACAGTTTTTTACATATATAAAATAGAAAATCGCTTGAACGCTGCACAAGTAAAATCAAACGCCATAAACCGTCTTTTCCAGAAAATTCTTTGTCATTTTTCCCGTCTGATTTGACTAAGATCCTGTGTAATTGAATATGTATGGTCCGGTCTTAAGAGTGTATAGGAATTGCTTACTGCATAATGGAACACGGTCCTTGCGGTTTGAATTTGCCATTTTTCTTGGTTCTTTCACCCGGACTATAGACGAAAGAACTCTTGGACTGACAATGTTAATACGAAATCTAGTTCTCATATATCAGGCAAATACATTGTTCAGCAAATTGATTTTGTTAAAGTAACTATACTACCGTACCAATAGATGGCACTGCTAGATCAAGAGTAGGCCAAAGGTAACCTTACCTCAACAAGTAGCAAGATTCGGCTTATGTCCCTACATAAGCCGAATCTTGCTACTTATAATGCACGGTGAAATGTTATGTATTTTAGTACTTAGTAGCCTGAGCCAAAGTTTGGGGTATTTTGAACAGTCAGTAAAATATGATCCTATTTTTTAACAAAAACTACTGCATTGACTAGCAAGTGGGCACGTGGCCTGTTCGATAGTGCTCAGCGAGAGGTGCCAACAAAATTGTGGTCGCAAAACGCAAACCTTTTGTATATAATTTTTTTACTGACAATCCAGGCACTATCGTCTGGTTGGTATTTAATTTCGTCCGTGACCTGACTCTTTATTTTTATTCCTAAACCCCGTTATTTAAAATTATTTTGCTGAATAACATTTAAGTTTTCATAACTGCTGAAAGCTATTGTTTTACGAACAGGTGCAGTTCCTGTTGTAAATGGCGAATACTTATGCATAGCTCGGGGCGTTGGTAAATTTGAATTTCACATTTTTCCGTGCTGTCTTCTGATATTTTGCAAAAGGTGACATATATTTGAAATTTTATGCGCACTGTTTTGTGTCACGGGACGTAGTAGTACTGCTTGGATTTTTTTGCAACGTACCTTTAGTAATGTTTATTTGTTACTTTTTCTGTTTTATGTTTTTATGTTTTACTTTTATGTATTGTATAGACACAAAAATATTTTGCATGGAAATTCTAAAGAAATCGTTTCTCTCGATTTGATTTATATTGAATATAAATGGGATAATGTTTGAAAATAGTGCAGCACAACTTGCTTTGAGTGAATTCGTAACAATCCTATCATTTTCCGTTTGCCCGATGGTTCACTGATAGAGAACACCTTAAGGTCTCTATGGTCGCCGATTGAGTTTCCTCTTAATTTGCAATAACGATACTCAATAACACAAAACTAGACCAAAACAGCGAATTATAGGCTATTTGTATAACCTACAAAACTTCCCACATACATTTATTATACCTTTCTAAAATACCAAATAAATTCCAATAACAATTGAATAAAATTGTCGGGTCCGTTGCTATGTTGCCAGAACATATTTTTTATGACATAGTAGGCATACGAGCAGACATAAATACCAAATACCAGAGAATTTAACAAAATTCACAGCTGATTGATTATGAATCATACACCAGTTCATATCCGATTCTCATAATACTAAACAGCCATTTTTCTCCTAATAAACTACGATGCCACTGAATATGGATCAGGTGAATAAATTTCACTCAGCACGGAAAATCGATGTGTGAGCCAAATTGTTCATTAACATTTGAAATTAGAAATTTACCGACAATTTGCAATTTGAGTGGCGATTTGTGTGAAGATATTTAATGGTTTATCTCAAAAAGTGTTGTCACGTTTGCATAGATAACAAACTTAAATTTCTATACATAAATAAGATAGGGCTTGAAAAGAAAGTTGATTTACGATTTATAAAAGCGGTAGTATAATGAGAATTCTGTAGAAAATGTATCTAAATATAGCATTGACATAATACAGATCTTTAATAATAATATACATTGGCGATGACGCAAAAATTATGTATTTAATATAAAGTCAACTGAAACTACATACAAAGTAACTAATATAATGACAATGAAACAAATTACACTTGAAAATACATTGTAAGTGACTTTGAATAAAAGTAATATAAAATGCGATGTCACCAGCAAAACCGTTACAGAAGAAATTGGAAACAAAAGTAATTTTGAATCTTACTCCAATGCACTGTATTTATTCCAACACTGAAACAAAATTACAAAACATAATCTTAAAGGTTAAATTCTTACTATTTTTAAACAGCACAACAACATTTTTTTTAATAATTTGTTTCAACATATATTAGGAACACATTAATAATATATATTTTGGCAAATAGTTATTAGTTTTGGTCTATATCGTAATAAAATGACAATAAATTGTTTGCCATATCATAAACCAGACCAGAACTTTAAAAATTATTTTATTTTATTTTTTTATTACCAAAAAACTGTGTAACAGTTTGTTGGCGAAAGAGCACTCTTAATCATTCTCTTATACGTAACTATATATGTTATAAGTTAGTAACAAACTACTTAAGTACTTAAACAAATCGACTTTACCAAGCATAAAAAAGTCCTAATTCATGCAATTTCAAATTCATTAATAACTTTTTTTCGATATTAAATTTCTTAATATACTAACAGTTTATACAAATTAGCGTTTTATAGATTAATTATACACAAACAAAATTCCAATGGCTACATCTCATTTGACTTTCCTCGATCACCATTCGGTCTCCAAAACGCTCTTCGAGTATTTTAGGTACTTTTAGCGAAGAGGCAAAAGCTGAAATAAAACGGCGTTCCTTTCCCAAGTGTCCTCCAAACTCTGTTAAATAGTATCGGGCACAAAGGGTTTTTTCCTTGATTTATCTATTAGCCTTGAAAGTAGATGCTTGCTTAATGAATTGTTCCAACCGTTTACCAGGTTTTGTTGTCAAACCTTTATCAAACGAGATTTGCTATGCAGAATTAAATAAGGGATATAAAAGTTGATTGCTTTGCTGACAAAAAGTACATACGACAAACAAAATAAATACGCAGTAAAAAAAGAAAGTCGGTGCCTACTTTGGTTATAGACTAATCTAGACACGCGGCAGCGTGTCAAGCCAAGTTCAAGCAAAGGAACTGGCTAGCTAGCGCCTAGTGTATATTACACGAACCACTTGGTGCCACTTTTGACCCTTCTATAACTCAAAACCTCTTTAACGTAAACACATAACTAAAACTACGTGTGTTTAATTATATCCATAAGGACATCTAGAAGCCCAAATTTCATGAAGCTAGCTCAAACGGTTATAAAGATATGAAGGTCAAAAAGTCGTAAATTTTAGCACTGACTGACTGACTGACATATAGTACCTAAATCTAACCTACTTCCAGATGACCTAGAAGGATGAAATTTGGAATCCAGCTCGGTAATTGTGTGTAAGCGTAGGAAAAAATCAAAAAAATCAAAAAAAGTTAAAAAATAGGGCGGGCCCCATACAATTTTTTTTTTATTGTATCGTTGGAACCGTTACAAGCAGATATTTGAAACTATCCCAAAATATTTATTATTATAGGTAGCAGATAATGAATGGGCAATGCACATTATTATCTCTTTTTGCGGCGAAGCCCACAGCCTAGCATAACTTTTGTTTTGAACTTGGCTCTCCTTTTTTACAATTATGTTTTTGGTGGGATTTGTACTTTCTTGGATAATCCCATTTCTAAATTTCTAAGGAAGGTTTGAAACAATTTTCGCCGCTTCATTTAGTACTGATCAAAAACGAAAAGCATTAGCTATTTATATCAGGACGAAATGTAATAATAATAATATCCGTAAACAAACCTGAACCACTTTTTTCTGCACGATCAATCAAGCGTCCACCCACTGACCGTAGGTCTTTGTAATATACTTTTTAATATTGTAGCTCCTTCGTTCATACAGTTGTTGATTGGCAAGTTGCTAATGGATCACAGATTGCCTCTAACAATATACTCGTCTAAATCATATTCTAAAAATATAGAATCATTTTCTACCTACAGATAACTAACCATTGCGACAAAAGGGTCTCATAGTACCATATAGAATAGATTTATATAGTGAAAACCAAGAACTCTTTGCCGATTTTGTAAGTTTTTTGTACCACGACGGCAGCAAACAAGCATACGGCGCCTGATGGTAAGCACTAAACTGCTACAACTAAAGCGCGCGTTGCCACCCTTTAGAAAAGAGGATTCACTGTGATGACAGCTAAAGGAAATGAGAAGATCCCCCGTCGCCAACACACTGCGTATTTTGAGCTCTGGCAATCAAGGCAATAGCTAGTGTGTAATTGCGAATAATAAATGACAAAGTTTTTATGAACAAAAAAAAACATTTATCTACACTCACATTGTAAGTCCTCTATAATGTGTTCAAAAACGGTAGACAATGGCCAGCATTACAACAACCGATTTTATTATGATAAGTTTTTCATGTGTAGCAATAACGTAATTTTAACATTACATGCTCAAATATTGTTAAGTTATGAGTTTCAAATTTGGAACACCGATTTTGCTAACGTAATGAAAATCTAGCCCTCCTCCCCGACCGCGGTTGCCCTCCTCCCCTACCGCCGGCACAATCCAGTTGGCCATGGCGGTGCAATGGCGGTCATTTTAATGGTTTCCGAACAGGCCATTTAGGATTTATAATATGTGTGTAGATTAAGCAGTGTATGCAACTGTATAGGTACGTAATTAGGCCTTAAAACACTCATGTGATCTTATTAAACCACATTAGTATTTTAAGGACCCTTATTACGCAACAGTTACATAAACTACTATTATGGTGGTATTTCCTAAGTTTGCCGCTGCTAAGTCGATGCAAACTTAGCGTGGTCAATCTATATTTATAAATAAGAAGAAGCGACGCATATATACTTTTTTTTATACTACGACGGTGGCAAACAAGCATACGGCCCACCAGATGGTAAGCAGTTACCGTAGCCTATGGACGCCTGCAACCCCAGAGGATTCACATGCGCGCTGCCTACCCTTTAGGAATCTATTCACTCCTTTTTTGAAGAACCTCATACTGTAGACCGCTGGGAAAACCTCGGCAGGGAGTTCATTCCACAGCCACTCACTCACTCACTTCATTCACTTTGCATCAAACATTATTTCTTATACAAGACAACAAAAACCAATCGGTTCTTTTTGAAGAACAATAAACAAAACCTTTAAAAAGAACAAAGGAATCACAAACACTTTCAACATAACTGTTAGGGTTTCATTAATGACGGCAAAGCAATTCCATTTGTGAAGAAGTTACTACCAAAATCTCGTATTTAACTGCATTAAAACTTTGCAAAGCAATCGTTTGATGTGGCGATAGAGTTTAAATTTGCAGTTAACGTTAAAGTTTGATAAGAGGTTGGCGGAGTTGTTAAATGCTATTTTTATTCAATTGGTACAAAGAGCCATTTCAGAATAGCTGGGTTATTCTACTTCGTATTGAAAAAGGGTGTTTAATTTTATCGTTTATATAAAATACTCTTTCCTATAATAAGCGTTTTAAAATAAAAGCACCCTAGTCCAAGGCAATCGAATAAGTAAAGGAATCGTGTAAGTATTGTAAGTTACAAATTGTGTTAGAACATTTATTCTCACCGCCGACCTTTTTTGATCTGCATGATATGTGTGCCAACATATGCTATTTTATTTGAAAATATACGAGTAAACATTATATTATACTATGTCCGAAAGCTTCTTTCATTGGCATCTAATAAAATAGATTCATTCTTAACTGTCTTCATCGGGTTCGGTCGATATGCTTTTATTATTATTTAAATAAATATTTAGAACTATTTATCTAGGGGCACGGGAGTGCCCCCGCCAAATCGAGCAAAACAAACAACTAAGGCACGGGCGTACCATCCTTTTCCCGAAGCCATTCAGGCCATTTTCGACACCTCTAATTCTGTTGTCGATAAAGCTAGAAGTTTGAAATTTTTGTGATCAAGAGGCTATAATACAAGACAGATATGTTTCTATCCTTTAAGAACTATTGCAAGGCAAAGTTCCTTGATTTTGTCACTGACTCACTGATTCACGATCATCGTATATCTAAGGTACTTCTAGCAGTCCCGCAAGCTCAAAAATTTTAACACTTTTACTGTAGGTATCGTAAGTTACAGTAAGTGGCTATAAACCTACTGAATAACTTAACATACCGTAATATCAATCGGGTTGTCTAGTTTTACAAAACGCACAAGTAACATTGTAATCCCTTATCTATTTCTATTTGATATTTCGTACATAAGTTCCGAAAACCTCAGTGGTACGAGCCGGGGCTTGAACCCGAGACCTTCAGATTGGAAGATCTTACCGCCAGGCCACCAGCGCTTGTTATTGTCAAGTCATTCTATTCATTATAAAAATATAGACATCTAATATTCAAAGAATCACAAGACATTTTGTTAGTAAACTCCAGTGGGGATTGAGTTCTACGGACACTAGCTTGGCTTAACGTTAGATTTCAATACTTTTTGCAGTAGAACTGCTTTGAGAGGCTGGCATTTTTGTACATGTAATGTTTTTTATGGGATATACAATTAAATGACAGTATTATCCCTCTCTAAGAAACTTCACCGTCGTTATGTTCCGTGTGTCAGTTAAACAATGTTTTACTTTTTGTTATGTACAAGTACTTAGTTTCATTGTATATCCTCGGTTCGCCTTTCATTCTAACAAAATGTCAGCAATTATTTCCTATTCCATCCAAGTCTCTGTTTGTTTGGAAAACCTCATTTTATTGCCACTCGTTGCTCCTCGATATTCTTTGTTATAAACTAGTAGGAGCGCAATAAAAATTTAACGATCATGGCGGTAGTTTGATTCTTGTTCCAGCAACATGTATTGTGATTGTGAACATGTCTTCGTGAATCGGTTTTTATTTGTCGCTAATGTTCAGTTTCGACTACTTTAAGAATTGTTGGAATAATGTGCTAAGTTTAACAAGTACTTACTAGTTTTGTCTTCATTTTGTGTGAAAGGAATTTTCAACATACTTGGTGCTTACGTGGGAATTAAACGGTGAGGGAAGCCTATACTTAAATGTATCCTTAAAAAAATCTGATCTATAAATATAATTTAACGTTTGTTCACACCGCCAAAAGCGAAGACATCCACAAATTGATTGCTGAGTTGATGTTAAAAATTATGTATTGAAGTAAATCGTATAATATACTAAATTCTTAAGATTATAAACCAAAATGGGTCGATTTCGAGGTAAAAAATCTAAGGGCCCCTTTGGTTTGTTTGGGCAAGACTTTTCCACTAAGGCTGAATTGATGGAGCTCCGCTAGTTATTGCAGATTACTTCGCTTTATCTTGGCGCTACGCGCCTTATGGAAGAAATCTAACTAACCTAACCTAACCAAAACCTTGGATAGCTCTGTAAATATTGGTTTTATAGAAACGCTTATTTGACTTTGTAATACTTTTTTGATGTATTCTATAGGTTTGCATTGGAAATAGAAAGGTAAAATAAAATATTTTTTTATTAAAATTATCTAAGACTCAAAAATCGTCCTCCCTTTTGTACACCCCAACCCCAAAATGCCACTTGAAACTAAATCATACTTACATATCCATCTAAACGCCAACTAACCTGAAACAAAAAAATATTGTCAACACAATTTCAACATCATCTCCACCATTAACATTAATGGAAAATCGCATCGATGTCACCTAATGGTATGTCAATACGATCACGTTTAGACCGAAATCTACTTGACATAAATTCCGAGTCGGCACTCCAGTAATATAATGCCGGGGGTTTCACGAGTGGGTGATGATTTAGACGATTCGAGTTTTGGAGAAAAATCATTTACGCGGCGGTTTGGGGGATGGGTTTGCTAGAGGTAAGCAGAAAATCGTAAATAATACGCAAATGGGTATGAACGAAATAGATTTAGTATAATTTATGGGATGATGTCACAGATATAATTCTGTGACACCATCCCAGTTACCGAAATTTGAACATCGCGATGTATTTCAAAAAATGTCTTTTGATACGATAATAGTAAGTTTTCGGTCAATAATTAAAATTAATTTAATAAGGTGTATAATTAATTTGTTTTTTTAGGTTTAGATTTCTTATTATTAATGATTCTGGTTTTATTTGCTTATTATCTTGACCCATAGCTTAATTAGTAAAGCGATCGAGCCCCGGCAAGGCGTATCGATGAAGGTTCAAGTCCTGCTGGGTTGATAAATTTTTTCAATGTTTTCAATTGGCATTGGAGTGGCATTTCACCATACTTTAAAAACCTGCAAAAATAATTATAACTTTACTGTACTTATAGTTGGTAGGAACTATGTCAACTTGCGATATAAGTTGGTAGTGACCCTGCTTACGAAGCAGCAGGTCCCGGGTTCGATTCCTGGTAAGGGCATTTATTTGTGTGTTTATCACGAATATTTGTTCCTGAGTTATGAGTGTTTTCTTTGTATCTATCTCTAAGTATATATTTATCTATATAAGTAGGTATATTATTATTATATATCAGCTACTAAGTATTTCAAATATTGATGAACTTTCCTTTGTTGTGGCTTATTAGAAATATAAAAAAAAGTTTGTGACAATAACCAGAAAGCTAAAGGCACTCCAGAAATAATAAACGTCAAGAGGCGTAAAAAACATACCTATATCAAATTTCTGTTACCAAGTTTCAATAGAATTCCCCTTCAAGAATTTCATCCAAAACAATAGGAAACAAATGTTCACAAACACTCCCCCCAATCGGAAACAAAACATCGCTACCAAAAACATGAGTGCATTTAACATCTTATTATAACGTAACAAGGTCCAAAAGTGTATATATATGTATATTTGACTTCACCTGATCCAGCTAGGCTATTCAATCACCGAATCTCGAACTTATTGCCTGCTTTCCAAAATATCACCCCGGGTCATTCGCAATATCGTCCGTCCTACATCAGCAATGTTTCAGAATTTATTTTCGCTCTTTCCAGATTGTTCTCTGGTATCGCTTTGTCGCTTTGTATTGAATGGATTGTATTTGAATCCGTGACTTTGGTATTACACGATAGCGAAGGGGACGGTTTCTTACCCTCAGATTATGTTCGCAATGTTTTATCTTAAATATGAATTGAGAGAGCCTAGCTTTATTTTTAACATATAATTTGGATTTTAGGTAACAATTTTACATAATACCTATAAGTTCTACTGAATTAAGTTTTCAAATTTCTTCTTTTAACCCATTGAAGTTTGTTTTAGTTTTGTTTGATGATTTTATTCTAGTCGTGAAGTTACTTTCTAAATTAATATAATCATGATTATTTGTGTTATGACAAAAGTAACACAACAACTTTTAAACGGTACCTTGTGAATTTTATCGATAAAAAATATGAGACAAAAGGATCGAATACCAATCTATCTTTTTATATATATCTGCCTTTACAATGTCCGTCTTTGCATACAGGTCTCCTCTCCATTCTTCCACGCCTTTCGATCAATTGCCATCTGCATCCAGTTCTCGTCAGCTTGTTGACAAGATATGGTCCTTCAGTCTCGTGGGTGGTTTGCCATGATCGCGTATGTTACCGGATTTCCAAACGGTACGTTACGCGCAGCGACTATTGCCCATCCTGGCAATGTGCCCTGCCCGAAATGGGCACTTTATATGTCCACTACGTCTCAATATATAAAAAAACATATATGTTCAGCCCTTTAATTCCATTAATAAGTCAGCCTATATAAATATTTCAATTTATTAATGGGTATATACCTGTGTCAATAACTTTAATGGCTGACAGGTAAAAGCTTTAACATACTTCATTTAAATTGCTATTTAATGACTAAATGAAAGGTGGTTAATCAATCACAATTTCATTCATTGAGCGTTTTAATTTAATTATCGAAATTTTCTGAGTCCAAAGTGGTTGAATCATCACGTCATCTTTAGGTCTACCTAAAGATACACATATCGTATGTATAGGTACGAGTATTAGCCTCATTTATATTTTAAAATAAGTTTAATATTTAATATCAAACAAAAAACAAAATAGTTAAGTGATATCAAATAATGATTCTTTTTTTTTATTGCCGATATCCAGATTGAATTTTCAAATAAAAGTGATCCTAGGAGACCATCCCTTTTTAATTAACGACGATTGGCATTTGTAGATTTAAAAACAAAGCAAGCGTGAAAAAAAAAGTGTAAAATGTATGAGCCTTTCGCCAAATAACTTCCAGAAAAGTGTCACAATATTATTATGTGAGGCGAGAAGGAAAAAAAAATCAATAACAAAATAATATCATATTAAAAAAATCTGAATTCGCCTCCGGTAATAATTTCGGTAAAACTTGCCCGGCGGGCTTTTACCATAATGCATGATGACACTGACGACGCTTACTTTCACAGCTTACTAGAACTGGCCTCAGTGAAACCAATTTCGATGTAATTTCAAGTTTTACAAGAATATCCTCCGTTACTAATAAGAGCCCTATGAACATTGAAAAACGGTTTGAATTTGGGAATTAGAGCGTATACGTAATTAGGTAATAACGAACACTTTATTGCATAAAATAGGAAAAGGTACAAAAAAGGATAGGGAATCTAAATGTACAAAGGCAAGTTTATACCGCAAGAATACTATATTAATGAGTTTTCCAATGAGTGCCTATACTGACTTTGGTACTTGCAGAAGCTTTTGAGATATTATATACCCTAGTCGATACGAATCTTAAACGAAAGTAGACAACCACAATTTTCGAAATAGTAAAAAATCTAGTCCCCAATTGCGAATTACATATTGAAACAGTAAATTGTTCCTTTACTTAGATAATGATTATTATTATATTAACTTATTGGATCGCCCAGAAATTTAATGACACCTTTCTTCGGCAATCGTTTGGAATAACTTGGAAGGGAAGATGATGACAGTTGTCAGTTTTAAAGAATTTTTGAACTGAATGTGATATTTCTGGCGGGTGATATGCAATGTTAAATAGGTTTCATTTTTAGTTGACAGAACTTAATAATAGAAAGATAGAAATGGAGTGGTGATAGAATCAATTCGTCTAGTCGTTCGCTCTTGACAGTCATGACTGAGGATCGTGACGTAATGCAATTGTCCCTTATCTTATGCAGTCGGTCTTTGTTTTTTACTCTCTTGTGGAGGCTTTCATTAGCAGCTCTGAATTAATTCCTACTAAATTGGGTTTTTCAATTATGTTAGCGTTACTAATAAACGTCTGTCAAATCTAAATAAAAGTAAATTAATAGTCGATTTTCCCTTTTCGTAATTTTACAAGCTCTTGCTTATTCAAAATATTTGTTAGTTAGTTTGTTGTTTAGGTGGAGCTTTGCCTACTCATATGAATAATATATTTTATCCAGCCAAATACTTTTTAAATTTGAAATTAAGTTTCACGTCTTTGTGTCACAAAATCCGATTTGATGTTAATTTCTTTTGCATTTGTAACAAGGTAAATTTGGACAAAAATAACAAACTAATTTAAACAACATGTCACGATGCTGTTAAAATTAAAAAAATATAAAATTAAAAAAATTTCATTCAACCTGAATTAGTAGTACAATATGTAGAGGGGTATGTAGGTGTGTATGTAGGGGTGTATGTAGAGGGGTATGTACCTTCTAGTGGGTATGGTGTATACTCTGAACAATTTGAACTGAACTCATCCACTTAATGTCTTATCTTTTGTGTGTAAACCGCAGGGGCGCGTGCCACTATGAAAAAAATGGTTTGGCCACATATTAGCGTTTATTGAATTTCTACTATATGAACCACGCAATAAGATTCAATATGAACTAATACGAAAAAAGCTCTAAGTTCTATACGGTTGCACCCAGTACAAGCGATCCAAATGCTCTAGAACCAGCGTAACTAAACACAGAGATCCGAAACAAATGTGCGTAATTGGTGATCGCGCTTGCACTGGTATTCCGAGCGCACGGCTAGTTAGCGATAAGGAGGCAATTGTAATTTTCCCAAACGGGTAGGTAGAACAGGGTTGGATTCTGATTAAAACATTTGGATGGATGTACGATTTACAAATATTTAATATATGAAATATATACCTATACATATATAATAGATTTTAATAAATATTGGGTATGTTAAAATTATAATCAGACATATAAATAATCAACTATTTTAAAATTGATTTCTTAACTTTACAGCTTAGACTTACTTTTACCTATAGCAAATTATGTACTGAGATTAACTCAATTCAAATATAAATAATATGAATCTACATTATAGTTGTGCTTGTTATGATAATTCAATAGACATAGCCTGGGGTCGTTAAATCGCAAGGTACTAAATCCAATCGAAAGCAGGGAGTATCCGGTTTACACACAAAAGATAAGACACTAAGTGGATGAGTTCAGTTCATATTGTTTAGAGTATACCATGTGTCAGAAGGCCTCGCTCTTCCAAATAATAAAATAAATATGTTATTGTGTTCTCATAGTTACAAACTAATTATTCTAAAAGTTGGATGAAATATGAAAAACTTACAATGAAACTTAATATATTTTCTTGCAATTAATTGAAATAATTTAAGTGAGTTTTGTTAACTCTTCCATTAATTCATTTAATAATAGTTTAGATGAAGTTATGTTATTCTTTACATCGCTAAATAATAATGAACTTTATTTTCGATTTAACCGCGGTTTAAGAAGTCTGTGTTTTAGTTCCCAACCTTTCTGCTTCGGGATTATCTTTAAACAAGCTTCATGAATATATTAAATATAATAGAGATATTCAACGCGATACAAGTTGATTTGCGGGTCGTGATCCAGACTTATTTTTCTGATTCTGTAACTGAGCAACATTATCATATATGGTAATTAGTACAATTTGTTTTAATTACGATTTAAAGCTCACATGGTCATCCACATTATAACTACTATTTGTAACGGGGTTATTACCATGTATATTAGTTTTTAAGCACCCGATATTTCGGCACAGTTACATGCGCTATCATCACGGAGTAAATAAAGGATGCTCAAAAACTCTTATATACATGGTAAATACCCCGTTACAACTAACAGTTATAATTTGTTTTAATTTTCAAGTAAAACTAAGTAATTCATAGACGTGCCATGACTTTTGACATAGACTGCATGAGAAGCGAGAAGACGTCACATTACGTAAGGTAACCAAATTGTATGCAAAAATGACATTTTTTACTTGGAATCTAAAAAAATATTATCAATATTGGTGATAAAAGAATAATGACAAACTTCTTTAGGTTCATCATTAAATTCTGTATCATGCCGTGTTCTCATGCTCCACGACCCCGAAACCATCCTGTATAGAGGGACCTTGCGTTAACCGTATAGAGGCAGAACAAAATACTACTGTTTATTAGCTAATTTCACTCATTAGTTGTCAAATTAGCCCACTAGATGGCAGAAATGTGTGGGACTGCAACGGTCCTGCACTTGGCGTGAATAAGCTTAATGTTTTCGAAATGGACCAGAAGGTGGCATTCCCCACTCCTGCCGTGCTAGTCTAAAAGGCAGTAAGGCACGGGTCCCACAAAGAGCGAGTAACCGAGTAAAGAAAGTTAAGCGAGTAGCATTACATAGCGGTTTGTCGAAGTATAGAGTGATCGATCGAACTTTCAATGCCCACGATGTAATGCTACTCGCTTAACTTTACTCGCTTACTCGCCGCCGGTGGGACCAGTGCCTATAGACTGCATAGCAAAAGTGTTATGGAATTTCTTAATACAAAAAAATGCATTTTAGACTAGCACCGCAGAAGTGCTCAAGAGAAATCGAAACGTACTGCGAATAATGTGAAATAAATATTTAAATAAGGAGTGGTCCTGGAATAATGTAGCCGAGCACTATCTGGTACATTTTTTTACTTGAGTGCTAATTTTGAAGCAGTATTTTTATTTTTTCCGTAGATACAATACTATAAAATAAAAATACAATTATTTTAAAATGTGGGAGCATATTAAGTTTTCGCTTTATTTGTTTACATACTTTGTAACTTTTTGAAAAACATATTTTGACAATCTTCACTCGAGATTTCCAATGCTACAATTTTATTTCCATTTTCACAAGCCGTTTTATGCTTTTAAGAATTTAACCTTACCAAGAAACCACATTAATCAACTGGATTTCAGCTAGCGAAGTCAGAAAGACTCCCTAATCTAACCTCTGACAAAGGTCTATGGAAGACAATATTCTATAAAAAGGCAAATACACTTAATTAAAAATACCATGTAACTAACTCAAAATGAAACCAGACAAAAAAGTTAACTATTGAAGAAATACAATTTATTAAGGTATAAAATAGCTCACCAAATCAAACTATAAGAAAAAACTATATTTGTATTAGATCAGAAGACCCTGTTCAAAAAAATGTGTATGATGGAATACAAAAGGCGAAAACTTGCAAACGCTCTTTCATTTAAATATGATTGTATTTATGTTTTGTATTATTGTATCTACTGTAGCATGACGCTACGTTTATCGTACGACATCTGTCGACTTTCTTTAGAACTTCCGTGTCTAAGGAAGGTCTAAGGCTAGGTCGCGGTTGATATATAAAAAAGCGTACATTGTGATTCACGGCATTACGGGTAGATGGCGCTTACATCAGTCCGCATTTTGTGATACACGACTGGCAGTTATAAAATTGAGATAATATTCGCGCTAATTTTGAATATGAATTTTTGAGGTATTCAAGATTGTCAAAGAGGGAAAAGTTGATTTTGATTGGAAGTGTCAATCGACGGAGAGATTTTGAAAGAAAAACACAGGAATAATTTGCAAATTGTCCTTTTTTTGTTCCCGGAAAGTGTTTACCACAGTTGCTTAATTCTCTAGAAGAGGGTGGCCGTCGGTGTAGGTTTTCCAATACCCAGTGCTCCCCTTCGGCCGTGTCTGAGGGTGCGGGTAGCGCCTGCCGAGGCCGCCAGTGGGACCGTCTGAGCCGGGAGGACTCCGGAAGGCGCTTGTGGGTTGCGAAACGATCTGCAACCGCCGCGTGTTCCGCGTGGTTCTTCACCGTCGTCGGAGAATTAGAGCCCGCATCCAGCGTGGCTCTCCAAGTGAGACAGAAGGTTCAGCGAGCTGTTGGGTCCGCCTAAACCAAAGGGGGCGCCTGCCCACGAACTCTATTTAAATTCAGTTACAGTTTTGACGATTTTTTAAACGTTATAAATCCGATTCCTTTTTTTGTATCCAGTGCTTTTGTGCCATAATAGCTTTTTTTTGTTGTTTTGCCAAAATCTTCCCAAAATTCTAATTGCCTCATTTGACGGGCGTACAAAGACGTGGCTCTTTAATTTAGGCTACGTTCAGCCAGCGAATCATCTGTCACCATCCATATCACCCGCCTCATTAATCCATTATTTTCCTGTAGCCAAATTACCAGCAGAGTCTTTATTAGTACTTACTAGTTTTGCTAGTACTCCCTCCTTTTTATTTTCCTTTTGTGCGGAAAGTAGACGTTTACGATACTAAGATAACTATTGAATGTGAAATATCCTTATATAGATACCGTTATAGTCATTTTTATGTGAAGTGCTAATATTAAATATTCTGATTATTGTAATTTAATTACATGATAACCACTAAGGAAGTTATTGAATGTGAAATATCTTTATATAGATACCGTTCTTGTCATTTTTACGTGAAGTGCTAATTTTAAATAATCTGATTATTGTTGCCAATTTTAAATAATTTAATTTATCTTCAAAATTAAACGTGTTAATGCAATTATAGAAGTGTTTTACTGCACTACATATTATTAAAATATAAACACTGTTTCTAAATTGGCACAAAGTAAAAATAAAAATCAGAAAAGCACGACTACTTTTTTCCCGGACCAGTCTTTAAATCCAGCCGAGTTATTATAATTCTTGTCGGGTCTACTAACTGGTGATAGTTTTTTTTTCTGACGTTCATAAGTGAATTGATAAGCTATATTGTTTAAAGAATATAGCTGCATTTGTTATATATTTGTTTATAAACCACGTTACTATTTTTAAGTTCAAGAGACGTTTTCTATTAAATACTACAATATTCAGTTCATTTCTGTATAATGCTTTAAGGTAGGTAAGTATACCTACCTTAAAGCATTATACAGAAATGAACTGCTTGTGCTACATACTGCTTGCACTATAATACGTAGTATACGTACCACGCATGATCTTACGATACATTCAAAACTCATCGAATTTTACGCCTTTCGTTCGCGTAATAAAGTTCAAATTCCAGTTGGTGTTACCGTGATAAAGGTTGTTTTAAACTGTGGTGTTTGAGACACTGAAACTTCGGTTCGCGGTTTAGTAGAGCAAGATGTGGAGCACTGGAGTATGGTTACAACTTGCATTTAACTAGTAGGTGTATTGCATGTTAAATATCTATTTGTACTTCTCACTAGCTTTCGCCCATGACTTCTTAGAAAAGGTGAAGTTGCCAACATATCTCGCACTACGCTTCCCGCTTCGTACTCCCGTACTTTGTACCTCATTAGGGGATTTTGAGGATGAGGATTAGCTAAACTAGCTAGCTGAGGAAAGACGAATGAAGGTGTTCTGCGTATGGTAGGAGAGAAGCGTAGTTACTATCGTATTTTTTGTAAGTTGACCTGTCGCATGTAGACATTCAGTGCAGAATTTTAGCATGAAGAAAAAACTCGGTAACCAAGAAATTGTATCAACAGTTTTTTTCCTCTGCTGAAATGCAACTGTACTCTCACTACACGTTTTTATAACATCATAGCTATTTCAAAGAATTTCAAACAAAAAACTATTTCAACCACCTATGCTTAATCTATCTTTGAAATAAAGCTCCCCTTGTAGCTTTAGTATTTCATCAGAAAATTCAACAATTTAACATCAGCCCACCCAATATATCTCCTAGCGCAATTCAAATATCTATCCAATTTATATGTTGCTGAAACCGGCAGTAAATCCTTATTTATTGGCGTACCCGGTCTTATATATTGGTTAGATGTTTTGAGTTCTTATTTGGTATGATATTGAGGTTAAAACGTTTACCCTTTTCGATATTATTCGGATCGTTTCAGGCTTATTTCAATACATTTACATTTTCTTTTGACTACTTATTTATATCTTTATATTTAATATTATACTTGTGTTTATGGATTCGTGTTTGCTTAACAAATTGTATTTATACGAGTATTTTCGGGGAAAAATACTTAGTTTTAGTTATTTGTATATAGAAAGTTGGTAATTAAAATTATTTTTATCACGCACCCATTGGTAAGAAACTAACTTAAGGTATTATTATTAAGGTTAAGCTAGTTTCATATTCAATTTATTATATCCTCCTCGATATGGAACGAAACATATCTAGTAATATTCGATTTAAAGACGTGGTTACTCTTTTTAATATTTTTTATATGTCAGAGTTTTACGGAAGTTGTTATTTAATAGAATTCTATAAATTTTTCATGCAGTTAAGTTAAGCTAATATTTTAATGGTGAAAAACGGTTCCGAACACTAAAAACACTTTATATATAAACACCAGACTTTCATTCTTACTTATCAAATGCATTCCAACCTTACCACTTATACCACCACACACCATCTCTAACCCCAACACCCTAACAAAAGTTGCTAAACTTCACATTCCACGCCAATAATTCCCAAAGATGTTTTATTCCCTGCCCGTGCATGCCAAATCTTTCTGCAATGTTTAGTGCAACCTCCTCGTAGATATAACTCCACGGCTTTTTATTGCTCCAATCCCTCGCGAGACGTAAAATACGATATGTAACTTAGCCGCATGTTGAAATATTGAGACGTCGGGAGACCTCACCTGTCAGCGGCAGATATAAAACTATCGGTTTTATTGTTTGACTCAATTTTTCTGGTGCTTGCGTTCGTATGAATATTCTATGGCCTGAATATAGGTCGTGTTTCACTGGTGTTGTAGGATTTCTCAAACTATTGTAAATAAGGAATGAGGGCTCGACGGAATTGGAGATGGAGGCAGGTTTTAAGATATTAAATATTCCTTGTTTCCTGCGAGTCTAAGATTATTTTGAGACAATTCAAGAAGTAATCAAAATAAAAGCTAAGTATATTTTATAGAGCAGAGTTTTCTACGCATAAGGAAAGAGTAGTTAAGTGTCTATAAAAAAATGAAGAACCATTTTATACGTGATGATGAAACGAGTTCAAAGTGCGCTAAACTTAAAATAATTGTATAATATGATATTTAAATGTGAAATAGATATCATATACTATTAATACTTTCCTGTGCCCGATGCCAGATATTTAATAATATAATATTATTTAGTTCCCGTAACACATACCTAACTAATACATTGTTAAATTTAACGATACCTTCCTGTTTAATTATCTAATTCCCATCATATTTTTATTTTCAAGTAACTTATAGTTTTGTTTACGTCTTAAACATTTCTTAAATGTTTTTAATTACCGTATAACCATTAGAGATTATTAAAATTGTGTTTATTACCGATTTTATTTTCCATCTTATGAATAATTCAAGTCTGTCCTTTGCAGTGTCAACAAAATATGAATATTCTATCGCTCCTGAAGGTTATTGTGATACTTTAAAAGGTTCTGATAGAGTGACTGGATAAAGAGTAGCTCATCTTCCAACGAAATTAATGTACGGGTGCGTCAAAACTTAGTGACGATATTACAAGGCAATTAGTATGGATCATTACAGTTCTGTTAGTAAATAAATGTAACTTAGTGGGCAAATATTTCAACAATAAATTGGTGTCAAGATCATTTTGAATACCTCAACCGCTTAGCTACTTCTGTTGCTGACTGTAGGTATTTACAAGATTTTGTTACATCCACAATTTCAATTTGTAGGTCGTAGTAATCAAATTTTACCATGATTTATTTATTTATTTAATCGTATGGCAAAATACAGAAACATAATATATATTCAATAAATTAGGTATTAAATGTCAACACTACCATAATATAAAATATTTTCTTTGATCAGATTTTCATGCCATTTGCGTAGATCACTTATTAGCTGTTCTAAAATAAACGATTCTTAATTTGAACGAGATTTTCAGTTTTACTGTGGTTTGTTCCAAAGCTAAAAGTTGTTTACCTAGGGAGATGAAAAATACTTTATAGTTTACTGTAATTGTACCTTTACTGTGGTTCTGGCTATTATGGAAAGATGCTACGGGTATTAGAGTTATGATATCAGGTAATTATGCTAATAATATTTTCCTTTTTTAATTTTCTTGATGTACAAAAATTTCACAGATTTTTTTTTATACCACGACGGTGGCACACAAGCATACGGACCGCCTGATGGTAAGCAGCTACCGTAACCTATGGACGCCTGTAACTCCAAAGGAATCACATGCGCGTAGCCGACCCTTTACAAAAAGGATGATTCACTTAAATGTTAGGTTAGTGACATATTATTATGATAAACAAAGCTAGGTGACATATTATTATGACAAACGGAGTTCAATTATTGTTCGTTTCGTAAGCACGATGATTTTTTTCATGTTTAGTATCAATCGATTCGTTTTTGTTGTAAGGATCATTGTCTATAATAAATAGGGCCAATTGCGTTCAACCAACACAAAAGTCAGAAATGAGATTCAAAATCTGACACTGGCTCTTGTTTTCCAAAACGCTCCTAACAAAATGATATGCAACAGTGACGTCACGGTTTCATAGGCGTGTATAATTTAAATTATGTAAAAGTAACGAAATCGCTATTTGGACCATGAAATATTATTACTTATTTATCGTATATTATTTATTTATCGTATTTATTATTTACGCGTTTATTATTTATTTGTCGAATGGCATAAACATGGTTCTCTATTAGAATAGGTAGGTATTTATGCAATTAATTGCATCCGTCGTAAGTAATTTGAGATCCGCCGGTTTCCCAACTAAACCATAACTTATATGCGTTTATGTAAGTATATGTTTGTTCTACAATTCATTACAGTAAAACTTGAGAAATATAATGATATCGTTATTTTTTTATTTTCAGACTTTCAAATAATCGTAAAATTTTAAAATTTTGAAACACAGATTTTTTAAATTTCTTTTTATTAAGATTTATTTCTCATCTTACATCCATTTAACAAAATTTCGTTACCAAATTCAACATGTGTGTTTTCAGTATTTCTCATGCCTTGCACCTACTCATACGATTATTTTCGACTAGATTTCCGCTACCAAGGTTGTCTGGAAGAGATCGCTCTCTAGCGATAAGACTACCTGTTGACTGCTTCTGCTTTTAATCTGTGTACCTACTGTACTGTTCTATTTTATTGAGGTGTGCAATAGAGAGTATTTGTATTGTATTGTATGAGTCATCATCCCTATTAACAGACTCGGACCCTATTAACAGAGATTCAGTTTGTGGTTGTGGTTCGCTGAGTTCGCTCTAAAATACCACTCGACGTTGGTAGCCTGGAAACGCTCGGAGCGATTTTTTCGTGGCCAACCTGTTAGGTGTGGTGGGGATGTACAGGCTGTAACAAAAATACTGGTGATCCGTTTAAGGGCATAATTGATACCGTATTACGACTAAGAAAAAGCTGAAGAAATTTTTTTTCGCCGCGAAAAAATAGTACATTATTGCCGAGGAGGCGAAGTAGCACACTGCGGGCTGAGTATTATGTTTAAACGGACGACCTTGGGAGTCCGTTTAATTTAATATGAAGCCAGCAATGGCCCTTCGCGCCGAGTCCAATATAGTGCTTTTTTCAAAAATGATGCAAAACAGCCAAATACCAGCACGATGGTGAACAAAAAAATAATATTGACATAGATAGTGTATCTCAGAATAACCTCGTTAACAGGATAACCGCTACCGCGAACATAGAATCTCGATTCGAATCATATATCTCCATCTCTATCACCATTTTGAGTGACAGAGACAGATATAGTCGAAACTTCCATTCTCTATGTTCGCGGTACACGCTAAGCTTTGCCGTGTATAAATATTTTTCATTAAAAAAAATTGGAAGTGTATTTTTCTTCCGAAGTTACCGCAAGCTATTCGAGATAACTAAAAAGTCGCGGTACCAACATTATAAATAATTATATACAGATGTTGTGTTTCGGCTGTTTAGGACCTTTGCCTTAATTTTTGTATGGCAGTTGAACTTTTTAAAAAGTGTGTACCTCGATAAAAATGGAATTTGTATCCAACATTTTTGTCGCGAAATCGAGCCTGCAATTTCTGTAACTTTTTAAATTTTTATTTGACCATAAACTAGGCACTTCGTCGCCTCATTTTAAACCGTAAAAGTGAACCTTGCGGGACATTTTTGAAAAAAGTTCTTTTTTGTATTGGACACGTCGTCCCAGCTGGCCAACCCTACATACAATAGTACATTGTTGTAAATAAAGGAGGATAAAGCGGCAACACTGGCCGGGAATAAACGTCAAAATGACCTAGCGTATTTAATTAGTGAAAATAAATGTTTTAAAAGTGATTTATAACGAGTTACTGTGTAAAATGACAAGATCTCAATGAAATTAAAGTGTAACAGTGTTATCTCTAGTATTAGTTTACTTTAAGGAGCAAATTATTATGACGAAAAATTTTGAGCCAACTGTCAACGGCTTAACGTTCAAGATTTAAAATTACACCGAATTTACATGGAAATTGCCTACATTTCATCGAAGACTTTTACAGGGGAGTATTGCTTTTCACATTTATATGCCTTACTTTTAGTCTGATTGTCCAAAATAACTTAATATTTTTAATATTCAGTACCTAACCTATGGGCAAGTAAGTTCTTGTTAAAAACAGTGGTTCATCTTACTAAACTAGCCAAAGTGAATGCTAATAAACTCAGAAATAGCACAGATGTATTCAACGAACATTATTATAAGTTGACGTTCAAAGTATAAAGTTTTTTTTTGTGTAAATTCCTGCTATAAAGCTTAATTTAAATACTAGAAAATTTGAATTTAAATACTTTTTTCTGTTAGTACCATTGTGAATCATACTTGCTAGGCTCAGATTTCTTACATTGTCAATATGTTTTCAGCACAACCCTCTAAAATGACTACTCGCAGGGATGTTTTGGTCGCTAAAGTCCAGCAACTACAAAGGGATCTTAAGACGGCGACTGAGCTAAATGACAGACTCCTACAAGAGCGGGAAGAAAGTGAACAGGAAATCGAGCGTGTTATCCGAGCAAACACTGTTCTCAAAACTCAGCTTGCCAACCAGGACATTGACTATGAAGATATCCAGGGTCAGCGGGATGAACTTCAAGCTACTGTAGACCGATTTGAACAATGCCAGGAAATACACGAACAGGCATTGCAACGCATCAAGGACCTGGAGCAGCAGCTGGGGGAGATGGACCTTAAAAAAAATTATACTTGCAAGTACTGCTCCGAGCACTCCGGGCCACCAGACAACAATTTAAGTATTTTTGCTGAGCTAAATAGTTTTGAAGTAGATTTAGTAAATGACAGCATAGTGGACTCTCCTTTTATGGAAAATATAGAGTTTTCAAGTTCTGTGTGCATAGGGAACAGTGATGGGAAAATTTCATTGAACGGAAGAAAAAAGATAAAAAAATATTTAAAATTAAATAGATTCATAAAAAAATCTAAACTTTTGCTGAAATGCCACAAATTCTTATTTAAATCATTAAATTCCAAATGTAAACATGTAGCCTTGAGAGATGAACTCCTAAAGTGCCAATATCAATTAGACCAGACAGTAGAGGAGCTGAATCATCGCTCTGCTGAATTAAGCAAATTAGAGTCAAAGCTAAAAGCTCTTAATGATAAGCATGAATTATCTAGTAAAACGCTACAGGAATACATAGCCTTTATGAATAATGTTCTAGCACCGGGCAGCGGCTACCCTCTGCGCTTGGAATCGCCACGGCCGCCGAGTCGCCTGGCTGCGCCGGGCTCGCCCGCGCCCGCGCCGCGCGTCTCCGGCGCGACCATTCCGCGTCGCCAGCCCGAGCCTGACCTTAGCCTGGACGTCCGGGAGTCGTCGCTGGGTCCTTCACAGTCATGCCCTGGATTGGATGTCGCACTGGATTTATCCCTGCCCTGCCCAGTGGAACCAACTCCACCGTTATCGTGCCCAGGCGAGGCGGGTCCACCGCCGCCATGCACTGTCGAGCTGGTTCCACAGCCGCTGTGCACTGTCGAGCCGGGCCCATCGCCGCCATGCACTGACGAGCCGGGCCCATCGCAGCCATGCACTGTCGAGCCGGGCCCATCGCCGCCATGCACTATCGAGCGGGGCCCATCGCCGTCGTGCCCAGTGGCACTGGATCTATCGCCGTCGCGCTCAGTCCAACACACTCCATCGCTATCGTGCCCTGTCGAGCTGGTTCCGCCGCCGCCGTGCCCGGTGGAGGCGCCACTCTCGCGCGCGCGCCCCGCCCCGCTGGTCCCCGCGCTCGTGCCCGCGCCCGCGCCTGTGCCTGCGCCCGCACCCGCACCCGCACTCGCACCCGCGCCCGCGCCCGCGCCCGCGCCCGCACCCGCGCCCACGCCCGCACCCGCGCCCGCACCTGCGCCCGCGCCCGCACCCGCGCCCGCACCCGCGCCCGCGCCCGCACCCGCGCCCGCGCCCGCGCATGCGCCCGGCCGCACCGTTCTATATACAGACGAGGTGGGCGCCGGGCTCGGCGCGCTGCTGGCGGAGCGCTTGTCGCGAGGCGTCCTTAACAACTGTCACCCGGGCGCCTCCTTCGATCGTCTGATCAAATGTATATCGGTCGGCGAGTATGACCGCGATTCCACGCTTGTAGTGTTTTTAGGAAATAGTATAGATTGCACTAAACGAGATATCTTGAGATTATCCGAGACCCTGTCAGATATTGGCCAGCGAGATTCTGTAAAAATAATTATCTGTGCCTTACCATACAGAATGTCGAGTCATATAAATAAGAGGGTATATTCTTACAACTCCGTATTGTATAATCTTTCTTTGTACAGTAGTACGATTTCGTATTTTGATACAAATAAATTTATTGAGGATTTTATTATGCCCCATGATAGGACTTACCTTCCGAGAAGATGTCTTATAGATTGTGCTAACCTGTTAGCATACAATATTGTAGACCCCGTCGTGACTAGCACGGCGGATGATAGTTTTATTAAGACGAATCCCGATTCATACTGCAGGGGCTCAGATTTAGAGAGGCAGCCGTCTGGTGATATCAATTTAAACTGACTGCTACGACAACGAGTGCACCAGCCGGCTCCGTTCCTAAACATAACTGTGATGCTAGCATAAGTAGTAAAACTGATGTATTGTACTTAGTTCACCAAAATATTCAAGGGTTTACCAGTAAACAACTGGAAATTGATTTATTTGTACAACACTCGAACATTGATATCCTCTGTATAACGGAGCACTGGCTTAAAGGTCATGAATTTATGTTTAATTTCCACAATCATAGTGTAGTTAGTAAATTTTTTAGAAAATCCTGCATTCGCGGCGGGTCATTAATAATGGTAAAACATGATATAAAAAGTAAGGAGCGGAAAGACATTGTTGAATTGTCTGTGGAACGCCATATTGAACTTTCTTGTGTCGAGTTAGAAGAATTTATAATTATATGCGTGTACAGGCCTCCATTGGCAAACTATAACACATTTGAGTCAGTGATAGATGAAGTTCTTACAAGTGTTTTTTGTAGTAATAAAAGTGTTATTGTGTGTGGTGATTTTAATATCAACTTACTTGAAGATTCATCCATGTGTGTAAGGTTACTTAGTACTTTCAAATCCTACAATTTAGTAAATTTATTTTGTGAGCCTACACGAATCACAGCAACCAGTGCTACATGTATAGATAACATTTTCAGTAACAAGGATGCGACTAGTAAATCTATAATAAACAACTTAAGTTCTGACCACTGTGGACAAAAAGCCTCTTTTAGCGGAAAAACTAAGGATATTCCACAAGTCACTATGTGCAGACCAATTTCCGAAAGACGATTAGATTTATTCAGTCGGAATATCACGAAACAATTATGTTATGTTCCATTTACCCAGGAAAACCCTAACCGTATGAGTATTGAGTTGTTTAACTGTATTAAAAGGGAATTTGATGCCTGTTTCATTCCGAAGAAGGTGCAAGGCAAGGTCAAGACGAAATTTAGCGACTGGGCTACGCCGGATATTCATGAGAAAAGACGACGGCTCTATGATTTATATGACTTGAGAAGAATTAATAAAAGTCCGGAATTCCTAGATTATGTCAGGAACTTTTCTAAATCTTTTAAGATGATGTGTGCCGCTGCTAAAGCTGATTATCTGTCCAGAAAGATCCAAAATTCCAAGGATAAAGTAAAAACTGTTTGGCAAGTAATCAACGATGAAACTGGGAAACGTAAAATCAAAGATCCGCACTACAACCTACGTATTAATAATAATTTAGTGAGTTCGGACCTTGAAGTTGCGGATCATTTTGAGCAGTTCTTCTCTAATATACCGGTAGAAACAACAAAGTCTCTTCATTCATCGCCTGACGTCGCTGAGGCAATACTGAAAACAAATATAGCAGAGTGTACAGATTTCTTTAAATTTTCATATGTTACTCCGAACTTAGTAATTAAAACATTTAAATCCCTAAATTTAAAGAAAACTGAAGATCTTTGGGGCCTATCTGTTAAAGTTCTACATTCTATTGTTGAATCGATTGCACCACATTTAGCTGATATATTTAACAAATGTATTGATACAGGAATATTTCCAGACATAATGAAGCACAGCAAAGTCATCCCCTTGTTCAAATCAGGATCGAGAACAGAACCAAGCAATTTCAGACCAATTTCAATACTGCCGGCACTGAGCAAAGTTTTCGAGAAACTAATTCTAAATCAACTTGTGTCACATTTTAACCGAAACGAATTGTTCGCCAGAAATCAATTTGGTTTTACCAGAGGTCGCTCGACTACTGACGCAGGTGCTGTTCTTCTTAAGCACATCTTTGCCGCTTGGGAAAAAAAACAAGATGCTGTTGGAATATTCTGTGACCTATCGAAGGCATTTGATTGCGTTGATCACGAAAATCTAAAGAGAAAACTAAGCCATTACGGGATCAAAGCTGGTGCCCTTAACCTCGTCTCATCATACCTATCGGATAGAACACAACGAGTGGTTATTAATGGAACTCAATCTTCTGGGTCCCCTGTGGCACTCGGAGTGCCTCAAGGCTCAATACTTGGTCCTTTCCTGTTTTTGGTGTACATTAATGACCTACCTAAAATTGTGCAAGATAAACATGATATAGTGTTATTTGCTGATGACACATCTCTGATATTTAAAGTGGACAGAAAAGAAAACAGCTTCGATAGTATTAACAGTACACTCTCCAAAGTAGTAAATTGGTTTACGGCTAATAACCTACTTTTGAACGCCAAGAAAACGAAGTGCATCAAATTTACACTTCCCAACGTCAAGCAGATTAACAGCAGCAAGATTATAATAAATGATGAAATAATGGAATTCGAAAATCAAACTGTTTTCTTAGGAGTCACTTTAGACTCGAAATTACAATGGCATCCACATATAGCTACCCTAGCTGGGAAACTTAGCTCTGCAGCCTATGCCGTGAGGCGAATCAGCCATCTAACAAACAGTGAAACTGCCAGGCTGGTATACTTCAGTTACTTTCACAGTGTTATGTCGTATGGAATTCTGTTGTGGGGTAAAGCAGCTGATATTGGGACCATATTTGTGCTACAAAAACGAGCTGTACGTGGCATTTATAAAATGCGCGGTCGAGCATCCGTAAGAGGAAAATTTGAAGAGGCAAATATTCTTACCGTAGCATGTCAATACGTACTTGAAAACATTATGTATGTGCGGAAAAACATCCATAAATTCAAGCTCAACAGTGATATCCATAACTATAACACTAGAAATAAAGATAAGATTGCTGAGCCTGGCCACCGCCTCGGTAAGGTTCGTACGTCTTTTGCTGGGAACTGTACACGTTTTTATAACAAAGTCCCCGCTGATGTAGTGAATTTGCCACTAAATAAATTCAAGTCTTATGTTAAGCGCTATTTGTTGAGGAGAGAGTACTATACTTTAAAGGAATTCATTGAGGATAACGATGCCTTTAAGCCTGTAGCTTGATATAGTTAGTACAATACAAATTGAGAAATTATTAGGTACATTACTCTATGAAGCAGCTTTACTAGTGTCCAGTATTACCTGTTTTTCATTTTTATTTTATTTTGTTTTTATTTAGTATTTGGACACTTAGAGACGTTATACATCTCTAAGTCTTGCATTCGCAAATATTTATATGTATAGATATATATTTAATGATCCTGACGCTTAGAGACATGTACATCTCTATGTCACTTTTATATTGTAATTTAGTTCACGCATGTAAAATACGAGCACAGAATATTGTTTCTCACCAGACTAAACATGGCTAGTTTTTATTAATTAATAAAGCCCGCCAGCTTGAACATGTCATGCTCGCTTAAAAGGCTCTGCTTATGGTGGCGTCGTTGATCGGGTCGCCACTTTCCCGAAGAAAGGTTGAGGGAGGCGATGGCTGAGATATGCGTCATACTCGTGAACGGGTGCTGTTTGTGGAGACCGGTCTGTTTAGGCTAACTGGGGCAACACATTTACGTAACTTTTTATTAATCATATTTAATTTTAGTTTAATTGGCTTTAGACACAACATTCGGTGCTTGATTATCCATATTTTTTTATTCAAGACACTTGGAGACCTTATACATCTCTAAGTATAATTTAGAAATAGTATGTTTATTGTATACTAGAATCACTTAAGTACTTTTTTTATATTATTTAAATTCAAAGTTTGTTTCTAACTGTTGATGATGGATTATTATAATTTGGAAATTTATGTAGAAGACACAGTTCAGGTAAGAAAGTATATCAAACTTGTATGTAATTTATTTTCAATAGTCAGATTTGGACTCATCTTTTTTCTTTGGTATTTTTCTTAAACTATAACCTATTGTTGGTTAATCTAACCTTGGTTTGATATGTTTTCTTATAGAACAACGCACTATATGTATTGTTTAGTTTTGATGTACTGTTGTTTTGAAAAAATAAGTCCCGCCGAGTTTCTTGCCGGACATAATTCTTCTCGGGTCAGAGGTGTAGGGTTAGAACCGGTGTAGTTTGATTTTTTTTCTCTCTCTTTTACTTTGACGTGTAAAAGTGCCCTTGTGGCCTACTTACTGAATAAATGTTTGAGTTTGAGTTTGAGTTTGAGTAGAGGCTTGAAAGTAAGCTATAGGTGGATCGAGTTAGTTCGAGGGCCGACCCGCCAGGGGAGGCCCTCGAAGATACGAGTCCACGTATAGCGCTTTCGGCCGAGATATTACATAGTGCTTTTCACGACTACTGTGAGGAAATAAAAAAAACATTTGTCATAACATAATAATATAAATGCTTTAATAGAATATCCAATTCAGTATTCCACTTCCGCCTTTTTACTTTTTTTTTTTCACTTTCAAGAAGCGTTTTTCTGTTGTTTGCTTCAAACTCCGACTCATTACTTACATGCGTTTTTGATAGAAAACCACAAACAGCTAAAAAAGTAAAAACGCCTTAAGGGTGAATAAATGGTTTTGACGTTTCTTTTTTTTAAACAGGTAGTTGGCGCGATAAACAACTTTATTTTATTTATGAAACATAAAGTTGTGCAAAAAAAAGGGCTTTTAAAGTTTTTAATGAATGCAATGACATAACTGGACTATTTACTTTCCAACTAATGACATTTCATCGCTACAATAACATTGCTGTAGTGGTGGTTCAGGTGCTACAGCAAATGCTTACTTTCCAGCTTGGATTTGGACCATCTTTTGTCACATTTCCGAACAGTAGCGTGAAAACAATTTTTTTTCGCCCGAAGATATTTTTTTCCTACTTTTTCATAATAAGGATACGATACCAATTATACGATTTTAAGCTAACATGGTCATTCATTAATATTACAAAAACTATTTACAACGGGGTATTTCTATCGGAAACTCGACAAAACAAATACCTCTTTGTAAAAGTTTTTGTAATGATACCAATTATGCCCTTAAGCACCAGTATTTTTGTTTCATATTGTATAAGATAGCTATGTTCCTCGTCAGTTCTCGTTTCCTCTTTTCTATTCTATTATATATATTTATTCTTCAATTTAGGCATTAATATAATGCACCTATGAACGTCAACAAGTATAAATAGGGATGATGACACATGTTGATTTATGCAATCGAATTTAGTTGATAGGATGCAGAATTACCAATATATCCAAATAAAGTGAAAATTAAAAAAATCTATTAAAATGGTTCAAAGATATCATGCTTCAAAATTTCAAAAAAATTCAATTTTTTAAAGTACGAAATTAAAAAAAAACAATGATACCGTTCGATTTTTAACATTTTACTGTTAAATGAATAGTATGGTAACCATATACATAAACGCAACATTTCACTGTAAAAATAGCAATTTCATAATTTTTCCGTACCTTAAAAAGGGCGACTATATGATCGTGACGTCACTTTTGCACGTCATTTTGTTAGGAGCGTTTCGACAAACAAATGCAAATTTCAGACTTTAAGTCTAATTTCTGACTTTTGTGTTGCTTTAACGCAATTGCCCGCATATAGACATTTGATCCTCACAACAAAACTAATCGAGTGATACCATACATGAAAAAAATTCACCATGCCTATTGTACAGAAAATAATAATAAAGATAACAATTGTGCAATCCGTACGGCCCAGAACTGGAAAAGTCCCGGCCCGGATGGATTGCACAACTTCTGGCTAAAATGGTTTCGATGCTCGCACTCGCGTCTGGCAACGCAATTTCAACAAGCCCTCGAACTTGGCTCCCTCCCGCCATCCTTAACAACTGGTGTAACCTTTCTGCTCTATAAGTCCGGTAGTACCACGGAAGCGAAAAACTACCGACCCATCACGTGCTTGCCTACACTTTACAAGCTCCTTACATCTATTTTGAGAGCAAAAATAAACGCGCACATGGTCGCAAACAACATTTTGGCCTCGGCTCAAAATGGATGTAGGGTTGGGTCCCGTGGTACTAAAGAGCTCCTCCTCATAGACATGACCATTTGCCAACGAGTCCGGCGGAACAGGGGGGCCCTCTCGGCCGCTTGGATTGACTACAAGAAGGCCTATGATTCGGTGCCTCACTCATGGCTGGAGAGGATCTTAGAGCTGTATAAAATTGATACAGCTTTAAGATCCTTCCTTGGCGCGTGTATGAGGCAGTGGACCACAGTCCTTCGTCAACCAGGAGGCAGGGATGACCCCCCTGGCCCGCAGGACTTTATAAGGATCGAGCGAGGAATATTTCAGGGCGACAGTCTGAGTCCCCTGTGGTTCTGCCTAGCTCTAAATCCGCTCAGCAATATGCTGAAGGATTCGGGGCTAGGTTGCCGGCTTCGGAGAGAGGGTAAAGTCATATCTCACCTTCTGTACATGGACGATCTTAAATTATTTGCACCAAATAACCGAGACTTGTTGGAGCTACTGAAGACCACTGAAGTGTTCAGTAGTTCCATCAAGATGGAATTTGGTGTTGATAAACGTGCGGTTACGCATGTACAGCGGGGGAAAGTAGTAAATTCAACAAATCTACAGCTTTCTGAGACAATGACGTTCAGATCTATCTCTGAATCAGAAACCTACCCTTAACAAATACCTTGGTATGTCACAGTCTTTGGGTGTTGAGGATGTGGGTATTAAACAGGCGCTGAAGGAGCGCTTCTTTAGTCGGCTGACAAAAGTACTTAATAGTCTTTTGTCAGGTGGCAACAAGGTGCGCGCCTTCAATGCCTGGGTGATGCCCCTACTCACATACTCCTTTGGCATACTAAGGTGGACTCAGACCGAGCTGGATGCCCTGGATCGGAGAGTCCGTCTATTGCTCACCACACACCGTATGCTTCACCCACGCTCGTCTGTTATGAGATTGTACATCCCACGGAAGTGTGGAGGTCGCGGCTTTTTAAACGCCAAAAATCTCCACAATCGTGAGGTGTACAGTCTCAGGAATTATTTCCTTAACAACGAGTGTGGGATGCATCGTGATGTGGTGGCAGTAGATAAGGGTCTCACGCCGCTCTCTTTGGCAAACGAGAGCTGGCGCAAACCTGTGGTTTAGCACCACAGGTTTGGCCTCGATCCTCGGTCTCGGTCTTGCGATCCTCGGTGCTTAGGCACCGAGGATCGCAAGGCGGTATGGAAGAGCAAGGAGCTACACGGGCGGTTCTACAGGGCCCTCACGGGACCCGACGTAGACCTGCTCGCGTCGGTGAACTGGTTACGATTCGGGGATCTCTTCGGAGAAACCGAAGGTTTTGCCTGTGCAATTGCGGACGAAGTTATCATGACGAATAACTACCGGAAATATATCCTGAAGGACGGTACGGTCGACATTTGTCGGGCATGCCGCCGTCCCGGAGAGTCACTCAGGCATATCATTTCCGGTTGTTCTCATCTTGCTAACGGCGAGTACTTGCACAGACATAACCTCGTAGCCAGGATTATACACCAGCAGCTTGCTCTCCTATACGGTCTTGTGGACCACGAAGTGCCGTAATACAAGTACACACCTGCGCCAGTTCTCGAAAATGGTCGTGCCACGCTCTATTGGGATCGATCTATTATTACGGACAGGACTATTGTAGCCAATAAGCCTGATATCGTGGTAATAGATCGACCGCAACGCCGAGCCATGCTCATCGACATCACCGTCCCATGTGACGAGAACCTCGTGAAGGCCGAGAAGGACAAGTCCAGCAAGTACCTAGACTTGGCTCACGAGGTAACCGCCATGTGGGAGGTCGATTCGGCGATCATTGTGCCGATAGTTGTCTCTGCGAACGGTCTCATAGCGAAGAGACTCGACCAACATCTTGAGAGACTTTCGCTACGGGGTTGTGGTTGGATTAGGGATCAGATTCAGAAGGCGGTAATCTTGGACACGGCGCGCATAGTCCGAAGGTTCCTCACTCTGCGGCCCTAACCACCGGCAGCCAGGGCTCTGCTCCGTTGCCGGCGGCACCCTAGTTTAGGTTTTTTATAATGCTTTTATTGTTTTTATATGTTTTAGATATTTTACTTTTATAAAAATATTGTAAAAACCCTAAACTAAGAAGAAAAATAAATAAAGAGAATGATAACAATAACAATTAATTTCAAATACATATAATATATCAAATTAACCACTAAAACACTGAAGTAAAATAAATATTCTATTTTTATTTTGTAGGAGTTAGGTTATACGAACATAAGTAGATTTAAAGCGTTCAAGCTTACTACTGGAATAAATATTTAATTTGCTTGTATTAGCCGGGACGGCCGCAACCCTGTTTCCAAAATTAGACAGGTAAAGCGATCTAGAGTTTAACCCTAGTAAAGGTTAATGTTTGTATTGAACTTCCTTAATCTCCAAAGCTTTGTACAGTAGAAGAGGAAGCAGTAGAAGTAGCTTTGTAACTTATTTAAATTTAATATGACCTCCACCAGCTCGTATTATCTTAACAATAAAGTTGTCAACCGACTTCAAGATTTCGAATTAGGAGGTTATCAATTCGTCGGGATCTTTGTTTTTTTTTTGCTATTTTTTATTTATTTTATTTTTTATGTATGTTCACCGATTATTCGAAGACGGCTGGACCGATTTGGAAAATTATTTTTTTGTTTGAAAGAACTTTACAGTTGGTCCCGTTGCAACCAGGTCAGGATCTGATCAGGATCCTGGAGAAATCAAGGGAACTCTTCAACTGTTATAGGCACACCTATAGTGATTTGAGTATTTTTAACAGCAGCTCGAGCATTTGCTTTTCGAAAAGTGAAGTCGGTTCTTTTTTGTTCAGAATTATGTTTAGATCATTTTGAACTCCACACTCATTTAGCTACTTTCTTATTGGTTATTGTTTCTACCTAATTAAGCGAAAGAGCTCTGCATAGGGCCAAAAAGAGGAAATATGTATTAAATTAATTAGCGCCCTCCTAGCCTAATCGGTAGTGACCCTGCTTATGAAGCAGGAGTTCTATAGCTCGAATCCTGGTCAGGACAGGTTTTTGTGTGTTTAGCACGGATATTTTGTTCCTGATGTTTTCTATGTATTTATCTATCTATTATATATATCATCGCCTTGTACCCTCAACGCAAGCCTTATTGAGCTTACAGTGGGACTAGGTTGATTTGTATAAGATTGTACCATAATATTTGTTATTTTTATTTTAAATTACCGATTTACGATTACGATTTGTGTATACTTTGTGTCTATTATTTGAGGTGTGCAATAAAGAGTATTTATGTTATGTTATGCTATGTTATGTTATGTTACCAGGTAAATGAACACTCGTTTGCAATTAAGGAATAGTGTACATATTTGTCCCGTTTTTGCCCTCATTTGAGCCGTAGGTGTGGGACTCCGATTCATTTCACCCTTCACCTGTAATCAGATGGGCCACACACGGTTTACTGTGTGGTATTCCGATATTTCTTGAGCTTAGATAAGTCAAGCGAACAAACCAGAACCAGCTTAACGGCGGCTACGGAAAAGTTAGAGCTTAAGGTCTATGTGGAGATGCCTGGGGAAAATCCAGGACCTTTCACAACCTTAAAGAGTAAATAGGTATCTCATAGGTAAGCGTGCTCCACCGTTGACCGCATCATCACTTACCATCAGGTGAGATCGTTTCCAAACGTCTGCCTATCCTCCATAAAAAAAACCTTACTCAATATTAAGTTGTTCTTCGAAGGAAGGCCAGAAGGTCTACCTACAGCGAATTTCGAAAATAGAAATTTCGTTATATCTGTCTTTTTCGCGCGTATTAGAAAATGCAATAGAAATGCGATAGGCCCGCAGAACTGGGAGGACTTATACTAGATCGTGCCACACCTTCCTATCTTCAGTATTCCTTGATTTATACTGGAATGCTCCTACTGAGCTTGCGCTTTCAGCGAAATTTGTTGGAGCGGGTTCAACCTGTTGTGAGTGAGTGGGCGCAATCTGATCGGAATGGAGGAGTATCAAGTGTTTATTGCCTCGTCCTTGCCTCATAGTCATTAAGCCGTAGGTATGGGATCCGATTCCATCAACCCTTCATCTGTAATCTGATGGGCCACACACCTTTTACTGTGCGCTATTCCGATCTTTCCTGAGCTTAGACGAGTCGAGAAAAACAGTAAAAGCCTATATTTCCTGGGAGTGTCAAGTCTTTTTAGGGCTCCGTACCAAAATGGTAAAAAAGGAACCCTTTTTAAAATATCCTGATCCTCCTGCACAACAGAGCTGCAGTTCTAGAGCTATAAGTTTGTGTTAATAAGGTAGCCAGAAGAAATTCATGAGCCTGAAAAGGTAAAAGTACTCAGCTAGTTTAAATCAAGCCAGTCGGTAAGGATTCGTAAGTTTTTTTTAAGAAGCCTATACAAATGGTAGGAAGAACATTCCGTAACATTCGGACATCTTAATAATTCTTACTTACAAACTCAGAATTGGTCTCACGTCCATTCGGTAAGCAATGACAACATGCAACAAGATCTTTATCCCCAACGCTCCCGAGATTATGATCTCCCAGCTTCCTGTAACGCCCATACGTGGCAATTTATTTTATAATGGGGTTATGTTATGATTTTAACGAGAATATATAAATCAGAATCATATATGGTATTCACAATAAGATAATAAATAGTTTATTCGTAAATAAAACATAAAATTAACAAGGATAGAACACTTAAAAACGAGTTAGTAAAAATTATGGTAGTAATTGTCACCGCTGATCTTTCAATGAGATTATAAATGCAAAAGTTTGTACCATGATTAGATGTTTGTATAAGTTCGTATGTTTGTTCCTCTTTCATGCAAATAGTCCAATTCATATAGGATTTGGACCAAATGTAGCACACAACTTGATTATAACCTGTAGAGGGATATACAGGTGTAAAAAAAATACTGGGTATCCATTAAAGGGCATACATAATTGGTATCGTATTGCGATTAAGAAAAATTCGGAGAAGAAAAATTTCGGCGCGAAAAAAATTTGTGTGGGATATGTCGTCCCAGCCAGGAAACTGACCCAACAAAAAAAAATATTCGCGTGAATATTTTTTTCTTAGTTTTTCATAGTTAAAATACGATACCAGTCCAATCATGCCACGGACGTCACGGTAGTAGCCAAAATTCAAATAAATTGATGATCTACTTTGACTGTTTTTTTTAGCAAGGAGGGTACTTTATACTAGGTAGTTTTAGAAAACATAAAAGACTTGACATGTGTCGGAACAAAAATCTTTGGTATAAGCTTTCAAAGTTATCATACCGCATGATACTCGAACGCGTTATCTAAAAGTGCAATATTTACTCGTCGCTTTAAACTTGATTATGTACATGACTTGTTTAGTGATAGCCATAATTATTTAAATGGAGGTACACAAGGGTATGTTCTATCATTTTTAAGAACATTTTATTCTTTTCTATGCCGTTTTTTATTGTAATATTTATTTTACGCGAGCCATTAAAATAACCAACAACGATTTCGATTTGAAAGATATTTCGAAGCTTTTAGTTTAGAAACCCTTCGAGTCCCGTAATGATACATATGTCGTTTTGTAGCCTAAAATGTGCTTTATCGTTTGCAAGTGATAATTCTACCGAAGATTGCCGAAGGTCTTGGCGGTAGCCTTTTTACGTCATTGAAATTTAAGGACAAATAAATGTAATGATTTTTATCTTTGTTTTAGGCGAAGAAATCAATTGCTCATTATCACGTAAGCTTGTTTTTGATCTTTGGCTTCAATCAGCTAAAGCTTCCAATGCTGAAAAAAATAGATATGTCTTTCAGCAACTGTCTAAGTCTTATTTAGATGATGAGGGTATTAACACCGAAAATTTTGAAAAAAAAATGACACTATTTGTGTAAAAAGATACATGAATTGTTCAAAAAGGTGTCTAATAATAAAAATGGGTCTTATTGTTGACAAACCGAAAAGTGGGGGTAGTGGTTCCTCGAATGACGGTAATACTGTGAGAAATTTTTTGGAGAATCCTGAAATATCTGCAGAAATCACGTGGACAAGACAAGAATTTGATACTCAGATGCTCTGTCATTTTAAAAACCTTAGCGTCAGGCTACAGCATTCACATAAAAAAGTATGAAGAATACGCTTTAGAAACAGCAAAACTGCTTGTAACGTATTGTATTGTAATTCAATTTGTGAATAGACTCCAAATTGTATAAATCAACCGAAATATTAATGTTTCGCAGCTTAGCCAGAGATCTACCGACATTTTAACTATTACTATTTAAGCAAAACAAAATTGTAAACCCGTCCTCTCTTCATCAATCTATCTGTTAAAGAAACTTGTGGATAATGCTGTTGACTGTACATAAAACAATACTTATATGTAACACCAACTGTAAAATGTATTGTATGGTTGTTTGTTATCCCTAAAATAAATAAAATAAAATAAAATAAAATAAATAAAATAAACGGCATATCCTTGGTATTACCATCCTGCCTCCGTACATAAGGTACTAATTCACGGTTCTGAGTTCATAGAATATTCTATTTTGCCCGTAGGTGAGATGACGGAGGAGGCCGCTGAGGCAAAAAACAAAGATATTAAATATTTTAGGCAACATAATACCCGCAAAATTTCAAGAATAACAACTAACACTGATTTGCTCAATAGACTTTTAATGACATCCGATCCATACATAACTGGTTTACGAAATTTACCTCAAAAAAAGAAGGGTTCTTTATCCAAAGACTGTATTTCACTTATTACAGATCAAATACAATCTTAATAAAATATTACGTACTGTTTGTTAGACTTTTATTGCGACTTTTGAATTTTAAGCGCTGTTCTATGAACGCGTGACCACTGTGCATGCCCTTAAACGGATCCCCACTATTTTTTTAAACCTTGTATAGGGCTACTTTTTATCACAGAATTCAATTATTTTATTTTGCTGTAGGTCTATTTTGAAATGAAGTTGAAATATACCACCACAGTGTTGTGTTCCTGTGGTGAGACCACAAGGTTGCCAAAGAGCTCAAAAAGGACCCAGTGTGTTGACGATAAGGGACCTTCTTGTTCCTTTAGTCGTCAACACAGTGAATCCTCCTTTTTGTAAAGGGTCGGCAACGCGCATGTGACTCCTTTGGAGTTGCAGGCGTCCATAGGTTATGGTAGCTGCTTACCATCAGGCGGGCCGTATGCTTGTTTCATACCTGTTTGTGGTATAAAAATATATATATATATATATATATAATATGTTTTTTACTACACACTACGTTTAAACTAGTAAACTGCTAGTCGTTCAGTGTACTATTACTTTAAGAATTGGCTATGAAAACGTTTCCACCCGAAGTGAACTAGAATATAAACTGAGTAACGAGAGTTTTAAGCATTCCTGACGTTTTATCCTGGAAATAGTTTCACTACTGAGTTTAAACCGACATTCAAGGAAGAGGTTTTATTACATTAAATGTGGGAGTATTCCGTTTGAGTGTCATTTCGTAAGGCTATTAATTCTAGACCTTAACGGAAGCTAAGCCAGCAAGGCAAGGCTACTACTAACGGCGATGAGTGGAAACTCTATTTTATCGACACTTGTCCAGTGAAATCCGCGAGTTTGAATATAGTTTCATATATTGAAACCTTACAAGAAATTTCATAGCATCTCAGTAAAATAACATAGCATAGGAAGAGAGGCTGACAACAGTCGGTTTTCACGCTAGAGAGCGATCTTTCCCGAAAATTTTCGGGTAGCTATTTTAGTATTTTGCACTAAATATTAAATATTATAGGACACTCTTACCTACAAATATCGACCTGGTCCAGTAGTCAGCTCCATAAGACTTGTATTTTAGGACTCCTCTAAAAATATTATACCTTTATCGTCATCATCACAGATTATAAGGACATACCTATTGGGTAATTTTCTGACTACCTATCTTTATCTCCAAGAGCAATTAATCTATATTCCCATACCCCCGTTCCAATACGATAACCCTCCTCTGTAAGTGGTGCTCAATAAAGATGTTATCTGCGTTTAATTTACCGGTATCATACCGTTTTCGATTCATTATTGTTATATTAGATCAATAATCTATATTCAATATTGGTCGTTGTTCATCTTTTTCTCTTATTACTTTCCTAATTTTTATTTAAGAAAGGTGGCTATTTAAAGTATAAAGTATAATGTTATACAAGTACCTTTGCCTGCACAATCCATAAAAAATATAATGAAGGTTTAAGACACGCTTATGAGCGTATTTTTTAGCCAACCCTTGGCAATCCGTCACAAAATGAAACTTTTAATCGTATATTTTAGAGGAGTTGCTCAAATATTAACAAAGTAAGGTTTCTCCTTTAAAACTTACTTAGAAAGTGTACCAAAAATGCTGGTGATCTGTTTAAAGGCATAATTGATATCGTATTCTAGTTATTTATTTATTTATCGTATGGCTTCATGTCACTGGATATAGATAGGCATCTTCCCTGGGGTAGTAGTAGCGGGAAAGCAGATGAGAAAGAAAATACAGTGAGTGCTGCGAGGTCCAGTTATTAAAAACAAAAAAAAAATACGCGAAAATAAATTTGGTTTTGTATGGAGGATCGGCCGGCTGGGATGACGTGTCCCATACAAAAACAATATTTCTTGCGTCCATAAAATTTTTCTTCTGCTATTTTCTAGTCTCAATACGATACCAATAAATAATAACAAAACTGTGATTAACTGTAGAAACGTGTTCTCCAATAACACCTAGTTTCTTACAGTCGAGGCGTAAATTAACACTACACGGCACGATTTAGCAATTTGGATTGGATGACAGCTTATGCACAACTTTTCATCGTCATACTTGATTTTTCGACATCCAAAACGGTATTGACCGGCAGTATATCCGGATATCCCGCCTAATTGGAACCCGTTGAATGCCCTCGTTTTGCTATAACCGGAAAAAGTCCGGTCCATCCGGGGTGTTTCTTTGATTTTAGTTCCGGTCATTGGTTTCAGGCCCAAATTGAGGAGAACAGTTTTTAAGCTACATTTTGTGAATGCCGTTCAATTTGTTACAAATAAGGTATTTCTTAGGTTTGCTTTATTGAAAAAGGTAGCTTAGTAGTCGTAGGGTTTATTAGTGGATACATTTTCTATCATAAAGGAATAAATTAGTTCACGTATTTATTATAGCACTATCTATACTATTATTTCTAAAATGAGTAGTCCTTTCTGGAGTGTGATTTTGGAATGAATTTAGGAATACGATTCTCTGTCTGCCTATTACCAGATACGTTAAACCGATTTGATAAAATTTGGCATCGACTGCCGTAGCCTAGCAACCCAAGTAACACATCAAAGCAGTATAACGGCCGTCTTACAGCATATCTGTATGCATTTAGGATTTTGAGTTCGTTTTATAGTAGCATTATAAACGTTTATAGTGCTAATATAGGTCTTAAATGGGCACAAATTACCCAGCTTGAGATCCTATACAGGTCATTTAATAGCATTATAGGCGCATTATGTCTGCGCTATTAGCATTATCGTTGTCATGGAAAGTGCCAATCGCATTAAAGAAGCATTAGTACGCTCTATTAAGTTGCCGACCGCATTAAAGAAGCATTAATACGACCAAAAAAGCTGTTAATCGCAGTAAAGAAGCATTAGTACGCTCGATTAAGTTGCCAATCGCAATACAAAAGCATTATACTAGCAGAAGAGTGTAGTAAAATAAACCTTACGTCAATGCAAAAACGTCTCTAATACCGACGGAACAAATGTTATAATACAATGAACTTTGTGATTTAACTACTTTATCTCGCAATATAAAATGGACGAAGACGGTACAAAAAACTGAATGAGTGACACAAAAGTTTTTGACTCTTTTACGTTATTATATCCTTCAAATATTACTGCGCAATGTTGTTTACTGTAAATGTGTATATAAGTTTCATTGAAAATTTTCACGCGCCTTTGATTTATTGTGGTTTTGCTATAAAATGTTATAAAAAGATATGCGTCAAATAAACAAAACAATAGTGTAATCCTCGTATAGTACGAGTTTTGCAATATTAACATAATAGTGTTGGTTGAGCAGTCTTAAATTAAGTTATTTCATTATTATATAGGCATTTCCCTTGTATAAATAGGTTCGCATGATTTTATTTTTAGGTTATAAATTATTTACAAAATGGGTTTGGTCTATATAGACGGAGAGTTAGCCACGTCAGATATGACACAATAATGAGAGCAAGCAAACCCCTCTAGTCAGTTTGGTATACTATGCTTATTTCTAGATCTGGACATCTGGCAGCTTTAAAGTGGTGGAGGTCAAAGAATGCAAACCATTTCAAGAAAATTATGAGGAACTATACAATATTAAGAGAAATTATACAAAAGTTTATGTTGGGGGAAAGTAGTGCCAAACGATGTATAATATAGTTCATAGTTTGTCGCCTACTGTTTTTGTTTCCGTAATAATACATATTATTTTTTGGTCTAACGTTTTTATCGATATTTGACCAGTTTTGAGTCGATATTACAACATATTCACTACAGATAGAATTATAAGGCAAACGACTATCGGTTCTTGAATATTTTATCTCCATTCTGTTGAGCTGGATATTGAAATAAAGGAGCCGTTATTTTTTTATGATATTTTTAAAATATGGTCTAAAAAAACACTTTTATCGATATTCGAATGGTGTAAAGAATCTTACATATACGTAATCTACATATTAGGGTTCCTCTTTGATGGCTCTAAAAACTGTACAGAGATTTTAATTTTTAACTGATTAACACAAAATTTATGACCATAAAACCACTTTTTTAGCCTGAACCGGTTCGACTTTGATGTCAAATATTTCTAAGACAATGAATATTGAAGTAAATATAGGATACTATACGTATTGTTTAAAGCCGTTACTGATAATATGATAAGCTATATAAATCATTAGAAAACTAAGGGAATCAGATCTAAGGTCGTTGGCGCCAGGGAACCCCTTAAAATATAGGCCCTGTCCCTTATAACTGAGACAACTTCGGCAGTTTTTACCTAGTTTGGTCGTACTATTTTCCAATTAAAACATTTTTCTAGTCTGTCACTGTGACCTCCACCCATTAATAGCTGCGAGATGCCAGGATCTAGCAATAAGAATAGTATAGCAATCTAACCAGACGGGTTTCGTTGCTCTCATTATTGTGTCATATCTGACGTGGCTAGCTCTTAGTCCAATAGCAGCTTAGTGACCATTAAAAATAGCTTATTAATGCCTACAGCATTACACGTGAATAATTATGCTATTAAACAACATTAAGCATTATATACTACTTAAAATTGCTATTGTAGGCGCTAAGGCACTAAAACAGCTAAAATTTGTATAGGGGCTGTTCAGTTCATAAATTACGTCATCAATTTTCGATGATTTTTTACCCCCCCCCCCCCCCCCCTCTCTAAAATCATCCAACCCTCCCATTATAAAGTGACGTCATTTAAAAAAAATGCGTTTTTAGCTTAATTGTAAAATAAAAACCGGCCAAGAGCGTGTCGGGCCACGCTCAGTGTAGGGTTCCGTAGTTTTCCGTCCGTCACAGTAAGTGTCTCCACTTAAGAGTTAAAATAACACCGCCATGTAGGATATGATATGAGCGTTCCACGTACAGCTACATCTATCGGCAAATTAAGTAAACTATTGCACGCGATCTTAAAGTATGGAAGATGATTTTTATGGGATTATTCTTTATTGCGTGAACCAATTTTCACCGTTTTTACTTTATTTGAAAGCACGTCATTTCATTGTGATTTTTTAGAAATTACAGGTACAATAAACATCTGCTTATACGGTTAAATTACAAACTTAGTTAGTATTTTTTTTTGCACAAACTATTTAACCTATCAAGTTCAAAATAATTTTCCTAGAAAGTTTTTATAAAGTTCTACTTTCGAGATTTTTTTCATATTTTTAAAACATATGGTTCAAAAGTTAGAGGGGGCGGACACATTTTTTTTTACTTCTGGAGCTTTTATTTCCGAAAATATTTACATTATCAAAAAATTATTGTAGAAAACCCCTATTCATTTTTAAATACCTATCCAACAATATATCACACGTTAGGATTGAAATGAAAAAAAAAACACTCCCCACTTGACGTATAGGGGAGGTACCCTAATAAAAAAGAAATTTCCACTTTTTATTTTACCACTTTGTTGGCGTGATTGATATACATATTAGTACTAAATTTCAGCTTTCTAGTGATAACTGTTACTAAGATTATCCGCGGACGGACGGACGGACGGGCAGACATGGCGAAACAATAAGGGTTCCTAGTTGACTACGGAACCCTAAAAACTATTTAGTAGATAATATTTTATAGCATTAAAAGTTTATAGAAACACGAATTTCATTCCTTTTTGTACACATTGAAGCACTTTTTAAAGATGCGAGAGATGATGTGATCTCCGGAATGACCGCCCCCCCCCCCCTACTACGTCATGCTACCATCATCGGATGTCCAGACCTCCCCCCATTTGAAATGACGTAATTTATGAACAGCCCCTTATAGTGAATTACTTGGCTTTATAATGGTTAATATTATTGCTATTATACAGCATTAGGAATGTATTACCTACCTAAAAAGCTATTGTACACCCTAAGGCATTAAAAACAGCTGAAAGCTGTATAGCGAATTTACGTGGCATTATAATGGCTAATATTCATGCTCTTGAACAGCATTAAGCACTTATTTATGCTATTGTAGAACCTATGGCACTAAACCACACCGAAGCATTAGTGTAGCAAACCAAAACGCAACTGTACAGCTGAATGCTGTACAGTTGCATTTCGGTTCGCTGCACTAAAACTAATGGCTAAACAAAAGCATTTACATATGCCATTATACAACCGTTATACAGCGTAAAGCATTATATAATGTTATTGTATAAGCTAAAGCACTAAAACAGCTGAAAGCTGTCTACCGGATGTACGTGGCATTATAATGGCTAATAATCATGCTCATAAACAGCATTAAGCATTTATTTATGCTATTGTAGAACCTAAGGCACTAAACCACACCGAAGCATTAGTGTAGAAAACCAAAACGCATCAACGCAGTTGCATTTTGGTTCGCCGCACTAAAACTAAAGGCTTTAAAACAGCATTTACATATGCCATTATACGACCGTTATACAGCTTAAAGCATTATATAATGCTATTGCAGAACCTAAAGCACTTAAGTGCTTTTAAACAGCTGAAAGCTGTACAGTCGCGTTGTGGTTTGCTGCACTAAAGCTAAAGGCTTTATAAAAGCATTTAGATATGCCATTATACAACCGTTATACAGCTCAAAGCATCATATAATGCGACAAGTTGCTCGGTGAACGTTTATAAGAGTTTATACAGTCCTTAAGTTCAAAATAAGTTAACTATTATAATGCTTCCTGTGTTACTTGGGAAGGGCTTCGTAGCCTAGTTGGTAAGCCTACTTACGCAGTTGGAGGTTCTGATTTAGACTAGGTACCATAACATTTTATTAATGCATTTATCAGGAATATTTGTTTCTGAGTGATCGGTATTTTCTATGTAGGTATCTAAGTACGCATAGTAAAACTATCTTAATTTGAAGCTTGGTTAATTTTTCAAAGATCGTTCTCAAATTTGATTTATTTATGTATATAAAAAATATGTTAGTACCTGTCAAATGAATTTATGCACTCGCATACGAACTGTAGGTATGTTTATAACACTGCCATGTTGAAGTGGAAAACTTAGTTCCGTGCTAAATAAGTAAGCACTTGATAAAGTCGCTGACAAACTTTAGTGAATAAATTCGTACCTAACCGACTGTAGGAAGCTTAGGCGTGAAACATACGGAGCGTTTCGTCAACGCGGTCTGCGACGATGCGCGCTCTAGGATGAAGAGCCCATCTCAGCGACCCAAAATGGCTGTGAGCTTGTACCACGAGCTAACATCAGTTTCCTAAATCTTGCGCCTTCTCTCGCCAAAATCTACTATTTCGATTAAACATCGGTTGACTACTATAAACACTTTAAAATATAACAGTTACACAAACGTCACTTCGCGCGAAATGTTTCGGAGAGCTTAGGTCTCCATCTTCAAGCACTAAGAGTGCTATTTGAACCGGGTCGTAGCGCGCTGTATTATTGGTTGACTAGAAGAAAAATGTCACGTGACACGTGTCCCCAGCGGTGCCGAGTTGGTGCCGAGTTATATGGCGCAATGTTGCCAAGATTATTCAGGTTATTCACAATAATAATATAGATATAAAAGTAACTCCGCTTAAACCGATGGACCGATTAAGATGACTTGCACGTAGAAATCATCCTGCACGGTGGTGAAAGGGGCGTGGAAGTTTGTATGGAGAATCAATAACCGCTGAACAGTTGTAAATGATTATCGATGGGAATAGAGATAGTTTAAGTTCTGGGGAAGAATATAAAACAGTTGACATCCCTAACATTATCTCTTAAGGAAGTTTAAAGGGACACTACTAATTCCACGTAGAAGACGTCATGGGCAAAACCGAGTTCGATATAAATAGCAACATCGCACGGCCTTCGCTCCTAAGTCATTCGTCGTACTTTTTTAGCATGATTGAGCACCATCGAACAATCGCGATTTACTTGTGCCTCATGCGGAAGAGAACGCATGATTTTTATATTACTCGTATATATATATATATATATATATATATTAGGAGCCACTGCTGGACAAAGGCCTCCCCCCCTTACCCAATCCTCCCGATTCTGTGCAACATCCGGCTATTCCTTTAAAAAGGAGTCAGAATTATAAGGCAAACGACTATCGGTTCTTGAATCTTAACTCATCTCGCCAACGCCGATGAGCTCTGCCAGATCCCCGTTTTATTATGATTTTTATAGTCATTTAAAAATTATGACGTGTTGAAGCGCGCTGTGCAATGCCGCGGAGCGCAGCAATACACAGCTCCGTGTGTTTTCCGCCTTAGAATTCCATGTTTCTTAGTTTCTACACAAAGGACGGAGACAAATGAGCATAAGGCTGAAATTCCTTTGTTACTATCTTCATTTGTACTAGTTTCGTCCGGTACATTAACCTTCTTGCGTGACGTAAATACGTAAGCTAGCAATGGAGATGTTTTCGGAGGAAATATCTTTGTTTTCTGATTAAACAGCTTGTTGGAAAGATGGCAAGAATATTATTTGTAGAGCGAAGTGTGGGGTTTGTGATATCCATAAGAAAATATCGATCAAAATTAAATGATGCGTAGTAAAATAGTATTATTTTTACTTTACAACTCATGAATATAGTTAGTAAAACCCAGTTATTTACATTATAGAGTAAAGCGAAACGTCGATAACTTGAAACAAATAAATTAAAAACTAACAGAGCCATCTGCTGGCTTGTATCTTGACAATCAAGACTTTTTTAGATTATAAAATCCGCATTCACATGTAACTACATACTAGGGTGATTGTGCTAGTTTTCGTCCACTCTTGTCAGTTTTCCGTCCATACTTATTTATATGTTTATCTTCAAGTTATTCCCAAAATAAAAGCTTAAAAATAAAAAATCTACTAAAGAATAAACTATAAATATAAACTATGTTGACCTTAAAAAGTTTTTCCCATTTATTTGCAACAGTTTTTTCAAGTGGACGGTAAACTGGACCTGGACGGGAAACTAGCACAATTACCTTAATAGATTCTAAAACTAGTATTCTTAAACTTGTATAGAGCGCTCCGCCAACAAACTGTTCTACAGTTTGGCGAAATTATGCATTTATATTATGTATGTGTTTATCTTAAAAAAAAAAAAACATCCATTCATCCTTTTGGAAGCTACGAATACATTGAGAAAAAAACGAGTACACACGTTAAAACATATACATAATTCCTGAGGAGTTAAATTTTCTGGTTTCCTTTCATCAGTGCTTACTTCCTATTATTCGTGCCCTTGTTTACTACCACCACCATAAAAACTGAAGCGATGATGGAATGGCAATTTTCTAAACCCCTTTCTTCAAATTCTTCACAATCACGGTCATTAACACCGCTGATAATTGTGTGAAAATTTCCGAGATAATAGGATTATTCCAGCATCTCGTCTTGGCGTTTTTTCTTCGTTGAAATTCTTTATTACCCCATCCCCTCTAATGTTCCTTGTAGCGCTATGTCACAGTAAAATATTATTTTCAATAGACCTTGGTTTTGGTCAGCATAAAAATCAGTAGATCACCCATGCCATCAATTTTTTGTGCTGACCAAAATATATTTTTTGGTTTGACATTTAACTACTTCCCATACCTACCTAAATAGTTACCAAACTCCATAACTTTATGCCAACCTCACTACACCCAGTGCACCCTACTTGTACAAAAAAGATCCCACAGAATGCCATAAATAATTGGATTATGTACCTTCCTAGAGTCTGGCTACGCTATTGTTGCCCAGAAAAAAATCGACAAATTTAAAAAATCTACGTATTGCAACATTGTGTAAAAGGCAAAAAACTCGTAATGATATTTGAATAATTAATATTTTCTCTTACCACATAGTTACACATACATATCAGATATGCAAAAATAAGTCTTACCTGCTGCAATATGTTTATTGTTAAAAATATAAACCAATTTTAGGCTATCGAAGTGATTTTTATGATTCGACAATTAATCGTAAGTTTGAGGCGTGTATATATGCTCTGTGCTGCAAGCTCCATATTAGTTGCCTCAGAAAATCTAAATCAGTTCAAAAAGTACATTTAAGAATGGTGACTTCATGTTGCATATCAAATATCAGAATTATCACAGCCAACTTGTATATAATTTCTAATGCCTTTCAACCTTTCAACCTAAAACCTTTCAACCAGTAATAGCTGTAGTGCAAACTTATAGAAGACTTGCCTTTTTCCGCGACTTCGTCTGTGTGGAATTAGTAGTCTACCCTCCTTTTAAGTTGCACACCTCAATAAAATAGCGTCTCAAAAATATGAAAAACGAAGAAAAAAAAATTTTTCTCACGAAAAAAAAATGGTTCAAAGGAAGATTTTGGGATTTCCAAAACTCAAACTATCTCCATACCAAATTTCATTTAAATCGGTTCAGCGGTTATTGACTCCCCATACAAACTTCCACCCTCCTGGTCACACCCTTAAGGGATAATTTCTGGAATAAAAACTTTCCTTTGTTCTAATTTTCCCTCGGACTCGAACCAACTTCATACCAAATTTCACTTTCATCGGTTCAGAGGTTTAAACGTGAAGAGGTAACAGACAGGCAGACACACTTTCGCATTCAGCAACAGAAGAGTAAGCAACTTCTGCTGATGATAAAGGAGTAAGTGATATTGTGCAAATTATTGTTATTAGATTTATTTATTTTGACAACTATGAGTAAATCAGACACACACGAAAGTTTACGTATGAGGTAAACCAATCAACGCTTTCGTACTGATACATTCTGTGTACTTTGTCTGAGTGCCTTTATTATTTTTCTCGTTGCCCAACGTTATTTGTTTATTTTGACCGTTGTCTGTTGTTTACAATATAAAAAGTCTTCTAGGCTTGATCACTGAATTCAACTCGAGGAACCAGAGGAAATATATGAGTAATAATTATTTGAAACTGCACAGGACCGGTATCAGTGGCGAGCAGTCGTGTTGGAGGTCAAGACCCACTTTGGGTCACTTTGGGTCAATAATTATTTCTAACTAAACCCATACTGTTTGCCTAAGTGATAGAGAATAAAAAGTACATACAAAAAATACAAGTTTATGCTGTTCAAAATGCTATATAACGATTAAACCATGCAGTTAAATAAAAACCTTTATTAAAAATAGATTAGTATGAGTAACTTCTTTATGGGGTAAAGTTATACTGTTACAGTTTTTTTGGAGTTCTTACGCAGATCTAAACATTTGGGACCGTAGATACGAACATCTTTTATCCGCTTACTTCTTTAACGCCTACTTTGTTGCGTATATAGATTGTATATATTTTTTTAAATATATTTGCGGACAATCTTACTCAACCTAACCTCAAACTAAGCAAAGCGTGAACTAGGCGACGATACACATACTTCGATAGATAAATACATACTTTTATACATAGAACATATTCACAACTCGGAAACAATGTGATTCGAACCCGGAACCTCCAGCTTCATAGGCAGGTTCACTACCAACTAGGCTCATCATCGTCATTTATTTAAGAGCATTTGACTCTTGTCGGTGGAGTGACCGCCATTCATCTCGCCTCTGCTGTTGTTTTAAGCCCCTGATACGACACTACATTAGACTTCTCCTTAGCCTGAGTCATAAACGCTCGTCTAGGCCTCCCGCGGCGACTTCTTCCTTTAATTTTCCCTTTCATTGTGGTCTTAATGTAATCGTCGTGTCGTATCAGGTACCTATTGCCTCTCCTGTTCTCAATCGTCTTCATAAAAAATATCTTCTGTTCTACTAAATCTATAACTTCTTTATTCGTCCGTCGTTCTGTCCAGTTGATGCCTTCTATTATTCGCCAACACCACATCTGAAACGCACTTAGTCTCTTTCTGTCTCGTTTAGTTAAAGTCCACTTCTCGCTTCCATAGAGCGCTATGCTCCAATGTAATTTTTTTTTAATTGTTTCCTTATGTTACTGGATATCTTGGCTCTGAATAGGTGTTTTTTGCGATTTTTATTATTGCGACTCCATTGTTGCGATATTGTGTATGGAGGTCATTTAAGTATTTAAGAGAGAGAAAAATATTGTAAAAGAAATCCTTTATATAAAATGCCACCTTTATCATACTAAGCTTAGCACCTACCTAACAAAATTACGAGATTAGTGCTCTAAAAAGGGACAGACTTCGAAACCGAAACACCTGTGACCTGTCAGTTTTTGTCCTGAAGCTAATACTGAACACAGATCCGCCTACACACTGTCTCCTCAGTCTGACTAGTCAGTCGTCCCAAACACGCTCTATATAGCCCAAACATCGCCAATTCTTTGTCTATGACCGAACCAGCAAAGGCTGGGCTTTCGTTTCGTCTAAAAGAATGGGCCAGAAACCCTCTAAAGGTTTCTTTCTAGAAATTCTAATTTCAAAAGCAATCCTCCATAATCGATACGCAAACAATATCCAATATCAAAAACAAACTTATTCCAAGCCTGGCGGCGACACTAAAAAAGAAAACCAGATTGTTACGATAACCGAGTAAAAAAGAGCAAACTCATAACTAATTTAAACTTAATTCGGTTAGACCTACGACGCTGGTTTTGAAATTGCAGAAACTTCTGAGTACGTGATTGGGTTACTGCTTTTCAGTGGTTATTATGGTATGAATTTATGTTAACGTTTGTTTTTATTTTAGTATTTTGGCGAAATCTGCCAAGTGAACAAGTTTGGTGAGTAAAAAGATGTAAACAGGCTTTTGTTCCATTAAACTCTCACTGTTTTGAGAACAAAATTAGAAAAAAACGAATAAGGATACCACTGGGTATTTCTATTTTATTTCTTTGCTTAACTTTTGGATCTGTATTAAGCTTTAAATATGTAAGCAGTCGCGTTATTTATAGAAAATAACGTACAACGCTGCCTAATGCCTTATTCATAAACGTCTTACATTTCCCATTTAACTAAATACCATTATCACTTTGACATTTGTGTGTGTTAGAAACAGGCAATACATAATTTAACTAAATGAGACTTGTGAGACCTTTATAATTAGAGTTTTATACTCTAGTTATACCTATACTTAAAGGTTAATGTACTTCTTTAGGCAGACTAAGAGAACAAAGACGAAAAGATTTTGAAAATATGAAAATGGAGTTGAAAATTTTTAATGCCTTCAATGCGAACGATGTCAGCTGCAAAAACACGTATCGAAAAAATCGTCTCATAAATATGGTTTTACGCACTTATTACAACGGAATAAGATACTATGGGAATATTTTTGAGTAAGATGAGTACACCCATATTTTTACAGCTGACTGTACATACATCTCTGAGCACTGATAAGTGATTAAATTACATTGAACGTTGAGTATTTAGAATTTATCCGATTTATCCTAAGAAATTCTTTGTGCCAAAAGTTGCAGTGAAAATCACTGCAAGTCTATACTACTCTTTTATTCAGTCATAGCTGTCAACCGACAAACATGGCGCACAAAATTTGTTCTAGATGTCACATCTAGTAGAATTAAATACATAATAAATGAATGTTATTGAATTTATTTTTTTCCTCACACGAATGTATCTCGAATATTTATACAAAAATGTTTCATTCATATTTTCATAAGACTCCAAGTGGAGATGCGGCTTTAAGACCAGTTGATATTTACATTGGCTTGTGCGTATGAAAACACGTGTTTTTTTCGAACGTGACCGAAGAATAGCTTGCTTAACTGAGTAGGTGCTAATGTACCAGACTTTGAAGAGGGTACGAACAGTTAAGGCACTTAAATACTTGTTTATTGTAGATATATTGCAATAATAATGCTACCTGGACTGGACACTGCTTCTGGGTACGTATGTAATAAATGGATCTTACATAAACTATTTAAAACGGGGTATTTACCATTTGTAATACCGTTATAATGGCGTATACAACTGCGCCGAAATATCGGAAACTCGAAAAAACAAATACATGTGGTAAATACCCCGTTTTAAATAGTTTTTGTAATGTGAATGACCATGTTAGCTTAAAATCGTATATAAATGGATCTGATTATCGTTCATCGCTATGGTTATTTCGTAATTTAACTTGTGTTTGACTCGTTAGAAATGTAACCAATGAAGTTGTCGCGTAAATAAAGTTGGGTATCTTTTTCGTACTCCTAAAAAGTATTCTAGGTATAGGTAAAACTTTTTATCTTTCGTATTACCTTTTTTGTTTCAAAGACATACATAAGTATTCATACAGAAAACCAATACGAAATTAACAATCATTGACGTTAATTATCCTACATCTGACCTAACCCTCATTTATCATGCATTCTACCAATACGCGAATTTCCGAATTTAGCCAATTTAGATTCAGTCACCTTGACGTACTTATTGCTATGGCAATAAGGAGTGAAGTCCAATGTATAAACGAAACAGTTTAACTCTTTTTGAACTGTTAGGATAATTTAGTAGGCATATTCTTACTGCTTAAGTGCAAGAGCAATTCTTTGATTATGTAGACTCTTGAACAATAAAAACGGATCATGCACCTTATATTATGTTTCTATAAATTTTATAAAATGAACCCATTTTTATAACCACGAGTAATAGTAAATCCCTCCTTCTAGGTACCTCTTAGGGCGGGTTGCCCCACGCATACTTAACGAACTCATCATGGTTACAGTAGACGTCAAGTCCGTTTTTCCGTTGCACCATGCACTTTAGCAGTCAGAAAGTTACGTTTACCTTAACCAGCCGTCGAGCACTGGTTAACTCAAATCTACGTTTAAATATGGCGGACAATTTGCAAAAATGCCTCGTATTTCATAGATTAATGCTTGATTAGACAAAAATACAGCGATATTTGATGAAAAATAATAAAATATTGTTCGCAGTAATAAATATATGCACGTATCTGAACGTAAAAGGGTCATACTATAGACGTTTTATATTACTCACACTTCAACTCGTGTATCTAATAATAAATATATAATTCTGTGTAAAAAGTGCGCTTTTAAGTTAAAACCGAGTGCCAAGTGACTTCAGGTTGAAATAGACCAGACTTCTGTTATAACAGACATACCAGAACTATGCCAGAACCTACAGTAATTGTCATGAAAGCCGACAGCCGTAGAGCGAGCGAAACCTGCAGAACAATCATGATAATCATTTTAAAAACCACTCTGTTTTTGTCAATGAAGACCAAACCTTTGGAAATAACGAATGACTGACTACAAGACTTGAATACTGCAAGTTCTTTAAGGTAGAAAGCAAAAGGGAGCTTAAACCTCTGACGCGGTGGAGTGAACAGGTCAAGAAGAAACACGTGTTTTATGTTATGACACGGTAGAAAGCCTCGATGGGAGCAAGTCATACGATTCAAAAGGTGCCAGATAACCAGATTATAATTTCATGCCATAGCAGCAGTGCTATTATATATATCACCAAATATTTATCGCCAATACCACCGAAATCGAGCCTCGACAATGTTCTACTCAACTAAACAATGTTCAGAACTACATGTAAATAAAGCGTGATATGGAATATACAATCAAGTAAATTGAAGAGTGTCAAGTGTTGTGGAACAAAAATAGTTCAACAATGGTTTGGTATCCACAAATTCAAATGTCTATGAAAATTTATTTTACTGATTCATTTAAATCTTGTTTTTTTATTTGATTTTATATAGGCCTTAAATCAAGCACTGTAGGTCTCTGTTTAACGACAACTCGCAATAACATGAAAAAAAATCCGGTTCCTTGAGTGCCGCTATATAGTTTACACTGTATTTCAGTTTCATTTGTGAAATAAATTCACAGCACAGATTTTACAGATCTGAAGAGACAATAACCCCATATAAATAAATAATTATCTACTGAAAATTTGGTAATAGCATGGTTTAGCATAATTTGACTTCATGTGTGTTGCTCTTCTGAGGCAAATTATTGTTTTATTTGGAATTTTCTGGCATTAATTATAGCCCTTTAAGCCAAATCCCATAGAAGAAAACTAGTGATAGGTACAAAGCTATGCTGGCACCATCTGACAAACCTTTGATAGATGCCTTCCTCCATTCCCCATTAGTATTTTTTATATCGGACATTATTATGAACATGCTTTTTTTCATTCAAATTGTACACAAAATACATGCATTTGCATTTTGTATCTGTTTCATGATGGGCTAAAAAGGAAGCAAAGACCTGGCCTTGGGCTTTGGCTAAAAATGTTAGATCCTATGAGAGTTTATGTACTGTACTCTAACATAAGTAGGTACCTAAAAACTCATTAGTAATAAATAATATAGGTCTCTTTTTATCAATGTCATATATCTCTACTAATCAGGATAGGTACCTATTTACAAATAAAACATAATAGTACAGTCAGTACGTACATGGCTGTTTGTATGACTTGTAACATGTATTTTACAAAGATACAAGTGATAATAAAACATTTTTGAAATTTACTCTTATGACTTTGGGACAATCTCACCTAGCCAAACTAAGCAACTACAGCAATTTATACTATCTATTTATATTGATAAGTAATGTTTCATAAAATATTACTTGACCATAGTCACTTTGACCTGTATCATATTGTTGATAACCATCTGTGGTTCAGTATATGAAGTTTTTTCTTCGGTCAACAAGCTGGGTCACCTTGGCCACGGGTTGGGTTTATACTATCTTAGATTGATCTGGCCTAAAATACTTCAATAGTTTCAAGTTTAGTAAGTATGAGACTGCATAACAATGCAGTCTGCAGTTGACATTAATAATCAATTGAACATTGCCTGTAACAACAGGCAATGTTCATATTGATTATTAATGTCAACTGCTAGAAAAATTAACTTATATAGATGTCATATACAAAGGAAAAAGTGACCTACGCCTCCCGTGCTGAAGATGCTGGTTCGATCCCAGCCCTGGACACCGGAGGCCTAGGTCACTTTTTCCTTATATGACATCTATATAACTTTATAATTTATATAGTAGTGTGTCTACTTAAAAATAAACAAATCAAAATATTTATTAAAATAATTTGATTTGTTCTTCAGTTGCTAGAAAAATGGTGAAAATAATCATTGCATGTCATTGTCTTGCCCCTATCTACAAAGGAAACCTATGCCAGAGTTTGAATAATATATAAACAAAGTAGGGTAACTAAATATATTATGTATTTTATTGACAAAATTGAAATAAGTATTGATTATGTTAAAAAAATATTCTTTATTTTTACTTTGAGATTCTACAAATTTCTTGAAACCACTGCACTTTCACTTTAAAAGTTCCTTGAGTTGAGCACTGAGTTGCATAAGCCTTGATTTCATCTTGTCTTCAAAACCAAAGGTAAATTCAAACCTGAAATAAAAAACATTGTGTATTATGAATGTAACATAATTATGTGCTATACTTCACAAAGATGCTTTAGAACACTCTTTCAATAAGTAGGTACATATATAATAAGTTCAATATTTTGGTCGTTGGTTACAATGCTAGCCATAATTAACCAGGTTGGAGGGATTCAGCGCCCTATATTTACGAATTTTCGAAAGGAGAGTTCTCAAAACTAGTGGTGCCTTTGTTTTGCGACTGGGCACCTTCTCGCCATTTGGTGCTTCCATCAACCGCTTTACTTGCTTAGGGTTCTGTAAGTAGTAATAAAGTAGAAGGATAATTTACTCACTATAATATAAAATATAATACACCAGCCGACTACTCTGGCTTTCTCTTTAAACACCACTCGCAACACAAGTTGCATTATCCTTTGAAAAAGTTTGCTCGTAGGGCGCTATGGATAGCCCACTTTTTGACTGAGTAATAAACATGTTCAGGAATGGCTAAAATTGTTGAATATTCCTGATTTTCAAGCTGCAGGGTGCAAAGTTTAGTTCGCGCTCTTTTCTTTCCTTTAGATTTTTTCTTCGTGTGACGAATTGACGATTGTGACAAGTTTAGTTTGGCACTTATGGTTGGGTTGCCATATGAAAATAATATTCTACCATGAAAATGTTGTTAGAAATGCGTTTATACAGTGGCATCCCTCGTAACTCTTACATTCTGTTATTTTGCACTTGGTGCAACCCATTCATGTTAGCAATCGTTAAGTACCTCCGATTAGCGTAACATTTGGCTTACTTTAACAGGCGGTTTGGTGCAACCCACCCTTAATCTAGCAAATGCAACGCGAATTCGCACGCATTTTTTTATACCACGGCAGTGACACACTAACATACAGCCCGCTTGATGGTAAGCAGCTACCGTAGCCTATGGACGCCTGCAATATATAAGTCACATGCGCGTTGCCGACCCTTTCATATAAAGGAGGATTCGCTGTGTAAACGGCTAAAGGGACAAGAGGCCCCCCGTCAACACAAAGAGTACTCTTTGAACTCTCCGGCGACCTTACGAGTACTCACTGGTAGAAATACAACACTGTGAGTATGATTTAGTACTATATTTAGTACTTATGTTTTCGACTTACAGCGCATCTGGCCGCACTTTAAGATCAACTTATCCTGTTTTTGGATTTCCAAATGGACAATGAGAATTGACCAGCATGTGGTTTCATAAAATAATGATCAACGTTCAGCTGAATGGAATGGAAAATTTTAGAACCGACCGATAAGATAACTGATTCAAACAAGGTTTTTTTTAACGAAAATAGGTAAGCATTTAACCACAAACCACAAACTCACCTGATGGTAACTATGAGTTCCGAGGATGGATCATGCTCACCTAGAAATTGTCTATACACTCTTGATTTGAAAAGGTCCAAGTTATAGTTGGCAGGGAATAGGCATGCGGAGAGTGAGTTTCACTCTTTAGCTGTTTGAATTAGAAAGCTGGATGCAAAGCGTTTCGTTCGTATCAGCGACAGATTCACAACGTAAGGGTGGGTATTTCCGCGCCTAGGCCTACCAGGTCTAGACCTGCGGTGCTAAAACTGAGATGGGGTGATTAGATCATGTAATCACATCGTACATGGTTAAGCTGGAATGAATTTCGTATTAGATTTCCACTTTACTTCAGCAGTCTCTAGCCTATTTTGTTCTACTACAGCTGCTGTTTCGTCTGCCTATCTGGCACATTCTATGAATGTCAGTAACTGACGTTAAAAAACGTATCAATAATTCTAGCAACAATAGAAAAGACCTATTAATATCTTCTGAAGCAAGCCAACAACCGCAAACAGCGTTTTAACAATTCCATAAATATCAGATGGGAATATCGGCGGTTTATCGTTAACAATTCAACTATGATTCATCTTTGGCTTGAGCCGGAAAATCTATTGGGAACTGAGAAGCCTTTTACACTATGATCAGTGTTCCATAGGACTCGAGCCTTTTTAGCCCAAATTTTACAGCTCCGGAGCTCTTTTTAGAGCTGGCTTAATGGAATGGATTTCGAAGAACTGATGGTTTTAATAAGGCCTTAGTCTTAAAAAAGGCTATAGGCTTATTTTAAAGGTTTTAGCCTTTTTAAGGGCTTAAGCCTTTTTAAAGATTGTAGCCTCTTTTCAAACCTAAGCTGAATTGTAACTTGTATAAGTCCCCTAGTGGCCTACTTACAAAATAAATAATTTGTAATCCTTACATACCTACCCCCTTATTCATAAACGTCTCCCAGGCTTCAATTAGTTAATTTATGTTTTGTCTGTTTCTAACAAACACAACTGTCAAAGTGACAGATAAGGAGAAACGAATATTAGTTAATTTAAAGCCTGACCTGAGTATATGAATATTATCAAGAGGGCGCTATTATTCTCCTTTATATGGCAACAGTTCAGTATAGCCATAGAGCGTATTATTTCTCTATGGTATAGTGACATCTTGATTTGTTTACCTGTCAGCTCTGATGTTAATTTGAAAATGATTCACAGCGAAATAGTTCCCTTTCCCGAGCGTATTATTTACAGCTGTTTATTGTGCCAAAAATAAGTCACGGTCTTCCAGATCGTTTTCCATTTTCCAATAACGACACAATAAGGGACGATTTTAATATTGTATACACAGGAAATTAACTTGGTTACTACTACGTAATATATAAGGTCAGAATACTTCAATCGTTTTCCTTGCAAACAAAATAAATTAAGACGATAAATGCAAGAAACGCACCTACCCTCATGTTTAAAAAAATATAATTTCGTACTCTTTCTATCCTACGAGCTAACATCGTTCGTTATCGCATTCAGTCAGTTAGTCATGTAGTAGTCAGTGGGGTCAAAAAAATGTGAAAAAATTAATGAATTTGAGGCTTAACAAGTAGTGTCAATGAAAACTAAGGTAAATGAAATCGGCTCAGCCGTTTTTGAGTTCTCGTAAAATGTTGTAATCAGAAAAAGACGTAAGCGACACCAGGAAAAGGACGTAAGTGCTGCAAAAATATCCTATGAAAACGACCTTTCGAGTGGGTGTACTGTCGGTAGACCGGTAACTACGGAACCCTTCATTGAGCATGGCCTGATATGCTCTTGATTGGTTTTTCCTTTTCGCAATAGCATCTTATTTTTACGGAAGGAGTGTATACGAAGAGAATTAACTAAATCGGAACTTCCGAATAAAATAATTTAAGACCTATGCAAGTGTTTTATATGTGCTATGCTGATAACGAAATCTTATACCGTGAATATTGGGGATTACTATAATATAATTGATGTGCTCACTACGAAACATATTCGTAAAAATCAGTTGTGTATTTGTGTTGCCGGTATAACAAGAAATACTTATATATAAAAAATAAGGGAGCTTCTTCGCGAAATATGTATATTTGAACTATAAAACTTTCGTGAGACTCTAACGTATTAAAAATATTTATATTTTATTTATTTATTTTTAAATATGTATATTATTGGCGTTTTTTTTCCGGTTTTAAATATAAAATAGATTATGTTCATAATAATAATAGTTAACCTACGGGCCGGTTTAAATACCTTTAGTGCTTGAAGATGGAGACCTAAGCTCTCCGAAACATGTCGCGCGAAGTGACTAAAGTGACGTGTGTGTAAGTGTAACCGTTATATTTTATAGTGATAATAATAATTTTTAAAATAAACATACATACCGACTCGAGTCTTAAATTTTATTTAAAACACTACACTAAAAAAGCGTCGAACTAATTTAATATTTTTATACACTCCAAATATTTTAGCCTCTGAGCCTAATGAAGCTTCGAGGCTAAAATAATGTTAAGCCTCAGTATTTTGACAAGAACTTTTAGCCTTTAAATGTATAGCCTCTTAATAAGGCGACGAGCTCCGAGAGTCTAGGCTGCTAAATTTGACTAGGCTTAGGGGCTAAAGAGCTTTATAGGCTTTTAGCCCTCGAGGCGACAAAATCGAGGCCAGCCTTAAAAAAAAGAGCTAAAAGGCTCGAGTCCTTTGGAACACTAACTATGATAGTGAAAAATAGGTTACCCACGAGCTGTAAGCAGGTATGAACCTAGAATCACAAGCTTGCTGCTTTTTGTCTATTAAAGGATAAAGGACAGAAAAATACGTGTTCAGGTATTTTTGAGTACCTTGACCGCTCCGATATTTGATGGCGACTGTACTAAGCGAGAGGGGTAGACTAAGATAAGATTGGGGCAATGGCAATTTAAGGATTTTTTTTGTATTTACTGGTTGGGATCGTGCTTGACACCCATACACTTTACATTTGTTTACATAAATATAAATTCACGGTAACACAAAAGTCACGAGAAATATAATTTTCTTTCCAATTAATTAAGCTAATAATTAACCCTGCATGTGTTAACTTATAACATTCTAAGCTATAAATCTTTATACATCCCTGGGGACTTCAACTTAGGGCTCGCTAGATAACTCGGTATTCATTACATTGTTGAAACAGTTACTGTTTTCCCATTGGCTTACCATGTGGTCGAGTTTATTTTAAACATATTCGGTTGTAAACTGTGAGAGCACGTCAAGTGCAATCATATGAGTTAGAAAGAGACAACTAAATCGGGACTAAACTACTTGAAAAAAATACTTGCGACGTATCCAAAGTAGGTACTTCAATTCTTTTAATCATGATTTTTTTATCTCCAACAATAAATAGAAAAATATCTCTCACGAAATAACGCAACAGATAATTTTTTAATGATTCAAAATATAAATGCAGTAGGGCAGAGAGAGAGAGAGAGAGAGAGAGAGAGAGAGAGAGAGAGAAATATCCAGCGAAATTCGACCGAAATTATGTACCGCCAGCATGGAAGCCTTCAATCCATGGCCAGAACTTCAGTGTGTGTTGTATTTAATAGTTTAGTGGAAACAGTGAGTGTGGTTTGTTTATCGTCGCTCATGCCGGATGAACCAAATATGCTGCAAAACACGTTAGCAGCGTCGGCGCAAGAGCGCGCGACACGCGCGGCACGCCGCGCCGGACGAAGGCCGACAGTCGACAACGCGTCGTGCAACAGCGCGCTAAAAGCTTAAGAACTTAAAGAATTTACCTTAGGTTTAACTTGAATTGCCAATTAACGTCCCGCGTTGGTTGTGACTTTCCCTCACGCCGCGGGTGCGGCCGCCATGGCATGACAAAAATGATTGATCCATTTCGCCCTGTGATCCGGATCGCCTGGGTCTACCCTAATTAATTAGATGCACGCCGGCTGTCGATCTGCACTGTGCCAAATTATGGCACAATACACGATGCGGTTAACCTCGCCTGATTATTCCACACTGACCTATTTTCCCTCCATATACCTTAAGTACTGGAAGGTGAGGTAGGATTGTCTGGAAGAGCTCTAGCCTGTATCTTGTAGGCGATTTTCCATCCGTACCTATCGGGGACATCTCTTCCCATCCGGGAACAAGTTTTTTTCATATTAGTCATTCCCATGTTGTCACCGTTACCATACTGCACGTGATCGAGGCGGAGACAGCACTGTTAGCACAAGTATGGAGCGACAGTATCTCGCGGGCGAGATATACATCTGTCATTTTCTAACCGTATTCATCAGAAAGTAACAGATGCCTATCTCGCCCGCGAGATAATGTCGCTACACATTGCATGGGAATTCCATCGACATATAATATCAAAACGAGTGATGTCAAACAATGCTCGTCGTGAAATCTCAACCCATTTTCAAGTATACAAAACTAAAATATCTTGTCTGGTTACCCAATCAAATACCCATTCTTTAAGCATATTTTGTTGTGTTAACCTCAATTCCGCAAAGGTTTCATGACAATTCACCAATAAGAAAAGTTTAGTTGTTGTGTTGTGAGTGGTCAAAGTCACTTTGACAATAAAGTTTTATTGGTCAGTAGATGCTCAAATTAAAAAAGCTGAAATGTCAAGTTAACCTAAAATAAATACGGCCAAGTTTGACAAGTTCGTAACATACGATTAAATTACTTGACCGTCACTGGAAGCTTTATAATTGAGATAGCATATCTGTTCCCGTCGATTTCAAAGTCACCAGCAAAGTGCTTTATTTGACTTTTGATTCCAACGACAGTGGCGACACCTGGCGGATCGCGCCATTTTACACAGGTAAAAAATGTCCGGTGATCGCTTCGTCATTGGCGATCAGTTTCCCGTCGAAGCAACACGTGCACAGCAAATCAGGTCCTCTGACCGTTACAATTGTAAAATTGTGAAAAATAGATGTTATTTAAAATATATTCGGTGTTAAAGTGTTTTATCAAACATGTAAGTACCCGATTACTAAAATATTTAAGTGGTCATACATTTTAACAGTTTTTCTGTTCGGACCATTACGTAATACGTTTTTTGTGTATAAAACCAGTCTATAGTGTTTTATTTGTAGGTAGAACCTTCCGATTGTATTTTTGTCAAAAAATTCGTTACAAAAATACAATCAGGTGCCATTTTGAACTTTGATTAATACTATTTATATTTCAGAAATGGATAATAATCAAAAGGTCTCGGCAGAGCTGCAGCCTGGCCCAAGTGGTATGCAATGATAAGTGTGATAATACTACTGACCACAATAATTGTTATGAAAATAGAACTTGCCATGTAAATTCACATGAAAATCTTTCTTGCCCTGATAATTTGTCAATTTTGTCAGAGGTTAGTGGTGAATTGTATGATGGTAATGATGTTAGTGATGCTCCGTGCTCTAACGCTGAAATTCAAGACGCAAATTCAAATTTGCCTTTCACTTTTGATATTGAAACGAAGTTAAAAGTCCCTAATCTTCAAAAAATTTTCTGAAAATGCTTCTTGACGTTCAGCGCTTGGGAAGCGCAGCATGATCTGAGGTTAGATACTCTGATACACAAAATCATACCCCAGGTTTCGTAGACCTGGAAACAAATGAAAAGGTAAAAATTTATGATACATTACGTCATCTAGCTTATGCTGATAAATCATATATAGCGGTACAAGATTCGTAGTCTTTTATCATGGGCAAAGAGTATGAATTTTTCTTATGATGAATTAAACACTAAGGTCGATGAGCTTTTTCAAAAAGGCGACCTACAAAAGATTTCCTCTGATCTTTTACAAATAGTTTGTGGTCACCGCGCCGAAGCTATTGAAATGCGTAACGCAATTACAAGCCAAATTAAAGAACCACTTGTCAAGGCGTTGTTAAATAAGATTCCTCCTTCCACAGCTAATATTTTTGATCCCAATCCTTTTACATCAGCTCTTGAAAAAGCAGGGGGAGTTCGAAAAGCTTTTTGACAACTCAGCCTAACAGCCGCCCCTCGCGGGGGCAAGGCATAAGGAAACTTACAATTCCATCGCGTGGAATTCTATGCAATGCTAGCTCAGGGTACTTTCCCATGCAAAAGACGCATATGCAAACTTGGCACAATGCACCCTCGCGGGGTGTATGTCATTGCCCTAATTGTCAACAACCAAATTTGGCCTCTTAAACAAAATACCCTTGGTAAGGCAACTCAGCTCAACAGCCGCCCCTCGCGGGGGCAAGGCTTAAGGAAATCTAAAATTCCATCGCGTGGAATTCTATGCAATGCTAGCTCATGGTACTTTCCCATGCAAAACACGCATATGCAAACTTGTCACAATGCACCCTCGCGGGGTGTATGTCATTGCCCTAATTGTCAACAACCAAATTACCCATGCAAGAAAATGGGAGCACCAGAAATAACATTAAAACTAATTAGAGGGTATCGCATACCATTCCTTTCAAAGCCCCCACTGGTGTTTCCCGATGTGAATTCGGGCCCCTTTCACCCCTGTGTCAAAGGAGATGTCTGCAATAGTGCACACAATGAAAGCTCAGGGTGTTTTAAAGGTAGCACAGCCGTCACCGAGCTTCATCTCTCCTCTGCTCCTTGTGCCAAAACCAGATGGATCTGCTCGACCAATTTTCAACTTGAAAGCGCTAAACGATCATGTACTGGCCGAACCTTTTCACATCATACACATGCATGGAATTTCCGACTTCCTACAACCAAACGACTGGATGTGCAAAGTCGACATATCCCAAGCGTACTTCCATGTGAAAGTAGCCGAGATACACAGGCGCTTCCTGCGCCTAGTTTACAACGGTGAATTGCTAAAAATGTCCCGTCTCCCGTTTGGGTTAAGCACGGCTCCGAAAACGTTCTCAATGCTGACAAATTGGGTAGCTCAAATCTTGCGACAACAGTGCAATGTCAGAATTTTAGTATACTTGGACGACTTTTTAATTGTGCATCAAAATGCACGAGTCCTCCAAGATCATGGTCAAAACTACTGTCCAAACAACAACTAACCAACAGAAAAAGTAACCTTGAAAAACACCCAGAGACTAGTAGGGTCCCTGAATTTCGCCAGTTTCGTTGTCCCGCAGGGTCGGCTCAACCATCGACGACTCCTAATGTTTCTAAACTCCCTGTTTCTAAGATCCCTCAACCAAACCTCTTCCGATACCGCAAAGCATATTGAACGAACTAAATTGGTGGGTAAGGCATCAACGACCCTGCATCATCCTCCCCCCACCAATTTTCTAGTGACAGATACGTCGGATCAAGGTTGGGAGGGCACAGTTGAACGACCTAGCTCTCTCGGGGTCTTGGTCACGAGAAGAACAGAATCTTCATTGCAATCAGAAGGAAATGTTAGCTCTCCTTCATGTTCTTCAGGGTTACACTCACCTGTTGCATCACAGTTCGATGCTCATACAATGCGACAACAGAACAGCTGTAGCCCATCTAAGGAAAGAAGGGGGGTCCAAATCGGTAGCCCTCGTAAACATAACCCATCAGATCTTCGATCTCCTAGAACAAAATCAGATATACTTCAGCGTACACTATGTACTTGGCAAGAATAATTGTCAAGCCGATCACCTATCGTGTCATCGCCTTCCTCCGGAATGGCATTTACTACCGGCTTGTGTGGACATAGTGTTTGCGAAGTGGGGAATACCGGTGGTGGATCTGTTTGCCTCGGAAACAGCCCACCTGGTACACAATTATGTATCCCGAGACCTGAAAGACCCTGTAGCCCTTTACCACGATGCATTCAGTACTCCTTGGTATTACCCTCTCGCGTGGGTATTTCCACCACCGTTTCTGATACCCAAAGTCCTGTCTCATTTGAGTCGACCGGGATATTTCTCATAGGAGTTCCTCGTTAGGAGAAAGCTTGAGCGCTAGCTGCGCCGCTAACCCTGAGGAATCTACAAAGAAATCTCGTCAACACGGCGACAGGGCTGCCGCCTCCTCAGGTCAAGAAAAAGATAAATAAAAATCTCGAGGTTTGGAAATGTGGGGGTGGTCCGAGGCGCTAGAGTCTTGGAACACGGATCAATAATCATTGCTTAAAAATTCTTGGAGAAAGTCTACATTAAGAACTTACAAAACAGCTTGGCAGCGTTGGATCTCCTGGTCCAGTTCAAAAAATGTAAACCCAAAAAATCCCACAGGATCACAATTGGCACAATTTTTTATACAGTAGATGAAAACAATATCTTTCAGACAACGCGTCATACAGCCACTTTACTACTTCTTTGCTCTGGTAGACGCATATATGATTTGACCTTGCTAACAATTGACCCTGGAAATTGTATAAGATCAAATGAAAGTATAATATTTTGGCCCCAATTTGGCTCATAAACAGACACAGGTAATTACAGGTAGTCCGGTTGGAAGCTGTTGGCTAACACTAATAATCATAAGCTAAATCCTATATTTTGGATTGAACGAACTATTCCCCTTTGAATGAAAGACGTAATTCTGCTAAATCGTTAAATTTATTTGTAACTCTGTAGACCGCAACCGGCCTCACGGACGGTTATAGCTAACTGGATTAAAACATTGCTTAAAGAAGCAAACATAACAGTTGCTCTACGTAGCATCCGATCAGCTGTGGCCTCTTAAAGTTGGTGGTAAAATCATTCCCTCGATGAAATTATGGCGCGTGGAAATTTGCAATCAGCCAACACTTTCCAGCGATTTTATAGGAGAGAAGTAGCAATACCAAGTACTTCTAATACAAATGTCACACAATTATTGTGATTAGTGATTTATATTAAATAATATAGGCATGTAAATCCGAATTGTACTGAGGCACTTGCGTTGTATCAAAAGGCAACGTTGAACTTTTTATTATAAGCAAAGTCAATATATTATGTTATTACAAATTTTAATTGGTAAAAGAATGCACTCGTTGAAATTACTATTTATGTATTTTAATTTATTACTAGTACATCCAGATACTAATCCATCACATTGGCGTTACATTACATTAGTTTTTTGAGTATCAGCCTTAGCAGTGGCGGCACCAGGCGATAATAAACCGGTGTCAATTATAAAGCTTCCAGTGACGGTCAAGTAATTTAATAGACGCGTTTTACCTGAAATAAAACGCATATTAAAATACTTACCTCACTGGAAGCTTTCATTTCATTTCTGCCTGGTGTAATTGAGCCAATGACAAAGCGATCACCTGACATTTTTTACCTGTGTAAAATGGCGCGATCCGCCAGGTGTCGCCACTGTCGTTGGAATCAAAAGTCAAATAAAGCACTTTGCTGATGATAATTCGACGGAAACAGATATGCTATCTCAATTATAAAGCTTCCAGTGAGGTAAGTATTTTAATATGCGTTTCATTTCAGGTAAAACGCGTCTATTATTTATGCATAACATACTTACCGATTACAAGAAATATTGCCATTTTTGGCGCCTGTGTGGTTCTTGCACCAATACACGGTGCAAGCTGGTATTATAATAGCGATATAGTTATTATCAATTTCATGGCCAAACGGGTATTCTCACAACATGACAATTTTAAAACTTTTGACATGACATTAGGGCACCACGATGATTAGCTCCACCACCTTTGGCACCACGGTTTGGTGTAGGCATAGACTAATAACCCAAGACCCTGCATAGCCGTTCGACCCCCGCTGCCACGCTCGAAGTAATTCCACCCTATAGTGAGACACTAATTTATTGTAAGTGACAGTAAACTTAGTACTTACATCTCCATGGCAACCACTAATGTCTGACTCTCTCTTACGCACCACGAAACAATGGCGCGTTCCCTGTCTAGCATTGCGAGTTCCCCTCCCGCACCCCTTCTTTTTGGCAGCTTAGGTTTCAAAGAAATAACGCGCTAAGCGGAGTATAGAGATATCTTGTATATGGGTGCAGGTTTAGAGCGTTGATTACGCTTCCTTACTTATTATTCTTTCAAAAGGAATACACTGTCTTGTACTGTGTTATTTTATTGAGGTGTGTAATCAAAATATTTGTACTGTATTGCTCTAACAAAAGCTAAGTAGGTGAGCTGTTCAAATTGGCGTCGACATGCTCTTGCTGAATTAAACACAAAGTCGTGCTTAAATATCTTTGAGCACCTTGTCCACTTAGTTAATTATGCCACTAACTGTTAGCTAGTATTTGAATACGTTATGATGTTGTACCGCTAGGACATGTTCTTAAGCATCCAATTATTTTAACAAATATTCTAAATATCAGAAAAAATACAGCTTTAATAAAAATTATTAACAAAATCACCCTCGAAAAATTTTGAACTAACTTTTAGCCGCGACTTCATGGGAAATTAATTGTAGTATAAAAATATCATATATTCCTATTCAGTTTATTATCTATCAGTGTTAAATTTAATCCACGGCACACGGCAGTTTAATATTTTAAACATGGCTATTATTTGACTTCATAGTGTATTCGCATTGAAACACCTCATTTAAAGACCGTTTGCGTACACACAATAGTTCAAAAGCGAAGCAAGTCGGAACCTAACCAAATTTATGTACAATTTATAATAATAATTTATGCCGGCATATTATTAGTTAAATAGCCGGTGGTTTCCCGAGGTCATTGACAAATAATACCTGGACTGACAATCAAGCAAAGTCTGATATTTTCTGATTCACACGTTTAGGCGCTATCTGTATGGCGTAGTTAATGCATTGGATCAATTGGGGATCAATGTTACTATGCGTCCGTCGGAAACACCTTCGACAACCCTACACATGATCCCTGGGTAGTGCTAAAAGAGTAACAAACTTCGCGGCTGCAGTGACCCATGTAGCACTATCTGGATCTGCTTTCCCACTACTACTACCCCAGGGAAGAAATGCCTATCTATATCCAGTGACAAGTAGCCATACGATAAATAAATAAATGCATTGGAGTTACTTTGAAGCATACACAATACATTAAAAACACTATCTATATATATCTATAACAGAACTTCAATACTTACACAAGAAATAATCAAGCAATATTGTAGGTTGTATTGGAGTTGCATCCAAATAATTTTGAAGAAAATTCTGATCCAGATATTTAGGCGTTAGCTATTTTAATTAGTTAATGCATTGGAGTTGTATTGGGGTTAAATAAATAAATATTATTGGACAATCTTACACAAATTGACCTAGGCCCACAGTAAGCTCAATAAGGCTTGTGTTATGGGTACTAGACGACGATATATATAATAAATAAATATGGATATGAAACATCCATAACTCAGGAAAAAATATCTGTGATAAACACACGAACAAATGCCCTGACCAGGATTCGAACCCGGGACCTCCTGCATCGTAGGCAAGGTCACTACCGACTGAGCTAGGAGGCCGTTAAACCACCCGGGCCGGGTGGTATGATTACCTAATCATAACACCCTAATACCCCACATTAGTGACCTATATAACAATACTAGTATGAAAAAAACCGGCCAAGAGCGTGTCGGGCCACGCTCAGTGTAGGGTTCCGTAGTTTTCCGTCCGTCACAGTAAGCGTCCCCACTTAAGAGTTAATAACACCGCCATGTAGGATATGATATGAGAGTTCCACGTACAGCGACATCTATCGGCAAATTAAGTAAACTATTGCGCGCGAGCTTAAAGTATGGAAGATGATTTTTATGGAATAATTCTTTATTGCGTGAACCGATTTTCACCGTTTTTACTTTATTTGAAAGCACGTCATTTCATTGTAATTTTGTAGAAATTACAGGTACAATAAACACCTGCTTATACGGTTAAATTACAAACTTAGTTCAGAAATTATTTTGTAATTTTTTTTCAAAAACTATTCATCCTATCAAGTTCAAAATAATTTTCCTAGAAAGTTTTTATAAAGTTCTACTTTTGAGATTTTTTTCATATTTTTAAAACTTATGGTTCAAAAGTTAGAGGGGGGGGACGCATATTTTTTTACTTCTGGAGCGATTATTTCCGAAAATATTTACATTATCGAAAAATGATTTTAGCAAACCCCTATTCATTTTTAAATACCTACCAACAATATATCACACGTTAGGGTTGAAATGAAAAAAAAAATCACTCCCCACTTTACGTATAGGGGAGGTACCCTAATAAATAAAAAAAATCCACTTTTTATTTTACCACTTTGTCGGCGTGATTGATATACATATTAGTACCAAATTTCAGCTTTCTAGTGCTAACGGTCACTGAGATTATCCGCGGACGGGCAGCGACGGACGGGCAGACATGGCGAAACTATAAGGGTTCCTAGTTGACTACGGAACCCTAAAAAAACACGAATTTTTAATAACTAAATTTGTCAATTAGTTTCCTTAATCGTACCTAACCATATGCTGAAATTAAAGCAAATCGAAAAAAACACGATGTTTAATTTCTCATTATATTGCATCAAACCGAGAACGCTACGATTTGTTTTCTTGAAGTGGTTTGCATTCTTTGATCTCCACCAGTTTACGGCTGCCAGATGTCCAGATTTATAAATAAGCATAGTATATTTAACTGAATAGAGGGTTTTAGAAAAACTGGATGTTACAATCTTTAGAAATGTTGGAAAATATGATTTTAATAAACTAAGTGCAGTGCGCAGCAGATACTACAATGGAGCTAGCTTATTTTTAATTTTCTAAAGTGTGAAAAAATGCATGAACCTAGTATAGATCGTGGCTGTTTATTAATATTTGTATTTACCAAAATATTATATATCATATAAGATAAACTGACCTATGTAATTGATAATTATATTTAGGCAGGTGATCCTGCCTACCGACTGGGATAGGAGGCCGTTAATCGTGTCTTATCGTGTTTAAAGTTAGAATACGGTCCATTGCAGTCCAGTATTGTTTGGTCTTGCCGGAGAGTAACAGTATGTTAAGGATATTACTATTGATTCCCAGTATAGTTAACAAGGGTATTGTAATAGCTGCCTGAAGGCACTTGGTTCAGACACACGTGTTAAGATAGCTCACGTTTAACTAATAAACTAATTTCAACCTCGTGTACGTTAACCTAATAAGAGCGTTATTTAAAAAACACTGTTATTGTTATGGCATGATATAACGATGATGATGAAGAAGATAAATGTTAATCTTTTAAAAATTACAAGCTTTTTTATCCTGTTGGGATACAAATTGACATTTTTTTTAACACCTGTGTGTTACGTCAATAAAATATAATTCGTAATTAATCGAAATTACATTGACATGTTTTAATTTTCAATTATTTGGTTGACCTCCACCAAACAATTGAAGATGATTAAAATAAATAAATAAATAAATAAATATTATAGGACAATCTTACACAAAACGACCTAGGCCCAAAGTAAGCTCAATTAGGCTTGTGTTATGGGTACTAGACGACGATATATATAATAGATAAATATGGATAAATACTTAAATATATAGAAACATCCATAACTCAGGAACAAATATCTGTGATAAACACACAAACAAATGCCCTGACCAGGATTCGAACCCGGGACCTCCTGCATCGTAGGCAGGGTCACTACCGACTGAGCTAGGAGGCCGTTAAACCACCCGGGCCGGGTGGTATGATTACCTAATCATAACACCCTAATACCCCACATTAGTGACCTATATAACAATACTAGTATGAAAAAAAAACACGAATTTTTAATAACTAAATTTGTCAATTAGTTTCCTTAATCGTACCTAACCATATGCTGAAATTAAAGCAAATCGAAAAAAACACGATGTTTAATTTCTCATTATATTGCATCAAACCGAGAACGCTACGATTTGTTTTCTTGAAGTGGTTTGCATTCTTTGACCTCCACCAATTTACGGCTGCCAGATGTCCAGATTTATAAATAAGTATAGTATATTTAACTGAATAGAGGGTTTTAGAAAAACTTGATATTGCAATCTTTAGAAATGTTGGAAAATATGATTTTAATAAACTAAGTGCAGTGCGCAGCAGATACTACAATGGAGCTAGCTTATTTTTAATTTTCTAAAGTGTGAAGAAATGCATGAACCTAGTATAGATCGTGGCTGTTTATTAATATTTGTATTTACCAAAATATTATATATCATATGAGATAAACTGACCTATGTAATTGATAATTATATTTAGGCAAGGCATTCATTTAGCTTAGGAAATATTACAGCAATGTAGCTCTTTTCTCTATTGAGCCTGGGGTCCGCTCAGCAACCTAATCCCAGGAATTGGCGTACCTTCCAACCGAGAGGGAAACTAGGTACTGTCGGGATTAGATCCGGTTTCCTCACGATGTTTTCCTTCACCGAAAAGCGACTGGTAAATATCAAAAGATATTCCGTACATAAGTTCCGAAAAACTCAGTGGTACGAGCCGGGGTTTGAACCAGAGACCTTCGGATTGAAAGTCTGTCGTCTTACCGCCAGGCCACCAGCGCATGCAATGTATTATATAAATCTTATAAATGGGTGTTTTACCTAACTAGCTATATTGCACGATGTGATGAGTTGAGATTAGCTGATTAGGTAGGCTGTACAACTTTTACTTTAAAACTTTTTGTTTTAAATCGTCGAAAAATATGGCTGTTTCATAGATTTATTTTCGACCGATGTTGACGTTTTCTTTTTTTTAACACCACGACGGTGGCAAACAAGCATACAGCCCGCCTGATGGTAAGCAGCTATCTACCGTAGCCATTGGACGCCTGCAACTCCAGAGGTGTCACATGTGCGTTGCCGATCCTTTACCAAAAAGGAGGATTCACTGTGTTGACGGCTAAAGAAAAGGACCAAGAGGGTTGTGTCCTCTTTGAGCTCCCAAAACTTGGGTTTTTTCTATAGTGAGGACATTTTTTTTGGAATTGGGTTCTTTGTTAGCCTCTTAGAAATAGTTATTCAGTATAGACTTACTTTATAACCTCGTTTAATTGGCAGCTAAGGAGCTAAGCTAAAAAAACACCTTGTATTTGTTACTTTTATTCCGTGATTTGTAACACAAAAATACCAGTTGTTCGACCCGTACTCCGTTTCAAGGATTCCTGCAAACGCGACATGAATAATTTCAACATCCCAGCTAAATGTTGGGAGGAACGTGCGGAGATGAGACCGGAGTGGCGTCGCAACCTGCGGGAAGGCATGGCATGGCACGACGAGGTCTGGTTGGGCCAACTCAAGCGAAAACGACTTCGCAGAGGTGCTGGATCACCCCAGGAGTCCACACATATCTGTGATCGATGCGGCAAGAAATGCCGATCGGCCATTGGTTTATATAGCCATCGCAGTCGATGTGGGCTGTAGACTAACCCCTCAAAATACCTCCTAGACACTGCAACTGCAAGACTGACACAAAATATTCTTACGCCAATTTCATTCCTGTCACGTCTGCTTTACGATGCAACAAGGAAAACGTTAAGATGAACAGGAAGATTGTTTCAAAAACTAATACAACATTCTATAGAATTCAGCAACAAACACAAGATCATGAAATCCGAACCGTTGCACTTTATACTGGGCGTAAAATTTTATATTTCTGTTATTGCCCCGCAGAACGTACTGGCAACAATGTTCGTTATATTTTATTAAAGCCCCGTGCAGTATATCGGTTTAAGTTCTTACCTTGTTTCCGGACGTTCCTTGTAGCATTAGTAATGATAAAGTATAATTTTCTGTTAGTATAAGAAGGACAAAATATTTATTTCCGTAAAACTACCCGACTGTAGTCCAGAACTGACGTAAAGCTTTATACCTGGAGAGGCCTGAGTATCTACCCGTATTTCACCTCTGTCAAAAGGATACGCAGAAAAATCATACCCGTTCATAAAATTTGTGGACCCGGGGTATGTCCTTAAACTACGTCCGGACTTGGGTATGTCCTTAAACTACGCCAAAAAGAGAGGTATGGGCACTGCGAATGGCAACTCGCTAAGTGTGGTAGGGCACGTTCAGCGAATGTCATCTCGCTCAAATCTGGAGCAGAGCCCGACTGGGGAAGTACCTCCTCCTTACAGAAAACCACAGCCAAATAGTACTATACCCTACTCATAGTGTTGTGTTCCTGCTGGTGAGTAAGGTTGCCAAAGAGATCAAAGAGGACCCAGTGTGTTGACGATGAGGGACCCTCTTGTTCCTTTAGTCGTCAACACAGTGAATCCTCCTTTTTGCAAAGGGTCGGCAACGCGCATGTGACTCCTTTGGAGTTGCAGGCGTCCATAGGTTACGGTAGCTGCTTACCACCATGCGGGCCGTATGCTGGTTTGCCACCGTCGAGGTATAAAAAAAAAAAACTATTTCAAAAATTACGCGCATTTCGGTCATCGTTTTTAGTGGGTGAAGAGCTACGTGAAAATGCCTTCATGTATTGTTTTTGGGCGTTAAAAATGTTCTACTACGTCTAATTCACAAGTATAGTTTAGTTTTACTTTAAAACTTAAACTTTTGTACAAAACTGTACCATTTAATTAGCTCCTTAATAAACTAGATTATCTCCGGAAACTGCACACTATACTGTTTTCATCAAGGAATAAAAGTCAATTTTATTTTCCCCGTACTAGAGTAGACTATAAAATTTAGTAGTGCGAGAGCAAACGACAAAGCATGAATTCTACGTTAAGTAAGTTATTTTTAAAACATTGGTGTCAAACTAGCATACAGCCTGATGATATGCGGCCATCGTTAACTATGGGCGCCTGCAACTCCAGGGGTTTAAGATGCGCATTATGAACGCTTTAAAAACGTGCACTCTTTTTAGTAAAGAATATATTATGTTTAAATATCTGTAACGTGTCGGTACCTACTACAATCATAGTCATATTTAGCCGTTTTACCAAAAATATGATAAATATCGTGGTAAAAAATAAGGCTCTCTGAATATCAACTTGAAGCTTGAAAGAAACCGTCTGATGAAGTCCACGCTCCGGCCTAACCCAATCCAAATCATCGCGGGTACCGAGAAGTTTCAGCAGCTTCTCGGGAATCGATTTGTTGCCTTGGAACCCACTGATGACGCTGACGAGACCCTACACAATCTGGTCGAAACGCTGAGGGACGAGGGTATCAAGTTCTGCAGAAAACAGCATACTGGCAGAAAGTCCAAACTCTCGGATGAGACTCTGGGGCTGATGACAAGAAGACGGGAGACCACCCAAGCGACTTCGTTAGAGAGGTCAGACCTGAACAAGCGAATTGCGAAGATGGTACGGCGCGACCTTCGGAGCTCCAACACACGCCTCATTGAAGAGGCGATAGAGCGAAACCGAGGGTCCAAAGTATTCACTCAGCAGCTTAGCAGGAGCCACCTGACGAAGCTTAAAACGCACGACGGGAGGACCGTATTGTCGAAGCCGGAGATCTCCGCCGAGATAGAGGATTTTTATGGCCGGCTGTACTCAGCACATGCCCCCTACACTCAACGAGATGACCATGATTCCAGAGCCACCCTGACACGCCACTATACCGACGAACTGCCGGACATCAGTCAAGACGAGATCGTGTTAGCTCTGAGGCAGCTTAAAAATGGAAAAGCCCCCGGTGAGGACGGTATTACTTCAGAACTTCTGAAGGCAGGAGGAGCTCCTGTTATACAGGAGCTGCAGAACCTCTTCAATGCCGTCCTTCACAGTGGGAGAACTCCTAAGTCGTGGAGCGGGAGTTTGGTGGTGCTCTTTTTTTAAGAAGGGTGATAAAACCCTCCTTAAAAACTACAGACCCATCACACTTCTGAGCCACGTCTATAAGCTTTTCTCACGAGTGGTCACGAATCGTCTCGCCAGGAGGCTCGACGAGTTCCAGCCACCGGAACAGGCTGGGTTCCGCGGAGGATATGGCACCATAGACCACATACACACAGTGAGGCAGATTATACAGAAGTCCGAAGAGTATAATCAGCCCCTGTGTCTCGCTTTTGTGGACTATGAGAAGGCCTTCGACTCCGTGGAAACGTGGGCTGTTCTGGAATCCTTACAGCGATGCCAAGTAGACTATCGTTATATCGAGGTGCTGAGATGTCTCTCGGAAGCCGCCACTATGAGTGTCCAAGTACAGGGCCAGCAGTCTAAACCCATCCCATTGCGCAGAGGGGTGAGACAGGGGGATGTCATATCCCCGAAACTGTTCACGAGCGCATTGGAAGACATGTTTAAGACGCTGGACTGGAAAGGTAAGGGCATAAACATAAACGGCGACTACATCTCACACCTGCGATTCGCTGATGACATAGTCGTAATGGCGGAGTCGCTAGAGGAGCTGACCCAGATGCTGGACGGCCTAGTTTCAGCCTCGCGACGCATCGGTCTTGGCATGAATTTGGATAAAACCAAAGTCATGATCAATGGCCACATTGATCCGGGACCGGTCGTCGTACATGGCCACCATCTTGAAATTGTTTCTGAGTACGCCTACCTTGGGCAGATCCTGCAGTTAGGTAAAAACAATTTTGAGAAGGAGGCCAAAAGGAGGATCCAGCTAGGCTGGGCAGCATTCGGGAAACTACGCCGAGTCTTCTCGTCATCCATACCGCAATGCTTGAAAACGAAAGTTTTCAATCAGTGCGTCCTACCCGTAATGACCTACGGAGCTGAGACGTGGACACTCACGGTAAGGCTGGTCCACCAGTTCAAAGTCGCTCAGCGAGCTATGGAAAGAGCTATGCTCGGAGTTTCTCTGAAGGATAGGATTCGTAACGAATACATCCGACAGAGAACCAAAGTTATCGACATAGCTCAAAGAATTAGCAAGCTGAAGTGGCAGTGGGCCGGCCATATCTCGCGAAGAACCGACAACCGCTGGGGTAAACGTGTTCTTGAGTGGAGACCGCGTCTCGGCAAACGTAGTGTAGGACGCCCTCTGGCCAGGTGGGATGACGATCTGCGAAAGACTGCAGGCAGATGCTGGATGCGGCAAGCTGAAGACAGGGCGCTATGGCGCTCATTAGGGGAGGCCTATGTCCAGCAGTGGACTAATATAGGCTGATGATGATGATGATGAAAAAATAAGGATATTACGAGACACTATACATTTCTACTGGACAATGCTCCCGATTCTGATTTTGTATGGCGAGAACGGGGTATTCCAATTTCCGTTACTGGATTGTTATAGAATATGAGTACAGGGCATAGCCTTATTTCTAAATTGTCTATTGACTTTAAGTTACACCTCACAAAATAGACCGAGCGCCCGCCACAAACGAGTTTATCACGTGACCTTAAAATTAGTCTTAAGTCAATAAAAAGTTTCCTCGAGTTGTAAAAGCTTTTCGTATCGGCGATCGGTGACTGAGCGGGTTTTTAGCTTGCGTAATCTACATTTAGTGAAGCGTAACGCCATTAGTATAGGCGACGAAGCAAATTTTATACTTTTTTGCAATGATTTCACAAGGTTTTACAAAACTACTGATCTGTTTAAAGACATAATTTGTATTTGATTAAGAAAAAGCATTAAAAAATTGCCGCGATTAAAAATAAATACTACGGGACAATCTTACACATATCAACTTAGTCCTACAGTAAGCTCAATAAGGCTTGTGTTGTGGGTACTAGACGACGATATATATAATACTTATAGATAGATATAAATAAATACTTAAATACAAAGAAAATATCCCCCTTTCACCTTTCAACAAACCATTCGCCTTTGTACTTTGTTTATTTTTCTTTTATCATGTTTGATTTGTAACTTTTTTATGTACTAAAGTGTTTACATACATACATCCATAACTCAGAAACAAATATCCGTGATAAACACACAAGTAAATGCCCTGATCAGGATTGTATTGTTGACCTGTGAAATCCTGCTTCATAGGTAGGGTTACCAACTAGGCTAGGAGACCGTTACGATTAAAAAGGTGTTAAAAACCTCGAAGAATTTTTTAAGGGAATTTTTAATTTAAAAAAATTGAATCATGTCAATAAACATCACAATCATAACCCCACTTCCGCGACAACAAAGCTTGATCGGTTCTTCCTCCCGCACACAAACCACAATTAAAACAGATCAAACACTGTTAATCTCTGTTTACATCCCTCAATTACTGGCCTTAATGGCCACGATATTGCTTTGCTTTCTTGTTCTCAAAAATGTTGTAAGCGCCATGAAAATATCCAACACATACTACGTTGTTGACGTTTCCTTGCTTTATTGTCCGTTAAAAACGTCGTAAGTGCCATGAAAATGCATATAACTTAATACGTTGTTGAAAGCGCTTGGCAAACAACCCCAGGCAATCATATACGATCAATATGATTTTAATTCGTATTCATGGGGGATATTGACCGTTTTTAGGGTTCCGCATCCGAAGGGATAGCCTATTATTATGCTTCCGGTGTCCGTAAGTCCGTCTGTTTGTCTCTCATGAGGCGTACATTACGTAATATCATCAACTGTAAGACGTATAGTTGTAACAGTGTGTTTCTTTTAGCCCTTTAAGAATAAAACAGGGGCCTTGTTGAAAAAGCCCAATTTTCTACGTTTTTTTGTTTTGTTTGTCTGTGTACAAGTATGCACCTACATGTAATTATTATCATCAAAGTTAGTCATTTCATAATATACTTTATTACACAAATTAAAAGATTTAGAGCCAAGAAAACATAATGTACTTAAGAAAGAAGTGTGATAGTATGAAAGTCATGGAACCCTTCACGAGCCTGTCTCGCACTTGACCGTTTTTTGATCGGATATCCCGATGTGAACACAACTGATGGAAATCGTATTGTGGCGATAAGGCGGACCAAATTTGTAAAACCGCTGTGTGGAAAATTTTCAAATGTTGCAATATAGTGACTTTGGTATAATGGTTCTGGGAACATATTGAATTGAATATCAAGGATATACTTACTTACGCGTCAAACTTAACTTTGAAATAATTATTTTTAACGAAATGTTCTCATTCGTGATCAAAAATACTTTAAAACAAATTGTAATTCTGACTGATGCATTATATTGACGATAACCAATCCTTTTAAAATATGCCTATTTAATATGAACTTAAATATGGATGATTTAAAGGCAATCGTTAGGTACATGGTTTGATTTTGTTTTGATATTGACTTGGAAAATATCAAATCGAAATCAAACCAATGCCAGATTATAATCTTCGAATAGGCTTTCAGTACAGAAACATTCCATTTTTAAACAATGTAGTAAGAAAACAGCATTTTTTTAAATTTAAGTAAAAATTACTTAGTCTTGTTCAACAAACTTACACCAACTTTAAAGCGTAACCTAACTTTAGCAAGAACATTATAATTAGCTAGCGTTACAGACTTGGATGACGTATGAGTAGTCTTCAAACTTATAAGTAGTCTAGTCTGGGTAGTTGTTAGTTGTTAAATGATATTTAGGTTAGAATTTATATTAAAATGAAATTTACTAAGAGGGCACCAGGACTTTAAAGTCACATTGAATAATACTGTAATAGATGAGAGGAATAACACGAAAGGTCATCAGGAGCTATCAAATTCACGACAGCCTTCAAATTCATGACATAACAGAGAAACTGCAAGATTGCAGCCTACTCTTGTAGCCACATCAATAACTGGAAATACGAGTAGGTTTGAGTAAAAATAGGATTTCATGTAGGACCGAAAAAGAGATGGCGGGACGACCTGGATGCCTTTTGTAGCGACTGGCGAGAACATGCAACAGGTCGTGACGAGTGGCGGAAGAGAGGGTGTTCGCCCAGCAGTGAGACACATATATGAAGGCTAAATAAAATAGAAAAAGGATTTCATGTAGGACGGAGTTCCACACAATTTTGCCCGGTGACCTGATTTGGTTGCGGTTTTCCGAAAAGGTTGATTTATAAGTTAATGGCAAAAACATGGTGATCCGTAACATAATTTTTCGGTCAACATTACTTGAGCCATTAAGAGTTCACTTTACATTGGACAATCCATAGAGTAATATTAAACAAAAAGAAAATAGCTTGAACCGTACTTAAAATAAATAAATAAAATAAATATATATTATAGGACAATCGTACACAAATCGACCTAGGCCCACAGTAAGTTCAATAAGGCTTGTGTTATGGGTACTAGGCGACGATATATATAATAGATAAATATGAATAAATACTTAAATACATAGAAAACACACATAACGCAGGAACAAATATCTGTGATAAACACACAAATAAATGCCCTGACCAGGATTCGAACCCGGGACCTCCTGCTTCGTAGGCAGGGTCACTACCGACTGGGCTAGGAGGCCGTTAAATGCAAACTTTCGTGAGACATACTACCACTATAAAATATAACGGTTACACTCACGTCACTTTAGTCACTTCGCGCGACATGTTTCGGAGAGCGACGTGCAACAGTGCGCTACGGGCCGGTTCAAATAGCACTCTCAGTGCTTGAAGATGGAGACCTAAGCTATCCGAAACATGTCACGCGAAGTTAGTGTAACCGTTATATTTTATAGCGTACTTAAATATCAAAAATATTCTGCTTTAGTAATTAAGATGGCGCAGTAATAATTTATTGTGGATATTATTTTTAAAATTTTGTATAAGTACTTACAAGTAGGTATTAGTAGGCCTTTACCTTTTACGTCAATACATCGAATACGGTTTCGGTTATTATACCCGAATTTTGCTGACCATTGTCCACTAGGCATGATGGAATGTAAGTGCACTACATGATACACACAGCAGTGTTTATGCTCATATATCAATCAAGTAAAGGCCGGCCATTGCTATTCTCTCTCGGGTAACCCCTAGATTCTAGTTTTAGCATTTCTGAGTGGTGTATCTATAGTATGATTTCTATTTTATTTTCTTCTAGTGTTTAAGCTATTCCTCGGTACGTGCTGCTTGTCGGATATTGTCCACAGGTTTTAACTTACTTGCATATTTTTTGCATGCACTAATGTTCCCACCCTCTCTGCGCAAAATGATACAATTGTACATCACTACAATACCATTATATTTTCTTATAGCTACTGTGTGCGATTTTGTCAGCAAACTGAAAACAGGACTTCGATGTTCTTGGGACGTATTCTACCTATAAAACACGTTATGATCCAACTCCAATACAACTAAATGCTATTCAGCTGACGCCTAAACGTCTGGATCAGAATTTTCTTGAAAATTATTATGATGCAACTCCAATACAATACAACAATATTGGTTGTTTTTGTGTAGTGTGTTGAAAATAAATTGAGTTCTTAATCTATTGTTTATGTATTTTAAAGTATTCTAATACGGCACATAGAGCTCAAAAGCGATCTTACGAGAGTTGCTTGAGAAATACTACACACGTCTAACATTATAAAGAACACACATCTAAATTAAATTACATGTAGAAATACCGACTTGAAAACACTACTGAAACAGAAAAGAATTACTGGCAGTTGTTACTTGAAGATAGAGTATTTTATAGACTTGACTTAGTTCAAACTAACGTGTAAAACCATACAACATATTTTTACATAAGAAATAAACGTGAAATCATTTTTTTAAATCCTTAAATAAACTTTTTGTAACAAAATTTTTGTTAAACATTACAAAATTTAGTAACACAGAAAAAAGACATTGAAAAGTTTGTCACCTAACATTTAGAATTTTTAATAACTACCCAGAAATCTATTTTTATTATACATAGGATAAATAAATCGGATCTAAGGTAAATTGGATCGCAAGGCGGAGAACCTGGATAGTCTCGGGTAGCCTATCAGCACCATGCATTGGGTTTGAACAGAATCGCTTCAATCTGCCCTTAGTTACGGTAGAATACTAATAATTGGTTATAAATGTTACACAAACATTAGCAGAAACTAGGATATACAAGACATACAGAAAGACTTACAAGCTTACGATTTGGGATATTATGAATATTTCCACCTTCAACTCGAAAATTATCATAACACTTCTTTCATTAAGTTTCAATTAATCGGTGCGAGTAGAACCTGTACTTAGTAGTTACTAATAGATCCACAGGGTTAAATTTTAGTCAATGGTCATATTGAGCATGGTGATTAGGTAGACAATTACGTACTAAACAACTTTTAGCAAGAGACCAACCACGGAGTCCCAAAAAACTTTGGAATCCTCATAAAAAATGACGACATCTGATCGGCCGAAATGTATTAAACAGCCAAAAAAATTTTCGCGATTCCGGTGTTGGTCTCACAGTAAAAGTTGTTCTGTAACTTATGGGACTAATAAAGAAGATTGTATTTTTTTTGTAGAAAGTAACATAGGTTTGGGAATAAAACCAGTTTAAGTATTACAGTTTTACTTACATAACCGATACTAGTCAGCTTTTTACGGACAATAACTAGTCTTCAGTAGAATAATAGAAGTAGTACTGGAAACACAAGACTTCTCAGAGGCAGAGACCTTTAAGAGGGTGTAGTGTGTTGACAACGGGGGACCCTTGTCTCTCTTTATGCATCAGCACAGTGAATCATTATTTATATTAAAAGGTCGTCAAAAAGCGTGTGACACCTCTGGAATTGCAGGCGTCAACCGCCTACGGTAGTACCTTACCATCAGGCGGGCCGTATGCTTGGTTGCTACCTTCGTGGAATAAATAAAAAACAGGATAATGATTTTACTACAAGTATATGGATTCAAGCATTTCAAACACCTCATTAAAGATTTATATTATCGATAGATAGCTTTTCATTGATCTGGCTAAATAATTGCACAGAGCACCAAAATCTACTACTTCGGTAAATATGTGTCCATTCAATAGAATGCCTAAATAATTGATCCACCCAACAAATCTCATTTTTCGAGTTTGTTTGCATCTAGCTATATATGTATCTATTCCATTGCAGTCATAATTATGCTGTCTCCCTATCGAACTGTTCATCGTTTGCCAACGATTCGATGATAAAAGTCAATTATCGGCAATTCTGTCTGTACTCGTCAATATTGACTAGGACATTGATTCAAGCGATGGGCTTGCCGGTGACGTGTGTTTGTTTATAATTTGAAATAAATGCCATTAAGCTAACGAATAATAAATAAAAGCGTGTACTAAAGTCTTATTTAACGTGTCTGAAAGTCAGCTATCAGTTTTGACTGTCTATATGTTAGCTTAGTTTTCTGAAGCCATTTTAATAAATAATAATAATAAAAAGCCCTTTATTTTCCCAACATAGTAAAAAGTACAGTAACAGTGTTATAGTGATATGATAATGATAGGTTCATTAAAAGAAAGTAATATAAAAAAGATTAAAACTAACTAAATGTAATTATTATTAATGTGGGTTCGTCCATTTTTGGACGTAGGCCTCCTCCATGTTACACCACAAGTTTCTGTCGGCGGCTACACTGGGCCAGGCTACGCCTGCCTCCTGGCTTATATCATCTCGCCAGCGGCGGAGCGGGTGACCTTTACCACGACCCCCGTCTGGCGGGTACCAGTCTAATATTCTCTTACTCCATCTGTTGTCTTTTGCCCTCGCTGTGTGTCCGGCCCACCGCCACTTCAAGCGGCATGCCATTTCCGCTGCGTCGACTATATTTGTCGTTTTACGGATGTCGGTGCTCCTTACCCTGTCCTTTATTTTGATGCCGAGTAAGCTCCGTTCGATAGCTCTTTGAAATGTCTGTATCTTATCTACAATTTCTTTGTTTATAGCCCATGTTTGGCAACCGTTTTATGAATGATTAAATAAATAAAGCATTCCATATTAAATAAAGAAGTAGCAAAATTTATACTTGATGCTCTCTGAAAATAAATTTTCTTATTTTCTGTTTTTTTTTGTTTTATTTTTACAAAATCTAACTGGACTGCATATTAATGCATGCATACATTGATAATCCACGATAGACTTAAACAATTAACCCCTGACTAACAATTCTAATTTAGGTATTGCTTGAGTTTTAATGTTGCGCCATGCATTGGGTTTGATCCAAATTGCTTCAATCTACCCTAAGTTACGGTAGAATAATACTAATAATAATTGGTTACAAAAGTTAGACAAACATTAGCAGAAAGATACACAAGATACACAGAAAGACTTACAAGCTCCTAAATTTGTTAAGCTCTGATATGACGCAACCTGCTATTATCCTCCAATACGTAACAGTTCTATAGGTACGGCGACAAAGCCGAACATGGAAGTTTCATTCAGTTACATTTGCAGATGATCATTAGTGTGTCCGTACTGTCCATGCTGGCCGCTTGTTTCCCAGTTGATTACGAGATTTCGGGAAACCAATGTTAAGACAACTTCTTCTTCTTTGTCGTTACACTCTTCACAGAGTGCCATCATGTTGTATTCTGTGTGACCCGTTTCACGACTCGCCGCCACTCTTCCCGTAGAGGCGCTTTTCGAGAGCATTCGATTAAAGTGATCGAGGGTTTGATCTGGTCGGTCTATCTCATTGGGGACTTGCCTGTACCTCTTTCACTTTCTACTCTTCTTTGCACAACATTATAATAAAATAAAATAAAATAAAAACAAGACGCTCTATGGACGTTTCATCTCGCCGATCCATCTGGACATGTATTTCAAAGTCTCGGATCCGAGACTTTTACATTGGAGAGCAGGCGCTGTTTAATTCCGAGCTCCTCAAGGCCATCCTATATGTTATCCATATACGTTGGGACGAAACTCGGTCCATGATATGCCGAGCATTCGAATCCAACACCACAACTCTAGTGAATTTACCTTCTGCTCCTCAATGTCTCTTAGTGTCCAGGTCACGGCAGCATAAAGAAATATAGGGAAAATTAGGGTTCTCACAAGGCGAGTCTTATTCCTAATGTTATGAGAATTATAAACCCAGAATTAATTAGTTTGAAATGTGGTTTTAGCGAAAAGTATTGGAAATCTGGATTCTATTCTGCAAGAGTTCAAGTTTTGGACTCCCCTCTTCACTTTCTAAGAAAATTCTGGATTTTTTTCGATTCTTGGCCCGGTGTGAACATGGGAATCCTTTAAAAGGAATTGCGGATCGGTCCAGTAGAAAGCCATCAAAAGAATGGAAGAACACCCACCGGCCTCTTTGCTCAGTGCCATGTTGGAGGTTCGAAGACCAGAGATTCTTTAGATAGGCATCTAATCGGCCAGCGTGGCATTACAAAAAAGATTACGTGGCATGACCACGTATGGTGGTCACAACCCTTAGATACGAGGCTTCGACATGAGAGAAACAATTAATACGTTTTTAAAATACTATTTAACGTTTCGATTTATAAATCTTTGGTGTAAAGCAAGCCCCAATGTTCCACATATACAATACTGATTCATCTGAGCTTAACTCAAGCCGGAATACAATTCAAAACACGTTGTTTGCAGGATTTGCAACTTGCAATGTAAGTACATAATGAAATGTGAACCTTTACGAGGAAGCATGTGTTGCGTGAATATCGGCAAAATTCATGTGCTGATTGACAGACGAAAGGATGAAATTATGGACGCGGAAAGGCAGACGAGAATCAAATGATTGATTTGTCATTGTTTCGCTAGTTAATACAACTAGAGGTAAAATCGTGTTTAGGAGCTAACAGCGTGTGTAACTATACTAAAATATGACAAACTTTACTTTTTGCTTCAGAACGGCAATGAAACTCGTCAAGTTGCCTAAACTTACTCGTGATTTTTAAGTATGACAACTCATGCAAGATGATTTAGATGATATTTTAGTTAATTTAGAACTTAACACGTTAGCCGGCGGTATTTACGTAATGCTAAATCTTAAAGTTCAAATTCAATTGGCAAGTACGACTGTAGCCTTACCGCCGGCGAACGTGTTAAAAAAGTTTACTTAAGTTTGCTAACTATAAAAGTACTTACCTAAATAGCCATAACTTATTATAACTCACCAAACACCTGATTATAACTAATTAAACCTAACCAAACCTTATTGATCAATTTGATATTTAAACCTAACGGAACTTTACTTATTGACGTTGCAATCCTCTTAACTATGTTTACGGTTATGCTAAAAGACTTCGTATTTGAGTATTTGATGGCTGCTCCCACCCCTTTACAAGTTTTTTAAAAGTCTGTGATTTGTCCAATGAGATTGAACGGTCACCTAGCCCAGTTGGTAGTGACGCTGCCTACGAAGCAGGAGGTCCTGGATCAGAATCTTGGTAAGGGCATTTCTTTGTGTATTTGTTACGAAATTTGTTCCTAAGTTATGGGTTTTTTCTATGTATCTAAAGATATTTATCTATATAAGTAATTATATCGTCATTTAATACCCATAATACAAGCTTTGCTTAGTTTGGGACTAGGTTAATATGTGTTAGAGTGTCCCCAAATATTTTTTTTAATTTAATTATCTTTAATTGGAACGGTTTTTATAGTAAACGCTGTTAAGTGGCTTAACAGATTACATATTCCTGGAGTTTAGTTTGTAACTTGCGGTGACAGCAGTTAGACAATAAGTAGGAACATTGCTGATTCAGCACAGCTTCCTGGAAAGTAACGAATGACAAAGGTACGATCCTTTTATTTAAAATGAGATGAGTAGTGCATGTCTTGTCTAGAAAATATTTAGATACCTATTTAGATATTTGTTTTTCCTTCACAGCTTAACGGATTTGGATGGTATTTGCCTGATGAGGACTTTTATTCTCGCAATAAGAGTTGGCGGACTTAAAGATTAAACAAAGTTTCTTCACAGTTTTCAAGTTCAAATATCAAAGACAGATGCAAGGAGAAAATTCAGAACATACTATTTTTCAAACACATAAAGAAACTATATTATATTATGAGCTATAGTACCCCACTGCGGCCTCCCCTCTTTTCTTCCACTCGTCCCGGTCAAGCGCTACCTCTGGCCAGTCTCGCAAAAAGGAACCCAAGTTTAAAAATATACTAGAAGAATATCACACCCATCTTTTATAGTGAGGTAAATAGTAACGATAAAATATCAAAACAAACCAAAACAAACTTTCCTTTCAAATTCCACAAACTCCAGTTTCAATAGAATAGAAGGGTAAACGCGTTCTTTCTATTCACTAAACTATCCAAAAACGCCGGCAATGCGTGCATGTACTAATGAAGGCTGTCAATCAGTCCGTTTGTCCGTCAGTCCGGCTGATACAAATTAGTGATAACGGTGCGTCCGGTCGGATACGGCACTCTAGGGTTGTCGACCAAGAGAAAAATATTTAGCTAGTTAAAAATATTTAACTAAATTTCAAATTCATTTACAAAAAAAATTTTTTAATGGACTTTTAGAACGTGAGTGATTCAATTAGGACTAATAGATAACTGTAGAAGGAGTCACGAGGTAGAGAATTATGATAAAGAAAAAGATAAATTTTATTGGTAAAATCGAGGTACAAGTCAGGTATATAGAATTTTGTAGTAATACTGTAATTGTATTACATAATATAAAAAATGATCATATCAATTTTCTATTAAATAACATTAATATTTTTATCTTGACCCATATCATAAATCCTCTATTCTGCGTTCGGAACCGTATGAACTTAAATTGAATATTTTTATACGAGGAAACGAGTCCAATAAACACGACTAGTTCAATTTGACATAGTTAATATAAAGGAAAATTTTGACGATCAAAAGATATATTAAAATTTAATATTTATTCACTAGAGGAACTTACAAAATAAACCAAAAATGCAGATTGAGGGAGATTCAACAATACGATCTGGTGAACAGATCGTTGTGGCGATTGTTCAAAAAACTTTTTTTATTGCACATATTTTTTTAGATATAATATATTTATTATATAATCTATATAGGCCAAATGCCGGTGATTCCTTACTTCCCTCTTGTGAAATTTTTTTTGTCATTCGTGTTTTTTGTCTAAAAAACAAAAGTTGCAAAATGATGATAGGGACAAATTGTTTAACGGCAATTTAGATTTGATAGACGTTTATGAATAATTCCCCTAAACTAGAAGTTTAAAAATAAAAGTGTTTTTAGGAATTTAGCGCAGTGCCAACCCTAGTCATTAATGATCTCGTATATACGCATGTTCGTATGTCAATGCGCCTACCAGGGAAATAATTAATGTTGGTTGCCAACCGACTGTGTAAAGGTGAACTATGCGTTAAAGACCACACACGAAACGTATTGACGTGTACAAATGGTGTTTGATACTGAAAAATAAATATGACTTGAAGTTTTTTCGAATAATCCTTATATATATAAGCTTAGCGCGCTCCGTGTTTCTATTTTCCTAAGAATCGTTCTTCTTCCTTCTAGCGTTTATCCTGGCTTGGGGTCCGCTTGACAACCTTATACCATGAATTTGCGTAAAAAGATAAAGATCGAAGATAAAATATATTTATTCTTCAATTTAGGCACATTACAATGCACTTATGAACGTCAGAGAAAAAAAAAACTACCACCGGTTCTAACCCTACACCTCTGACCCGAGAAGTATTATGACCGGCAAGAAACTCGGTGGGACCTATTTTTTCAAAACAGTAATACAGTAATATTATATCTTAAAGATACACAATAATGCGTAGTTCTATAAGAAGACATAGCATCAGCATGTCACACGCTGTCACGATTGGCTCCGAGTCTATAAATTGAGAACCTTAAGTTGGCTTATTATGGTTACTTCCACTCGATCTTGACACAGGGCTTGGAACTTTGGGCCACGGCTGCTGAACGTGACAGACTACTCCGAATGCAAAAATACGCCCTGCATATAATTGATGGAAAACCTATCGACTACCCGGCCCAAAAATTGTTCAAAAAACATAAGATTCTCACCTTACCTTGCATGTATATACTGGCCGTATGTATGTATGTCAGAGCAAATGTGACATTGTCATGGTAAAGGTAATATATTGTCGGTATTGAGTTATTGGTACCTCCTTATAGTTCAAAACATTCTCCTTCATATGCAAAAAGAACGAGATCGCTATGTTGATATTTTTATTTTTAATTGTACGAGCCAGGGTTTGAATCCGAGTCCTCCGGATCGAAAGTCGGACATCTTACCGCCAGGACCACCACCAGCAGCCTTGACTGACTGACCGACCGACCGACCGACCGACCGACCGACCGACCGACCGACCGACCGACCGACCGACCGACCGACCGACCGACCGACCGACCGACCGACCGACCGACCGACCGACCGACCGACTGACTGACTGATTGACTGACTGACTTGAAGAAAGGATTTTTCAAAATTAACCCCCTAAGGGGCTAAAGTGGGGGTCCAAAATTTGTATGGCGAATCAAGATTTGTTAGACTATTTTATTCGAAACTTCACAGGAGTATTCCTAACAATAAATGAGTAAACACTTGTATAAGTTTTTTCGAAAATTCAACCCCTAAAAATGGCAAATGTGGTCACAAAGTCAGAAAATCAACATGGGTATCGTATCCTTTTTGAGTACTTATAGTACGCGGGCGAAGCCGCGGGAAAAGGCTAGCTAGGAAAACAAATTACAGCTATGAGCCATATAATCTCATATGTATTGATCATCTCACCTTTTGAATTGTTGGAGCCTCATTGCGATGGAAAAATTGATGAACGATACGTCGTATGGCAGCGAAGTCGAACTCATCAATCTTGTCCAAAACTGTAATTTTTGGGCCTGTTTTCTTGGGAGAAGTAAACCGTTTCTTCTGTTTATATTCCCTCACAACTCTTCTCACTGTCGTTTCAGATACTCCCAAAATCTCCGCAACTTAGATAGATTTAGATAGATAGATTTATTCATTTCTTATAGAAAATCACACAGTATTTTACATCATAAAATAATATTGATTCACTAAAAGATCGTCACTTAAAATACAATAAAATAATAATCAATCAAAAAAATGTACAGAAAAAGAAAATGTCATTAGTAAAATATAAAGAATGTCAACAGGGATTTTGTTTATGTATACATGTCTAGAGACCCTAGGTAGTGGTATACATATAAATATTATAAAATAAAAGAAAAATGTCAAAACCTAAAACAAAGTCAATCAATTAAAAAAAAAAAATAACAATATAAACAAAAATATTACGTAAAAATACTCTATAAAAATAATTAACATTTTGCAGTTCTTTTAAATTCTGCAGTGAATTCTTCGACAGAATATAAATTCCTAGACAATAAAAGTTCCTTTAGTCGGTGTTCAAATTTATTATCGGAAGTTTCATTTCTGAGAGTTGCGGGTAGACTTTCATAAAATTCCGGGCCTATTACACGCGGGCACTTGTCGAGTAATGCAAGTCGATGCTGGACGGGCTGTAGTCGCCCGGTCTGGCGGGTTATTCTGCCGGGCATATTTATACGCTGAAATGAATTTATATTTCGACGCGTGAACATTATAATCTCATAGACATACAGTGAGTAATGTGTCAGTATTTTGTATTTTTTGAATAACTCTCGACATGGGTACCTTAGGTGTACACCAGCTAATGTTCGTACGGCTCGTTTTTGTAATAAAAACACTCTTTTCGAGTCTGTCGAGTTCCCATACAAAATAATACCGTATGACATCAGCGAAAAAAAATATGCGTAGTAAATTTGAAGCAGTGCGTCACTAGATAAAATCGGTTTTAATTTGATTAACGCAAAAATAGCACTGCCCAGCCTGGCACAAAGATTTTTAACGTGCTCTTTCCAGTTCAGGTTAACGTCAATTGTAAATCCAAGGAACTGGCATGAAACACAGCTCGGCATCGGACTCTGAATTAGCGGGATGTCTGTGTTCCCTCCGGCTGAGAACAACATTACGTTGGACTTCGTGACGTTGAGGATGAGCCCGTTCGCCGAGAACCACTCGTGAAGTTGGTTGCATGTCTGCGTTATTTTTTGTTCGAGCTGTGAGTACGTAGGTGCATTTACTATTACAGTGGTGTCATCGGCAAACAGTACTGCCACCCCTTCAGAAATGGTAGCAGGAAGGTCGTTTATGAACATCAAGAAAAGGGTATTCCCGAGCGACGAACCCTGTGGTATTCCTAGCTCAAGAGAACCTACCCCAGACTTCATACTTTTACCTTCAATTTTTACCTCCACCGTTTGCTGCCTATTCTTAAGAAACGATGCGAATAGTTTTTGAACGTTGTTTTTGATTCCATACCGCCCTATCTTTTTTATCAAGAGTTCATGACTAATCACATCGAACGCTTTAGATAAGTCACAGAATACCCCTGCTACTTTATTTTTTATATCCAACGCTGTTGATATACAATCGTGAATCTGTAACGCAGCTGTAGTGGTGGACCTATTTTTTCTATACGCAAATTGTCTGTCTGTTAGTAAGTCATTTGTCTCGACATGTTGCATTAGGGATTGTGATAATATAGATTCGATTAATTTTGAAATATTAGGTACAATCGTGATCGGTCTATAATTGTCAACGGCACACTTTTCTCCCTTACCCTTATAAACTGGACACACCCGGTTACTCTTCAGAACATCGGGGTATATACCGCATGTAAACATAGTGATTATCAATTTTACTAATAAACCCGCGATGACCGGCCAGACACACTCGAGTATGTTCAGAGACATGTCATAAATGTCTACGGTAGCACGTCTTTTTAGCATCGATTTCAAAGTACGGTTTAAATCTGTAAGTGTAACCGTTGGCAAAACTAGACCGGGTACGTCGGTATTTTTTAAATAACGATCTAGGTACAGTGCTGAGTCCAATTTTTTGTCATTGTTTAATTTGTACTTTTTGGCTATTGTAAGAAAATGCTGGTTTAGGTGATCTGGTATTTTGCGTGGAGGTACTTCAGTTCCGTATTCATCCTGTAGTGACATTTGATGTTGTAAGGGTTTTTTGGATATTTCGTTATTGACCACACGCCACATTTCCTTTGAATGGTTTTTACTACTTATTATACGGTTGGCATAATAATCTCGGCGGGCAGATAAGGATTCAGATTTAATTCGGTCTGCTTGGTGTTTAATGCGTTCCGCGAGGTGTGTAAGGTCAGGATATTGGCGTTTAATTTCTGTCAGGTCATTATAGTTTTTTACAAATACAAAATTCCAATTATAATTTTCAATAGCAATATAGAATGATATTAATGACTGGTCAGGAAATAGTCTTTTTTGAATGAATGAGTTTGGTTTAATACGTTGACGCGGTTTAGAGATAGGGAACGTAAACATCTGTGCATTGTGGTCACTGATTAGGGTATCTAGAGACTTACTCTCGATATCGCCCCACTCCTGCGGCACGAGCCCGCAGTCTATACAGGTTTCGCTGTGCGCGGACACACGGGTCGGAAACTCGACACAGTTTCTACACATATAAATTTGTAGTATTTCATCTACCCGCCGCCTCGAAGTGTTGTCCGACATAAAATCGACATTTTGATCACCACGACATTTTGATCATCACTTTGTTTACGCAATCCGCTAATGTCCGGTATTGGTCTTTAGGCCAATTATTGTAGACATATTTGTAACAGTTCATAACCATTGTTTTTTCATTAACAGTCATAGCGGTTTTACAGCGTTTCTTTCTCGGAGAAAGAATTTCCTTCTCACGAGAAGGTCCTGCTTGAGGTTCCATATTACGTGCGCACACGCAAAGCCCCCGTAGAAGACACAAACTTAACAAGCTAACAAATAACAAAAACTCAACAGAAAACCAAAACTGGACAAAAAACAAAAACTCAACAAGGACGAAATCACCACGGAGCAAAAAGAACATTCGAACACTCGGAACAGACGTCAGATGTCGAATGAGAATGACAAACCATGGTGTCATGGCCGCTCCCGAATAAAAATGGCCACCATAACAACCATAAAGCGCGCTACACACTTTACTCTGCAATTTTGTTGAATAGCTAAATGTATGTAAAAAAAAATCAAATATTAGTTTGATTTTATCTTAATTGTAAATTATTGCACCAAATGTTATTAATACCTGAAGAAATACAAGCACAATACCAGATTTTCAACCAAAAATTACGAAATGTTTAAGTTTATATTCAGGCGTCTAGTATTTATGTAAAAGTAAGTAAACAAAATTTCTTCTTTAAATTATAGAATTGAAATTACCAATAAAAACATTATTTTATCGTGCGTTTAAAAAAAAAGGAATGTACTATTGTACACACATTTCATTTCAGTGGCAACATTGTCGTAGATTTTTTGGTCTTGAATTCCAGTTTCGAGTATACGTAAGTACTTGTATATTTTAACGATGAAAATAGTACATATAAGCTCTAAAAAATTAAGAGGCTGACAACACCCGATGACCTTCAAATAGACTTTACTTAAACAGTTTTTAGCTACGACTAACGACTTGTTTTGGGAAAGTAAAAAAAAATGTGTTAATGTTCATTTTATTTGGGAGAACTTTGTTACTTCCGATACATGTTTTGGACGAACTCGGCATGATAGAAAATGATTCCAAAGTTACATCTTAAAATAAGCTTTAAACAGTTGTATGTCTTTAGTTTCTTGACTTATACGTCTATAAATTGCAACACCTACTTTTCTGTTAATTTACAAAGGTTTCCACTTCCCAAAGGTTGTCTGGAAGAGATCGCTCTTTAGCGATAAGACCGCCAATTGTTTAGCCTCTGCGTTTTTGTTTGTGTCTATTATTGGAGGTGTGCAATAAAGAGTATTTATGTTATGTTATGTTAAATAAGGACGAAATTCAACCACACTAATATAAAAAACTTCATTATTTTATAAATTCTCAATTAATGAGCTCCCATACTATTCTCGTTGAAAAGATAGGGATGGAATTTAGCTGTTATCATCCACTTAACCCACATTTTTGTGAGATAATTATGTTATATTTAAAGCCGGGGAAGGGGTGAAAGGCTAACTGTGAGAGGCATATAAGGATCGTTTTTAAGATCCATGTTTGTATTGAGGACGCCATCCATGTTTTATTTTATCGTAAGTTTGATACATTTGAAATAGTGCCGATATATTTTTAAACTGTCCCTCAACCTCCCCACTTAAAACAACCGTACCAGCGCGTTGATCACTCAGCTCGTAAAACTTTTAAACAAATACGGTTCATTCGTACTATTTCTGTTTTGTTTCTGTCGTATCAATTTGCGAAGTAAACAACGCTGATTGACTTGAAGCTGATTTGCACGGCGTTGCATTCGGATGGTATTCTAACTTTAAAATAATGATTTGTTACGGATTTGATATCAAATTGATCATAATAAACAAATCGAAATTCTGACAGACAACACGAAAAGCAGGATGATAGAAGATATATGGACTAAAATAATATTATATAAGTGTACCGAAACCTACTCAGGCATATCGGAGCGGCCAGGCTACTCAAAAACGGGTCTGTAGCAGCAGATCATTCAGCTTTCCACCTGTCCGAAATATTAAAATTGCTTAAGCTAGGCGCTATAGCACAGGGCGGGTTTCGAGAAATCAAACGTTGTGAAGGAGGGTTGCAGAATTCTTTAAACATTTGTTACCCTCCACCGTTTTTTGAAGGGTAACAAAGAAACCGACTAAATTATGTAGGCTACGGTACGCTCTCAGCCGTCTGTAAACGTATTTTAAAATTAGTCGCCTTGCGTGTATTCTGTCTTTTTTGGGGGAACGCGTGTTTCAACTCTAGAGATACTTGCTTTGAGTATCTTAACGTGTTTTAAAGGTAGAATACGGCCCGGGTTTTCCACACGGACACGCATTTGGTGAACACGATCGGAGGTAATCTATTATTTACCTGAGTTTTCTTGCTCTGTTGATATATAGCTATTTTTAGATTCCAAATAAACCCTAGAGGGTTACCTGATTGATCTTTATCGTGTGTATTGCTGAAGTAAAGGTATCGAATGTTTCTGATAAATAACCCAGCTATACGTTGGGCTATTTGTGTGTGTGATTTAAGTTGGTTTATTTAAGATTGTTTCTTTTTAATAAATATATATTTACTATCCTGTGCCTAAAACTTTTTCCGCATAAAGGCGGTTCAAATCTTCAACCCCTTTTGTTACCCTTTTACAGGTTAAATGGCCAATAATCCTATCTTAATTGATCTAATTATAACTGTTGAAGAATGTATACCAAATCACGCTGTTTAATATTAAGATATTATGTATTGTTACTTACTGAGGTAGACCAAAATATTTTTATCTTGCACTTACATACCTGTAAAAAGAAAAAAATATAATATTGAACATAATTTGAACAATATAAGAAGCGTTTCTATAGAAACAAGTTAGGTAATTAAAACATAAGAAACCTCAAATTTCCTTCGTTTCTTTTAACAATAAGGTAACCGCGCAACGTTAGATGTCACTGCCATCGATTAAGGTATGTCGAATCAACAAAAAAACACCTTACACAAAAAATGCTACAAACTTTTATAGTGTCCCATTATAAAACGATTGTAATCAATTTATCAAGGTTCCAGTTCCAGTTCCAGACGGAAGAGATCGCTCTCCTTTTAATCTGTGTACTATATATACTGTTCTATTTTATTGAGGTGTGCAATAATAGTAGATTGTACAACAAGTGCATAAAACGTACGATTTTACGCGAGGCGTTTTTCCATCCGAGCGAGCTTGCGAGCGAGGATTGATTGGTATTCATATTGGATTGATATAAAGTCGATTTTATGGACGAGGGTTACACTCTAATTTTCACTTCAATTGCGAGGAAATTATTTATCGGTAATCGTAAAACAATTTGAAGTTGTAACAAAAATATTATAATGAAAACATATATGGTTCCCACCAATTAATTTTTAATTTTTAACATTGGAATTTAGACATAGATACTTGTGTTCTGCCAAGTCATAAAAACATTTCGGGGCATTTCTAAACTATTATCAACACCTATTTGATTTGATTTGATTTATTTAATTATAGAAAACACGCAATTCAAATCATTATAGCAAGAATATAATAAAAGAACAAGTTTCAGTATTCTACGAAATTTTACTGCTCAATTAAATTGTGCAATATATTTTGCCTCTGTTTGGCTGTTGAGCCACATTCTTAGGTCTTAGCAGAAAATTTTACTTTATGCCCTATAGCTTAAACTGCGATTTTATGTCGTCCACGCACCACTTAAAGTCGAACTTTACGAGCATGAGAAGTGAAAAGAGTATTTATATTGCACTAGCCTTTTCCCGCGGCTTCGCCAGCGTACTATAAGTACTCAAAAAGGATACGATACCCATGTTGATTTTCAGACTTTGTGACCACATTTGCCCCTTTTAGAGGTAGAATTTTCAAAAAACCTGAAACACGTATATACTCATTTATAGTTAGGAATACTCCTGTGAAGTTTCGGATAAAATAGTCTAACAAATCTTGATTCGCCATACAAACTTTGGACCCACATTTTACCCCCTTAGGGGGTGAATTTTGAAAAATCCTTTCTTAATGCACCCCTAGACCTTATAAGGAACCTACGAGCCAAATTTGGAATCTCTAGAACCAGCGGTTTGGGCTGTGCGTTGATATGTCAGTCAGTCAGTCAGTCAGTCAGTCAGTCAGTCAGTCAGTCAGTCAGTCAGTCAGTCAGTCAGTCAGTCAGTCAGTCAGTCAGTTTCTTCTTTTATATATTTAGATAGATTGTATTGTATTGTTCAGGCTTTTATTTAACTTTCAGCGATATTCAGTTAGTTAGTTTATTGTTAAGGTAAAACTTGCGAACCACTATAAACCAATTCCTGATATACAATTGAACTGAAATTTGCATACTTACGAGTACGTTAGTTGGATGAACAATAATGCAACATGGAATAATATTAAATATGGAACAATATTGCTAGTAGTACTATCTATCTCATAATCTATTGATGGAGACCTAAGGCGGACCTAAGAACTCTGTGATAAAACAATGGAAGATCATTGTGTTTGGATTTGTTACAATCATCTTTTTTTTATATCACGACGGTGGCAAACAAGCATAAGGCCCGCCTGATGGTAAGCAGCTACCGTAGCCTATGGAGGCCCGCAACTCCAGAGGTGTCACGATGCGCGTTGCCAATCATTTACAAAAAGGAAGATCCACTGTGTTGAAGGCTAAAGGAACAAGAGAGTCCCTCATGGTCTACACACTGGGAGCTCTTTGGCAACCTTACTCACCAGCAGGAACACAACACCATGAGTAGGGTCTAGTGCTATTTGGCTGTTTTCTGTAAGGTCAGCCTCTGCTCCAGATTTGAGCGAGATGATATTCGCTGTGATATGCCCTACCACACATAGCGAGATGACATTCGCAGTACCCATACCTCTCTTAACGGCGAAGTTTAAGGACATACCTGGTTCTAAAAGATCGGATCCGGGATCTTGTCAAGTTGTAGATTTTGCAAGAAAAGTACTGTCAGCGTTAATCTTTCTCATTTAGACAATCGGACTTTATAACAGGATCTCATAAAAAATCCCGCTGGGACTGAAGTTCCCATCATGCAATAAAACATTCTCATAAGATTTCGATTTCGTTCAAGTGACAATTCACATATTTCACGTGACGTAAAGTCCCCAAATCATGCCAATTTTGTATTAAAAGTACACGTACACGTATAAATACGTACGTACGTAAGCCCTCGTAGGCCCGATTTCCCATTCAGGGATCGAAGGTTAAACGAAGCGTTTTGGTAGCTTCCTCGCTCCAGTTTTGTTGGGGCCAGGAAATTAGCGATTAATTCGGTTTATTGATACTGTATTTTTTTTCTACTCTGGCATTATAATTTTTCAATAAGATGATTGACAGGTATATTAAAAAACTATACTTTATAAAGGTTGTCTATAGTATTCCATAAGATGATCGCTAAACGATGTTCGCAGGGATTTTCATACAATATTATAACACTATATAGAAGTTACTCAATTGTATAGAGGCAGCAGGTTGTAAGTCATTCATCGAACTCAATTTTTACCGGCTTGCTATTTTATGCACTCGTAGAAAATGTATTGCATACAATCGTGACATAATTGCCAATTGTTTTGCCTCTGCTGCTCTGTTTGTGAATTGTGTATACTTTGTGTCTATAATTTGAGGTGTGCAATAAAGAGTTTTTATGTTATGTTATAATTAGGCTTTTCCCCTACCTCATCAGCACTGGCTGACGGTAGAATTCGGCCTATATAGGGAACGGTAACAAGTTATGTATATTTTTTCTTGTTGTCCTAGCCTGAGCGAAACATGGAGCGTTTTGTCAGTGAGCAAAACATGACTATTTCTTGGTGAAATCTACCTCATCGAGCAGCAAGTGGGACCGTAGCACATTCGGTTATGCTCATCATGACCATCATCAAGCTTCAAAAAAATGGTGGTAGCATAATACAAACCTGGCACTTTTGGAATTCAGCCCAATTGTAGGGTGCCTAAAAATATTGTAATATCATCGATCAGCAAAATAAATGGCCCTATGGTTGACTGAATGAGAATTAAGTCCGCACTTTTTTTATTTTTTCGTTATTATTCTGCAATAAAGTTTTATTTAATAAATATCAATGTTACTTTGCGTCCGTAGGAAACACCTTAGACAACCCTACACGTGATCCCTGGGTGGTGGTAAAAGAGTAACAAACTTGGCAGCTGCACTGTTCCATCTGGGCCTCGCAGCACTCACTGGATTTTCTTCATTATCTGCTTTCTCACTACTACTACCCCAGGGAAGAAATGCCTAGCTATATCCAGTGACATGTAGCCATACGATAAATAAATAATTTTAATAAATAAACAAACTGCTGATGAATAGTGATATTTAAAAAGCAGCTGGATATGTTGTTCTTATGTTTTCTCTCTCAATTGCTCAAAGGTTAACTGGAAGAAATCCCTTAAAGGGATAAGTTCACCTTTGTACGTGTATGTTGTGTTATATGTCTTTCTTTGTGTTTTCTTGTACAATAAAGTGTTTTACTACTACTACTACTTATTTTATTTATTTTATTTCCCTATACGATCGCGCATTTCCTAGCCCCCATATAATTCCCGTTGAAGAAAATTTTGTCCCATAATTCTATGGAGCGCGCTGTAATCTCCCCGCGGTGAAGCTTAACTCAACCTGATTGGATCGGGCGTTATCGCCAAATTCCATTTTGATAACAATACCTACCAGTTTTTTGGGTGTGCAGGGATGATCATAGATTGAAGGAGATGGAAATGCGTTGATAATGATTTTAATATTAATTACTGGTAGGAACAATGTAAACCTAGTGAATAATAAGACTATTACTTCTAAGGTTTTCAACGGTCTCATTAGTCTATATATAGTGGCCCATCCCTGTTGATGTTTGTCAGATATATTTGTGCCTGAGTTATTGATGTTTCCTATGTATCTATGCATTTTATATAGGTAAGTTTATCGTCGCCTAGTATCTGTATAGTAGGAACAGCATTTTGTTTAATATTATGCTTGCATAAATAGTTTTAAATTAAGTAAAAATAATTTGCTTAACAAATAAAACAATCGTAGGTATGCGGATGTTATTAAATTACGTTGTAACTAATAAACGTCTTGTACCCTTCCGAAAGTTTTGCATTTAGTAAATTAGAATATAAAATTGTTTATTTGGTGGTACAGAAAATAGTAATAACATGTCAACTTAATATATTTAGATCTTAATCCAAGTACAGATCACCAAAAAGGATGCCGCTCAGCATATGCCGATAGCTAAAGATTCGCCATGGCGCTGGTTTTCAGGGCAACCAAGCATTTGTGTGTGATAGATAAAAACAGATTAAAAACATAAGTTTTTAATCCTGTTTAACCCCGCAGAATGTACTGGCAACAATGTTCGTTATATTTTATTAAAGCCCCGTGCAGTATATCGGTTTAAGTTCTTACCTTGTTTCCGGACGTTCCTTGTAGCATTAGTAATGATAAAGTATAATTTTCTGTTAGTATAAGAAGGACAAAATATTTATTTCCGTAAAACTACCCGACTGTAGTCCAGAACTGACGTAAAGCTTTATACCTGGAGAGGCCTGACTATCTACCCGTATTTCACCTCTGTCAAAAGGATACGCAGAAAAATCATACCCGTTCATAAAATTTTTGGACCCGGGGTATGTCCTTAAACTACGTCCGGACTTGGGCATGTCCTTAAACTACGTCCAAAAGAGAGGCATGGGTACCGCGAATGTCATCTCGCTATGTGTGGTAGGGCACAGCACAGCGAATTTCATCTCGCTCAAATCTGGAGCAGATTCCGACTGGGGAAGTACCTCCGTCCACTGCCAAATAGAATTAGAGGACTCATAGTGTTGTGTTCCTGCTGGTGAGTAAGGTTGCCAAAGAGCTCAAAGAGGATCCAGTGTGTTGACGATGAGGGACCCTCTTATTCCTTTAGCCTGACGGCTGAATACTCCTTTTTGTAAAGGGTCGGCAATGCGCATGACACTTCTGGAGTTGCAGGCGTTCATAAACTACGGTAGCTGGTTACCATCTGGCGGGCCGTATGCTTGTTTGCCACGTCGTGCTATAAAAAAAATGGCCAAGTTTTCCGAAAAGGTTACTTTTTCCTATTATTTTGATAGAATACATATACAAACACAACTTAGTCATTAACAAAATTACTCCAACGAGACGGTAACATAAAATCTACCCAAAATATATTCAAGGACTAGAAGACAGTTCGTTTACTTAACATACATTCTTAAGTAAATTGTATCAATTAAAGCAATATCAATAAATTTTGTATCAGATTTAATTCCAAGGCAATAAAATATATCTCACCATTAATTTAGAACACATTAAACAATCTGTAAGGTCTTAAAACTGATAAATCGGGACCACTTATAGGGCGAGGAGATTTGTTTACTTAAAGTATTTAACGGTAAAGACAATGTTAAGATTTTAAGAACGAAACGCAAATACCTAAAAGCATGTTGTGCATTGAAATTCACTTATAATTATTTGGAACGTAATAAGGATAAAACACGACAAAATAAAATGGAACACGATAATTATTTTGAAATATAATATCATGTTATTACAATTTAGGCTTTTAAATTCGACACTTCTGCAAACAACGCACTGAACTCCTCAACTAGAAAGTCAAATATCAATACGTAGGTACCTTTTAAGGAACCTACAAGAATTCATAATGCACTTAACTTTTAAAGATCCTTCCAAAAGTTCAAACAGAAAACCGGTTACCCGCATCCAGAAACAACAAATAAAACACACTATGCATACCTATTTTATAAGGATGTCGCACTTTCACAAATAAGAAGCACGTAAGTTAAAAAGAGACGAACTGTTAAATATCATTCGAATATAATTTCAAAACTTCCATCGGCGTCTTCCCCAATAGACGAAATACTCCTAAATGCCTTACCATAGCCGTGACAGAAACCTAATTTGAATTTAGACTTTGTTGCACTAGTATACGGTACAAAATTGAATGTATTTTCAATGGTTGTTACGGTGTATTATGCGTGGGACAATAAGGCGCCTTGCATGTCTAATCACCACTAATATAACATAATAGATTAGTTCTGTCTGATCACCCTATAAAAACAATGAAAATACCAATAACTCGAAATTATCTTTTTCCAAAGCAATCAAGGGTTTTTTCGACTTTGAATATAGAAGAGATACTAATATATTGTTATGTTTAAATGCATTCTTTCAACTGTTGATATGGGGTTGTTATTAGGTTAGTTAATTATTTTGACAAAAACGGGACTTAATCGCGTACACTTACTTTTATTATTTTCCTGACGTTTCGAGCGTGCCGTAACGCTCGTGGTCGCAGGCAGACTGGCGAGGAATTGTATCAGCATCTCCTAGCTGCGCGGGTTAGGTTAGTTAACTTCATAAATCTTAGCTTTAAATTCCGTATTTAAGCAAGCCGTCTCTTTTCAAGTATTGAGTACTTTTTATTGCAACTGGCTTATTAAATCACAATATTGGTTGACTGATTGTTGTGTGTTGGATTTATGTTTGATATAAGTAGTTGTTATATTAATGTATCACTACACAGTAGGTATAAAACAAAGTCGCTTTCCGCTGTTTGTCCCTATGCATGCTTAAATCTTTAAAACTACGAAACGGATTTTGATGCGATTTTTATAAATAGATAGAGTGATTCAAGAGGAAGGTTTATATGTATAATATATGCATAATATAGTAGAGAAACACTGATAATATTAGAGGTTTCTAATGTGATGTCGTAAATAAACATATTTTTTGCTCTTACATTGCAAACGCTGGCTGAACCCTACGAGATAGATCAAAATAATGTAGTACAGTATTTTACACCTTAAAAAGGTCTACAAAAAAGTCCCGAATCTCATATGTATATCTCGTAGGGATAACCCACAATAACCATTTATTATCCCGTGCGAAGCCGGGGCGGGGCGCTAGTTGTTTATATATTTTAAAAGCAGAATACGGCACCTGTACCTCTACCACGAGTCATGCAAATAAGCCCAATTCGAGATTCGTTCACGGATTCGTAAATTATTTGTATGGAAAATTTGTGCAGAGCCTCTAGCGGTCACTTATAGAACTAAAAATTACTGCCATACCATAAGTTAAATTATCGTTTATGCAATTCGCTCACGAATGTTCGATTGCTTGTTTCGTTTGTGTAGATTTCAATACTTTACAAAGTGACGTGACGTGACAAACGTCACATCCTTCACACCAAACGAAACCACCTTCATGAACGAAACAGATTGTAGGTAAGCCAAAAAAGTTTTACTTCCTAAGTACATTTTATCTGAAGGTTTAGAAATAGTTTAGAACTGTAGAGCAGTGAACAATAATAAGCATAGACACCGTACTAGCTCTGAAAAATTACCATACTTTTTGTGGGTGTTTAATATGCTTGCTAGGCCGTAAACCAGGAATAATTTCCGTTGGTCATCGTGTCCCAAGCGGTAAATGTTAAGTGGTTAAGGGCGGTAAATAATCAAGCTTCGTGATGGTCAGCTGCCGTTACTTGAGTGGGTTGAGGAACAGCAGCCATTTTTTCATATAAAATATATATAAAATAAAATGACCATCGCGTCCCAGTTGAAACAGGTGATAATTTACTCGTATATGCTATTACAAATAAAATAAAAATCATCAGCCGGCTGTATAGCACTGAAAAAACCGTAAACTAGTCATATGAATATATGGTATTTAGGGTATCAGCAGACGGTTTTTCTACCTCAAATCAGCCGGCTGACGATTTTCCTGATAATAAGAGCATCAAAACAGCTGACCTACGCGAGTCATCATTATACTTCGTCCTTAAACACTTTGTTTCTGGCTTACGGTTCATGTCAGCGGAGCCAGGAAATACAAGCTATGACAGTAAGCCTTTTTTTTACCTGATTTAAGAGGCCTTATTCTCAAAACGCGCGAATTTCTTAAAATGCTTCATTTTCTTCGAAGGCTATGGCTAAAGTACTTAGTTTTTTTTAATCAACTATTGGTGCATATAATAGTTCATTTCTTTATCTAGACGGCCATCGGAGCAAATATTACATTTTAACGAGTAAAACATGAAAAAAATTGGTCGTCTTGGAAGGCCTTTCCGGATTTTCCAGTTAGATGTACCGTTCATTTCCAAATTACGCAAAAAAGGATAACAATTCTTATTCAACTTGAATAAAATTCAATTGAGTATATCATGTCTGAGACGGCCATGGAAATAAATATCGAAGATTCATCTTGGATAATAGACAAAATACCTCCTGATTATATGCCAGTTTTTTGTGGAAACACGTTTACATTTAATTTTTTCCACGAAAAGTCTATAAATATTTTGCCCTAAAAAGATTACCATAGGAAAGTTAAACTTTATTTCTATCACGATAAAAAATATCATTACTATAGTGGTACATTTTAATTTAGTATGAATTTTTAAAAATGACCTTTAAATCACACTTCACACGACACTTTCTGTAAGAATCGTATTTTTGGGTTCTTAATAAATATGGTTCAAAAGTATTTTTTTTTTGTATTACTAATACTTCAAACTATCTTATAGATAGCATTTTATGCGTCTTTTTTAATTAATAGAGTTTTTCGACCTTTTAGGGAATAAGGAGCCTTAAACGCGCGTGACTTTTAACGCATAAAATGTTATCAACCGACTTCAAGATTTCGAAGGAGGAGGTTCTCAATTCGTCAGGATCTTTATTTTTACTATTTTTTCCTACTGTTCACCGATTGCAACTTTTTTTTAAACAGGGAAATTACGTTTTTCGTCATACATATTCAAAGCTAGGAAAAGGGGTGAAAACTGTCAGTACTTCATCCATCCATCCATATATTTATTTCGTCGTAGGATATAGGATTACATAAGAAAACCAAATTGATGACATGTCAAATGTACAAATAACACTACTAGTTTAAAACGTCCTAGAACTACGACCATATGTAGTGTTAGGTGATTCTTAATTTATTTGGTTATTTTGTCAACATGACAGTTCGACTTTTAGAGATCATAGTGGATCATAGGTTTATTTCTTATTATTTAGGTCTATTGTATAATCGCAAAAGGATAAGTACCCTTTCAGGATGTTGTTGATTCTCTAAAGTATAGACTGCGCTACTGTTACACATCCCACCTGCGTCGACGCCGACACGTTGGCCAAGTCCTTTAATTTATTTACCAGCGAACAAGCCGGAGCGGCGCCCGACATTCGAAATCACTACAAGACTATTAAATATAGTTGTCGTTCGTCTAACTATTGTTGGTGTCGAGGCAATCGATCCGTGGAGCAAGGGGCACGGAGCCTCACGACCTAACAAACGCACAAGGGAAGCTAAAGATGCTCCAGCATGCAGCCGGTTTTCATACATAAGCATAACACAACGCAGGATTGCGGCTTTGCCGCTTCTTGCATAATGATGGTTTTATTTCTATTTATAAGTTACACGTACGAGTAATTGTTAGTAGTACTTATAAGTTTCTAGTTACAATGTTACTTTAAAAGGCTATTTCGCAATAAATAAATCTTTAATATAATTATGTACATTATAATTTCAAAGTGCCCTGTATAAATCTGGATGTCTTCGAAGATCCCGGCCTGTAACGCAGTTGTTATTTCTTGAATATAAAATAATACACCTTTCTGGGATAAATAGTTTGCCTTGCTGGTGATAAGTTAGCTGCTACAGCAATCAATCAGAAATGAATGATGCACAAGAACCTGTATAAGATGTTTCAATATTATTTATTATTTTTCACAGTTTCATTGTAATTATTATGATTGAAAATGAAAGTGTTTATATTTATATAACTATCATATCAAATTTCAACTACTTACCATTCATTTTAGGTTAGAGTTGGTATTTTTGTGTCGATTTAAAATCAGATTAATTGACTATTAACACATAAATCTCACAAATATTCAACAGTTCTTGGGTCTAGATTTCTTTTATAAAATTATTCTTATTGAAGTGTTGATGTGGATATTTATATTTCTCATATCGGCTTGAAATTTACCGTTTCGTTTTCCAGTTCCAGTTATCATACTATGCAGTCTTATTAACAAATTATGCTTAATATAAGGCTTTGTCGATATTATTTCGTCAACTAATACTGTATAAATATAACACAATAAATACGAATGGTTTTCACTTTCACCATGTTTTGACATCTCACCTTATAATTTGATAGTGAAAGAGTTTTCTACAGTCGATACAGTATTTTTCGGTGACGTAAGTCAAATTAGTGTCTTATGGTAACGTTTTAATAAAACCTATCGATAACAAACTGTACTGACCTTCAGTGCGTTAACATGACAGATCACATTCGACGTGCCGCATACATCCGTCTCGTTACCTCTACCACGAGTCATGTAGAAAATTCTGAATATTTTTCTACAGGCGTTAACGAATAATCGGGCTTCGAATCGTTTTCCTTCAGTTTCGACAGCAACACATACAAACGATCTATGCTGACATTTCATGTCGGATTACGTTTAGGGCGCTGCATACATCCGTCTCATAGGTAGAACGAGACGGATGTATGCGGCACGTCGAATGTGATCTGTCATGTTAACGCACTGAAGGTCAGTACAGTTTGTTATCGATAGGTTTTATTAAAACGTTACCATAAGACACTAATTTGACTTACGTCACCGAAAAATACCGTATCGACTGTAGAAAACTCTTTCACTATCAAATTATAAGGTGAGATGTCAAAACATGGTGAAAGTGAAAACCATTCGTATTTATTGTGTTATATTTATATATTATTAGTTGACGAAATAATATCGACAAAGCCTTATATTAAGCATAATTTGTTAAGAAGACTGCATAGTATGATAACTGGAACTGGAAAACGAAACGGTAAATTTCAAGCCGATATGAGAAATAGAAATATCCACATCAACACTTCAATAAGAATATTTTTAAAAAAGAAATCTAGACCCAAGAACTGCTGAATATTTGTGAGATTTATGTATATAATAGCCAATTAATCTGATTTTAAATCGACACAAAAATACCAACTCTAACCTAAAATGAATGGTAAGTAGTTGAAATTTGATATGATACTCGTAGTTATAAAGACTTTCATTTTCAATCATGATAATTACAATGAAACTGTGAAAAATATCAAATAATATTGAAACTTCTTTTACAGGTTCTTGTGCATCATTCATTTCTGATTGATTGCTGTAGCAGCTAACTAATATAAAATAAGGTGTATTATTTTATATTCAAGAAGTAACAACTGCGTTACAGGCCGGTATCTTCGAATTATTGCATCCAAGTACTATAAAATAGTGCTTACTTAAAATACATCCAGATTTATATAGGGCACTTTGAAATTATAATGTACACAATTATATTAAAGATTTATTTATTGCGAAATAGCCTTTTAAAGTAACATTGTCACAAACTAGAAACTTATAAGTACTACTAACAATTACTCGTACGTGTAACTTATAAATAGAAATAAAACCATCATTATGTAAGAAGCGGCAAAGCCGCAATCCTGCGTTGTGTTATGTATGAAAACCGGCGGCTTGCTGGAGCATCTTTAGCTTCCCTTGTGCGTTTGTTAGGTCGTGAGGCTCCGTGCCCCTTGCTCCACGGATCGATTGCCTCGACACCAACAATAGTTAGACGAACGACAACTATATTTAATAGTCTTGTAGTGATTTTGGATGTCAGGTGCCGCTCCGGCTTGTTCGCTGGTAAATAAATTAAAGGACTTGGCCAACGTGTCGGCGTCGACGCAGGTGGGATGTGTAACAGTAGCGCACTGCCTAATACTTTAGAGAATCAACAACATCCTGAAAGGGTACTTATCCTTTTGTGATTATACAATAGACCTAAATAATAAGAAATAAACCTATGATCCACTATGATCACTAAAAGTCGAACTGTCATGTTGACAAAATAACCAAATAAATTAAGAATCACCTACTCGTATTACATATGGACGTAGTTCTAGGACGTTTTAAACTAGTAGTGTTATTTGTACATTTGAAATTTCATCAATTTGGTTTTCTTAGGTAATCCTATATCCTACGACGAAATATGTATATGGATGGATGGATGAAGTACTGACAGTTTTCACCCCTTTTCCTAGCTTTGAATATGTATGACGAAATACGTAATTTCCCTGTTTAAAAAAAAGTTGCAATCGGTGAACATTATGAAATAATAGTGAAAATAAAGATCCTGACGAATTGAGAACCTCCTCCTTCGAACTCTTGAAGTCGGTTGATAACATTTTATGCGTTCAAAGTCACGCGCGTTTAAAGAAGGTAAAGGCTTACCACACTTAAGGCTTAAGGGGGAGTATTACAGACCGCAGCCTGTAATATGGTATTTTCCTTCGATAGCTTATGTTGTATATCCACGGTTGCCGATCCTAACTCAGCCGTTACACGCGCGGAGCTGATTCAGCGAAGTACCCCGTCGACGAAAGCTCCGTAAGTAGATGTAGGACCATGTGACAGAGTCTCGAGGGCTCTGGCACGAACAGACGACACGCCGCACTGCCAGCCGACGCTCGATGAGTAGCCCGTAGAAAATCTTCCTGTTGAAGGAGGGGAGCGGTGATCCAAAAGTCCAGTTGGTTTTCTTCTATTTATTTTTCTTCTTGCTGCTTGTCCGAATTACTGAATGATTTCCACCGGTTTGTATGGATGTTTATAGCACGATTTGATTTACTAGTGAGCGGATATACCTGCCTGGATTCTTATTGGAATGTCGTCCAATCAGAGCGCTTTTCTCATGTCCTCTCTTTCTAATTGCCCTATCCCTTCTAGGACCTAATTGGCTTTTTAATCAGCGCTCTGATTGGCCGACCCTATTCCAAAAATGTATTTTCGTAAGCTAGATTTTCACTATGTTTTTAAATTTTTTCTTTTTTCAGAGTTTCTATGACTGCCATTACGTCGTGAGTCCGAACAGTTACCTACGTAGTCTATGCGTGTAGCGATAGGTCCTACGGTTACCTCAATAAAGAGCTCTTCAATCTCCGAGCATACATTATTGTTTTATTATACCTTAACCTTATATTTTACCTACTGTAGGGACTCAGGGCGTAAGGTTAAAGTTTATTGTTAGATAATGTACTTCAATTATCTATGCCTGACAATAATTCCTACCTATCTATCCGCTCTCTAGATAAGGGGTTTATTGGGGAATTCCTATCCATTCATCCATACAAACTTACAATTTCAACTTAAACTATCCAAGTTAAATCTAATACACGTATTTCACTTAAATATTTCAAATCATAATAGTTTACATTCTAAGTTTGACTCTACCTACTTAATATTAAATCTCTTTATTTCGAATACAAACTTAACCATATTTACATAACATAACAAATCACATATCACGATAAGTCTTCAGTGACGGTCGTCAGCCTTCAGGACGGTCGCAAGCTTTCAGGACGCGGGGATAGTCGCTCGCCGCTCGTCGTCTTTCTCGTTCCCTCGGTGATGTCTCGCTCCGTCGTATGGGCTGGAGTCTCGTCCGTGTTATGTTCGGTAGTGTCGCTAACAGGGAGGCATATGTTCAGCAGTGGACGTCTTATGGCTGAGATGATTATGATGATGATGAGGCTTACTGTCATAGCTTGTATTTCCCGGCTCCGATGTCATGAACCGTAAGCCATGAACAATATTCATGAGTCATGACCAATCGCAAGGCGTCCCAGGCGATGATAATTTTTGAAGTGGTTAAGGACGAAGTATAATGATGACTCGTGTAGGTCAGCTGTCAGTATTTGATGCTCTTATTATCAGGAAAATCGTCAGCCGGCTGTATTGAGGTAGAAAGACCGTCTGCTGATACCCGAAATACCATATATTCATGTGACTAGTTTACGGTCTTTTCAGTGGTATACAGACGGCTGATGATTTTTATTTTATTTGTAATAGCATATAAACTATCACCTGTTTCAACTAGGACGCGATGGTCATTTTATTTTATATGTATTTTATGTGAGAAAATGGCTGCCGTTCCTCAACCCACTCAAGGAACGGCAGCTGACCATCACGAAGCTTGATTATTGACCGCCCTTAACGACTTAAAATTTACCGCTTGGGACACGATGACAAACGGAAATTATTCCTAGTTAACGGCCTAGCAAGCGTATTAAATACCCACAAAAAGTAGGGTAATTTTTCAGAGCTAGTACGATTTCTATGCTTATTATTGTTCACTGCTCATATAATTGTCTACAGTTCTAAACCTTCAGATAAAATGTACTTAGGAAGTAAAACCTTTTTGGTTTACCTACAATCTGTTTCGGTCATAGATATAAAATGGCGCTTACTGGTTTCGGTTGGTGTGAAGGATGTGACGTTTGTCACGTCACGTCACTTTGTAAAGTATTGAAATCTACACAAACGAAACAAGCAATCGAACTTTCGTGAGCGAATTGCATAAACGATAATTTAACTTATGGTATGGCAGTAATTTTTAGTTCTATAAGTGACCGCTAGAGGCTCTGCACAAATTCTCCATACAAATAATTTACGAATTCGTGAACGAATCTCGAATTGGGCTTATTTGCATGACTCGTGGTAGAGGTACAGTACCTCTACCACGAGTCATGTAGAAAATTCTGAATATTTTTCTATAGGCGCTAACGAATAATCGGGCTTCGAATCGTTTTCCTTCAGTTTCGACAGCAACACATACAAACGATCTATGCTGACATTTTATGTCGGATTACGTTTAGGGCGCTGCATACATCCGTCTTATAGGTAGAACGAGACGGATGTATGCGGCACGTCGAATGTGATCTGTCATGTTAACGCACTGAAGGTCAGTACAGTTTGTTATCGATAGGTTTTATTAAAACGTTACCATAAGACACTAATTTGACTTACGTCACCGAAAAATACCGTATCGACTGTAGAAAACTCTTTCACTATCAAATTATAAGGTGAGATGTCAAAACATGGTGAAAGTGAAAACCATTCGTATTTATTGTGTTATATTTATATATTATTAGTTGACGAAATAATATCGACAAAGCCTTATATTAAGCATAATTTGTTAAGAAGACTGCATAGTATGATAACTGGAACTGGAAAACGAAACGGTAAATTTCAAGCCGATATGAGAAATAGAAATATCCACATCAACACTTCAATAAGAATAATTTTAGAAAAAAAATTTAGACCCAAGAACTGCACAATATTTGTGAGATTTATGTATTAATAGTCAATTAAACTGATTTTAAATCGACAAAAATACCAACTCTAACCTAAAATGAATGGTAAGTAGTTGAAATTTGATATGATAGTTATAAACACTTTCATTTTCAATAATATCAAATATAATAATTACAATGAAACTGTGAAAAATAACAAATAATATTGAAACATCTTTTACAGGTTCTTGTGCATCATTCATTTCTGATTGATTGCTGTAGCAGCTAACTTATCACCAGCAAGGCAAACTATTTATCCCAGGAAGGTGTATTATTTTATATTAAAGAAGTAACAACTGCGTCACAGGCCGGGATCTTCGAATTATTGCATCCAAGTCCTATAAAATAGTGCTTACTTAAAAGACATCCAGATTTATACAGGGCACTTTGAAATTATAATGTGCATAATTATATTAAAGATTTATTTATTGTGAAATAGCCTTTTAAAGTAACATTGTCACAAACTAGAAACGTATAAGTACTACTAACAATTACTCGTACGTGTAAATTATAAATAAAAATAAAACCATCATTATGCAAGAAAAAGCCGCAATCCTGCGTTGTGTTATGTATGAAAACCGGCGGCTTGCTGGAGCATCTTTAGCTTCCCTTGTGCGTTTGTTAGGTCGTGAGGCTCCGTGCCCCTTGCTTCACGGATCGATTGCCTCGACACCAACAATAGTTAGACGAACGACAACTATATTTAATAGTCTTGTAGTGATTTCGGATGTCGGGCGCCGCTCCGGCTTGTTTGCTGGTAAATAAATTAAAGGACTTCGCCAACGTGTCGGCGTCGACGCAGGTGGGATGTGTAACAGTAGCGCACTGCCTATACTTTAAAGAATCAACAACATCCTGAAAGGGTAATACTTATCCTTTTGTGATTATACAATAGACCTAAATAATAAGAAATAAACCTATGATCCACTATGATCACTAAAAGTCGAACTGTCATATTGACAAAATAACCAAATAAATTAAGAATCACCTAACACTTTACATATGGACGTAGTTCTAGGACGTTTTAAACTAGTAGTGTTATTTGTACATTTGAAATTTCATCAATTTGGTTTTCTTAGGTAATCGTATATCCTACGACGAAATAAGTATATGGATGGATGGATGAAGTACTGACAGTTTTCACCCATTTTCCTAGCTTTGAATATGTATGACGAAATACGTAATTCCCCTGTTTAAAAAAGGTTGCAATCGGTGAACATTATGAAAAAATAGTAAAAATAAAGATCCTGACGAATTGAGAACCTCCTTCTTTGAAATCTTGAAGTCGGTTGATAACATTTTATGCGTTAAAAGTCACGCGCGTTTAAATAAGGTAAAAAAAAAGGCTTACTGTCATAACTTGTATTTCCCGGCTCCGATGGCATGAACCGTAAGCCAGGAACAAATTTCATGACCAATCGCAAGGCGTCCCAGGCGGTGATAATTTTTGAAGTGGTTAAGGACGAAGTATAATGATGACTCGCGTAGGTCAGCTGTCGCTCCGTTGGTGGGTTGCGGATCGTCAGTATTTGATGCTCTTATTATCAGGAAAATCGTCAGCCGGCTGTATTGAGGAAGAAAGACCGTCTGCTGATACCCTAAATACCATGTATTCATGTGACTAGTTTACGGTCTTTTCAGTGCTATACAGCCGGCTGATGATTTTTATTTTATTTGTAATAGCATATAAACTATCACCTGCTTCAACTGGGACGCGATGGTCATTTTATTTTATATATATTTTATGTGAGAAAATGGCTGCCGTTCCTCAACCCACTCAAGGAACGACAGCTGATCATCACGAAGCTTGATTATTTACCGCCCAATTTACCGCTTGGGACATGATGACCAACGGAAATTATTCGTGGTTCACGGCCTAGCAAGCATATTAAACACCCACAAAAAGTAGGGTAATTTTTCAGAGCTAGTACGGTTTATATGCTTATTATTGATCACTGCTCATATAATTGTCTATTACAGTTCTAAACCTTCAGATAAAATGTACTTAGGAAGTAAAACCTTTTTGGCTTACCTACAATCTGTTTCGGTTGGTGTGAAGGATGTGACGTTTGTCACGTCACGTCACTTTGTAAAGTATTGAAATCTACAAACGAAACAAGCAATCGAACTTTCGTGAGCGAATTGGATAAACGATAATTTAACTTATGGTATGGCAGTAATTTTTAGTTCTATAAGTGACCGCTAGAGGCTCTGCACAAATTCTCCATACAAATAATTTACGTATTCGTGAACGAATCTCGAATTGGGCTTATTTGCATGACTCGTGGTAGAGGTACTAGTGTCTTAAGTTGCAAGAGAAATTAACGTGGTAAAGTTTTGTCTCACCTTTTTTTTATATACCACGACGGTGGCAAACAAGCACACGGCCAGCTTGGTGGTAAGCAGTTACCGTAGCATATGAACGCCTGCAACCCCAGAGGATTATTTTCGTGTATTAGTTTTAGGTAAGGCATCTTAATCTTTTCAACCGAAGGAGGAGGTTATCAATTCGTCGGGATCTTTGTTTTTTTTTTGCTATATTTTGTTTGTATGTTCACCGATTATTCGAAGACGGCTTAACCGATTTGGAAAATTCTTTTTTTTTTGTTTGAAAGAGTATATTTCACAGTTGGTCCCATTGTAACCAGGTCAGGATCTGAAGATGGGATGCTGGAGAAATCGAGGGAACTCTACAACTATTATTGGCACACCTATAGTGATTTGAGTATTTTTTATAGCAGCTCGAGCATTTACTTGTGGAAAGGTGGATTCTAAGTGAAGTCGGTTCTTTTTTGTTTAAAATTATTATGTATACATTGATTGAAATAGGTACTTACCTTGGTATCATTTAGAATAGATAAAGTATACTAGAAATAAGCAAATATGAGAGTAATTCAATAAAAGTAATAACTTAATATAAATAACGAACAAACGAACATCATTAAAATAAACGTATCACATCAAACACCAAAAACGCGTGATTCCATCGATGCAACCGATGCTTAACGACATTCAAATCATTAAAACGACACATCATGCTGACGCTACGCTCCTCTTATCTGTCAACAGACCATCAGCACATCAATAAATGTCAATGGACAAAATGTAACGTGTGTGATGTGAATCATGAATCCATGAGTCATGTAATAGTTGCCTTCTATTAAAAAAATTAAATTTTTTGATCCGATTTTGACTGTTTTGTCTTTAAATGACTGACTGTTTTGTGGACCCGGGTATGTCCTTAAACTACGTCCAAAAGAGAGGTATGGGTAGCTACTGCGAATGTCATCTCGCTGTGTGGTAGGGCACAGCGCAGCGAATGTCATATCGCTCAAATCTGGAGCAGAGCCCGAGTGGGGAAGTACCTCCACCTCACAGAAAACCACAGCCAAATAGCACTAGACCCTACTCATAGTATTGTGTTCCTGGTGGTGAGTAAGGTTGCCAAAGAGCTCAAATAGGAACCAGTGTGTTGACGATGAGGGACCTTCTTGTTCCTTTAGCCGTCCACAAAGTGGACCCTCCTTTTTATAAAAGGGTCGGCAACGCGCATGTGACACCTCTGGAGTTGCAGGCGCCCATAGGCTACGGTAGCTGCTTATCATCAGGCAGGCCGTATGCTTTTTTGCCACCGTCGTGGTATAAAAAAAAATCTAATCGTTACCGTGTTTCCAAGATGCCTACTTTAATTAAATGAAAAATAACAATAACAAGTTTTTTATACTGTCCTAAGGCGATTATCACACTGGTGCCACAGTCGGATGCGGCTACGGTGAGCAAGCGTGACAGCGCTATACACATGCAGAGCGCTATCACACTCGCGCACCGGCACCGCATGCGGACACCGCAGCAGTGTGAAAGCCTTATCTTGAGATCGTGCAATAAAAAAGACCTATTCAACTCATTGACAAAAATAGTATTATACAACGTATTACACACCCAAGATTAAAAAACTGAAAACTGTTTGTTCAGAATGGAGAGTGGAATTGATTGCAGTATATCTTAACATGGGTATATTTTTTCTTTAATTTTCCATTTTTTTACGTGTGGAGTCTAAAAGTTTGTAATACTAAATTTGTTTTTACACTGTACTGTCATTCGGTTGTATCCTCAAATTATGTCATACAAATTGACAAAGTAGGTTGATAGATTGACATGACATGATACATGTAGAGATGTGAGAACAACGCAACAAATGTAGAGTTAACAATTGAATAGAATTGCAAGGAAAACTAAACAGACGAATATCTTTCGAAATAATTAATTGATTTAAAATAGTAGTTTATGTAATTGTTACGTAATAAGGGTCCTTAAAACATGAGTGTGGTTTTATGAAATGAGCCGCAGGCGAATTTCATAATAAGATCACACGAGTGTTTTAAGGCCTAATTACGTACAGTTGCATACACTGCTTTATTACACTCATATTATATATATTAAATTAAGTGTTCGGAAACCATAGAATGACCGCCATTGTACCGTCATGGCCTACTCGATTGTGCCGGCGCTCGCGCGGGACCAATCGAGTTGGCCATGGCGGTAACATTATGTTATCAAATTCGATGTTCCAAATTTGAAACTCATTGCTTAACAATATTTGAGCATGCATAGTTAAAATTACGTTACTGCCGCAGATAAGAAACTTATCATAGTTAAATCGTTTGTTGTAATGCTTGTCATTGTCTACGGTTTTTGACCGCATTTTAGAGTACTTACAGTATGAGTGTAGATAAAGAAATATTCTAGATTAATTACGAGTAGCAATAATAAAAATTATCTGGGGTGTCTGGGACCACACCCCAGATGATTTTGGTACATGTGTTTTGGGTACATCTGTTTTTAGTGGCTCAAGTAACACATTGTATATATATATAGTATTTTTAGCAGTTTGTGTAAATATTGATTTACACAAACTGCTAAAAATTGATCTAAAATATGCTAACTTATTTTCTAACAGGTTGTTTATTTAGGATTATAAAAATAGCGATCAAAATAAAATTATAGGCATATTGCTAGAAATCACATGATTTTTTTAAGCATAAAAATTCGAAGTATCTATAGGTCAAGGCAACACCATTTTTTATCCATTTCCGTAAAAGATATCAATCAAACCCACAAATTAAACGCCTAACCCACGCGCTTTGTAGTTTTACCGAAGCCCTATTCTAATTTTAAAATACATAAACAATAGGTAATACCTACGAGTTACACACAACTAATATTCAACCAATATTGAAGTTGTATTGAAGTTTTTATATGAAATATTTATACATTATGTTTTTATTTATATATTATAAGCATTGCCATTCAACGTGGTAAAGCGGCCAACCACCACACACACACTACCAATTGGTAGCGACTTAGGAGATATTTATTATTTGTAGGTCTAGTTTTAATTTATATTATTTTTAGTTTTTAGTCAGAATTTTTCTAATTGTACCTTTAATTTTTAGAAATAAATAAAATTTTGAAATTTAATTGGGATTTGATCACGCTTAGTTTGTTTTGTGTGTTAATTCGATGTCCTGTTGAATTTACGTTATTTAGTCATTGAGTAACAGGAGATGACATCCCTAAGATTTTTTTTGTCCCAAAAGTTGTAGTGAAAATCACTACAAGTCTATACTACTCTTTGATTCAGTCATAGCTGTCAACCGCCAAACATAGCGCACAAAATTAGTTCTAGATGTCACATTTAGTAAAATACATAATAAATCAATGTATTTAGTATTTAAATTAAATAGTTTCCACCTCATCCATTTAAATTAACTTTGGCAACATTTCAAATATTATTTATTAATATTATTTATTAATCTCTTATCGTATTTTTACCGACCATATATTTTCTGCAACTCGTCGTGAGCTGACCTCCGCGATACAGGCTTTGCCTAGTGCGGTGACCACCGATACCGAGATTGCATCCCATGTTTAAGATAACTTTATTACACAAGTTAATGTATGAGTGATCTAAATACGTGTATTTTGTTGTAGTGTTTGTGCTTATCTTTAATAAATATATTTCATTCATTTTCATTTTTCAGTTGCATCGGAATAATTTTCAAACTAATTCAGATATTTCTAATTCAGACGTTTAGGCGTTAGCTGTATTGTGTGGTTACATTGGAGTTGTATTGAAGTTGGATCGTGTCTTAACGTGTTTTAAAGTTAGAATACGGCCCCGACTTGATAACAAGATATTAATTTGTTTCGTCGAAACAGCAGTTCTAACCCGTCGGCTGACAGCATAATGACATGCTTACACGTTATCATCATGTCATGACGTTATTCGTCGTATTTGTCTATTGATTTTCGTTTATTTTGACTATGACTTATTGAATGTTATAACGAGTATAATGACGCGCTTGATTAGTGTGGTACGTAAATGTGGCGTTAACTTGAATGGGGACCTTATTGTCGATAACACTTACGTAACGTAGCGTGGTGTTTGTATTGAAGTACTAGTAACAATAACGTAAGCGCCATCGATAATAAGGGCCCCTTTCGTAGATGACGCCACTAACTAGTAGTAGTATAAAAAGTAGTAGTTCATCAATACTTTCTGTAGTTGTTCACATTCTATAATGTTAGGCGACTTCGGTATCTAAGACACCCCATTGAGATACTATATACAGGGTGGAAAGATAAGTCGGGCCCTGGAGGGAAACTACCTTAAAACCTTGAGATAGCTCAATTCGCTCAAAGGAAACATTCTTTTATTTTTCCTAAAAACTAAAACTGCATTCACAGTTTTTTTCTTAATTTTCACTTTTTCCATACTAATTGTATGAAAAATATTATTATTATTATTATTGATTGGTTCTCTTGTGCAATAAACTTGGTTGGTATTTAGAAGTTTTTATCCTCGTTGGAAACAGGATCGATTGGCATCAATTGTCATAAAAAATATTTATGGCAAAAATTACAAAATAAATACTTTTTTTGAAAACTGTACTCTTTTCCAAAAATTTGTAAATGCAGTTATATCCTTTGAAAGAAATTAAAGAATGTTTCCTTTCAGTGAATTGAGCTATCTCAACGTTTTAAGGTAGTTTTCCTCCAGGGCCCGACTTATCTTTCCACCCTGTATATGACTAACCTAAATTATAAGGGTCAAATTAAAATTTAGTTCTGCGTCGCTCATTAACGTCCGCAGCTTAAGAAGCTCTCTCACTAAGCACTCAACTTCGCGACACAAGCTTTGTTCGTCAACTTGTGACAACTGACCCCATGGATCTAGAAAGTATATGGACGTAATTCCTCTTAGATAAAACTGTGATTAGCCACGGTCTTGGACTCACTTGCCGGGTTTTTAATCAATTACCGCTCGTCCACAAGTTTTAAGTATATATAGTGTCTCAACAAGAGTGCACTGTTTCTAATAAAATTAAAAGAACTTATTTTGAGAGTTGTGATATTTTTTCATTGCATTGTAATTTGTAAAGTAGACATGACTGTTTCGATTAAGAATGGCATAAAATATCCGGCAAATGGCCCCCGCGGCTTTGATGATAGGCTATTGCTGCTATAGGTACTTACATATAAATTTTTGATGACTTTTTGACAAAGATTTGGCTGTATCCCACGGGTGACGCGTTGGATCTCAGCCTTGAGCTCAGAAACTGTTTAACTAGTTTATTCGCATAAACCACAGATTTCACATTAACTAAATTTTTTCATTATTGATTACTCTTCGAATCGTTCACACATTATATATGCCCTTTCTCGACCTAAAAATCCGCGAAATTTGCGAACGCTCAGAGTGTAACTTTTTCCAATTTTATTATAGATTTTCAATAATGGAACAATCGTAGGTGACAGCAAATTCAAAGTTGCCACTTGAACGAGAAAAAATGAAAACGAAATTTTAAAACGTGTCGCGTGTAAACACGAGAAAGTCGGGTCATGATGGAATCACAGATTTGTCTCCACGGTACGTCCCTATATTTTCTAGCTCCATGGACATCACACTCCTGGAAAAAGCTCAAGTGTCTGCGTCACGCCTTCGTTTCCTTATAAATAATGAGCCTGTGAGTTGGGGGAGAATATGCCTAATTTTTGTATGGCATTATCCTTTCATGGACGTTTGGAAAGTTGGGGTAAAAATATAATATATTTTGCGCGGGTTTTGAAACAAAATAAAGGTAAGTACATTATTATCTCCGTTGGGCGCTGTAGAAAAGAGAATAAGTTAGTTAAGATTGTATTTATTTTTTAACCGGCTCTAAAAAGCGAGAAGTACAAACTAGTTTTTTTTATTTATCCTTACCGCATATGAATTTGGACTAACTGCTTTTTGTTTTTTTAACGTGCCTCAATACTAAATAGCACTCGAGGCAATACGAACTTGGATATAATATAATATTGTCTTATGTTGCCGAAATGATAATTTTACTCTCTGTCAGTAGGGCAGTACTGATGGCTCTAGGAAGTCACATCATTACATCTGGACTTATACACGAGTGTCATGAACGACTAATGGAGGTAGGTCATAATAACAATATTGTCCTTCAATGGATCAAAGGTCACAGCGGATCCCGGGGGAATGACGCTGCGGATGAGCTGGCCAGGCAGGAGTCGGGCGCTGGGTTAATTGGCCCGGAGCCTATTCCTTTTACGCCCTTTAGCAAGGTACGCTCGACGCTGCTGGAACGAACCGGGAGACTGCACATATAACACATTGGCAAAGTCATGAGGGATGCAGACAGGCTAAACAAGCCATGCCTAGTATTGACGACAGACTCACCAAAACACTTCTCCGTCTCGGCAAAATCCGCTTAAGGATGGTAACTAGTGTGATAACAGATCATGGACCATTTAACAAACATCTCTTTAACTTAGGTGTTACAGACAGTCCCCTGTGCCGTAGGTGCATGGAGATAGAAGAAACAGCCTCTCACGTGGTGCTGGAGTGCAACGGAGTGGCCCCGTACTGGGCAAAACACCTCGGATCCCCGGGTGATCTCCCCGAGGTCCTACTCAACATCAAAGGTTTGATAGGATTCCTCGAGGAGCTGGGCTGGCTGGACTAGCCGTCCTTCCTTTACGCAAAATAGGCGCTAGACGTCGAGTTGCGGAAACCTGCCCGTACTACAATACCATACAATTGTATGTGGCATGTCGTCTCAGCCGGCCAACCGACAATACTAAACCATATCTATTCGCGTGAATACTTTTTTTCTTTGATTTTTATAATTAGGGTACGATACCAATTACGCCCTGAAACAGATCATCAGCAGTTTTTTTACATCTCGTATATAGTTATGTGTGGCCGTCGAGTTATTATTATAACCCCACCCTAAATCTAAATATATAAAAGAAGAAACTGACTGACTGACTGACTGATTGACTGACTGACTGACATATCAACGCACAGCCCAAACCGCTGGTTCTAGAGATTCCAAATTTGGCACGTAGGTTCCTTATAAGGTCTAGGGATGCACTAAGAAAGGATTTTTCAAAATTCACCCCCTAAGGGGGTAAAATGGGAGTCTAAAGTTTGTATGGCGAATCAAGACTGTTAGACTATTTTATTCGAAACTTCACAGGGATATTCCTAACGATAAATGAGTAAACACGTGTTTCAGGTTATTTGAAAATTCAACCCCAAAAAGGGGCAAATGTGGTCACAAAGTCTGAAAATCAACATGGGTTGATTTTCAGACAAACAATCAACAATCAAACAGCACAACAACAACAAAATCAATCAAAATCAACACAACAAAATCAATCAATATCCCTTTTTGAGTACTTATAGTACGCGGGCGAAGCCGCGGGAAAAGGCTAGTATTGGATAAATTGAATAGTACCTAGTTTTTCTGATCGATTGAGCTAAAATATGAAATAAATTCGTACCTAACCAAGTAGTAAGGGAGCCCATGACACTGAACCTAGTTCGATAAGTCTCCTAGATGAGATATAAATATAATTAGACGCGTATGGGGGAACACGAAATGCTGCAATGCAAAAAAAGTGGTGGCGTATTTTAATTTTTTTTTGAAAGGAGGAGACTTATCGAACTAGGTTCAGTGTCATGGGCTCCCCTACTAAAGATGACAATCGTTAATTGACAACGCCGCTTCATAAAAAATGTGTCGATATGACCAGAGATCGTTACCGGTATTACTAAAAATCGAAATAGCGCCCAACTTTCGCAATGTTTACGTGATATTCTGAAATGTAATTTAGGTAAACGTAATATATTATCAGATTATCCAAAATATATTCAAAAATATTCATCAACAGCTGAGATACCGAAATTGAATACCGGTTAATTTTGTATGAAAATAATACCGGTATTCGATCCCTGGATATGACAGATGTAAACCAAAACTCATGTGGTCATTTCCATACAGCAAGTACTTATCTAAGTTTCCATTAGCGCCAGCGCAGTTCATACAATTACTATTGTCTATGTCTTCTGGTTTTCTTAGGACACTTAACTTCTTCAACTGTGTTTTGGTTTTTAAATACTTAATAAGTATAAAATAGTTCATTAATTTCTTCCAAGAAGCAACCTATTTCTACATCCACTTATTTAATTTAACCCGTTCTGGTGGTTGTTTATGCAAATGACTTGGTTTAATTTACATGAGTATTTTGACGAAACCGCGCTGACCGAAGTAATTTATAGCCCTTGAGCCCATCTACTTTATTTAGGTAATCTATCTTCGCTGGGATGTTTAACAATATTGATATTAATTATGGTGTTAAATACGTTTACTTATTCATCGATGGAAGTCGGCCGTCTTTCTTATCCTCTTTCAAAGTATAGAGGTTTGTTATATTTAGGGTTCTGTACCCTAAGGGTAAAAACGGGCGGTCCGTCTGTCCATCTGTCACCAGGCTGTATCTCATGAACCGTGATAGTTAGACAGTTGATATTTTCACAATTGCCGCTATAACAACAAATACTAAAAACCAGAATAAAATTAATATTTAAGGGCGCTCCCAGACAACAGACACGACTTTTTTTGCCGTTTTTATCTGTCACCAGTCTAGCACATGTGGTTTGAAAGAGACTACCGCTTGTAAATTGTCACTTGTGGCTTTGGTAGATAGGCCACTGGCTGTATCGTGATACTGTGATAGTTACTATAGTTAGACAGTTGAAATTTTCACAGATGATGTTTTCAAAAAAAAAGAATAAAATAAATATTCAAGGGGACTCCCAAACAACAGACACGATTTTTTTTCCGTTTTTATAGATAATGGTACGGAACCCTTCGTGCGCGTATCTGACTTAATTGCAAATAAATGTATGGTACACAAATTGAAGCATAATAACTGTGTAGTATCTCATTATTTTGCCATTATAAGCATTACAAATCATCACAAAAAATGGTAAGACAAACATGGTCAAGTAAGATGAGTGAGGCTTACAAGTTGCGGTAATTATATATGTGTTATAACCTCTTCAATATACGTCAGAAATAGTATAAGTGTGCAGCCTTGTGGTACAGCAGATTAATTCGAAATTTTCTATTGTGTTTGTATTGTATTGTAAATAAGCATTGAATTTTACAATGAAGTACCGCAGTTTTTGGATGTGCATAAACTCTGCATGACTTTAACGGCCTCCTAGCCTAGTCGTAGTGAAGCAGGAGGTCCCGGGGTCGACTCCTGGTCAGGGCATTTATTTGTGTGTTCATCACGGATATTTGTTCCTGAGTTAAGCCGGCCACACACGCTAGGTTATAACTGATGGTTATGCCTGCACAGTTTATTTGTGCAGGCATAACTGAACGTGTGTATGACATGCTCGTTGCCTGCGCAAGCAAAATTTGAAATATACAAATTGATATTTTTTGCCTGTTGCCTCTTGGTATTGCTTGCACACGCAAAACCGACACGCAAAACCTAGCGTGTGTGGCCGACTTTATGGATGTTTTCACGAAAGCGACTGCCATCTGACCTTTCAACCCAGAGGGGAAACTAGGCCTCATTGGGATTAGGTCCGGTTTCCTCACGATGTTTTTCTTCACCGAAAAGCGACTGGTAAATATCAAATGATATTTCGTACATACGTTTCACGTCTTACCGCCAGGCCACTAGCGCTTATTATTTTTCCATATTTCGAACAGCAAAATAGTTATAATCTATTAATAAGGAACCAAAAACTATTCAATCATCACGACGTAAAAGGTCGTCCCAGTATGTCACAACGCGGCCTTGTCCGGCAATATAAATGAAGATCTGCTTTTAATTATAAATAACAAATACCGGTTTCACTTTGCGTAGGAATTACCATATTCAAACTGGAATTAGGTATGGTGTTCACTAAATTGAAAACGATTTGCAACTTGGCATTTGGTCGTTTTTAGGGTTCCGTAGTCAACTAGGAACCCTTATAGTTTCGCCATGTCTGCCCGTCCGTCCGTCCGTCCGTCCGTCCGCGGATAATCTCAGTGACCATTAGCACTAGAAAGCTGAAATTTGGTACTAATATGTATATCAATCACGCCGACAAAGTGGTAAAATAAAAAGTGGAAAAAAATGTTTTATTAGGGTACCTCCCCTATACGTAAAGTGGGGAGTGATTTTTTTTTCATTTCAACCCTAACGTGTGATATACTGTTGGATAGGTATTTAAAAATGAATAAGGGTTTACTAAAACCATTTTTTGATAATGTAAATATTTTCGGAAATAATCGCTCCAGAATTTAAAAAAAAGAATTATCCCATAAAAATATCCATACTTTAAGCTCGCGCGCAATAGTTTACTTATTTTGCCGATAGATGTCGCTGTACGTGGAACGCTCATATCATATCCTATATGGCGGTGTTATTTTAACTCTTAAGTGGGGACACTTACTGTGACGGACGGAAAACTACGGAACCCTACACTGAGCGTGGCCCGACACGCTCTTGGCCGGTTTTTTATACTGAATCTAGGCAAGGTCGATTTGATAGTTTAGGAACTGAAGTAATACTAATATAAGGGCCCGTTGCACAAAACCGTCTGTTAACGTAAACGTCATCGTTTAAAAAGACTTGTATGTAAATGTTGACAGTTTTCTATGGGATGACAGCACTGTCGCCATATTTAACGTTGATCTGTTCGTTAGTTGTGCATGTTGCAACCCACCCTAAGAGCGCAAGAGAGGTGGGGTGACAGGTTTGACATTTTTAGACTTGCGAACGATATCACAGGTGGAAGGCTAAAAAAATATTAAAATAAGGCAAGGTTTAATACTTATTATATAAGAACGTAAATTCCTGATTATTTTAGGGATGTTGGATTGGAGAAGATTATTATTTGTTTTTAAATATAAATTGGTACATGGAACGCATAAATGTTTAATTTATTTTTTAATGTTTGGTTGTATATCTTTTTTTGTATGTTCTTATACATGTATGGACATGCGTATTATTTATAATTATTTATTTTCCTCCTTCCATTGTCTGTGTTAGAAATGTTACAACTAGAATATAACTCTTTATTTACGCTTTCGGTTTTTTAGTAATCTGTCGTGGCATCACTAAATTGGCCGTACGAAGACCAGCACTTTAGCAAGCTACCATTTTTACTTAGATATCAACCGTTTTGTGGTGTAACAACGATATGTCTTAACTTTGTTTGTTTGTAAGTATGTATATAAAATTTGGTACGTCATGAATATATGTATGTCTTGAATCTATTTTCAAACAAAGCATTTATTGTGAACTCGGCTTAAGATTAATATCGGTCCCGCAAAGTCTGCGCAAGCGGTGTCGTCGTAACCAAAACCTTGCCAATTGAAAAATGACTTTAACTTCATTCAAATAAGCTTCAATTAACAACATGTTACAACAAAATACCTAATACCTTGGTTCGTTAAACTTATATTAATAACTAGAAAAAAATACAGGTTTTAATATTTGTGAAGTTGATACGATTTGCATATTTATTCTAATGAAAATTGCAAAAAAATTGCCGTTTATATCCGCGAAAGCTCTCACAGGTGTATGGAATTTAAGTTCAGAAATGTGGCATTGAGGACATATACGCAAGGCACCTACTTATGCCGTCAGAAAGGAATCGCTTTCGACCGATAACACCCCTAGTTCACCCCCTTACATGTTGAATTTAAAAAGTTTGTTTTGTGGAGCTTCGCGACTTTTGAAAAATACGTTATAACAATTTGAAGGTCTTAATCATCATTTTTAAGGCTGTTCATGTTTAAGGCTGTGAGATATCTGTCAGTTTTTACGTTAAAGAGACTTTTTTATAAAAAGTAGTTGAATATCGATCAGAGATGGGCAAAATGTAATCGACTAACGATTAACGATTGAGATTAACAAAATTAATTGCAACTGACGGTTGAAAACGACGACTGATCAATCTTAGTTGTATAGAGTGCAACTAGTTTAGTTGCAATTAAATTAGTTGCAGATTGATTTCGGACAACTAAATTTTGTAATCGACTAATTAGTTAGACTACTTTATCGCGACTAATGGTAGAAGCAAATTGAACGTAAAACCTCGGTATTACTATGTTGACAGACTGAACAGGACATCTTAACGGATGTATAAAAATAAAATGGGCATGTACTTATTCCCTACGATATTTTGATTATTTATGGAGTGAGATATCTTTGCTAACTATTATTCTCTTTCATAATACCAACCAAATGAGCTAAAATTGTATATCAAACGTTTAATTTGGATGGCAATGCTACAACTCGTCATGTTAGGGCTCGTCAGAGCTCTTTAACCTGCAAATTTCGATAGTCATAAAGCTTGTAACAAAAATGAAACTTTAGTCAAAAACTTTTTGTTATCCATCATCTAATTAAGTAGTGCATCTCTCTGAAATTGGATTGAATTTCTCTTATCTAAGGGTAAATAAGAACTGTGCACAGTCACCATCAGATATATCGGAGCTGTGGGGAAATATCGGAACAACGCCTCTATTGTCACAGCGATAAAGTGCATGTAACGATTTCCTTTCTTCATACATCGTTCTCTTTTTACTTTATACCTGGGGTCCGTGTCCTTAAACCTTTACCTATATTTGCAGTACTAATCGTCTGAGCATCGTAATAAGCAATAACTTAAGACGATTGTCGCCGGAGTGTCCTTGAGCGTTTGGGCGCTCTCTACCCGCGCCACCCGCGTACCCTTCTCATTGCGATCGTGCGTAAATCCGCCGCGATGCACCGCAATAATGTTCAAAGAATATGACTTTACTCAGAGGCGCGCGGGCAGATTTATAATAATCATACCTAATCCTTTTTGTTGGATGTTTTGTGATTTGAATACTGTGATTAAGTACTACGGGTACATTTTTTAGGAATGCTACTAAATAAGATAAGTAATAACGATCTCGATTAGTAGATTTTTATGTAAAAAATGAAAACCTAGATTTTGAATTTGAAGTACAGTGAGCGGCAAAATATTTATGAATTTACGAAATATGGTTAAAAATATTCCGCACGTCAGAAAAAACAAAAAAATACTGACTAGTACAGCAAAAAAAACTGAATGCACATCAAAGCGGTGTTTTCATGTGAATTTGGATTTTTTTTTGCTGTGCAAGTGAGCTTAATAGATGGTTATTTTTTTGTTGCGATTTTAAATATTAACCATAAAAATTCACTTAATTACGATAAATTTACAAAACTAAGCCTGTTGCGAGTTGCGAATAGTAAAAATGCACATGTAAAGAGCGGTATTTGTGCACGAAATCGTCATATAAATGAGAGCTGTAAGCCCATTAAATTTAGATCTTTAAAATATAACACAGCGCAAACACTTCTTAGGGTTCCATAGCCAAAATGGTAAAAACGGAACCCTTAAAAGTTTTTTGAAACATGTCCGTCTGTCCGTCTGTCCGTCCGTATGTCACAGCCATTTTTATTATAAAACATATATTACTGAAATTGTATCTAGAGGTGTGTTTCATGTGCCGCTACTTAGTTTTCTGGCTAAATTGCTAAAAAAATCTTTTAGGTGAGGCACTCCATACATACATATGCCAACCTAAATGTCAATTTTTTTTTTTGTAAATATGAACATGTTGTACGATACGGCTTTAAAAATATCTTATATACAGGATGATTCATGAGACGTGAGCAGGCTTAACACTACGGATTCAGTTAATAATAAGCTATTGTTTGATATCAGTATTAGCGTGATAAGCGCAAAAAATTTTTTTTTATTGAAAATAAAATGTTTAAAATTATTTACGACACGCATGGTCACTCTTTATTATTAATATTTTCTTGTTAGAATATTCTCTTGTTTTTCTGTGATATGTGTCAAATTGATGTCTGGTTACTTTGGAAACATCGTATCTCACTTAACTTGACAATTATTTTTTTCATAATCAAAGTGCTGTCATGATTGTTACAGAGGTTTTATCTTTATTGATTTGTTTATGTAGGGTGACCATGATTACAGAGAACAAAATTTCTACGAAACAAAAAGGTAAAAAAAATTGAAAGGCACTATTGTTTCACTTAAAAATGATGGCGGCCGATTCATTATCGTTAACTCAGTGTGTAGGGTTGTTCCTGCTCACGTCTCATGAATCACCCTGTATATATATATAGAGTAAATCTTGAAGCAAATCAAATTATTTTTGTTCAATATTTTTTGATTTGCAATTTTTAAGTAGTTACACTACTATATATAAACTGAAAAATAGATGTCATATACTTCAGAAAAAGTGACCAAACCCTCCGGTGTCCGAGGCCAGATTTGAACTGGCGTCTTCAGCTTTCGCGGCTGACGTCCTGACCACTAGACCACCCGGTCACGGCGGAACTTGACAAATTTTCTCATGTATATGCAATCTCTGAATTTGAAACGGCTAGGCGCCGTTGACCATACTCTAAGGGCATGCGCAGTACGTGTTTGCACCTCCTATCCGAATCTCTTACGTGATTCTGGTATAGCGAGAGAGATGGTGTTGCCATCTATGAATCTTGAAGCAAATCAAATTATTTTTGTTCAATAATTTTTGATTTGCAATTTTTAAGTAGTTAAACTACTATATATAAACTGAAAAAACACCGGACATGACATCTATTTTTTAGTATATATAGAGTATTTTAAAACTTTTTTATTAAGTCAATATTTTCAGAAATAATTGCTTCGAAAGTCTAAATATAATAGCCCCCATCTAACTTTTAATCCGTAAGTCTAAAAAATATGAAAAAATACCAAGAAGGCTTAGTACTTAATTTTCTACGAAAACTATTTCACATATTATCGGTTCATCCGTTTTTGAGTTATCTCCAAGAAACTACTTTCTACGAAACCCTACATTATACATGGTCCGATACAAACTTGGCCGGTCTTTGAAAGATATTTGATAGGTAGTATTAACCCTTAGTAGTAATTTATTTTTTCACTTGTGTTGATAATTAATATAAAATTTGTATTTATTTGCATTTCACCGACATAGTAAAGTTTTTTTTAGGGTAGTCAACGCGCATGTGAATCTTCTGGGGTTGCAGGCGTCCATAGGCTTTATAACTGCTTTCAATCAGGCGGGTCGTAGGCTTGTTTGCCAGCGTCGTGGTATAAAAAAAAGCTTTTTTTCCTTTATTCTTACATACATTGAACTCTTAAATATCAGCAATTTTTTATTAGATTCTCAATCAGGCTTTGCTCAGTGATAGTTAGTAGACTGAAAGTTGGTATGAGTAATTACAGTTAGTTGCATAACTGAACCAATGTGCATCACTTTGACATGCTTCTTTCATTATTTCAGAAGAGGCTCATTATTAAGTTACTATTTTATTATTAATTGGTAACAATGCTAATAAACTTACTGACCTATTATGTTATTGTAGATAAAAATAATCATTTTCTCTATGAGATAATATTTGGTACTAACTCAGTTTTGCACCGACATCGTTAAATGAAGATAAGTCTGATCAATTACGGAAAAAATAAAAACTTTCAGGTTATATTTGTTCGTCTCGGTGTCAGCTATGTATCCATATGAAAGGCCAATTTCGATTCATTGCATTCACAATCTTGATTTTTTTATTCATCCATGATTTTGAACCAAAAACCGTTAAACTACTTTTTTTTTATTTAACCCAATATTTATATTTTTCTTTTACACAACCAGGTAAGACAATTAGTTGAAATAGTACATTATATGCTCTTTAAAATGAGGTGTATGACTTTTATATCACTCACGTATTTTTATGGTTATCTCAGAATGAAGTCCGCTACAAAAATTAACTAACAAGAAATTTGTTCGGCCATTTGCCTTGACTTAGTTTTGCACTTGACTATACATCGCCAGTAAATAATTACAAAAATAAGCCTGATTTAAATGATTGATAACTAAAATAATGGTCGTAGAATTCCTTACTTTAAATGAGTTACTGAATTGGGAATGCCTAAGAAGAAATGAAATAATGGGAAAAATAAATTAGGTGAAATTTTACAGTTTTCGGTATGAAATTGAGAAAAATGTATAAGTCGGAAGAAAATAATTTGTGAAGCAGTTTTGTAGCGGTACCCAAGAATTAATATTTTACGTTTACAACTTTTATGTAAATGTGATTGTTATCAAATTATTTACATTTTACTAAGGTACTAATATTGACTCAGTTATGCAACTAACTGTATGTGTTTTAATTACGCCTACAAAGTGGTAAAACAATAAGTATCTGAAACCCATTGTTGGATAGGTCTTTCAAGAAGAATATGCCTTAAACAACTTTTGGATAAAACGAATACTTTCGTAAATAATAGCTTCGAAAGTTAAAATGCTCTTTGATTTTTGAACCGTGGGTCCAAAAAAATTGGGAAAATTCCTGGAAGTGAGGCCATTGAAATACTTATCACGTATTTTCAATAAAAACTATATGGAATAAAATCGGTTGGGCCGTTTTTGAGTTATGCTTATAGTAAAATAACGTAAGTGCCACAAAATATTTCTTTATAGACTACCTTTTGAATGGATGTATTGTAACAGGCCGGCAACTACGGATCCCTACACTGAGCATAGCCCGATATTCTCTTGGCCGGTTTATCTGCAATCCTTTGCAGTTTACTTCGCAATTTCTAGATTTGAGAAATTAGTATAAAGTATAACATTAAAGATTGTGTTTAATCTTAAAATAAAACGCATATTACATTACATTACATTCGTTTAGAACACGATATTCTTAAATAAATATGTTTAAATAAATTCGGTTCTTTGGAGTTTTTTATTATATTAATTATTAGTCTATTGTATTGCAGTACGAGTACTAGCAGATTTCCGCAACTCGACGACTAATGCCTATTTTGCGTGATGCATGCGTCTACTAAAACATAATAAATAATTTTAGTTTACTTAAATGACCAAATTTGTTTCCAGAGCAATGTGAGATTCATGATTTTTGTTTTTTTCTCCATTTTTATTTCATTTGTTTTTTACTTGTATTATAATCTAAATAAAATACACTTTTTATACGAACGTACATAAATATGCATACGAGTTACATTATCTTAAAAGATAAAACGTCTATACATTATTGATTCCGGGAAGACACGTTATATCCGAACCGCATGAACCCTCTGCAGTTATTTAGTCTTTAGGCACAGTAAGTCCGATATTATTGCTCACGGGCCAAACACAAGTATATGTAGTACAAGGGAAGCACGGAGCGACGAGCGACACAGCCTCCTCGTCTCAAAGCTAGCTCACGACTGCCAGCAACACCGTTTTCGAGCCAATAACGCACGAAATGTGGAATTATGATCAAGTTGTTTAAGAAAATTTAATCAATTTAAATATCCTACGTTGAGTTTGTAGTGTTCTGTAGTACATATTTGTTAGTTCAATAATATTTTAAATAGAATGAGCCGTTCAGTAGATATAAGCAAACTTAACCGTAAAACGACATTTCGTTACATTTACATAACCGAGAAACTATACGTTACACGAGTTATTCAAACGTTGACAATGTTGTACATGAAATGGTTAATAACATATATTTTTTTCAAAATTTTTGAATGACCCGTTATTGAGATATATCCCTTAGAAAGTAACAGTTTTCGGCCACAATCAGCGCCTAGCGCCTTAAGCACCTAAAATCTACAATGACAACATGTTCAATATTTTAGACATAAACCCTAATCAGTAACTTATTAAATATTTTTATAACAATCTTTTATAACCAACCGAATTCCTTTGACAATCGTCATTTACGCGTTTAGAAAACATCAACGAGTCCGAACTCTAGTGCATGTATTATCATAGTCACCTGCCGGGGCTAGCACCAGATCAGCTCGATGGTGCCATAACATTAAACTGTCATTCAACCATTTAAAATTAAACGTGTATACATAATTTTAGCTCAATCGGTTGAAGATATCTGCTTCAAAATAAGTTGCAAGATTGCACCCAAACTAACATAGTTACAACCTTACAACATACGAGTATCTATACAATGTACATACCTACTCCTAGTTACATATTGCAAGTTATGTAGGCAGGGCCGGATTAACCATCCCCAGGGCCCCTAGGCAATGCAATTCATGGGCCCCATTGTAAAAAATAATTTTCAGTCAATATTTTTTCTAATACCACGACGGTGGCAAACAAGCATACGGCTCTCCAGAGGATTCACATGCGCGTTGCCTACCCTAAAACTCAACTTTTATATTAACTCTATTTATCTCTTTTATCTTTCTTTTCTTTTATTTTACTCCTATATTAACTAATCTAACTTTTTAGGGTATAGTACTCAACATAGTGCTTTATGTTTCGTCATGTCCATCTGTCTGTTTGCGGTTTAGCTTAGCGCTTGAGGCTTGAGGGTTCAAAAAATAGGTAAAAATAAATTATGAATGCTTATTGAATCTTTTATGACTTAAGTATCGCAAAAATATATCACTTCTTATACGGCGTTTACGCTTGCATGTTCGTGCTCGCGTCAGTGCTTGTCGAATCATTCGCGTACGAGTGCCAACACGAACGTTCGTTCACATATTCGTCTCCCCGTACAACCCCCCCCCCCCCCCCCCCGAATCGAAACGAGCACGAATATGCGCGCAAAACCGAGACGCATGATATGTAAACAGTCCGCACGCTATTCGCCTCGTCACTCGCGCGTAAGTGTAATCGCAACATTAGTTAATAAAGTACTTTTAGGTGTGTGTATTTATGTATTGAGCAGGGTCTAAATTGCTCTTAGCCGATTTTTTGGATACAGAATCGTTCATAAAGAAAATCTACATAGGAATTGAAAAAATATTAAAAGTTCAGTCAGCTGGATAATTTTGTCGTGGCTCCTCAGAGCTTCTAGTTAACGTCTTAACGTTAAACGTCTCAGTCTTCTTTTTTTACCGACACTGTTTTGTGAGAGTGGTAAAACTTAACGCTGTCCCCACTAAAAAGGACTACTCTTGTCAAAATGTTTTCTGAAAAACCACTGCACATAAAAAATCGTAAGACGTAAAACACGTTACTTGTCCTCTAAAAACACTTCTGTAGTTTTTATGTATTTTTTGACCATTATTTATTTAACTGACGCTAGAAAAACCGAAAAAATCATCTGATTGTCGGTGATGAAAGAGAACGGCATAAAACGTGATTTATATTTGTATGGAACTTTCGAACTTAAAAATGCATTTTTCTTAGAAAAAAAGTGATCATAAAATGGGCCCAAAAGGGGTATATCGTTTAATTTTTTTACAAGCTTGATTAATTTAACAATAATTTCACCCTTGCTCACGGGGCCCCGCGTGATAGCCGATGGTTATTTTATTTTATTAATATTACCTATATACTGTAGGAAACATTTTCATTTTCCACTGTACACACGCGGGCCCTTAGCCGATAAATACAGATTTTCCAATTAATATTTAACTCCTTAAAACAATTTCATTTTCCACTGTTCACCCGCGGGACCCCTAGCCGACATTGGCATATACAAATTTCTCAATTAAATTTTCACTTTATTTCTGTGTACGCGGGGCCCCTGGTCGATGCGGGGCCCCTAGGCAGTTGCCTACTCTGCCTAAAGGCTAATCCGGTTCTGTGTAGGAGTATATTGCAACTTAAATAAAAAATGCAAAACGAGTGACTACCGAGTTTTAATATAGATTTAACCGTAAAATTTAGTCGATTGAAACTAAAACTAATTTAATTGTTAGTCGAAAATTCTCACAACTAATTTAGTTGCAACTAAATTAGTCGCAACTAAAAAAGTACTATTGATATTTTTAATCGATTGATTAGTTAACTAAAAAATTAATCGATTAATGCCCATCTCTGATATCGATGCGACTCTTTAAATCGTCATAAATTTTACGACCGTCGCTTAACCAAACCAACACGACTAGTTCAGGTTCATTTAAATTTTGCGTAACGACACATTTATTCTGAGGATTCCTAAATATTAAACTGAAGGGAGTTGCAAAATAATCTGACTTTATTTCTTTTACTAGTGTTCTTCGATAAAATCCTCATTCATTAAGATTTATATGCGGATGAGATCGGTATTTGATAAGGGGTATTTTTTTGTATACCTAATTTTATATATGATGATATCAAAATAAGGTTCGTCTTTTAAAAACAAGTGATAACACTTAAAATGCTGTTATATATATAAAAAACTCACAAAGTTTCTAATAAAATTTTCTTCAATGATCGAAGAAGCGAACGATGATTGATGACGAATTCAATTCAATTTATTTATGAATGTTCGAAGTAATAAGCACAAACATTACTGACATTACGATGTCTAGATTGACATACGTTTATTGAAGAAAGGATATTTATTTATGAAAACATTATAAATTGGTGCATTAATAGTAAACTTAAATATAAATAAAAACTAATCTTATATCAACAACCTACTAAAATATACTAAACTTACCAATCCCCGCGCGGCATGTTACCGTAGATGCTGGCAGCATTCCCTCTCTGTACCTATGGCAATACCAATACGTTGGGCTAGGAAGCTGCCAGCTCTAAGGTCACCGATGGAATCCACTAGCATCTTTGAAATCTCTTTGAAGAGGGCTTGGGCACTTGGACCCCATGGGCCGAGAGTCTCGACGCCGAAAGGAACAAAGTTATATTCGATGCCGAGGCCCCCATATTTATACTATTTTTAGTCTTTCAGCCGCCTCTGCAGCCGCGCCGGCCCTGGTGGAAGTTCCGTGGAGATGGGAGGGGGCTAGCGTGTCTACACATGTGGCGTCCCATACCAGCACCCGACCCATCTTCCACGGAACCAACGACATCCCATCCGGCCTCTTGCCGTCGTCCCTGAGAATGCCAGCCAGCTCCAGAAGAGCCGGAACATTAATGCTACCGAGAGGCCGACGTAGGATGTCAATACGTTTATTTACATAATAAGACAAGAATAGATAAATTCACTATACACACAGCTATGTAGTAGTATTTAGATCAGGTACCTACATGAAGATGTTTTCCTTCAATCTTACTTTGAACTGGATATCACACACGTTTCCCAATGGCTCCGTAACGTATGCTTTTAATTAATTTTATGGTTAATTTAACTGGTTTCGGCATAGCGGCTGGTGAATTAATATCGGCTTTATTTGAAAGCATAAATTTGTAATTTAATGATGTTTCTACTGGAATGTCGGTTTTGGCGGGAAGTGCTCATTTGATGTATTAATAAAGTCTATATACATACTTATAGTAAATAATTACAATAGAAATTAAACCTCGACAATAGATTCGGATGAAACTTGACACAACGGTAAATAACTGGAAAGGGACATAAAATACATTAATCTCTAAATAATTCCAATAGGGAAGTAAAATGAGGTATCAAATATTGTTTTCACCCGATGGTCTCATCGGAAGATCAGCGCTGACAACCGCCAGCATCATGCTGAAATGAGGCCATTTCGTGGCACTTTCTCGTATTATGTTTTCTTTCCTTCTGTATCTTTTATATGTATGTGTTTACGAATAAACTATTTCTATTCTATTCTAAATCAAAGTCTATATAGTACTTTTATAAGAGTAGTATTATGAGTACTAAGCAAATAGCTATAAAGGATGAAGATGGAAGTTGGAGGCGTAATAAGAATAGATCGCTAGAGGAGCTAGTTGCTATGCTGAATATAGACTAGATCAAAGCGACAACTGGAGAGGATGGAAGAAGATTAAGCTGTGAGAAAAGTATATGGGGCACCCGGATGAAAACCATCCATCAGGACGGCCTAGATACAGCTGGAGTGATGAAGCCTTAAAAAACCTGTAAATTGTTCACCATAGGAGTACTCGACTGGAGTGACGTGGCGCAGAACAGGACTGAGTGGCGTAGTCTTGTCACAGAGTCCAAGATCTGTTTTGGGTCATTGAAGTATTTAGGACTGAGCTGGAGAGAGGCCAAGACGGTTGCTCAAGATTGAAAGGCGTGGAGGGATCTTATGGAGGCCCTATGCATCTCCGGGGTGCCCTTAGGATCAACAACAACAACAACAAGCAGTGAAGTAAGTAATAGTACTGTACATAAGCAAAATAATGGAGCGAGGGGGATTCCAGAAATTTCACTACTTATGGGCAAAAGCTAGTATATTATGTAGCCTGTGTCCCTTCACGCCAACGCGACGTGTGGCAACATAATGTTGACTTTTGTCTTCAATTTTTCCACATGCACGATTTCACTCGTTGGAATTAGTTCGCCGTTGCCTCGCGAGACTTAAAACTTTCGAAAAAAAACCGGCCAAGTGCGAGTCGGACTCGCGCACCGAGGGTTCCGTACAAACCTATAACAAGCAAAAGTTGTAGTATGTTTATTACTAATTTCAATTTAATACCTCTACGCGTTTACGAGGAAAAAGGTAGTAAATTTAAAATTAAAAAAAATATTTTTTGTATGATTTTACTAAAAATGTCTACTTTTCGTTTTTCCTTTGTCTGTGCTACAAACTCAAACTCAAACTCAAACATTTATTCAGTAAGTAGGCCACAAGGGCACTTTTACACGTCAAAGTAAAAGAGAGAGAAAAAAAAATCAAACTACACCGGTTCTAACCCTACACCTCTGACCCGAGAAGAATTATGTCCGGCAAGAAACTCGGCGGGACTTATTTTTTCAAAACAACAGTACATCAAAACTAAACAATACATATAAGTGCGTTGTTCTATAAGAAAACATATCAAACCAAGGTTAGATTAACCAACAATAGGTTATAGTTTAAGAAAAATCCCAAAGAAAAAAGATGAGTCCAAATCTGACTATTGAAAATGAATTACATACAAGTTTGATATACTTTCTTAGCTGAACTGTGTCTTCTACATAAATTTCCAAATTATAATAATCCGTCATCAACAGTTAGAAACAAATTTTGAATTTAAATAATAATAAAAAAGTACTTAAGTGATTCTAGTATAAATACAATAAACATACTATTTCTAAATTATACTTAGAGATGTATAAGGTCTCCAAGTGTCTTGATCTATATATTCTATATGATAAAAAAATATGGATAATCAAGCACCGAATGTTGTGTCTAAAGCCAATTAAACTAAAATTAAATATGATTAATAAAAAGTTACGTAAATGTGTTGCCCCAGTTAGCCTAAACAGACCGGTCTCCACAAACAGCACCCGTTCACGAGTATGACGCATATCTCAGCCATCATGAAGTTTCTCCGTTCCAAGTTTCAAGTTTCTGAGTTTACGGGGAGTACCCTTTAGGTTTTGTATTTCTTGCGAGTACTCAGTTTCAAAATATGCGACTTCAATTGCTATTTATTTTGATTGCGTTGACATCAAAATTTGATTTTGCTACATCTGAAAGGTCCTATAGCCCTGAGTATTTGACATTAATTTCAATTTAATACCTTCACGCGTTTACGAGGAAAAAGGTAGTAAAATTAAAATTTAAAAAAATATTTATTGTATGATTTTACTAAAAATGTCTACTTTTCGTAATTTTTCCTTTGTCTGTGCTATATAAATAAATAAATAAATATTATGGGACAATCTTACACCAAACCAAAGTTATCGACATAGCTCAAAGAATTAGCAAGCTGAAGTGGCAGTGGGCCGGCCATATCTCGCGAAGAACCGACAACCGCTGGGGTAAACGTGTTCTTGAGTGGAGACCGCGACTCGGCAAACGTAGTGTAGGACGCCCTCTGGCAAGGTGGGATGACGATCTGCGAAAGACTGCAGGCAGATGCTGGATGCGGCAAGCTGAAGACAGGGCGCTATGGCGCTCATTGGGGGAGGCCTATGTCCAGCAGTGGACTAAAATAGGCTGATGATGATGATGATGATGATGATGAATCTTACACAAATCAACCTAGTCCCACGGTAAGCTCAATAAGGCTTGTGTTGTGGGTACTAGGCGACGATATATATAATAGATAGATATAGATAAATACTTAAATACATAGAAAACATCCATAACTCAGGTACAAATATCCGTGATAAACACACAAATAAATGCCCTGACCAGGATTCGAACCCGGGACCTCCTGCTTCATAGGTAGGGTCACTACCAACTAGGCTAGGAGGCCGTTAAGTATATGAAGTTTCCTCATGCCAAGTTTCAAGTTTCTGACTTTACGGGAAGTACCCTTTAGGTTTTGAGTTTCTTGCGAGTACTCAGTTTCTAAATATGCGACTTAAATTGCTATTTCTTGTGATTGCGTTGACACAAAAGTTTGGTTTTGCTACATCTGAAAGGTCCTATAGCCTTAAGTATTTGACATGAATTTCAATGTAATATCTCCACGCGTTTATGAGAAAAAAGGTAGTAGGTTTAAAATTTTAAAAAATATTTTTTTGTATGATTTTACTAAAAATGTCTACTTTTTGTAATTTTTCCATTATCTACGCTATATGACGTTGCTTCGTGCCAAATTTAAAGTTTCTGAGTTCACGGGAAGTACCCCGTAGGTTTTGCGAGTGTCGAAAAACTGTAAAATTTGCAGCATAAACGACTGTATCTTTTGATTGCGATGGCTTTTAAGTTTGATTTTTTCACAACTCCAAGGGACAATAGCCCTGAGTATTTGACATGAATTTAAATTTAATACCTCCACGCGTTTACGAGGAAAAAGGTAGTAAGTTTAAAATTAAAAAAAAAATATATTGTATGATTTTACTAAAAATGTCTACTTTTCGTAATTTTTCCTCTGTCTGTGCTATATGAAGTTTATTCATACCAAGTTTCAAGTTTCTGAGTTTACGGGAAGTACCCTTTAGGTTTTGAGTTTCTTGCGAGTACTTTGTTTCTAAATATGCGACTTAAATTGCAATTTCTTTTGATTGCGTTGACATAAAAGTTTGGCTTTGCTACATCTGAAGGTCCTATAGCCTTGAGTATTTGACATGAATTTCAATTTAATACCTTTACGCGTTTACGAGGAAAAAGGTAGTAAGTTTAAAATTTAAAAAAAAATATTTATTGTATGATTTTACTAAAAATGTCTACTTTTCGTAATTTTTCCTTTGTCTGTGCTATATGAAGTTTCTTCATACCAAGTTTCGAGTTTCTGAGTTTACGGGAAGCACCCTTTAGGTTTTGAGTTTCTTGCGAGTACTTTGTTTCTAAATTTGCGACTTAAATTGCAATTTCTTTTGATTGCGTTGACATTAAAGTTTGGTTTTGCTACATCTGAAAGTTCCTATAGCCTGGAGTATTTGACATGAATTTAAATTTAATACCTCCACGCGTTTACGAGGAAAAAGGTAGTAAGTTTAAAATTTAAAAAAATGTTTTTTTGTATGATTTTACTAAAAATGTCTACTTTTTGTAATTTTTCCGTTGTCTATGCTATATTACGTTGCTTCGTGCTAAATTTCAAGTTTCTGAGTTTACGGGAAGTACCCCGTAGGTTTTGCGAGTGCCGAAAAACTGTAAAATTTGCAGCATAAACGACTGTATCCTTTGATTGCGTTAGCTTTTAAGTTTGATTTTTTCACAGCTCCAAGGGACAATAGACCTGAGTATTTGGTATAAATTTCAGCTTGATATCTCTACACGTTCCTGAGAAAAATGGTCTTGACAGACAGACAGACAGACAGACAGACAGACAGACAGACAGACAGACAGACAGACAGACAGAAAGACAAACAGACGGACAACAAAGTGATCCTATAAGGGTTCCGTTTTTTCCTTTCGAGGTACGGAACCCTAAAAAAAGAACTTAAAATTGTATTTACTTGGAAATGTTTGGGACTTCGTCTGTGTCAATCCACCCTTAAATATTAAAATTGCAATAAGTGTAAAAATAGTATAATTGGATCTCGAGAATTGGTTCAAAACTTTAAAAGAGCCTTACCCAGGCCACATAGTTTCTCGGCTCTTATATATGAAATATTCATTTGATATTTACCTACTAATCGCTTTCTGGAGAAAGATGCCGAGGAAACTACGGCTTTGTTGGTTACAAGGGCTGCTATTTATATATCCGGAAACCGGGATTACAATCTTCTTAAATAGCATATTTGACCTCCATGGTAAAATTTGAACTTTTTTAAGTACTGGCCGGTATATTTTTTCTTTCTTATTAACGCTCGTGTTTTGTTTTTGACGGGTTTTAAATGTCATCTCGCAGCAAGAATGGAACTCACTCGTGAAAATATTCGTGCTATGATTTATTATGATTTTCGGCGTGGTTTAACGCAACAACAGTGCATAGATCAACTAACTTCAACTTTTGGTGATGAAGCCCCATCTAAAACTACTGTGTATCACTGGTTTAGTGAGTTCAATCGTGGACGTAGTATGCTTACGGACGAAGTTAAGGCAGGTCGCCCGAAATCGGTCGTTGTACAACAAAATATCGAGGCTGTGCGAAAACTTATTATGGACGACCGACATGTTACGTACCGCGAGATAGAGGCGACTCTGGGTATTTCTATGACCAGCATTAATAGCATATTACATAATTATTTGGCTGTAAAAAAAATTTGTTCGCGTTGGATACCCCACAACTTAACAAAAGAGCAAAAAGATGCTCGCGTCGAATGGTGCAATAAAATGTTAAAAAAATATAACCGTGGTGACTCAAAAGCCGTTTATAACATCTATACAGGTGACGAATCCTGGATCTATGCATACGATCCCGAAACGAAGCAACAATCAACGGTATGGGTGTTTCAAAATGAGCCGAACCCTACGAAAGTTACTCGTGCAAAAAGTACATTGAAACAAATGGTGGCCTGCTTCTTCGGTATTAATGGCCATGTAGCTACAGTGCCACTAGAAAACCGTAGAACGGTTAATTTAGAGTGGTACACGACCATTTGCTTACCGGAAGTATTTGAACAAATTCGTAAAACTAACCAGCGACGAAGAATCATTCTTCATCATGACAATGCCAGCTGTCATACGTCACGCGAAACAACTCTATTTTTGGAGGGTCAAAATGTGGAATTAACGGGTCATCCGCCGTACAGCCCTGACTTGGCACCCAACGATTTTTATTTATTTCCAAATATAAAGAATAAATTACGCGGTCAACGATTTTCGACCGCTGAAGATGCTGTCGACGCATTCAAACAACACGTTATGGAGGTACCTCAGGCGGAGTGGCAGAAGTGCTTTAAAAATTGGTTCACGCGAATGCAAAAGTGCATAGATCATCAAGGGGAATACTTTGAAAAACAATAAAACCATTTTCAGCCGTGTACGTTTGTTTGTTTTTTTGTTTCCGGATATATAAGTAGCAACCGCGACTGATGATATATCTAGACGTAGAACTTCAAACAAACCGTCAGCGTGAAACTGGGAAACAACTCGATATACGCATGCTCACTACGCTGCCAATCAAACGCGTCAAAATATTAGTCGTACCTAGGTCGAAAATAAGACAATACTAGAGATATTCTCGATAACGTTCTCCGTTTACTATGGAAAATATTCTTAAGTCAGAACGTTTCCTATACAAAACGGGAAACGTTATCGAGAGTTCTCCAGGGCGGAACAATTCTAAATACGACAGACGTATACAGACGGTACCTTCTTCTTTCTGAAGGAGAGGCCATTAATAAAAAATAAAAAAGTATATGTAAAATAGAATGTTTATTATTATACCAATTACAAATGAACGAATCCTAACAGTAAGATATATGCGGTAATAATTTTCATATTATTTATTTTATTTTATGTAGGTAGTATGTATTTATAGTATGTATGTATGTATAGTATATATTTTGTATTTATGTAAGAAGTTTATTTATATTTATGTATGATACCGAACTGAGTATCTACCTAATTAGATCATAAATTATAATATTTACAACTCATCTTACCGTATCGTACAGTACCTAAGTCTGCCTAGCATTTCCAACTTTCTCTCTCAATTGCTCAAAGGTTAACTGGAAGAAATCCCTTAAAGGGATAAATTCGCCTTTGTACGTTTATGTTGTGTTATATGTCTTTCGTTGTGTTTTCTTGTACAATAAAGTGTTTTACTACTACTACTACAAATGTCAAAATAATAATAATAAATTGAATTAAACTTATTAATATCTAAAAATGTAAACAATATTTTCAAATGTAAAAACAATAATAAATGGCTGTTCTGATTCTGGTACAGTACGGTTAATACGGCCACACAGTGGTGAACATTATGTACGTACAGTCGCCATCAGATATATCGGAGCGGCCAAGGTGGTCTCAAATATCAGAACAACGCAGATTCTCAATGCAATACAGTGCATGTTCAGATATTTTGAGTACCTTGGCCGCTCCGATATATATGATGGCGACTATACTACGAGTATTTACCCTGTGATGTAAAGAGAATCCGACCCCAGACGAAGTTGCACCCCCAAGCATAACCTTTGTCGGCTGATTGCCTTGTTCTCCGGAGAGGAGATTTGAATTTATCATTAGACTGACGGTTCGATGTTGAAATATTCAATGGATTGTGATATTCTGGCTTTACTTGTTAGGGAGTTTGCACGAGCCCAAAATAATTCTGAACTTGGAGTTCGTATCACTGTGCGATCACTTGCTTACGAATACAGTAAGTGATATTATAAGTTGATTTATAACAAACTAGAGCATAACATGTTGTGAACCGTGCAATTTTTTTGCCACTTAAGATTTTGTCAGTGTATTATGTCACGTTGTCGAAGTGACAGAAGATTTTGTCGTAGATTTTTTGCGCCATGTAGTAAACAACGCACATACCATTATTTTTGATTATATAGATACTATTTTTTTCTTTAAAATATATCGATTCCTGCACGGCGTTTTAGTGTGGTTGTTGTAAAAAATCAAGATCTCTCTATTATTTTTAAAGCGTTTAAGCTTAAGAGTTCAATTAACAACTTTTATTTCTCTAGTTTAAGCTTAAATAACCTTATAATTGTTGTGTCTGCGCTTTGAATAAATAATTAATTAATAAATTAATTCATTAAGAAATAAATATCAAATGTTTTTTTGTTAAAATATATGGTAATTACCTTTAATGGAATATAAGTATTTTATTACAGCGTATTCCTTTTGTTATCTGACGACCGATGAATTATTACTCCGTAATTTCCCCAACAACCGAGAACTACAGAAAAACATTTAAACTCGTTCATCAGCAAATAATTAAACCGAAATGAAAAGAGTCCCCAGCTTTTGTCCAGAAAATAAATAACTTGTGAAAACGACGTAAGTTCAATAGATTTAATAAACATGTCTGACTTTTTGGCCTTAAAGTTACTTTTGGCCTGCAATTTCCGCTGTAATTTAACGGAAAAGGATTTTAAGGATAATTTAACCTTTAATAGCTTTAAATAAAACTAAGGTTAAACTTATGTATACTGTAAAAAGTAATAAAAGAAGACTTCTTGAGTAATACTAATAATAGGATGTGGTGTAAGTAGGATGATAATCCAAATATTAATACGAGTATAAAGGCGTTGATTGTCTAGATTTTACTTATGAAACAATAAACGTGACTACAGAACGCATGTTTGTTTCTCACATTTTATAAAAAGCACACACTCTCTCACATTTTAGAAGACCTCCATTCTTTTTGAAAGACCTATATAATAATACCCCACACGATAGCGTTGGAGTGAAATAAAATTCACCCCCACTTCATGTGTAGGGGAGGTACCCTAATAAATTTATATTTCAAATTTTTATTCTACTACTTTATTGGCGTAAAACATACACATATCACACCAAATTTTAGCTTGCTGGTACTAACCATCACTGAGCTAAGCCGCGGACAGACGGACATTGCGAAACTATAAGGGTTACTACGGCTACTACGGAACCCTAAAAAAAGCTTATCAAGTACAACGCAACTAAGCCTATATACTAATTAAACTTCTATAAACTGAGGTACTAAACTTCCGCAAAAGCCTGTAAGTTAAGCCCATAATAAAGAGCTTCAGGAAGGAAAAAGCTGTAAGCTCGGAATTAGTGTCCTTACGGAAAAGTTACGATATTGGTCTTATCTCCCCGGGCAATTTCAGCCAACTTCTCAAATAGTTAAATTTAATGCCCCGAATTAAGGTGACGTAATTAAAAGTGGGGATGAAATATTGGGGATAAAATATAGGGGATTAAAAGACTAAGATGTTCTCTTTATTATGCGTATGCAAATTATAGAAGGAGCATTCAGTATAAGACTTAGTTACGTTACTAAAAAACGTCAACAAAAGTCAACTGTCAATATAGTCTCCTCAAATATAAAATCCATATTTGTTTATTTTTAAGGATAAAAGCTACAAATTTTTAGCTGTGTAACCTTTTAAAATAATATAAATTCACGTGAAAAGTAATACACATCTACTTATCCAAAGAAACAGTAAAAATCCCAACAAAGAATTAGATCTGTCATCGGTCTGTTCATTTCAATGGGCTTGCCGGATACTGTGTAAACAACGTTGAATAGCTTTAAATATCAGCGGCCGACAGCACCTTCTAGTTGCTACCACGCTGACTACTTACCGCCCGCCCTGCAGACTGGAAATGTCATAAAATCGGAAGTCAGCAGCAGAGACTGTGCCCCAAATCTGACAGTGTCAAGTTTGTCAACACATTTTGTAAACTATGAGTTACTTTTGTGATTCCCGTTTTAATTCTTAAGTTATTTTACTATTTTAATGCGTGTTCCTCCTTGAGTGTTTTGTAGGTAACTTTTTATTTTTCTAGTTAATGTATGCTAGTTTTTAAGTTTGTATTTTATATTTTTAGTGTTTATGCGTTCGCTACCTTGCCTGAATCAATCGGAGCTGCTGTATTGCCCTATTTGCGGAGACGGTAAACAGTACAAAGGTCGGCGCGGTCTTGCTATACACACGGCATACCGTCATGGAACGCGTGTGGCTATCGACCCGGTTCCTAGCGCCTCTCAACCTGCACCGTTTTCTAGCGCAGGAGGCTTTACAGCACAATCTACACCACCAACCGAAATACCGCTTGCGGACAGGCTAGGGTTGTTGAAGGCTAGCACCCCTATTATAAAAAGAATACCGCGTGGTGCGCGCATCACTGTCGCACGTTGCCTCACCGAATGCATAGCCAAGGTCGTCGCGGATAATTCTGTTAAATCATGGGAGCGCCTTCTCACGTTTTCATTCACGGTTTTACACGCAGATAAATCAAAAAAAGCGTCGCTTACCGCCCAAATTAAAAACAACACATTATCTTTCTCCGACCTACCAGTAATCCCACAAAATTCTGATAATAATACGCACTTACCACATAACTCACTTCATATCAAGATAAAATCTATCGAAAATAAACTGTCAGAGGGAAACGTGAGTGGAGCCGCTCGGCTTTTATTTTCTAGCGACGACTTGGCTGCACATTCAGCCGAGACCTTCACAGCTTTACAGGGAAAACACCCAGTCCCTTCCGCCGCTTCGAGACTGCCAAGCCCTCCCACCCCCAACGATCCCTGTGTCACTGTATCTGAAGATGCGGTGGCCATTGCTTCGTTCGCCAACGGATCCGCCGGCGGAATAGATGGACTGTCCCCTCAACATTTTAAAGACTTGACCTCAATGTCACTTGGTGAGACGCGGTCAGCCCTAATAAGAGAGTTCACGGCCCTTATGAACATGATGCTTTCGGGACGCGTGCACTCCGATATCGTTCCACTTCTATATGGTGCCAACTTAGTGGCCCTTGCCAAAAAGGATGGCGGTATACGCCCAATAGCTGTCGGGTGCACCCTTAGACGGTTGGCATCGAAGCTCTCGTGCTGGAAGTTCAGTGAAAAATTAAGAAATATGTTTAAGCCCCGACAGCTAGGATTTGGCGTTAAAGGCGGCTGTGAGGCAGCGGTGCACGCTGCGCGCACATTTCTGAGTCGTGCGGACTACGAAGTTTTCGTGAAAATTGATGTCAAAAATGCGTTCATTTCGGTCGATCGTGGTGCTATGTTAGCAGAAGTAAAAAAAAACATGCCAGAACTTTACAATTACCTATGGCAATGCTACGGAGCACCTTCAAAATTATTTTTTGGTAATAAAACTATGTTATCAAGTATGGGCTGTCAACAGGGAGACCCGCTTGGGCCCGCAATTTTCGGCTTAGTCATTCATCCAATAATCACCAGCCTAAATTCAAAATTCAATCTGTGGTACCTAGACGACGGATCCCTGGGCGGAGATGCCGTTACTGTTCTACAAGACGTACAGTCTATTATGGATAAATTTTCGGAAATTGGGATATCGTTAAATTTTACTAAATGAAAAATATTTATACCCGACCATATTCCACTAGATAAAAAAGCAGACATTTTAACAAATTTTAATGCTGTTTTACCAAATATTTCTGTTCATTCCAAATCATCCCTCACCCTTTTAGGCTCACCAATCTTCCATGAATCAGTCACACCTGTTATCAATTGCAAACTTAATTTATTGAATGATACATCAGATCTTTTATTTAAAATTAACCCCCACATGGCGCTTTTCATTATCCGTTTTTGTTTATTTACACCCAAATTTATGTATTTACTCCGCAGTTGCCCTATTTGGAAATTCCCGTCTATCCTGTCTTCAATCGACTCCTGCCTTCAGTTTACCATGTCTAAAACTCTAAACATTAATTTCGATTCTAGGTCATGGACCCAAGCGGTTCTCCCAGTAAGACTCGGTGGATTGGGTGTTCGCACTTCGGTCAGTTCGGCTTTGCCTGCGTTCCTGGCCTCTGCATACGGCTCGCTGTCTCTCGTCGGTATTATTTTAAACCAACCTCAGATACTCGACGATAAGATAGCGAACCTGAAAGAGGCCAGGGAAGCCTGGTGCGAGTCGTGCCCGGGTGTGGACATCCCTGTCAATCGACATATCCAGCGAGCTTGGGACTCCCCCCGCCTACAAGCAGCCCATACTCTATTAATACAAGATAGTCCGGACGATTCAGAACGTGCCCGCATTCTGGCCGTGACAGCGCCCGAGTCGGGCCAATTGGCTTAATGCACTCCCGTCCAGACAAATAGGCATCGTTTTGGACCCAGGTTGAGAATAGCAATTTGCTTAAGACTTGGGTCCACAATGTGTGTCTCTCACACATGCGCCTGTGGCAGAAGTGTGGATCAGCTGGGTAGGCATGGCCTTTCATGCGTCAAAAGTGCCGGCCGCCTACATCGCCACGGCACTATTAACGATTTGGTCCGTCGCTCGCTTGCCACCGTCTCTGTGCCAGCGATTCTGGAACCCGCAGGGATGGCGAGAGACGACGGCAAGCGTCCCGATGGAGCCACTTTAGTGCCGTGGAGACTAGGTAGGACCCTGGTGTGGGACGCAACGTGTGTCGACACATTCGCACAGTCCCACATCCAGGCAACCCGCGCGCAGGCTGGTGCTGCGGCCGACCGGGCCCAGGTTCTCAAGCGCCGCAAGTACTCGTCGTTATTAAAGGACTACGAGTTTGCGGCGCTCGCAGTTGAGACACTGGGTCCCTGGTCGACTGACATGAAGGCGTTCGTGAGGGCACTGTCAGCTCGGCTGGTTGACACTACAGGGGACCCCAGGGCTGGCGCGTACTTCTCTCAACGTATCGCCTTGACGGTACAGAGAGGAAACGCAGCCAGCATAATGGGGTCCATGCCGCAGGCTGACCTGTTGGACGGGGTTTTCTTTTTATAAATGGGGGGTTTTTTTATAAGAAAATTTTAGATTTATATTTATTTTTAGTAGTTTTAATTTTTGTTTTAGTTTTATATTTAAGTAGTTAAGTTTTTAGTGTTAGTTTTGTGCAATAAAGGGATTCATTTTGGTAAAAAAAAAAAAAAAGTTAAATGTTAATAGCTTTGATAAAGTCAGCAGACTTAGTCACATCATTATATTTGATGTACGAGCCAGGATAGAAAACCGCAAGTTAAAAAAGTACATAGGTATATTTAGAAGTTTAATTATTTTCATTCTCCTAGCGTTTGTCGCGAACTTAGCCACGGCTCAATTAAGCCTGGGTTCCACTGGGCAACCTAAATTAATTTTAATTATTTTGAATTGCAATAAACTTACAATAAACAAAACACATAATGTTCAAAAATATCATAACGTGTAAAAAAGGCGTTAATGATTAAAAACCGTACACTAAAAACACCAATTCAAATTAACACGCAATTAAGTTTCGTTGAAAATAATAACACCGTGTGGGTGGATCCATGAACTAGTCATTAATACAGCAATTAAAGGCCAAATTTAAGTGTACGTTATATTTAGTCTTAACTACGTGTGTGGTCAGTTAATAAGCGTCACTTGACTTATATAAGAAGTAAAATTAAGGAAAAATCAAAAAACAGTTGCGTCAAATATAATTTTTTACGCTACATTTCTCTAATCATATGATCAATAAAGTAACGTAATGCCAGTCTTTTTAAATAGAATAAATTAATATTATGAATGTATTATGGTTTTTGCATTCTAAAAATAGAACATAGGTACGGGATAAATTGATAGGGAAAATCAAAGAAAATGAAACCATGGAATATAAGAGTAATATCAGATATTAATTGGGCGATAACAAGGATGAATCAAGATAAATTAATTAGAGGAAAAAAAGGTAATGGAACACTTCAACATCTCTACTAATATTGTAAACGCGAAAACTCTGTCTGTGTTAGTACACCCTTTTAGCGCTAAAACCGCTGAAATACTTAGATTAATTTAGGTATGATATCGATAGTTTTTGAAAGAAAACATGAGAAAACTGGACGTAAATAATTCCAACAAGGCCTACTTTTCCCTCTAGGTAAGTCAAATGGTGGGAAGTCAGCCATATCTTGGTATTATGTTGCCAAGCGTTGCAAAAGCGTGAGACTAATGCTAGGAAGATTTTGCAATGTATTTTCTTAAAGGAAGAAAGAAGAAGGAAACAACAATATAATTAAAGTCATACAAGAAAATTTAAGATTTGAAATCGCAATTAAGCAATTTCTCAAGGGAACCGACGTAATTAACAAAAGACGACAAAAACAAGCGTAGCAACCAAAACCATGACCAAAAAGCCAACCAATAAAACACCGTGCCTAATCAATTCTACTGAGGCCACAAAAGTTCCTCTAAAACCAACTTAAAACTGCCATTCAACAAATTACAATTTTAATAATCCCGGCCCAATCCCCATTTGGCAAAGTTGAAATTGAAACGCCGTGTAAGGTAAAATAAGTTGGTCCCCGGCATTATAAAGTTTGTTTTCAGCGAATGAAACACGACGGGATTCTGTTCTATCGGGTTTGTTAGAATCGTTCATTCGTTCGTTCATTCAATTGAATGGATGACCGACGGACCGGATGGGTGAGACCTCACCTGAACTAATCCGTATTATAGAGGTCGGCGGTTTGTGGTAAACGTTCTTTCAGGCCATTGGTCAAGAGAAATACGTCATTGTATCAGTTTTGATATTATAAGTTGATTTCTTGGTGTGAAATTGGTCAAGCAATTAAAAAAGTTGCGCTGAAAATAAAGTTTATACCAAAAAAATATTTAAAGCCAATAAAGGGTTTCGTTATTTTACCATTTAAATTAACAGATTGAAATGTATGGTCCGCTTGGCCACCTAATCCTAGGAATTAGCACAGACACTAGTTAGGGTTCCGTAGCCTTCATGTCCGTCTGTCCGTCCGTCCGTCCGTATGTCACAGGCGTTTTACTCGGAAACTATAAGATGTATCGTAATAAAATTAATACATAAGTTGTATTTTGTATGCCGCTATTTAGTTATGTAGTTAAATTCCAGAAAAAAATATTTTTGGGGGGGGGGCGCTCCATACATGTAACTAAATTTAAAAAAAAAACTTTTTTTATCAAATATCAACATGTTGCACATTAATAAATAACATTGAGGTTTTTTTAAACATTTTGTGATTGAGTGAGTATTTTCAGAAATAATCGCCTTGAAAGTCGGAAAAATAGCGTCCCCCCCTGTAACTTTTGAACCGTAACTCCAAAAAATTTGAGAAGATGCGCGTTATCATATAATTTCTACGAAAATTGTTTTGAACATTATCGGTCGAGCCATTTTTGAGTTATTTCCAAAAAACTTCTTCCATATACATGAGATACGACCTTTTGGCATTAGTTTGGTTCTTATTCCATTGAAGCTACGGAACCCTCCATTATGCGTGGTCTGACATGCACTTGGCCGGTTTCTTAACGTGAAGCAATGCATTTCGGCATCCCGCCTAGCCGGGGAACTAGGACGGGTATATTGAACTCTTGGGCAAGGACCGACACTACCCAATAAACTGTCCACGGTCCGTTGGTGACGGTGGCACGGGATTGCCGAAGCATTCCACCGCAAATATCGCCTGCTACGGCGGAAGAAACACCTTCACTGGGGCCAAAGCCCCCGGAGCCGGACTCCCCTCTCCCAAATATCACGTGTAAAGGTACCTCCACACGCTGGTACCTCGGGACAACCTCCGCGCTAGGAGCGAGATGTAAAAAATATTTATTCCCCCCTTTATTACCCTTGCACAAGATTGCCACCATATCAGCCCCTAATGATGAATTCCGGGATAACACGATGCTAAAGGCCGCATACCAATGCACCGCCGGAGAGTTCACCCTCCCACCTTTCACCTATGGTCGCGCACTGTGCGGTTTCAGAGGAATTTGCTTCCGCAAATATTCCGGCTGTGGAATTAGCCCTGCTGAGATTTGCTCCAACAACTACTGTATGAGGTTCTTTAAAAAAAGAGTGCACAGGTTTTTAAAGCGCATGTCCATCAGCAAGGCTGTATGCTTGTTTGCCATCGAAGTGGTATTAGAAAAATGTTCTGAAAAGTGTGCCGACTTCATATTTAAGGATATAGTATAAGATAATGCGAGTGATATTTCTTATATATCTGTGACTGCATCAATTCCAACACACATTAAAACAGCAACAAGAATTTATTTTGTTTGTACAGTCAACGCAAAAATATGTATACAATTATGAACCTAATTAAAATAGAGTAAGGTGCAATCCATACTAATATTATAAATGGGAAAGTGTAGGTATGTGTGTGTTTGTTTGTTTGTTTGTCCGTCTTTCACGGCAAAACGGGGCGACGAATTGACGTGATTTTTTAAGTGGAGATAGTTGAAGGGATGGAGAGCGACATAGGCTACTTTTTGTCTCTTTCTAACCCCTCACTTCCCTAAAATGGGGGGTGGAAGTTAGTATGGTTTGTTACCCCGAATTTAACGCGAGCAAAGCCGCGGGCAAAAGCTAGTAGTGTATAAATATTTATGGCGGTGTACGGTTTTTGCAACAGACAGTAGATTCCGCTCCACTCGTGGTACCTTTTCATGCCTCGCGTGCTGTAATGAATAGAATTAATGACGTCATTAACGCATTGTGAGGGTATACTTACGCCAGTCTGCTCTCGATCTGCAAAAAAAGAAATGAGATTACTTAGACTTAAAGTAAAGGACCTGTATTTGTACAATATCTCAAAGAACTCAAAGAGGACCCAGTGTGTTGACGATGAGCGACCCTCTTGTTCCTTTAGCCGTCAACACAGTGAATCCTCCTTTTTGTAAAGGGTCGGCAACGAGCATGTGACACCTGTGGAGTTGCAGGCGTGCTAAGGTAGCTGCTTACCATCAGGGGGCCGTATACTTGTTTGCCACTGTCGTGGTATAAAAAAAACGAACCTGCATCTAGTTCGGTTTTTATAGCGAAATTTACGATAAATAAAATAATTATTTTAGTTAAATATACAGACACGCATAGCGGCCTAACACCTGTTTTTGCACCGGGACTTTAAATACCGGATAATATAACGAACTGATTTCATGAAGAATAAGTTCATTTAGTTGCTTTTCTAAATAATGTCAGTTCCGTTTGAAACAAAACTGGCCACGTAAAAAAATCCAGCTCAAAACACCACGAACAGCTCACGTCAAAAATTCTAGGATCCTCGAGTTTCGCTTGGCGATCTCAAAGCTCAACGCTGCTCTTAATTACACACACTTTTGACGGCGAAAAGTTGCTAGACAACGGCTAAAACTTGCTAAAAAGTTTCTTAGTGTGAATGTTGGATGGCAGATGGCTTAAAATGAGCTTACATTAGCAACTACGAGTATATTGCGAAAAAAACATTAACTGCTTAGAAAGCCCTGCTTATTATGACAAAAACGGTAAAAAGTAGCTATTTAGCTTAATGTATATTATGCATTTTAGCTGAACTTGCTAAAATGAATAATGTACATCGTTTCTGACATTGAAGGACGGTTTCAAAAAATGATAAAATTAGCAACCATAATCATAATCATAATCGTTATTTGCATAATCTTTATGCTGAGATGCTGTTGTGTTGTTTCTATTTACAGCCCACTCATAATGAAGAAAATTTTCTTGACAAAAGTGTAATAACCTCGCTGAATTGTATGGAAAAAGTTTCGCCTTGACAAATGCTAAAATTAGCAAGTGTCGACATTTTACTTGAGTTGGTATTCCCCGGTTAGGAACCGCAAACCTCAATGCTGTCTCCTAATTACACACTCTTGGCCATGGTTTGAGGTCCTGCAGTGTAACACACCCAGCTTAATGTACCCTAACATCGAGTTGGCGTGTTGTGCATACAGGGTGGAATGTTTATTTGACACCCCATTTAATTAAATTTTAATTGAATGGGATATGTAACTTTGCATGTTACGAATGTATACTATTATATTATCATAAGATACTATCGGGGTACGTCAGAAGCGACACGTTTTGGTTACAAGAGTGAATGTAGGTCGAGTAAGTTCACAGAAAGTGGTTGGGCATTTACATTACAGAGTTACATTGCCTTTAACAAAAAAAGTATTTTAATTATTCTACTTAGGATCACGAGGACTATACAGAATTCATGCTTACTTGTTTGATCATGTAAACAAACACTTCTCAAAGAAATATCACACTTTTCTCTGGGATTATAACACTTAAAATCCATACTAATATTATAAATGGGAAAGTGTATGTGTGTGTTTGTTTGTTTGTCCGTCTTTCACGGCAAAACGGGGCGACGAATTGACGTGATTTTTTAAGTGGAGATAGTTGAAGGGATGGAGAGTGACATAGGCTACTTTTTGTCTCTTTCTAACCCCTCACTTCCCTAAAATGGGGGGTGGAAGTTTGTATGAAGAATTTAACGCGAGCGAAGCTGCGGGAAAAAGCTAGTATTCTAATATACTTAAAATATTGAGAATCATAAAATATTGAGAATCATATCGACCCCGTATGGTCGAGGGGTTACATTGACGGCCGCGAGTGCTGAAGTTACCAGTTCGACTGCTATTGGGGAACATGAATTGCTTTATTAATCTTCAGCATAATGTAACGTCTAAACTAAAATAGATTGAAAATGGGTCACCTTATATTATACCTATAGAATTTTTAGGGTAAAAGTTGGAAAAAGATAAAATATCATATTTCATTGTAAGCAAATTCGTAGAGCCTTACATCTTATACCAAGTTAAATCGGGTCGAGTTAAAGGAACAATATCTTATGTCGCATAAACTGTCATGGCGTAACTTGTAAGTAGCTATGAAAGGTGACACGAGATGTTGTGGGATAGGGTATAAGCGGAAAGACTTGACGAAATATTTCCAAGAGTAGATCATATAAACCATGGGATAAAAGACACTCATTTCAGACAAGATAATTATTGATAAGTTCGAGTGAAATTGGGGCCTATTATCTGAGTTAAACACTCTACTTTTCATTTCAAATACGAGTAAAGTAATACGCATGTTTGTTACATGAAACTAAATCAAGGATATAATATACCATGGTTTGCTGCAAATATTTTCCGATGTTAATGGCCTATTAAATAAAGCTGAAATAATCATTAACAGGATCACAGTCCGATGTGGCACGTATGTGCCTCATGGGTGGTTTCACTGGTACCTCCATGCGGAGCATGTGATGTGCCAGTGATTTCGAAAATGCAGTTTTTTCGATAAATAATAAATTTTATAACGTATCATATTATATTATTTTATTTCATGAACTACGTTTCGATAATCAATTATTATTACATAGACCTGCGATGCAAACGATTGAAATGCTTGAAAACAGGTGTGATACTATAGCGACGTGTCTAAAGAACGTTGGACACTGCTTCGGGACTGTGAACCTGTTAAATAGTCGGCAACGCGCATGGAACAACCCATGGAGTTGCAGGCGTCTATAAGCTACCATTTACCATCAAGCGTGCCAAGTACTTATTTGCTACCGTCGTGGTATAAACAACGCTCTCGCTTCTACTTGGACCACACACCACACACGTCTCTATGAGTGAAAATTCGCAGGAAAATGATAAATTGGGCCTGTGACGTACCCAGAATTTTGATGGGCTGCCTTTGTGTAGTATCGTGTTTCAAAGTGGCCCGTGAATTACGGGACAAGCCTGTTATTACGGACAAAGAGGCCCGAAATGTGGTCAAGTCCGTTGGACTTGGAAACAGGACTTCTGATTAGGAGCGAGGCTTTATCAGTCAAAAGTACGTAGTTGGAAATGCGTTTGGATAATTTGAGTACCTATTCAGCCCTTCATTGAGAGACATGTTCTAATTTTAGTTTGACCAGCCAGTGCAACGCGGCGAAATACATACACTTATTATGCGAATATAAAACGTTAAAATTTAATTGAAATGTATTTGATGTAACTAAAGTAAACAACGTGAGTACTAAAATCCCGAAGATTATCCATATTAGCATAATTTTTGAAGTACAAAAACCGTGTTGCACCCTAAAATCTGATCAATGTATGACCACAGAATAAATAATAAAACTTCGTACGAATTCTCATTGTGAAATACACATGTATTTCCGAAAATACGTTTTTAGCGGAAAACCATGACACTTGAATTTCAAGGTTCTAGCTGCAACGATAAAGGCTAAAAGTTGTCTGTCAGTCTTTAGACAACTCCATTGTACATATTTACATGTGATAGAAGCTAACTCGTTAAGTAGCTGGAGAGTAAAACTGAGAGTAAATAAAAATAATATGTGCTTCTTTTCACAAATATCAGCGGTAAAACGATACCAAACATATCTGTTGACACTCCTAAGTGTGTTACCTTGTATTAACACATCTTTACCTCGCTAAAAGCTAAAGAATCATAACACAAGACATATTTCCGGCGCAATTTACATAATGGTCCAGTCACCAAGGGTCTAAACTCAATAAAGGGCCCGAGGGACCCCTGATAATGCCCTGTACATTTACACAGGCCCCCTGTTTGGCCCTTGAAAGATAAATGCCAGATATTATTCGTAATGGCTGTTCTTTAAAGTTGGGTAAATTTATGTCCGGTTTATTTAGCTTGTGATGTTATGATGTTTTGGAATGTTTTACTTGACACTTCATAGTTACTAGTACTAACAGTAAAACACTATTGTACAAAACAAAAACTTGACTAATAAAAATAATGTGTATGCTAAGCTGAACTTGTTCATTTAAGGGATGTCTTCCAGCTAACCTTTAAGCAACACTGAGAGAAATCGGTCAAACATGGTGGACAAATATTTGTATACTATTTGATAAGCAGTCCGACAGCTCTTCGTATCCTTACGGATTATGACGATCCCGTCTCAATTTATATTTAATATAATAAAGTTTGTTAGGACCAACTTGACTTATTTTCCCTTAAGACCGGGCAACCTACGAAACCTAAGAGATAGGAAACGAGGAATACTAGCAACGACTAGTTGCAGACTAACCAAGTCTACCAAAATAACTTATGTAATCGGACCAAAATTGTATAATGACATCCCAAAGTATATACAAACCCTAGAAAATAATAACTCATTTTTTAAGGAATTAAAAAAATGGCTAATTGAAAATGCTTTCTTTGACCTTAGAGAATTATGTGACATAAAATTATCTTAATTATAAATGTGTAGCTCTATTGTAATCAGAATTGACATCGTTTCACTTTTGTTATAAATTGCGAATTAGTATTATATAATAGCTCACTAGTATAAATTTTAGTTTTATTTTTTCTTTTGACGTGTATATCTGTGCATTTACGAAATAAATGAATATGAATAAGTAGTCCGCCTCGAACTGAAAACTCGCAACTTCCTTTCAAAACGAGTTGACCAACATAACAAGACCCAAATGATGATTGTTTCGAGCCCTCTAGCTCCATAACGCATTGATCGATCCTGCTCATAAACGAACTCTCAAATTGTATTGAGCTCTGCTTCAACTCAAACAAATTTCATAAAGATTGGAAAAACGTTACTAAAGTTATCGCAGAACAAGTATTCAAAATCAAAAAGCCATCGAAATACACAGACGTCTAGGTAACCAGCTGACAGTTCCGTTGCGTCCGAAATTGTCTGTAAAAACTTCACTTTGCTTACGCTCCGATCGTTCGATTAGTCAATGGGCGTTTTTCCGCAAGTCGACATCCAGTGTGCATATTTTGCGTGAAACGGGAGTAGCACTATTCCAACCACCCCAGCTCCTCTACGAAGCCCAGCATAGTTTTCAGGTTGCCTGCCGCCTCGCGCAAGGTGCCTGGGGTGGTTTAGTTCTGTATATTTCTACCTGCAGGCCTATGATGGCAGATTTTATCAGCGGATAAGTTGATAAAAACCTGATGACAAACAAAAACAAAAATGGCGACAACTGTCATTTTATCAGGTTTATATCAACTTATCTGCTGATAAAATCTGCCATCATAGGCCTACTGTTTACAATTTAGCAGAATGTGTTTTGTTGTTTCATCCGCCTCCATGCGTGCTCTGCACATGGGGCTATCTGTCCTACCTATTGTGAAGAGGTGTTTGTTTAGTGTTCTGTTATCAGTCCCACTAATTTGCGTAGTTGGGGTCTTCTTGTTCTCAAACGTGCTTTGGTAGCTCAAGAGTCGTGCCTGCATGTTTTCGCCACGGCAACATATGCAGTGTAATATATTAACAAGAAGACTAGCTACGAATTGAGGGTGTTCTAGTTGCGATCACGCCATTACAAGCACTTGTCTTCAGCTCGTTTGTGGTGTGCGTGCCGCAGCCGCCGCTGGAGACCATCGCGAGTGGGGACTACTGGCCGAAGCGTGTGATATTTCGGAGGTTTGTTTTATACCACGACGGTGGCAAACAAGCATACGGCCCGCCTGATGGTAAGCGTAGCCTATGGACGCCTGCAACTCCAGAGGTGTCACATGCGCATCGCCGACCCTTTACAGGGAGGATTCACTGTGTTGACGGCTAAAGGAACAAGAGGGTCCCTCATCGTCAACACACTGGATCCACATCAAGCTCTTTGGCAACTTTACTCACCAGCAGAAACACAACACTATGAGTAGGGTCTAGTGCTATTTGGCTGTGGGTTTTCGTGGATTGTGTCAAATAGTACACCAGATGGATTAAGAGCCTGGCCACGTCAGATATGACACAATAATGAGAGCAACGAAACCCGTCTAATAAGAAAGCAATAATATCATTATTCCTAGATCCGGGAATCTAGCAGCTCTTAATGGATGGAGGTCAGAGTGACAGACTAGCTATTTTTTTCAGTTTGAAAAAAGTAACATCAAAATATGCAAAAACTGCCGGAGTTGTCTTATTTATAAAGGACTGGGACAACATTTTAAACATTGCGTATTATTTCTGAAACAGAAACAGTAGGCGACAAACTATGAATTACATTATACGTCGTTTTGGAGTTTTGGCAATGATATAATCTAATTATTTATATTATTTCTCATAATACTGCATCAAAACCAGAACTCTAGAATTTGTATTCTTAAAATGGTTTGCATTTTTTGACCTCCACCACTTTACAGCTGCCAGATGCCCGGATCTAGAAATAAACATACCAAACTAACGAGAGAGATTTCGTCGATATCATTATTGTATCATATCTGACGTGGCTAGCTCTCTATCTAAGAGCACGTGGCCTTCAAAGTGATTGTGCTAATTCTAAGGTAAGTATTAAACTATGGGCCTCAAGTTGCTTCACAATAAAGTTATTTCATTTCAGTCTTTTCATTTGACATACTTACAGTCAAGTGCAAAAATCCGTATCGAAAAAATCGTCTCATAAATATGGTACTACGCACTTATTACAACGGAATAAGATACTATGGGACATATTTTTGAGTAAGATATTTTTTTTAGTTCGTTGAATATAAATAATTCATGACAGCACTACCCGTTCTAGTATAACAGTCGTTGAAAAATCTGTTGGAATTTGAAATTAATACTTGAATGAAACCTTTGTTAAAGATTCAAAATCTACCTGTAGTTCAATATTTGAGCGAGTCAACTCTCTGACTCAAATCTCGAAACAATTGTCGCTAGGTTAATTTCTGAAAATAACGCTCGAATAATTTATTGTAGTTCAAACACTAACTTTACTATTATAATATTGAAATATTTGTATTCAAACTATTATAGGTACGTCTGACTTTCTACAAATACATATGCCAAGTAGGAGGCACATTAAATATGCAAAAGGAATTCTTCAGAATAACGCTTACTAAGAAGGGGTAAGATGGGGTAACATGAGTTAGGTATTCAAATAAATAAGTGAGTGACATAAACGGAACATGTTGAGAGTGAAGAGGTATTTTGACGATTTTATTCAAATTTCTGTAACGAAAAGTGTTTACGTGTAAAATTGAGTGTTATTATACAAAGCCGGAACTTCTCGGTTGAATTCCGGTATGGGGCCGTATTATAACTTTATAACACGTTTAGATACAATCCAACTTCAATACATTAACTACGCAATACAACTAGCGCCTAAAGGTCTGAATTAGATATATCAGAATTTGTTTGAAAATTATTCCGATGCAACTTTTATTGCAACGATTATTTGTTGTGTGTTAGAGTTAGATTGTGTTTTTTATGTATTGTTTATTAATTTTAAAATTAGAATACGGCTTGGGCATGTAACTGTATGTTCATCATTAGCTATTCCTTCTTATCCCTTCTTTTCTATCTTCGACAAGTGCCCTTATATTTGCTAAATTAGGGGCTAGATTGATCTTTGTAAATTGTCTCAAAAATACGATTTATTTATCAACTTTAGTAAGGGTATTTTAATACTAAAACCGGATTCGTGGTATTGGTTTAAAAACCTAAAAATAAAAGATAAATACGAATTACTTTTTAAACTAAAATAAAACAAATTAATTGTAAATTATACCAAACCATTCAAAAGAACTGATGGGTACCCAGTATGGGTAATGGCTGAAAACTAGTTGTATAAAGTACTTACGTATATCTCTATGGGTCGTATACATAAACATATACATAGTTTGTAGCTCTAGAGGGAGATTAAGACAAATGAGCATGGTTACGGGCCTAGGCAATATTCGTGCCTGCTGGGGAATTTCACAATATAATGAACGGCACGTTTCTTTGTCAGTGACGGAACATTTGCTACAGTTAAATCTTGCATGTATTTTTTTATATTAGCCCCACACTGATGATATAGTAGTAGAATATATTTTTCACTTCTCATGCTCAAAAAGTGTGTCATATTATGCTTACCAAGGCGGACTAAAGTAGTACATTTAACCTCTAGGGCTAAAATGTATACATATTTATGATTTACAAAACATTTTAAATTGACCAATCGGAACACTTCACCATATTAAATCCACCAATCACAACACACATATCGAAGTTAATAGGGACGCTAGATACTTTTTTGGTGCGTATACTGTGTAAATAATTAAAGTCCTTAAAAAACATTTGTAGGGCCCCATCGGTTGTGTCCAACTCCTGTCGGCCCCAACGCACTTTATTACACTTTCCCTACAAATCCCCCTAGCTCAACGTTTACAGAGATACCTTCAAAACATCTAAAAAATGTATTTGGTGAAGCACGGTGATAGTACTCATAACAGTACAGTACACATTAAATAAAATCTGAAACTGGTTTTTTTATTATAGATATTTAAATGACCGCTCGAGCTGCCTGAATCTAAATTCATCTGCCCAACCCTTCTATTATTTAAATACAAAACTAGGTAAATATATTAATTGCCAGCGAATCTACACAATTTAACTTTTATTTTAAATAAAAAACCAGACGGAATGTGTAGAAAATGGCTAACATTATAAATAAAAAAGGTAAAATAACTCTAACGACCTCCATAAACAGCTGCGGGTGTCGGGGCACTGCCGAGCGCCCTAGATCGGGACTCCTACTCCCTGTACCATTACACCTACCAACCCGACAGGTTGGACCCTACAAATTGCAATGTCTAATAGCTACTTTAAAGAGCTAATTATACCGTCGTCTGTGGCATTTATTCGCGGTGTTTATATCTTGTATCTATGTCAAAGAAGTTAAAAAAATTAAAAGACCGTTAAGTTAAACCATAATTTAACCTTAGTTTAGTTATTGTGCGTAAATAATAAGTATTTTTATCTTATTTTCTCGCAATCGAAGTGAAAAATAGTATGCATTACTCTGGTCTAAAAGCCATATTACCACTCGAACAATTTTCCCTCACTTCGTTCGGGAAAATAACCACATCGTGGTAATATGGCCTACTTTAGACCCTTGTCAAACAATCTACTATTTTTCAATTGTACACGAGATATTTAATTATAAAACATAAATAACTAGCGACCCGCCCCGGCTTCGCACGGGATAAAAAATGGTTATTGTGGGTTATCCCTAAGAGATAGACATATACTATCAAGGAATTTTTTGTAGACCTTTTTAAGGTGTACGATACTGTAGTACATTATTTTGATCTATCTCATAGGGTTCAGCCAGGGTTTGCAATGTAAGCGCAAAAAATGTGTTTATTTACGACAACACATTAGAAACCTCAAAAATTACCAGTGTTTCTCCTATATTATGCATGTATTATACATATAAACCTTCCTTTTGACTCACTCTATCTATTAAAAAAAAAGCCGCATCCAAATCCGTTGCGTAGTTTTAAAGATCTAAGCATACATAGGGACAGACAGACAGCGGAAAGCGACTTTGTTTTATGCTATGTAGTGATGTAGTGATTATTATAATAATAATATGACGTCTAAAAATATTGTGTAAAAATGATGCCGTTATTTTGGCATGGTAATAGCATTTAATCTACACCAATATCATAAATCCTCTATTCCGCGTTCGGAAACCGTATGGAATTACTACCATTGTTGCAACCATCAGTAACGTAACATCAGTGTATTATCTGTGACAGTGTGGTAAAAACGTACGAAAATTCATTACCTACGGTAACGTAATGAAAATCTGCCTTCCTCTCCGACCGCCGGCACGCGCCCGCCCGACCACCGGCACAATCGAGGTGGTCATGGCGGTGCAATAGCGGTCATTCTAATGATTTCCGAATACTTCATTTAGAATTTATAATATGTGTGTAGATAAAGCAGTGTATGCAACTGTACGTAATTAGGCCTTAAAACAGTCGTATTGTTGGGACCTTTATTAAGTAACAGTTACATAAACTACCATTTTGCTACACTAGTTAGTGTGGACCCGCGACTAATAGTAGGTTTTGGAAAATATTAAGAAAATATACGGTCAAGAAAAGAGATATAAGACTACTCGAATTTAACATACCTCCTACAATTAAATCTAATTAAAAAAAAACTCCCTGAACAATAAGCTATTAAATTATGAAGAAGCTTTATAAGCAAATTAGATTAAAGCAATTTAATAGGTCTCCGAATTTTAGTAGTTAAGACAAAAACCAAAAAAATGTTGTAATAAATACAACGAAACCTTATTAAACTTCATTTGACTCATTCATAAAACACTTCTGCCTTTGTCAGAGCAAAACAGCCTTCTCAGTTCTTTATTCATTTTAATAGAATTTTCCTTCCAATTCTTATTTTCCATGTTGAAATCAACCATTGTTTTTTAGGGTTCCGTAACCGAAGGATAATGAGACCACTATTACTGTTGTTTATTCATTTGTCTATCACAGGGCTCAGTTCATTTTAATTATCAATACAATTTCCACTTCACCCTTTCAATAGCTATAATAGGTAGGTACTTAAACAGCATTTTTTCCAGAATTGTGTACTTTTGCCAGTTTAATTTTTTAGAAAACTAGTGAGATCTCCCACACCAAATTTTTCTGTATGTTTATAAGGGCATCAATGTTACTCTCCGTCCGTAGGAAACACCTTAGACAACCCTACACGTGATCCCTGGGTGGTGCTAAAAGAGTAACAAACCTGGCAGCTGCACTGTCCCATCTGGACCTCGCAGCAGTCACTCGATTTTAATTATCATCTGCTTTCCCATTACTACTACCCTAGGGAAGAAATAACTATCTATATCCAGTGACATGTAGCCATACGATAAATTAATAAATGTATCTTTATACCGAGTAAGTAAATACACAAACCAAATACTCAATTATTTTGTTTCTTTGCCGTTTTGTACAGTATGTATGTCAACCAGTTCTAATTCCCCCTCAACTGCTCTAAGGTTAACTGGAATAGATCTCTTAAAGGACTAGGTTTGCCTTTGCACAAATGTCATGTTATTTTCCTGTTGTATTTTTGATTTATTGTACAATAAAGTGTTTTAGTGGACTATCTACTTGGTGTCATAAAAAACAAAGTTGCTGCAAAAACAACAGGGCACACGCGAGTCAGTCTTAAAAAATAAAAATATGTTAACGGAATCCTTCGAACGTAAGTCCGACTCGCACTAGGCCAGTTTTTTAACAAGGCTTCAAGCCATTGCTATTACAAAAGGTTGGTATTTAAATAGAAATTGTTTGTGAGTTAAGACCTTAGGTAACTATGGGGTAAGTGGAAATAGGGTAGTTTTTCTTTGATAGCAAAATGAAGAAAACAAAAAGAGAAAGGCTATTAGTTAGATACAGTCTTTGGTGCGGGTTTGTACAGTAAGCAGAAGATTTATAAACGGTGTTACTAGGTGTTCAAAATGATCTTCGAACGACTTGGTACAGCTAGCGACAATGTGTACCATTCTTTGTAATAGTATTATTTCGTTTTTGTATCTTATTCATAAATAAGTTAAAGATAAAAAGAAAGAAATATTAACATATTTCATTATATTCTCTATGATTAATTAAAACAGAAAATAATAAAAATTATACGGATAAATATTATAATAATTTTATAATTCTAACTCGAAGTGAGTTAAGTGGTTGTTAAGTTGGTGAGTAAGGTTGCCAAAGAGCTCAAAGAGGACCCAGTCTGTTGATGATGATGATGATGATACCCTCTTGAACCTTTAGCCGTGAACACAGTGAATCCTCCTTTTTGTAAAGGGTCGGCAACGCGCATGTGACACCTCTGGAGTTGCAGGCGTCCATAGGTTACGGTAGCTGCTTACCATCAGGCGGGCCGTATGCTTGTTTGCGTAAAATGATTATAATATTAAAGGAATCTATTCATAAAGTTCATATAAACACTAACTTATTCCGTTCTGTACCCAAAACACAACATTTTAACCTTACGCCCTTATTCATAAACGTCTTTCAGGCCTCAATTAGTTAATTTATGTTTTGTCCTTATCTGTCACTTTGACAGTTGTGTTTGTTAGAAACAGACAAAACAATAATTAACTAATTGAGGCCTGAGCGACATTTATGAATAAGGCGGTTAGTCTCCAAGAAATAACCAATATAATAATAAATAATAATAATAATAAATACTCTTTATTGCACAACTCATACAGTTACAAGCACAAATTAATCCAATATATTAATCAACCTAGCCAGAACCTGTACAGAAAAGCTAAAAAACTTAAAAAGGGAAGGGGCTAATGGTTGGTTCATTTACGAGGTTTATCCGACGGTGTCGGGCCTCGGTAAATCATCCTAGGGTCTGATATAACGGTGTTATCCACGTTAATCACCTGACCCCGATCACCCAGGTGATTGTATTTGACGATTTTGTCTTCTGAGATCCCCCAGGTGATCCTATTGGACGTTAGGTGGTTAGGTTAGGTTCGTTAGGCAGCTTCAGATGCCCGAAGGGCAAACCGCCCAGAAATAGGAGCCCCGCAAAGCGGGGCTCCGTCTAGTTAAGTTGCGGAGGAACTGTTTTTTGGAAAAGAAACACTTATGGATAACGTAAATGGATCACCTGGGGGATCTCAGAAGACAAAATCGTCAATACAATCACCTGGGTGATTGATCGAGGTCAGGTGATTAACGTGGATAACGTGGATATAACAGCCTGAGCAGTGTTTGAGTATCTGTCTAATTGAAATTCAAATATACAGGATGTAACAAAAATGATGGTGATCCTTTTGCGTAATTGGTATAGTATTCTAATTTTAAAAGAGCTAAAAAACATCTCCCAAAAAAATTAAAAAAATTGGTTTCGTATGAAGGGTCAGGTTGGGACCGGCTAAGAAGACTTGTCCCATAAAAAAATATTTTCGCGTCCAAAAAATTTTAATACGATAAAAAAAATGCCCTTAAACGGATCAACAGTATTTTAGTTACTTCCTGTACGTATTTAGTTATAGCGCATTTCCGAGTTCTCTGGCAACCTTACTCACCAGCTGTGTGAACTTGGCACCCGACCTTGACGAATTTTTTTTTAGTATTTTTTTTCTAATAGTGTTTTGTTTGTAGTTGATTGTAGTAAAACGGATTTTGTTTGTAGTTGTCCCAAAAAAAAATTAGGGAGGGGGTGAAAAAGGTCAGCACCCGACATGCGAAATCCTAATATTTTATAATTGATTCTTGTTCATAATCGTTTGTAGTTGATTGTAGTTCCTTTATTTTCGTTAGTAGTAGCCAAATAAGGCCGAAAAAATTTTTTTTACAAAAATCGGTTCGCGAGCGCGTTGATGTCTTTTTCCGAAAATCGTCTAAATTGCCTAAATACACGTAAATACACTATTTACTCTACTCTCATAGACAGGATCTCGCACATACACAATTTTGCGTAATTGTAGCACCTTATAAGTTGCTTTTTAGTTACAAAGTAGCAAAATATCGCGAGCGCACAAAAATGGTAAAGGTAACTGATTATGTCAACGTATTACTTTTCCATGAGTATTTCGTTTGCAAATGATTGTAGCTTCTTAATATTCGTTTGTAGTAGCCAAATAAAGCCAAGGAAAATAAAATAATAAATAATAATCTGACATGTGACCGCGTTTTCCTAAAGTCGTCTAAATTGCGCAGTTTCGTTTCTGGTAGATCAAAACCTACGCCAGGCACCAAGGTAGCCTTATTTTCGTTCGTAGTAGCCCATTATCGTTTGCAGTAGTTCAAAAACCTACGCCAGACATCAGGGTAGCCTTATTTTCGTTTGTAGTGCTTTCATTTCGTTTGTAGTAGCTCAATATCGATTGTAGTAGTTCAAAATCCTACGCCAGATAACAGGGTAGCCTTATTTTCGTTTGTAGTGCTTTCATTTCGTTTGTAGTAGCTCAATATCGATTGTAGTAGTTGAAAATCCTACGCCAGACATCAAGGCGGCCTTATTTTCGTTTGTAGTGCTTTCATTTCGTTTGTAGTAACGCGATTTCGTTTGTAGTAGATCAACAACCTACGCAAGCCATCAAGGTAGCCTTATTTACGTTTGTAGTAACTTAATTTCGTTTGTAGTAGCTCAATATCGATTGTAGTAGTTCAAAAACCTACGCCAGAGATCAGGGTAGCCTTATTTTCGTTTGTAATGCTTTCATTTCGTTTGTAGTAGCTCAATATCGATTGTAGTAGTTAAAAAACCTACGCCAGACATCAGGGTAGCCATATTTTCGTTTGTAGTGATTTCATTTCGTTTGTAGTAGCTCAATATCGATTTTAGTAGTTCAAAAACCTACGCCAGGCATCAAGGTTGCCTTATTTTCGTTTGTAGTGATTTCATATCGTTTGTAGTAGCTCAATATCGATTGTAGTAGTTCAAAATCCTACGCCAGATATCAGGGTAGCCTTATTTTCGTTTGTAGTGATTTCATTTCGTTTGTAGTAGCTCAATATCGATTGTAGTAGGTCAAAAACCTACGTAAGACATCAGGGATACCTTATTTTCGTTTGTAGTACTTTAATTTCATTTGTAGTAGCCCAATATCGATTGTAGTAGTTCAAAAACCTACGCCAGACATAAAGGTAGCCTTGTTTTTGTTTGTAGTGACTTCATTTCGTTCGTAGTAACGCGATTTCGTTTGTAGTGATTCAAAAACCTACGCCAGACATCAGGGTAGCCTAATTTTCGTTTGAAGTGACTTCATTTCGTTTGTAGTAGCTCAATATCGATTGTAGTGATTCAAAACCCGACGCCAGAGATCAAGGTAGCCTAATTTTCATTTGTAGTGCTTTCATTTCGTTTGTAGTAGCCCAATATCAATTGCAGTTGTTTTAAAACCTACGCCAGAGATCAGGGTAGCCTTATTTTCGTTTGTAGTGCTTTCATTTCGTTTGTAGTAGCTCAATATCGATTATAGTAGTTCAAAATCCTACGCCAGATATCAGGGTAGTCTTATTTTCGTTTGTAGTGACTTCATTTCGTTTGTAGTAGCTCAATATCGATTGTAGTAGTTCAAAAACCTACGCCAGAGATCAGGGCAGCCTTATTTTCGTTTGTAGTGCTTTCATTTCGTTTGTAGTAGCTCAATATCGATTGTAGTAGTTGAAAATCCTACGCCAGACATCAGGGTAGCCTTATTTTCGTATATAGTGCTTTCATTTCGTTTGTAGTAACGCGATTTCGTTTGTAGTAGTTCAAAAACCTACGGCAGACATCAGCGTAGCCATATATTCGTTTGTAGTTACTTCATTTCGTTTGTAGTAGCTCAATATCGATTGTAGTAGTTCAATATCCTACGCCAGACATCAAGGCGGCCTTATTTTCGTTTGTAGTGCTTTCATTTCGTTTGTAGTAACGCGATTTCGTTTGTAGTAGATCAAAAACCTACGCAAGCCATCAAGGTAGCCTTATTTACGTTTGTAGTAACTTCATTTCGTTTGTAGTAGCTCAATATCGATTGTAGTAGTTCAAAAACCTACGCCAGAGATCAGGGTAGCCTTATTTTCGTTTGTAGTGCTTTCATTTCGTTTGTAGTAGCTCAATATCGATTGTAGTAGTTAAAAAACCTACGCCAGACATCAGGGTAGCCATATTTTCGTTTGTAGTGATTTCATTTCGTTTGTAGTAGCTCAATATCGATTTTAGTAGTTCAAAAACCTACGCCAGGCATCAAGGTTGCCTTATTTTCGTTTGTAGTGATTTCATAGATAGATAGATTTAGATAGATTTATTCATTTCTTATAGAAAATCACACAGTATTTTACATCATAAAATAATATTGATTCACTAAAAGATCGTCACTTAAAATACAATAAAATAATAATCAATCAAAAAAAATGTACAGAAAAAGAAAATGTCATTAGTAAAATATAAAGAATGTCAACAGGGATTTTGTTTATGTATACATGTCTAGAGACCCTAGGTAGTGGTATACATATAAATATTATAAAATAAAAGAAAAATGTCAAAACCTAAAACAAAGTCAATCAATTAAAAAAAAAAAATAACAATATAAACAAAAATATTACGTAAAAATACTCTATAAAAATAATTAACATTTTGCAGTTCTTTTAAATTCTGCAGTGAATTCTTCGACATAATATAAATTCCTAGACAATAAAAGTTCCTTTAGTCGGTGTTCAAATTTATTATCGGAAGTTTCATTTCTGAGAGTTGCGGGTAGACTTTCATAAAATTCCGGGCCTATTACACGCGGGCACTTGTCGAGTAATGCAAGTCGATGCTGGACGGGCTGTAGTCGCCCGGTCTGGCGGGTTATTCTGCCGGGCATATTTATACGCTGAAATGAATTTATATTTCGACGCGTGAACATTATAATCTCATAGACATACAGTGAGTAATGTGTCAGTATTTTGTATTTTTTGAATAACTCTCGACATGGGTACCTTAGGTGTACACCAGCTAATGTTCGTACGGCTCGTTTTTGTAATAAAAACACTCTTTTCGAGTCTGTCGAGTTCCCATACAAAATAATACCGTATGACATCAGCGAAAAAAAATATGCGTAGTAAATTTGAAGCAGTGCGTCACTAGATAAAATCGGTTTTAATTTGATTAACGCAAAAATAGCACTGCCCAGCCTGGCACAAAGATTTTTAACGTGCTCTTTCCAGTTCAGGTTAACGTCAATTGTAAATCCAAGGAACTGGCATGAAACACAGCTCGGCATCGGACTCTGAATTAGCGGGATGTCTGTGTTCCCTCCGGCTGAGAACAACATTACGTTGGACTTCGTGACGTTGAGGATGAGCCCGTTCGCCGAGAACCACTCGTGAAGTTGGTTGCATGTCTGCGTTATTTTTTGTTCGAGCTGTGAGTACGTAGGTGCATTTACTATTACAGTGGTGTCATCGGCAAACAGTACTGCCACCCCTTCAGAAATGGTAGCAGGAAGGTCGTTTATGAACATCAAGAAAAGGGTATTCCCGAGCGACGAACCCTGTGGTATTCCTAGCTCAAGAGAACCTACCCCAGACTTCATACTTTTACCTTCAATTTTTACCTCCACCGTTTGCTGCCTATTCTTAAGAAACGATGCGAATAGTTTTTGAACGTTGTTTTTGATTCCATACCGCCCTATCTTTTTTATCAAGAGTTCATGACTAATCACATCGAACGCTTTAGATAAGTCACAGAATACCCCTGCTACTTTATTTTTTATATCCAACGCTGTTGATATACAATCGTGAATCTGTAACGCAGCTGTAGTGGTGGACCTATTTTTTCTATACGCAAATTGTCTGTCTGTTAGTAAGTCATTTGTCTCGACATGTTGCATTAGGGATTGTGATAATATAGATTCGATTAATTTTGAAATATTTGGTACAATCGTGATCGGTCTATAATTGTCAACGGCACACTTTTCTCCCTTACCCTTATAAACTGGACACACCCGGGTACTCTTCAGAACATCGGGGTATATACCGCATGTAAACATAGTGTTTATCAATTTTACTAATAAACCCGCGATGACCGGCCAGACACACTCGAGTATGTTCAGAGACATGTCATAAATGTCTACGGTAGCACGACTTTTTCAACATAAAACATCTGTGCATTGTGGTCACTGATTAGGGTATCTAGAGACTTACTCTCGATATCGCCCCACTCCTGCGGCACGAGCCCGCAGTCTATACAGGTTTCACTGTGCGCGGACACACGGGTCGGAAACTCGACACAGTTTCTACACATATAAATTTGTAGTATTTCATCTACCCGCCGCCTCGAAGTGTTGTCCGACATAAAATCGACATTTTGATCACCGACCAAAATGAAACGTTTATTCTCTCTTGTTAATTTATCTAATAATAATTCTAAATTATTTAAGAATATGTCAAAGTCACCATTTCCAGTGCGGTATAAAACAATAACAATTAAACTTATGTTACAAATTTCAATTGCAGTAAATTCAAAATGAAATTCAATGGCTAGTTTCTGTAAATCATTTCGTTGGCGATATGCAATATCGGCCCGTGTGTACATCGCCACGCCGCCATGCTGGATATTCGAGCGACAGTAACTATTTGCCAACTGATAACCACTTAACCTCACTTGTTCTATTTCGTATTTTTTGCACCAAGTTTCACTGCAGGCGAATATGTCGGGTTCTTCTGAGTGAAGTAGCAAGTCTAAGAGTCCAGTTTTACCGCAGATTGACCTGACGTTTTGGTGGAGGATTTTAAAACTCGAAGATTGTGCTAGCGTGGTGGTCGATCGCCGGTGCTCACTTGGAAGTTTTTTGGCTCGACTGTATTGAAATGCCTGATGGATACGCCAGCCGGCCAGTGTTTGTGACTACGCACTACACCTACTTTATTTGCTGATACATCGACCTTGAAAGACGAGTAGTGGCCTCTCGTGACCTTCAGCTTTTCGCATGCATGTACTTGGACGCCCATGTCAGTTTGAATGTGATGAACAACTTCGTCACAGGTGGTGTCTGCATTCAGGTTGTAGATGTGCAAGCTAACGGATCGTGGTGCAGCCGCCCGAAGGCTGCCCCTGCTCTGCTCCGCTGAGGCCCTAATTGGTATTGGAGGTGCTGGAGGGACACACGCAGGCGGTATCAGTGAGGTGCAGGCAGCAGCGGGAGTAGCTGGCACGACAGATAACGGCTTCTTCGACGCCACTTTGTCCCGAGTAGCAATTGTCGCTATTGGCGGATGGAGAACAGCAAGCTTCGATACTGTACTGACGGGTGGCATAGTAGACATGTCATCTGGTGATGCCGATGGCTGAGCTGAAAGAGCTTCCGACTGCAGTTTACGACGTGCACGGGTCCGGAGCCGCTTCATTTCTGTTGGCAATCCATCTGAGAAACCTGTGGGAGTCTTGCAGGATATTTCATATTTAGGTGGTAATATGTGTTCTTCACTTAGTGCGTTTATTCCATGTGTGGTGTCATTGATGAAACTCAGTGCTTCCGGACCAGAGTCGTTGAGTAGTGGTGTCATATGGAGGTCAGTATGATTGTTGTTGGAATTTAACAATATTTTTGTACTTAATTCCCTTTGTCTAGCAATCTCGTGTTGTTGATTTTCGATTATATCGTACGTTTTATCTAATTTTAGTTTCATTTCGGTGACCGTATTTTTCAAATCCAAAATAACGTCCATCATCCTTTCACAGCACTTGTCCTTTTGTTTAGCTTTAGATGGTGCCATTTTGTACACTTATGTTACACTGTCTTTATGTAATACTAATTTATTAAAATAAATCGTTATATCAACAAAAATTTGCACTAAATAATTTAAACAAATATAAATACACGGAGCAATTTGAATTTGCTGCTTACGGGCGGCAGTGGCGCCACCAATCGGTATTCGATTATCGTTTGTAGTAGCTCAATATCGATTGTAGTAGTTCAAAATCCTACGCCAGATATCAGGGTAGCCTTATTTTCGTTTGTAGTGATTTCATTTCGTTTGTAGTAGCTCAATATCGATTGTAGTGGGTCAAAAACCTACGTAAGACATCAGGGATACCTTATTTTCGTTTGTAGTACTTTAATTTCATTTTTAGTAGCCCAATATCGATTGTAGTAGTTCAAAAACCTACGCCAGACATAAAGGTAGCCTTGTTTTTGTTTGTAGTGACTTCATTTCGTTCGTAGTAACGCGATTTCGTTTGTAGTGATTCAAAAACCTACGCCAGACATCAGGGTAGCCTAATTTTCGTTTGTAGTGACTTCATTTCGTTTGTAGTAGCTCAATATCGATTGTAGTAGTTCAAAACCCGACGCCAGAGATCAAGGTAGCCTAATTTTCATTTGTAGTGCTTTCATTTCGTTTGTAGTAGCCCAATATCAATTGCAGTTGTTTTAAAACCTACGCCAGAGATCAGGGTAGCCTTATTTTCGTTTGTAGTGCTTTCATTTCGTTTGTAGTAGCTCAATATCGATTATAGTAGTTCAAAATCCTACGCCAGATATCAGGGTAGTCTTATTTTCGTTTGTAGTGACTTCATTTCGTTTGTAGTAGCTCAATATCGATTGTAGTAGTTCAAAAACCTACGCCAGAGATCAGGGCAGCCTTATTTTCGTTTGTAGTGCTTTCATTTCGTTTGTAGTAGCTCAATATCGATTATAGTAGTTCAAAATCCTACGCCAGATATCAGGGTAGTCTTATTTTCGTTTGTAGTGATTTCATTTCGTTTGTAGTAGCTCAATATCGATTGTAGTGGGTCAAAAACCTACGTAAGACATCAGGGATACCTTATTTTCGTTTGTAGTACTTTAATTTCATTTTTAGTAGCCCAATATCGATTGTAGTAGTTCAAAAACCTACGCCAGACATAAAGGTAGCCTTGTTTTTGTTTGTAGTGACTTCATTTCGTTCGTAGTAACGCGATTTCGTTTGTAGTGATTCAAAAACCTACGCCAGACATCAGGGTAGCCTAATTTTCGTTTGTAGTGACTTCATTTCGTTTGTAGTAGCTCAATATCGATTGTAGTAGTTCAAAACCCGACGCCAGAGATCAAGGTAGCCTAATTTTCATTTGTAGTGCTTTCATTTCGTTTGTAGTAGCCCAATATCAATTGCAGTTGTTTTAAAACCTACGCCAGAGATCAGGGTAGCCTTATTTTCGTTTGTAGTCCTTTCATTTCGTTTGTAGTAGCTCAATATCGATTATAGTAGTTCAAAATCCTACGCCAGATATCAGGGTAGTCTTATTTTCGTTTGTAGTGACTTCATTTCGTTTGTAGTAGCTCAATATCGATTGTAGTAGTTCAAAAACCTACGCCAGAGATCAGGGCAGCCTTATTTTCGTTTGTAGTGCTTTCATTACGTTTGTAGTATCTCAATATCGATTGTAGTAGTTCAAAAACCTACGCCAGACATCAGGGTAGCCATATTTTCGTTTGTAGTGACTTCATTTCGTTTGTAGTAGCTCAATATCGATTGTAGTAGTTCAAAATCCTACGCCAGATATCAGGGTAGCCTTATTTTCGTTTGTAGTGATTTCATTTCGTTTGTAGTAGCTCAATATCGATTGTAGTAGTTCAATATCCTACGCCAGACATCAGGGCGGCCTTATTTTCGTTTGTAGTGCTTTCATTTCGTTTGTAGTAACGCGATTTCGTTTGTAGTAGATCAAAAACCTACGCAAGCCATCAAGGTAGCCTTATTTTCGTTTGTAGTGACTTCATTTCGTTTGTAGTAGCTCAATATCGATTGTAGTAGTTCAAAAACCTACGCCAGACATCAGGGTAGCCTTATTTTCGTTAGTAGTAGCCAAATAAGGCCGAAAAAATTTTTTTTACAAAAATCGGTTCGCGAGCGCGTTGATGTCTTTTTCCGAAAATCGTCTAAATTGCCTAAATACACGTAAATACACTATTTACTCTACTCTCATAGACAGGATTTCGCACATACACAATTTTGCGTAATTGTAGCACCTTATAAGTTGCTTTTTAGTTACGAAGTAGCAAAATAAACTGAATATCGCGAGCGCACAAAAATGGTAAAGGTAACTGATTATGTCAACGTATTACTTTTCCATGAGTATTTCGTTTGCAAATGATTGTAGCTTCTTAATATTCGTTTGTAGTAGCCAAATAAAGCCAAGGAAAATAAAATAATAAATAATAATCTGACATGTGACCGCGTTTTCCTAAAGTCGTCTAAATTGCGCAGTTTCGTTTCTGGTAGATCAAAAGCTACGCCAGGCACCAAGGTAGCCTTATTTTCGTTCGTAGTAGCCCATTATCGTTTGCAGTAGTTCAAAAACCTACGCCAGACATCAGGGTAGCCTTATTTTCGTTTTTAGTGCTTTCATTTCGTTTGTAGTAGCTCAATATCGATTGTAGTAGTTCAAAATCCTACGCCAGATAACAGGGTAGCCTTATTTTAGTTTGTAGTGCTTTCATTTCGTTTGTAGTAGCTCAATATCGATTGTAGTAGTTGAAAATCCTACGCCAGACATCAGGGTAGCCTTATTTTCGTTTGTAGTGCTTTCATTTCGTTTGTAGTAACGCGATTTCGTTTGTAGTAGTTCAAAAACCTACGGCAGACATCAGGGTAGCCATATATTCGTTTGTAGTTACTTCATTTCGTTTGTAGTAGCTCAATATCGATTGTAGTAGTTCAATATCCTACGCCAGACATCAAGGCGGCCTTATTTTCGTTTGTAGTGCTTTCATTTCGTTTGTAGTAACGCGATTTCGTTTGTAGTAGATCAAAAACCTACGCAAGCCATCAAGGTAGCCTTATTTACGTTTGTAGTAACTTCATTTCGTTTGTAGTAGCTCAATATCGATTGTAGTATTTCAAAAACCTACGCCAGAGATCAGGGTAGCCTTATTTTCGTTTGTAGTGCTTTCATTTCGTTTGTAGTAGCTCAATATCGATTGTAGTAGTTAAAAAACCTACGCCAGACATCAGGGTAGCCATATTTTCGTTTGTAGTGATTTCATTTCGTTTGTAGTAGCTCAATATCGATTTTAGTAGTTCAAAAACCTACGCCAGGCATCAAGGTTGCCTTATTTTCGTTTGTAGTGATTTCATATCGTTTGTAGTAGCTCAATATCGATTGTAGTAGTTCAAAATCCTACGCCAGATATCAGGGTAGCCTTATTTTCGTTTGAAGTGATTTCATTTCGTTTGTAGTAGCACAATATCGATTGTAGTAGTTGAAAATCCTACGCCAGACATCAGGGTAGCCTTATTTTCGTTTGTAGTGCTTTCATTTCGTTTGTAGTAACGCGATTTCGTTTGTAGTAGTTCAAAAACCTACGGCAGACATCAGGGTAGCCATATATTCGTTTGTAGTTACTTCATTTCGTTTGTAGTAGCTCAATATCGATTGTAGTAGTTCAATATCCTACGCCAGACATCAAGGCGGCCTTATTTTTGTTTGTAGTGCTTTCATTTCGTTTGTAGTATCTCAATATCGATTGTAGTAGTTCAAAAACCTACGCCAGACATCAGGGTAGCCATATTTTCGTTTGTAGTGACTTCATTTCGTTTGTAGTAGCTCAATATCGATTTTAGTAGTTCAAAAACCTACGCCAGGCATCAAGGTTGCCTTATTTTCGTTTGTAGTGATTTCATATCGTTTGTAGTAGCTCAATATCGATTGTAGTAGTTCAAAATCCTACGCCAGATATCAGGGTAGCCTTATTTTCGTTTGTAGTGATTTCATTTCGTTTGTAGTAGCTCAATATCGATTGTAGTAGTTCAATATCCTACGCCAGACATCAGGGCGGCCTTATTTTCGTTTGTAGTGCTTTCATTTCGTTTGTAGTAACGCGATTTCGTTTGTGGTAGATCAAAAACCTACGCAAGCCATCAAGGTAGCCTTATTTTCGTTTGTAGTGACTTCATTTCGTTTGTAGTAGCTCAATATCGATTGTAGTAGTTCAAAAACCTACGCCAGACATCAGGGTAGCCTTATTTTCGTTAGTAGTAGCCAAATAAGGCCGAAAAAATTTTTTTTTACAAAAATCGGTTCGCGAGCGCGTTGATGTCTTTTTCCGAAAATCGTCTAAATTGCCTAAATACACGTAAATACACTATTTACTCTACTCTCATAGACAGGATCTCGCACATACACAATTTTGCGTAATTGTAGCACCTTATAAGTTGCTTTTTAGTTACAAAGTAGCAAAATAAACTGAATATCGCGAGCGCACAAAAATGGTAAAGGTAACTGATTATGTCAACGTATTACTTTTCCATGAGTATTTCGTTTGCAAATGATTGTAGCTTCTTAATATTCGTTTGTAGTAGCCAAATAAAGCCAAGGAAAATAAAATAATAAATAATAATCTGACATGTGACCGCGTTTTCCTAAAGTCGTCTAAATTGCGCAGTTTCGTTTCTGGTAGATCAAAACCTACGCCAGGCACCAAGGTAGCCTTATTTTCGTTCGTAGTAGCCCATTATCGTTTGCAGTAGTTCAAAAACCTACGCCAGACATCAGGGTAGCCTTATTTTCGTTTGTAGTGCTTTCATTTCGTTTGTAGTAGCTCAATATCGATTGTAGTAGTTCAAAATCCTACGCCAGATAACAGGGTAGCCTTATTTTAGTTTGTAGTGCTTTCATTTCGTTTGTAGTAGCTCAATATCGATTGTAGTAGTTGAAAATCCTACGCCAGACATCAGGGTAGCCTTATTTTCGTTTGTAGTGCTTTCATTTCGTTTGTAGTAACGCGATTTCGTTTGTAGTAGTTCAAAAACCTACGGCAGACATCAGAGTAGCCATATATTCGTTTGTAGTTACTTCATTTCGTTTGTAGTAGCTCAATATCGATTGTAGTAGTTCAATATCCTACGCCAGACATCAAGGCGGCCTTATTTTCGTTTGTAGTGCTTTCATTTCGTTTGTAGTAACGCGATTTCGTTTGTAGTAGATCAAAAACCTACGCAAGCCATCAAGGTAGCCTTATTTACGTTTGTAGTGACTTCATTTCGTTTGTAGTAGCTCAATATCGATTGTAGTAGTTCAAAAACCTACGCCAGAGATCAGGGTAGCCTTATTTTCGTTTGTAGTGCTTTCATTTCGTTTGTAGTAGCTCAATATCGATTGTAGTAGTTAAAAAACCTACGCCAGACATCAGGGTAGCCATATTTTCGTTTGCAGTGATTTCATTTCGTTTGTAGTAGCTCAATATCGATTTTAGTAGTTCAAAAACCTACGCCAGGCATCAAGGTTGCCTTATTTTCGTTTGTAGTGATTTCATATCGTTTGTAGTAGCTCAATATCGATTGTAGTAGTTCAAAATCCTACGCCAGATATCAGGGTAGCCTTATTTTCGTTTGTAGTGATTTCATTTCGTTTGTAGTAGCTCAATATCGATTGTAGTAGGTCAAAAACCTACGTAAGACATCAGGGATACCTTATTTTCGTTTGTAGTACTTTAATTTCATTTGTAGTAGCCGAATATCGATTGTAGTAGTTCAAAAACCTACGCCAGACATAAAGGTAGCCTTGTTTTTATTTGTAGTGACTTCATTTCGTTCGTAGTAACGCGATTTCGTTTGTAGTGATTCAAAAACCTACGCCAGACATCAGGGTAGCCTAATTTTCGTTTGTAGTGACTTCATTTCGTTTGTAGTAGCTCAATATCGATTGTAGTAGTTCAAAACCCGACGCCAGAGATCAAGGTAGCCTAATTTTCATTTGTAGTGCTTTCATTTCGTTTGTAGTAGCCCAATATCAATTGCAGTTGTTTTAAAACCTACGCCAGAGATCAGGGTAGCCTTATTTTCGTTTGTAGTGCTTTCATTTCGTTTGTAGTAGCTCAATATCGATTATAGTAGTTCAAAATCCTACGCCAGATATCAGGGTAGTCTTTTTTTCGTTTGTAGTGACTTCATTTCGTTTGTAGTAGCTCAATATCGATTGTAGTAGTTCAAAAACCTACGCCAGAGATCAGGGCAGCCTTATTTTCGTTTGTAGTGACTTCATTTCGTTTGTAGTAGCTCAATATCGATTTTAGTAGTTCAAAAACCTACGCCAGGCATCAAGGTTGCCTTATTTTCGTTTGTAGTGATTTCATATCGTTTGTAGTAGCTCAATATCGATTGTAGTAGTTCAAAATCCTACGCCAGATATCAGGGTAGCCTTATTTTTGTTTGTAGTGATTTCATTTCGTTTGTAGTAGCTCAATATAGATTGTAGTAGTTCAATATCCTACGCCAGACATCAGGGCGGCCTTATTTTCGTTTGTAGTGCTTTCATTTCGTTTGTAGTAGCTCAATATCGATTTTAGTAGTTCAAAAACCTACGCCAGGCATCAAGGTTGCCTTATTTTCGTTTGTAGTGATTTCATATCGTTTGTAGTAGCTCAATATCGATTGTAGTAGTTCAAAATCCTACGCCAGATATCAGGGTAGCCTTATTTTCGTTTGTAGTGATTTCATTTCGTTTGTAGTAGCTCAATATCGATTGTAGTAGTTCAATATCCTACGCCAGACATCAGGGCGGCCTTATTTTCGTTTGTAGTGCTTTCATTTCGTTTGTAGTATCTCAATATCGATTGTAGTAGTTCAAAAACCTACGCCAGACATCAGGGTAGCCATATTTTCGTTTGTAGTGACTTCATTTCGTTTGTAGTAGCTCAATATCGATTTTAGTAGTTCAAAAACCTACGCCAGGCATCAAGGTTGCCTTATTTTCGTTTGTAGTGATTTCATATCGTTTGTAGTAGCTCAATATCGATTGTAGTAGTTCAAAATCCTACGCCAGATATCAGGGTAGCCTTATTTTTGTTTGTAGTGATTTCATTTCGTTTGTAGTAGCTCAATATCGATTGTAGTAGGTCAAAAACCTACGTAAGACATCAGGGATACCTTATTTTCGTTTGTAGTACTTTAATTTCAGTTGTAGTAGCCCAATATCGATTGTAGTAGTTCAAAAACCTACGCCAGACATAAAGGTAGCCTTGTTTTTGTTTGTAGTGACTTCATTTCGTTCGTAGTAACGCGATTTCGTTTGTAGTGATTCAAAAACCTACGCCAGACATCAGGGTAGCCTAATTTTCGTTTGTAGTGACTTCATTTCGTTTGTAGTAGCTCAATATCGATTGTAGTAGTTCAAAAACATACGCCAGACATTAGGGTAGCCTTATTTTCGTTTGTAGTGCTTTCATTTCGTTTGTAGTATCGCGATTTCGTTTGTAGTAGTTCAAAAACCTACGCCAGACATCAGGGTATCCTTATATTCGTTTGTACTTACTTCATTTCGTTTGTATTAGCTCAATATCGATTTTAGTAGTTCAAAAACCTACGCCAGGCATCAAGGTTGCCTTATTTTCGTTTGTAGTGATTTCATATCGTTTGTAGTAGCTCAATATCGATTGTAGTAGTTCAAAATCCTACGCCAGATATCAGGGTAGCCTTATTTTTGTTTGTAGTGATTTCATTTCGTTTGTAGTAGCTCAATATAGATTGTAGTAGTTCAATATCCTACGCCAGACATCAGGGCGGCCTTATTTTCGTTTGTAGTGCTTTCATTTCGTTTGTAGTAGCTCAATATCGATTTTAGTAGTTCAAAAACCTACGCCAGGCATCAAGGTTGCCTTATTTTCGTTTGTAGTGATTTCATATCGTTTGTAGTAGCTCAATATCGATTGTAGTAGTTCAAAATCCTACGCCAGATATCAGGGTAGCCTTATTTTCGTTTGTAGTGATTTCATTTCGTTTGTAGTAGCTCAATATCGATTGTAGTAGTTCAATATCCTACGCCAGACATCAGGGCGGCCTTATTTTCGTTTGTAGTGCTTTCATTTCGTTTGTAGTATCTCAATATCGATTGTAGTAGTTCAAAAACCTACGCCAGACATCAGGGTAGCCATATTTTTGTTTGTAGTGACTTCATTTCGTTTGTAGTAGCTCAATATCGATTTTAGTAGTTCAAAAACCTACGCCAGGCATCAAGGTTGCCTTATTTTCGTTTGTAGTGATTTCATATCGTTTGTAGTAGCTCAATATCGATTGTAGTAGTTCAAAATCCTACGCCAGATATCAGGGTAGCCTTATTTTCGTTTGTAGTGATTTCATTTCGTTTGTAGTAGCTCAATATCGATTGTAGTAGGTCAAAAACCTACGTAAGACATCAGGGATACCTTATTTTTGTTTGTAGTACTTTAATTTCAGTTGTAGTAGCCCAATATCGATTGTAGTAGTTCAAAAACCTACGCCAGACATAAAGGTAGCCTTGTTTTTGTTTGTAGTGACTTCATTTCGTTCGTAGTAACGCGATTTCGTTTGTAGTGATTCAAAAACCTACGCCAGACATCAGGGTAGCCTAATTTTCGTTTGTAGTGACTTCATTTCGTTTGTAGTAGCTCAATATCGATTGTAGTAGTTCAAAAACATACGCCAGACATTAGTGTAGCCTTATTTTCGTTTGTAGTGCTTTCATTTCGTTTGTAGTATCGCGATTTCGTTTGTAGTAGTTCAAAAACCTACGCCAGACATCAGGGTATCCTTATATTCGTTTGTAGTTACTTCATTTCGTTTGTAGTAGCTCAATATCGATTGTAGTAGTTCAAAATCCTACGCCAGACATCAGGGCGGCGTTATTTTCGTTTGTAGTGCTTTCATTTCGTTTGTAGTAACGCGATTTCGTTTGTAGTAAATCAAAAACATACGCAAGACATCAAGGTTGCCTTATTTTCGTTTGTAGTGATTTCATATCGTTTGTAGTAGCTCAATATCGATTGTAGTAGTTCAAAATCCTACGCCAGATATCAGAGTAGCCTTATTTTCGTTTGTAGTGATTTCATTTCGTTTGTAGTAGCTCAATATCGATTGTAGTAGATCAAAAACCTACGTCAGACATCAGGGATACGTTATTTTCGTTTGTAGTGCTTTCATTTCGTTTGTAGTAACGCGATTTCGTTTGTAATAGTTCAAAAACCTACGCCAGACATCAGGGTAGCCTTATTTTCGTTTGTAGTGACTTCATTTCGTTTGTAGTAGCTCAATATCGATTGTAGTAGTTCAAAATCCGACGCCAGAGATCAAGGTAGCCTGATTTTCATTTGTAGTGCTTTCATTTCGTTTGTAGTAGCTCAATATCGATTGTAGTAGTTCAAAAACATACGCCAGGCCAGACATTAGGGTAGCCTTATTTTCGTTTGTAATGCTTTCATTTCGTTTGTAGTAACGCGATTTCGTTTGTAGTAGTTCAAAAACCTACGCCAGACATCAGGGTAGCCATATATCCGTTTGTAGTAGCTCAATATCGATTGTAGTAGTTCAAAATCTTACGCCAGACATCAGGGCGGCCTTATTTTCGTTTGTAGTGCTTTCATTTCGTTTGTAGTAACGCGATTTCGTTTGTAGTAAATCAAAAACCTACGCAAGCCATCAAGGTAGCCTTATTTTCATTTGTAGTGACTTCATTTCGTTTGTAGTAGCTCAATATCGATTGTAGTAGTTCAAAAACCTTCGCCAGAGATCAGGGTAGCCTTATTTTCATTTGTAGTGCTTTCATTTCGTTTGTAGTAGCTCAATATCGATTGTAATAGTTGAAAATCCTGCGCCAGACATCAGGGTAGCCTTATTTTCGTTTGTAGTGCTTTCATTTCGTTTGTAGTTACGCGATTTCGTTTGTAGTAGTTCAAAAACCTACGCCAGACATCAGGGTAGCCATATATTCGTTTGTAGTTACTTCATTTCGTTTGTAGTAGCTCAATATCGATTGTAGTAGTTCAATATCCTACGCCAGACATCAGGGCGGCCTTATTTTCGTTTGTAGTGCTTTCATTTCGTTTGTAGTAACGCGATTTCGTTTGTAGTAGATCAAAAACCACCGCAAGCCATCAAGGTAGCCTTATTTTCGTTTGTAGTGACTTCATTTCGTTTGTAGTAGCTCAATATCGATTGTAGTAGTTCAAAAACCTACGCCAGAGATCAGGGTAGCCTTATTTTCGTTTGTAGTGCTTTCATTTCGTTTTTAGTAGCTCAATATCGATTGTAGTAGTTCAAAAACCTACGCCAGACATCAGGGTAGCCATATTTTCGTTTGTAGTGACTTCATTTCGTTTGTAGTAGCTCAATATCGATTTTAGTAGTTCAAAAACCTACGCCAGGCATCAAGGTTGCCTTATTTTCGTTTGTAGTGATTTCATATCGTTTGTAGTAGCTCAATATCGATTGTAGTAGTTCAAAATCCTACGCCAGATATCAGGGTAGCCTTATTTTCGTTTGTAGTGATTTCATTTCATTTGTAGTAGCTCAATATCGATTGTAGTAGGTCAAAAACCTACGTAAGACATCAGGGATACCTTATTTTCGTTTGTTGTACTTTCATTTCATTTGTAGTAGCCCAATATCGATTGTAGTAGTTCAAAAACCTACGCCAGGCATAAAGGTAGCCTTGCTTTTGTTTGTAGTGACTTCATTTCGATTGTAGTAACGCGATTTCGTTTGTAGTGATTCAAAAACCTACGCCAGACATCAGGGTAGCCTAATTTTCGTTTGTAGTGACTTCATTTCGTTTGTAGTAGCTCAATATCGATTGTAGTAGTTCAAAACCCGACGCCAGAGATCAAGGTAGCCTGATTTTCATTTGTAGTGCTTTCATTTCGTTTGTAGTAGCCCAATATCAATTGCAGTTGTTTAAAAACCTACGCCAGAGATCAGGGTAGCCTTATTTTCGTTTGTAGTGCTTTCATTTCGTTTGTAGTAGCTCAATATCGATTATAGTAGTTCAAAATCCTACGCCAGATATCAGGGATACCTTATTTTCGTTTGTAGTGCTTTCATTTCGTTTGTAGTATCCCAATATCGATTGTAGTAGTTCAAAAACCTACGCCAGACATCAGGGTAGCCATATTTTCGTTTGTAGTGACTTCATTTCGTTTGTAGTAGCTCAATATCGATTTTAGTAGTTCAAAAACCTTCGCCAGGCATCAGGGTAGCCTTATCTTCGTTTGTAGTGCTTTCATTTCGTTTGTAGTAACGCGATTTCGTTTATAGTAAATCAAAAACCTACGCCAGGCATCAAGGTAGCCTTATTTTCGTTTGTAGTGACTTCATTTCGTTTGTAGTAGCTCAATATCGATTGTAGTAGTTCAAAAATCTACGTCAGACCTCAGGGTAGCCTTATTTTCGTTTTTAGTCCTTTCATTTCGTTTGTAGTAGCCCAATATCGTTACTAATTTCAGTTATAATTAAAGCCGGTAACACACTGTATAATATATACCCTATCGTATACCCTAACATGAAATTGTGGGCATGACGTGAATGTAAAACATTTATTTTTTTATATTACGACCAACATGCATACGGCCCAACCGATGGTCAGCAGTTATAGTAGCCTATGGATGCCTGTAACTCCAGAGTTTTTATGTAATGAATGAAGTCTTTTTATAATTATTGATTTCCAATATATAATTTCATTTTATAAATATATTTCAGGGAATTCAAGGAAATAAAATGCGTCATACCTACATCTTCCAAGGGTTTAACTCGTGAGAACGAATCATATTATATTACCCTACCAATTAAAATTAAATTTTTAAGGTGCCGGTTGGCCATCTTGTTCAGTAGGTCAGATTATTTCGTTGAGACGGTATATTCTCTTTAACTGATAAAAATGTGTTAATGTTTTCCTCCTTTTCGTTGTCAGGTCCGTCGTTGTTGTTGATAATCATTGCAGGGGATTTTGGAATGTCTTGCCCTGACAAAAAGGGCAGAGTACAAATCACTTTGCTTACTGTTACGTGCAACCTCGTCCGGCATTTACAAGATGTAAACTTTGGGAGAGTTTGAGGAGCTAGATCTTTGGTAGAAATGATGGATACACAGATAACCTCAACCACTAGATAGATCATAAGTACAACTCGAAGTCTCTAGACATCAGCGCTCCCGTATTAATTTACTATGAGAGCGCGACCGCTTATTTCAGTTGAGTTAACATTTTTTATTATTACTCATGTGAATTAAAAATATCCACAAAAATCTAGTTATAGGAGCTAACATGGATGGATTGTTATACTACAAAATGGTGTTGAATACTATTGAGATATGCTGTTCGAATCGTAGAAATTTACGAATACAATTGAGCTAATTATTATTATTATTTATTTCCAAACATATTACACAGTATTACAGTAGATACTAAGGCACTGTGGTGTGGTGGTGGTTACATACAATATTATTATTATATTAGAATAACGTTAACATAGAGTTAATATCTTGTAAGTCCCGGAAAAGGTGCAATGGACGAGGTTGCACGAGTCACAAAAGCAAGGCTAAAGTGCTCTATTTTCAGTCCTTTCTCTCAGGGCAAGACATGCCAAAATCTCTTGCAATGTTTATCGACGACGACTAATCTGACAAGGAAAACATTAACACTTCTTTATCAGTTGAAGAGTTAGGGCCAGTTGCACCAACCACTTTTGACAGGCTCATCAGCGTCACCTGGCTGCGTACTATGAAAATTTCCATATTATTTATATAAAATTTTGCGATCTTTTTAACGGCGACAGACGGTTTGGTCCAACCGACCCTAAGTAATTAAGTATATGCTGTCTAAACAATTGCTATAACTGAGACAACTCAACAAGATGGCCAACCAGCACCTTAAAAAAAGAGTAAAATTTAATTTACAAGGTATGGAGTCTATCAAGATATGGCTCTATCTCAAGAGTTCAATTTCAATACTTGGGCGATGTATGGTGCATTTCGTTTCCGTGGAATGTATTATAACACAAAATTATTCATTGGAATCTAATAAATTAATTAAAAAAAAACACCATGATGCCCCTGGTGTTACAGGCATCCATAGGCTACGGACGGTACAATTTTGGTGGCAGATCTATTATTTTAGTGGCGGATGACGCAGTATGGAGGGTTCCGTACCTTCCACGCATTAAGCAAAAATAATTATTAAAATGTCGTCTACATTTTCGTTGAAAGAATGGTTCAAAAGTAACAGGGAGGGGGGGGGGGGACAGTTTTTAGACTTTTTTTCTGAAAACTGTTCAAGGAAACCTTACTGTTATTTTGAAGGACCTATCGATTGATGTGCCACATGTTGATATTTGGTTAAAAAAATACATTTAGTTACATGTATCCAAATACAAGTAGGTGGTTTGGACTCGTGTAACTTGTGATGTGAGATGTTAAAGCTAGCGCTATGATTTTGATGGCATTTTTTAGCGCATTTATTGTACTATCTGCTAACAATAAAAAAGAACAGGTCAACGCCTCGTTTTTGCAAAAAAATAAGTAATGTAAAAAAAATAGTTTTTTTGAGCAATTTTTCTTTTTACAATTAATTTACGACTAATTGGGGAAACTTTTCTGTAAGATTGCTGACTGAAATTTATGCCCTAGTTCGTAATGGTCTAAGAGCTGGCCACGTCAGATATGATGACACAATAATGAGAGCAATGACGCCTGTCTAGTTAGACTGCTTTACCATCCTTATTTCTAGATCCGGGCATCTGGCAGCATTTAATGGGTGGAGGCCAGAGTGACAGACCAACAAAGTTTTTAAGTTGGAAAAAAGTAATACCAAAATAGGTAAAAACTGCCAAAGTTCTGTCATTTATAGAGGATAGGGCCTATATTTTAACATTAGAGCAAAAACCATTGTATTTCGGAGACAAACAGTAGGTGACTAACTAAAAATTGCATTATACATCATTTGGCACCACTTTCCCCCAACGTAAACTTCTGGCTATGATATAATCTAATTAATTACATAATTTCCCATAATATTGCATCAGACCCAGAACTCTATGATTTGTTTTCTTTGAGTTATTTGCATTCTTTGACCTCCACCACGTTACAGCTGCCAGATGTCCGGATCTAGAAATAAGCATAGTATAGCAAACGAACTAGAGGGGTTTCGTTGCTCTCATTATTGTGTCATATCTGACGTGGCCAGCTCTCCGTCTATAAGCTGCCGATAGACACCTCTTGGGTTTATTTACCAAGGGCGGTAGAGTGTGGTGCCATAGAATTTTAAAGGGGCGCAGTTTAAAAATGGTTGAGAAAAAAAATGGTATGGGGGTTGATTTGTCGATAAAATTCATCATACTATACGTGGTTAACGGCTCGAGCATAGGTGTACAAATACATTGTATACCCTAAAAATATTTTTTCCAGCAATATTACTACAAAACTAAGTAGCGGCATACAAAATACACATTATGTTAAATATTTATTAAGATACGTCTTATAATTTCCGAGTAAAACCGACGGACGGACGGACGGACAGACGGACATGACGAAACTATAAGGGTTCCGTTTTTGCCATTTTGGCTGCGGAACCCTAAAAAAGGTGAAAATTGATAACTGCCCATCTATGTGCCGGAAAAACTTCATGTGGAGAAAAAAAAAGATATAAGTGCCTATTTGCGAAAAAGTTGAACTTTACGTATTTCATTTAAATAAAACATTATGACTCATAATGTTTTATTTAAATTTATTATCCTCCCACAAAAAATTCAAGCTTTCGTCAACCACCGCTGCAATTGAGTTCGCGTTTACAGTACTAACGACTTTACACGCTAACAAATATGGCCTTTGTAAAGCATCATCAAGTGATTTTATAATTATATGAGAGAAATTGTAGACTGTTGACCATTTTTTTCTTTACATTCATTCATGTCAGATTTATACGTTTCTAAATACTAATCAAATTATGATAAACCGTGTCCGAGCTAACTACGTAACCTAACTTGAGCTAACCTAACTTTTCTTACTGGTTTATTTGTGTAGTTCATATAAAACTAGGTGTATTGATCATTAGGTCAAGTAGGTTTTAGGTAATAAAAAAATTACAAATTAGTATTATGGGACAAAATATTAGGACAATTGGCGAATAGGTCAAATGATATTAGGTAATGTAATAATATATACCTACGGCAAAAAAAATCATCCATACAATTTTTATAAATGACACAACTTTGGCAGTTTTTATCTATTTTGGTATTACTTTTTTCTAACTTAAAAATTTGTTGGTCTGTCACTCCGACCTCCACCCATTAAAAGCTGCCAGCTGCCCGGATCTAGCAATAAGGATGGTAAAGCAGTGTAACTAGACAGGTTTCATTGCTCTCATTATTGTGTCATGTCTGACGTGGCCAGCTCTTAGACCAATAGCTTCAAAGCCTGCTGGGACCGGTTTACGTGTTTCTATTGATGTACAGTCGCCATCAAATATATTGGAGTGGCCAAGGTATTCAAAAATATTTGAACATGCACTTTATCGATTTGACAATAGACTCGTTGTTCAGGTATTTGTGACCACCTTGGCCGCTGCGATATATCTGATGGCGACTGTACTTACCTGTGAATGGGCTAGGTGTATTACATATAGATGGAGAGCTAGTCACGTCACGTCACGTCAGATATGAGTGATATGATATGACACAATAATGAGAGCGACGAAACCCCTCTAGTCAGTTTGCTATACTATGCTTATTTCTAGATCTGGACATCTGGCAGCTGTAAAGTAGTGGAGGTCAAAGAATGCAAACCACTCCAAGAAGGCGAACCAAACCAACACAAGAAAACCAATCCAAGGGTTCTAGGTTTGATGCCATATTATGAGAAATTATATAAATATTTAGATTATATCATTGTCAAAAATTTCTGTTGGGGGTAAGTAGTGCCAAACGACGTATAATGTAATTCATAGGTTGTCACGTACTGGTTTTGTTTCCGTAATAATACGGAATGTTTTTTGTTCTACTGTTAAAATATAGGCCTTGTTCTTTACAGCTGAGACAACTTCGGCAGTTTTTACCTATTTTGGTATTACTACGAGTATTTCCCAATTCAAAAATTTTTCTAGTCTGTTACTCTGACCTGACCTATTTAAAGCTTCCAGATGCCCGAATCGAGTAATAAGGCTATCCTTATTACTACATAGATTCGGGCTATCTAATAATATAGCAATCTAACCAGACGGGTTTTGTTGCTCTCATTATTGTATCACATATGACGTGGCCAGCTCTTAGTCCAATAGCAAATTTCTCCAAAGGGCCTCTTTGTGTTGGATTTGTATCGCAAGCCTACCAAAAGACCGGGATGCATAGGCTCGTGATTCTCGCACAGGAGATACAAATAATAATAATAACAATTTCCCATAGACCTAGAATTATGTTTGTTTTTTTTTATATGAAAAATGCTTTATATGGTCTTAAGCGTTTTATTTTCGACGATCATCTTCTATATCTTTATTAACCTTCTTCTATACAGGGTGACATCGGGGACTTGTAGCAAGCGATCAAGGCTAAGGCTTGCAATTATTCGAATATTATCCGGATAATACGAATATTTCGAATAATTTCGATACAAATTACTATTCGAAATATTCGGATTGCAAGCCCTAATCAAGGCATGATACAGAATGGAAAGATGAACCTAATGAAGTTAATAATTTTTTTTTTCATCAATGTTGATAAAAAAAAATCAGATGATAAGTGGAAAAATAAATTTTGGCGTACAACTTGGTCACAATGGTCACCCTACTCAATGTGACGTCGTTTTCCATTCAGTGTATGTCAAAACTAATAGGGTGACCATAATTTCCTTGGTTAATAAAAATCTTTAATTCGGTTTTGATCAAATACTAGCCGATAATAATGGTGATCAGTTACTGAGTCAGAAAAACGATCTCGACCCAGATTTCACCCTGTATAACGACTGAGATGTCGCATCAGAGAGCTACGTTGCCTGGGTAATGGGTAGTGTGTAACTAACTTAAAAAAGTACCGTTTTCTGGGTACAGACATTGGTTTGAATTCTTTTATATTACGTTCTACAAGATAAAACAGGTTGTCTGTCAGTGAACTGGGGATCAAAGCCATTTATTTACTTCATATCATATAAATATCGACCTTTTAGAAATTTTGTTTTGGAAGTTTAAAACTAGTTGTCCTCTTTTAAATTTGGGAGCGGCTATACTTATAGATATAGATAAGGTTTACTACAACATAATGTATATTGCTTGTGTCAGCGACAATCTAACATATTGTATATATTATCCATACTAATATTATAAATGCGAAAGTGTCTGTCTGTAACCTCTTCATGCTTATGGAGAAGGACATAGGATAGTTTTTATCCCAAACATCCCTTAAGAGGGTAAAAAGGGGGGTGGAGGTTTGCATGGAATGGTTGCTCACTGTAGACTTAAAAAAGCGTAGCGTATGCTAAATTAATAATTACTATTAGATTTTACTAAGGCGTTTTATTAATTCCTTATGGCGAATTTTAATCCCACGCAGACGAAGTCGCAGGTAAAGCTATAGATTAAGAGTAGGCCGTTGGCAACCCTACCTCATCTGCCAGTAGAATTCGGCCTATCTAGGGCAATGCACGGTAATAAGTTATGTATTTTTTCCTGGTAGCCTAAAACATTTTGTACAGTGAGCAAAACCATTACCCTATTTTTTGATTAATCTTCCTCATTGAACAGCAAGGGGGAACGTAGCACATTCGATAGAGCTCATCGAGAAGCGCCAAAAAATGGTGGTAGCCTAACGCAAACTTGGCACTTTATTAGGAATTTTAGGGTGCCTAAAAATATTGTGATATATCTCATCGAGTAGCAATTATTATGCCACTCGTAAGCACTGTTCAACCTGTTAATTTAAAAAATTGGTAGCCGGCATTAAACCTGGAGCTTTCGTAATTCAGCCAAGTTTTTTGTTCGAAAGTGAAAGTTTACTGCTGCAAGTTTTACGTAGTATTAGAAAACTGAAATTTGGTATGAGTACCTATGTGTAGTAATCACGCTGATAAAATGGTACAACAAAATAAAAAAAATAGGCTCCTACACGTGAATTGGGGATGAATTTTTCTTTTCGCTCCATCCCTATTGTGTACAGTGTTGATGGTTAGGTTTTTCAAAATGAATAGGGGTCTTTAAGAACTATTTTTGACAAAGTCAATTATTTCGAAAATAATCGCTTCCTACGTTAAAAAAAAATCTCCCCCTCTCTAAGTTTTGAACATTAAGCTCAAAAAATATATGATAATTCATGAAAGTGAGGCTTACTATGTACTGTCAATAAAAATTATACAGCTTGTAAATTTTATACGGGCGTAAACTTTATCCACCTGTAGTATCCAGCAATAGGACTCATATAGTATAATCATTTTGTAAAATAGTGATATTAATTATGTTATGTGTAATGATTTTTTAAAGTCCTACCGGGCACCAATGTACGCTATCCAACTGATTTAAAACTGACATAACTGACATGACGCACCGGTAAGTTAATTGTCATGGATGCAATTCATTGCGGGCTGAATTATTATGTATGAAAAAAAAAACTTATTTTCATAAAGAAATAAATGTGAATAGGTTCCCTAGGTCCAATACTAATCGCCATTACAATATACGCCCGTATAAAATTTACACACGGTACATAATGAAATCGGCGAGGCCGTTTTACAGTTATCGCAAAAAATATCCTTTCTTAATAAAAGAGCGTGAGTAACGCAAAATATCGTATAAGAAACTTCCTTTTAAAAGTGTGGATTAATTGTGACGAACCGGCAACTGGGGCCGTATTCTAACTTTAAAACACGTATAAACACGATCCAACTTCAATACAACTCCAATGCAGTAACAACGCAATACAGCTACGGCATAAACATGTGAATCAGAAATATCAGAATTTGCTTGATAAATATTCCAACGCAACTCCAATACAAATTCAATATTGGTTGATTGTTTGTTGTGTGTTGGAGTTATGTTTGAGATAGGTTGTGTTATAATTGTATTGTTAATGTAGTTTAAAATTAGAAATCGGTACCTACATAACCCTACATGCTCTTGAGCTTGACCGGTTTTGTATTAACAGTTTGATTAGTGCTTTCAAACTTATGATATCCTTATTATAGGGTGCCTGAAATGAACGAATTACTTCACCGGGTAGAAAATGAATTTTATGTCGTGCCGTTCAAACTAATCAAAGTGGTAATTCAAAAATTGGTAGACGGCCTTAAAAGTCGGGTAAAGTTATTTAGATTTCTTTCAACTTTTCGATACAATTTTTCAGTCACTCGCTAATAAGACTACTATTAGTTTGTATAGTACATTTAATGAAAAATGGTTTCTTTTTCAACTGCACAAGTGGAACACTTTTTTGTTATGTTTCGTTTATAAATAATTCACCTTAATCTAACAACTTGACTTTATGCTTTCATCAGATAATATAAAAGATATTGTAAGGCATAACAAATAATTATAAAAATGAAAGCGACCACTTTGCACGAATCAACATCCTCACTAAACAAGCTCTGCAAGAATTGAGTTATCGAGAATTAAATAATAATAAATGTGTACCATTATAGTATTGTTTTTGCAATAACAAGACTTCAAACTGTCTTGTCAAATGTAATTCATGTTCGTTATTTCATTATTAGCGTGTTTCATTTTCAAATGGAAGCTTTCGGTATTCAACCTTTTATGTAGAAAGTGGGCACGTGGCATATTCGATAGAGCTCATCGAATATGCCAAGCAACGCAGTGCAACCCAGACCCGGCAGTCCTGGCACTATAGGAATTAAGCCTAATTTTAGGGTGCCTAAAATATTAAAATATACTCTCATCGAGTAGCAAATTGAGCCTTACGCCATTCAAAAGCACTACAAAAACCTGTCATTACAAAAAATTGGCAACCGACCTTACGGTGACAGGATATGCAAATACGTAAAATCGAGGTGTTTTTGTGCAAGTTTTGTGATGAAATCAAGGCACTTGGGAGCGTGAATGTGGCATGATCTGAAGGGGCCTAAGGGATTATAGCGTTTAATAAAAAAAAACAATATTATACATCAAAACGCTCATCTTAGTTACATAGGCTTACATACACCCAGAATAATGTCTGAATGAAATGTATTTTTTTTTGTATGTAATTATATGGATATCTGGTCAGAAATAAACGATTTGAATTCAAATAATTATATCATTAATTCTCTATTATAACAATTTTCTAATAACTTTTCTTTCTAATGTCAGTTTTTTCATTTCTGATATTGCAACTTAGATAGTTAAAGTAAAGTTGTCCACTGATTCTAGGCCCAACGTGCCACTAAAACGTAATAAACGTAGGTTTTTCTGGACATACAAAAAATATGGAGCTAGTAAAAACAAAATGAAATTACTACAAACGGAAATAAGTTTAACTTATTGCCTGACGTAGGTTTTTGAAGTACTACAAGCGATATCGCGGTACTACAAACGAAATGGAAGAACTATAAATAAAAATAAGGCGACCCTGATGTCTGACGTCGGTTTTTAAACTAGTATAATCGATATTGAGCTACTACAAACGAAATGAAAGCACTACGAATGAAATTAAGGCTACCTTTATGCCTGGCACAGGTTTCTAAACTACTACAATCGATATTAAGCTACTACAAACGAAATAAAAGACCTAGAAACGAAAATAAGGTTACCCTGATGTCTGACGTAGGTTTTTAAATTACAACAAACGATATTGAGCTACTACAAATGAACAGAAATCACTACAAACGAAAGTTAGGCTTCCCTGATCTCTGACGTGTGTTTTTGAACTACTACAATGGATATTAAGCTACTACATACGAAATGAAATCACTACAAACGAAAATAAGGCTACCCTGATATCTGCCGTAGGATTTTGAACTACTACAATCGATATTGAGCTACTACAAACGATATGAAATCACTACAAACGAAAATAAGGCAACCTTGATGCCTGACGTAGGTTTTTGAACTACTAAAATCGATATTGAGCTACTACAAACGAAATGAAGTCACTACAAACGAAAATAAGGCTACCCTGATGTCTGGCGTAGGTTTTTGAACTACTACAATCGATATTGAGATACTACAAACGAAATGAAAGCACTACAAACGAAAATAAGGCTACCCTGATCTCTGGCGTAGGTTTTTGAACTACTACAATCGATATTGAGCTACTACAAACGAAATGAAAGCACTACAAACAAAAATAAGGCTACCCTGATCTCTGGCGTAGGTTTTTGAACTACTACAATCGATATTGAGCTACTACAAACGAAATGAAGTAACTACAAACAGAAACAAGGCTACCTTTATGTCTGGCGTAGGTTTTTGAACTACTACAATCGATATTGGGCTACTACAAATGAAATGAAAGTACTACAAACGAAAATAAGGTATCCCTGATGTCTTACGTAGGTTTTTGAAGTACTACAATCGATATTGAGCTACTACAAACGATATGAAATCACTACAAACGAAAATAAGGCAACCTTGATGCCTGACGTAGGTTTTTGAACTACTAAAATCGATATTGACGTACTACAAACGAAATGAAGTCACTACAAACGAAAATAAGGCTACCCTGATGTCTGGCGTATGTTTTTGAACTACTACAATCGATATTGAGATACTACAAACGAAATGAAAGCACTACAAACGAAAATAAGGCTACCCTGATCTCTGACGTAGGTTTTTGAACTACTACAATCGATATTGAGCTACTACAAACGAAATGAAAGCACTACAAACGAAAATAAGGCTACCCTGATCTCTGGCGTAGGTTTTTGAACTACTACAATCGATATTGAGCTACTACAAACGAAATGAAGTCACTACAAACAAAAACAAGGCTACCTTTATGTCTGGCGTAGGTTTTTGAACTACTACAATCGATATTGGGCTCCTACAAATGAAATGAAAGTACTACAAACGAAAATAAGGTGTCCCTGATGTCTTACGTAGGTTTTTGAACTACTACAATCGATATTGAGCTACTACAAACGAAATGAAGTCACTACAAACAAAAATGAGGCTACCTTGATGGCTTGCGAAGGTTTTTGATTTACTACAAATGAAATCGCGTTACTACAAAGGAAATGAAAGCACTACAAACGATAATAAGGCCGCCATGATGTCTGGCGTAGGATTTTGAAATACTACAATCGATATTGAGCTACTACAAACAAAATTAAGTTGCTACAAACGAATATATGGCTACCCTGATGTCTGGCGTAGGATTTTGAACTACTACAAACGAAATCGCGTTACTACAAACGAAATGAAAGCACTACAAACGAAAATAAGGCTACCCTGATGTCTGGCGTAGGATTTTGAACTAGTACAATCGATATTGAGCTACTGCAAGCGAAATGAAAGCACTACAAACAAAAATAAGGCTACCCTGATCTCTGGCGTAGGGTTTTGAACTACTACAATCGATATTGAGCTACTACAAACGAAATGAAGTCACTACAAACAAAAATAAGGCTACCCTGATATCTGGCGTAGGATTTTGAACTACTATAATCGATATTGAGCTCCTACAAATGAAATGAAATCACTACATACGAACATAAGGCATCCCTGATATCTGATGTAGGTTTTTGAACTACTACATTCAATATTGAGCTACTACAAACGAAATGAAATCACTACAAACGAAATGAAATCACTACAAACGAAAATAAGGCTACCCTAATGACCGACGTAGGTTTTTGGACTACTACAAACGATATTAGGCTACTACAAACGAAATTACGTCACTACAAACAAGAATAAGGCTACCCTGATGTCTGGCGTAGAATTTTGAACAACTACAATCGATATTGAGCTACTACAAACGAAATGAAGTCACTACAAACGAAAATAAGGCTACCTTGATGGCTTGCGTAGGTTTTTGATTTACTACAAACGAAATCGCGTTACTACAAACGAAATGAAAGCACTACAAACGAAAATAAGGCCGCCCTGATGTCTGGCGTAGGATTTTGAACTACTACAATCGATATTGAGCAACTACAAACAAAATGAAGTTGCTACAAACGAATATATGGCTACCCTGATGTCTGGCGTAGGTTTCTGAACTACTACAAACGAAATCGCGTTACTACAAACGAAATGAAAGCACTACAAACAAAAATAAGGCTACCCTGATGTCTGGCGTAGGATTTAGAACTAGTATAATCGATATTGAGCTACTGCAAACAAAATGAAAGCACTACAAACAAAAATAAGGCTACCCTGATCTCTGGCGTAGGTTTTTTAACTACTACAATCGATATTGAGCTACTACAAACGAAATGAAGTCACTACAAACGAAAAAAAGGCTACCTTGATGGCTTGCGTAGGTTTTTGATTTACTACAAACGAAATCGCGTTACTACAAACGAAATGAAAGCACTACAAACGAAAATAAGGCCGCCCTGATGTCTGGCGTAGGATTTTGAACTACTACAATTGATATTGAGAGAGATTACTACAAACGAAATCGCGTTACTACAAACGAAATGAAAGCACTACAAACGAAAATAAGGCTACCCTAATGTCTGGCGTATGTTTTTGAACTACTACAATCGATATTGAGCTACTACAAACGAAATGAAAGCACTACAAATGAAAATCAGGCTATCTTGATCTCTGGCGTCGGATTTTGAACTACTACAATCGATATTGAGCTACTACAAACGAAATGAAGTCACTACAAACGAAAATAAGGCTACCCTGATCTCTGGCGTAGGTTTTTGAACTACTACAATCGATATTGAGCTACTACAAACGAAATGAAGTCACTACAAACGAAAATAAGGCTACCCTGATCTCTGGCGTAGGATTTTGAACTACTATAATCGATATTGAGCTCCTAAAAACGAAATGAAATCACTACATACGAACATAAGGCATCCCTGATATCTGATGTAGGTTTTTGAACTACTACATTCAATATTGAGCTACTACAAACGAAATGAAATCACTACATCTGAAATGAAATCATTACAAACGAAAATAAGGCTACCCTAATGACCGACGTAGGTTTTTGGACTACTACAAACGATATTAGGCTACTACAAACGAAATGACGTCACTACAAACAAGAATAAGGCTACCCTGATGTCTGGCGTAGGATTTTGAACAACTACAATCGATATTGAGATACTACAAACGAAATGAAGTCACTACAAACGAAAATAAGGCTACCTTGATGGCTTGCGTAGGTTTTTGATTTACTACAAACGAAATCGCGTTACTACAAACGAAATGAAAGCACTACAAACGAAAATAAGGCCGCCCTGATGTCTGGCGTAAGATTTTGAACTACTACAATCGATATTGAGCTACTACAACCAAAATGAAGTTGCTACGAACGAATATATGGCTACCCTGATGTCTGGCGTAGGTTTTTGAACTACTACAAACGAAATCGCGTTACTACAAACGAAATGAAAGCACTAAAAACAAAAATAAGGCTACCCAGATGTCTGGCGTAGGATTTTGAACTAGTATAATCGATATTGAGCTACTGCAAACGAAATAAAAGCACATCAAACAAAAATAAGGCTACCCTGATCTCTGGCGTAGGTTTTTTAACTACTACAATCGATATTGAGCTACTACAAACGAAATGAAGTCACTACCAACGAAAAAAAGGCTACCTTGATGGCTTGCGTAGGTTTTTGATTGACTACAAACGAAATCGCGTTACTACAAACGAAATGAAAGCACTACAAACGAAAATAAGGCCGCCCTGATGTCTGGCGTAGGATTTTGAACTACTACAATTGATATTGAGAGAGATTACTACAAACGAAATCGCGTTACTACAAACGAAATGAAAGCACTACAAACGAAAATAAGGCTACCCTAATGTCTGGCGTATGTTTCTGAACTACTACAATCGATATTGAGCTACTACAAACGAAATGAAAGCAGTACAAATGAAAATCAGGCTATCTTGATCTCTGGCGTCGGATTTTGAACTACTACAATCGATATTGAGCTACTACAAACGAAATGAAGTCACTACAAACGAAAATAAGGCTACCCTGATGTCTGGCGTAGGATTTTGAACTACTACAAACGAAATCGCGTTACTACAAACGAAATGAAAGCACTACAAACGAAAATAAGGTATCCCTGATGTCTGACGTAGGTTTTTGATCTACTACAATCGATATTGAGCTACTACAAACGAAATGAAATCACTACAAACGAAAATAAGGCTACCCTGATATCTGGCGTAGGATTTTGAACTACTACAATCGATATTGAGCTACTACAAACGATATGAAATCACTACAAACGAAAATAAGGCAACCTTGATGCCTGGCGTAGGTTTTTGAACTACTAAAATCGATATTGAGCTACTACAAACGAAATGAAGTCACTACAAACGAAAATATGGCTACCCTGATGTCTGGCGTAGGTTTTTGAACTACTACAATCGATATTGAGATACTACAAACGAAACGAAAGCACTACAAATGAAAATAAGGTATCCCTGATCTCTGGCGTAGGTTTTTGAACTACTACAATCGATATTGAGCTACTACAAACGAAATGAAGTCACTACAAACGAAAATAAGGCTACCCTGATATCTGGCGTAGGATTTTGAACTACTATAATCGATATTGAGCTCCTACAAACGAAATGAAATCACTACATACGAACATAAGGCATCCCTGATATCTGATGTAGGTTTTTGAACTACTACATTCAATATTGAGCTACTACAAACGAAATGAAATCACTACAAACGAAATGAAATCATTACAAACGAAAATAAGGCTACCCTAATGACCGACGTAGGTTTTTGGACTACTACAAACGATATTAGGCTACTGCAAACGAAATGACGTCACTACAAACAAGAATAAGGCTACCCTGATGTCTGGCGTAGGATTTTGAACAACTACAATCGATATTGAGCTACTACAAACGAAATGAAGTCCTACAAACGAAAATAAGGCTACCTTGATGGCTTGCGTAGGTTTTTGATTTACTACAAACGAAATCGCGTTACTACAAACGAAATGAAAGCACTACAAACGAAAATAAGGCCGCCCTGATGTCTGGCGTAGGATTTTGAACTACTACAATCGATATTGAGCTACTACAAACAAAATGAAGTTGCTACAAACGAATATATGGCTACCCTGATGTCTGGCGTAGGTTTTTGAACTACTACAAACGAAATCGCGTTACTACAAACGAAATGAAAGCACTACAAACGAAAATAAGGCCGCCCTGATGTCTGGCGTAGGATTTTGAACTACTACAATTGATGTTGAGAGAGATTACTACAAACGAAATCGCGTTACTACAAACGAAATGAAAGCACTACAAACGAAAATAAGGCTACCCTGATGTCTGGCGTAGGATTTTGAAATAGTACAATCGATATTGAGCTACTGCAAGCGAAATGAAAGCACTACAAACAAAAATAAGGCTACCCTGATCTCTGGCGTAGGTTTTTGAACTACTACAATCGATATTGAGCTACTACAAACGAAATGAAGTCACTACAAACAAAAATAAGGCTACCCTGATATCTGGCGTAGGATTTTGAACTACTATAATCGATATTGAGCTCCTACAAACGAAATGAAATCACTACATACGAACATTAGGCATCCCTGATATCTGATGTAGGTTTTTGAACTACTACATTCAATATTGAGCTACTACAAACGAAATGAAATCACTACAAACGAAATGAAATCACTACAAATGAAAATAAGGCTACCCTAATGACCGACGTAGGTTTTTGGACTACTACAAACGATATTAGGCTACTACAAACGAAATGACGTCACTACAAACAAGAATAAGGCTACCCTGATGTCTGGCGTAGGATTTTGAACAACTACAATCGATATTGAGCTACTACAAACGAAATGAATTCACTACAAACGAAAATAAGGCTACCTTGATGGCTTGCGTAGGTTTTTGATTTACTACAAACGAAATCGCGTTACTACAAACGAAATGAAAGCACTACAAACGAAAATAAGGTCGCCCTGATGTCTGGCGTAGGATTTTGAACTACTACAATCGATATTGAGCTACTGCAAACGAAATGAAAGCACTACAAACAAAAATAAGGCTACCCTGATCTCTGGCGTAGGTTTTTTAACTACTACAATCGATATTGAGCTACTACAAACGAAATGAAGTCACTACAAACGAAAAAAAGGCTACCTTGATGGCTTGCGTAGGTTTTTGATTTACTACAAACGAAATCGCGTTGCTACAAACGAAATGAAAGCACTACAAACGAAAATAAGGCCGCCCTGATGTCTGGCGTAGGATTTTGAACTACTACAATTGATGTTGAGAGAGATTACTACAAACGAAATCGCGTTACTACAAACGAAATGAAAGCACTACAAACGAAAATAAGGCTTCCCTAATGACCGACGTAGGTTTTTGGACTACTACAAACGATATTAGGCTACTACAAACGAAATGACGTCACTACAAACAAGAATAAGGCTACCCTGATGTCTGGCGTAGGATTTTGAACAACTACAATCGATATTGAGCTACTACAAACGAAATGAATTCACTACAAACGAAAATAAGGCTACCTTGATGGCTTGCGTAGGTTTTTGATTTACTACAAACGAAATCGCGTTACTACAAACGAAATGAAAGCACTACAAACGAAAATAAGGTCGCCCTGATGTCTGGCGTAGGATTTTGAACTACTACAATCGATATTGAGCTACTGCAAACGAAATGAAAGCACTACAAACAAAAATAAGGCTACCCTGATCTCTGGCGTAGGTTTTTTAACTACTACAATCGATATTGAGCTACTACAAACGAAATGAAGTCACTACAAACGAAAAAAAGGCTACCTTGATGGCTTGCGTAGGTTTTTGATTTACTACAAACGAAATCGCGTTGCTACAAACGAAATGAAAGCACTACAAACGAAAATAAGGCCGCCCTGATGTCTGGCGTAGGATTTTGAACTACTACAATTGATGTTGAGAGAGATTACTACAAACGAAATCGCGTTACTACAAACGAAATGAAAGCACTACAAACGAAAATAAGGCTTCCCTAATGACCGACGTAGGTTTTTGGACTACTACAAACGATATTAGGCTACTACAAACGAAATGACGTCACTACAAACAAGAATAAGGCTACCCTGATGTCTGGCGTAGGATTTTGAACAACTACAATAGATATTGAGCTACTACAAACGAAATGAATTCACTACAAACGAAAATAAGGCTACCTTGATGGCTTGCGTAGGTTTTTGATTTACTACAAACGAAATCGCGTTACTACAAACGAAATGAAAGCACTACAAACAAAAATAAGGCTACCCTGATGTCTGGCGTAGGATTTAGAACTAGTATAATCGATATTGAGCTACTGCAAACGAAATGAAAGCACTACAAACAAAAATAAGGCTACCCTGATCTCTGGCGTAGGTTTTTTAACTACTACAATCGATATTGAGCTACTACAAACGAAATGAAGTCACAACAAACGAAAAAAAGGCTACCTTGATGGCTTGCGTAGGTTTTTGATTTACTACAAACGAAATCGAGTTACTACAAACGAAATGAAAGCACTACAAACGAAAATAAGGCCGCCCTGATGTCTGGCGTAGGATTTTGAACTACTACAATTGATATTGAGAGAGATTACTACAAACGAAATCGCGTTACTACAAACGAAATGAAAGCACTACAAACGAAAATAAGGCTACCCTAATGTCTGGCGTATGTTTTTGAACTACTACAATCGATATTGAGCTACTACAAACGAAATGAAAGCACTACAAATGAAAATCAGGCTATCTTGATCTCTGGCGTCGGATTTTGAACTACTACAATCGATATTGAGCTACTACAAACGAAATGAAGTCACTACAAACGAAAATAAGGCTACCCTGATTTCTGGCGTAGGTTTTTGAACTACTACAATCGATATTGAGCTACTACAAACGAAATGAAGTCACTACAAACAAAAACAAGGCTACCTTTATGTCTGGCGTAGGTTTTTGAACTACTACAATCGATATTGGGCTACTACAAATGAAATGAAAGTACTACAAACGAAAATAAGGTCGCCCTGATGTCTGGCGTAGGATTTTGACCTACTACAATCGATATTGAGCTACTACAAACGAAATGAAATCACTACAAACGAAAATAAGGCTACCCTGATATCTGGCGTAGGATTTTGAACTACTATAATCGATATTGAGCTACTACAAACGAAATGAAGTCACTACAAACGAAAATAAGGCTACCTTGATGGCTTGCGTAGGTTTTTGATTTACTACAAACGAAATTGCGTTACTACAAACGAAATGAAAGCACTACAAACGAAAATAAGGCCGCCCTGATGTCTGGCGTAGGATTTTGAACTACTACAATCGATATTGAGCTACTACAAACAAAATGAAGTTGCTACAAACGACTATATGGCTACCCTGATATCTGGCGTAGGTTTTTGAACTACTACAAACGAAATCGCGTTACTACAAACGAAATGAAAGCACTACAAACAAAAATAAGGCTACCCTGATGTCTGGCGTAGGATTTTGAACTAGTACAATCGATATTGAGCTACTGCAAACGAAATGAAAGCACTACAAACAAAAATAAGGCTACCCTGATCTCTGGCGTAGGTTTTTTAACTACTACAATCGATATTGAGCTACTACAAACGAAATGAAGTCACTACAAACGAAAAAAAGGCTACCTTGATGGCTTGCGTAGGTTTTTGATTTACTACAAACGAAATCGCGTTACTACAAACGAAATGAAAGCACTACAAACGAAAATAAGGCCGCCCTGATGTCTGGCGTAGGATTTTGAACTACTACAATTGATATTGAGAGAGATTACTACAAACGAAATCGCGTTACTACAAACGAAATGAAAGCACTAAAAACGAAAATAAGGCTACCCAAATGTCTGGCGTATGTTTTTGAACTACTACAATCGATATTGAGCTACTACAAACGAAATGAAAGCACTACAAATGAAAATCAGGCTATCTTGATCTCTGGCGTCGGATTTTGAACTACTACAATCGATATTGAGCTACTACAAACGAAATGAAGTCACTACAAACGAAAATAAGGCTACCCTGATGTCTGGCGTAGGATTTTGAACTACTACAAACGAAATCGCGTTACTACAAACGAAATGAAAGCACTACAAACGAAAATAAGGTATCCCTGATGTCTGACGTAGGTTTTTGATCTACTACAATCGATATTGAGCTACTACAAACGAAATGAAATCACTACAAACGAAAATAAGGCTACCCTGATATCTGGCGTAGGATTTTGAACTACTACAATCGATATTGAGCTACTACAAACGATATGAAATCACTACAAACGAAAATAAGGCAACCTTGATGCCTGGCGTAGGTTTTTGAACTACTAAAATCGATATTGAGCTACTACAAACGAAATGAAGTCACTACAAACGAAAATATGGCTACCCTGATGTCTGGCGTAGGTTTTTGAACTACTACAATCGATATTGAGATACTACAAACGAAACGAAAGCACTACAAACGAAAATAAGGTATCCCAGATGTCTGACGTAGGTTTGTGATCTACTACAATCGATATTGAGCTACTACAATCGATATTGAGCTACTACAAACGAAATGAAATCACTACAAAAGAAAATAAGGCTACCCTGATATCTGCCGTAGGATTTTGAACTACTACAATCGATATTGAGCTACTACAAACGATATAAAATCACTACAAACGAAAATAAGGCAACCTTGATGCCTGGCGTAGGTTTTTGAACTACTAAAATCGATATTGAGCTACTACAAACGAAATTAAGTCACTACAAACGAAAATAAGGCTACCCTGATCTCTGGCGTAGGTTTTTGAACTACTACAATCGATATTGAGCTACTACAAACGAAATGAAGTCACTACAAACGAAAATAAGACTACCCTGATATCTGGCGTAGGATTTTGAACTACTTTAATCGATATTGAGCTACTACAAACGAAATGAAAGCACTACAAACAAAAATAAGGCTACCCTGATGTCTGGCGTAGGATTTTGAACTACTGCAAACGAAATCGCGTTACTACAAACGAAATGAAAGCACTACAAACGAAAATAATGCCGCCCCGATGTCTGGCGTAGGATATTGAACTACTACAATCGATATTGAGCTACTACAAACAAAATGAAGTAACTACAAACGAATATATGGCTACCCTGATGTCTGGCGTAGGTTTTTGAACTACTACAAACGAAATCGCATTACTACAAACAAAATGAAAGCACTACAAACGAAAATAAGGCTACCCTGATCTCTGGCGTAGGTTTTTGAACTACTACAATCGATATTGAGCTACTACAAACGAAATGAAAGCACTACAAACGAAAATAAGGCTACCCTGATCTCTGGCGTAGGTTTTTGAACTACGACAATCTATATTGAGCTACTACAAACGAAATTAAGTCACTACAAATGAAAATAAGGCTACCTTGATGGCTTGCGTAGGTTTTTGATTTACTACAAACGAAATCGCGTTACTACAAACGAAATGAAAGCACTACAAACGACAATAAGGCCGCCCTGACGTCTGGCGTAGGATTTTGAACTACTACAATCGATATTGAGCTACTACAAACGAAATGAAAGCACTACAAATGAAAATCAGGCTACCTTGATCTCTGGCGTCGGATTTTGATCTACTACAATCGATATTGAGCTACCACAAACGAAATGAAGTCACTACAAACGAAAATAAGGCTACCCTGATGTCTGGCGTAGGTTTTTGAATCACTACAAACGAAATCGCGTTACTACAAACGAAATGAAGTCACTACAAACAAAAATAAGGCTACCTTGATGTCTGGCGTAGGTTTTTTAACTACTACAATCGATATTGGGCTACTACAAACGAAAATACTACCCTGATGTCTGGCGTAGGTTTATGAACTACTACAATCGATATTGAGCTACTACAAACGATATGAAATCACTACAAACGCAAATAAGGCATCCCTAATGTCTGATATAGGTTTTTGAACTACTACAATCGATATTGAGCTACTAAAAACGAAATGAAATCACTACAAACGAAAATAAGGCAACCTTGATGCCTGGCGTAGGTTTTTGAACAACTACAAACGAAATCGCGTTACTACAAACGAAATGAAGTCACTACAAACGAAAATAAGGCTACCCTGATGTCTGGCGTAGGATTTTGAACTACTACAATCGATATTGAGCTACTACAAACGAAATGAAAGCACTACAAACGAAAATAAGGCTACCCTGTTATCTGGCGTAGGATTTTGAACTACTACAATCGATATTGAGCTACTACAAACGAAATGAAGTAACAACAAACGAAAATAAGGCTACCTTGGTGCCTGGCGTAGGTTTTGATCTACCAAAAACGAAACTGCGCAATTTAGACGACTTTAGGAAAACGCGGTCACATGTCAGATTATTATTTATTATTTTATTTTCCTTGGCTTTATTTGGCTACTACAAAGGAATATAAAGAAGCTACAATCATTTGCAAACGAAATACTCATGGAAAAGTAATACGTTGACATAATCAGTTACCTTTACCATTTTTGTGCGATCGCGATATTCAGTTTATTTTGCTACTTTGTAACTAAAAAGCAACTTATAAGGTGCTACAATTACGCAAAATTGTGTATGTGCGAGATCCTGTCGATGAGCGTAGAGTAAATAGTGTATTTACGTGTATTTAGGCAATTTAGACGATTTTCGGAAAATGACATCAACGCGCTTGCGAACCGATTTTTGCAAAAAAATTTTTTTCGGCCTTATTTGGCTACTACAAACGAAAATAAAGGAACTACAATCAACTACAAAAGATTCTGAACAAGAATCAATCATAACATATTAGGATTTCGCATGTCGGGTGCTGACCTTTTTCACCCCCTCCCTAATTTTTTTTTGGGACAACTACAAACAAAATCCGTTTTACTACAATCAACTACAAACAAAACACTATTAGAAAAAAAATATTTAAAAAAAATTCGTCAAGGTCGGGTGCCAAGTTCACACAGCTTTACTCACCGGCCTCGCCAGGAACACAACACTATAGTGTGGTCAACGAATGATTTTAGATGGTATTGTAAGCAGAAAGTTTTCGTTTTTAATGGTCACCGTTTTTGTACAATTATTTTTACTATCAAACCTTTTCTATTAAGAATTATCTTCTGCATAATATTTAAAACGAGTTACTCGAGTAATTTTCAAGAGCGTAAACTGATCGAAAATTCGTTACGTGTCGAAGGAATTTCAACTGAAATTACGTGAATAACCCAATTAAAATACTTTTTAATATGTTAGGGTTTCACAAGAGTTTTATAGTTAAAATATCTTCTGTAAAAGTAAACAACTAATGCAATAGAACTCAAGAAAATACACTCCGAAACGATGCTTTTGCATGGCTGATTGAAGCACTCAACACACTACGTGCACCTGTGTCTTGATACGTTATTCACTACATTACACTGTAAGTGCATAATCTTGTAACCTTGTTTATAATATCGCAGCTTAATATCAGTGCAATGTGCAATATGTGCATGCGTATTTGTTGGTGTAGTTTAACGTATAATTATAGGTGTAGCATGACGCTACGTTTATCATACGACATCTGTCGACGTTCTTTAGAACTTCCGTGTCTAAGGAAGGTCTAAGGCTAGGTCGCGGTTGATATATAAAAATCGTACATTGTGATTCACGGCATTACGGGTAGATGGCGCTTATGTCAGTCCGCATTTTGTAATACACGACTGGCAGTTATAAAATTGAGATGATATTCGCGCTAATTTTGAATATGAATTTTTGAGGTATTCCAGATCGTCAAGAGAGAAAGTTTGTTTATTGGAAGTGTCAGATCGACAGAGAGATTTTTGAAGAAAAACACAGGAATTATCTACAAATTGTCCTGTGCAAATCCTTTTGAGTCCTTTTTTTGTTACCGGAAAGTGTTCACCACAGTTGGTTATTTCCCTAGAAGAGGGTGGCCGTCGGTATAGTTTTTTCCAATACCCAGTGCTCCCCTTTGGCCGTGTCTGAGGGTGCGGGTCCGCCTAGAGCAAAGGGGGCACCTGCCCACGAACTTTATTTAAATTCAGTTTGAGTTTTGACCATTTCCTGACTTTCAAGAATATCATTTTATTTACATTTTTTTAAACTTTATAAATCCGATTCCCTTTTTGTATCCAGTGTTTTTGTGCCATAATAGCTTTTTTTTTGTTGTTTTGCCAAAATCTCCCCAAAATTCTAATTGCCTCATTTGACGGGCGTACAAAGACCTGGCTCTTGAATTTAGGCTACTTTCAGCCAGCGAATCATCTGTCACCATCCATATCACCCGCCTCATTAATCCATTATTTTCCCGCAGCCAAATTACAATGTACGCTTTTTTATATATCAACCGCGATAGGTCGCGTGTCTAAGGTCTAAGGCTAGGGCCTTAGACCTTAGACACGGAAGTTCTAAAGAACGTCGACAGATGTCGTACGATAAACGTAGCGTCATGCTACAGTACCTACTCTAAATATACACGGTGTGATCCGTTTAAGGGCATGATTGATATTGTATTCTAATTATTCAAAAAAAAATCACCCGAAAAAATATCGGTTTTGTATGGAGGGTCGGCCGGTATAATTATAGGTATAAGCAAATACGTTTGATGGAGCCACTTTTTGTAATTATTTATTAATAAACCAATAAAAAACGTAGATTGGCGCAGTCCTGGTAGGATAACATTACATTATTTTAACTTTTGTACTTTGTATATATGATTTTTTTTATGAAATATTTTTTTATACCACGACGGTGGCAAACAAGCATATGGCCCGCCTGTTGGTAAGCAGTTACCGTAGCCTGTGGCCGCCTGCAACCCCAGAGGATTCACATGCGCGTTGCCTACCCTTTAAGAATCTATACACTTCTTTTTTGAAGAACCTCATACTGTAGCCCGCTGGGAAAACCTCGGCAGGGAGTTCATTCCACAGCCGCAGCGTACTTGGGAGGAAATTCCTCTTAAACCGTACCATGCGGGACCCATTAGGCTGGAGCCTAACCCTGGAGGGTGTGAGGATGAACACCCGCCGTTGGCGAGCGGTGCAGTGATAAAAAGCTGCCATGTAATTGTATGCCAAAATTTATGCTCCCGGTTAACTATAAATTCTGTTGAGATGCCCTATTCCCGAGTCCCAGTCAGATAAAAAATACAACTTCTACTATCAATCATTTCATTTAAAATGTCCACGGTATGATCAATTGCTGATACCGTCGTTGAAACAGTCGTCACATGTCTCCTACAGCTTCCAAATCAAACAATCAAAGCTTGATTCAATTTCAGAAACGCCAAGTCAAACAGGGGTCCGGTCAATTGCAGTGAAGCAAGTTAGCATAATGGCGATCTACTGCGGGCGTACCATGGACGAAGTTCCCCACGTAACAGCGCAACCATCACTTTCTAACCCCGCGTGATTGCAAGAGACAGACGCTGTCATTATCACGCTGCATATCGACAAGCTCGACCATACCCGTGCTGATTTCGGATGTCAGTTAAACGGATTGGAGTGAACGCCGAATTTGAATTTTGAATTTTAGCGTCGACGCTCATTTCATGGACAGGACACTAATTTGACTTTGAAGACGTGAAATCTTGGTCTACGTCAGCTGAAAGCATTTTGAATGGTGAAACTGAACAGTGTGCTGCAATCTAACAAAAATGTGATGTATATATTATTTGTAAGAATTCGACATCGGATTTTTTGGTGGTTTGGAGAATCAAGTCAGTTATTGATAAGTAGGTACCTTGTTAGATTTTATAAACTAATGGACACTCTGGCAGCGCAGAAACATAATATATAACGGCCTCCTAGCCCAGTCGGTAGTGACTGTGCCTACGAAGCCCGAGGTCCCGAGTTCGAATCCTAGTAAGGGCATTTATTTGTGTGTTTATCACAGATATTTGTTCCTGAGTTATGGAAATTTTCTACATATGTGCATATTTAAGTATGTATCTATATCTGCAAATATTATAGGTATATCGTCGTCTAGTACCCACAATACAAGCCTTATTGAGCTTATTGTGGGACAAGGCCGATTTGCGTAAGATTGTCCCATAATATTTATATGCACTTGTTTTTGATGCATAGGAACTTACATCGGTTGGAGAATTGCCTTAGTAGACCATGATGTTTTCAGAAAGAACTGGCTAAATTAAAGACTTGGTAAATATTTTGATATGATTCGACCACGAGTACGTTTAAATACTTTTATCTACACCAATATCATAAATCCTCTATTCCGCGTTCGGAAACCGTATGTAATTACCACCATTATTGCAACCAGTAACGTAAGATCTCTGACAGTGTGGTCAAAACGTATGAAAATTCATTACCCACGGTAACGTAACGAAGATCCGCGCTATCCCCGAGCGGCGGCACGCGCCCGCGCGACCACCGACACAATCGAGTTGGTCATGGCGGTGCAATGGCGGTCATTCTATGGTTTCCGAACACATCATTTAGGATTTATAATATGTGTGTAGATAAAGCAGTGTATGTAGTTGCATTTGTGTTTGCAGTTTACGTAATTAGGCCTTGACCCTTATTACGTAACAGTTACATAAACTACTATTATTTCCGACATGACGACACTGGTTTCACTGGCCATGGTTGCGTGAGATAAGTATTTAAAATAAAATGAAAAAGAATTATGGACAGCGGTTTGTTTTAATTTGTAAATAACGGGGAAGCCACACGTTCACACACGTTCTTCATCACACAATTAATGTACGTCATTGAAAAACGTACTGCTAAATGAATAGGTCACATGCTCAGGCACGACGGGTTGAATTTAACCATCCTGGAGGGCAAAATTGAGGAAAGAAGAGGAAGACCCAGAATATCATACATCACACAGATTAAATAATGGTGCTGCAGCCACCAGGCGCGGATCCAGGATTTCGTTCAGGGGGGCACTTTCCTTCACAAAAAATCTCGCGGTCCGCACCTACGGGCCCCATATTATATGAGGTTTGTGTTTCAGGGAGGAGGGGGCAATTGCCCCTGTTGCCCCCCCTCTGTATCCGCGCCTGGTAGTCACACAAACCAATAAGTGACGACGAAAGCCCAAGATAGGCTGGAATGGAGAATGCTACAACGACAGAGGGCCAGGCCCTCTTAATATTGATGATTATGATGGGGGTAGTCAGTAAATACAATTTAAATAATTAGTAGTATAAAGAACACTGAGTTAGCAGGCTTTTATTTCTGGTTTGTATACAGGCAGATGTTTTTTTCCTGAAACCCGTCGCCTTCAATTAGAAACTCCCTAGTTCTTGCAGTCGATGTGGACTTGGGATATTATGAATAATGTAACTCAACTTGACGTCTCGTTTTTTAATAAGCTCGAGTAATGGATACAGGAAAAACAGTATGTAAAAATTAGAGAAAACTTTTGTTTCTCATTTTTATTATTATGGTTGATTTAGTTACTATGTGTATTAAAACTTGTTGTGTTGTTGCTAAACCTAAACACAACATCTTTTATTTATTTGATAATTTTTTTAGATTTTTGGTACATTTATATTTGGTATTGTTTCGATGTTACGGAGAAGTATCAAAAAATATTTTTTTTAATAGAAAATATAATATATAATAGATTTTTTTTATATAACGTTAAAACGTTGTTGTATGAAAATCTTGTCATTTTTCTATGAGAAGCTGTAAGGCTCTTTTTTACGGTGGTTACTGTTTGTGCCGTAGAAAAAGGTCAAACAACCGTACAACCTTGATAGCGACATACGCCCTTTTGTTTATACTCGCTATTGGAGTGCATTTAGGGTTACCAGGCATCAGAAATTTTCCTGACTGATCCGAACTGCAGCCAATGTACGGATGTAAATATCGGACATTAAACTGAAGAAAAAATCAAATTATTTTTAATACATATTGTGATTTGCTTATTTTAAGTAGACACACTACTATATAAATTATAAACTTATATAGATGTCATATACAAAGGAAAAAGTGACCTAGGCCTCCGGTGCCCAGGGCTGGGAATGAACCTGCCTGGGTCACTTTTTCCTTTGTATATGATATCTATGTAAGTTTATCGGACATTAAAGATTTTTTTTTTCACATTGGTAGCCTAGTAAGTTTATTCAGTTTGACGGTAAGACGGTTCGTTAAATTTGAGTAATTTTTAACTATTTCTAAATCATGAATTTTGTAAGGTTTTATTTTTATACACTTTTATTTAGTTTGACCCCGTATTTATATGCTTCAAATCTTGTAAGTTCAAATACTTCAACCACTTCTCGATGTGTTATTGAGCTGAAAGATGTAGGTACTTCCGTTATTTACGTGACAATGATATATAATAGTACATACAGCACTTTAAGTGTGTACAGTCCCCGGCAATAGTATCTTCCTACACGGAGGCCGCAAAAATTTGTGACAGGCTCTTATTTGTAGGGCCATAAGAGCGTGTCACACTGTATTTTGCGGCCTTCGTATAGGCAGATACTATTGCCGGTGACCGTACCAAAAAAAAAGTGGGAGTTACTTGTTTTGTTGTCAACCCTAGACGCATCACGTTTGCACAAAGAATGCCGCGTCACATTGTTCTCCAAAAATCTTTTTGCCCGCGAACATGGGTGGTTAGGTTTCGGGACCACAGAGTCGTAACCGCCATTGGAAAACTCATGCAATTGTGAATCTTACGCCAGCGCAATAAAATCTAAACTCAAAGTATTATTCTAAGGTGCATACGGCCTTATTGCGCATAAGTGAGAAGCGTGGCTGAAAAAGCCTGCTGTTGCATTTGATGATGTGGAAGCCTTTTTGGAAAAATGTGGGTACACTAAGGTGCAATAAAAGTGGACCAAATTGTAAGGAATTTTGAAACAAACTGTTTTTGCTGTTGACAGGTGAGATCGTGCCTATTCTCTACAAAATAAAATAAAATACAAACTTGCGGATAGGCGACATTTTTTATTAGAATTACTAGGTTCCTACAACCTCTTGATATTTTGAGAAATGTTTAAATAAAAAATAAATAAAAATCATTTATTTCAGACAAAAGTCCATCAGGGTTAGTCACACATACAAACAAGGATTAAAAAATATTATTATGAGTAAAATTAACACAAACACTAAATTATAATTACACAAACTTAAAAGCTAAATATAGTAGTTTATGTACCTGTTACGTAAAAAGGGTCCTTAAAATATGAGTGTGGTTTTATGAAATGAGCCGCAGGCGAATTTCATAATAAGATCACACGAGTGTTTTAAGGCCTAATTACGTACAGTAGCATACACTGCTTTATCTACACTCATATTATTTATTCTAAATGCCTTATTTGGAAACCATAGAATGGCCGCCATCGCACCGCCACCATGGCCAACTCGATTGTGCCGGCGGTCGCGCGGGCGCGTGTCGGGCTGTCGGCGGATCCCCGGGAGGGTGCAGGTGTACATTATGTTATCAAAACTCATAGCACATCAATAATTGAGCATGAAAAGTTAAAATTACGTTACTGCTACGGATAAAAAGCTTATCATAGTAAAATCGGTCGTGGTAATGCTAGCCATTGCCTACCGTTTTCGAACACGTTTTAGAGAACTTACAATATGAGTGTAGATAAAATAAAATAAAACATTAATCAATGGCCCGTTTGTATTGTGGCACTGGCGCATGGAGGCGGAGCCAATTAAATTAAATTATAATTATTTTACATGTTTTTTTTTAAAGTGGGGCATTCCACTCATACAATAGTATGTTATTCAATCAAATACAAACACTGAAAACATTGAAAAAATAATCAACCCAGCAGGATTTGAACCTCGCATCGATACGCCTTACCGGGGCTCGATCGCTTTACCAATTAAGCTATGGGTTCAGTTACTGAGTTGACGAAATTCTCAATGCCTTCAATCATCTTTTTGCATTTATTTTTACATCGACTTTATAGCAGCCGTAAGCGACATCTAGGTGCTAACTACTAGAGCCCCGGTAAGGCGTATCGATGCGAGGTTCAAATCCTGCTGGGTTGATTATTTTTTCAATGTTTTCAGTGTTTGTATTTGATTGAATAACATACTATTAAATTAAATTAATTAAATTAAATTAAAAAAAAGCTGAAGAGGGTCGAAAGTCTGTACATGGATGATAATCGAAAAAAAGTTGTCTGGGGATACTTAGAATCGATAACAGAACACGTTCCAATAATTTTTAGATTTTTTGTCTGTTTATCTGTTTGTCTGTTTATCTGTTTATCTGTTTGTCTGTTTATTTGACCGCGCATCACGTGAAAACGGCTGAACGGATTTTGATGACATTTTGTATAGATATAGATTGAGTCCTGGGAAAGGATAATATATAGTTTTAATCCCGAAAATCAACCCTGGTAGGGGTGAAAATGGGGTTGAAAATTTGTATGGAGAATTTTTAACCGCTGAAACGATTTAGATAGAAATGTGTATGCAGATAATTTGAGTCTCGAGAAACGTTAAAGGATAGTTTTCAAACCCTTGTGGGGGTGAAAAGGGGGTTGGAAGGTGGTATGAGGATTTTTTTACCGCTGAACTGATTTAGATGAAAATTGGTATAGAGATAGTATGGGTCTCGAGAAATGACAAAGGATAGTTTCTTCTTCAAACCCCCCCCCCCCCCCCCATCTTACTTTAGAACCGTACGTCCAAAAAATTTGAAAAAGTTGGTATTGAAATAATTTGTAAGGTCAAGGTGTTCATATTTATAACACGTTACCCGTCGATGCTTTAAATTTACCTTTACCCGCTCTTAAGAAATATTTGAAAATGTCATGAATGTCAAAGGGTTATTGCAGGTTCGAGGACTATATATGACGGACAAAGATACATGGCCGAAACCAAAAAACTACTACAAAATCATCTAACATTTATAGGACACCGTTTAGATAGGAAAACATATGAAACGTTTTGTGAAGCAGTCAGATTAGGATTCATTTTTCTTTATAATTAAACAATAGGTACATTATCTGTCTCTCAAGCAGTTTTGATATGTCTTCTTGAAGAACTACGCATTATTTTGCATCTTTAAGATCTAATAATGTATTACTGTTTTGAAAAAATAAGTCCCGTCGAATTTCTTTTCGGTCATAATACTTCTTGGGCCAGAATTTCGAAAATGTAAAATTTCTAAATTTCCAAAATTTCCAATATTTCCAAAATCTCCAAATGTTCCAAAATTTCCAAATTTTCCAAAATTTCCAAAATTTCCAAAATTTCCAAAATTTCCAAAATTTCCAAAATTTCCAAAAATTCAAAAATTTCCAAAATTTCCAAAAATTCCAAAATGGCCTAAATTTCTAAAAAATGCAAAAAAAAATTAAAACCACAAAATTTACAAAAAAGTAAAAAATGAAATAAAATTAAATAACATAACTTCGTTCCAATCGCACTTGATTCACACACTTTCCACGACACTCACGTATTTTATTTTTCTCTGACGTTCATTAGTGCATTGTAATGTGCTTACATTGACAAATAAATATCTTGATCTACACCAATATCATAAATCCTCTATTCCGCATTCGGAACCGTATGTAATTAATTACCAACATTATTGCAACCAGTAACGTAACATCAGTGTAAATTATTTGTGACAGTGTGGTAAAAACGTATGAAAATTCATTACCTCCGGTAACGTAATGAAAATCCGCCTCCTCCGACCGCCGGCACGCCCCCCCGACCGCCGGCGCAATAATGTTGGTCATGGCGGTGTAATGGCGGTCATTCTAATGGTTTCAATGGATTTTTAATACGTGTGTAGGTAAAGCAGTGTATGCTTCTGTACATAATTAGGCCTTATTACATAACAGTTACATCGCCATGTCCGTCCGTCTGTCCGCGGTCTAATTCAGTTACCGTTCGCACTAGAAAGCTGAAATTTGGTGAGGCCTGATAAGAACTTTCAATAAAAACTATATTGAATAAAATCGGTTCAGCCGTTATTGAATTATTAGTCAAAAACGCATAGTGAAAGGAAGTGCCGAATAGTAAACTGACTTAAGCGCCGCCAAATAAACGACCTTTTGAACGGATGTTTTGTAACAGGGCAGCATCTACGAAACTCTACACTGAGCATCGCCCGACATGCTCTTGGCCGGTTTTTTTTTCATTGTTATCTCGGAAATCACCCCGGACCCAATTAAGGATTACTAATTCCAATTCTAGAAAATCCCCAGCCAGGTTATACGAGGGTTGCTACTTATATATCCGGAAACAAAAAAACAAACAAACGTACACGGCTGAAAATGGTTTTATTGTTTTTCAAAGTATTCCCCTTGATGATCTATGCACTTTTGCATTCGCGTGAACCAATTTTTAAAGCACTTCTGCCACTCCGCCTGAGGTACCTCCATAACGTGTTGTTTGAATGCGTCGACAGCATCTTCAGCGGTCGAAAATCGTTGACCGCGTAATTTATTCTTTATATTTGGAAATAAATAAAAATCGTTGGGTGCCAAGTCAGGGCTGTACGGCGGATGACCCGTTAATTCCACATTTTGACCCTCCAAAAATAGAGTTGTTTCGCGTGACGTATGACAGCTGGCATTGTCATGATGAAGAATGATTCTTTGTCGCTGGTTAGTTTTACGAATTTGTTCAAATACTTCCGGTAAGCAAATGGTCGTGTACCACTCTGAATTAAACGTTCTACGGTTTTCTAGTGGCACTGTAGCTACATGGCCATTAATACCGAAGAAGCAGGCCACCATTTGTTTTAATGTACTTTTTGCACGAGTAACTTTCGTAGGAATCGGCTCATTTTGAAACACCCATACCGTTGATTGTTGCTTCGTTTCGGGATCGTATGCATAGATCCAGGATTCGTCACCTGTATAGATGTTATAAACGGCTTTTGAGTCACCACGTTTATATTTTTTTAACATTTTATTGCACCATTCGACGCGAGCATCTTTTTGCTCTTTTGTTAAGTTGTGGGGTATCCAACGCGAACAAATTTTTTTTACAGCCAAATAATTATGTAATATGCTATTAATGCTGGTCATAGAAATACCCAGAGTCGCCTCTATCTCGCGGTACGTAACATGTCGGTCGTCCATTATAAGTTTTCGCACAGCCTCGATATTTTGTTGTACAACGACCGATTTCGGGCGACCTGCCTTAACTTCGTCCGTAAGCATACTACGTCCACGATTGAACTCACTAAACCAGTGATACACAGTAGTTTTAGATGGGGCTTCATCACCAAAAGTTGAAGTTAGTTGATCTATGCACTGTTGTTGCGTTAAACCACGCCGAAAATCATAATAAATCATAGCACGAATATTTTCACGAGTGAGTTCCATTCTTGCTGCGAGATGACATTTAAAACCCGACAAAAACAAAACACGAGCGTTAATAAGAAAGAAAAAATATACCGGCCAGTACTTAAAAAAGTTCAAATTTTACCATGGAGGTGAAATATGCTATTTAAGAAGATTGTAATCCCGGTTTCCGGATATATAAATAGCAGCCTATGTACGTAGCCTATAAAAATTCAACGTCTAAAAGGCGCGGGGGTGGGTACTACACTCGATTGAGTTAAATTTGCATGGGTCATGGACCCCCCCCCCCCCCCCCCCCCTCCAAGTGCACCTCAAATAGAAAAAAATCAATTTCAACAGCGCCTGTTCTTACCTTTCATGCTTTGACTGATTTGTCGGGAGGATCGATTTGGATGATATTTGCCGTGGACATGAACGTATAAATACAAAAGTGGTCCTGTATCGTCCGATATACACCTACTACTCTCTATGTCGTTTAAATCATGCCAAAAAAAATAAAAAATAAAAATAAAGTATTGATTTATGAGTGTAGTTTCATTTAGTGGTAATTGTAAAATATTTTATTGGGACTACTGTCCTTTAGCGTATCCATCTGTCAACTTTACTTCAAGTTCGGCGTCCAGGGTAGCGGGAGAGAAATTAGGGGGTGAATTAGCCGCTTACTGACACAGACCGAATTCCACGCGGGCGGAGCCGCGGGCACAGCTAATTTGATATAAAACTTGTGTATCTGAAGAATGCAAATGAATTTTGTTATGATATATTTTATTTCTGACGTCTGTTAGACACCACCTCAGCGTGAGTGTTACTCTGAACCCACGTCGTTAGTTAAAGGTGAAGCGCTATATCTATATATATAAAAGAAGAAACTGATTGACTGACTGACTGACATATCAACGCACAGCCCAAACCGCTGGTTCTAGAAATTCCAAATTTGGCACGTAGGTTCCTTATAAGGTCTAGGGATGCACTAAGAAAGAATTTTTCAAAATTCACCCCTAAGGGGGTAAAATGGGGGTCCAAAGTTTGTATGGCGAATCAAGATTTGTTAGACTATTTTATTCGAAACTTCATAGGAGTATTCCTAACACATGTTTCAGGTTTTTTTTTTAAATTCAACCCCTAAAAGGGGCAAATGTGGTCACAAAGTCTGAAAATCAACATGGGTATCGTATCCTTTTTGAGTACTTATAGGACGCGGGCGAAGCCGCGGGAAAAGGCTAGTCTATTATATATATCGTCGTCTAGTACCCATAACACAAGCCTTATTGAGCTTACCGTGGGCCTAGGTCGATTTGTGTAAGATTGTCCTGTAATATTTATTTTTATTAATAGCTTATTAAACATTTAGTTGTTCCAGCATCCGGCCGCTGTGTTGTCAGCGTAGGGGGTCAATAAGCATTTCAATCCCATTTTTATCTTAGAGTTGAACTTGTTTTTTTTTTAATCAGTTGTACTCTTTAAGATTTCGATAGAGAATGCAAACCGTTTATTTTTATTACGAAAAAACCTAATTTCCGGTTAAAAATAGGTTTTTTCACGAAAAATATCTGGTTTGCATTCCAAACATTTAGAGCAGAATATTTGTTTAAAATTTGAAGGAAGCTGTGCGTTGTTTGTCAGTCTCATGGGTAACACGTCTTTTTTTATTTGGATTTTGAAAGTCGTTCAGATTTCTAAAAATAACTATTTAAATAAGTAAACCTACACATTTATGAATATCCATCTACCATGGAGGTAATAATAGGCTAGGAACACTTCCCATAGCACCGCACATTGACAGCGGTAGGCATCGGTGTGGCTCTTCACTAGCAGCGTCACTTGTTAACTGTCATTCGAGTACTAGTGCCGGATTCTAATTTTAAAATACATTAACAATACAATAAACAATACAACCTATCTCAAACATAACTCCAACACGCAACAAACAATCAACCAATATTGAAGTTGTATTGGAGTTGCGTTAAGTATTTCTCAAGTAAATTCTGATATTTCTGATTCAGGTGTTTATGCCGTAGCGTTGTATTGAAGTTGGATCGTGTTTATACGTGTTTTAAAGTTAGAATACGGCCCCTAGGCGCCGGCCGCGCCCTTTTCAGATATCTCTGTTTAGAACTATAATTGTCTTTCCATCTGTTTCTTAAATGTATTTCAATAAAAGTGAATCATGTAGATAAAATGGTGATTGGTGCTTTTACCCTAAAAGTAATTTATTGAAAGAAAAAGCTAGATGTCACTGTTGACAGGTTCAATTCTGTTTAATATCAAATTGAAATCAATAAAAAAAAAACAAATTATATTCATCGAAAAGGACTTATCTTATGTTCACCTCGGTTTACCAAATTCCCTCTCATTTTTGTTAAGTGTTTGGAGTGAATTTTATGTCGCTTTTAGTACCGAGACTATCGTTAAATAAACATTCACAGTTTATGTGCAATTGTGTGAAATATACGAGCCGTTGTATTTCAGAGATTGTGACTAGGGCCGTATTCTAACTTTAAAACACGTACAAACACGATCCAACTTCAATACAACTCTAATACATTAACAACGCAATACAGCTACGGCATATACATCTGAATCAAAAATATCAGAATTTGCTTGAGAAATATTCCAACGCAACTCCAATACAACTTCAATATTGGTGTATTTTTTGTTGTGTGTTGGAGTTATGTTTGAGATAGGTTGTGCTGTTATTGTATTGTTAATGTATTTTAAAATTAGAATCCGGCACCAAGGCCGTATTCTAACATTAAAACACGTTTAGACACGATCCTACTTCAATACAACTCCAATGTAACCACACAATACAGCTAACAACTAAACGTCCGAATCAGAAATATCAATTTAACTTAAATTGTATATTTTGGCACTGCTGTAGTGTAAACTAAAGGCTGGCCACACTTTTCTTCTAACAAAATTGATTTGACAAAATTGGTCAACTTTGGTAACCCATTTTATTTATTTTAACTTTATAAAGTTACGGTTATACCACATATTAAGTCGTCTAGTTATAACTATAACCGTTATCGAATACCCATTTTCAAAGGGCCGCATCTCAAATATTTTATCGAATATTGATAATTTAATTTAAAATGTATAATTTAAATTGTCGTTTGTATTAAGATTTAAATAAATGGCGTTGCTATCACATTTACCTTTGTAAGTAAACCAGAGACAGTGCAGTCACGCTATCATCCAAATTTGAATTTTTTATCACATTAATTGCATTTGGATTTAAATGTATCGTTTTAAATTAGGAAATTTGGTTATATTTTATGTTTTATGTTTCCAGTAGCAATTGAGACAAGTTATCATAATGTATTTCTTTTTATTAAACTTTGAATCTAAAGTGTATATTTCAGCATACAGACAAAGTGTAAGAAAATGCTGGTGACCCTTTTAAAGGCATAATTGGTATCGTATTTATATGAAAAAGTAAGCAAAAAAATTTTCTTGCGAAAAAAAAGTATGGAGGGTTGGACAGCCGGGACAACTTATCCCATACAAATAAAAAAATAGCGTTCAAAAAATTTTTCTTTTACTTTTTCTTACCCCCAATACGATATCAATCACCAGTATTTTTGTTAGACTCTGTATACTCGTGGACGAGCGGTGATTGGTTCAACCGTCAAAAGCGAGTGTGTGTGCAGGACACCGCGGCTTATTATGGAATCACAGTTTTCTTCATCTTCGCGGGATTACGTCTCCTTATTTTATATGTCATCGGTGACCGATGGCCGTTGGGGCGGAAAGGTTCTCAAGTGGCGACCACGAACCGGAAGGTGCAGCGTGGGTAGACCCCTCACAAGGTGGACTGATGACCTGGTAAAGGTTGCGGGAGTCCGCTGGATGCGGGTGGCGCAGGACCGGTCATTGTGGCACTCTTTGGGGGAGGCCTAAGTTCAGCAGTGGATGTCTTTCGGCTGATATGTAGATGATGATGATGATTTTATATGTCTATGGGCAAACCAATGCAAATTCTTCTCAGTACAGTCTGCAGCAGAAGTGGCTGAGCAGGCCAGGTGTTCAAACCATTTTGAGACACTCTTATTCTCTTAACAATAAAGTCGTGTGTCGCTTGAGCTCATTTTGAATAACTCGCGCGCTTAGCTACTTCTGCTGAAATTCCTTGTAAAGCTCAACGCAACGCTAATTGAGCCTTCTGCCTGGTTAGTTTTCACTGAAGCTGTACAATTGTACATTTACAGTAGGTAGCAAAAAAACTTTACAGTTGCTAATAAAAATAATCGCTAAAGTGTGACTACCAATGCGAGAATCATACAAAAGTCGTTTCTCGAACGCCATAACTTAAAATGTTTACGCTGATCCTCAAAGAAATCGAACCATTTCTACAAACTCGTATCACATTCAATTCTATCAAAGAAAAAGCAACTATGTTGCATGTAAACTAAAGTTCAAATTGGAAAGAACACACAAAAGATTTCCGAGGTTAACAAAGCGATGGGTATTCCTCGTCACGCGTGACAGTCGTAACCACTATTAGAAAACCTGTGCGAATTCTAACTTTGTTGCATTAGAAAAAGGTGCACAATTGAATGGCTGTTAATACGTGGCTAGGCAGTCGTGTACCCTAAGCTATCGCAAAGTCTCTAAAACCCGAACACATTTTGGAGGCATAAATCGGGGGAATGGGACAAAGTCGGTATCTGCGTCCCTTATATCTTCACAAGAGGTATATCTGTTATGTTGATTCTGGTTTTGCGAATTCTTTAGGCAATCTAGCTTTATCTTTCAGATACGTCCGATGATAGCTAAAACGAGCTATATTTGTGAACGAGTTTAGTGAAAGGGCCCACTTTGTCGATTTACAAAACATTTCAATCTTTTACTATTAGATGGCGTCTTATGTGTAGTTTTAGGAAGTACTATTAGTACTACTAGTAGTAATATTTAGTGGTACTATTTCTACCAAAATGTGGTATGAAAAAATATAGTGTATATTTAATTCTTAAAATTCAGATATGAACGTAATTTTTAACTGGACCTTTTACTTAATTTTTTTGATGTCAAAACATTGATCAAGTTTATCTCTGTCTACCCTAGGTGGACCGTAAACATCAATAATTTAAATGTTTAAACCTTTGGTTGCCTTTGGCTGGAGTTAAATATCGGAAAAGTAGACCCTTTTCTACTGTACTGACACATCTAAATATACAGGGTGTTTGGTAACCGGATGCAAAGCCGAAAGTAGGAGATAGCCTAGGTCATGTAGAACATTTTTAGCCATACTTGTCTTAGACAAATGTTATTAGTTTTTTTTAAATTTAAATTTAAAAAATTGTCGGAGAAAACTGCAAAACTTCAGACTAAATCGATAATTAGTACTTTTTTTACTGCAGGTAGATTTTTTTTTGTTTTATTTCGTATTGTGCAATGTCTATCAAACACTAGAAAAGTGATTTCAAACATCTGTGTCTAAAGAAAACAAGTTGACAGCGATTTAAAATTTTAGTTACATGAAAATGTAAACGATTTAAGTTATTTCAAAGTACGAAAAAAAAAACTAAAATAGCCACGAATTTTCAAACCATTTTAAAAACATGCTTGGCTTTTACCCTTTTATTTAAGCTATCAAACACGACTGTAGCTACTGTATCCTTGAAAATAAGCCACCTAAACCAACTGGGTAGCTAAAATGTTTCACTCTACTTGTGATACTTGTGGTAGTTGTGGTGACGAATCTCATTATGATTTTACAATAAAACATTGGTTCTGAATACTAAGTTGGCGTTGACTTGACATTTGACTTGTTTTAAAAGGGTTAAGTGTACTGGACAAAACTACCACATGCAATTTTAACAAACAAAGGCTTGCGGCGGTGAGAGACAAAAGGGACTGATAGCGGCAGGCGGCGGGCGATAAGACAATCATGTCTCAAGCCATTTTATCTTTGAAAATAGGCTACCTGTACTAATAAGAGGGAATGTTTAGGGTAAATTAAAACAAAAGCATAAAAGATAAGTTATTTATTTTTACGATCAACACATTAAAATTACACATCATCGCTCGTTTTCAAAATGTGACCCGCCGTTTCGAATACAAGCACGAGCCCGTCTTCTTACTTACTCTACCACCACAGGGTTGTTCCGAATATCATTTCTTCCCTCATCCTTTCGAACGCCGCTTCTATCCTCTCCCTCAGCTCTTCTACGGTATTAATGACCTCTTGTGTGTAGACTAGCTCCTTAGCTCGGCCCCAAACGAAAAAATCCAATGGTGTCAAATCAGGTGACCGAGCGGGCCAAGGGATTCGTCCGCCTCTGCCGATCCAACCGTCCGGGAAACAGTTATCCAGATGCTCCCTTACAGCCAGAGAGTAATGGGCGGGACAACCGTCGTGTTGAAATGTCACTGCACCGGGCAGCTGGTCTTCGTCAATAAGCCTGGGCAAATCGTTTTGTAAAAATTCCAAATAATTTGCCCCATTTAAATTATTTAGCAAAAAATGTGGCCCAATAAGGACTCTGCCGATGATTCCAGCCCACACATTGACGGAAAAACTTCTTTGGAAGGACACTTGCTTTTTCCAATGTGGATTGTTGTTTTTGTCAGCCCATTGGTGTAGGTTATGGAAATTTGTGATCCCCTCCCGGGAAAATTTCGATTCATCGGTCCAAAGAATGCTTCGCAAAAAACGTCGGTCTTCGATATCCGCATTGAGTAAAAATCGGCAGAAGTCCACTCGGCGTGCAGGATCTCCTTCGTCCAAACCTTGAACTCCGATGCCGCGAAAAGGATATTTTCCCTCACGATTCATTGTGGCCCATACTTTCCATGTGGACAAGTTCAGATTACGAGCTACCACTCTGATGCTCGTATTCGGATCCTCTGCAAATGCCTGTAGAACGTCTTCCTCCACTTCAGGGCGATTACGTCCTGGATTCCCTCCATGTTGCACAGCAATACTATTCTCACGTAGCCTTCGGAATGAATTGTAAAACACTCTCACATTAGGCAATCTCCGGTTTGGAAAACGCTCTTGGTACATCCGTCGGGCCATCGCTCCATTACTGTCAGATTTGCAGTACATGTAGATAATGTCGGCGTATTCTTCGTTCGTAAACTCCATGTTTACAATGAAGAAGTCGTAATTACACGTGAAGGAGCGCCTACGGCAGCTACAACTTGACACGGTAAATTGAGATGAGAGCGGGAAATTAAACCACAATGAACGTCTAATCGCAACTGAAGTTGTAACTAGACTAAATTACTAGTTTTTGCACAAATACTCATGTAGCTAATCAGTTTATCTTTGTCAATAAAGCACAAAACCGATCATCTTTGTTTAACGCCGCTCACCGCCTGCCGCTATCAGTCTCTTTTGTCTCTCACCGCCGCAAGCCTTTGTTTGTTAAAATTGCATGTGGTAGTTTTGTCCAGTACACTTAACCCTTTTAAAACAAGTCAAATGTCAAGTCAACGCCAACTTAGTATTCAGAACCAATGTTTTATTGTAAAATCATAATGAGATTCGTCACCACAACTACCACAAGTATCACAAGTAGAGTGAAACATTTTAGCTACCCAGTTGGTTTAGGTGGCTTATTTTCAAGGATACAGTAGCTACAGTCGTGTTTGATAGCTTAAATAAAAGGGTAAAAGCCAAGCATGTTTTTAAAATGGTTTGAAAATTCGTGGCTATTTTAGTTTTTTTTTTATCGTACTTTGAAATCACTTAAATCGTTTACATTTTCATGTAACTAAAATTTTAAATCGCTGTCAACTTGTTTTCTTTAGACACAGATGTTTGAAATCACTTTTCTAGTGTTTGATAGACATTGCACAATAAGAAATAAAACAAAAAAAAATCTACCTGCAGTAAAAAAAGTACTAATTATCGATTTAGTCTGAAGTTTTGCAGTTTTCTCCGACAAATCTTAAAATTTAAATAAAAAAAAAACTAATAACATTTGTCTAAGACAAGTATGGCTAAAAATGTTCTACATGACCTAGACTATCTCCTACTTTCGGCTTTGAATCCGGTTACCAAACACCCTGTATAAAAGAAGAAACTGACTGACTGACTGACTGACTGACTGACTGACTGACATATCAACGCACAGCCCAAACCGCTGGTTCTAGAGATTCCAAATTTGGCACGTAGGTTTCTTATAAGGTGTAGGGGTGCACTAAGAAAGTATTTTTCAAAATTCACCCCCTAAGGGGGTAAAATGGGGGTCCAAAGTTTGTATGGCGAATCAAGATTTGTTAGATTATTTTATTCGAAATTTCACAGGAATATTCCTAACGATAAATGAGTAAACACGTGTTTCAGGTTTTTTGAAAATTCTACCCCTAAAAGTGGCAAATGTGGTCACAAAGTCTGAAAATCAACATGGGTATCGTATCCTTTTTGAGTACTTATAGTACGCGGGCGAAGCCGCGGGAAAAGGCTAGTTTGTTTATAAAAAAGCTGATAGCCAAAGGTTAAAATCTTACTACTTCAATCCGGTATTTGGTAAATGTAGGTAAACCCTTTGAAACGTGATGGTTACATGTAACTGCTACAACGCACCAAGCGCGACCCAAAAAAAATTTTAATAATTTTAAACAAAAAAGAACCGACTTTCACTTAGCCCTCCACCTTTCCAAAAGCGAGCTGCTGTAAAATATACTCAAATAAGTGTGCCTATAATAGTTGAAGAGTTCCCTCGATTTCTCCAGGATCCCATCCTGACCTGATAACAATGGGACCAACTGTGTATTTATTTATTTATTTAATCTTTATTGCACATAAAGAAACTTAACGTACAAAAGGTGGACTTAATGCCATAAGGCATTCTCTACCAGTCAACCTTTAGGGTAAAACAGAAAAGATTGTAGGCGGTGCATCTAATGAAATTAATAACGAAAGGTTATTTATACTCTTTCAAACAAGTAAATAATTTTCCAAATCGGTCCTGCCCTCTTCGAATAATCGGTGAACATACATTTAAAAAAATACCTATAACAAAGATCCCGACGAATTGAGAACCTAGTTATTCCTACAAAATTTTGAAGTCAGCAGAAAAAACTCATTATGTGTCAGTTTAATTTAAATATTGAAATTAAACGTGCCTAAAACAAAACACGTGGTTGTCATGTTAGCTTTCTTTACTCAGCTACCGTTTACTTTGACAGTTTTTTCTTCGCATTTAAAATATTTGTTCCGGTGTAGATAAAGAAGGCTTAATGGAACTGAAGATGTTTGTCTTAACGTGTATACATTACTGGGAAACAAAGATCACGTTTCTAGATGGCGCGTATAACATAACGTGGACTCAATGACCAAATGGGTGGCAAATAAACATCAAGCCCCCCTGGTGGTAAGCAGCTACCGCACCCTATGAATGCCTGGAATTCTGAGAGTTGTCACATGTGACATAAGTGTAACACTATTTGATGCAGCACTCAACTAACAACCGCTTTTTTCACTTGAGACCACGTTTATGTCTAGTTAAGGGTTCTAGCAAATTCAGTTATCAACAATAGTACTAAGGCTTACAGTAATCAATATTATGTAGGTGAAGTTAAACACCCACAAATTATAATTGGTGTTCATTGTCTTTTATTTTGGAAGATTCTACAAGTTTACAGATTTTTCCGTCTTTTGTTCACGGATTTAACATTTTCCAAAGATAGGTTTTTAGGGTTCCGTAGTCAACTAGGAACCCTTATAGTTTAGCCATGTCTGTCCTTCCGCGGATAATCTCAGTGACCGTTAGCACTAGAAAGCTGAAATTTGGTACTAATATGTATATCAATCACGCCGAGAAAGTGGTAAAATAAAAAGTGGAAAAAAATGTTTTATTAGGGTACCTCCCCTATACATAAAGTAGGGAGTGATTTTTTTTTCATTTCAACCCTAACGTGTGATATATTGTTGGATAGGTATTTAAAAATGAATAGGGGTTTACTAAAATCATTTTTTGATAATGTCAATATTTTCCGAAATTATCGCTCCAGAAGTAAAAAAAATGTGTGCCCCCCCCCCTCTAACTTTTGAACCATAAGTTTTAAAAATATGAAAAAAATCTCAAAAGTTTATAAAACTTTTGAGATATTTTCTAGAACTTTATAAAAACTTTCTAGGAAAATTATTTTGAACTTGATAGGTTGAATCGTTTATGAAAAAAAATTACAGAATAATTTCTGAACTAAGTTTGTAATTTAACCGTATAAGCAGGTGTTTATTGTACTTGTAATTTCTACAAAATCACAATGAAATGACGTGCTTTCAAAAACTTTTAAGTGACACTTACTGTGACGTCAGAAAACTACGGAACCCTACACTGAGCGTGGTCCGACACGCTCTTGGCCGGTTTTTAATGACTACAGCGCTATCTGCACGTTTATCTTCGTTGCCTATATGTTAGATGTTAATAGAACGATCGCCATAAAGCAGAATCTATGCGAGGTAGTCTATCTATACAAACTTTTAAATTAAAAGACGTATTTTTGAGAAAAAGGTTTGTCACGTTTTTAACGATAAAGATTACTACTTTTAAGTTCTAAATACTCGTAGATCTCACATTTCTTATGTTTGCTAATACACTAAGTACTTGAGCTAAAAAGTCTTAAGTTTGAGTAATAAATGAAAATTTGAATCTGTTTTAGATTAGACGACAAGTTCTGTTGACTGGATAAATGAAAAGTGTGATTTTAAAAGTGTGTAAATCAATAATTCCAACACACTTATTGTATTTTTCTACCTGTCATTGGAAATACAGCAAGTTTCATAAACGTGCGGAATCGATATCTGACAGTTAAAGCAGAAATAGTGATATGCCACGTCACTGGAGATGTACTGTGTATGTATCAATTAAATACCTGTAGGATGCGCAGATTGGAACTTAAGGAACGAGTGACTGATTGAGAGAGTGAACTGTGGAATGAACGGTGTGTGACAGGCATAGCATAATGTCAGTAACAAGTGTATGAAAGAGATAGCAAAACGCTATCTCAGATTTTAAAATGGAACGTTAGAAACGGGGAGATTGTTTTCGGCATTTGAAGGTGATGGTGTAAACTTTCATTGATTTTATTGAAACTTTATGCGAACTGCCAAGGAGTGGAACGGCCTGCCCGAGTCTGTGTTTCCACTTCAGTACAATTTGGGTCTCTTCAAAGCGAGAGTAAATAGGTATCTCATAGGTAAGCGTGCTCCACCGTAGACCGCATCATCACTTACCATCAGGTGTATGTATAAATAGACATAGTGTTTTAAACATTTTTAAACATAATTTTTCGAACAGTTTATAGCATGTAATAGAGAAGATAAATGTACATACTCATAAAAAATGCACAAAGCAGACAGATAGAGCTACATCCCCTATAATTTTGAAAAAAAAACGATGTAAGTACGTTATAGATTAAACTCTAACAATGCTTAGCCTTATTTTTTATTTAATTAAAAACCGATAACACGTAAATGCTCCGTGTTCGCTTAATTGAATTCATTGCTCTATTGATAGGCCCGTCACGTTGACTTTTGGGATGCGATCGGCGCAGGGTTTAAGATGGAGTAAGCCTTGAAAGTTAAGCGATTTAATTATAAGTTTAAAAGCTTCCTAAAAGTGCCTTTTCACATGTTCTTCACGCGCCGAGCGTCAACAGTAGATGAAAGGTAAGAAGGCCACAAGACGTACTGACACCGACCACCATACAATTATTAAATCAAGTGGCGTCAACGTTGAGCGCCCTTTTTGTGGTGGGGATGCCAAAAGTCTTAGAGAATTCAACCAACCGGAGCGGCCATTGACGGGCGTTTGACTCTGCCGAAAAAATATGACCAGTGGTCATATTTATTGTATGGACTGACGTTTATCCGACGTGGTTATTTGTACCTTGACGTTTCCCTCCCCCCAAAAATCGGCTCCGGTTGGTTTTATTCTCTAAACCAAAAATACATGACTGCATAAAGTCCTAATGGACATTTTTGTAAATAAAAATTGTACGTCGTGTAGATTAGGGGTAACATTTTAAGTGGAATGAAATATGATGAGTAGGCAAAGTCAGAAGAAAACAATAAAAAGAGACGAACAAAATTACAATGTCACAACTCTTAGGCAGTCAAAACTCAGAAGAAGTTTTCAAACTTTACTGAATAAAATTGTTATATTTTTAATATCACTAATATTGAGATGCGTATCGAGTGATGTCAAAATAAGACCATTTCTAGAAGATCCAAAGAAGTAAACTTTAGTATTGGCTGGATTTAATTCTTCTGAAGTATATGACATCTATTTTCAGTTTATATATAGTAGTGTAACTACTTAAAAATTGCAAATCAAAAAATTTTGAACAAAATAATTTGATTTGCTTCAAGATTCATAGATGGCAGCACCATCTCTCTCGCTATACCAGAATCACGTAAGTGATTTGGATAGGAGGTGCAAGCACGTACTGCGCATGCCCTTAGAGTATGGTCAACGGCGCCTAGCCGTTTCAAATTCAGAGATTGCATATACATGGATTTAATTAATTTTGTATTTGCTGAAACCTCTACCCCTCCAGCCTTGAGCCGCACACCATAGCGGGTTGGACGACTCGTGCATTTTTTATAGCTTATTAATTCTCTGCGCAGCTTAGGAGTGAAACGTTCACGTTTATTGTTTTCTTACGTTATCTCGAGCGTAACGGGGATTTGCTAATGTCTGAATTGTTTGAAGCTGGTGTCGGAATAAATAGGTGGCGTAGTTCAAAAGGCAGATTAATCGAAAAAGCCTGTTGTCATGTACAAAGACAATACATCTCTAGTTTGTTTTTTATTTACTATTTTGTACAAATTTTTAAAGCGTAAATAAAAAGATGTGCTTCCAATAAAATAATTAAAGGCATTGAACAACGCGCGGCTACGAGTTGGAAAGCTTCTTCAAGAAGAGCCAACCGCACTCATAATAAATACATAAAACAGTAATTATAATTATAATTTCATGTATCCCAAATAAGGCAAACAAACGACTACGTGTATCCAAAAGAATTTTTGGTATTTTTCGACATTCCATATTACACCTAAAATATTATTATTTAGTCAACCGAAACACTCTTGATTTTTAACTTGATATCATTAAGAACCGCTCAGTAATCTAATCTCATGTAACTAGTATAAATTCAATGAAGGAAACTAGGCTTTTTTCATCATGAGTCTAGTCATAGCTATGACTATTAATTAATACAATAATTTTCTACATTTTTTATTACGCAGGTCACATCACATAATAGGTAATAAAAAGCATGATTTTTAACTAATTTCTCTTGACAATTATTTCAACCTTTATAGACATGCACATGCATTAAAATCACAGGTCTAAAAACCACATTAACTTAATCCTTTCAAAATAAACTTCCACCCTTTGAGTGCAGATTAAATACTAACGTATTTAGCATTATTTAACTAAATCCAGACCTTACAAAATTTGGAGTTGTTACACTTAGCTCAATTTATTTTGATACTTACGATGACATTTTATATCTGCTTTCCTTTTCAAAGTGCTAACGTTCATGATTTAAATCTGTAAAAGCATTTTGATTTATAATTGTGCTAGTTTTGTTTTTTATGTATATAAAGCGATTTAATTACTCAATTTAATATCAAATTGCTCTTTCCTCAGCTATTCACTATTCAAACAAATAAACCTATTAAACCACTTAAATTTACTACGGCAAAGTGAAAATACATTCGTAGTTATGTAATATATAATTTCGGGCACAAACTCGGTGTAAATTCAAAAATGTTCAGGACTAGAAAGGCGGAACTAACATGGTGTTCTGATAAGATAGACCCTTTTTATGTGGAAAGATGGGAACACCGTTTGTCCCATTCGGTTCCGGCATCCGGGGTCTAATTGCGTCTGTTAATGACGCAAATACAATGGTTCCGTAGGCTTGGTGATGTGAGAAACGTTTTAGGTGAAGAAATTAAACCAATTTAGGAAAAACCATTTTAATTTAATATTGTTTGACCTACAGTCAGATGAAAAAGTAGCTATGCGGGCGAAATGCAACAAAATGTTAGGCCAAATCCCGTTAACAATACTTACACGAAATAAATTGCAGCACAACCAAACTGTGAATCCTAAATACCTAAACATAATTATTACTAATAAGTAAATTTAACGTCGGAGAAAAATATAAGAATTGACCAAATAAAATATAAAATTTTATATAGGTAAGTACGAATAGTTGATTATACTCGTAATAAAGTCAGTCAAGAGACAGAGGATCACATAAAACAGAACACACAAACTACATACATGACATGAGATACAAGTAAAAAATATCGCAGAGGAAATGCCAAAGGGCCTCGAAACATCAAAAGGACAGTCCCCAATATATCAAAATAAAAACATACAGATTGCTTCCTCTATGGCGGGTTGGCGACCCAATCAATTCCAAATTAAAAGTCAATGCTATCGACTGAAGGGAACAACCGTGTATGTGGCGTCAGTAGAGGAAAACGGTTTCGTGTATCATTTGAAAGTCAAAAGCTACGCTGGGGCACTAATTTTGGTTTGTTGGATTCGTGTAGACGAATTTCCACTTTATGTGGTTGGGGGAAGGTTGAAAAAGAAATATCTGTGTCATTGTTATGATTGTATACGTGGAATTTTCGGTTTCTGGTATTTCTACTGTAGGCATTTGGGTCTGGATATAGTTCCATTGACACACATTCGCCAGATTGTTTTTTTTATGTAGTTAGGTTTTTAATTTATAATATCGAAGGTTAATTTTAATACGTGCTATTTCTATTATTATCCACTATAATATTTATGTTTATTAACACCTTATAAATACTTTTATTATACTTTAAATGCGTGTGTGTCTGGGCAGGGCAGGATCAGGTAAGTTCAAATTTTACTTTAAGAAGTTTTAAAATAGCAATTTATGTTTTTTTACGGACAGATTAAACAAATATAATGTTTTTTTCTTCTAAACAGTTCGCGTCGAGGTAGACATAATGCCTATTTAATAGATTTCCATGTCGTTTGAAAACGTTAATAGCACCGTACAATCTACAATGCAAGCACGCGTTGTGAGACACGACACTGCAAGGAGCTTTTCTATTTTATATATAATAGCTTCTGCTATAGCTACATTTTAACAAAACACAAAAGCATAACTTTCCTTATACAATGTTCTAACACACAAGCCAACAACCTCCCCTCCGGAAATTGAGAATTAGACACCACCCGTAATAAATTGGACAAAAATCGATCTCTGTGAACAACATCGTCAAGCGATTAATGTAAAAAAGTCCAGGGAAAGTGACATTACTATGAATGATTGAGTAATTCAGGCTAATAGGGGACTGATTGGCGACCTTGGTGTGTAAAATGTTGAAATTATTCTTATTATAAACGGGAAATGGCGGCCTTGATTGCTTTGACATATTCAGTCAGAGGTACATAATCAATAATACATTGATCCAAACAAAGATTGCGGCGTTATTCCCAAATTTTCTTAACGTTATATAGTTTAGTGCGACAGATTGTAACATATGACTCCAAGTATCTGGTTTGCCAGGCAATTTGCCCATGCGGTACTCGCAGCAGTGCCTATGTTACAATTGGCACAATCAATAAGGATATTCATATTAATGGGGGAGGTTCTACTGTCAGCAGCTCTGCAGCCAGACTACCTGAATAAATGGAACACAGCAAGCAACAAGTCTCATGACACTATCATACGGCTGATTCAAGACATTCGACAACAATTACCACGAGAGTGCCGAAAAATAATGTATTTTTATTTTATAGAGTTTATTTAGTACAACATGATTTTATTTGGTCATATAAAACAGTTGGCTCACAGATACAGTTATTTCCATTTGGAAAATTATTACAAATGAGGCCTTATTAAATTAATATCAGTTTTCAATTCCAAAGATAGTTCTAATTACTATAATGTAATTTTTTGGAATGTTCGACCTTCAATTACACTTCAAAGGATACACTCCAATAATTGGGAGAAACTATTTCAACCTCTATTAGATTTAGGTGACATTCGCAAAGTAAATTATATTAGCATCATATCAGAAAATGAAGTAATCGGGTAGCAAAATCATATTTAAGATGACCTTTTTTTTCAATTATAAAGTCTTGCCATGTTAATTTTGAGCTAAAATCTTTTGAAAATTGATATAGTGTTGGTATTATTCCGCCTGCAGCAAAACTGACCTATATTCCCGATAATACCAAAACCTGCACCGTCATACCCGAAACATGAAATAAGCGGATTACCCGTTAACGAATGTTATACCCTTAAGTAGATTTCAACTTGTTTTACCGTAAATTTTAAGTAGACGGAAATTATTTGGAATGAGCACAATATTTGAGCCCTAATTAACATAATCCGGGATAAAGGGTAGGTAACTTCTGACGCTTATTAGTGACGTGGTGAGGATACGTCGATAAGGGCTTGAACGTATTAATTAGTACGTATAGTGAACCAATTTGATTCCTATGCCATTATAGAACATTGTCATAACGGCAGTTACTCGTGGATATACGTATTAAACGTAATTGTGCACTGCTGAACTAGCTATTACGATAAGCTACAATTTGGTTGACTATACAAGTATTTTCTTCTATCAGTCACCATTTTATTTGGCGGCCATTGTTATATGGTTGATATCAGTAATCAGTTCTTTATTTGCTAATATAGACATAAGCAATGCAAATACATAAAATATCACAGAAATAAGCATTAACATAGTCTACTTAAAATGGCAGGGTATAATTTATTTATGCATTAGCCTCAATGCGACAAAGTTTACCTAGTTTAACTAAATGACTTCATTCAGTTTGCATCAAAATTAACTGAGTTACTAAGTAGACATGAAGCTAATTTCTATCTAGAAGCATTATTTCTAATTATTAAAATTGAACTGGACACATTTTGCTCACAGCCTTTTCTATTATTTTTGCAAGTAACAGTTCTTAAATTCAAGTAAAGATGAAAATTTGACTGAAACTAATTTTTAAAACACATGTTTTGTGATTTTAACAAAGGAGCAGTATTAACATATGTAAGATTAGATTAATCTTCTTCTTCTTCTTCACTCCCTGTTCCCTTTATTTGGGGTCGGGTCTCCTCACTCTTCGGCGCCAAGTTACTCTGTCTTGGGTTGTCTCTTTTGACATCTGAGATCGTTTGAGGTCCCTTTCTATGTTTGACCACCAGGTCAATGGTCGACGGCCTGGGCCTCTCTTCATTTCTGGTACACTTTTAAAGCGACTTTGACGACATAATCATCACCGCGCCTGTTCACGTATCCATACCACCTAAGACGATTTTCAGTGAGTTTTTCGGTGATTGGTGCGACTTTAAAGCTTCCCCGTATATACTCGTTTCGGACTTTATCTATTCGAGTCACGCCTCCCGCCCATCTCAACATTTTCATTTCATTTACGTGCAGTGCGTGTGGGCAGTTCGCCCAGCACTAATGTATGGATCCGAATGCTGGACAGTCAAGAAGTCACACGAGCAAAAGTGCCACGTAAGATTAGATTAATATACACAAAAACATTGTAGCAAAATATTCGTCAAAATCAGTTTTTCCACAAGTCTTGAGTCTTCATTGTTACATCACCAATCCAAATTTCACTTGTTCCAAATTTCCAGAGTGTTTGCCTACATCGCAAGTTTTCGGCACTTTGAATAAAATAATAATTATGTACCTACAATTTCAGTGTTGTGAAATTTGCCAACGAGTCTATATTTGATGTGTTTTGAAGGTCACGTTTCATACAATGGCATAACTTGAACTAGTTTTGATGAAGGGCTACCAGAAAAATGTAGTTAACTAATAAATCTAAAAGTCTCCTGTAAGTACGACCAATTCGCTAGTTGTAAGTACTGTTTATCTCTTTAAGTTCAGACATCTATTACTAAACACAGAAGGAAAAAGTATTAACTCGCACTAAAGCCTGTTTTTCCACCAGAGATGAGCGAGGATGCGTTGCGAGGAATGTGTTTGTTAAGCGCCTATTTATCCTCGCACAGCGCAGTTCTAGGATTGGTTCTTAAAAACACATTCCTCGCAACGCATCCTCGCTTATCTATGGTGGAAACGCAGCCTTATCAATGTGTAAACAGGCCCTATAATTCAAAATTAATTGGAGTAATTTGACAGCTCCTGACATACAAAGCGGTTGTCAAATATATGTAAGGTGTTGTCAAATTACTCAACAGATTTATGAATTCAACTTTAAGTAGGTATATCATTCGCCTAGTATCATTACAAGTTAATTAGGAGCTACCTAGTCTAGCCATAAGTTCTGTTACTGGCGATTAACAATGATTTAAAGAGAAATAATAATTCGAATTTCGAATGTTGTGTATTGACGTAATTGTTTGGATGTTTCTGCCGCCATTTATATATAATTTCATATTAATATAAATAAATTAATAATGGAGTGGGGTATCAAAGAAAATAGAATTGCTGTGATTGCTCTGTATAAGGTAGGAATGGAGCCATCTCACATTTTTGAGACATTAAAAAAGTTAGAGATCAGTCGAATGTTTGTGTATCGTTCCATCCAAAGGTACACTGAAAGGTCCTCTATCGAGGACAGTAAAAGATCTGGACGTCCACGTTCTGTTAGAACAAAACAAGCGGTTAATACTGTAAGGGCCAGAATTCGCCGAAATCCCATAAGAAAACAGAAGATCCTCTCTAGGGAAATGAAAATACCACCGAGGACACTGTCGCGTATAATCAAAGAAGACTTGGGTCTTGGAGCTTACCGAAGATTTACAGGACATATGATAAATCAGTCACTAAAGGACAAGAGAGTTGAGAGATCAGAAAGCCTGTTATCTTGATACGCACATGAAAAATATAAAAATATTCTTTTCACGGATAAAAAAAATTTTTACTATCGAGCAGCACTACAACAAACAAAACGATAAAGTATACGCACACGACTCTCGATAAGCCAAAGAGATAGTTGGGAGGGTTCAGCGTGGTCATCATCCAGCTTATGTCATGGTTTGGTGGGGTGTGTCGTACCAAGGCGTCTCTGAGATCCATTATTGTGAAAAAGGAGTGAAAATTTCGGCAAAAGTGTATCAAGATACGGTTTTAGAGACGGTAGTTAAACAACTCAACGACACAATGTTCAAAAATATACACTGGACCTTCCAGCAGGACTCGGCCCCAGGTCATAAAGCTCGCACCACCCAGATTTGGCTGGAAAGAAATGTTCCGGACTTCATCAGGGCAGATGATTGGCCCTCTTCCAGTCCCGACTTAAATCCCTTAGACTACAAATTCTGGTCGGTCTTAGAGGACATGGTCTGCTCTAAACGCCATGCCAATATCGATTCTCTAAAAAAATCTTTGAAGGCAGCAGTAGCAAATTTCCCAATGGAGACAGTGCGTAAATCTATAGACGAGTGGCCGGATCGTTTGAAGGCGTGTATTAAAGCTAAAGGCGGGCATTTCGAATAACAAATATATTGTTTGAAAACCATATTAACTTACCTATAAATAAACATTTAATTATTGTAAATAAATTACATTATTTTAATAATATGTTTATTTTCATTTATAACAGAACTTATGGCTAGACTAGGTAGATGATCTATCTAAAGTTGTCCACAATTTTTTTATTTAATTAAATTAAATTTTATTTATGTAAGTTTTCGAGGTTATACCAAAATGCCGCTTTATCGCAATCACGATACTTATTTAACTCAGCATGTATTACAATATTCTCATCTTAATTTCGTACCTACGCCTTTGATTTCCTTTACAACATAATAATAGAATCTTGAGCAAACATCTGATCAAACACAATTTAGCCGCAGGCAAAACAGTCGGCCTTATTGGTACACATACAATAGGGTCTCTAAATATAGTTTAATCCACTCTCTGACCCGGAGGCTTATTCGAAGTATATTATTTGTTATTTAATTTGTTTACTGTTGTTTTATATTTGATACTAAGCAGGATTGGACCTGTCAGTGATGTTTGGCTTTACTTACTCAATTCATGGTTTTGTTTACTATTAATCATCAAGTTCATTTCAAATTATATTTCAAAGAGATTGTTTAACGTCATACAATTTTACTATTGTATTATCGTAGAACTTATTAGTTTTATTGAAATAGGGTATTAGAATAACATTTTTTTTGGATAGCATTTTGATGACAAACGATCATATTGATAACACATTTATTTCAAATCAAGATTTTGAAGTTAGAATTCTGCTTCTTTTGTATCTTTTGAATTAAGATTAAGTTTTTATCCGATCTATTTTACGTTGTTATCTCGAGGTTAAGTCAGTTTTTGTCTGGAGCATCATTACTATGTATTTCGTTCTTTGTTTAGTCTCTTGCAATATTTTATCGTATTTTTTGATATATGCAGGTAAATACGTTTTGTTTTAAGATTTTAAACGCTGTACGGTTCATATATAAATTAGATTAGGGATTTATTTTAATTGTTTCTTTTGTTAGAGGGTTATTATATTAAAAATAACTAAGTATTACAAACCGAAACCCATCGGAAAACTAAAATACGCGCATGGACAATGAAAACAAATCAGCTTGTTTAAAAATTTCTGTATAACAGTTACCCGTTTTTAAAGTCCTTGAGTATATAACCATATTAAGTTTTGTTAAATCATTGAGGAGTATTAAAAATTACTTACTTCCATTTCATATTCTAATAAATTCTTCAAAAACTATAACACTATAACAAAAATAGACAAACTCCCGTCCCAAAGCAAATCTTGTATGAAATAAGAGGAACCTGACGGCAGAGGTGCGGCAACTACTATGTCCCTTTGAAGATAACGAAGACTGTTACTTGTGTGAGGAGGCGGAATTTGAAAAAGGAGCTCAAGGAAGTGTTACAGAATATGATGTTACTATAATGTACATGTGAAAATTTATACGTTAATAATGTTAAGATGTTTGGATTCCCTTTATATATTTGCTGCAACTATATTTTGAATGAAGATTGCCAATAGTAATTTTTAATAATATAAAGCTTAGCTTTTTTATTTTTTTATTATTTAGCGTTTTCTTTTTATGGTGCTTTAAATCGTAGGACATTTTGTAAATGAGTCGTTAAACGTATACAAGCAACGTGGTCTATTATAAACAAATATATCGGGAAACGTCAGCAGAGTCATTTCACTGATAGTATGTTTTTTGATGACCAAAAGATCACTGACCCAAAAGAAATGGCAAATAAACTAAATAATCAATTCACTACAATTATGGACAACATACACTGTAACACAAATAAATACCAATATAAATTACATAACCTAGACTCAACGACGATATACTTATATCCGACAAGCCCAACCGAGGTGGTAAGAATAAATATGTCACTAAAAAACTCCAAAGCAGCTGGTTATGACGAACTACCTACATCAATTATATAAGAAAATTCGTCAATTAGATTAGTAGTTAATAAGTAAAATTTGCATGCTTATTTAAGTAAAATGTACGCACTTAACCTGTACCTTCCAGCTGTATTTATTACAACATTTGCAAATAAATATTTGATTGATTGATTGATATTACAATGAAACTTAGTTTTTAGTATAATAAACATTCGTGTTAAAATAGGCATATTATTAGCTACTTTTAAACTCGTTTTCCTGGAATTAGAATGACGACAAACGCACGATTTTTTAAAGCAAAACAGAACAAATTCATTTGTCAAAATCCCCCAAAATAGTTCTCTCTAAATTTATATCCTCATTAAGCCAAACTTGTCCTAGATAGTAATCTCGTAAACGAACACTTAATTAATGACCCTTGGTTTCAATGGGTCGCGCTGATAAAGGCTCGCGGTTTTGATTCAACATCGGAATGAAACGTTTCTGGTACAAGTGTTTTGTGTTTTAATGGTGCCGTTCTAATTTTAAAATACATAAACAAAGCCAATTTTAAGCCAATTCTGGTATTTCTGATTCAGACGTTTAGGCTTTAGCTAGCGCCTTCACTCCAATGCATTAACTACAGCTGTCATCATCATCATCATCATCATCATTTCAGCCGAAAGACGTCCACTGCTGGACAAAAGCCTCCCCCAAGGATCTCCACAACGATCGATCACTCGCCGCCCTTAACCAGCTTTTTCCCGCGACTCTAACCAGATCGTCTGTCCACCTAGTCTGGGGCCTTCCCACACTGCGTCTTCCGGTACGCGGTCGCCACTCAACCTTTCTGCCCCATCGGCCATCGGTTCTGCGAGCAATGTGGCCCACCCACTGCCACTTAAGCCTGGCAACTCTCTGAGCTATGTCGACAACCTTGGTTCTCCTGCGGATCTCTTCGTTTCTGATGCGATCACGCAGGGAAACACCGAGCATAGCTCGCTCCATTGCTCTTTGAGTGACCTTAAGCCTTCTTATAAGGCCCATTGTAAGCGACCTCGTTTCGGTTCCGGCAACACACACTGGTTGAAAACCTTCGTCTTAAGACACTGCGGTATTTTGGACGAGAAGATGCTACGTAGCTTCCCAAACGCTGCCCATCCAAGTTGGATTCGACGAGAGACCTCTTTCTTAAAGTCGGACCTACCTAACTGGACTGTTTGTCCCAGATATACATAGTCGTCAACAACTTCAAACGTAGAGTCTCCAACTTTCAAGGGAGTGGGTAAAACAAGGGAGTTCGACATAATTTTCGTCTTCTCCATGTTCATCCTTAGACCCACTTGTTGAGAGACTCTACTGAGGTCGTTCAGCATTTTGCCGAGGTCTTCCAGGGTCTCAGCCATAACTACGATATCGTCGGCGAAGCGGAGGTTGGTGATGTATTCGCTGTTAATATTGATGCCCAGTCCGTCCCATTCCAGGAGCTTGAAAGCATCTTCCAAAGCAGCGGTAAACAATTTGGGGGATATGACATCCCCTTGCCTCACACCTCGCTGCAATTGGATAGGCCTTGAATCCCGATCCTGGAGACGAACTGTCATTGTGGCGTTCTCATACAAACACCGCAATACCTCAATATACCGATAGTCTATTTGGCACCGCTGAAGAGACTACAGCTGTATTGCGTGGTTAATGCATTGGAGTTTTATTGTCCCAGTGGCCGTATTCTGACTTAAAAAAAATCAAGACACGGTCCACCCAATGCATTAACTACGCAGTACAGCAAGCGGCTAACCGTCTGAATCAAAAATATCCGAATATGTTTTAAAATAATTCCGATGTAACTCCAATACAACTTAAATATTGGTTGATTGTTTGTTGTGTGTTGGAGTTATGTTTGAAATAGATTGTGTTTAATGTATTGTATTTATATTTTAAAATTAGAATACGGTTCCAGGAAAGGTTTTATTTGCGTGTTTACTACATAAAGATAGCAGTCATAACGTTTACTGGGGGTGTACCTTACAAACGGAATCAATGGTACTGACTGGAAATCATTCGGGCCACTCTAGGTACCTATGTAGTCTTGAATAGCAATTAAATGAAATAATCCTCAAAACTCGACAATGCAATGCATTGATTACATTTTAATTTATTTTGGCTGTAAAGCGTCAGTGTCGAATTTCCGTCATTACGGTAATGACGTAAAAACGACGAGGTTACGTCGCGGGTCGACGCGTCGAATTTGCGTCACCTTACACTGCCGACGGCTCGAGCTCAAATAAATTACATGGGCATTTTTACTTAACTGTGTACCATTAACGGCCGGTTAGCAATTGTCACAAAATTGACGGTCAATATCAAATCCCATACATGTCAAGAATTTTACTGTTAGACAAGTAGTGCTTTAAAGTAAAAGTTAAAATAAAAATGCCCATATCTGTCGCACTGCTGGACACATGGGCCGCGATTCGAAAAATAAACACACACACTGGATAGACACAGCTCCAACCCAACTCAACCCAACTCAACTCAACGCTATAACGACATTGACATTTGCTATTAGAACAGATTTTCATTCAACATTGGTCTCACATTGGTCTCATATTGGTCACACATTGGTACAACATTGGTACAATGTGTGACCAATGTGAGACCAATGTGGAATGAAAATCTGTTCGAATAGCAAATGTCAATGTCGTTATAGCGTTGAGTTGAGTTGGGTTGGAGCTGTGTCTGTCCAGTGTGTCTGATTATTTTTCGAATCGCGGCCAGGCTGTCGCACTGCTGGACGCATGCCTCCTCTAATGCACGAGAGGGATTTGGTCATTAGGGTTTGCTTTGCACGACGGCTCTGAATTTTATGGAAAGATCAGATCTGGATAGTTACATTTTGGATCTGGATTGCGTACCCTACAGGTGACAGTCCAGAAATGGTCCAAAGCTTAAAATAAACTTACTATAGGTTGGCTTGAGAGTTTCACACTTAGAGCAAAGATAGGGGGAATTGCACTAGTATTCCCGAAAAAAAAATATGACTACAGTTTGAAGTGCTATTGACAAAATTAGTTTGTGAGGCTACAAGCTTACTAATATGACATGTTTTGTTAAGAAATCATCATGGATGACAACATGGTCGAAGGCTGAGTGCAACTAATTCGTGCTAAGTAGTGCAACTAATCAGTAAGTAGTGCAACTAATCAGTGAGTAGAAAATTAAATAGGGACAACACTTTCAATCAGAAACTATTAGCGATTCTACTCGGACAACGAAAGATCACCACATAAACCCTCCAAATTTAGTGTTTTGCATGAGAACCCTAATATTTAACAGCATTTTTACTAATCATTTTCTAATCTCAATCGATTTATTTAAAAAAAAAATTGTTTTTTTTTTATTAATTAATGAACCCCCTTTAACCTATGTATATAAAGGCAAGTAGAAAAAGTCTGCATGCTAATAAATACATCAATTAATAGTATGTTATACCTAAACGTTAGCTTAAGTTAAGTTCCTACAATCTTATCGACCTAATTTAATCTAGATTAATGTACAACAAAATTAATTTTGTACTAAGCGAAATTTCAATTTTATGATTGAAATTAAAATGGAAAAATTTCAACATTTTCAATTTTTCTTTTCTTTTAATTATAAAATTGAAATTTCGCTTGCAGACGTTTCTGCTTAGAACAAAATTAATTTAGTATGGGTTAGCGTATTGTTATAGATGTTATTCCAATATGACTTGGAACTTACGGTAGACGTCGCTACACGTCACCCTCTGACGTAAGCAATGAAAGAACTGATGGAAAGCCTTCACCGCGGTTGAGTAAGCGTCGATGGCTCAGTTGGTCAGAGCGGTCGGACCGGTGTTTCGAAAGGTCGCAAGTTCGAATCTTGCTCGACGCGATGAATTTTTCCATTTTTCTTTCAATTATAAAATAATGTACAACAGTCTGATGTTTGACAACCTTTAACAGTTTTAATGTAATTCGTGGATAATGTCGTTGATTGTACAAAGAGTAACAACAATTGCAACACTTATTGTAATATTTTCTGTACAGTTGTTTGTTACCCCTAAAATAAAATAAAACAAAATAAAATAAAACGAAATAAAATAAAACTCTGTTGTCGCTTTTTTATTAAAGGCTTATGTTTAAGACCGTTTTGTAAGTAACGTACTGGCAGAATACCAGCGATGTGGCTTGCTGCGTCACCATGCTGAGCCAGCGCCGTTTCTCTGCCATGACACATGGCTTCCTGTTGACGTGCATAAATGTTATTAAGTTGCATGCCTTTTTATTTTCTTTTTGTAATTTTACCTTTTGTTGATGTTTATGCCATGTATGTTGTGGGAATGAATAAAGAAATTATCTATCTATCTAAGTGACCACTGTAAGCGCACCATGACTATAACGTTATTATTGTGATTACATCCGCCATTGAGCTGTCAGCTGTGAACGCCAAACCGCAGTGTTACTATAGCTAGTGTTTGTACTGTTACAGAATATGCCTGTTTTTAAACGGTCTTTACATTGGAGGCGGATTGGTATGCGTGCAAGAAATCGATTTTTAAATAATAGATTGACGAAAAACTGATTTTGATTATTAGGATTTTCTTTAACGCACTACTAAAAAACTTCTTTCCATCCTACCGTTTATTCGCCATAACAATTTGGTGAATTGCAAAAATTGTGTAGCTCAGGCCTTGATTTTATATTTTCCTAATTCATTCATAAGTGTTACTAAAATAAGTCATACATTTACATTGAGTAACAAGAGAAATTTCCCTGAGAAATTTGTTGAAAATCACTACATGTCTATACTAACGCCAATATAGACTTGTAGTGATTTTCAACGCCAACGCCAATAGCGCCAAACATGGCGCACAAAATTTGTTCTATATGTCACATCTAGTAGAATACATAACAAATCAATGTACATTTGTTTTATATGGTTAACTTTCGTATCACAAATGAATCTATGAAGAAAAGATTAGCTTAAGGCCTTAATATGATTTTATCGTAGAACATATATAATTAACTTTTAAGCTGCAAGAGTTGCCGCGGACTTGTATGACTGATGTATGTTTTTAATGCCTCAATATAATTCAAAGAGTTAAAATTTATGAATTTATTTATTATTATAAGAAGATACAACGGAAGCATACAAGTGAAGAAGATTATAAGAAGAAAATACGTAACTAGATTAAGATGTTCCCTTAGACATATCTCACTGAGAACATGGATGGTATTAGAATATAAACCTAGCAACATTCAAACAATGGTCTACACCTAATTTTGAACAACTAAACTTATCCTATCTTGAGTAAGTTAGATATTGGGTCATAACATTGCAAGTAATAATTTGACCTACTTTCAGTGGTGGGATTGACTTCATTTGACACAACTTTAATGTTTCTTTTGACACCCTCGTGCTTGATGCTTTTGGAATGTTGCAAGACAACTCCAATATGGCGACTCTCACGAAACTATGGTGGACATGTCACAACATGCTGCATGTGTCATGGGACAGCGGGGTGGGGGAACAATACTAAAATTATAGGTGAATTTGCTTGAGAAATTAATGACACTTTTCTTGTGCAACGTTGAAGTACGGTCAGCTGCAGAGAAAAAGGCCCACGCTGCATACAAAGTTTGTATGCAGGGGGGTATTTTTCTCTTCTCTGACACAGTCTGCATCTGACACTTAAAAACAAGGCTATTATTTAACGGCAGAACGGCACTAACTACAAGAAACTGATTACAAACATTAATTTATTAAGTATTCTAATAGATGTCACATCTAGAACAAATTTTGTGCGACATGTTTGGCAGTTGATAGCTATGACAGAATCAAAGAGAAAGACTTGTAGTGATTTTCAATACAACTTTTGGGACAAAAAATTTCTTAGGGATGTCATCTCCTGTTTCTTCCTCTCATTTGACTTGTAACTTCGGGCTTGATGTATTATTGTTTTCTGATGTATGCCTTGTAAAACCCCCCTTTTCACTAGCAATACTCACTACCAACTGGTAGCCTAGTAACAAATAATAATAATAAATATTATGAAAAATTTGACACAAATCTACCTGGTCCCACAGTAAGCTTAATACGGCTTGTGTTGTGCGTGCTAGACGACGATATATATCATCATCATCATCATCATCATCAGCCTATATTAGTCCACTGCTGGACATAGGCCTCCCCTAATGAGCGCCATAGCGCCCTGTCTTCAGCTTGCCGCATCCAGCATCTGCCTGCAGTCTTTCGCAGATCGTCATCCCACCTGGCCAGAGGGCGTCCTACACTACGTTTGCCGAGACGCGGTCTCCACTCAAGAACACGTTTACCCCAGCGGTTGTCGGTTCTTCGCGAGATATGGCCGGCCCACTGCCACTTCAGCGTGCTAATTCTTTGAGCTATGTCGATAACTTTGGTTCTCTGTCGGATGTATTCGTTACGAATCCTATCCTTCAGAGAAACTCCGAGCATAGCTCTTTCCATAGCTCGCTGAGCGACTTTGAACTGGTGGACCAGCCTTACCGTGAGTGTCCACGTCTCAGCTCCGTAGGTCATTACGGGTAGGACGCACTGATTGAAAACTTTCGTTTTCAAGCATTGCGGTATGGATGACGAGAAGACTCGGCGTAGTTTCCCGAATGCTGCCCAGCCTAGCTGGATCCTCCTTTTGGCCTCCTTCTCAAAATTGTTTTTACCTAACTGCAGGATCTGCCCAAGGTAGGCGTACTCAGAAACAATTTCAAGATGGTGGCCATGTACGACGACCGGTCCCGGATCAATGTGGCCATTGATCATGACTTTGGTTTTATCCAAATTCATGCCAAGACCGATGCGTCGCGAGGCTGAAACTAGGCCGTCCAGCATCCGGGTCAGCTCCTCTAGCGACTCCGCCATTACGACTATGTCATCAGCGAATCGCAGGTGTGAGATGTAGTCGCCGTTTATGTTTATGCCCTTACCTTTCCAGTCCAGCGTCTTAAACATGTCTTCCAATGCGCTCGTGAACAGTTTCGGGGATATGACATCCCCCTGTCTCACCCCTCTGCGCAATGGGATGGGTTTAGACTGCTGGCCCTGTACTTGGACACTCATAGTGGCGGCTTCCGAGAGACATCTCAGCACCTCGATATAACGATAGTCTACTTGGCATCGCTGTAAGGATTCCAGAACAGCCCACGTTTCCACGGAGTCGAAGGCCTTCTCATAGTCCACAAAAGCGAGACACAGGGGCTGATTATACTCTTCGGACTTCTGCATAATCTGCCTCACCGTGTGTATGTGGTCTATGGTGCCATATCCTCCGCGGAACCCAGCCTGTTCCGGTGGCTGGAACTCGTCGAGCCTCCTGGCGAGACGATTCGTGACCACTCGTGAGAAAAGCTTATAGACGTGGCTCAGAAGTGTGATGGGTCTGTAGTTTTTAAGGAGGGTTCTATCACCCTTCTTAAAAAAGAGCACCACCAAACTCCCGCTCCACGCCTTAGGAGTTCTCCCACTGTGAAGGACGGCATTGAAGAGGTTCTGCAGCTCCTGTATAACAGGAGCTCCTCCTGCCTTCAGAAGTTCTGAAGTAATACCGTCCTCACCGGGGGCTTTTCCATTTTTAAGCTGCCTCAGAGCTAACACGATCTCGTCTTGACTGATGTCCGGCAGTTCGTCGGTATAGTGGCGTGTCAGGGTGGCTCTGGAATCATGGTCATCTCGTTGAGTGTGGGGGGCATGTGCTGAGTACAGCCGGCCATAAAAATCCTCTATCTCGGCGGAGATCTCCGGCTTCGACAATACGGTCCTCCCGTCGTGCGTTTTAAGCTTCGTCAGGTGGCTCCTGCTAAGCTGCTGAGTGAATACTTTGGACCCTCGGTTTCGCTCTATCGCCTCTTCAATGAGGCATGTGTTGGAGCTCCGAAGGTCGCGCCGTACCATCTTCGCAATTCGCTTGTTCAGGTCTGACCTCTCTAACGAAGTCGCTTGGGTGGTCTCCCGTCTTCTTGTCATCAGCCCCAGAGTCTCATCCGAGAGTTTGGACTTTCTGCCAGTATGCTGTTTTCTGCAGAACTTGATACCCTCGTCCCTCAGCGTTTCGACCAGCTTGTGTAGGGTCTCGTCAGCGTCATCAGTGGGTTCCAAGGCAACAAATCGATTCCCGAGAAGCTGCTGAAACTTCTCGGTACCCGCGATGATTTGGATTGGGTTAGGCCGGAGCGTGGACTTCATCAGACGGTTTCTTTCAAGCTTCAAGTTGATATTCAGAGAGCCTCGGAGCAGTCGGTGATCGGATCCGGTATTGAACCTGTTGATCACTGAGACATCTCTGAATATGTGCTTGCTATCCGTCAAGATGAAGTCGATCTCATTTTTTGTCACAGTGTCGGGGCTCTGCCATGTCCACTTCCTTTGAGGCTGTTTCTTAAAGAAGGAGTTCATTAAGAACAGCTCCTCTTTCTCAAGGAAGTTGACAAGCATTTGCCCCCTGTGATTCCTAACTCCATAACCATGCGGGCCTATTCGGGATTCGTTGCCAGTCTGGATTCCCACCTTGCCGTTAAAGTCCCCCATAACAACGTTGAAGTGAGCCTTTGTGGTGTTGTGCAAGGCTTTGGATATGTCTTCATACATATCCTCCACTTCATCATCCGAGTGTGCCGAGGTCGGTGCGTAAACCTGAACTACCTTCATGCTATACCTCTTGGAAAGCCGAAGGATCAGGTACGCTACCCTGGTCGACACACTGGAGATTTCTTGGACGTTGTTAGAGAGAGCCTTATTGACGAGAAAACCTACGCCACCCTGGGATGTTTTATCACCCTCGCGAAAGTAGAGAAGATGGCCCGAGTCTAGGGTTACGGTGTCCTCCCCCTCTCTACGGACTTCACATAACCCAAGAACATGCCATTTAATGTTCTCTAACTCCACTTCCAACTGCGCTAGATGATGGTCAAGCCTCAGAGTGCGTCCGTTAAACGTTGCCAGGGTCAATTTTGAAAGTGTGTGGTAGCCTGTTGTAGCCCGGGGATTCCTAGCACCCCCTGCCCCGCCGTTACCGTGGCCGCTACCATGGCCAGGAATAGCGAGGCGGCCGGGAACTGGGGGCCATTTCTTGGCTAAACTCAACATCAAGGGGTAATGCCCATAATCCCCACGCTGGGCATGCGGGTTGGGGATCGCAGTTTGGTGGTGGGATTGTTCTGCAGGGGCGCTGCTGCCCGCCCCCCGGTATGTCCCTTAGTCGCCTCTTACGACACCCACGGGAAGAGTTGGGGTGGAGCAATTCTAAGCCGGCACCACACGGCAACACGGCACGATATATATAATAGAGATATATATATATATATATATATATATAGATAAATACATAGATACAGAAAAAATCTATCACTCAGGAACAAATATATGTATACACAACTAAATGCCCTGACCAGGATTCGAACCCGGGACTTCCTGCTTCATAGGCAGGGTCACTACCGACTAGGCTAGAAGGCCGTTTTAGGCAGCACTCCTTCTGCCCTTATGTCATCCACTTAACTCAAACAGCTAATGAGACAGCTTTAACTGGTTTTCAAATCGTTTTTGAACTAAAATAGTTCAAATGTAAATACTTACTGAAATGATCACAAAACAGTCGCTTTCGGCCAAACATTTAACTAAGTGGGTATATCACAAAATAGTTATTAATTTGCTGTAAAAAATATTTATTGATGCATACTTAAGTGTTACTGTTTGACTAACTTTACTGTGGCCATACTTATGTCATGACGTAAGTGTTGAAAGTTTTTAAATCACTACTGACATGTCTGACAAGTATGACAAGGCACTTGCTGTGTCATGATTGGATTAACTTAATCAAACACGTGTTAATGTTAAGTGTTTTAGATTTAACAATCATGATTTTTATCGCTTCTGTCCTCGGGTAAATGATTTTAATCGATATCTGTTGTAACACTAAACTACGCTTTAAGCGTGTGCGTTCGAATTTCAATAAAAAAAATATACCACATACGGCCCGCTATACATATTAGTGGGTGTGCTAACCTCAAATGTTGTATAGGAACGTTGCATTTTGTGACTTTGCGCTGGTACTTGCCACAGTTAATCTTTAGGTAGTCTTCAGTGGATGAAGACCGAGAGGCCCCGAGAGGCGAGGTGTATTTAGTGGGGGTAAGGGGGGAAGTTTAACTCCGCGGCGCTCCGATTAAATCCATCCATTTTTTTTCTAAACCATAAGTAATAGGGTATTTTATATATCATTTTCAAATATACTTAGAACGAGGAATATATTTGTGGCACGAAGATTTTCGCGAGATAAAAAACGCTCTTATTCTCACAATAACAAAGTTTATTATTTTGAAAAAATATTGTTAACTTTACCTGTTTAGCTACATCTGCTGCCGACTATAATATAATAATCTATGACGCCAGGAGTTTATATTTATACCAGAATTATATACAAGTAGTGGTAGCCGTACAAGCCCAATTTCAAAGAAAAACCCCAAATCGATGTACAGTTTAGCCGTTTGGCACACGCATACTAGAGGTCAAAACACATTTTTTGACCCGCAGTTCTTAAAACAAATTCCCTTAGGAGGGGAGCGCCGAGACATTTTTTTATTTATATGGAAAATTTTTTTTTTTCAGAAACCTATCGTGTGTGGTATCTTATGAAAGGGCATTTTGAGGCGATTTTAAAAATTTACCACATCATTACATGTATGCGTGTGCCAAACGGCTAAACTGTACATCGATTTGCGGTTTTTTTAATTGTACGGCTACCACTAAGGCAGTAACAAAAATGCTTGTGATATTTTTAAGGGCATAATAAAATTGGTATCGTATTCTAATTATCAAAAACATAAAAACTTTTTTTTCGCTCGAAAAAAGAAATGGTTTTGTATGGAGGGCTGGCCGGCTAGAACCACCTGTTCCATACAAAAAAAATGTTTTCGCGTACAAAAAATTTTTCTCCTCCTTTTTTTTGTCGCAATACAATACCAATTATGCCCTTAAACGGATCACCAGTATTTTTGTTACATTCTGTATAAACTTTGGGGCCAATAAAATTTAGGCTCAATTTTTAGCGTTTATTAAACCCATAAACATATCCAAAAAACAAAATGTTATTATTTTCAAACTTGACTTAAGTCCTCAAACTTTTCTCACAATTAAAAAAAATCAAAGCAATTCAAATTTGTAAACTTATATAGATGTCATATACAAAGGAAAAAGTGACCTAGGCCTCCGGTGCCCAGGGCAGGGCAGGGCAGGGCAGGGCAGGGCTTTGTATACGACATCTATATAAGTTTTAGATTTATATAGTAGTGTGTCTACTTAAAAATAAAACAAATCAAAATATTTATTAAAAAAAATATTTGATTTGTTCTTGAGTTGCAATTCAAATTTGGATTACAAAGAAAAATAAAAAAGTCCGAAGCTGAGTTGAAAAGACAAATAGGGGACGAGGGCAGTTACGGGTGACATATTATACGGGAATTCTTGGATGTGAGATAGGGATGGGACACGCGGATGTTTTTAGGACTTTAAAAATATTCATAACTAGCTTTTGCCCGCGGCTTCACTCGCGTTAAATTCGGGGTAACACGGTTCCCCTTCCCCGATTAAAAACACAGAAGAGAACTCGGAACAGAATAAACCGCACACAAATAGTCCGCATACCAATTTTTAGCTTTCTACCTTGAAAATTGCGGAATGCTCCATACAAACTTCCACCCCCCATTTTAGGGAAGTGGGGGGATAGAAAGAGACAAAATGTAGCCTATGTCACTCTCCATCCCTTCAACTATCTCCACTTAAAAAATCACGTTAATTCGTCGCCCCGTTTTGCCGTGAAAGACGGACAAACAAACACACACATATACTTTCCCATTTATAATATTAGTATGGATTGGGTACTTTCCTGGGTAAAAACAATATACTTAATTATATTTAGTCCGTCAGTTAGATTATCAAAAAATATTGGACACGTATTTTTTATTATGTCAATCAAACAAAAATTGGTGAAGATATAGCCCGTTAAAGTTCCGCGTGACGTCACATTATACTAAAAATTGTACTGAAATGTGACGTCACGCAGAACTTTAACGGGCTAATATCTTCACCAATTTTTGTTTGATTGACAAAAAAAAAATACGTGTCCAATATTTTTTTGATAATCTAACTGTCGGACTAAATACATTTTTTTAGGAAAGTAGCCAATTGCAGTTTTATACGTCAAACTGTGTCGGAAAAACTGTAAGCAGCTCACAAAAAATGATCCCATAAGTGTTTCGTAAATCAAGACCTCTACCTTAGAACAAAGAACCCTAAAAGGATCTAAATAATCCTGGTCAGGGCATTTATTTGTGTCTTTATCACGGATATTTTTACGGATTTATTATATGGATGTTTTCTTTGTATTTATTTATTTATCTATTATATAGTTTGTCGTCTAGTACCCACACTATAAGCCTTATTGGGCTTACTGTGGGACTAGGTTGATTTGTGTAAGATTTTCCCATTATAATATTATTTATAGCTTTTATTTATAAATGTTTGCTTAAATTTCTCCTTTCTCTGATATGAGATTGTTGACATTTGACTGGCTTGAATCCCTCTTCCATTAACGCCTCTAGTAAAGATATTCTCCATTAAGAATTTTACTAAAAAACCAGACAATTTGTTTCCTGACCTCCCTTTTCCCTAATTCTATCCGAGAAATATGCCCTTATCAATCAATTCAATCCGATAAGTACCTAATTCGGGCAAGACCTTTAGCTTCGTAGAAAACGTCATTGCCCATTAAACTGCGGAGGATTGAAGGATGAACAATCTTTAAAAGCACAGAGGAGAAGAAACAAAACCCATCCTCCGAAATATTTCGCAATACTTTAATCGACTCCTCTGCCACCCTAAGTAAATAAAGCTAATAATAATGAAGAAATAGGTTCATATTAAAATTGAATAACGTTAAAATCAAACGGATGCCAACAAGGACATCCTTAACTCAAGGGTTCGAAAATACAAAGCAAACTCAGAGATTGGCTGGTAGAAAAGCAAATATTGACGGATGACCTCGCGTTGCTTGGCTCAACCTTTTTCCCGGCCTTGGGCGTAGAACGGGAATATAGTTCGATTTTTGAAAGTGGATATATAATATCTGGACAGTAACATCAGCCAAGTTTGCAATGAAATAAAAACCGATGTGCCTTAACTTTATTAATCTAAAAAAATTGTAAACTACGTAGATCAGAAGAAAGTCAACGCATTAACAAGGTGTTATTAAATATTTATATGATTCAGTAGTACCCATAGATTTTCTTAGTTAGGGATGGATTAGGAACTAATTGAATGACATTTGAAAACCGATGTGCCTGAACTTTATTAATTTAAAACTAAAAAAAAATATTGTTAACTACGTAGATCAGAAGAAAGTCATCACATTAAACAAGGTATTAAATCTTTATGTGATTCAGTAGTACCCATAGATTTTCATAGTTAGGAATTGACTAGAAAGTAACTGACTGACATTTGAACATATTTATGCTCTCAAAGGTAATTCAAAGTAATTTTTTAGGATTTTATTTTAGATTCCCGTTTTAAAAACACCTCTACAAAATTGAATTTATCCGCAAAGATTGACGATCTTAATATATAGATATGTAAAATCAACGAGTTAATTCCCCGGAGATACAAAAAGCCCCAAGCGTCACACCAAATTAAAGTACAACATAATTTTCTAAGTACACAAGAATTCTCATTTTCAAAAAGGCTTAAGCATCGTGACTGCTACCAAAGTTGCGTCTTTTTTAATTTAGTGCTATCGAGTTCACCTTTCTTAACCTAGCAAGTGCTAAACTTGTTTACCCAAGAAACCCGACATCTGAAGGAACTTTCACGGCTTAACTCTTACTGTATTGTAGGTAACTCTAGAAGACTGGATCGCAGAATAGATTTTGACAGAAGGTGTACAAACAGCAACACTCTTAACTGTACATCGGTGGATCTTATTACAAAGTGGCGTAAGGTCCACCGATGGGCAGTTAACAGTGTGGGCGATGGTACTGAACTTTTTTTATACCACAACAGTGACAAACAACCATACGGCCCACATGATGGTAAGCAACCAGATCCCAGGGATGCCAGAAACTCCAGAGGTGTGGTATGTGCGTAGCCGAGGAGGCTAGAAGGGTCGCTGAAGATAGAAAGGCGTGGCGCGAGTTTGTGAAGGCCCTCTGAACCTTTGGGGTGCCTTAGGACGATAACAACAACATTTCCATTGGCACTTAGATGCCTGAAAAAAAATAAAAAAAATCGTTTCATATATTGTTATTTGTGTTCACTTAACTTGTAAAATAGCTTACTCTACTTTTCTATAAGTAGGTGATAAGTTACTTCAAAGATTTTCAACATATTGTCATATTCATAATACGTCTTGTGTATGGAAAATAATAGAAATATCAATGTAATATAATATAAAAATAAGAGAAATAAAATATTTTTCTCAAACATGCAATGAAATATTCTCTTTACGTTCCTTATAATAGACTCGGAAGTATACTTTTTCGGGCGCAGCATCTCGAGGCGGCCTGAAATGGGATTCCATACAACTTTTCAGGCCAAGGCCTGCAAAGTAACTTTTTTTTGTTTCAACGTCCAGCGTCATCCAGACAGCGTCAAAGATGGCGGAAGGTTTTATGAGCAGCTGATTTTTACTTTTTAATTTTTACTTCATGGTCGCTTTTTAGATTGAATAAAACATTGTCCTTTTGGTTTTTTATTTCATTTTATTTCATTGCATGTTTGAGAAAAGCACTATACATGCCTCGACGTGAAAACGGATTCACGGCCTCGTATATCTATCCTACTTGGCCGGCAATCCGTGTTTTCCCGGCCTCTGTAATGTACTATTTCATCATCTTTGTATAGGTACTAAAAAAAACACCTAAATATTTTTCCGATCTTCGTTTTAGTATTTTTTTTTATTGACTTAAAATGTTAAGAGTGGACGTGGTGGACATTTTGTATTTATTTACTCTGCGATCGGATCGTTTTACAGACATTACAAAAACAAACGAACTTACTCTTTTACTTTGAAGATATAAACACTTATTTAGATAACCTTCATATATTCATGTGTTTGGGATGAGTTGAAACATTATCATAATGAATTTCGTGGAATAAATGTTTTTACTAAGACGTAAGTTGGAATTTTGAATATTCAATAGTTGTAAATTAGAAATATAAGACGTAGAAATTAATGTATATTAATGAATAAACTTAGAAGTATTTACATACTATACTTAAGAAATTTTTTTTTATACCATGACGGTGGCAAACAAGCATACGGCCCGCTTTATGGTAAGCAGCTACCGTAACCCATGGACGCCCCCAACTCCAAAGGAGTCACATGCGCGTTGCCGACCCTTTACAAAAAGGAGGATTCACTGTGTTGATGGCTAAAGGAACAAGAAAGTCCCTCATCGTCAACACACTGGGTCCTCTTTGAGCTCTTGAATTTAATGTTCTTTCTGTTAATCTGTTGGTAATTGTGGGGGAAACTACAAAAAAAATACAGGAAGTAAAATAATAAACGTAATAAGTATATAATGCCTTTATTGTTTATCACAATTTCTACTTTGGAAGAAGAAGTAATCGGAAGGTAGCGTCTTGTCTCTTTAGCCGGAAACACGGTGAATCCTCTTTTCTAAAGCGTCGGCAACGCGCATGTGACTGGAGTTGCAGGCATAGTGTATAACGCTGTCTTGTTCACCGGAGCGGGACACAGTGCCAGTGAGATCCGGCTAACCATCACGCGGGCGGTATGGTAGTATGCCACCGTCATAGTATAAAAAAGTTAACTAATATACAGAGTGTAACACAAATACTGGTGAAACCGTTTAAGGGCATAATTGGTAGCGTACGAGTACGTTGTATGTTACATTTATTTATTTATTTATTTAATTATTTATTTATTTATTTATTTATTTATTTATTTCTTTATTTATTTATTTATTTATTTATTCATTTATTCATTTATTCATTCATTCATTCATTCATTCATTCATTCATTCATTCATTCATTCATTCATTCTTTATCAAAGGAAATTACTTTATATTCCTCAAAAGCTTCAAATTCTAGAGCAATTTGGATAATAACTTCCGGCTCAATTGGATCGATTAAATCAAAGCAACCAAAGTCGCCACACTTTAATATTCTAGGGCAATATCCTTGATAGTTCAAACGAACGATTTGAATTGTACACGTTAATTATTGACCGATTTAAAAATAAATTGCTATTTTTACCTACATTTAACTAATTTCATTTGACAGATAATAGATTTTACTATTTTAAAATAGTTTGTTATTCTTACCCATAGTAAAATCCACATAATTACCTTAAAGGTATATAGGCATGTGCTAACTCGGAGCAAGTTTTAGGGATTTGATATCGGTCAAAAAGATGTCGATATATATTAATACATGTGCTCATAGAAAATCCTCGATTACTAACTATAAAAATGTTAGATATTATAGATATTACGGCCTCCTAGCCTAGTCGGTACTGTCGGTAGTGACCCTGCCTACGAAGTAGGAGGTCCCGGGTTCGAATCCTGGTAAGGGCATTTATTTGTGTGTTTATCACAGATATTTGTTCCTGAGTGTGGTGGTGATATGTGTTCCTGGGTCTGAGTGTGGTGTTTTCTATGTATTTAAGTATTTATTCATATTTATCTATTATATATGTCGGCGGCCGATCGTAAAATCCGCCAGATCACGATATTCCTAGGCATATCATGAAACACCGCCATTTCATGATTTGGCTGAGTGACATCCGCCATATGGTTCAAAATTCACCATTTAACGATTTGCCTCGTGACGTTTAGGCAGATCATGAACTTCCTAGGCATATCATGAAACGCCGCCATTTCATGATTTGGCCAAGTAACACCCGCCAGTGACGTTTAGGCAAATCATGAACTTCCTAGGCATTTATAGTAGGCATATGTAGGAACTTTTTAGGTTAGTTCAAAGTAGTTTCAGACAGACTCTAAGGCAGGTCGGTGTAGGTATGACGACGAGCGAAGCGAGGAGGAGTGTTAGGTAGAACTGCGACCCTACAGCGCGCGAGCCGAGCGAGCGAAGCGAGCGTGCCGCGGCAGCGGCCGGCGAAGCGCCAGAACCTAACACTATCACACTCCCCCCTCTCCTCTCCCAATCACTATTTTCGGTACAAAAATCATGAACGCGGTAAACAAACATGGCCGCCTTCGCATACGCAGCGCCACCAGTGGCCAAGAAATAAACTATTTTACGATGTACCCGCTATAGAGCTAGGAATATCGACGAATGCATTGCTCTAATCGATCTGCCGTATTGTTTATCAGGCACATCGTGGTATGCCTGGCCAACTTTTAGGCATATCATGAAATAGCGGCGTTTCATGATATGCCTAGGAATATCATGATCTGGCGGATTTTACGATCGGCCGCCGACATATATATCGTCGTCTAGTACCCATAACACAAGCCTTATTGCGCTTACTGTGGGCCTAGGTCGATTTGTGTAAGATTGTCTTATAATATTTATTTATTTATTTATTTATATCGTGTCTGATATCGAGCCTCTTAAGATAAAATCATGCGGATGCCATTTCAATCAAAATAAGTTATTTTTTTGTCAGTGCCATTCATATCCTGGAGTAATTATTTTATCGACAAAAAATATGTTAGTCAACATACTTACAGCCTTGGCCAGAAGTGTTCAGCACCCTTGCGATTTTCATACAAAACTCGAAAGTTTAGACCGGCGTTTCTATCTTTTTTGAAGTTATTTTATCAATTAATTCAAACTGAACAGGCATGTTTTGTTGAAGGGAGTAGTAACTGCATAGAATATTGGCAATTTATCGCACCGACCTAAATTCGCATTTTTGGGACCTTCACTTTTCATATTTTATAGGTACCTTGAAAGTGAATCTTGAAGCAAATCAAATTATTTTGTTCAATATTTTTTGATTTGCAATTTTTAAGTAGTTACACTACTATATATAAACTGAAAATAGATGTCATATACTTCAGAAAAAGTGACCAAACCCTCCGGTATCCGAGGCCAGATTTGAATTGGCGTCTTCAGCTTTCGCGGCTGACGTACTGACCACTAGACCACCCGGTCACGGCGGAACTTGACAAATTTTCTCATGTATATGCAATCTCTGAATTTGAAAGGGCTAGGCGCCGTTGACCATACTCTAAGGGCATGCGCAGTACGTGCTTGCAACTCCTATCCGAATCTCTTACGTGATTCTGGTATAGCGAGAGAGATGGTGCTGCCATCTATGAATCTTGAAGCAAATCAAATTATTTTGTTCAATATTTTTTGATTTGTAATTTTTAAGTAGTTACACTACTATATATAAACTGAAAATAGATGTCATATACTTCAAAAAAAGTGACCAAACCCTCCGGTGTCCGAGGCCAGATTTGAACTGGCGTCTTCAGCTTTCACGGCTGACGTCCTGACCACTAGACCACCCGGTCACAACAAGGTAAGGATCAAAAGTCTATATGGGGCTAATTGCGTTAAAGCAACACAAAAGTCAGAAATGAGATACAAAATCTGTCACTCGCTTTTGTTTCTCAAAACGCTCCTAACAATCACGTTGCATAAACCGTCATAAACCGTCACGGTTGCATAGTCGCCCTGTTTAAAGTATGGAAAAATTATGAAATTGCTATTTTGACGGTAGAATATTGCGTTTATGTATAAGGTTGCCATACAATTTATTTTACGATAAAATGTAAGAAATCGAATGGTGTCATTGTTTTTTTGAATTTCATACTTTTTAAAAATGGAAAAAAATTAGAATTTTGAAGTCTCGTATCTTTGAATCAATTCAATAGATTTTAAAAACTTTACTTTATTAGGATATATTTATAATTTTGCATCCATTTAACTTAATGTTATTACAAAATTCAACATGTGTCATCATCCCTATTTTTAGACCTTCATTGCCAAATTTCATGCTTCTATGTCTATGGGAAGTACCCTATATGTTTGGAGTCCCCTGCGAAGTATTAAAAAGTAAGGCTCAAATGGCCGTATCTTTGGATTGCGTTAACTTAGAAGCTTGATTTTTTTATAGCTGCAAGGCACGGCTGCAGACATAAGTATTTCATGTTAATTTAGACTTTATACCTTCTTGCGTTTATGAGAAAAAGGTCTTGAAAGACCGACAGAAAAATAGGCAGATGGACATAAGGGTTCCGTTTTTTTAATTTTAAGGGTATAGAACCCTAACAAAAATTTCATTTGTTCATCGCGTTTGTCTCGGCTGGCCATGTATATATTTAGCCTTAAAAAATCTTTACACCCCTTTTGTGAAGAAACCGATACTGTTTCTTAAGAAAACCTTTATAGGGAGCTCATTTTCCAGCCTGAGCGTTCGTCGGAAAATTTAGCTGTAAGTGTAAGTCTGCATAGTTCGCTTAATCCGACCTGAGAACGGTCTCCCATTAAAATTATTGTAAAACTAAGCGGCTTATATTATCATCGCACCTTTGACCCTAATTAATTAGTCTGAGGTGATTAAATGGTAATGGGGCACATGAAAGGGGTAAACCAGTAGTTGGCCCTTTAGACTTAAGCCTTGAGGAATTAATTCTTGAATTTATGCCAACCTGGTATTTTCGGAAAATTTCAGATGTTTAAGGAAGTGTAAATGTTTAAGAAAAATAGTTTAAATTTAATTTTCTTGGATTTATTTACCGAGCGTAAAAACCTTGTTTAATTACAATATACATATATATATACAGCGCCTAATTAGGCTTTCAGCCGGGGCTTGATGCAGCTATCTTATGTCTCAAGCATACTGTCCGGTATTTTACAGAGAGAAAGACACTGGTTTACGTGTGTTTCTCGGACCTGTCGAAGGCTTTTGATATGGTGTCTTATGATCTTCTTTGGCAGAAACTAAGATCAGAAACTAACCTACCCGAGCAATAAGTAATCAGTATTTTTGATTATTGGTACAAAAACCAGGTGATGTCGTCAAATGGGCAGATGCCCATTCTGACGAGTACAGATTGAAACGTGGAGTGAGACAGCAGGTTTGACGTCTCCTTGACTCTTCAATATGTGTGTTAATGCAGTAATAGAGGACCTCAACAGTACCAAGGTTGGCTGTTGTGTGGCGGGGGACATGGTCAACAATATTAGCTACGCTGACGATATGGTACTTCCGAGGCCTTCTGTGCTGTAAAAAGGTTACTTGGCAATTGTGGAGGTGGCCCACGGACTTAAGTACAACACGAGTAAAAGTGAGGTGCTCGTTGTTCGGGCTCACGGTCATAAAGTGGACGGATACCCCGAAGTCGTGTTGAACGTCTCAAGAGGATATACGAAATTTAAGTACTTGGGTCACTAGGTCACGGAGTGCCTCTCTGACGATCTCGACATAGAGAGGAACCGTTGGGCGCTGGCTGTTCGGGGAAACATTTGGTCCGCAGGTTCGCGCTTTGCACAAATAACCTTATTTCAGGCGTACTGCCAGTCTTTTTATTCGTGCAACCAGTGGGTAGACTATACTCAAAGGGTAGTTAGCTCCTTAAGAGTACAGTATAACAATATGCTCAGGATGCTGTTGGGACTACCTAAGTACTGCAGTGCATCAGGCATGTTTGTAGAAGCGCGGGTGGACGGTTTTCACGCCATCATCCAAAAGCGAGTAGCCTCGATCGTCATATCATATCATACTTGGGAGTGACAACGGCATTCTGCGTGTGAATGCAAATAGTTTAAGACTGTCCCATTGCTGCAACTTTTATTTTTTTAACAAATAAATAAAATAGAGTAATAACGTTTTATTGTAATTAAATTGTATATCTATTTAATTAAATTTTGTAAAATAATTGAATTTTATTTGTTTGGAATGCTATTTTTAGGGTTCCGTAGCCAAATGGCAAAAAACAGAACCCTTATGGATTCGTCATGTCTGTCTGTCTGTCTGTCTGTCCGTCCTAGAGATGGGTAGGGGTGAGTAAATACTGAGTATTTACTCCGTATTTATCCAAAGCACCCCGTAAATACTCGTATTTACTCATTTCGGTGGGTAAAAACGATTACTAATAAAATATATAAAAAAGTGAGATTAAAGCACTAAATTGTTTTGTATTGAATATTTCTGGCGTGTATACATAATATTTTTGTTATAAGAAGCATATTAGATGTAAATAAGGTAATTAGCAGTGAAAAGAAATTTGGAATTTAGGGAATGTAGGAATGTAGACGTGATAAAAACATAGTCAACTATTTTGTTTCAAATACGAAGGTATTTACTTTGAAAACATGGGACTTAAGTTGTTTCTGTATTCTAGATAAGTGCATTTCGCAAGCCGATTCGAATATTATACAGATGTTAACAAAATGTTTACAAAAAAAACTGCCACGAAAATACTTCACAATATTATAGGCATTATAGCTCTTATCAGATAGCGCGGCGATTGTTAGCTAGTGCTAATGAACAAAGAATATAGAAATAATGACCATAAAGCGTCAAACTGCGAACAAAAGACCACCTAGTTTGCGGCGTGGACTTAAACTGCATTCTCTTTTATATTTGTCTACTTTTATCTCAAAAGTATGCACAGTTTTAACATTAATAAACATCGTTCTCATAAGGGATATATAGTGTCGCAGAGTGAACAAAAGGTGGCTCGGCTCGCTGAATGTGCTTTAAATCCTTATCTTGCAAAATGCGCCTTTCGCTTCCATTATTTTGATTGGGTGATTAGCGGACACTAACAAGTGTAGTACGACTAGTATCCAATGAAAATACAGTTAGGCACGCTCTGGCGCGTCTGGCGCGTTTGGCACGCTCAGTTGCTGTTTATCAGTCAACCTGTTCGGAGGACTACCTACTTGCTCATTTTACGTAAAGTACCTCGTGTGATTTTACTTGGACCCTTTCTTTGTATATGGACTTTGATGGTGTTTTCTTTGTTATTAAAGTTAACGTTTCTGGACTTTTGATTTTTGTTAGTGAATATCTTTGGATAATGGATATTTTTGGTAGCGTTCCAGTCCCACGCTAAAATGTGTGGCTCTGAGGACCGCGACAGAAATCACATGCTCGCTATTGGATTACAGCACGGTGAGCACAAGAGTGAAGCGAGAGTATCTCGCATATAGTACAACCCGTCTCTTTTTAAATGATACAGTCAGAAAAAGATGGATAGACTATCTCGCGCGCGAGATACTGTCGCGTCACACTTGTGCTAACCGTGCTGGGATATCCAAGTTGTCAGTACATCGATCTTGTGGAGCTAGGTAACTAGCAAACCTGACCCCGTTCAAAGTAAAGGTGAGTGTTTACGTGGCACTTACGTCATTTTATTAAGAGTTTTTTAAAAGAAAACTCAAAAACGGCTCAACCGATCATCTTGAAAGTAATTTTATTTTAAAGTATTTTCTAGTCCCTATTCATCCGATACGTTTTTATATTTTTGTACTTTGGTTTAAATGTTATAGAGCGGTAAACATAATTTTAGTCTTCAGAAATGTTTTTTTTTTCTTTAAAAATATATTCAATATATAAAAAAATATATTTAGAATCATCCAAGTCATTTTAATGCCTTATTTAATCATGTAGACACGTTGATGGTTTTTGAGTTTTGGTGTGACAATTAGTTACATGTATGGAGTGCCCCTCTTAAAAAAATGTTTCTTGCGACTTTGACTACTTAATTTAGTAGCAGGTTACAAAATACACCTAAATTTCAAAATGTTATATCCCTTGCAGCACTCTAAATAGTTTATACCCACCAATTTGGGTATAAACGAGTAAATATGGGTATTTTGAGTAAATACTGAGTATTTACTGTAAATACGGGTATTTACTCGGTATTTACCCTTGAGTATTTACTCACTACACATCTCTAGTCCGTCCGTATGTCACAGCCATTTTACTTGGAAACTATAATAAAATTTACACATAAGGTGTATTTTCTATGCCGCTACTTAGTTATGGAGTTAAATTTGAAAAAAAATATATTTTTAGGGGGCGCTCCATAGATGTAACTAAATTTCAAAAAATGTTATTTAACCAAATATCAACATGTGACACATCAATCCATAAGTCTTTAAAAATAACATTGAGGTTTCTTTGACCATTTTGTGATTAAGTGAATATTTTCTGAAATAATCGCTTCGAAAGTCAGAAAAATTGTGTGTCCCCCCCCGTAACTTTTGAACCGTAAGTCCAAAAAATATGAAAAAATTTGAGGCAATGTGCCTTATCATATAATTTCTACGAAATTTATTTTAAACATTATCGGTTAAGCCATTTTTGAGTTATCTCCAAAAAACTTCTTCCATAGGCATCAGATACGACCTTTTGGTATTAGTATGATTCTTATTACATTGAAGGTACGGAACCCTCCTATACGTGGTCCGACACGCACTCGGCCGGTTTTTTTTTATTGACGCCGACATTTTAATATTATTTTCTGGGTCGTAATATTTATATTATATAAAATGCTATGGTCAGGTTATCTAAAAAGAATACATTTACTTATTTCTAATTATTTATATCTCTCTACAGCCTCTTTACAAACGAAGTCAACGTCATCAGTGATTTTACTAGATCAGAAAGACTATACTTCTAATCGCTTCCTAGCACTAACACTTTCAAAAAAACTTATAAGCATACAAACCCATGTGACTTACGCTCTTTTGGAAATGCAACAGCGACGCCATTTGCAACTTCCATGGCCAATGAAGCGGCAGGTCCCGAAGGAGTAGACTTCAGCTCGCTCTGGGGGTTACGCTTATTGAGCGTGAGCGAGTCGATCGTTCGGAGGAACCATTATAAATGGACTTAGTAAGTATTTTATTAGAGGTAATGTTCGAATTGAATGTGTCATATTACTTCAGGAATAACCAGCAGATAACAAAACTCCGTTGCGGGCAGCGCTAATCGACATATTTTTGAATTGGTTTCTGATTGAAATATTCTTTGATTGATTAATCATCCAAGCAATTAAAATGCTAGTGAACACTAAAATTTGTCAGAAAATTTGGTATATACCTACCGGTGACGCCATTTGCCATTTCCACAGCCAATGAAGCGGCAAATAAGCTTGAGAGAACCATTATAAATTGAATTGGTTGACTGGTAGAGAACGCCTTAGCATTAAGTCCGCCTTTTGCATTTTAACATTTTATTTTGTGCAATAAATAAATTTAATAAACTTAGTAGACTAAAGCTGGAAAGTTGGCAGACGCCATAATCTAGTAAAAATATTTGTATAGCAAACTTATCAGGTCTCGTTGCTCTCGAAATTGTATTCCATTTGCTTTTCAGCCCCAGAAAGGTCTGTCTATATAATGGGGATATAAACAATTAGCAGCTAGGTTTCATCCCTTGAGTTCGAAATGTTGATGGTATAAAATCCTAACGTATCACCGATTTTTTTGTAATTATTGATAAATTCTATTTCAATGGTTTTTACCAATGAGTCCCATCACAAACCTCGCTTGAGCTCGGCAGCCAATGAGAACTCGGCATGTTACGGAGTGTAATCGACAGCCAACTGAACTTAGTTCCTTATTCAGTTATATTAGGTATAATGCCTATAGACAGGTGTGTTTATGGTATATCGAACGAAACCTTATGCGGGGTTTCATACTAAGAATCTTCGAGCAAACATCGACCTAAATTGCGTGAGTAAATATTTTTAATGTTAGATATCCAAAAATATTTGCACTACTTCAATAAGAAATGTATATTTTAGGAAAAAGAATATTAATCATTAGTCATTCAATCATAAAATGTAACCTAGGCGACTCCAGTGCCTTCTCCGCTCAATAATGCCACCACCTCAAAGACCTCAAAGAGGACCCAGTGTGTTGACGATGAGGGACCCTCTTGTTCCTTCAGCCGTCAACACAGTGAATCCTCCTTTTTGTAAAGGGTCGGCAACGCGCATGTGACTCCTCTGGAGTTGCAGGCGTCCATAGGTTACGGTAGCTGCTTACCATCAGGCGGGCCGTATGCTTGTTTGCCACCGTCGTGGTATAAAAAAAAATAATAATAAAAATAAATAAAAATAAAAAAAAAACCTGTCCGCGAGTGATAATGATAAGATAACCAATACGATCTTGGGCCGTAACTTTAAAATACGTTATGACACGATCCTACTTCGATACAACTCCAATGCATTATCTACGCAAATTACGCAATACAGCTATCGCCTACACGCCTAAATCAGAAATGACAGAATTCGCTTAAAAAATATTCCGATGCAACTCCAATACAACTTCAATATGGCCCACGGCAGCTTTTTATCACCGCACCGCTCGCCGCCGGCAGGGTGTTCATCCTCACACCCTGGAGCCCAAAGGGTCGCGCACAGTACGGTTCAAGAGGAATTTCCTCCCACGAACGCTGCGGCTGTGGAATGAACTCCCTGCCGAGGTTTTCCCAGCGGGCTACAGTATGAGGTTCTTCAAAAAAGGAGTGAATAGGTACCTAAAGGGAAGGCAACGCGCATGTGAATCCTCTGGGGTTGCAGGCGTCCATAGGCTACGGTAACTGCTTACCATCAGGTGGGCCGTATGCTTGTTTGCCACCGTCGTAGTATAAAAAAAAAAAAAAAATATTGGTTGATTATTTGTTGTGTGTTGAAGTTGTGTCTGAGATAGATTTTATTTTTAATGTATTGTTTATGTATTTTAAACTTAGAAAACGGCACCTTGACATAATAATTATACCTACTAAAGTGGAATAGTTTTCACAAATCTACCAGATGTTCTCTTAGCATAATTAACAGGTTTTGCATCTTACAACTATTACATAAGCATCAACCGGTGGCCTTTCCCACAGACTACATTTTCTACGTAATTATGCTAAAATATGTTTTATCACCTTAATAGAACTTTTGGATGCTGCTTTTGGTAAACAAAATTAAAGCGTATAATAGGCGTATAATGGATATTGTGTATTTTATTAAAGATACATTGAAATTTTAAATGATTAAGTATGTTCATACGACCTTAAATTACGATACGATCTTCGGTAGTTTTAAAATAGAATCGAATTTCAGGCGAATTCAAGAAACATAAAGTATCTATATTATTACAAAATTAATAATTAATCAATATATATTATGGGTCAATCTTACACAAACCAACCTAGTCCCACAGTAAGCTCAATAAGGCTCGTGTTGTGGGTACTAGACGACGATATATATAATATATAGATAGAGGTAAATACTTAAATACATATAAAACATCCATAACTCAGGTACAAATATCTGTGATAAACACACAAATAAATTCCCTTACCGGGATTCGAACCTTGGAACTCCTGCTTCGTAAGCAGTGTCACTACCTCACTACCGACTGGGCTAGGAGGCCGTTAAAAATGAAGACATAAACTTAATTTCTTACCATATGATATGAGCCAAACTCGATCGAACTTATTTACGGTAGAAAATTACTTCACAGGTCTTCAATGTAATGACATGCGTTAGGTGTATGAAACGTCGGAAAAATCAATCGTTAGAAAAATCAGGGCTTGGCTTTCCTTAGCATCTATTTTTTTCGTTTTCAACTTGTAAGTCTTGGCTAAATGCATAGATTAATTAACCCAAGACCCCGCATAGCCCGGCGACCCCCGCTGCCACGCTCGAAGTAATTTCACTCTATAATGAGATACTAATATTGGAAGTGACAGTAAACATAGTACGTCTCCATGGCAACCATTAATGTCTGACTCTCTCTTACGCCCCACGGAAGAATCGCGCGTTCCCTGTCTCGCATTGCGAGTTCCCCTCCCACACCCCTTTTTTTTGGCAGCTTAGGTTTCAAAGAAATAACGCGCTAAGCGGAGTATAGAGATATCTTGTATATGGCTAAATGTGTTCAGTAGTATTAGTTTTAGTACCTACTTAACTACATGTACTAATCCCATCTACTTGAGCCTCAGGAAAATTACCTACACGTCCCATTTTTGAAGGAAACTCTCAAATAAATACAAAAAGAGTTATTTAACCTTACCTACCTACCTGCCTACCTACTGGAGTCTAAAACAATTTAAAGGAGACTTCAACATAACTCTAAAACGCAAGGTTTTCAACATGGTCATAATACCCACCATCACATACGGCTCACAGACATGGACACTAACTGAAAAACTAAAAAACAAACTTAGAACCTGCGAACGCTCTATGGAACGAAGCATGCTGAATATGAAACTAAGAGACCGAAACAAATGTTCAGACATACGCAAAGAAACTGGAGTCATGGACGTACTAGAAGTCATTCGCAAAAACAAGTGGCAATGGGCTGGTCACGTTATGCGTCTGAATGACAACAGATGGACGTTAAGGACAACCGAGTGGACACCACGAGACGGGGCTCGCCGAGCGGGTCGGCCGCGCGCGCGCTGGGATGACGAGCTTCGCGCGCGCTACCCCCTCTGGAGGCGTGAGGCCCGTGACCGTGACGCATGGAAGGATCTACAGTCTGCATCTACACTACACCCAATAGATGAAATTAATTAAATAATGGTAAAAAAAAAAATGTATAAAACCCTGACATTAATAATTTTGAAACTATTGTAATATGTATTTTTTTGGTATTTTATTTTTATTAGTAAAGAATAGAAATAGAATAACTTTATTTGCTCTCACGTTGGTTATTTTTTCAATGTTGACATTTTATTTTAATAATCAAATGCATTTTTCTTGTATTGTATAAATATGAGTTAAAAATTTAGGCTTTAGTATTTTAGTAATTAATTCAACTGTGCATTTTTTTAATGACATTTATTATTTTTATTTCGTTGAAACAAAAATATAGTTGTTTAATTTAAAAAATCAATTGTGACATTTTAAAATCAGTATTTATTTAATTTTTTAACGGTATGTTCATAAACGCATGTATTAAGCTTTAAGGAAATTGATGTCTATCTAACTAGTTAAATATATAAAAACACAAAATGAATTACAGTAACATATAGGTATATACATAAGTTAAAAAATATTAAAGAAGTAATTAATTCAAATTCTCCTAGAAGGGCTGGTAACCCATGGAATCTTATTACCATCCCTCCTTCATCGAAGGAGAGGCCATTTCAAAACAATTTTATCTAGTTATTAATTGTATAAATAATCAGTATGTTAAATTGAATTGATGTATGTATTTATAAATTTAATAAATGGCTTTCTGATTCTGATTCTGATTCTGACCTACCTAGCTACGTATTCCTGATTATTTTCAATGGTTTCAGCTTCCCAAAGGTTGTCTGGAAGAGATCGCTTTTTAGCGATCATACCTAAATTTTTTTATACCACGACGGTGGCAAACAAGTATACGGCCCGCCTGATGGTAAGCAGCTACCGTAGCCTATGGACGCCAAGTCCAATGATGATGAATGGATTCCAATTGTTTTACCTCTGCTTTTACTGTTTGTAACTTGTGTTTTATGTGTTTTTAATTGTGAGGTGTGCAATAAAAAGTATTTATGTTTAACGTAAAGGAATTAATACTTTTTATTGTAAACTTGTCTGTGTCTATCATTACGCTATTATATTACTTAACATGTCAAATTGTAGCTCAACTAATCAAGTTACAGTAATTAATGCCTAGTGTGAATCATGATTGGAATTTGATACCGATACTATTAATCCAGTATGTGAATTACATTTCTATATCATCAAGATAGTAGTAGAACTAGAAGTTAGGGCTGGGTCGTTACGAATTTTAGGCGACAAAAAACGTAACTGTTTTTTTCTAAGTACCTCAAAACTGTTATGAAAAACAGTTTCGAAAATAACTAGTTTCCCAGTGCGTAGCCGAATGAAACGTCTATCCTTTCTCCACCGAAACGGATAAAACAGTTAAAGGTTATAGTTTTTGAGTTATAAGTTCAGTGACGTTTTGCATTGCGGCAAACATTACGTCTTACGTCGTTACGTGCGACTTACGTGCAACTGTAGGATTGTTTTATAAAAACTGTTATTGTTCTCACAACAAAACTGTTTTTGCGTTACTGTACGAGAAAGTGTTTTTCAAAACGCTTATAGAAAATAAAGCTCAGCTCTAGTAGAAGTTGATTTTAAAATAGTACATTGTGCATCGAGGATTGCAACTTGCGAGTTATACACAATGTTTTCCATCACTCTTGTGAAGAAAATCCAAAATTTAAAGCGAAGTAAATGTGTGCCAACGTTAATTCATGGGATTAGATTGCCAAGCGCTGCGGATCTCAGACTTACAGAGAGAGAGTTTTCATTGTATTACTCAAAGAGAGAATAGTAGTCACCGGCAATAGTATCTTCCCACACGAAGGTCGCAAAAATATGTGACACGCTCTTATGGCCCTACAAAAGAGCGTGTCACATATTTTTGCGACCTTCGTGTAGGAAGATAATATTGCCGGTGACTGTACATCTAAATGTCTGTCAAATTAAACCAGCTTGACAGAACGGATCGGAACGCCCATATACGGATGACCTTGCACACTTGATACACCTTGTATGTGTTGAAATTATTAACTAATATTTAACAAAATGTGAAAACATCTCTATATATTTATTAAGTTTATTAATTTTATCTTTACCGTTATGATAAATTGCACTGCTTTCAAAATATTTCTGGTCAAACTAGAATTTGACGTTTTGATGACCTTTGATAGATAAGACGTGATGCAACCGCGTTTAAGGTAACACTGTATGTGTATAAATATTTTAAATCATAATCAAATACTGCGTTGGTAATATTCAATACAACCAAAAACATCTTTTCATCTCCCAAGCTATGTGACATCATATGAAAAACAATATGGCGGATGGGCACCTTACCGAGGAGCCAAGGTTTAGAGGGTCGATTTTAGTTATATATTTATTTTTTAAGTTGGACTTAATTTTAGTACCACCACCGATGAAATATGGCGGAATAAATATTCCAAACTCTGCAAATCCCGCTAAAATATAGATTACTAGCAACCCGCCCCGGCTTCGCACGGGATAAAAAATGCTGGTTGTGGGTTATCCCTAAGAGATAGACATATACCATTGCGGACCTTTTTGTAGACCTTTAAGGTGTTCAATACTGTAGCACATTATTTTGACCTATTTCGTTTAGTAGCCAGCGTTTGCAATGTCGGGTCGGCAACGCGTATGTGACACCTCTGGAGTTGCAGGCGTCCATAGGCTACGGTAGCTGCTTACCACCAGGCGAGCCGTATGCTTGTTTGCCACCGTCATGGTATTTAAAAAAAATGTAAGCTAAAAAAAGGTGTTTATTTACGAATTTTATGACAACACGTTAGAAACCCCTAAAATGATCAGTGTTTCTCTACTATAATATGCATATATTATACATATAAACCTTCCTCTTGAATCACTATCTATTAAGAAAACTGCATCAAAACCCGTTGCTTAGTTTTAAAGATCTAAGCATACATAGGGACAGACAGCGAAAAGTGACTTTGTTTTATACTATGTAATTGATAGTGATGATACATCTACAAATATGTAAGAAGGTCCTTACTTACTTTTTGTAGGTGGTTAATCATAAACATGTTACCCTCGTCAACTATTAACATTGTAATGAAACACCTCGTTTCAAATCCTCATAATTAATTTTAAATCATCATTAGTCACGGATGTAATTTAAAAAAAATAACACGTAAACTTTGCATTACGTGACTTTTGTAACACGGAGTTAATGTCAAGGGACTGATTTGACATTTACTAAGGCGTAAAAATTTAATAAGGTGTCAATGATCGGACGCCACGAACTTTAATGTCGAAAATAACTAATTCGACTGGAAATACATGAAAGGGCAGTGTAGTCAGCAAAAATAGCTAAAAGACTAAGAGCTAGCCACGTCAGATATGACACAATAATGAGAGCAATGAAACCCATCTTGCAAAATTGCAATACTGTCCTTATTGCTAGATCCGGGCATCTGGCAGCTTTTAATGGGTGGAGGTCAGAGTGACAGACTAGCAAAATTTTTGAGTTGTAAACAAGTAATACCAATATAGGTAAAAACTGCCGAAGTTGTCTTATACACAGGAGGGGCCTATATTTAAAGATTAGAACAAAAAACATTGCATATTATTTCGGAAACAGAAACAGTAGGCGACAAAATATGAATTACATTATAAGTTACTTTAGACAACTTCCCCCCATGAGAAAGATTTGGCAATTATATAATCTAATTATTTATATAATTTCTCATAATGCTGCATCAAAACCTGAACTCTAGGATATGTATTCTTAAAGTGGTTTGCATTCTTTGGCCTTCACCACTTTACAGCTGCCATATATCCGGATCTAGAAATAAGCACAGTATATCAAACTAACGAAAGAGGTTTCGTCGCTCACATTATTATGTCATATCTGACGTGGCTAGCTCTCCGTCTAAAACGTGCGAGTTGTTAAAAATGAGTTTATACGATTTTATTGTCAAGTCAAGAGACCTCAAAGAGGATGCAGTGTATTGACGAAGAGGGACTCTCTCGTCCCTCTAGCTGTTAACACAGTGAATCATTCTTTATATTAAAGGGTCGGCAACACGCATGTGACACCTCTGTCTGGAGTTGCAGGTGTCCATATCAGTAATAGAAGTTGAGAAACACATCATTCTAGGCCGAATGGCAAACGTGCTCGCGGTGGGGCACGGATGAGATGGTCGAACGCTGCAAAAAGGTCGGCTGGCGGCAGCCTGAACCGCGCAGTCTACATGGCCTATGACCGCACTTTATGGAAACAAGCTACATGTAGGACAGTCGCGATCCTCAGCAGTGAGGAAACGAGAAAGATGAAGAATATATCGAAAAAAAATATCATAATTCAACATTCAAACCATAACGAATATAATATTGAATCTCTTACAATAATATTTATTTTTCAAATGCTTTAAAACAATAGTAATTATATTATAGTATAGTACCAGAAAAAAGGCTTCAAACTTCCTTAAGTATAATACGGTTTATTTAACTAACGACCCTCATGAACCACAGAAAACCCCAAAGAGGCATCTCATATTCACAAGGGTGCCCAACAATAGCGAAATACCCCTAAAAATCCACTCTCATTTAATTGGCTATTAAGTTTTTATATACTAAACGTCTTTATACACGGAAACATAATAAAATGGCAATTAGTCGGCCCTTGGGGTAAGCTTAATATTTATTGCTGAAATTAGCGGGTTTAAAACGTAGACTAACGTGTACAGACTCCGTAGGAAGCGTTAAAAGTCCGGTAACGAATTGAAAAGGAAAATCGGCAATAATGAAAGAACGTACATTATTTGCATTTAATGAGATAGTTTGATGACTTTTTATTGCAAAAAAATATTTGTGGTACACATTTATTATTATTTAGCACCCGAGGACTCAATTCTTGCAGAGCTTGTTTAGTGAGGACGTTGATTCGTGCAAACTTGTCGCTTGATTTTTATTATTATTTGTTATGCCCTCCAATATATTTTTAATATCTGATTAAAACGTTAAGCCAAGTTTATTTCTAACAGCTGTTAGATTAAGTTGAATTATTTATGGCTGTTTTAGCCATTTTGCGTGGTCCGACACGCACTTGGCCAGTTTTTTTATTAATTTGTAATTATTATAAGAATACATCTCTGTGAAAAGGATGTTATACGAATGCTTGTACCGTGTGATACAAACGGAACTCCTCTCCTTTTAACTCCTTTTTTGTAAAGGGACTTCCGTTTATATTACGTTTATGTCAGCACAATTGAAATATGCGGTTGCACTGTTATATTAATCTGGAACCCATTTATGGTGAATGAATTGTCGTAATCGTTGTATTCATCTAGTCGGTAAGTCGTCTGTAGGGTAAAATAATAGACAGTGTACGTTTTACACAGAGTTGGTTTTCATTAGCGTTCAGATGATGAACGTCGTATGAAATTACAAGGGTCTGAATTTATTCCCTACCTGAGAGTAGAAAATTACTAGAGTTATTTATTCTTTATTGTAATCCTCACGAGACACCCGTCATCTAGACTTAATTATATAGCAAGCGGTAGTTTACCAGAAGCGCTGCTTTCTAATGCCTTGAGTACACGTACCGCGTACAGTGGCGAGACATAAATATGCCGACCGGGACAGTAAAGTGACCGATTGACTGTTTAAACGCGCTTTTGAATTTTTTAGCGAGTCAGTCAGTTTGTTCATTATCGACGTGCGCCAAAGCTGAACTCAATTGTAAATAGCAATGTCCGTTTCAAAATAGAGTGATATTTTTCCTTCAATAAGAATTTGTGGAATCGGAGTAGAATTCATATCGTTTTTGGACGGGATGTCTTGAGAATTCTAAGTGGTTATTTCTTAACTTGATGCAGTTTTTAAGTAATTGTAATCAAAGAATCGTAGCAGTGAATTAAAAACCTGTTTGAGGAGGAATAGCTATCATTAACATAAAATCAAATAGTAAAAAGATTGGGGAGTGACGGTCTTGGTCATTTTCTGGGCCGGGTACTCGATCGAGCACTCGGCGATGTGTTTTAGCGAGCCCTCGGTCGAGAGCAATACTCGCCACTGTACTCGGTAGGTATAATAAAGGCACAAGTCTACTGACCTTAGTGGCTGACATAAGGGACAGTGGCCTGGTCCTCTCTGCATTTAAGTTTAGCACCTAAGATAGTAATTTTACGGCCTCCTAGCCTAGTCTGTAGTGACCCTGCCTATGAAGCAAGAGGTCCCGGGTTCGAATCCTGGTCAGGGCATTTATTTGTGTGTTTATCACGAATATTTGTTCCTGAGTTATGAATGTATTTAAGTATTTATCTATATCTATATATTATATATATCGTCACCTCGTACCCGTAACACAAGTCTTATTGAGCTTACTGTGGGACTAGGTTGATATGTGTAAGGTTGTCCGATAATATTTATTTATTTGTTTATTTATTTAAGTTAATCTTAGCTATAAGTTTAAATTTTAAGTTCATTTTTATTAACAAAATATGGACAATAATAAGTCTGAAATAAATGCATTTATGTTTTTTATTTTTTAAGTTGTCTTGAAACTCATATTATGTAGCATTCTAAAAGCCAACAAGTGCTCTGGTGACGACAATTCACAGATGAAGTCGCGGGCATTTGCAAGTGTTTTATTAATGATCATTATTGCAATAACGAGAGTGTTTTCTTCACTTGTATGTTATGGCATTCACACGAATACGCTACAAGTAATTAACACGATTTAATTACATTATTACACACGTTTCTGCCTCTACACGTGGTTCTAAGGACCTGTGTAATTATGAATAATGAGTGTTTATTAGGTTGTCCTTAGAAAGAAATGCTGACGGACTTTTGAGGGTAATTATTAGTTATTTATAATGTAGAGTTTTACTTCTTGTCAAATTAATATATTAGTATAATCTCGACAATTAGGTGCTCCAAGAATCATGTTGGCTTAGAAAAGTTTAAAAAAAGAAAGTCATTATCATAAAAAAATGGTAAATATTCATCGATTCATTACATTTTTACCGGTGGTTATCTTCCTACCTACTTCCGACTTCCGACCTATAAAGATTATACAAATAGACGACTATAACACATAGCCCATAGGTAAATTACAAAAAAACGAATATATTCCTATTCCTAGTTGTCCTACTTATATCAAAATGCTAAAGTAATTATATCTATCTGTGGTAACCTTTTAATGACACTGAACCGAATATAATTTTAAACAAAAAATAATCGACTTCGCTTAGCCTCCACCTTTCCCAAAAGTAAATGCCCGTGCTACTTTAAAAAATCTTTAAATCACTATAAGTTTGTCTATAATATTTGGAGAGTTCCCTCGATTTCTCCAGGATCCCATCATCAGATCCTTCCTGGTTACAATGGGACCAAGTGTGAAGTATAATCTCTTCTCAACTCTCTAAATTAACAAAAAAAAATCCAAATCAGTCCAGCCGTCTTCGAATTATAGGTATACATAAAAAAAGTAACAAAGATCCCGACAAATTAAGAACCTCCTCCTTCAAAATAATTCGAAAGTTGAACTTTTGAACTGATGTAGATAAAATTTCGTGTGAAGATAGTTTAAGTCCCGGGGAAGGACAAAGGATAGTTTTTATCCCAGAAATCATCCCTTAAAAGGTAAAAAGGGGTGGAAGATTGTATGGAACTGTTGCTCACTGTTGACTTCAAATAGCATATGAGCTAAATTTTATTAATATTTGCTCATAGATTTTACTAAAGCGTATTGTTAATTCCATAAGGCGAATGTTAATTCCATATGGCGAATCTTAATTTCACACAGACGAAGTCACGGGCAAAAGCTAGTTTTTTATAATGCTACCCGAACTATTAACTACGGCGTTTTGTTAATTCCATATGGCGAATGTTAGTTCCATATGGCGAATGTTAATTCCATATGGTGAATCTTAATTCCACGCAGACAAAGTCGCGGGAAAAAGCTAGTTTTCTATAAAAGTTACCCAAACTACTAATTCTACGCAGACAATGTCGCAGGCAGAAGCTAGGAAGATAATAATCAACTACACGACCTTAACATAGTCCCACACAAAACAGTAGATCATAATCTACCATTACGTATCCAAGTCAAGGCTGCGAGCTAATTTCCTGACAGAAAACTTTAATGTATGGATTCGTCACAACGATTAGGGGCATTTCGTGTTGTTTCAGAATTCTCCCACAATTTTAGCTACATTTGATTGTTTCATAGTAATTATCAGCAATACATTGTTTAAATATTTATTTGGAAAGAAGCCTTTTCCCGCGGCTCCGCTCGCGTACTGTAAGTACTCAAAAAGGATACGATACCCATGTTGATTTTCAGACTTTGTGACCACATTTGCCCCTTTTAGGGGTTGAATTTTCAAAAAACCTGAAACATGTCTTTACTCATTTATCGTTAGAAATACTCCTGTGAAGTTTCGAATAAAATAGTCTCACAAATCTTGATTCGCCATACAAACGTTGGGCCCCCATTTTACCCCTTTAGGGGGTGAATTTTAAAAATCCTTTCTTAGTGCATCCCTGGACCTTATAAGGAACATACATGCCAAATTTGGAATCTCTAGAACCAGCGGTTTGGGCTGTGCGTTGATATATCAGTCAGTCAGTCAGTCAGTTTCTTCTTTTATATATTTAAGAAGATAGATGATACATTACTCGTTGCATAATAAATATATGTATAAGTACGAGTAAATTAAGCTACATATAAAATCTACAACTCAAAGAGCCTTTCTCTAATTATTTGTGGCGCAAAGGTGCCCAGCACACTTGTGGCGTTACCATATTTGATGGTGATATATATGGGCCACATTGCGCCAGGTAACTGATAAATATGTATTGGTGGACCTTATCCATGATGTAACTGAGCTGTGTTGACGAGGGTATAAAAAAACAGTCTCTACTCTCACTCGTAACTAATAAACCTAAATATTCCGAAACCTATTTGTAAACTATATTAATATTGAAAATTGGTAAAAAAATATTAAACATTTTCTACAAAAATATCCTTTTACTGGCAAACTGGTTACGTTTCATTAAAAGATCATAAATTGTTTTACCCAAAAATATTCCAATCAGGTCACATTGAAAAAGAGACTCCAAGTATTAACAATTTTCTATCTAGTCTTTGATTTATGGTATTATTAATAATGCCCAATTTAATAATTTATTCTGAATACTTAACTGACCTCCATTAGTATTAGGACCTAACAAAAGAGAATATATATTCCAGCCAAGTTCAAAGGAAAAGGAACTGGTGACGGAGCAGTCTTGGCTAGTTTTCACCTACAAACCCAGTGGGGAAGGCAACTTTCAAAGTGATATCTCCAGCATTGGTCCTTATAAAATCTGAATGTGTATGGCGAGAATTAGTTTTTATTCATTTTCGCGAAAATGAGTCAATGTTTTATTTCGAATTGCTCCGAAATTGAAATCCAGCGGTTTCATGTTACGGACCATTAATCTTCTGTCTGTTTCTATCACTGTATGTGTCTTTCTCTCATTGTATGGAATTTGGAACAGCGCCCTCTACAAAAAGTTTTGACCGGCCTTCCCCATTTCAGACAAGTACTTAACATAAAAACTAGGCAGTCAAAGCCAAGTCAATCTTGAGCTTGAATAATATCCCAAGTGAAATAAATACATTGTTTGTTGTTTTAACGGCCTCCTAGCCCAGTCGGTAGTGACACTGCCTACGAAGCAGAAGGTCCCGGGTTCGAATCCTGGTAAGGGCATTTATTAGGGTGTTATCACAGATATTTGTTCCTGAGTTATGGATGTTTTCTATGTATTTAAGTATTTATCTGTTATATATATCGTCGTCTATTACCCACAACACAAGCCTTATTGAGCTAACTGTGGGACTAGGTCGGTTTGTGTAAGATTGTCCTATAATATTTATTTTTTATTTTATTGTGTGAAATTATTTTAGAATGTTGCATATTCTTGTAATAGAATTTTTATGATTTATACACAGAACTTGGCTCATATATATCTCAATTCTTTTGTCGGCGAAGAACTTGGCTCTCATTTCACATTAAAGTTTTTGATGGGTTAGGTTAGTTAATGGAACATATTGGAAATTGTCCGGAGAAAATCCTCAAAGCGTAAATAAATACATATCACATTTATCGACCAATTTCGTTATATTACTTCGAACCTAAGCATAGAAGAGAAATAAGAATTTAAGAAACTCTTATGAATCTGTCCAAAGGCTCCTCAGGTAGGTAGAAAGTAAAGCATAATTCTTAATTGAGCAAAGTGATGTGACAGCAACTTATTATGATTTAGCTAATGACTATGTATGCCAGCAGCTGTCAGATTACTGTAATTGTTTTGCCTATACTTTTCTGTTTGTAACTTGTGTATAAATACTTTGTTTCTTTAAAGAAATGTGTGCAATAATTGTAGTTTATATAACTGTTACGTAATAAGGGTCCTTAAATACGAGTGTGCTTTTAAGGCCTAACTACGTACAGTTGCATATACTGCTTTATCTACACACGTATTATAAATCTTAAGTGTTCGGAAACCATTACAATGACCGCCGTTGCACCGCCATGGCCAACTCGATTGTGCCGGCGGTCGGGGAGGAGAATAACCGCGGTCGGGAATGAGGGCCGGATTTTCATTACGTTACCGATATATGTATGTATGTATGTAAACACTTTATTGTACATAAAAAGTAACAAAACAAACATGATAAAAGAAAAATAAACAAAGTACAAAGGCGAACTTATCCCTTTAAGGGATCTCTTCCAGTTAACCTTTGAGCAATTGAGAGAAAAGTAACAAAAATTGAGAAAAGTATCGATGTGGTAACGATATTTCATACATTTTTACAGCACTGACACAGATAATACACTGGTGTTTACATTACTGGTTGCCATATTGGTATTAATTATATACGGTCTCCGAACGCAGAATTGAAGATATATGATATGAATTATTATTTATTGAACTAACACAATAATAAGATTATAGAGTTATACAATCAACTTAGCAAAAAAATGGCAACAACAGGCAGTTTTATCGCTCAAAAGCGATCTCTTTCAGACAACCCTAATTTTAAATATTAATTTAGTCGCTCGGTTTTTTTATACCCATTAGTTTTTTGCATAAACCTAAAGCGAAGCTAGACCTCACGGGCTTTAGTTGTTACAGTGCGATAACTCGTTGAAATTCTTAATACTTTTGTACAGTACTAAACTTTTAGGAGCGCTGGAAATATGTTTCAGGCTCAAGGCACCCTAGAGACGAAAAAACTAACGCTAGTTGTAGTAGTATTGTAACAATTTATATCTGAAATATTTTTGAAGTATAAAATACGTACTACAAAATCTACACTAGAAAATTTTCATTCACAAATAATTTTGACTCGATTATAGGTATTTTTATATCATAGGGATAAGTTGGCATTGGTTGTTAATTCTTCGAGATTATACAAATTGAAAACTCAAAATCTGTTGTCAGAATTATTGAACTGCCTATAAAAGTATTTAAAACATATTTCCGCCATAAATACAGGTATTTCACGTTTTGAACCTGCAATATCATAACAAATATGTTACAAAAATATTACGGATCTTGTTTATATTATTGTAGTGTTGTTGAACGTGTTTGTTAAACAAATACAATGAAATGTTTTTATGGATGTCCGCAATTAAACGCAAACTAACTTGGAAGATTTTTTTATTGTTTGGCAAAGCGAGATTGTAATATATATTAAGAGTAACAAACTTGGCAGCTGCACTGTCCCATCTGGACCTCACAGCACTCACTGGATTTTCCTTATCATCTGCTTTCCCACTACTGCTACCCCAGGGAAGAAATGCCTATCTATATCCAGTGACATTTAGCCATACGATAAATAAAATAAATATATATTTGCTGAATTTAACGCATTCCCTCAAATTATCCGATGTTGGCCCGATACGGGCCCATTTACACATTGGATTAGTGTTAAGTGCGAGTCCATACATTTTCTACTTGTGTTCAGTAACAAATGTATGAACTCGCACTTAACACTAATCAATGTGTAAATGGGCCTTAATGCCCGATCCAAGAACAGTCGCTATCAAATAATACCGGAGCGGACAAGGTATTCTAAAATATCTGAACATGCACTCGCCTTGACAATATAGGCGTTGTTCAGATATTTGCACCTTGGCCACTCCGAAATATCTGATGGCTATATTAAACTGCCTGAAGCAACATTAACTGACTTTGTAAAAAGCATACAATTGAGATTCTAATATAGATAGATATACATTTTATTTAATAAAGCACACACTACAGAATATAAAAAAACAGAGGTTAAAAATCCATACCTAAAGGTAAACACTAGTCGAATATAGGTAAATACAGAAGTTCACAATGTGTTCAGCAATGTGAGCGATAAAGAAAACGCTTGGACTCAGCATAATGTTGCGAAATTGCAAGTTGACCCTACATAACAATATGCGCATTTTCTCCTGATAATTTATGAATCGGACAGTATTGGCATGATTATTTTTGGTAATATTTTTTAACGAAATGAACCGGGTTCAAAACAGTAAGTGCGAGTATGCCATTATTTTATGCTCTCCTTGAGTAGTTCCACTTTACCAAATTAAAATACAATTTAGTTCATTTAAGGCCTCGCGACAATTGCAATGAGCCCCAATACGGCTAGAATAGGTCAGTACAATGTTTTGTTACAGAGTTTAGTTAATTTATGTCCACCTCAGTCATCTTGGTTATGTTTCACTTTACCATAACTTCCTCAACAAGCTTAAGAAACATTTCGTTTTTTTTTGTATTAAATTTTTATATGGTATTGTTTTATAAGTTGAATTGCATTATTTCTTTCCTTTTAATGTTGAATGTTGTTGTCATATTCTTTTAGTAATGCTAACTGCTTATATTATTGCCAATTATAACTGTTACAATATAATAAATGTATGTATTTTTCGACTTAGGTACATAAAATACACGTGTATAGTTAGTTCCATTGTGGTTACTAATGATATTTTTTTCCTTAGCAATTTGTGCTTTCCGAGACCAAATTTCCTGATATTTCATAATTTTAATGAAAATAAAATATAGGAAGTTACCCAAAAGCAGTAATTCGGATTCGTAGATACCGATTTAAGTGCGGATTTCATTAATAAAGCGATTTACTGATGTAAATTGCTTTCACCTAGCGATATTCCGAATTTTAGAGCTTCGGATCGTTTAACACGGATTCTCGAGTCAAATTACCGAATTCTCACTAAATCGGTATTTCCCGATTTTGGACATTCTCAGATCGGGAGCCGATTAATATTGTCGATGTTATTTTCGGTATTCGTTATTGAACCAGATCTAATCAAACTTTAGATATTTATCTGCATTCCATTCGTACTGAACTCCACCTCTTTGAGCGGTATTTGAACTTTCAAATCTTGATTTGTTATTAATTTAATGTTTCTTTATCGTCCAAATAACATCTGAATAAGGTGTGAAGCGGACAACTTTACTAATCTCACTAAAAGTTTGATGTACTTACGGTATTGACCATATATAAGCAACGAGGGTCTCCGCGATCGAGATTTCCACTAGATGGCAGCACCGTGACGAGGGGTCTTTTTGACAGCAGCTGTCAAAATTCCCCAAAAAAAAATTAAGCATGATTGGTGGATTATGATAGCTAGACCTCTCGCCGCGATAGTATCATCTAGTGAAAATCGTGGAAATCCTCATTGTGCTACGTATTTGACATGGACTTGATAGATAACCAAATTAAATTAAGAATATTTTTTTAGGAAAGTAAATATACTTTTTTATGTTTATATAAAATTATGTAATTAATTTTGTTTGCTTCTACCTGTAAAGGGGCAACGATTGATCGAAGATATTACGTAGCATATACAGGGTGATTGGTAGCTAGGTGCAAAGCTGTAAGGGAATGATAGACGGGGAGCTTTTGAAAATTTTTAGCAATACATACATGTCTTAGGCGAAAATGTATTTTTACTAATTTTCGTAGCACATTTTTTTTTGTTATATGGTAAGCAGCTACCATAGCCTATGGACAACTGCTACTCCAGAAGTGTCATGCGCGTTGCCGACCCTTTACAAAGAGGAGAATTCACTGTGTTGACGGCTAAAGGAACAAGAGGGTCCCTCGTCGTCTAAACACTGGCTCCTCTATGAGCTCTTTGGCAACCTACACCACCAGGAATACAACATATTACGTAATCAATTCTACATTTAAGAACAAATTGAGAAAAAAGAACAAATTTCTCTTACTGCTAAAAATGTTCTAGAACATCTCATCTGTCATCCCCTTAAAGCTTTTTAATTTTTTTAATATATGGCTTTTACTCGTCGCCGATTTTGGCGAGGTGAATTCTGCCAATTTCGAGGTGTATACTTTTGATTCTATTGATCTTTAGAAATATAAAAAAGCAACGTTGTTCGGTTGAGACCTTGCTGATTGTAAGGTGATAGCCTCCCTACAAACACGTGGTGGCCAAGACCCCGGATAACCGCTTGTTCAACTAAAGGGAGGTTACGCGCGTTTTGACTTTTGAGACTAATTTTTCATTAGCTGCACACTTGTTCGTTAGGTCACCGCACAATAAACTATCAATATTACACACTGAACTACGTAAATGAGCAAAAAACAAAAAAAAAAAGATTCTAAACACTCTGTCATGTCACCATCTTGAGCTCAAACGGGTATCCCTTAAAGCTTTGAGCCTAGCTACCAGCCTGTAGTTAAATCTATCAGATAGAATAAGCAGCAGAAATAGCAATGCGGGGGTGGTGTTAAAAAACCGGCCAAGTGCGAGTCGGACTTGCGCACGAGAGGTTCCGTACCATTATCTATATAAACGGCAAAAAAATCATGTCTGTCGTATGGGAGCCACCTTAAATATTTACTTTTATTCTGTTTTTTAGTATTTGTTGTTATAGCGGCAACAGAAATAAATCCATCATCTGTGAACATTTCAACTGTTTAACTATCACGGTTCATGAGATACAGCCTGGTTACAGACGGACAGACGGACAGCATTATAGAAGTCTTAGTAATAGGGTCCCGTTTTTACCCTTTGGGTAAAAAACCCTAAAAAGAGCTTAACATACTTTAACTATAAAACTTTCGTGAGACTCTAACATCCTAAAAAATCAAAATCATATTAAATGGTCATCGTAAATTGACCGAAACATGTTGAGCAAAAATCGACTTAAATTACGTGAGTAACCCGTTATAAATATTTTTAATAACATACTTTATTTTAAAAAGAACAAGAAAATGACAAGATAATTTTGTATAGGTTGACCAATTAGCTTCTGCTGACTGTACTTTCTAAGGTATATTATTCATATTCATATCGATTTTATTTATGATATTCTGTTTACCTATTAGACGGGGTTTTCTTTCTATAATAGTATTTAGTTTCGAGATAGTTTTAAGTTTAATATAGAGTTTTAGTTTTTTAAAGAGTTGTAATTTATTTTTAAAATATATAAAATCTCCAAAATAAAACGGTAAGTACCCTTCATTTGAATAAATTCAATATTATTCAAAAAAAAAAAAGGTATAAGTATAAAAATGTTGATATTCTTAATATTATGATGATGTAAAGTTAAAGTTGATACTACGTGCATAATAATAAAGTTGAGTTCCGAAGTAGGCTCTATAAATGGATCATTCTAAGTTAAGAGGTACTTTCGAAGGGTCGGGCAAAAAATTCATTTTATTTTTTAATTACATAGTAATAACTTATTTATCTCTATAAACTAAATGTGTTCCTCATAGTCAATTAGATTTATAAATGAAATGTAATTTCACAATATCAGCACAAAGAAGCGAAACATCTCTCCCCTGGTCTGTCCCCCAACCGAATTAATATTTGTATATCAGTAATAATTAATGCATTGAAATTGAATTATTACTTTGATATCGTAAATGTTATAAACAAGGATAACTAAGTTACAGTATCTAGGAAGTAAAATTACTTATATTCTATTTCTTTATAAGAATTATTAACGCAGAAAGTCTTCCATATTTCGTGTCTGACATTTTTTTAATATTCAAAATATTATATTTGTGATCTTAATTATGACGACCTTAAACCAAATCGCGATGCGGTTTATTCAAAACTTACAGCCAAAGTAGCAAACAGTAATATTTTTGCACTGATTGGCAATCATTTTGCTCCCGTTGTCTGTTATTGTGTATGATGTTCATATGAAATCATCTCTCCCCTGGATCAATTTTATTGTATGAAAATTAATTTCATAGCTTAATGATATTTATGAGGTAACTGGAATTTATGCATACATTACATTTTTTTTTTATTACAATGAATACTTTTTCTACCCTGCCCTGCCCTGTTATATTTCCCCTGACACATAATTCATCAAAATATTCAGAGGAGGTATGGATACTTGATAAATGAATAATTACGTTTTAATTTGCTTACATCTGTAAGATAGTAGGACATTTTTTTATTTTTTTGTTGTTCCTGAGGAGTCCAGAGGAGAGACAAAATTCCAGGGGAGAGACACTACTCCATATAAAAACTGCAGTCTTTCCCCTGGTCTCTTATAAAACGATAATTAATGAAAATTTTACTGGTGCCATTGCAGACATGCACAAATGAGTTGTTTCAATAAAAACAAAAGTATACTTAAGTAAATATTAAAAAAAATTGACGTCCCGCCACTTCATACAGCAAATTACCTCTTAACTTAGAATAACCCAAATACAGTAATAGGTTCAACAAAAATGTGAATGGTGTTCAACAAAAATTATGAAAAACTAACAAAAAAAAATTTCCTACAAAAAAAAAAATATGTAAGCTTGGCCGGCCGGGCCGACGTGCCCCATATTTTTTTTGTGACAAAAAATGTTTCACCTACTTTTTATTAGTCGCAATACGATACCGATAATTATGCCCTTAAACGGCTCACCAGTATGTTTGTTACACTCTGTATACGAATTAAATCTGCACACGGAAGTGTGTCAGCCAAGATCGTAAAGCAAAAAAAAGAAAAATTTCAGGAGGTTACACGAACTATTTCAGCGCGGTCTCTTATTAGCGAAATACCTATAAGCAGAATAGCACCCAAATTGTTATTTACAGTTAATTTACGTAGGTAGAATACATATTTTTGCAGCGAGCTATAAGTAAAATTACATATGAAAAACGTCAATACAGAATATATACAAAAATATGAAAATTTATAATTTATTTGAACACATAAAAACATTTATTATTTAAATCTGATAGGTATGTGTGTTGCAGTAACATTTTTCCAGGAACAATATATAAACGTAAAATATTTTATTATTAAAATTTAAATACACATACGTGAAGTAAAATTATTTAATAGTTTTTATTTCTAATAAGAATCTAATTGCCATTCATAATTCTACAGTAATTTAGTTATCCTTAATCTATTTGAGAATCAAAAACCACTTACAGTAATATCCCCTACTAATATTCCTTTACTGTGAAACCGCACAAAATTTCATCCATCCATAATATCACTTGGAACACATCAATACTTGTCACTAAACTGTCACAAAAATTAAATATCACCCAACACTCATCAATTTGTACCCACACCAATCCAAGTTATAGATTAAGTCACGAACACACTTCACAATCCACGCACTTAACCGTCAAAAATTTTTAAATTTCGAATTTTTGAACCGTCGTACGTTCGACCGCGTTCGATTTTCAAACGCGACGAAGCTTTACACATTCATGCTCCAAGCTCGGATGGCCGAAGCTAACTGAGGAGGCTCCCGTCCGATACCTGCAGAGGCACGCACACTAACGCGATACACGCACACAGTCTGAAGGCGTTAGAACTTGACTAAGGGCTGTTGTTCACGCGGATGTCCATTTTGAGCTTTTTTAATGTGGACTGTGATAAGTGTAAAAAAAGTGATGTTTATTCCTTAAATATGGACGAAGTAAACATTATCATCTTCACTGGAATTCTCTAAGGATGAATGAAATAAATGTTCTTAAAGACTTTTGGTTTGAAAACTATATTCGGATAGTAAAATAAAATAAGGTACGTAAACAAATATGGCCGCATTTCTAGGCAAAAAAAAGCATTTGATATAAGACAAAATATTATCAAAGAAATTCGTTTTCACTGAAATATAAGTAATTAACGGATATTTTTGCTAAAAATATATACACATAAGTAACAACTTTATGTGTGTCCATGGTTGTTCTTTAAAAGTGCGTTATTTCGAAGCAATGAAGAAATAAATACGTTTTTTACATAATTTTACTTGTCTATTGACGCCGAATATATATTATTTTTCTATGTCTGTTTGCTCGGGCTGTTGGCAAGAGTAGAGCTTTCGGTAGAAGTCAGTAGCTATATTAACAATGTCTAATCGCGTCTGTTTTTCCTTAGTCTTTTTCCCATTTTTTGTTAGAGCCGGTATCCATTCTTTTATCTTGTTGAGTTCTTTAAAAGCTTTTTTCGAACTTCCTGAGCTTTCCATATGTTTTTGTATAGTTTGAAGTCGATGCTGGTAGTAGTCATTTTTTATGTGCTTGCTTGTTGTTTTGTATAGAAAAGCTAATTCTTTTTTTTGTTCCTTTGTTTTTGGTTTTATTTTTTGTAGTTCTTGCCTTTTTTTCAGTAGTAGAAACTACTGAAAAAAAGGCAAGAAAGAATTTGTTGCACAAAAAAAAGAATTTGTTTGTTCTGTAATGACGCTTGGTTTTTTAATTTTATCTTGTGTTTTTATTGATGTTATGCTTGAAATTATATTATTCTCAAGTTTTCTGTAGTATAATTCAACATTGTTTGTCTGTGTACAGGGGGGGTTGGTGGCCATGTTTTCTTTGAGGTGGTGTAGGAATTGAACTTCTTCATTTTGGCATTTAATTTGGTTGTTCTTTATACTATAACTCGCTCTGCATTTTTTTATGTTTGTTTATGTTTATTAATTTTAAAGAGTCGGTGGTCGCTAGGGTAGTTGAGGTTACATATTACTTCAATATTTGTAAATCTTTTTGGAATGTTTGTTAGAATATAGTCTATTTCATTTTTTACTAGTTTGTTTGGTGAGATCCAAGTCCATCTGTTTTTTAAGTTCTTTTTGAAAATTGTGTTCATTATGGTGAGATTATTTTGCAGGGCGAACTGTACGAGTCTCTCTCCTCTCGCGTTTCTCTCCCCATAACCGAACTTTCCCATGATAGAACTTTCATATGGTTTAGGCGTTCCGATTTTAGCGTTAAAATCTCCCATCAAGATTATATTATTTTCACATGTCTGTAATGCTGCATCTATGTTATGGTAGAATTTGTCGACATCTTCTGTGCTCGCGTCTAGGGTAGGGGCGTAGACTTGAATTAATGACAATGACATTTTCCCGAATTTCATATGGAGAGCACATACTCGATCTGAGACAGGGTAAAAGTTCTCGATGTTTCTTTTATATTTAGTTTTTATTATAAATCCTACGCCGTAGTGACCTTTCTTTTCCCCTATGTGGCATAGTATGTGGTCTGCGTCTTCAAGTACTTTACTTCCTGTTCTTCTTATTTCCGCCAAGCCAATAATGTCGTATTTCATTTGCGATATTGCTTCTTTGAATTCTATAAGCCTCTCTGTTGATGATAGAGATCTGACGTTGAACGTACAGGTATATATTTGTTGTTCTGGAGGGTCGTAGTCGTTGGTTTCCGCGGTGACAAGCCGTATTGGAGGTTGTGGAGGGGTCGCTGCTAGTTGCTATTGTTGTGGTGATGAAGGGGCGGGGGCGTCAGAGGTGGACGGTGTAGTCATGTCGATTCTAGGCGGTGTCATGTATTGAGTTATGTCCATTTTGTTTCTCTTTGGGACTTGTTGGGCCGGTTTATTAAAGTTATGTTGCTTGTCGTTTAAACTTATATTTTCAGGCGATAATGATAAGTTCCTTTTATTGCCCTTCCACTCGCTTTTGTTGCTCTTTTTTCCATTTATTGTATGGTTCGATTTGGCAGGTACCAATTTGTTGTATCTCAGTGTGACATTTTCCCCCTTTTCTTTCCTCTCCTTCATTTCTATAATTAGTTTTTTTCTTTCTTCCACCACTTTGGCCGGGAAGTATTGTTTTATGTAGTAATTAGTTTTTTCGAAGTTGGATTTATTTTTAAGAATTTCTATCTTTTTTCCCATGGTAGTTAGAACAACCATGATGGGTCTGGGGTGATCTCCCTTTCTTCCCAGTCTCTTCACCAGCTCTATCTCAGTTTTTGCGCAGTGTATTTTAGCTATGTTATTTATAATTTCAATGGTTGTGTTTTGTAGTTCAAAATAGTTTCTTTCTCTTTCCTCTACTCCGAATATTGTTAAATTCCTTTGTATCGATTCTCTTTCCATTCGCTCTAATCTCAACTCTTGGCTGTCTAGCCTCTCTCTTAATTCTGTGTATTGGCTTTCGATTTGCCGAAATTTGCTGTTTGTATTATCGTTTATTGATTTGGTAATACTTTCCTTCATTTCCTGAAGTTCTAGTTTTTGAAGGTTCAGGTCCTCTTGGATATTTTTTAGAATACGTTCCAGTCCCTCCATTTTTTTCTTTTAGCTTTGTTTTTACAGAAGACTATTTACTTAGCTGCCCTCTAGTGGCGAGTAGCAATATTGATTGATCGGTCTTTACTTTTGCGCCCTCTATGAGTGAGTAGTAGTACTGTTCGTTTTTCGGTACTCGGCGCTAGATGGTGCTGCAATTAATTAACGTGAACAACGGCCTGTGACGTTTATGCAAGAAGGATGCGCTAAATCATTGTCTTTTAGGTTATAATTGTGATGAATTGTCTATTTGTCACTTTTTTTATAGCCACTTTAGTCCGTATACACTCCAAGAAAGTTATTAATATGAAGCACTGGAATCACATTCGATAAAAGTACTTAGTTTTTGCATTGTAAACAAACTTCGACGTAACACTTTTTTATTGTTTTTATGCCTTTTTTCACGATATTTCGAGTAACTTTTTATTGTTATAACAACTTTGCACTTCACTTTTTGTCCAAGGTGAGATTTTAAGGAGATTTATTAGCTTTTTAAATTTTTAAGAGCGAGAAATACACGGAGCTGATATTGTTCGGTGCACAGCAGCGCCACCAACCCACAGACATAATTAAAAAAATAGAAAAATTAAAATCAGATAAAAGCCCTGGCCCGGACTCTATTTCCAACGAAACGCTTAAGTTAGCTAGACATATTATAGCGACGCCTCTTACGCACCTATTTAATAAAATCTTACAAGAAAAAAAAGTACCAACTAAATGGACCGAATCGAACATAATACTTCTACACAAGAAAGGCAGTCACGCAGATATAGCTAACTATCGCCCAATCAGCCTGCTACCAAGCATATACAAACTTTTCGCTATGTGCTTAGAGGAACGAATAAGCCACAACATAGAGCAAAATCAACCAGTAGAGCAAGCGGGGTTCCGTAAAAGTTTTAGTACTATGGACCATATCCACACAGTTGACCAAGTTATTGAAAAATATACGGAATTCAAACGACCGTTATACCTGGCGTTCATAGACTACGCAAAAGCGTTCGACTCTATATCACATTACGGCATTTGGAACGCACTAAGAGCTCAAAACGTACATGAGACGTACATACAAATATTAAAAGATATTTACAGTAAAAGTACAAGCAAAATCAAACTGGATCGAACCGGTGAGCCCATAGACATAAAGCGTGGTGTAAAACAGGGCGACCCATTGTCGCCAAAACTATTTATTGCAGTTCTGCAAAATATTATGAAGGACCTAGAGTGGACCCACAAAGGCTTATTAATAAATGGAAAATATTTAAGCAACTTACGGTTCGCAGACGACATCGTGATTTTCGCGGAAACGGCACGCGACTTAGAGACAATGATAAATGACTTAAACCACGTCAGCAAAAACATAGGCTTAGAGTTAAACATACAAAAAACTAAGATTATAACAAACTCTATTTGTAGAGAAATAAAAGTGAACTCAAGAGCCTTAGAATATGTTCAAGAGTATGTCTACTTGGGCAAATTAATTTCTTTTAACAAAAATGGGAAAACCGAAGAAATTTCGAGAAGAATTGCCATTACATGGAACAAATTTTGGAAATATAAAGACATTTTAAAATCAAACATGTCCATGAAGCTAAAGAAAAAAGTTCTCGACACCTGCCTTTTGCCTAGTCTGACTTATGCATGCCAGTCGTGGATATTCAACAACGACGCGAGAAATAAAATACAACGCTGTCAACGTGCCATGGAACGAAGTGTTTTAAACTTTAAGCTTATTTACAAAAAAAGGAATACAGACATAAGGAAGAAAACTGGAATAATAGACGCCCTAACTTTCGCACAAAAATTAAAATGGAAGTGGTGCGGCCATACAGCGCGAATGCACAAAGAGAGGTGGGCAAAAATAATTACTCTATGGCGCGGTCCTTCGGGAAAAAGAAAAAGAGGAAAGCCCAAGGAAAGATGGCTCGATGAAATCGTGTCCACAGCTGGCAAAGACTGGTTACAGAAAGCTCAAGACAGGAAATACTGGCAAAAACTGGAGGAGGCCTTCACCCGACGAGGGGTCCCTGCGATCTTAATAACATAAATTTTATTATTATTACTATTTTATTACCTTACTGTACCGCAGAGAACTAATAAAGGCTTTTTATTTTATTTTATTTTATTTTATATATTATTTTTCTGAGTGACACAAAATTTGTTAAAATAAAATCAAGAGAAATATTTTAAAATAAAAGAAATGTAAGTTACCTATTATGTTATTCTGTTTTATACAATATGTAGCAAAAATGCTTGTAATCCATTTAAGGGGTTAATTATTGGTATCATTCTCGTATTCTAATTATACAAAAATAGGAAAAAAAATTTTTCGCGCAAAAAAAATATTGGTTTTGTAATGGAGGGTTGGCGCCGTCTGGGATGATGTGCCCCATGCAAAAAAAAATGTTTTCAAATCAATATAATTTTCTCCTCTATTTTCTCTTTCGCAATACAATACCTTACCTTAACAGATCACCAGTATTTTTGTCACAACCTGGAAGTGTGAAAAAATATGAAAGTGTGAAAAAATATTAAATCTAGAAGTGTGAAAAAATATTAAATATGGAATATTAAATATGGAAGTGTGAAAAAATATTAAATCTAGAAGTGTGAAAAGATACAGATTTTCATATATTTAGGATATCGCTTTTAATTTGATACAGTACAGGTTTACGAAGAGGAGTTTTTGAACTGAAAATCTTTTTTTTCCGTTTTTAATACATTCCTCCGTAACACCAGCCTCCATTACGCAAATAACCAAACAGACGAGATGTATTCTAATATGGACCTGTTTTCTCGATAGAAAAATATTTATTTAGGCGGTAAAGTGGCTGAGCGTCAATTTCGACGAAAAAAGAATGAAAAGCAAGCTACTTGACCCCAAATGCTGGTAATCACAATATTTGAAGATACGTACTTTTGCCTGTTGACTGATTCTTATAGGCAGTTGATTTTGTAATGATATCTTCGTACGTTGAATTTTTAGATTTCTAATTTGCACTGTGAGTTTGCGTATGATAATTTCAAAAAAAATCTAAGATTTTTTTATGGCAAATCACCTGTATCAAATATTTACTGATTTTAGTCTATTGCATATGCATTTTTAAATATTGATGACAAACAAAAGACTTCAAGCTTTTAACGATTTATTTAGTTTCGTTAAATTCGGAATACTTCCGAGCTGCCCCAACCTTTGTTCGACATATCTGCTGTATTATGGACTGAGCAAAAAAAACGAGAAGAAAAGACAAAAAAATGTAAAAAGAAATGAATCAAAGCGTGGATACATGCACACGTTTTTTGTATTTAAACTCTACTGAGATTGCAATGCATATAACATAAATATTAGGATGGTATAAAAATATAAAGTTTTTTTTTGTCTCCACGAGGTTTTCAACCGGCTTCAAGATTTCGAAGTAGGAGGTTATCAATTCGTCGGGATCTTAGTTTTTTTTTGCTATTTATTTTTAAGTATGTTCACCGCTTATTCGAAGACGGCTGGACCGATTTGGAAAAATATTTTATTGTTTGAAAGAGTTGGTCCCATTGTAACCAGGTCAGGATCAGAAACGTCTTAATCAGAAATATCAGAATTTGCTTAAGAATTATTCCGACGCAACTTCAATACAATATTGGTTGATTGTTTGTTGTGTGTTGGAGTTATTTTGAGGATAGTTGTGTTATTAATGTATTGTTTATATATTTTAAAATTAGAATACGGTGGGTACCGTACGGTACTCTCGCCATCCTAGTTACTTAGTTATTTAAAGTCTTCGTTTAACATCCGACCACATTAATTTTCTATTTTAAATCCTGTTCAATTTATAGCAAAATTCTAAATACCGATACGTCAAATATTAAACTTTGAAACTTTTAAATCGAGCTCGGTCGTTTTAACTCGTTGAAATCAATTTCAATAGGTTTTTAATTAAGTTATTAAAGTATCAAATTATGTATGGTTTTAGTAGAGTATTTAAAATTTTGTTATAGCTTTTTCAGACAAAAGGTATATGATGTACTAGCTTTTGACCGCGACTTCGTCTGCGTGGGATTAACATTCGACATAAGGAATTAATTAAACGCCTTAGTAAAATCTAATAACAAATATTAATTTACCGCACATACTATTTTAAGTCTATATACTAAGCAACAATTCCATGCAAACTTCCATCCCCTTTTCACCTATTTAAGGAATGATTTCTGGGATAAAATCTATCCTATATCCTTACCGGGACTCAAACTATCTTCATATCAAATTTCATCTAAGTTACTTCAGCGGTTTAATCATGAAGAGGTAACAGACAGACAGATACATTTACAGAAAGACAAACGAATTTATAATATTATAGTATATAGATATAGTATATAGATATATATATAGTGTGGATTGGAAATGAATTAAATTGGGTAATGGCACTAATGGCCCTTTATTACGTAACGGTTCCATAACTAATTTTAAATAAAAATATAAATTTACAATGTGACGCCTGATACCTAAATTACAAGTAAAAAAATAACAAAAGGCGTCATATTATTACATTATTCAAACAGAGAGTGAACAGTTTTAAAGGATCGGAAACGCGCATGTCTACAGGCTACGGTGATCGCTTATCATCCGACGGGCTCTATGCTTGATTGCCACCGATGAATGTCCAAAACTTTGAACAAGTGTACCATATCCTTTGTTTTGAGAAATTGACAATATTTTGTAATTTAGGATTTATCAGAATCCATCATTGATCAGAATCCGAGGATAATTTATTAAAATAGTACGCCTAGCTTTCAATAAAAGATTTAAATGTCATTTTGTGACACCCCATATAAAATGTATGAAAATGTCATCACAAAACTGTCAAAAAACTTGGAATATGTTTTAAATGAGTCGTTCTTAGTAATAAGTAACAACGAAATACCTATGTCATAAAAAAAAAATGTATTTATTTTTCTGTAATTGCCCTCCTACATTATGCATTTTACATCTTGTTTACAGTATGAAGACACACGGCAGTATGTCAACCAAGTTAGCAGAGCAAAGAGGCGATATTTCAGCCGTGGGTACATTTAGACGAACCATTTGGGACCATAATAATTTCTTAAATAATAGCTCCGTAAATTTAAAAAGTGCATCCCTCTTTAACTTTTGAACAGTGGGTCCAAAAAATGTAAAAAAAAATCATGGAAGTGATGAATGAAAACTATATTAAATAACATCGGTTGTGCCTTTTTTTGAGTAATAACGTAAGTTCCGCATAGTGTGCCGCAAAATATCCCTTAATAAACTACCTTTCGAACGGATTTATTGTAACAGGCCGGCAACTACGGAAACCTTAACCTGAGCGTGGCCCGACATGCTCTTGGTCGGTTTTTTTTTCTTAGTGTAATGTAAAGTGAAAAGCTAAATTGGGGAAACCGTGAAAAGTTTAATAGGGTAAAACGTGTATAAGGTTAAAATGGTAAAATGTATATACATTTTAATTTCTTGACAAAAATAATGCTAATATCCAATCAAAAACATAAAATAAGAATAACTGCTAAGTTCGTAAACAAATAAAAACAACTTGCCAAGTCGCACTATTAAACAGTAAACACAAAAAATCATTTTAGCAATTAAACAACATTATGTATGACAGAAAACAGTGATCTAAGGAGCTTTTAAATATCTTAGTTTCCAGTTAGATCTCACTTCTTTTATTAGCGAAACCGTTTACGAACTTGGCATTCATTCACATTTATGTTTTTGACGGGATTTCATTTATTTGAGAGTAAACATGGTCGTCAAAAAAGTAATTTGAAAACTTCTTACTGTCAACAGAAAGTGTATTTACTTTTAAAAACCTTTATTTACTAGTAAATAAAAACCCCTGGACTACAAACAGTCAGTAATAGAAAAGTTTCAATGTTATGTTTACTTAGTAAATTAAACTGAGATCCGTTAGTTCCAAGTGACAAAATGTTGCGTTTGCATTAACTACATTTTTTTGAGTCGACAAGTAAAGATAAAACACAATAGGTACAAAACCAATAGTAACCAAAACCTGGTTTACTGGCAAGTTATCACTTCCCAAACTATTTTTCTCATGGTTTCATTTGGCAGAATCATCAAATGGCGTAATATTGTTTCGCACACACCTATTCTCCGCATATTTTTATTTGGCATACTAACCTAAACTAACCTAGGTATGCCAAATGAAACTGCGAAACAATTTATTTTGTAAACGTTAATATGCTATCTAAACGTTATGCGATAACTTATTTGGGAAATAAAATTAGGAGAAATGATTTTCGGCGAAATGGCAGTAAACCCCAAAACCTTGAAGTGGTTTGTCTACTGATAGAGAGTAAATTTTTTTGGCGAGCTTACCAGCAGCAACAAAAACAAGAATATGTGGCTAATGGAGCCAATCTTCCTGAAGGTTCGCGAACCTTGGAGACATGTGAAATGAATAAAATAATAATAAAAATACTTTATTTACCGATCACCTTGTGCTGCATGCTGAACACTTACAAACTAGATAATATTCTATTAGTAATATTTATATATTTCTTACACACATTAGTAGTAAAAGCCCGACCACTTGCGGGAATATACTTCAAGTACCCTATATTAATGGTGTGCTCACATGTCTGCAATGATATTCGTGCAATGTCACATTACACATAGTATATATCACATTACACAGAGGCTCTTAGATCATCTTACCATCTCTATGCGGACGACCTGCAGATTTATGCAGCTGCAGGTCTGAATGAGCTCACTTCCCTGGTCAGTCAAATCAATGGTAATCTTGAGTCGATTCGGAGCTGGGCTTGTTGTTTCGGTTTAAAGATTAATGTAGAGAAATCTCAAGCCATTGTAATTGGCAGCCCATATTATATTAGAGAGCTCTCAGACATGGTGCTAACCGACATTCTTTTTGATGGAATTCCCATCACTCCTCTACCGTTAGGAATTTGGGTATCACCATGGATGAGACACTTACATGGACTGCCCACACAGCTGAGATGAGTAAAAGATTATTCGCGTCCTTCCACTCTTTAAGACGTCTTCAAAATTTCCTCCCAGTTCACACCAAGCTAACTCTTGCTCGATCCCTCCTGCTGCCGCTTCTAGACTATGGCGATATTGTGTTGTTGGACCTTAGGGAAGAGCTACTTGATAAGCTGGAGCGTATGCAAAATGTGTGCATCCGGTATTTTTTTGTGCTGCGGAAGTATGACCATATCTCCGACTTCCGCTCCCGGCTTGGTTGGCTTCCGATCCGTCGGCGTAGGGATGTACACATCCTATCTTTACTTTTCAATGTTCTTTTTAATCCATCCTCTCCACCATATCTCTCTGAAAGGTTTTCATATTTGGCAGATGGTAGTGGACACCGCTTGAGGTCAAGTGCAAACCTCACTCTTACTGTACCGTCTAGGAATTCCAGGACATATTCTAAATCTTTCACGGCACGCGCTGTGCAGTTGTGGAATGAGTTGCCGTTATCCATTAAACAGTCCCAATCAGTTGCGTCACTCAAGGGAAAACTGTATAAACTGTGGCTTTCCAACGACTTGTGTACCTAGTATATATTTATGTATGTTTTTATTGTATATTTAGTTATATCTATACGACTATTTATATACATATATATAGGTGTATATATTATTTATATTATATAAGATATCGAATACTTTGTTATTTATTTATTTTACAGCATTTCCTTTCTGAAAGTACATATAAGTAGTGCCCGTTTGTCTATCTTGTGTATCTCTCTCAATTGCTCAAAGGTTAGCTGGAAGAGATCCCTTACAGGGATAAGTTCGCCTTTGTACGTTGTATTTTCTTTTGTTATGACTGTATTTTGTCCTGTTTTATGTACATTATTGTTTTATGTACATTAGTGTTTACATACAAAAATATTTATTTTCCTTTTGGGATCCCCTCCGGGGTAAAGGCATCTTCCAGTTTTTGCCATATATCTCGGTCTTAAGCTAAAGAGAACCAGCTCCTGCCGGCGGTTGCACGAATATCATTGCAGACATGTGAGCACACCATTAATATAGGGTACTTAAAGTATATTCCCGCAAGTGGTCGGGCTTTTACTTTATTTCGATACCACAGACAACACAGCTACACACGATAACAAACTTGCAACACCGTTTTCCGTCAGTATTTTAAGAGAAATAATATCAAAGGAAAAAGAACCGACTTCGCTTAAGCTATTGTAGCCTAAGGGCATTTGCTCTTGGTAAGGTGTAACACCTTGCCAAGAGCAAATGCCCGAGCTTCTGTAAAAAATACTCAAATCACTTAAGTTGTGCCTATAATATCCAAGATCCCGTTACCAGATCCTGACCTGATGATAATTATACCAACTCTCATGCATACTCTTTCAAAAAAAACCAAAACGGTCCAGCCGTCTTCGCATAATCGGTGAACATAATATAAAATAGCAAAAAAAGAATCAAAAACCGGCCAAGAGCGTGTCGGGCCACGCTCAGTGTAGGGTTCCGTAGTTTTCCGCCCGTCACAGTAAGTGTCCCCACTTAAGAGTTAAAATAACACCGCCATGTAGGATATGATATGAGCGTTCCACGTACAGCGACATCTATCGGCAAATAAAGTAAACTATTGCGCGCGAGCTTAAAGTAAGGAAGATGATTTTTATGGGATAATTCTTTATTGCGTGAACCGATTTTCACCGTTTTTACTTTATTTGAAAGCACGTCATTTCATTGTGTTTTGTAGAAATTACAGGTACAATAAACACCTGCTTATACGGTTAAATTACAAACTTATTTCAGAAATTATTTTGTATTTTTTTTTTTAAGTATTCGATCTATCAAGTTCAAAATAATTTTCCTAGAAAGTTATTATAAAGTTCTACTTTCAATTTTTTTTTCATATTTTTAAAACTTATGGTTCAAAAGTTAGAGGGGGGGGGACACATTTTTTTTTTACTTCTGTGCGATTATTTCCGAAAATATTTACATTATCAAAAAATGATTTTACTAAACCCCTATTCATTTTTAAATACCTATCCAACAATATATCACACGTTAGGGTTGAAATGAAAAAAAAAAACACTCCCAACTTTACGTATAGGGGAGGTACCCTAATAAAACATTTTTTTCCACTTTTTATTTTACCACTTTGTCGGAGTGATTGATATACATATTAGTACCAAATTTCAGCTTTCTAGTGCTAACGGTCACTGAGATTATCCGCGGACGGACGATCGAATACTTTGTTATTTATTTATTTTACAGCATTTCCTTTCTGAAAGTACATATAAGTAGTGCCCGTTTGTCTATCTTGTGTATCTCTCTCAATTGCTCAAAGGTTAGCTGGAAGAGATCCCTTACAGGGATAAGTTCGCCTTTGTACGTTGTATTTTCTTTTGTTATGACTGTATTTTGTCCTGTTTTATGTACATTATTGTTTTATGTACATTAGTGTTTACATACAAAAATATTTATTTTCCTTTTGGGATCCCCTCCGGGGTAAAGGCATCTTCCAGTTTTTGCCATATATCTCGGTCTTAAGCTAAAGAGAACCAGCTCCTGCCGGCGGTTGCACGAATATCATTGCAGACATGTGAGCACACCATTAATATAGGGTACTTAAAGTATATTCCCGCAAGTGGTCGGGCTTTTACTTTATTTCGATACCACAGACAACACAGCTACACACGATAACAAACTTGCAACACCGTTTTCCGTCAGTATTTTAAGAGAAATAATATCAAAGGAAAAAGAACCGACTTCGCTTAAGCTATTGTAGCCTAAGGGCATTTGCTCTTGGTAAGGTGTAACACCTTGCCAAGAGCAAATGCCCGAGCTTCTGTAAAAAATACTCAAATCACTTAAGTTGTGCCTATAATATCCAAGATCCCGTTACCAGATCCTGACCTGATGATAATTATACCAACTCTCATGCATACTCTTTCAAAAAAAAACCAAAACGGTCCAGCCGTCTTCGCATAATCGGTGAACATAATATAAAATAGCAAAAAAAGAATCAAAAACCGGCCAAGAGCGTGTCGGGCCACGCTCAGTGTAGGGTTCCGTAGTTTTCCGCCCGTCACAGTAAGTGTCCCCACTTAAGAGTTAAAATAACACCGCCATGTAGGATATGATATGAGCGTTTCACGTACAGCGACATCTATCGGCAAATAAAGTAAACTATTGCGCGCGAGCTTAAAGTAAGGAAGATGATTTTTATGGGATAATTCTTTATTGCGTGATTCGATTTTCACCGTTTTTACTTTATTTGAAAGCACGTCATTTCATTGTGTTTTGTAGAAATTACAGGTACAATAAACACCTGCTTATACGGTTAAATTACAAACTTATTTCAGAAATTATTTTGCATTTTTTTTTTAAACTATTCGATCTATCAAGTTCAAAATAATTTTCCTAGAAAGTTATTATAAAGTTCTACTTTTAATTTTTTTTTCATATTTTTAAAATATATGGTTCAAAAGTTAGAGGGGGGGGGACACATTTTTTTTTTACTTCTGTGCGATTATTTCCGAAAATATTTACATTATCAAAAAATGATTTTACTAAACCCCTATTCATTTTTAAATACCTATCCAACAATATATCACACGTTAGGGTTGAAATGAAAAAAAAAAACACTCCCAACTTTACGTATAGGGGAGGTACCCTAATAAAACATTTTTTTCCACTTTTTATTTTACCACTTTGTCGGAGTGATTGATATACATATTAGTACCAAATTTCAGCTTTCTAGTGCTAACGGTCACTGAGATTATCCGCGGACGGACGGACGGACGGGCAGACATGGCGAAACTATTAAGGGTTCCTAGTTGACTACGGAACCCTAATAATAAAGTTCCCGACAAATTAAGAACCTCGTCCTTTGAAATCTTGAAGTCGGTTATTATTGAAAATAGATGTCATATACTTCAGAAAAAGTGACCAAACCCTCCGGTGTCCGAGGCCAGATTTTTCTGAAGTATATGACATCTATTTTCAGTTTATATATAGTAGTGTAACTACTTAAAAAAATTGCAAATCAAAAACTATTGAACAAAATAATTTGATTTGCTTCAAGATTCGGTTATTATTATTAATATTTATTATGAGCCTATTATGTCCCACTGCTGGGCAAAGGCCTCCCCTCTTTTCTTCCAGTCGTCCCGGTCTAGCGCTACCTCTGGCCAGTCTCGCAAAAAGGTTTTTTTTTAAGTCGGTTGAAAAGGTAAAATTGTCGTGGTCTAGTGACTTGAGCCTCGTCCCAGTGTCGCCGGTGAAAGCAGATCGCCGGTCCCCGGGCGATCTATCAAAGTCGGAAAACAGCGTGTAATCGATAACGAAAATACCCCGTGCCTACAAGAGTTGCTGATAATGCCACAGACATCGGTTTACGTAATTGCCTTTGGGTTTAAAAATCGACTTACGAAAAAAATGTTGAATAAGAATAAATTATTGAAAAAAAAAAATGTAATTGATATTTAATTGTGCTCTTCTATTTATTGAATAAAGATTTTTTAATATTTTTGGCAAAAAATATTAAAAAATCAATCAATTTTGCGAGGATACGTAAGCACGTAAAATTGAGTTTTTTTGTGCAAGTTTTGTGATTAAATCAAATCAGTTGGGAGCGTGGATGTGGTTGATCTGGAGAAACATATAGTCAGGTTTCATGTGAAGATAATGGTTTTCTCTTGTATATCATAATTAAGTATATACAGGGGTATAAATTGAGGGGATATTTTTAACCAGTGTGTAGGGCAGCTACTAGATCCCGTGCCGCTAAAAGAAAATGGTCTTAGAAGAGTTAGAAGACCTTTCCTAACTTTTTGCGACTATATGACCCTTCAGATCATGCTACATCCACGATCCCAAGTGTTTTTATTTCATCACAAAACTTGCAAAAAATGTTATAATTTGAATTTGAATGAATGGAAAGATTTGTACGAATTTTTGGCATTGAATGTTAATTAAACGTCGAAATGAAATATTTCATTTGCCTATTTTCAACATAATTAGTCACCAAAAAATGGTACAAAGATTTGCCTAATTAAATGTATGAAATATTTTAGTCGTTTAGCAAACAAATCTGATTGCACGTCAAAAAATACAATTGTACATAAAAACCGAGATTATCTAACCATCATCATTGACCAACTAGTGCCGTATTCTAATTTTAAAATACATAAACAATACTTTAAAAACACAATCTATTTCAAACATAACTCCAACACACAACAAATAGTCAACCAATATTGAAGTTGTATTGGAGTTGCATCGGAATTATTTTCAAGCAAATTCTGATATTTCTGATTCAGACGTTTAGGCGCTCGCTGTATTGCGTAGTTAATGCATTGGGTTTGTATTGAATTCGGATTGTGTCTTAACGTGTTTTAAAGTTTGAATAAGCTCCCTGGTCAAATATGCGTTTACTGATGAACGATCAGTATTATAACTATGTATGTAAAAATAATTTTTCACGCGAAAAAGAAATTTGGTTTTGTAATAATGGGTCGGCCACTGGCTGGGATGACGTGTCCCATACAAAAAAAAATTCTCTTCTCATGCTCGTAAAGTTCGACTTTAAGTCGTGCGTGGACGACATAAAATCGCATTTTAAGCTCTAGGGCATAAAGTAAAATTTTCTTCTAAGACTAAGAATGTGGCTCAACAGCCAAACAGAGTTAAAATATATTGCACAATTTAATTGAGCAGTAAAATTTCGTAGAATACTGAAACTTGTTCTTTTATTATATTCTTGCTATTATTATTTGAATTGCGTGTTTTCTATAATTAAATAAATGAAATAAAAAAAATAGGAGTTGATAATTGTTTAGAAATGCCCCCAAATGTTTTTATGACTTGGCAGAAAAAAAGTATCTATGTCTAAATTCACATGTTGATAATTAAAAAAAAAACATTAAAAAATTAATTGGTGGGAACCATATTTGTTTTCATTGTAATATTTTTGTTACAACTTGAAATTATTTTACGATTACCGATATATAATTTCCTCGCAATTGAAGTGAAAATTAGAGTGTAGGCCTAGTCCATAAAACCCATTTTACACTCGACTTTATATAAATCCTCGCTCGCAAGCTCGCTCGGATGGATAAACGCCTCGCGCCTCATCAAAAATACCACGATTCGACCTGTATTCGAGTTTTCTATTAATTTTATTTAGAGTGAAACCAAGATAGATTATTTACAAATGTATAGTGAAATGTATAGTGAAATTTATAGTGATATGTATAGTGAAATGTATAGTGAAATGTGTAATGTGGAGTATTTAGTTTATTAAAGGGTAGGCAACGCGCATGTGAATCCTCTGGCATTGCAGGCGACCATAGGCTACGGTAACTGCTTAACACCGTTGTGGTATAAAAAAAAGTATAATTCTGTGTAAATTGAATCAGTCTAAGTAGTATTCAGCTAAGTAGTTCCATTCCAATTAATTCAATAGTTCAAGGTCAGTATAGCAATCAGTTAACCTTTTCACCCTTAACAATAAAAACTTCTTCGATTCAGTGCTTTTTCAATCGCTTTCTTCAATTACAATGGTAGAAACATTGACCAGTTATTTATAAAGACTGCCAAATGTTGCAATCTTTGGTAGTTTGCTGCAGATTGAAAATATAAAGATTTTAGTTTAAAAAAATGTCAAAAAAGAAAAGGATAAATCAGTCTTATTTACCCCTATGCCAAGGGTTGGAAAATCAGATGGCTGTCGCTTTCGTAAAAACTAGTTCCTATGCTAATTCATGAGCCGTAGCCAAAAAGTTAGGAGAATGATGTTAATGACATCTCGAAGATACTTTTTATTTTTATCTTTGTAGGACTGGGTTAAATGGAACGTACGAATGACGTATTTTCAGTGAATGAGATAGTATGAAGACCATTTCTATGAGTATGAAAGAGATACCATGAATAACTTAAGACTTTTGTAGTCTAAGATGCGGGCCGTCGGCCATGGGAGAATCTGTTCGGAGCGATTAAGGAAAATATGTGCTGTTACATTTACTTAGTTTAATTTCTCTAAAATATACTTAGTTCACAAAGTTGGAGTTTATTTTCAAATCCACTTCCTACATCTTTTCATTTTAAATACAACCCATACGTATTGATACGAAGATAGGGTTACAGAAAATCTGAAAAATACCTATCAAATAATAATAAAAAATACATAATCATATAAACACTAATATATACATACACATACAACAAAAATACATTAAATACATAAATACAGGTTGTAACAAAAATGGTGGTGAACTTTTTAAGGACACAATTGGTATCATATTGCGACTAAGGGAAAATAGGAGAAAAAGTTTTTGGACGCGAAAAAATTTTTTTTATCTACACTCATATTGTAAGTTCTCTAAAACGTGTTCGAAAACGGTAGGCAATGGCTAGCATTACCACGACCGATTTTACTATGATAAGCTTTTTATCCGTGGCAGTAACGTAATTTTAACTTTTCATGTTCAAATATTGATGTGCTATGAGTTTTGATCACATAATGTACACCTGCACCCTCCCGCGCATCCGCCGACAGCCCGACACGCGCCTCCCCGACACAATCGAGTTGGCCATGGCGGTGCAATGGCTGCCATTCTATGGTTTCCGAATACGGCATTTTGGATAAATAATATGAGTGTAGATAAAGCAGTGTATGCAACTGTACGTAATTAGGCCTTAAAATACTCGTGTGATCTTATTATGAAACTCACCTGCGGCTCGTTTCATAAAACCACACTCATGTTTTAAGGACCCTTATTACGTAACAGTTACATAAACTACTATTATGGTACCAGTCGTCCCAGCCAGTCAACCCTTCATACAAAAACAATTTTGTTTTCGCGTGAAATTTTTTTTTCTTGTTTTACATAATTTTATTATAATACGATACCAACTGTGCCCTTAAATGGGTCACCAGGATTTCTGTTACACCTTATATGTGTATATACTTATGTTATTGCTCATCGCGAACATAATAAATATAAATAAATAAATAAATATTATAGGACAATCTTACACAAACCGACCTAGTCCCACAGTAAGCTCAATAAGGCTTGTGTTGTGGGTACTAGACGACGATATATACCGGGTGTGACCTGTAATAAGAGCAAAAAATTTAAACGTAGATTCTACTCCTCAAACTAGACAATGTTTGTTCAACGACTTTTGAAAGTTATGTAGATTTTACATTGTCTCTTTTTCAAACAAACTAAATAGTATTTTCAATGTATATCAAGTTCCGCCTAAATGACATCGTCTGTCAATCTTGTCACCCTACAGATATTGATCGATGTCGTAATACATTGCGTGTTCGAATAAACTTTAAACTGTAATAAAATACAAACTACAAGTTATTTTTTAAAGTTGTTGAACAAACGTTGTCTAGTTTGAGGAGTAGAATCTACGTTTTAATTTTTTGCTCTTATTACAGGCCACACCCGGTATAACCGAGATTATATATATATATAAATACTTAAATACATAGAAAACATCCATAACTCAGGTACAAATATCTGTGATAATCACACAAATAGATGCTCTGACCACGATTCGAACCCGGGACCTCCTGCTTCGTAGGCAGGGTCACTACCGACTGGGCTAGGAGGCCGTTAAATCAATATCAGTCTATATTATGCACTGGTCTTTGATAGTATCGCGTGAGTCTTCGACGATTACAATTTACCACCGCTATTACTGTTAAGTGTCTGTTTTCTGTTGCGATGGGTATCCGTAGTTGCTTTGAAAAGTAGAGTACTTAGTTAGGCAGAACACAGAAAGAGAGGACAAAAACGTCATCTTGCTTGAATTTTGGTAGTCCGTCTGAGATGTAACTTCGCATTATAGAAAACTATAGCGGTTATCGATAGAACATCTGATAAGTGGGGTATTTATTTTGGCAAAACATAACAGTTAGAAACAGTAGGGCATACCGTAAACAAATGTCACCTCTGAAGACTCTTGAGTAGTCAAACAAGGAAGTAACTCTACTTTAAAGGAGACCATTATATGTATATTTATACACTCTACATTAAACAGTGAAAATAACATATATGCTTGCGGTTGTTATATAAAGCTCCTGATGATACTCTATTAAGGGCGTTGTTTCTCAATTTGAGGTTAAATTGAGCATGGAGGAATGCATTACCTACCTTCTTAACTTATTACCTAATATCTTTAAGTAAATTGTCTATTTTCTGTACTCTATTCGATATTATATTGACTATCTACATATCATATTCTACATATGAGTGTGTAAATTCTAATACATGTATGATTCTACATATTCGTCTCTACATATTTGATTATACACATGGCTCTACATTTCTCAATGGTCGTGAAATGTATGTAATAACTCGGTCGAAAGTACTACAGATGGACTCGTATCTTCAAGGGCTTCCCCAATCGGGACGACCCTGAAACTAACTCGTCCATCTTATTAAACTCTATAGCTTATATTCAGTCCTCACAGCAACGTAAATTATACAAGGTTTTACCAAAATTCTGGTGATACTTTTAAGCACATAATTAATATCGTATGCTAGTTCTGAAAAATTAAAAAAAAATTTTCGCGCGAAAAACAAAATGCTTTCGTATGAGGGTGTCCCATACAATTTTTTTTTTTCGCGGTCCAAAAATTTTTCTACTTTTTTCAGTCGCAACACGATACTTTACACTCGTAATCATTTTGTTTATTGTTATAACACACATTAAGTCAAAACCGTTATATTTGATGGTGACTGTACGTACCTCCTACAAATCACCCCCGCTAATTTATAAAATGAATTAAAACGATAAGAAAGTTTACATCTGACAGTAATTATTAAATTTGTAGCGATAAAGTACTCAAAGTGACCAGTAAATTGTTATCTTTAGCGTTTAAGAATAATTGAATAAATAATTCATTGCTTGTAATTATTGTCAGGGTACTTAGGAGTTATGGTCGCCCGAGTAAATAATTTAAAATAGGAATAAACTTTTGATGGACTGGATTCCACACGATGGAAGAAGACACAGAGGTAGACATGTTGCCATATTTAAATTTTTATCATCATTGTCTTAAGAGCGGAGCTCTTGTCGGTGTAGCTTGATGTAGTTGTCTCCATCTTTGTCGGTCCGAGGCCAGCCGCTTGACTTCCTGGTACGACACGACGTTTAAATACTTCTTTATCTGGTGCATGTAACTATCTCTTGGTCTTCCTCTTCCTCTCTTTCCATTTATCTTCCCTTCAATAATGTTTTTGATAAAATCGTCGTGCCGTAGCAGGTGCCCGAGCATTTTGCCTCTTCTATTTTTAATCGTGCTCATCAATCTTCTTCCTTCCCTTACTCTCTCCAGGACGGCTTCATTGGTCACTCGCTCTGTCCAGGATATACCTTCCATTCTTCGCCAGCACCACATCTCGAAAGCTTTCAAGAGCTCTTCGTCTTTCTGCGTTATTGTCCAAGTTTCAGATCCGTATAAAGCCATGGACCATATATATGTCTTTATGAATCGCTTTCTTATAGCCATTGCGATTTTAGATTTTAATAGTGTCTTCTTCTTGTAGAATGTCTGTTTGGCCAAAGCAATTCTTGCCTTTATCTCCAACGTACACCTTGAGTCTTCCGTAATAATGCTTCCGAGATATTTAAACTTTTGGACTTGCTCTACTTTTCTTCCGCCTACATTTATTTGACCTTTTATATTTCCCTTCTTTGACGCTATCAAAAATTTTGTTTTAGTGTTATTGATTTTCATTCCAAACTCTTTAAAGATGGTGTCCATTGTGTTTAATATTTTTTCTAGTTCTATGCTGGTGCTGGCAAAAGCTGCAATGTCATCAGCAAATCGTACAAATACCACTCTTTTACCATTAAATTCAATGCCCCCATCTACAGACTCTAATACTTTTACAATTGCTGCTTCTATGAATATATTAAATATAAGTGGCGACAGTGGGCATCCCTGTCTTACTCCTTGTCGTATTTTAGCCGTTCCCTTTTCGTTTCCCATTGCTATAAAAGCTTCTTGTTGCCTGTATAGTTCATATATTATTCTTCTATCTCTGTAGTCAATACCTATTTCTTTCAGTCTATTCATCATCTGTTTCCAATTTACCCTATCAAAAGCCTTTTCTAGGTCCACGAATGCTACACATGTATTAAGGCCAATATCTAAACGTCTATCCAGTGTTAATCTCAAAGCCAATATTGCTTCTCTTGTACCCCTTTGCCTTCTGAACCCGTATTGATCTTCTCCTAAGTTATTTTCTATCTTTTCCCTTATACGGCGTTGTAATATCTTTAATAGTATTTTGGAAGCTTGAGATATAAGACTAAGTGTTCTAAACTCCTCACACTTTAAGGTATTTGTTTTTTTTGGCAACATAACGGTTTTCGTTGTTGCAAAGTCTTTCGGTACCTTTCCTATAGAGTACATGCTTGCTATGAGTTCAAAAACCTCATCTAGTAGGGCTGGGTTATTAGAGTACTTCATCATTTCAATGAAGATCTCATCGTCACTTGCAGCTTTTCCATCTCTTATTGTTCTTAGAGCGTTGTCAAATTCTTCTCTTATAATTTCAGGTCCCATTTCATCCATTTCTACCTCATTTATTAACTCAATGTCTGTCATATTTAAACCATCTCCCTTATACAGCTCTTCCATGTACCTTTTCCATCTCTGTAGTATCTCTTTATTTTCTGTTAGTATGTGACCCTGTTCATTTGTTATTACTGTTGAGGCCTAGGCTCCTATTGTAGCTGATGCAGGGATGCCTAAGTGGATCTTCAATGAAGACTTGTTATTTAAATTTATGTACAATTTTTATTGCTAGAACTATGGTCTAATTTACAGCTTGGTATACGTGTTGGTCGCTCAATGGATTTGAAGTGATTGTCGTTGCTGGCTGTCGGCGGCGGTTATCCCGATCCGTTGCCGATCTTCAAAATTCGGAAGCGAACGGCCGTCCGTGACGTCACTTCGGATGCGTTCTGAACATGCTCCCGGCGTTGAAGTACTTCAAGGTACCTATAATTCAGAGCAGGATGTGAGAAATGGTGCAAATGCTGCATGCACGTTACATGGAAGCGGGCAGGGGACAAATATTGTTAAACGCCCGTTTTATTATTCCCCGTTTCGTTTTAATATCGGCTACTCGGGCTACTCCATCTTTGCCCTTATAAAGTTTTACTATGCGACCGAGTAGCCACATTAACGGGGGTACCCCTTTTTCCTTGACAATAACTAGGGCTCCGTCCTCTAGCTTGTCATGTGATGAAAACCATTTGGTTTTTTGCTGTAGTTGAGATACATATTCCAATTTAAATCGGTTCCAAAAATGAAGCCTCAGCTGCTCCACTCGTCGATACCGCTGCAGTGTGTTGATCTTCTCCTCAGCCACAGGGTTCTGTGAATTAGGAACAAACATAAGCGGTCGTCCAATAAGGAAGTGGGAGGGGGTGAGAGCGGTTAAATCGGATGGATCACTGGACATTGGGGTCAAAGGTCTACTGTTCAGGGTAGCTTCAATATCCGCCAGACAGGAGCTCATCCCTTCGAAGGTCAAATGCGTTAAATTTAAAATACGTCGCAAATGGTGCTTCACTGAGCGCACGCATCTTTCCCATAGTGAGCCGAAATGCGGTGAATAAGGGGGTGAGAAAACAAAGTTGATTTCCGATTGAGCTAGATCTGATGCAATATTTGACCTTTGAAGTACTTTGTATAGTTCATTACAAGTACCCGTATAATAAGTGGCATTATCGCAGTATATATTCTGTGGTTTACCCCGGCGAGCAATAAACCGGTTTAGACTAGCCATGAATGCGTCTTTGGTGAGGTCTGAGACAAGTTCCAGATGTACGGCTTTTACTGCAAAACATACGAATATGCATATCCAGGCTTTGACTAATCTACAGCCCCTACCTTTACGGTCAGCTATCAATATTGGACCTGCGTAATCCGTACCCGTGTTCAAAAACGGGTGTTCTAATTGAGCACGTGTTGCAGGCAATTTACCCATGATAGGTTGTACTGTTTGACCTTTGAACCTGCAACATGTGGTACAACTATCCACGGTTTTTCGCGCCAAGTTCCTGCCGCCTAGAGGCCAATAAAGCTGCTTGACGCTATTGAGCAATAACTGGGGACCTGCGTGTAAAAATTGTAAGTGAAAATAAACAAATATCAATTTTGTGAGACGATGCTTACTACATAGTATGACTGGATGCTTGACGTCATCACTGTAATAGGTGTTGTCAAGTCTCCCGCCTACCCTTAACAGCTGATCCGTATCAATGTACGGAGTGAGAGAAAGCAGTCTATTTTTAGCAGGAAGGGATTTTCCTGCTTTCAACACCGCATATTCGTCTTCAAACATTTCTTTTTGAGACAAAGATATAATTGTTTTTCGGGCTACAGTTAATTCTGAACTTTGTAGGAAACCCGTTGTTTTAGTTTTGTTTTTTGAACAATTGTTGATGAATCTCATGACATATCCTACGACTCGAACTAATTTAGAGAATTTTGAAACTCGATCCAGGAGAAGAGAAAATGGAGATTCCTCAATGTTTGTCACCAGACAAGTTACCATTTCAGGTAAATCTTCAGGCAACTCGGGTTGTGATTTGGACCAGGAAGTTGAATCCTGTTTTAGGAACTCTGGACCGTTCCACCAAAGGTCTGAAGTGGCAAGAAGCCTAGCATTTAAACCTCGAGACGCTAGATCAGCGGGGTTCTCTTTTGAGGGCACGTAGTGCCACGTATGACCGGCAGTAACATCCTGTACCTCGCTCACTCGGTTGCGTACAAAAGGTTTAAGATTGGCGGGGGATGACGCTAACCACCCTAAAATTATCATTGAATCGCAATAGAACGTACATTTATTAAATTTGATTGTGAGTGAGCTCAGTATTTTAGTAAACAGTCTTGCTCCTAACAATGCCCCAGATAATTCCAAACGGGGTATCGTGGTTGCCTTAATTGGCGCCACTTTGTTCTTGGAGGCTAAAAGATGGACCGTAGTTGTACCTGTGCCATCCTTCGTTTTCACATAAGCGCAAGCACCATAGGCGGCTTCAGACGCGTCTGTGAATATAATTAATTCTACCTCTTGACTAGAGTTCCCTAAAACCCAACGCGGAATTCTAATTTCATTGAGAAATGGTAAAGTGGTTTCGAATTTACTCCACTGTGCTTTAAGGGTGGGGGGTATCTCCTGATCCCACGAGCACTTTTCCTGCCACAATTTCTGAAGCAATATTTTAGCTTCCAAGACACAAGGTCCAACTAAGCCTATCGGATCGAATACTTGCGCGATTGACGAAAGTATGTGACGTTTTGTGACGTTATTACAACCTTTTAAGTTTATATTAAAAAATAAGGTATCTGTGTCACATTGCCAATTTAAACCTAAAGTTTTTGCTGGAGCCGACATGCTTAAACATTGAACATTTTTATTGTCTGCTGTGCTATTTTGCAATTTACTATTTGATTGAATATGATTTTCCAACGCTTGTAATATTTCAACATCATTCGATCGTAATTTTCGCAAATTTAACTGAGCTGATTTTAATGTGTCAATTACTCCTATTCCTAACTGTATAGCATCATCAATGCTCGTACTCCCACTCAAGTAATCATCCACATAAAAGTCATGTATAATTGATTGTTGTATAACTGGCTCTGTCGACTCTAATCCTAACTGCTTTAAACAGCGGCAGGCTAGATAAGGAGCCGAAGCTGTGCCGTACGTAATTGTATTAAGTGAGTAACACTCAAGACGATCAGTTGGATTAAAACGCCATAAAATCTGCTGAAGGCATCTTTGTTCAGGTGCAATTAGCATCTGGCGGTACATCTTTTCGATGTCACCGGAAATTACATATTTATGTTGTCTATATCTTAGTAAAATTGAAATTAGGTCATCTTGAACAGTAGGACCAATTCTTTGAATACCGTTCAAGCATACGCCTGATTTGGTGGGGGCAGATGCGTCGAAAACGACCCTTAATTTTGTCGTGAGACTACCCTCCCTTATCACCCCATGATGAGGCAAAAGGCACTCTACCTCGCTATCATCTGACTTGTGCGCGGAAAGAGACATGTGACCTAAGTCGAGATATTCAGTCATGAACGCGTTGTAATTCTTCCTAAACTCGTGACCATGTTTTAATTTTTTTTCTAAAGATAGGAAACGACACTTAGCCATCTCATATGAGTCGCCTAGAACCTTTGGTGATTCTTTAAAAGGCATACTAACGACGAACCGCCCATCGTCAGTTCGCGTTGTAGTTTTCTCAAAATGTTCTTCACATTTACGTTCTTCAGGGGTCAAATTATGAACCGGCGAGACACTATCTAGCTCCCAGAAGCGCGTAAGTTGATTATCAATGTCAGTGTCAAGTAATTCTGAAGCATGACAGACAATATGATGTTTTTGATTACCTAGGACCGAACCGGAAATTAACCAACCTAATTTTGAATTGTAAATTTTAGGTTGACGTTTACCTAAATCGATTTTTGTGGTACCTAGGACTTCCCAGAATATTTCCGAACCTAATAACATGTCTATGGCAGACGGAACATTAAACTTGGGGTCACATAACTGAATGTGCGATGGTATTTGCAATTTTTTAATATCTATGTATGACATAGGTAAGTAATCAATGATTTCAGGAAGCACACGACACCTAAGCTCCATCTCGTAATCTCCCGCCATTGATTGTATAGTTAGGTCGCAAGACTGATTACTTTTTGCTAATAAGGATTTGTTAATACCTGTCATAGTGGAGCTCGTGGAAGATATTGGAAGTTGCAGCTTACTGCGAAGACTCTCGGTGATGAGGTTGGTTGAGCTGCAATTGTCCAGCATGACTCTGACGACGTGCAGAGCACCCTTGGCGTCGCTGACTCTCACCAAAGCTGTGGAAAGCAGTGCAGAGGATTGTTGAGTCGGATCACTTTTGTAAGTGGTTACAGCAGTTAACTCTACTGTATCCTTATCAGTTTCGGCATGAAGCAATGTGTTATGACGTTCACTACAATATTTACACGTAGATAAACGACAATTGGACAACTGGTGACCTGGCCTTAAACACAGTTGACATATGCCTAACTCATTGACTTTCTTTTGACGAAGGTCAACGGACAGTTTACGAAATGAATCGCATGAAAACAAAAAATGATTTTGTCTACACATAGGACAACTGAATTTAGATTTATTTGTTTTATTAGTCTCATTAAGAACGAGAAAATTCTTTTGTTTATCCGAATTACGGTTAACTTTAAATGAACTCGATTTTGACTCCTCTAGAGTCTCTAATAAATCAGCCCTATTTGAAATAAACGTTGTAAATTGTTCTAACGTCGGAGGATTGTCCAACGTGTTTCTAAATTCTTCCCACTCGCGGCTGGTCACTGAATCTAACTTTGAAGACATCATGAAAATAACAAGGGTATCCCACTCAGAGGTTGGTTGACCTAAAGTGTTAAGCGCCCTAAGATTCTTATTTGTAATGTCCAAAAGATGACGTAGTGCCCGGTGAGATTCTTTATGAATTTGTTCGACATTAAACAAAGCTTTCACGTGATTGTTAACTAATAACCTCTTATTGTCGTACCTAGCTAACAATAACTCCCAAGCAGTTTTATAATTCTCGGCTTTAAAATCAAGACTTTTAATTACTAACGCCGCACTTCCCTGTAGGGAGGAACGCAAGTAATGGAACTTGTTAATGTCGTCTATAGAATCGTTAGTGTGAATCAATGACAAAAATGTATCTCTAAATTCCAAAAAATATTGATAGTTGCCGTTAAAGTGAGGTAGATCAATCTTAGGAAGCCTTACCAGATTATTCTTATGCTGACAGGAACTGGAACCTGCCTCAGACATAACCTTACTTTCGGCATCCACCTTGCCACGTTTACGCAGCAATTCCCGAGCGCCAGCCAAAATAGCAAAGTATTGGTTTTCGAAGTCCTGACGCTCAGCATATTGCTCACTGGGGGTCTCCGAAGTTACTTCAATCTGCTCCTGTAATTCATCAAATGCCGTATACATTTCCTCGATCTTACTAAGACGGCACTCAACTTCACTTGCTTGTACGTCACTTAACGTTGGAATAGATAAATATGGCGTAAGGAACGTCTTAAAAATTGTTAATTTACATTTAAATGTTCCCCGCTGCTTAACTAACTGCGCTAACGACATTTTTTGCACTAAATGAACTAGAAATCGGTGTAAAACACGTTAACTTAAATGCACTAAAGGATAATTACCGTAAACACCAATAAACACCAATAAATAAGATATGAATAGTTAACGCTCGATATTCACGGTCACAATAGGTAGGTACTAATTAGCGATAAGGAAAACATGCGATGCGCTCGGTGACTATGGATATACTAAATGCACCGTTGCCTTGACCTCTAAAAGTGAATTCGATCACCTGTTATGCGCTCGATGATATACTTGTTTGCGCGCAGCTGATTATTATAACTGCAAATTAGTTTAGGTAATTTTAAAGATATGTTTAAATTTAACTTTGACCGTTGAGATTTAAAAAAATATAAAATTTAAATATTATTTTTATAAATGAGCAATATCAATTCGATATTGAAGCTGTGTGGTAATTAACCACTGGAAGGGAAGAAGAATTACTTCTTTAGGAATGAAAGAAAGGATATTGAAACGACCTTACTTGTGTTGAACCGTAATTCGACCTGTTCTTGTAGATCTGCCGCTGTACGATTCTCGCGGGATCTTGAAGTGGATGTATGACACTGCGCACGACGACGACGATATGACGCTGAAAATCGGGATCTTGTAGTTTTCTTCAGACTTCTCCAACTCTTCGACGAATGAAAGTTGCTGAAGATACCCTTGATGAAACCCGTTGACGGTTGAAATCGTCGCTTCTTCGCCTGCTTGAGTCGCCCAGTCCTTTTCGTGGGATGCTGTAGACGCCTCGCGGAGTTCCTCTCTCCGGAAAACAGGATGAAGCTGCGTTGTGGACGTGTTTTTCGCAGGCGCTGGTACCGAAGTTGAACTCGACGCTCTTCTTCGACGGGTGAAGGACCAATGTTGAGGCCTAGGCTCCTATTGTAGCTGATGCAGGGATAAACCGGTTTAGACTAGCCATGAATGCGTCAATGTTGAGGCCTAGGCTCCTATTATAGCTGATGCAGGGATGCCTAAGTTGATCTTCAATGAAGACTTGTTATTTAAATTTATGTACAATTTTTATTGCTAGAACTATGGTCTAATTTACAGCTTGGTATACGTGTTGGTCGCTCAATGGATTTGAAGTGATTGTCGTTGCTGGCTGTCGGCGGCGGTTATCCCGATCCGTTGCCGATCTTCAAAATTCGGAAGCGAACGGCCGTCCGTGACGTCACTTCGGATGCGTTCTGAACAATTACTGTCGACTTGGTTTTATGTTTCCTATGTTGTTGTTTTATGATTCCATATGCTCTGTCAGTGTTTCCTTTATTTATATGTTCCTCAATCATTTCGCAATCTCTCTTCATGTCCTCTATCTTCGCTTCTCCACATAATAACGTTATTTTATTTGTGAGTTTTCTGTATTTATTTACACTTACATCGTCAGCTTTGTTTCTCAGCTTTCTTCGTTCTATCATTATCTTTTTAATATCCTGTGTAAGCCATTTCTTCCTTGGTCTGATATTTTCTCTCTTTGCTGCAGTCCTTGCGCTATCCTTCATTATGTTTTTAATATCTTCCCATCGTTCTTCTATTCTATTATTCATGTCATCTGATATATATTTTTCCTTATATTTTAACAATTTGTCTCCTACTGAGTTGCTATATTGCACTTTGGTTTCCTTATCACATTTCAATTTCTGTATATCTATAGTCTTATTTCTACTTACTCTTAGGGGTTTTAGGGGTTTTGTTAGCTTAATTCTAATATTGCACATGACTAGATTGTGGTCAGTATTCACATCAGCTCCTGGGTAGCTCTTGCATTTAGTTACATACTTTCTGTGTTAATTTTTTACCAGTATATAGTCCAGTTGATACCTGGCTATGTCGCCTGGCATTTTCCAGGTGTAACGCCTTCTATAGGGTTGATCGTAAAGGGTATTTGTGATTGTTAGCTCATGTTCCTTGCAAAATTCCACTAGTCTCTCCCCTCTTCGGTTACGTTTCCCCAGTCCGAATTTGCCAGCTATAGCCCCCTCGCTACCCTCTCCCACTACTGCATTAAAATCCCCCATTATAATCAGCTGTTCTTTTCTTTTGTTTGTGTCAATTAACGTTTCCATTTGTTCATATATCTCTTCTACCTCATCATCTGCATGTGAGCTTGTTGGCATGTATGTTTGTATAACCAGCATGTTTTGTGGTTCTGCCTTAATTTTCAATGCAGTGACTCTATCGCTGAAATGCATCGTATTTTCTATTTGCTGCCCCCATTTCTTATTCAAAATAATGGCTGTACCGTTCTTTCCCCTTTCCCCTCCTGTATAAATTACTCTATGGTCGCCCTCCCAATAGTCCCCGCTTCCTTCCCAACGTGTTTCGCTTATTCCGAGTATGTCTAAATCTAATCTTCTTATTTCGTTGATCAGCTCTTCTAGTTTTCCGTCTGGCAGCATGGTCCGTACGTTCCAGGTTCCGATCTTCATATCCTGACAAGGGTTTCGCGGGATGACGACCGAGGCAGCCTTGTTTCTGCCCCTGCCGGACTCGGACCGCCACGGTATGTTACGTCGTGGTAGCCCGTTGTCAAGGACTATATTTATATTTGTTGTACTGTTCATCATTGCTACGGGGTAAAGGGAGTGTAGTGCGGTGGTTTCCCCTTTCCTTCCACACCGCAGTTCAGCAACCGTTAATACGCCTACTGATATCCTTTTCGGAGCCCTACCGGAATCCGCTTCCTCGGCCTCTTCTTGGTACTGATGTTGCTGCTGCCCAACATCAGGGGAACGCTTATTTGATGGCGGCGTTTTCTCGCCATGTCGCATAGTCGTCAACGAGCCATTTGTGTTTTTTTTATAGGTAAGTCCATCCCACTGGACTTCCCAACACGCTCTGGTAACTCTGCCGCTGTTTGGTCGGGGACTGCTTATTGATTATTCGCAGCTGACCATCATATCTGATGGCTGTTCCATTATCCGCCACCTATGGACCCCGCTAGTAGCCTACAGCTCAGCCCTAGCTTAAATTTTTATATACATTAACAATACATTAAAAACACAATCTATCTCAAACATAACTTCAATACAACAAATAATCAATCAATAATATTGAAGTTGTATTGGAGTCGCATCCAAATAATTTTCAAGCAAATTCTGACATTTCTAATTCAGACGTTTAGGCGATAGCTGTATGCTGTTTTGCGTAGTTAATGCATTGCAGTTTTATTAAAGTTGGTAACGTGACATAAGGTGTTTTAAGTTCTCCAGTTCTAACGTGGCCCCAAGACGGAGATGGTGGCGCGACCTGAACACATTCCTTGAAGAATGGCGGAAGTGTGCATTAGATAGGACCAAATGGCGGTAAAGAAGAGAGGCCTGGCAATAGGATACCCTGGGCCGTATTCTAACTTTAAAACAAGTATAAACACGATCCAACTTCAATACAACTCCAATGCATTAACAACGCAATACAGCTACGGCATAAACATCTGAATCAGAAATATCAGAATTTGCTTGAGAAATATTCCAACGCGAGTTGCGTTAATGCATTGGAGTTGTATTGAAGTTGGATCGTGTTTTTGCACGTGATTTGCACACTTCCGCCATTCTTCAAGGAATGTGTTCAGGTCGCGCCACCATCTCCGTCTTGGGGCCACGTTAGAACTGGAGAACTTAAAACACCTTATGTCACGTTACCAACTTTAATAAAACTGCAATGCATTAACAATGCAATACAGCTACGGCATAAACATCTGAATCAGAAATATCAGAATTTGCTTGAGAAATATTCCAACGCAACTCCAATACAACTTCAATATTCGTTAATTGTGTGTTGGAGTTATGTTTGATATAGGTTGTGTTGTTATTGTATTGTTAACGTGTTTTAAAATTAGAATCCGGCACCCTACCAGCCTAATAAAAATAGAATAACTTTTATAAATACGATTATAAAATATACAGCAAGGACAAGTAACAAGATTTTTTGGAAACTTCGTTCTTATAAACTTACTAGTATTTTCCCGCGGCTTCGCCCGCGTACTATAAGTACTCAAAAAGCATACGATGCCCATGTTGATTTTCAGACTTTGTGACCACATTTTCCCCTTTTAGCGGTTGAATTTTCAAAAAACCTGAAACACGTGTTTACTCATTTATCGTTAGGAATACTCCTGTGAAGTTTCGAATAAAATAGTCTAACAAATCTTGTTTCGCCATACAAACTTTGGACCCCCATTTTACCCCCTTAGGGGGTGAATTTTGAAAAATCCTTTCTTAGTGCATCCCTAGACCTTATAAGGAACCCACGTGCCAAATTTGGAATCTCTAGAACCAGCGGTTTGGGCTGTGCGTTGATATGTCAGTCAGTCAGTCAGTCAGTCAGTTTCTTCTTTTATATATTTAGAAGATATAGATGTCATATACAAAGGAAAAATTGACCGGAGCTGGGCAATATTTATTAAAAATAATTTGATTTGTGCTTCAAGTTGTATCAACTTCGTTCTTTTCAAGAGTGGGTTAAGAAAGCTGTTGCGAGACGACATTGAAACCTGATGTATTAAATTCTTTATATTCTTCAATCAATATTAAAATCTTAAATGAAATAAGTATTAACTCCCCTTAATGTTATTTAAGCTTATTTTACTTTTGCTGATACAAATTAATTTTATATTTGGCTGTAATAGTAATAGGTAACTACCACCGTTGATTTATCGAAGCTTCAGTTTTAAATAAATCATATCAGAACTTTGTAACACGTAATTAAATAAACGGATATTTATCATTAATTTCAAGAACAAACTATTTATATCAATGACCTGGATACTGGATAAGTTAGTCTCATATCTTCATGGAGACTAATTAAATATTTTCTTCAGTGAAATATTTAACAGGCCACGATCGTCCTCGTTTCTCGTTGCCAATAAACTAGTAAATACGTTTTTTCCAAGCTTTGATCTTGTATTACAAATATGGATATTTAAATATGTCATCGAGAACTGCCGAGGGCCAGGCAGTTGGGTAGTTTAGAGGTGCTTTGGAACTCAAAAACTAACATTATCAGGATAAGCTAGCACTAAACACATTACACACGGACGCACGGTAATGAAATAAAACATAAACACTGGTTTATCAACTATATTGAATTCAAATCATTTTAAAACCAGATTATGGGAAGGACAAGGCAAAAACTACTACTGGTTTGGAAACGAACCTCAACCGAGAAGAACCAGCGTAAGAAACTCAGCGGGACTTTTCGTTTGTCACCTGAAACATAAATCTGATCGATTACACTATAACGCAAACACATTGAGTACTTTCTAATCACAAAAGGCTCTTAAACACTTTAACTGTGGAAACGAGGAGAGTTCCTAGCTTGCGTCCGTGCTACACAAAATACCATCCGTTCCTATACGACTGTCCACAAGTCACAACTAAGTCGATGCTCACTGCTCGACTGTCAAAGGAATCATGCATGCTCAGATACTCTGTTCAATGCTTTTATTGTCTCCCCATGTGGGTCAATCTAAACGTGGGTTTCAATAACTACCGGCGCGTTTCTTACTTTGAAAGTGGGTAAATCTAAACGTTGGTTTTAATGACTACCTGCACGGATCAAACAAAGACCACTCCCGAGCAAACAGCTCGTCGTTTTCCCACACTTGTTACAACAAGATATCATAATTCTAGCAGTTGTGAGGTGTACGGCGTAGCTCTGCGACAAGCCGCTGTCTTCTCCCTCCGTCAAATAAGTTAATTTATAAGAAATACTAGCTTTTGCCCGCGGCTTCGCTCGCGTTAAATTCGGGGTAACACGGTTCCCCTTTCCTGATTTAAAACACAGAAGAGAACTTGGAACTGAATATTATTTTAATACGCTACTGTAGACGATATTATTTGTCTTTATGGCTTATGCACGATTTTTTTGTTAGTCACAAATAGTCCGCATACCAATTTTTAGCTTTCTACCTTGAAAATTGCGGAATGCTCCATACAAACTTCCACCCCCCCTTTTAGAGAAGTGGGGGGTTAGAAAGAGACAAAATGTAGCCTATGTCACTCTCCATCCCTTCAACTATCTCCACTTAAAAAATCACGTCAATTCGTCGCCCCGTTTTGCCGTGAAAGACGGACAAACAAACAAACAAACACACACATACACTTTCTCATTTATAATATTAGTATGGATAAAAAAAAATTGTTTTTTATATAAGATGGCTGTCCTAGCTAGGTGGGTCTTATTATGCGACGATTATCTTGTTCAAACAGTCGTAGGTCAAGAAAACTACTACTTTGTATAATTGGATATGGATGTTCAGATATTTGTCTCTCCATCATTATTTAAGGATCAATATTCAAGACGTCCACAATAAAAATAGAGAACATAATTAGTTAAATCATTTATTATTTTCATATCATTAAATGGAATACAAAAAAAAATTCAACATAAATAAATAATTGAAAAGAATACACAGAAGTATAATTATTACTTTTAAGCAAGTACTCTTAAGGGGGTAAAACGGAGATTGCAACTTATTTTGCAACGGAGAAGGTAACTCTTAAAGTGACATTTCCAACACAGTGATCCGTAAAAAAACTTTTGTATGGCGGGAAGTACGTACTTAATATTTATTTTCGCGAAACTGACTCACTGTTTTTTCAGAAATTTCACCGGTTACTCAAATGACAAATACCCTAAAATTCAAACGCTGTATATTTACGCCGGCTTTGATAAAAAAAGCATAAAATTAAAAAAAAAAATCTGCAAGTTAGTCTCAAAGGACTGGTGCTTTCACATGTCATTAAAAACATTACTGGGTATTTATTATTTAGTGACATGAACACATTTAAAATTAAAATATAATAAGCAATACCTGTGCCGGATTCTAATTTAAAAATACATTAACAATACAATAAAAATACAACCTTACTCAAACATAAATCCAACACACAACAAACATTCAACCAATATTGAAGTTGTACGAGTATTGGAGTTGCGTTGGAATATTTCTCAAGCAAATTTCGATATTTCTGATTCAGATGTTTATGCCGTAGCTGTATTGCGTTGTTAATGCATTGGAGTTGTATTGAAGTTGGATCGTGTCTATACGTGTTTTAAAGTTAGAATATGGCCGCTGTGTAAACATTCCTTTAAAATAAGTGCAAGTTCTGGTGTTTAACGTGTTTATAGCTTAATAGATGCTACTGCAGCCTCGGGCGGTAAATTTAAGATGGACTGAGTAATTTTTGCTATCTGTATAACTTTACAGCTAATTCTGGGCAATTCAGTTTTGTGGCTGTTGTAAAACACTCACAGTGGTACATTTTGACACAGAGGTTGGGATTATTTTAGACAGCGGTTGCGTACAACAGAACAACCATATGCATAATCGTGAATGTGCATAATCGAGACCGATTGCGGGTAGTTCGGAAAACCCGCGCAGCTAAGAGATGCTAATATGATTCCTCGCCAGTCTACCTGCGACCATAAGCGTTACGACTCGCTCGAAATGTCAGGAAAATAATAAACGTTTTTTGGTTAAAATAATGAGTGAAACTCGTGTGAGTTTAAATCATTATAGAGGTTGGGATCTTTAATAAAATATCATTTGCGCAATATGGCCATAAGCACGTTTTTAGCTCTTGAACGTGGAATGTAAGTATTTATGGTAGTCCGACCTGAGTGTAGATTTATTTTTAATGAAAACTGATTATTTTTCTATGGCACTCGTCGCAGCAAACCAATTCTCGATAAAAAATCATGTTTTTTCGCTTTGTACTAATCAAGGTAATCGAATGTGTCCCTAAACGGATCACCAGCACTATTGGAATACCCTGTATGTACAGTCAATGCTAAGCGATCAAGATGTTTAACACATTACGTGCCAGTAACCCGTTTTCTTATTTTAAAAATACAGAAACAATACATTAAAAACATAACTATGTCAAACAAAACTCCAACACACAACAAACAATCAACCAATATTGAAATTGTATTGGAGTTGAATCCAAATATTTATCAAGCTAATTCTGATTCAGACATTTGGGCGCTAGCTGTATAGCATTGAAGTTGGATCGTGTCATAACGTGTTTTAAAGTTAGAATACGGCCCCCGAATCAGAAATATCAGAATTTGCTTGAAATTATTCCTACGCAATTCCAACACAACTTCAATATTGGTTGATTATTTGTTGTGTGTTGGAGATAGTCGTGTTTTCAACCAACTTCAAGATTTCGAAGGAAGAGGTTATTAATTCGTCGGGATCTTTGTTTTTTTGTATGGATGTTCACCGATTATTCGAAGACGGCTGGACCGATTTGGTTGATTTTTAGGGTTCCGTACCTCGAAAGGAAAAAACGGAACCCTTATAGGATCACTTTGTTGTCCGTCTGTCTGTCTGTCTGTCAAGACCATTTTTCTCAGGAACGCTTGGAGGTTTCAAGCTGAAATTTATATCAAATACTCAGGTCTACTGTCCCTTGGAGCTGTAAAAATCAGACTTCTAAGCCAACGCAATCAAAAGATACAGCCGTTAATGCCGCAAGTTTCCACAAATTTTCGCTCGCAAGGGAATCAAAACCGACAGGGTACTTCCCGTGAACTCAGAATCTTGAAATTTGGTAAGAAGCAACGTCTTATAGCACAGATAAAGGAAAAATTGCGAAAACCGTAATTTTTTTGTTACATCATATACTAAAAATATTTCTAATAATTTTAAAGTTACTACCCCTATATACCTACAGGTTTGTACGGAACCCTCGGTGCGCGAGTCCGACTCGCACTTGGCCGGTTTTTTTTGTTTGAAAGAGTATACTTCACAGTTGGTCCCATTGTAACCAGGTCAGGATCTGATGATGGGATCCTGGAGAAATCGAGGGAACTCTTCAACTATTATAGACATACCTATAGTGATTTGAGTATTTTTACAGCAGCTCGAGCATTTGCTGATGTAAAGGTGGATGCTAATTTAAGTCGGTTCTTTTTTGTTTAAAATTATTAATGTATTGTTTATGTATTTTAAAGTTAGAATACAGTACGCCCTCTTACCAAGAAAGTCGTGTTAAGTTTATTTTGAACACCTCGCCCTTTTAGCTGCGGTACTTTGGTACCTACAGCAGCTAAAAGGGCGAGTTGTTCAAAATAACCTTAACATAACATTATTGTTAAGAGGGCGTATCAATACAAATAAACAAAGTATCCCAATTAGGGATACCACGAATGTCGTTTTGTCACATTCGCGAATGGAATGCGAATATTCAGGATGGCATTGTTGAAATGCGAATGCGAATAATAAATAGCTCTAAAACTCAATCTTTGTATTTTTTTTAGGATTTCGTAGTCAACTATGAACCCTTATAGTTTCGCTATGTCCGTCCGTCCGTCTGTCCGTCTGTCCGCGGTCTAGCTCAGTAAAATAAAAATAAAAATAAATATAAATAAATATTATAGGACTATCTTATACAAATCGACCTAGGCCCACAGTTCAATAAGGCTTGTGTTATTGGTACTAGACGACGATATATATAATAGATAAATATGAATAAATACTTAAATACATAGAAAACACCCATAATTAGGAACAAATATCTGTGATAAACACACAAATAAATGCCCTGACCAGGATTCGAACCCGGGACCTCCTGCTTCGTAGGCAGGCTCATTACCGACTGGGCTGGGGAGGAAGCTCAGTGACCGTTAGCACTAGAAAGCTAAACTTTGGTATGAATTATGTACATTTATTACGCCGACAAAGTGGTAGAATAAAAACTGGAAACATTTTTTTATTAGGGTGCCTCCCGTACACATGAAGTGGGGGGTGAATTTATTTTTCGCTTGAAACTTATCGTATTGGGTATCGTTGGATAGGGCTTTCAAAACGAATATTAAATCAGTTTATGGATAAAACTAAGTTTCGTAAATAATATATGTGCAAGAAAAAAAAGGGCGTCCACCCATCTAACTTTTGAACCGTGGGTCCAAAACATTTCAAAAAATTCATGGAAGTGTGGCCTGATAATGACTTTCAATGAAAACTATATTGAATAAAATGTATTGAGCCGTTTTTGAGTTATCTCTCAAATTCGCGTAGTGAAAGGACGTAAGTACCGGATAGTGGAATGACGTACGCGCCGCCAAATATCCCTAAATATACGACCTTTAGAACGGATGTATTGTAGGCCAGCAACTACGGAACCCTACGCTGAGCATGACCCGACATATTCTTGGCTGGTTTTTTTATTTCTGTAGTTCAAACAGAACCAGCTGCCGTGTGGTGCCGGCTTAGAATTGCTCCACCCCAACTCTTCCCGTGGGTGTCGTAAGAGGCGACTAAGGGACATACCGGGGGGCGGGCAGCAGCGCCCCTGCAGAACAATCCCACCACCAAACTGCGATCCCCAACCCGCATGCCCAGCGTAGGGATTATGGGCATTACCCCTTGATGTTGAGTTTAGCCAAGAAATGGTTCCAGTTCCCGGCCGCCTCGCTATTCCTGGCCATGGTAGCGGCCACGGTAACGGCGGGGCAGGGGGTGCTAGGAATCCCCGACTACAACAGGCTACCACACACTTTCAAAATTGACCCTGGCAACGTTTAACGGACGCACTCTGAGGCTTGACCATCATCTAGCGCAGTTGGAAGTGGAGTTAGAGAACACCGACCTCGATGGCACCGACCTCGGCACACTCGGATGATGAAGTGGAGGATATGTATGAAGACATATCCAAAGCCTTGCACAACACCACAAAGGCTCACTTCAACGTTGTTATGGGGGACTTTAACGGCAAGGTGGGAATCCAGACTGGCAACGAATCCCGAATAGGCCCGCATGGTTATGGAGTTAGGAATCACAGGGGGCAAATGCTTGTCAACTTCCTTGAGAAAGAGAGCTGTTCTTAATGAACTCCTTCTTTAAGAAACAGCCTCAAAGGAAGTGGACATGGCAGAGCCCCGACACTGTGACAAAAAATGAGATCGACTTCATCTTGACGGATAGCAAGCACATATTCAGAGATGTCTCAGTGATCAACAGGTTCAATACCGGATCCGATCACCGACTGCTCCGAGGCTCTCTGAATATCAACTTGAAGCTTGAAAGAAACCGTCTGATGAAGTCCACGCTCCGGCCTAACCCAATCCAAATCATCGCGGGCACCGAGAAGTTTCAGCAGCTTCTCGGGAATCGATTTGTTGCCTTGGAATCCACTGATGACGCTGACGAGACCCTACACAATCTGGTCGAAACGCTGAGGGACGAGGGTATCAAGTTCTGCAGAAAACAGCATACTGGCAGAAAGTCCAAACTCTCGGATGAGACTCTGGGGCTGATGACAAGAAGACGGGAGACCACCCAAGCGACTTCGTTAGAGAGGTCAGACCTGAACAAGCGAATTGCGAAGATGGTACGGCGCGACCTTCGGAGCTCCAACACACGCCTCATTGAAGAGGCGATAGAGCGAAACCGAGGGTCCAAAGTATTCACTCAGCAGCTTAGCAGGAGCCACCTGACGAAGCATAAAACGCACGACGGGAGGACCGTATTGTCGAAGCCGGAGATCTCCGCCGAGATAGAGGATTTTTATGGCCGGCTGTACTCAGCACATGCCCCCCACACTCAACGAGATGACCATGATTCCAGAGCCACCCTGACACGCCACTATACCGACGAACTGCCGGACATCAGTCAAGACGAGATCGTGTTAGCTCTGAGGCAGCTTAAAAATGGAAAAGCCCCCGGTGAGGACGGTATTACTTCAGAACTTCTGAAGGCAGGAGGAGCTCCTGTTATACAGGAGCTGCAGAACCTCTTCAATGCCGTCCTTCACAGTGGGAGAACTCCTAAGGCGTGGAGCGGGAGTTTGGTGGTGCTCTTTTTTAAGAAGGGTGATAAAACCCTCCTTAAAAACTACAGACCCATCACACTTCTGAGCCACGTCTATAAGCTTTTCTCACGAGTGGTCACGAATCGTCTCGCCAGGAGGCTCGACGAGTTCCAGCCACCGGAACAGGCTGGGTTCCGCGGAGGATATGGCACCATAGACCACATACACACAGTGAGGCAGATTATACAGAAGTCCGAAGAGTATAATCAGCCCCTGTGTCTCGCTTTTGTGGACTATGAGAAGGCCTTCGACTCCGTGGAAACGTGGGCTGTTCTGGAATCCTTACAGCGATGCCAAGTAGACTATCGTTATATCAAGGTGCTGAGATGTCTCTCGGAAGCCGCCACTATGAGTGTCCAAGTACAGGGCCAGCAGTCTAAACCCATCCCATTGCGCAGAGGGGTGAGACAGGGGGATGTCATATCCCCGAAACTGTTCACGAGCGCATTGGAAGACATGTTTAAGACGCTGGACTGGAAAGGTAAGGGCATAAACATAAACGGCGACTACATCTCACACCTGCGATTCGCTGATGACATAGTCGTAATGGCGGAGTCGCTAGAGGAGCTAACACAGATGCTGGACGGCCTAGCTTCAGCCTCGCGACGCATCGGTCTTGGCATGAATTTGGATAAAACCAAAGTCATGATCAATGGCCACATTGATCCGGGACCGGTCGTCGTACATGGCCACCATCTTGAAATTGTTTCTGAGTACGCCTACCTTGGGCAGATCCTGCAGTTAGGTAAAAACAATTTTTAGAAGGAGGCCAAAAGGAGGATCCAGCTAGGCTGGGCAGCATTTGGGAAACTACGCCGAGTCTTCTCGTCATCCATACCGCAATGCTTGAAAACGAAAGTTTTCAATCAGTGCGTCCTACCCGTAATGACCTACGGAGCTGAGACGTGGACACTCACGGTAAGGCTGGTCCACCAGTTCAAAGTCGCTCAGCGAGCTATGGAAAGAGCTATGCTCGGAGTTTCTCTGAAGGATAGGATTCGTAACGAATACATCCGACAGAGAACCAAAGTTATCGACATAGCTCAAATAATTAGCAAGCTGAAGTGGCAGTGGGCCGGCCATATCTCGCGAAGAACCGACAACCGCTGGGGTAAACGTGTTCTTGAGTGGAGACCGCGTCTCGGCAAACGTAGTGTAGGACGCCCTCTGGCCAGGTGGGATGACGATCTGCGAAAGACTGCAGGCAGATGCTGGATGCGGCAAGCTGAAGACAGGGCGCTATGGCGCTCATTAGGGGAGGCCTATGTCCAGCAGTGGACTAATATAGGCTGATGATGATGATGATGATGATGATGAGTTCAAACAATACAGAAAAACCGGCAAAGTGCGTGTCGGACCACGCATAATGGAGGGTTCGGTATCGGCTATCAAAAAAAATAATATCGCAAGGAAGTATCTTCCTATGTACGTAGTTTTTTGGAGGTATCTCAAAAACGTCTAAACCGATAATGTTCAAAATAATTTTCATGGAAAGAATATTCAAAGACGTATCTTTTTGTATTTTTTTATATTTTTTGGACTTACGGTTCAAAAGTTACAGAGGGGGGACACAACTTTTTGACTTTCGGAGTGATTATTTCTGAAAATATCTATATAATCAAAAAATGTTCAAAGAAACCTCAATGTTATTTTTCAAGACCTATCGATTGATATGCATCATGTTGATATTTGGTAGAAATTTATTTTAGTTACATGTATGGAGTGCCCCCCGTAAAAATTTTTTTTCAGCAATTTCAGTACAGAAATAAGTAGCGGCACACTAAATACACCTTATGTTAAAATTTGATAAAGATACGTCTCATAGTTTCCGAGTAAAATGGCTGTGACATACGGACGGACGGACGGACGGACGGGCATAACGAATCTATAAGGGTTCCGTTCTCACCATTTTGGCTACGGAACTCTAAAAATGATGCGAATGTTTGTGACATCCCTAATCTCAACGTTTGGAAAATTCTGATCGGAGCTTTACTTATTTAATGATAAATTTGTCACATTGATATCTTATACGCTTTGTATTGCTACCACTGGAAAATAATCAAGTTATTGCATCTGTTATCTCAGGTTAGTGTATTTACACTAAATTAAGAGTATTTACTCTTAATTTTAATGACTTTATAGCTTATCAGCTTATTTAAGTCCAAAGTCTTAAACAGAAGCCTGTTAAGTTTGAAAGGTTTTAATTAAACCAATATTTCTTACTTAAGTTACTTTGAAGTTGATGTTAGCTTTAGTTTAACAATTAGAAACAATGTAACTAACTTAAGTTGGATTCTAGTCTTAACGAAAAACTTTTGAAGCCTAGGTTGTAGAAAACTAATTTATTTTTCTATCCCAATTCTTCGACACATAATTGCTAGCAGCAAGTTAGCGAAAAAGTCGGACCAATTCGCTATCAAATTGTACGAGAAATCAACAAATAATTTTTATTTCGTTATTTATACAATACATACTGTTTAGATAAAAAATTCGACCTTTACTTTTTTGTATGCCTACTTGGTGGCAAAGAAGAATACAGCCCGCCTGATGCTATACCAACTAGAGTTTGCTCCCAGTACTCGTTTCCTATACAAATCCAGTACCGGAACCGGGAATTCCCGGTTCTCGCCATACAAAATCAGAACCGAGAGCATTTCCTAATACCAACCCTTTTAAAACCTGTACACTTAAGTCATTTTTAAAGGACTCCATTCTGTAGTTTCTTGAGAAAATGTCGGAAGCTAAAAAGGGTAAAATATATCTATTATTCAATTTAAATAGGCATATTACAACTCACTTATTAACGTCAGAGAGAGAAAAAGAAGCTACCACCAATTCTAACCCTACATCTACTCGGAAGGTAAAGCAAAAATCGGAGGAATTTCCTCTGAATTCGCATAAGTATCTCACCCGCATATCGCCCATATCTCACCGTGATCACGGCGGTGCAACCAAGCGGACACCAGGTGAGATACCCTCCATAGAGGTGTATACATTTTGTTGGTGGCCGACGACTGATTGCGCCGCCGTGATGTCTTATTGAGATATGGGCTTTAAGTGTATTGGCCTCAGTTCGGCAGCGCATTCGGCTCCGCGAACAGCGTTCTGTCGAGCTTTCGAGAGATTTGAGCAGCGTTTACTCAGGCTACTTCCATACAGTTGCATTTGTTTATTATGACCGCGTCGCCGTTCGCGCAGTTGATCGCCGCCGCACATAAGTAGATATGACCGTTTTAGGCGGCCAAAAACATTTTTGTTTCTTATCTTGTTTAAATATAGTAAACATATGATATACTAGCTGTGCCCGCGGCTCCGCCCGCGTGGAATTCGGTCTGTGTCAGTAAGCGGCTAATTCACCCCTAATTTCTCTCCCGCTACCCTGGAGGCGGAACTTGAAGTAAAGTTGACAGATGGATACGCTAGAGGACAGTAGTCCTAATAAAATATTTTACAATTACCACTAAATGAAACTACACTCATAAATGAATCCTTTTTTTTATAATTTTTTTTTGGCATGATTTAAGCGACATAGAGAGTATAGTAGGTGTATATCGGACGATACAGGACCACTTTTGTTTTTATACGTTTATGTCTACTGCAAATATCATCCAAATCGATCCTCCCGTCAAATCAGTCAAAGCATGAAAGGTAAGAACAGGCGCGGTTGAAATTGGAAGGGTGGGGGGGGGGGGTCACAAATGCAGAAATGATTTTTTTCTATTTGAGGTGCACTTGGAGGAGGGAGTTCCATGACCCATGCAAATTTAACTCAATCGAGTGTAGTGGCTACCCCCCTCCCCTCTTTTAGACGTTGAATTTTTATAGGCTACGTATAACCTGGCTGGGGATTTTCTGGAATTGGAATTAGTAATCCTTAAGGGGTGATTTCCGGGATAACAATGCAAAAAAAAACCGGCCAAGAGCATGTCGGGCGATGCTCCGTGTAGTTTCGTAGATGCTGCCCTGTTACAAAACATCCGTTCAAAAGGTCGTTTATTTGGCGGCGCTTACGTCATTTTACTATTCGGCACTTCCTTTCACTATGCGTTTTTGACTAATAATTCAAAAACGGCTGGACCGATTTTATTCAATATAGTTTTTATTGAAAGTTCTTATCAGGCCTCACCAAATTTCAGCTTTCTAGTGCGAACGGTAACTGACCTAGACCGCGGACAGACGGACGGACATGGCGATATAACTGTTACGTAATAAGGCCTAATTATGTACAGAAGCATACACTGCTTTACCTACACACATATTAAAAATCCATTGAAACCATTAGAATGACCGCCATTACACCGCCATGACCAACATTACTGCGCCGGCGGTCGGGGGGGCGAATTTTCATTACGTTACCGTAGGTAATGAATTTTCATACGTTTTTACCACACAGTCACAGATAATACACTGATGTTACGTTACTGGTTGCAATAATGTTGGTAATTAATTACATACGGTTCTGAACGCGGAATAGAGGATTTATGATATTGGTGTAGATCAAGATATTTATTCGTCAATGTAAGCACTTTACAATGCAATAATGAACGTCAGAGAAAAATAAAATACGTGAGTGTCGTGGAAAGTACGATTCGAGTGCGATTGGAACGAAGTTATGTTATTTCATTTTATTTCTTTTTGACTTTTTCGTAAATTTTGTGGTTTTAATTTTTTTTGCATTTTTTTTAAATTTTAGAAATTTTGGATGATATGGAAATTTTGGAAATTTTGGATATTTTGGAAATTTTGGAAATTTTGGAAAAGTTGGAAATTTTGGAAATTTTGGAAATTTTAGAAATTTTGGAAATTTTAGAAATTTTGGAAATTTTGGAAATTTTGGAAATTTTGGAAATTTTGGAAATTTTGGAAATCTTGGAAATCTTGGAAATCTTGGAAATCTTGGAAATTTTGGAAATTTTGGAAATTTTGACATTTTTGACATTTTCGACATTTTTAAAATTCTCGACTTTTAAGGTTCTCGACTTTTTTCACTTTTATCACTTTGTCACTTCTCAATTTCACTACACTTCACTTCACTTTATTCTATTTTATATATTTTTTATTCCATTCCATTTTACATGTTTCTCAATCGTATGGGTGTCGCGTTTTCGTGACGTGACGCTTTTTCGTGACTGTCACGTGACTTTTTTTCGCCTAGGCCGGATCCGCGAACCGTCCGATAAGGAACTTCGTTCCAAAACTACCACCGGTTCTAACCCTACACCTCTGGCCCAAGAAGTATTATGACCGAAAAGAAATTCGACGGCACTTATTTTTTTCAAAACAGTAATACATTATTAGATCTTAAAGATACAAAATAAGGCGTAGTTCTTCAAGAAGACATATCAAAACAGCTTGAGAGACAGATAATGTACCTATTGTTTAATTATAAAGAAAAATAAATCCTAATCTGACTGCTGCACAAAACGTTTGATATGTTTATCTACACTCACATTGTAAGTTCTCTAAAACGTGTTCGAAAACGGTAGGCAATGCTAGCATTACCACAACCGATTTTACTATGATAAGCTTTTTATCTGTATCAGTAACGTAATTTTAACTTTACATGCTCAAATATTGATGTGTTATGAGTTTTGATAACATAATGTACACCTGCACGCTCCCGCGCGGCCGCCGATACGCGCCCGCGCGACCGCCGGCACAATCGAGTTGGCCATGGCGGTGCAATGGCGGCCATTCTATGGTTTCCGAATAATGCATTTAGGATAAATAATATGAGTGTAGATGAATCAGTGTATGCAACTGTACGTAATGAGGCCTTAAAACACTCGTGTGATCTTATTATGAAAACCACACTCATGTTTTAAGGACCCTTATTACGTAACAGTTACATAAACTACTATTTCCTACCTAAACGGTGTCCTATAAATGTTAGATGATTTTGTAGTAGTTTTTTGGTTTGGGCCATGCATCTTTGTACGTCATATATAGTCCTCGAACCTGCAATAACCCTTTGACATTCATGACATTTTCAAATATTTCTTAAGAGCGGGTAAAGGTAAATTTAAAGCATCGACGGGTAACAGGCGTCACTTCCTTTCTTTTTTTCAATTTTTTGGACCTACGGTTCGAAAGTAAGATGGGGGGGGGGTTTGAAAAAGAAACTATCCTTTGTCATTTCTCGAGACCCATACTATCTCTATACCAATTTCCATCTAAATCAGTTCAGCGGTAAAAAAATCCTCACACCACCTTCCAACCCCCTTTCACCCCCACACGGGTTTGAAAACTATCCTTTGACGTTTCTCGAGACTCAAATTATCTCCATACTCATTTCTATCTAAATCGTTTCAGCGGTTAAAAATTCTCCATACAAACTTTCAACCCCATTTTCACCCCCACCAGGGTTGATTTTCGGGATTAAAACTATACCCTATATATATTTTGGACCCGGGGTATGTCCTTAAACTACGTCCGGACTTGGGTATGTCTTTAAACTACGCCAAAAAGAGAGGTATGGGCACAGCGAATGGCTTCTCGCTAAGTGTGGTAGGGCACGTTCAGCGCATGTCATCTCGCTCAAATCTGGAGCAGAGCCCGACTGGGGAAGTACCTCCACCTTACAGAAAATCACAGCCAAATAGCATTAGACCCTACTCATAGTGTTGTGTTCCTGCTGGTGAGTAAGGTTGCCAAAGAGCTCAAAGAGGACCCAGTGTGTTGTCGATGAAGGAACTTCTTGTTCCTTTAGCGTCAACACAGTGAATCCTCCTTTTTGTAAAGGGTCGGCAACGCGCATGTGACTCCTTTGGAGTTGCAGGCGTCCATTAGTTACGGTAGCTGCTTACCATCAGGTGGGCCGTATGCTTGTTTGCCACCGTCGTGGTATAAAAAAAAATATATATATATTATCCTTTACCAGGACTCAAACTATATCTGTACAAAATTTCATCAAAATCCGTTCAGCCGTTTTCACGTGATGCGCGGTCAAATAAACAGACAAACAGATAAACAGATAAACAGATAAACAGACAAACAGATAAACAGACAAAAATTCTAAAAATTGTTGGAACGTGTTCTGTTATCGATTCTAAGTATCCCCAGCCAACTTTTTTTCGATTATCTTCCATGTACAGACTTTCGACCCTCTTCAGCTTTATTATATGTATAGATATTCATGAAAACATTTATTATTATCAAAAATCATCATCATCATCAAAAATAATACAATTTAACAATTTTTTCATAAAAAGGTAAGAAAATGTAATGATTTTATTAAAAAAACGTTTCTACATTACAAAAAATACATAAATATATAAAAGCATACAATATAATATAATATTAATACACATTTTCGTATATATGTCAAACTAGCCTTTTCCCGCGGCTTCGCCCGCGTACTATAAGTACTCAAAATATACCCATGTTGATTTTCAGACTTTGTGACCACATTTGCCCCTTTTAGGGGTTGAATTTTCAAAAAATCTGAAACACGTGTTTACTCATTTATCGTTAGGAATAAAATAATGTGAAGTTTCGAATAAAATAATCTAACAAATCTTGATTCGCCATACAAACTTTGGACCCCCATTTTACCCCCTTAGGGGGTGAATTTTGAAAAATCCTTTCTTAGTGCACCCCTAGACCTTATAAGGAACCTACGTGCCAAATTTGGAATCTGTAGAACCAGCGGTTAGGGCTGTGCGTTGATATGTCAGTCAGTCAGTCAGTCAGTCAGTTTCTTCTTTTATATATTTAGATACTGCCAGGCAGCAACAGTTCGATTGCTTCTCTTGAAAAAGCTTTATGTGACTTTTTTTTATTAGTCCTCATGCTGCTCACAAGAGGATCCGAAGTAAGCAAGAGTCTGTTACATATGTCGAGATTGCACTCTTCTCTCGAAAACTTTCTTGCGTAGTTAAGTCTATATGACCGGAAATGCTTATTTCGGGCTTCTGCCGCCTCCTCAGACAGTTGTCCAATCGGCAATAATGCGTTTTCGATTATGGCTGCACCATGCAACAAAATCTTGTGCATTGTCGGAGTCATAGGGTGCCAACCATATTCCTCAACGTAGAGCTTTGCTGTGTCTCGGGCATTGTATTTTGGAACATCAATATTGTGTCCACTTGAAATCACTTCCAAAATTACTTTGCACCTCTGAATTAATTCATGATTAATCCCTAAAATATCGGCAGCCAATTCGGTGTTTTCAAAAAATCTTCTACTTGTATTACCGTTGTTGGTATTGCCGAAGTTGGCTTTAGGCATATCTACTAACAGTCCCGTTTCTGTCCTAAATCTTTATTGTATTTCCAATTTTCTTTGTTTCTCTAATTCTTTCTCGTCCTGAGTTTTCCTTTCTCTGTGTTTCTTCACAGGCAATCTGTAGGCTAAATGTAGAAGGCTTTCGAAAACTCGTATTCTTGCGTGTAGCACTGAAATACCAAACTCTAGAGCTTCTGAATTGACAGTATTGCTGTTGGACAAATTATTTAAACCTTTGGATGATGCCCCGCATATGTAACATTTAATGGTGGATTTGATGTTTGTTGCAGCATTGCATACTTTTCCGTCAACCATAGTCATTTTTAAAATATGTTTGAATGTAAAGTTGTTGTCATTCAAACTTACTTTTGTAGAAGTAAGGTCCTTCTCAGAGTTCTTTACATAGGCAATTTCTTCAGTAGTGATATCATTAGACTCTTTCACGAACCGAAATCTAATTGGGCGGCAAAATCGTGGCGATGAAGGAACCGAGTTTTGCCACAAAACTTTTTTGTTTTCTTCGCCACAAACAATTTGCAAGGGCACAAAAGAACTTATAAAGAGGTTTGCATCTGAGTCATCATCATGAGGCAACTTTTGTTTAAAGCGCGACTGTTGGGATCCATCGCAGCCCCATTTGCAGACTATCTTTAATGATTGCCTTTTTTCTTCATTGAGTGTTATCAACACATCTTCCAGGTACATAGATGAGCGCAAAACAGTATGATCCATTAGGCTCTGTAATCCTACTTCCGCTGTGTTAGCCGTGACCCGCAACATTGTCTCAGGGTAACACGCTTGCTTTTCTTTTAATAATAGATCGTAACAGGGGTAATGCCTTGAGTTCGTTGCTCTTATGATTTCATATTGACGCCGAGTAAGGTCAGCTTCTTCAATCATCTTAAGGGCCTCAAAAGGGGTCAGTGGCGCTATTGTTTCACATTCCTTAGAACAGGATTTCCTGAATTTGGTGGCTTGCTCTGGACAGTTTGTTATTTCTCTGAGCACTTTTGATGCATTTCTTTTTCCTTCTGTTTGTAATATTTCTTGTGCCGCATGAACTATGATTTCATCATCTACCGTTGCACGAATCTCTTCCGTTTTCCTTCTTTTGGTTCGTTCACTCGAATCCTCGAATGATTTACAATTTACATGAACGTCCTTGTCCTTGCCGATCGGATTTCTCAATTGGAATTTCAAATGTTCCTTCTAACCAAGTCTGATTATTTTTCAGGAACTTTTCTTCACTTCTTTGTGCTTTCGTCCATCTATCTTTCATTTGTGCTTTAAACTGTGAAAACTTAAGCTTGAGGCTTTTACTCTCTTCACTGTGCCCATAATACTCCACAAGGTAATTTTCTAAATTGTTAAGTTTTTCACTAAAACTTGGGTAATTCTGGTCATTTATCTTCTCATACAAATATTTGCGAGTCACTACTTTAATACCAGAGGCATTGGAAAGGCGCACGTTAGAGCAGAGGCAATTAATGTTTATATAATGCTAAAGATGTGTCCAAACTATTGTCATATCCATTTTTTCTTGGAAATGCTTGGAAATATTTCAAAATAGCTTTTGAAATTTAAAATGTAGGAAAAGCCGCATAAAAAAAGGTGTTGCGTTTGAATGCTAGTTAGATACAGTAAAGTAATACAAAATATCATTATTTCATATAAAATTATTAGATTCTTACCTGAATTATTGAAATCCATTTTTTCACTGGATTACACCAAACCGTTTTTTTTTTGGTGCAATTTATAACACTGAGTAAATTGAAGGGATCGCGAACAGTTACGTACACTGCAAGTGACAACCTTATTTTGATGACCTGGTAATTAGCGCAAACCTTATTTAATGAGTCGAAAGTGGTGGGGATGGGTGCCCTGGAATTTCAGGAAGATAAGGAAGTCAGTTGTACATCCACATGGTGTTTTTCAATATTTCGACTTATGGCCGCCTAAATCGGTCAAATCTACGTATGTGCGCCGCTCGAGTGGTCACTTAGTTAGGTTTCAAGGTGTGAGGTTAAACGCCCTGCTGACGGCTAGCACTGCGGTTGTAAAATGCAGACGTAGAAGAATAGTATAGAATATAGTTTATTCGTAGCCAGACATTTAGAATAGATTTATTCGTAGGAAAGAAGTAGAAAAAAAAACAGAAACTGCCACGAAATGGCCTCATCTCAGCATGGTGCTAGCGGTTGCTCATAAATATCTCATTTTAAGGAAATATTTCCTTGTTTAATTTTAATTTCTGGTCCCGATTGCCAAAACGCAACTAAATAGTACTTTAAATATCAAATGATGTCCCGTAAATTCCAAGAAACTCAGTGGTATGAAGGGGATTAAAATCCGCGACCTACGCATCAATACTATAAACGCTGCACAAGGCTATAAACGCTGATCCCGTACTTCCCTAACATAATACAAGTAAAAAGCGCAATTTGCAATAAACTAACGGGACCACTTAGTATTTAAATATCCGACCGCTAACTCGCTCGAAAGATATCAACTCGGAAAGACTAATCAAATTAAGAATCCCGCCTGCCGATACAGTTCCGTTGCATTGCGGAAACAGACTTATTCTGGCAGTCGTATACTGCGACCCATTCGCAGAGAGGATGGAACTTGGAGGCTCCGTACGAACTAGGATATCGAAGATCCGGTGTCCGAGCCGAACATCATTGGGGAAACAAAAGCCGCTAGACTCCGATGGCTCGGACACGTAGAATGAGTGAAGATCGTGCTGTCTGGAGAGCATACTCTGGCCAGCCAACTTGTCGAAGACCACCTGGGCGTCCTAGGTACCGCTGGAAAGGCGAGGTGCTGAAGGATCTCACCGCGCTGGGCGCCGTTGACTGGACAGAGACGGCTGTGAACAGAGAAGCCTGGCGATCTTTGGTGTCGGAGGCCAAGATCCATAACACCATATTATATCTACATGCTTGAAACTATTAAGAAGGCAAATGTTGCTTGCGAACAAAAATAGCCATTGGAACTCATTAAACTGTATATTGTATTCTCGCGGAATAGATTCTTTATCTTTTTTTCGTCATAATCACGTCGGTGGCAAACAAGTATATGATCCGCTTGATGGTAAGCAGCTACCGTAGCATAAGGACGCCTTGAAGTCCAGAAGTGTCATATGCGCGTTGTCGACCAATTGTTTTTTAGGAGGATTCTCTGTGTTGTAGACTAAAGGGACAAGAAGGTCCTCCATCGTCAACACACTGCATCTTATTTGAGATGTCTGGCAACCTTACGCACCGGCAGGAACACATCACTAGGAGTTCTGAAAATGATGATGATTTTTTTTTTTTTCGTATGGCTACATGTCACTGGATATAGATAGGTTAGATAGCTTCCCTAGGGTAGTAGTAATGGGAAAGCAGATGATAATGAAAATCCAGTGAGTGCTGCGAGGTCCAGATGGGACAGTGCAGCTGCCAAGTTTGTTACTCTTTTAGCACCACCCAGGGATCACGTGTAGGGTTGTCTAAGGTGTCTCCTACGGACGCAGAGTAACATTGATCCCCCAGATGATTGATGATGATGATGATTGTTGTTTTCTCTATAAATTTGAAACTGAAACTATATCTACTACATGGCTAAATTCAAAAAGGAAAATGTGGTACATATTCATCGTCTCGTCGTAATTTCGAAGAGAAATGTCTCTTATCAGACAAATATAAATGCAAACAGAACCAACTTCACAGAATACGCAGTAGTATAAGTACAGAAGATTCTCCTTCCTTTTAAGATGTAGCTTTAGAGACGAAGACGTTAGCAGCTCTCATGCGCTTTAAAAAGAAAGAAAGAAAGAACAATTGTTTATTGCCAGGACCTTACCTTGTACATTGTTTAAAATATTTGGAATTTAATTTATATTTATTGTGATAGAATTTAATTTTTAATATTTATTTGTTGTTATTGTATTGTGTGACATAATTTAATTTAGTTTTTATTGTATTAGTGTTAATTTAATTTAATTTTTATATGGTTTTAATTTAATTTATTATTTTGTATGTAATTCTATGGACTTGTGGTCTCAATTAAACGATTTGAATTGGAATTTGAATTTATATTCTTACTTAGCAATAAAAACAAAATAAAAAAAAACAAAACAGTTATAGTGGGCAATGGGTAATATTATGTTGGATTGGTGGTAATGGTGGTACGAGTATTATCCAGCGCTGATTTTCAGCCTGATCCCATTCTGTGTTCGGGTAGTATTACAAAAACCGGCCAAGTGCGTGTCGGACCACGATGGAGGGTTCCGTAGCTTCAATGGAATAAGATCGAATCAGACTAATGCCAAAAAGTTGTATCTGATGCCTATGAAAGAAGTTTTTTTTGGAAATAACTCAAAAATGGCTAACCTGATAAAACTTTTGTAGAAAGTATATGATAACGCGCATCTTCTCAAATTTTTTCAATTTTTTTGGATTTACTGTTCAAAAGTTACAGGGGGGGGACGCTATTTTTCCGTCTTTCGAGGCGATTATTTCTGAAACTATTCACTTAATCACAAAATGTTCAAAGAAACCTATCGTGCAACATGTATATATTTGGTATTTTTTTTAAAATTTAGTTACATGTATGGAGCGCCCCCCTGAAAATATTTTTTTCTGCAATTTCACTACATAACTAGATAGCGGCATACAAACTACACTTTATGTATAAATTTTATTAAGATACGTTTTATAGTCTCCGAGTAAAATGGCTGTAACATACGGACGGACGGACAGACGGACATACCAAAACTATAAGGATTCTGTTTTTGCCAGTCTGGTTACGGAACCTTAAAAAAAGGGATTTCAACGTGCTTCATTACATCCGTGCAGTTTTTGAAAAATGTCATACGCATGTCATAAACACTGACTGAAACGATTCTATACTCGAACGTACCCATAAGGTGATAAGCGATGTGCTAACCCTTCCCTCCTATGCGGTTAGCGCATCTGCAAAAACGATTGCTAACCCTTCCCTCCTATGCGGTTAGCGCATCTGCAAAAACGATAACAATAGAGAGAGAGACATATTGCAAGACCATGTTTTGTTTTCTAGCTGAACATTTTCGATCCAACTTTTCCCCATCAGAATAGCACCGCGCCTAGTTTGAGAACATAGTTTTAGATTGGGTTTGTCTTTTGGATCCGGGAGCCGAAACTGCCGAAACTGTGTTTGCTGTGAGAAATCTTTGCGAGAGGGTAAGGCTCTTTTTTCAAGTTTGTAACAATTTGCTTAAAGAACTAACTGATTATAGATGCGTTTTTAAATATTTCAACATAAATTCCACAAAATGAACTAAATACATGAGCATTAATTCAGCATTCCAAACAGGAGTTCGCTATACCTATAATTTGAAATTATCGAACTTCGGCTACTGGGACGTCTCGGCATTTCGATGACTTTTTGATTTTGAGGGTTTACTCCGCGATAACTTTAGTAACGTTTTTCTGGTCTTTATGAAATTTGTTGGGGTTGGGGCAGAGATACATATAATTTGAGAGTTCGTATATGAGCAGGATCGATCAAGGGGTTGTGGAGCTAGAAGGCGAAAAAATCTTCATAAGGATCTTGTTATATTGGTCATCAAAGTAAATCGCGAGTTCTTAGTTCGAGGCGGACTACAAGTTAAATATCATTTGATAACTCAGCAGTGAGTAAATTTGTAAAGATTTTTTAATATGCATGATGAATTTTTTTCATGTATGGTATCAATCGATTCGTTTTATTTTAAGGATCAAATAATGTCTGTATAGGGTTCAATAATTGCGTTAAAGCAACACAAGAGTCAGAAATGATATTCAAAATTTGGCACTCGCTTTTGTTTCTCAAAACGCTCCTAACAAAATGATATGTAAGAGTGACGTCACGGTTGCATAGTGAAGTAGGCAGAGCGCCGGGATGGGGGGTTGGTGAAGAAACTCGGACTCTTGGTTTCCACGTGTTTAATGTTGTAGGACGTACGTACAATCTCTCTGCTCCTATGTCTAAGTTTCTTACGCTATATATATAATTCCAATACGTGTTTAGGAGAGGAAATCCCTTATCAAGTGGAGGCGCAAGATCTAATCGATGTGCTGATCACTCAATATGCACAGACGTGCCCATATGAGTGTCTGCCTATCACACCTCCCCTGAAAAGGTAGGGGTTTCCTCCCCCTGAAAGAGAACACTATTTGTAAAATAACTTAACTCTATTCTTATGTACTAAGTAATCTTTACCATCTTTACTTAATTTTAAATTTGATCCTTGGATATCTTTTATTTTATACGGCCCTAAATACAAATCATTCAATTTACTGTAACATTCATTCTTAAGCAATACTAATTCTCTTACTGTAACTGTAACATTCATTCTTAAGCAATACTAATAATCTTAAAATCGACAACATTAGATTTACAGTCATATTTTAATTTCCTTATATTTTTGCACTGTATCAAATTGTCCCTGGCATCCAAATGTGCTCTTTGCAGTCTATATTTTAGTTCTAACGGATAATTATTATATACATACAGTGGTTCTACTCTGCTGACAAGATTTATTGGTACGTTACAAGGTTTCCCGAACACTAATTCGTAGGGTGAATATTTTGTACTTGTATTTACCGAAGTATTGTAAGCAAAGCACCAGTACTGTACCCATGAGCTCCAATTTGATGACAAATTCTTGGTTTGTATTCTTAGATAACTGCCTAAATGTTTATGCCAATTCTCTAATGAACCTATACTTTCATGATGATATGGTGTCGAATTTACTTTCTCAACTTTCAACAATTTACAAACCTCATTCAAAGTGGAATTTATGAATTCAGTCCCACAATCTGTTGCTATAGTTTGGGGAATCCCAAACCTCAAAACAAAATTCTCAACAAATGCCCTAGCTACAGTCTGAGCCTCCTTATTTTCTAATGGATATGTCTCTACATATTTCGACAGTTCACATTGCAAAGTTAAAATATACTTATGCCCTGCGTCATCGACATCCAGTGGTCCGACTATGTCCAAATATACTTTCTCAAAAGATGTTGTAGCTGTGGTGGTTATTACCATATGATCTCGCGTATTCCTGTTACTAAACTTTTGTTTTTGATAGTCCTTACACCGTTTCACATAGTCTTCTATATCTTTACGCATGTTCTGCCAATAGTACTTTTTTTTTATACTTTTAACCTTCCTCGTACCACCAGCGTGCCCACTAGTCGGTAACATATGGTAGTCATTGAGAATGACTCGAATCATCTCCCGATCGGTTACTCTAGTCTTCCCTTGTATTATACATAACCTTGGTAACTCTCCTTGTCCCGCGCGGAAGACTTCTGTTAATACTTTTACATATTTTTTATTAAGGTCATTTTTTATTAGCACTAACTCTACTAAATTCAAATTTTTGCACAGTGCAACCAAGTCCCGTAACGATACGTCTATGCGTGCCTTCGTTAATAGAGAATCCTGGTTTATGCAAAGTGTAGAGTTCCTATAAACAACATTATCTGAAGTAGAACTGGTATCGGTTCCCTTCGATGCCTTACTCAATTGTGATACCTGCCTAAATTCCTTACTGGAGCATATCTTTAATTCCGTATCTCCTTCCGCCCCTTTTATGATATCTACCACCCTAGGCTGACACAGCTCTAACGACGTACAACCTGAGTCCCGTATTCCGTCCGACACGTTCGCTCCTCGAGTCATTGAACGCGTCACTACCCCAACGAACGCCGAATTCAAAGATTTCAACTCATCCGATGTTATGATGATCCTCGATAACGCATCTGCTGTAACATTTTCTGAGCCCTTAATGTATTCAATCTCAAAATCATACTCCTCCAAAGTTAACCTAAACTTCGTCAACCTACTACTTGGGTCCGTCATGCTAAATAAATGTACCAAAGGTTTATGGTCTGTTAAAATTTGAAACCTTCTACCGTACCGTAAATAAGGACGAAAATGCCTAATTGACCATACAATGCTCAATAGCTCCTTATGGATAGTAGGATAATTAATTTCTGACTTGTTCAACTGCCTACTTGCGAAAGCTACCGGCTTGTTATTCCCATTCGACAATATCGCCCCTATTGCTACCCCCGACGCATCCGTTTGAAGACGAAACACATTCTCATCTGACATATCTGGATAATCCAAAACGGGGGGAGATGCCAACAAAGTCTTTAATTTCTGAAACGCCTTATCACACTCTACTGACCACTCAAATTCAGCATCTTTTTTACACAACCGGTTTAAAGGATACGCAACCTCTCCGAAATTTCTAATGAACCTTCTATAAAAATTAGCAATAGCTACAAACCGCCGCACCTCATCCGCATTTTTAGGCACCGGGAACTTTTTTACCACCTCAATTTTACTACTATCCGGCAGGACCCCGCTAGGTGTTATTACATGCCCTAAATAATTTAACTCCTTTTTGAGGAAAGCACACTTACACGGATTTAGCTTTAAATTTACTTCCCTAAACCTCTCAAAAACCTTAACTAAGTTAGCGTTATGCTCACGCAGACTTTTCCCGAAAACAATTACGTCATCTAAATACAAAAAACACGCGTCGTAAGTTAATCCTGACAACGCTACAGCCATAAGCCTGGAAAATGCACTAGGACTACTTCGCAACCCCATGGGAAGTCTTTTAAGCATATATTGTTTATCTGTTGTAAAAGCCGTGAACTTTCTGCAATCTGGCGACAAACTCATGTGATAATACCCCGAGCTTAAATCCAAGTGTGAAAAATAAACACAACCCGACAACGAATCCAAAATAAATAAATAAATAAATAAATATTATAGGACGATCTTACACAAACCGACCTAGTCCCACAGTAAGCTCAACAAGGCTTGTGTTGTGGGTACTAGACGACGATATATATAATAGATAAATATGAATAAATACTTAAATACATAGAAAACACCCATAACTCAGGAACAAATATCTGTGATAAACACACAAATAAATGCCCTGACCAGGATTCGAACCCAAAATCTCCTGCATGTTCGGTAAAGGAAACTTCTCATCGACTATTTTCTTATTTAACAATCTATAATCAATGACAATCCGCCACTTCTTTTCACCACTACTGTCTAACTTCTTCGGTAACAGCAATAGAGGGGAAGACCATTCACTTGTACACTCCTCGATAATATCCTCATCCAATAACTTCGCAACTTGTTTTTCCACCTCCTTTTTCTGTGCAAATGGAATCCTATATGGCTTAACATACACAGGAGAAGCATCATTCTTCAATTTAATTTCATAATCGAACAAATTGGAAACTGACAATTTATCCCCCGGCATGTGAAAAATATCTGCATACTTTGCACAAACTCTTTCCAATGTTCCGCTACTGTCGTCATCGAGGTAAGACCGAAGTTTTAATAACCCAAAAAGTTCTTTAACCCTGCTCACTGTCTTTGATTCCTGTGAGTCAAAAGAACACACAAAATAATCCATCAACCTACCGACCTTTGGACAATAACTACTCAACTCTACCTCACTATCCCGTGTATTCAAAAACCGAACTGGAATTCTCCCATTCTCGACCGACACCACTGAGCCGGTTACAAAAACACCAGGAGTAATTTCCTGCGAAGGAATAACACATTCCCCTTGCATATCCGTCGAAACCCACTTAACCATCTCACACCTGCTAGGAATAACTATTGAGCGTACCGTTCCTAGCCCTAACCCACACGACAATTTAATACCCGACATATGCTGCATGCTCAAAATACGTTCCTCATAATTAATATTACACTTATGCCTTATTAAAAAATCCTCACCTAAAATACCGTCGTTCTTACACTTAAGTCCTACAAACACATGAAACCTATGACAAAATCTATAACCCCTTACTAACAACTCTAACTCCACATATCCCAAGGAAACCAAATTCCCACATACACCTCTTATTCTTAACCTATTCGGAATTATATGTAAGCCAAAACCCTCAATACTACTATATTTTATTATCGACACATTAGCCCCGGTATCCACCAGTAACGATAATTCCTTATCTAAACAATTTACAATTACATGATTATTCGCCCCATAAGACAATATTTACACACATCCACCGTTAGTCTCGAAAAAACTCTGTTTCGTTATGAAGATTATCTGAGTCACTCGCTACATCTGTTGATTGAACAACATTGACATTCCGTGCGTTCGACTCAGCAAAATTGCCCGCTCCGCGCTGACTCGGGAAATTTATCCGACCCCGACCTTGCCCAGCCGTATTGCGACTATAGCTGAGGTGTGCGGAATTATGTTTATAGTTGCTATTATTGACATACGCCGGTCGGTGACCGTAACGCGCCCTATAATTATTACCCGAATAACCCCTATTTTGATTGTAAAACCGCCTGGAGAAGTGTAAACAATTTGCCGCCGGTTTTTGGATCACCTCTGATTCATCCACCGCTACCGTTATCGCTTCCCTAATCGACTCAATAGCCCGGGACGCTATAATTATCCCTATCCTGTCACTGTTTAAGCCTTTCGCAAAACGCCTAATTGCAGTTTTTTCATTTATCGGCCTAAGAATATCGTGCGCTACCGAATTCCCATCTGCCTGAGCTATAGTTAAATTAGTAAATAACTGCTCTATTTCACTTCCGAAAACTTCTATACTCCTATTTCCCTGCGTACACCTTTGTAGCTGCGACAGGATGGCAGTATATGATTTTTTAGGTAACAAGTACTTCCTAATATCGCCAACCAAATCCGGCACGGTCGAGTACTCATTTTTAATCTTTAATTTCGCTTTACTCGACAACCGCGTTTTTACAACAAAATTTATTAAAACGGGATGATCTTTTTCCTTCAATGTACTACTATAAAATTGCAATCCATCGATTAATTGGTTAATTTGACCTTCCTCCATATCTACCACAGGCAATAAATAGCGAAAGAGCCGTCTTTAAATCAAAATCCGCCATTTTTGATATTACTTCCGAGGTGACTAGCCTCTGAACTTCCAGAAATAAACACTCAAAATCTTCTGCAGTCTTCAAAGCAATATCGAGATCCACAGCTGCAACATCTTTTTTACATATCTCCTCAATTAATAGATCAAACTTAGTTTTAATATTCCGCGCTAACAATAACTTGTTGTTACCCTGCACAGTCCGACGTGCAACCTTACTTAATTTAACGATACTGTCTCTTACAACCCGTAACTCATCTAATAAACTGACAAGGCTAGCCATAAAATATACACAATAATAAAAATAACACAGTCATAACACTAATAAAAATAATAACTAAAAATACGCCCACACAGCCAATCAAACATCTTCACCCCTAATGGCTCGTCGTGCCGCTTGTTGCTCCCAGCTGCTGTACAGATGGGCCCTCAGTCGCTCGCACACCCGGGATAAAGCGTATGCAGTCATATACACCACAACGGCAATCATTAGCACCTCCGTCAACTCCCAGCTCGCCGACGACGCCAGAGATGCGGTATTATTATTAGGCGCGGTCACGATGACATTGTCCTTGGACTGCTGACCTCCCATTTCCAAACAACAGATTAACCAGCTTGCTGCAGTAGTCAATCAGATTTCAAAATTTAACTTACTGATGTCCACGGACCCTTGACACTGCTATCCTCCACCCACGATCGTCTTCCTCAGCTTGCCTCGTTAGGTCCGAACTTCATTCCGCCTTTGTCACACTGTCACGGTCGCCATAAAGTAGGCAGAGCGCCGGGATGGGGGGTTGGTGAAGAAACTCGGACTCTTGGTTTCCACGTGTTTAATGTTGTAGGACGTACGTACAATCTCTCTGCTCCTATGTCTGAGTTTCTTACGCTATATATATAATTCCAATACGTGTTTAGGAGAGGAAATCCCTTATCAAGTGGAGGCGCAAGATCTAATCGATGTGCTGATCACTCAATATGCACAGACGTGCCCATATGAGTGTCTGCCTATCACAATAGTCGCCCTGTTTAACGTATGAAAAAATTATGCAATTTATTTTACAGTAAAATGTGACAAATATATTGGTGTCATTGTTTTTTTGAATTCAGTACTTTAAAAAAACGTAAGTTTTGGAATTTCAACCGATGTTTTAATTTTCACTTTATTAGAATATATATATCATTTTTGCATTCATTCAACTTAATTTTATTTATTACAAAATTCAACATGTGTCATCATACCTATTGGCGAAAGGTAAGCATTTGACGATAAGGATGAAGTAAGCTTACCTAAAACGTGTCACTATTGATTCGAAAAAATCAAAGTTATAGTGAACTAAGAAGGCTTACAATAAAAAACTAGCGTATTTAACACCAACATTCATTGTATACTAACACATCATAACTTGAGCGGTGTTCCATTTTAAAACATATCAAAAATATCTAAACAAATTGTGAGTTCAATCCTATGTCACTAAAACGTTTTACATGTCCAGTCTGGGTGCCGTATTTTAACTTTAAAATACATAAACAATACATTAAAAACATAAATCCAACACACAACAAATAATCAACAAATATTGAAGTTATACTATTATTATTATATTTATTCAAGAACAATTTTTACATCGTGTTTGAAATTAAATTCTTAATCGATGTATTTACAATTAATATTAACCTAGTAATTAAACCTATACAATAAATAATAATATAAAATGCATGCAGTATTTACACCCCTGTCAATAAAAGCATTTAATTAAAATTAACACCAACATTATTAATCAAATTAATATAACAACATTAGACATACAAATTTAAAAAAAAATATAATAAGAAGCAAGGTCATGTCACAATTGTATTAAAAATAATCAATAATCATCATTAGGTAAAAAATAAATTAATTGCAATAAATAATAATCATTAAAAGTCACTAATGTCATAACAGCATTTTTCCAACAAATATAATTTTAACTTATCTTTAAAAGATGCAGAGCATCTTATTACTTTAAAATCTGTAGGCATCCTGTTGAACAATCTCACCGCTTGAACTCTAGCGCTATGTTCTACAACCTCCAGGCGCGGATCTACTCTCGGGTTCAAGTTCTTAGTCCTAGAGGACTCTCGCGATTCCATTTGAGATTCCGTTTCGTACCGACTGCGGTGCTTGACAACATCCGATAATAAAACCAGAATGTAAAGGCTGGGCACCGTAAGTGTTTTCAGACTCGTGAAATGTTCTCTATATTGGAGTTGCGTCGAAATAATTTTCAAGCCAATTCTAATATTTCCATTGACGATAAGGCGCTAGCGGTATTGCGAAGTTGATGCATTGGATTTGTATTGAAATTGTATCGTGTCTAAACATATTTTAAACTTAGAATAGAACCCCTGTTTAACATCAAATTAAAAGCAAACCAATAATAATTATTTTAATAGGCCTTTTTAGTTACACAGATTTATTCAAAATTATATTTGACCTTAAACGGAGCTATACCGCAAAATAGCCGACAGAACACCGCCATTGGAAATCGCCGCCGCCGAGATGGGAAAGGCAACTGACAAAGTGACATCTCCAACATAAGAAAAGCTAAATTTGTATGGCGCGAAGGAGTTTTATTTATTTTCGCGAAAATGACTTAATGATTTTGTCTCGAATAAAATCCACCGGTTTCTGAAATACACTAAAATTAAAATGCTGTAGATCAACGCCACGGGGAAGGTTTTTGCCTAAGAAAAGCTTTTTGACTGCATACTAGTTAAGAACCATTCATCTTCTGTCTCTTTCTCTCATTGTATGTGTCTCTTTCTCTTATTGCATGTAATCTGGAACAGCGCCCTCTACGAAAAGGTTTCACCGGCCTTCCCATTGGGAAACTGTAAAACGATATACTGCAGTTAACAGCTAGATGTATTATAAGAAAACCTGCATGAACTTCTGGACTCATTTCCACAGACAGAAATCGATCGCTACCACGGTTACTATAATTACAGCAATCTGGATAATAACTGCATTTCTGCAGACGTACCTGCATTGATTGTTGTATGGTCGGCAGAAACAGTCGACTAGTTGGAATCTGATTTTAACATTGGAAGTGATTAGTCGGTTTATACTTCACCTTCGACGTCAACGTTAGATTCTACGCTACTTATGTTGAAATGTTTAAAACTTTTTAAATGGCAACTATTTTTAGGGTTCCGTACCTCGAAAGGAAAAAACGGAACCCTTATAGGATCACTTTGTTGTCCGTCTGTCTGTCTGTCTGTCTGTCTTTCTGTCTGTCTGTCTGTCTGTCGGTCAAGACCATTTTTCTCAGGAACGCGTGTAGGTATCAAGCTTAAATTTATATCAAATACTCAGGTCTATTGTCCCTTGAAGTTGTGAAAAAATCAAACTTAAAAGCCAACGCAATCAAAAGATACAGTCGTTTATGCTGCAAATTTTAGAGTTTTTCGGCACTTGCAAAACCTACGGGGTACTTCCCGTGAACTCAGAAACTTGAAATTTGGCACGAAGCAACGTCATATAGCATAGACAATGGAAAAATTACAAAAAGTAGACATTTTTAGTAAAATCATACAAAAAAATATTTTTTTTTAATTTTAAACTTACTACCTTTTTCCTCGTAAACGCGTGGAGGTATTAAATTGAAATTCATGTCAAATACTTAGCGCTATAAGACCTTTCAAATGTAGCAAAACCAGACTTTAATGTCAACGCAATCAAAAGAAATTGCAATTTAAGTCGCTTATTTTGAAACTGAGTACTCGCAAGAAACTCAAAACCTAAAGGGTACTTCCCGTAAACTCAGAAACTTGAAACTTGGCACGAAAAAACTTCATATATCACAGACAAAGGAAAAATTACGAAAAGTAGACATTTTTAGTAAAATGATACAAAAAATATTTTTTGAAATTTTAAACTTACTACCTTTTTCCTCGTAAACGCGTAGAGGTATTAAATTGAAATAAGTAATAAACATACTACAACTTTTGCTTGTTATAGGTTTGTATGGAACCCTCGGTGCGCGAGTCCGACTCGCACTTGGCCGGGTTTTTTTTAATTTCAAGTGTGTCAGTGGTTTTTTATTTAAAGTGACATTTGGGAAAATATTACGCTTTTTTATGGTTTTCATGTAAATCCTTGACGAAACCATGAAAAGAAATCGCGTCGGTTACTTATTTTTATCATTTATATCTAAGTAAGAAGAAAAATGAGACGAGCAGAAAGTGATTGTGTTGTTAGACAAAATTAACGAACTTAATGGCATTAGATATCGTACACAAGTACGGTGTGATAATTCTAATATTTGATGATAATACCAGAATGTACTTTTTGGAGGTATCGAAATTATATAGCGCTACCGTAACGCTTATACCGTAACCAAAAACAGTCCCTGCCTATTTCATCATTTCATAAAAAAAAATATATCAGTTGGTATGGTGATCCTTACTATTCTCTGACAATCGATTTCTATTCGCAAATTTTTGCAAGAAAAATTCAATATTTTTTTCTTGTTTTCCTAACTGTACTGTTGAATGATCGAAAGTCAAGAGTTTTCAGGCAAGAATCGACTGTGAAGCCGAGTTTACCATAATAGCCACTATGAACTTTAATTGCTAAGACTATCGTTTTCAGATTTCTTTGAAACTTGCTGGTGGCAAATTAGCGTACAAGCTTATAGTAAGCCATCAATCATCATAGCTTATATAGGCCTTCAGGGGGGGTAAAAATGATTTGATATAAAGGAAAAATGGTAAAAATCCATTACCTCGAGCGAGATTCGAACTCGCCGCCCATCGCTTTACCAGCTAAGTTACTAGCCAACGGGCTAGTCAGATAATTATAGTCAGGTCTATAATTAGAAGTTTAACCGTGATGAACAAGTAAATCCTCCAATTAAAAACGATTTAAATTCCATCGAGCTTTATAAGTAGATAGATTAAGATATACTCGCATATATATATGTCGCAGGGAAATTATTAAAACAGAGATATCAACAAATCTCTAAGGGATATGATCAAATCACGCAGAATGTTAAAATGGAGACTCCATATCATCATTTCCCTAGAAAAAATCAGTAATTTCACCAAATCACTGACTCTGTTTAGTGGGAAGACAAAATCGGCCAAAAAACGTGACACGCTTTTTCATTTCACTAAATTTGTTTAGGAATTTGACAAAATCACTAACCATTACAGTAAGTTGATGAAACGAACTCAAAAAGTCAACTAGTTTAGCGAAATGATAAAGTCTCAACTGGAAGATGGTATATGATGATTTGATTAAATCTCTGAACTGATTTAGTGAAATGACGAAAGGAAGTACCGAATACAATATTTTACTTTACAGTTAAGCGATTTTATCAAATCTCTGACTAGATAAAGTGAAACAGATATTAAATCAGAGATTTTAACAAATCTCTATGATCAAATCATGCAGGATGTTAAAATGGAAAATCCATATCTTCATTTCCCTAGAAAAATTCAGTCATTTCACCAAATCACTAACTCTGTTCACTGGAAAGACAAAATCAGCCGGTGCAATATTTATGAACATCCAGTGCATGCAACATGTGGAAGTACCTACTGTTGGAGAGGAAGGTTAAGGCTTAGTCGTTAAATGCCAATTTTGTCAAAAAGAAAGCAATATTAGAGCTGAGAGAGAAAATGCAGCAAAATTTTTGAAGATATACTGAAGAAAGATTGAAAATATGACTATGTACACGAACACCGTAGTGACGTCCGTGAGACGGGCATATCGTCAGTTAAAGGATAATGTAAATCTATAACTATAAATGTCTTAATATTTATTATATTATATTACAATCGTGTTTACAATAATGTCAAAACATACGTCCTTATAAATTACATTCATACATATTATCAATTATCACAGATGTCAATAAATCGTCAAGATGTAAAAATAATAAATAGATAACACGTATGGTATTTTGATGTAGTTGAAATATTCCGCAACCGAGATTGCCCCGTTGCACCTTTTTTTTTTTTTTTTTTTATATAATAAGAAAATACAAAAAATAAACCTTAACTAAGATCCGCCACTGAAACCTGTTAAGGTTTATGCGTGTTGCAAAATGCATCGCATCGCTTGCAACAATTTAAATACAATATGACAGCACCACAACGTCATCCTTTTTGTAAACAAAGACTTTTTGTATTTGTATATGTCGCAGGGAAATGATTAAAACAGAGATTTAAACAAATCTCTAAGGGATATGATCAAATTACGCAGGATGTCAAAATGGAGACTCCATATCATCATTTCACTAGAAACAATCAGTCATTTCACCAAATCACTGACTCTGTTTATTGGAAAGACAAAATCGGCCAATAAGCGCGATACGCTTTTTCATTTCACTAGATTTGTTTAGAAAATTGACAAAATCCCTAACTGCGACAGTAAGTTGACGAAACGAACTCAATAAGTCAGCTAGTTTTATCATTTCGCTGAACGAGTTTAGTGAAATAATAAAATCTCAATTGGAAGGTGGAATATGATGATTTGATTAAATCTCTTAACTGATTTAGTGAAATGACGAAAGCAAGTACCGAATACAACATTTTACAGTAAAGCGAATTGATCAAATCTCTGAGTAGACAAAGTGAAACAGATATTAAAACAGATATTTTATGGGACACACAGGTACAACTCTCTAAGGGATATGATCAAAACACGGATCAAATCAAATCAGGATGTTGAAATGGAGAATCCATATCATCATTTCCCTAGAAAAATTTAGTCATTTCACCAAATCACTGACCCTGTTTAGTCTTCTCTAGCTGTATGTACTAACAATCTATGGATCTGAAAATAGATGTCATATACTTCAGAAAAAGTGACCAAACCCTCCGGTGTCCGAGGCCAGATCTGGCCTCGGACACCGGAGGGTTTGGTCACTTTTTCTGAAGTATATGACATCTATTTTCAGTTTATATATAGTAGTGTAACTACTTAAAAAAAAATTGCAAATCAAAAAAATATTGAACAAAATAATTTGATTTGCTTCAAGATTCAATCTATGGATCCTTAATTGATTCTAAATAAATTTTGATTGATTGATTGATTGAGTGGAAAGACATAATTGGAAGGTGCGTTATTTGTGAAAATCCAGTGCATGCTCACGGTCACTATAAGATGGTTTTGGATTAGCTAATTACGTAATAACTTAAGACAGAAGGTCCCTTAAGTAGGGACTGAATAAATCAACCGACTTGGCATTACATGGATCTCACATCTTTTTACGGTAGAAAAACCTTGCTAACTAAAGCAGTTGTTAAAAAAACCGGCCAAGAGCGTGTCGGGCCACGCTCAGTGTAGGGTTCCGTAGTTTTCCGTCCGTCACAGTAAGTGTCCCCACTTAAGAGTTAAAATAACACCGCCATGTAGGATATAATATGAGCGTTCCACGTACAGCGACATCTATCGGCAAATTAAGTAAACTATTGCGCGCGAGCTTAAAGTATGGAAGATGATTTTTATGGGACCATTCTTTATTGCGTGAACCGATTTTCACCGTTTTTACTTTATTTGAAAGCACGTCATTTCATTGTGATTTTGTAGAAATTACAGGTACAATAAACATCTGCTTATACGGTTAAATTACAAACTTAGTTCAGAAATTATTTTGTATTTTTTTTCAAAAACTATTCAACCTATCAAGTTCAAAATAATTTTCCTAGAAAGTTTTTATAAAGTTCTACTTTTGAGATTTTTTTCATATTTTTAAAACTTACGGTTCAAAAGTTAGAGGGGGGGGGACACATTTTTTTTTACTTCTTGAGCGATTATTTCCGAAAATATTGACATTATCAAAAAATGATTTTAGTAAACCCCTATTCATTTTTAAATACCTATCCAACAATATGTCACACGTTAGGGTTGAAGTGAAAAAAAAAATCACTCCCCACTTTACGTATAGGGGAGGTACCCTAATAAAACATTTTTTCCCACTTTTTATTTTACCACTTTGTCGGCGTGATTGATATACATATTAGTACCAAATTTCAGTTTTGTAGTGCTAACGGTCACTGAGATTATCCGCGGACGGACGGACGGACGGACGGACGGGCAGACATGGCGAAACTATAAGGGTTCCTAGTTGACTACGGAACCCTAAAAACCGACCAAGAGCGTGTCGGGCCACGCTCAGTGTAGGGTTCCGTAGTTTTCCGACCGTCACAGTAAGAGTTAAAATAATACCGCCATGTAGGATATGATATGAGCGTTCCACGTACAGCGACATCTATCGGCAAATTAAGTAAACTATTGCGCGCGAGCTTAAAGTATGGAAGATGATTTTTATGGGATTATTCTTTATTGCGTGAACCGATTTTCACCGTTCATACTTTATTTGAAAGCACGTCATTTCATTGTGATTTTGTAGAAATTACAGGTACAATAAACACCTGCTTATACGGTTAAATTACAAACTTAATTCAGAAATTATTTTGTAATTTTTTTTCAAAAACCATTCAACCTATCAAGTTCAAAATAATTTTCCTATAAAGTTTTTATAAATTTCTACTTTATAGATTTTTTTCATATTTTTCAAAAGTTAGAGGGGGAGACACATTTTTTTTTACTTCTGGAGTGATTATTTCCGAAAATATTTACATTATCAAAAAATTATTTTAGTAAACCCCTATTCAATTTTAAATACCTATCCAACAATATACCACACATTAGGGCTGAAATGAAAAAAAAATTACTCCCCACTTTACGTATAGGGGAGGTACCCGCAAAAAATGTGTCCCCCCCCCGTCTAACTTTTGAACCATAAGTTTTAAAAATAAGAAAAAATCTCAAAAGTAGAACTTTCTAAAAATGTGTCCCTTCCCCCCCCCCTCTAACTTTTGAACCATAAGTTTTAAAAATATGAAAAAATCTCAAAAGTAGAACTTTCTAAAAACTTTCTAGGAAAATTATTTTGAACTTGAAAGGTTGAATAGTTTTTGAAAAAAAATTACAAAATAATTTCTGAACTAAGTTTGTAATTTAACCGTATAAGCAGGTGTTTATTGTACCTGTAATTTATACAAAATTACAATGAAATGACGTACTTTCAAATAAAGTAAAAACGGTGAAAATCGGTTCACGCAATAAAGAATTATTCCATAAAAAACATCTTCCATACTTTAAGCTCGCGCGCAATAGTTTACTTAATTTGCCGATAGATGTCGCTTTACGTGGAACGCTCATATCCTACACGGCGGTGTTATGTTAACTCTTAAGTGGGGACACTTTCTGTGACGGACGGAAAACTACGGAACCCTACACTGAGCGTGGCCCGACACGCTCTTGGCCGGTTTTTAATGTTTTAGTTAGCAAGGTTTTAGTAAGTTTATTAAATGAATATTGTTTTATTTTGTGTGTTTTATTTAATTGTTAGTTTTCAATTTTCATGGGCTTCCGTTATTTTGATTGTATTTGTATTTAGAGAAAAATGAACCTTATCAGTAACCCTTTCAATCTGCATCATAAAATACGGCACGTTATTTTTTGTCACATTTGACTGGTTCGAGTCCCGACTGAGGCAAGCGATTTTTCATAAATCCATAAATGCAGAATTTATTGTTTTTAAAAACAAAGGAAAGTCTCCTTTGCACAAAATGTGCTATTTACAATATTTAAGGTAGTTGCCATCCATGTGGCATTCGATCTTTCCGCCCTGTATATATATGGAGTATATTATGATATGTGTATGTATGTATATTATTTATATATTTATATATATATATAACTTAATGCCAAAAGGCATTCTCTACCAGTTAACCGTTGGGCCAATCAGAGATTAATAAAAGGTAATAGGTGCGAGAAATTATTACAACCATGGGAAATTTTAAACTGAATATTACTAATTCTAAATACATAACACATAATATAATATATATATATATATATATTCTATATATATATATATTCTAAATACATAACATATAATATAATATATATATATATATATATATATATATATATATATAAAATACGGTTATGTATTTAGAATTAGTAATATTCAGTTTAAAATTTCCCATGGTTGTAATAATTTCTCGCACCTATTAACCTTTTATTAATCTCTGTTTGGCCCAACGGTTAACTGGTAGAGAATGCCTTTTGGCATTAAGTTCGCCTTTTGTACTCTTTTTTCATTGTGCAATAAACTTTAAATAAATAAATAAAACAGTCTTAACGACTTTTGTTTAACCAATTAGCCTCACAGATCGTGTCCACGTGCCGACTCTGTAACTTTGGGCCCCTAACCTCCATATATCACTTATAGTATCTTCTGACAAATTCCTCTCAGTAGTGCACAAAAAACACGAAATATATTTAGCGTGTAACAGTTAATTTTATTTTATTTTGATGATAATTATTGCACTTGAGGGCTCTAATGATAATTTCTTAACATAAAAGATTTTGTGTTTCTTAGTCATTGAGTGATTAAAGAAAAAAGTCACTAGAACATTATACCCAAATTTTTTTGGTGTCTTTTCATCAATCTCATCGAAGCACTTAAATTTTCTGTAACAATTAATCTTCTTAGGCACTAAGTGTACTTACAGAAATACGTATTTATATAAATACCTAAGTAGGTACCTGACTTCTAGGGCTCCTAAATTAATCCAGACAATTTTTAGGGTTCTGTACCTCGAAAGGAAAAAACGGAACCCTTATAGGATCACTTTGTTGTCCGTCTGTCTGTCTGTCTGTCAAGACCATTTTTCTCAGGAACGCGTGGAGATATCAAGCTGAAATTTATATCAAATACTCAGGTCTATTGTCCCTTAGAGCTGTGAAAAAATCAAACTTAAAAGCCAACGCAATCAAAAGATACAGTCGTTTATGCTGCAAATTTTAGAGTTTTTCGGCACTCGCAAAACCTACGGGGTACTTACCGTGAACTCAGAATCTTGAAATTTAGTACAAAGCACGTCTTATAGCACAGATAAAGGAAAAATTGTGAAAACCGTAAACTTTTAGTTACATAATAAAACATTTTTAATAATTTTAAAGGTCCTACCCCTATATACCTACAGGTTTGTACGGAACCCTCGGTGCACAAGTCCGACTCGCACTTGGCCTGTTTTTTACAATCTACAATCGCCATTACATAATAATGTTACAGTCCATAAACAACTACTCGTCAACAGATGACGCTAGTAATGCCGTAATGTGCACAAAGCAATGATGCGACTGCGCTTCAACACGACTCATGCCGCCTTACAACTACTGATGTGCCGTGGGAAAGTTTCCAAATTGCCAAATTTTCCAAATTGCCAAATTTTCCACATATGAAAATTTCGGAAAATTCTTACATTTTTGTAGGGGATTTGAAACTTTCCATTTCTTAAATTTCCAATTTCCTATATTTCTTATGAAATTTTCTAGAAATTTCCGCGAATATTTCCAATTATTTAGAAAGTTTCCGCAACTTGCACATCTGTACTTACAACAGATGACGCAGCGGTCGAGTTACTTAGATGTCGCTAACGATAGTTCATCGTAGAAACATGACCCTCGGCGCCTTGCCGAGTATTTTTTGGGAGTTTCGCAGTAGAGACTGGAATACGCACGCTATATGACCCAACCCGTATTAGAGCATTCTAGTGTCGTCACTCTAGCAATGTCTTACTAGATACGTAAGCGCCTACCTAAGATAGGTCTTACGCAGCTAGAAAGCACTAAAAGCCTAAGTTAGTCTATGTATAACTCCCCGACTTTTCGTCTTCGTCCCCCGCTACCCCGCTCTACAGTGATTAACCGTCGAACCAGATTAAGTAAACTACGAGTACCACAGGACCAGTGTGTCGACGACGAGGTACCTTCTTGCTCCTTTAGTCGTCAACACAGTAAATCCACCTTTTTGTAAAGGGTCGGCAATGCGCATGTGACACCTCTGGGGGGTTGCAGGCGCCCATAAGCCGCACGTGTCATCAGGTCATGATCTGATGATGGGATCCTAGAGAAATTGAGGGAACTTTGAACCCGGGGTATGTCCGGATTTGAGTATGTCCTTAAACTACGCCAAAAAGAGAGGTATGGGCACTGCGAATGACATCTCGCTAAGTGTGGTAGCACGTTCAGCGAATGTCATCTTGCTCAAATCTGGAGCAGAGCCCGACTGGGGAAGTACCTTCACCTTACAGAAAACCACAGCCAAATAGCACTAGACCCTAGTGTTGTATTCCTGCTGGTGAGTAAGGTTGCCAAAGAGCTCAAAGAGGACCTAGTGTGTTGACGATGAGGGACCTTCTTGTTCCTTTAGCCATCAACACAGTGAATCCTCCTTTTTGTAAAGGGTCGGCAACGCGCATGTGACTCCTTTGGAGTTGCAGACTTTCATAGGTTACGGTAGCTGCTTACCATCAGGCGGGCCGTATGCTTGTATGCCACCGTCGTGGTATAAAAGAAACTCTTCAAATATTATAGGCACACCTATAGTGATTTGAGTATTTTTTTACATTAGCTCGGGCATTTGCTTTTGGAAAGGTGGAGGCTAACTAAATTCGGTTCTTTTTTGTTAAAAATTATTCTATAAAAGCTTTGGACGCCTGCAATTTCAAGGGTGTTGTATTCGTATCTGCGTTTCCAACCCTATAAAAACCTAACCTAACCTATAATTTACTCCCTAATTTTAAACTAAACAGATTGAATCCTAAAACTAACCCGCACCTGAGCATATCCTGAAGACAAAAACACCTAGACCGGATCCAATTAGCACCCGGATCCAACCGGAGCGGTTAATCCGGAAATTTCCGGAAATTTCTAGAAATTCTTGGAAACACCCACAAATTTAAACGTACGTGCTGGTTAATTTCATTTGCGAGGGATATTAGTCTGCGTGGTTGTGAAAAAATGTCTGTACTGTAAAAATGTTTGGAATTTCAAAATAGTTAAGTTAGGTTAAGTTCAGTTAGAGCTAGATTTATGTTGTTTTAATTTTAATTATAAGGGTACAGAGTTATCAACAGAGTTAGCTAATAAATATGTACCAAAATTATTTCGAACAGCTCGACCAATTATGGATTTTACAGCCATTGGGCATGGTACTATATGCATGGGTATTGGGTATGGTATTGGGCATGGTTGGTATGGTGGTGGTCAAAGGTTTACTGGAAGAGATCCCTTAAGGGATAAGTCCGTTTTTATACAAATATTATGTATTCTTTCTGTTGTTTTTTTATCTTTGTTGTACTATAAAGTATTATACTACTACTACTACTAGATAATTTTAGTTACCACCATCATTCCGGTTTATAAAAACCTAAGCTCTCCTTATTAGTTCAAATGCTTGGACCAATTTGTAGTAAGCAAACTAGACTTGGTTAGGGATAGAATCTGAAAAAAGTTAAATAAAAACCTCTTTCTTTTTCATTTTTAGGGTTCCGTAGCCAGAATGGCAAAAACGGAACGTAACGTTATAATTTTGATCATGTCCGTCTGTCCGTCCGTCCGTATGTCACAGCCATTTTACTTGGAAACTATAAGACGTATCTTAATAAAATTAAGATATAAGGTGTAGTTTGTATGCCGCTATTTAGTTATGTAGTGAAATTGCAGAAAAAAATATTATCAGTGGGGGCGCTTCATACATAAATATAACTAAATTAAAAAAAAAAATTAAAATTAAATATCACCATGTTGCACATCAATCGATAGGTCTTTAAAAATAACATTAAGGTTTCTTTGAACATTTTGTGATTAAGTGAAAAGTTTCAGAAATAATAGCTTCGAAAGTCGGAAAAATAACGTCCCCCACCCTGTAACTTTTGAACCGTAACTTTAAAAAATATGAAAAAAATTAAAAAGATGCGCCTTATCATATACTTTCTACGAAAATATTTTAAACATTATCGGTTAAGCTATTTTTGAGTTATTTACAAAAAACTTCATCCACAGGCATCAGATACGACCTTTGGTTCTTATTCCATTGAAGCTACGGAACCCTCCATTATGCGTGGTCCGACACGCACTTGGCCGGGTTTTTCATTTTGTCAATATGAAAAGTTATATATGTATTTTTTTTCCAATAAAAGTATGGTACGTACAGTCGAGGACAAAGAGATGTATACACTTTTGGACCTTATTACAACGCAATAAGGTCCAAAAGTGTATACATCTCTTTGTCCTCGACTGTACAATTTACAAAAATATCAGTCTCGCCAAACATTACAGTTTATTGGCGATGGTAAAACTCACTTCCAGTTTTTGTTCCAAGTTTTCAAGTAAAAACTGCTTCTCCTATAAAATCAATTGGGTCTCTATGAAAAGTTCAGATTTAAGGAATCAGAATTTTAGGTGGTCCATACAAATGGTTTCAAGAATCCTTATAAGTACATTGAATTTTTAATTTCAATTTCGCTAATGAATAAGTTCGTGAGAGGATACTGTAAATTTAAAGTGCAGCTTTAACCGAAACATTTTAATTAATTAATTCGTCTGTAAACAAACGTGAGTGATCTATATACAATTTACACTATCTTATCTAATAAGCGAAATTGAAATAAAAAATTCGATGTTAGATAACGAACTAATTACATAAGCTCTTGAGTTTTAAGGCCTAATTACGTACAGTTGCATACACTGCTTTATCTACACACATATTATAAATCCTAAATGATGTGTTCGGAAACCAGTAGAATGTCCGCCATTGCACCGCCATGACCAACTCGATTGTGTCGGCGGTCGCGCGGGCGCGTGGCGGCGCTCGGGGAGAGCGCGGATCTTCGTTATCGTACCGTGGGTAATGAATTTTCATACGTTTTTACCACACTGTCAGAGATGTTACGTTACTGGTTGCAATAATGGTGGTAATTACATACGGTTTCCGAACGCGGAATAGAGGATTTATGATATTGTTGTAGATAAAAATATTTGTATGGCAGCCTACCCACTATCTCACATGCCCCAACTCGTGAAGATTCCGACTCTAATCTCCGTACCTACTTTACCGGGTAACTTGAAGATTTTTCACGAGTTAGGAATTTAAGCCATTAAAGGCAGGCCAGAGCTTTACGAAACTTTAAAAGGACTTAAGTCATTTGGGAAGGACAATAAATATGTCCGTTTTAAGGCACAAAGTAGGGATAATTCGGCGCGCACCGCTGAATATGGGGGTTTTAAATAAATTATTGCGTCGGATTTTGTCGTTTTGCGTACGTGACATGGACCATATAAAACTTGGACTGTAATGTCGATAAAAAATCACATTCCTCGTTAATTTTGACTGTAACTTTGTATTCGAGTTTAGGTGTCGCAGCGTGATCTATTGAGCTAAAGTTGAGTTAAGACTTTTGGAAATGAGACCGGCGTTAATGCAGCGATAGATGCTGCTGCCCGAATTATGAAAATGCGATTTTGTATATAAATTGTTAGTCCAGTATAATTTGATCTATAATTTGTAGGTAATACTTAAATTCATAGTAGTCATCGCATTGTTAGTTTATATAATTTTTAACAAAAAAGAACCACCTCTTCAAGGCTCCACCTTTCCAAAAGGAAATGCCTAAGCTACTGTTAAAAATATTTACTTAACTATAGGTGTGCCTATAATATTTGAAGAGTTTCCTCGATTTCTCCAGGATCCCAACATCAGATCCTGACCTGGTTACAATGAGACCAACTGTGAAGCATACTCTCTTTCAAATAAAAAATAATTTTCCAAATCGGTCCAGCAGCAATAATCGGTGAACATACATAAAAAAAATAGCAACAAAGGTCCCAAGGAATTGACCTTATCCTTAGAAATCTTGAAATCGGTTGAAAATAAGTAATTATAAACTATCCATTTTTAAAACAAGCTTAAGGAAAATGCTAATAAATCTTATTGTATAATGAATGCAGAAAATATAAAATCACAGTCATGAAGCTATTATAACAAGATTAGTGATGTACTCATTTAAACTCACACGATTTTCACTCATTTTGACTAAAACAGGACTCAATCGAGTGCAAAAACTAATAAAACTAAGTGTTCGCGATTAAGTCCCGTTTTAGTCAAAATAATGGAGATGTCTCGACCTATCAAATAATGACAATAGTCCCAGGTCCCGAGCCGTACAGTATCACCACAGAATGGCAAAAGCAATGGGACGCACACTACGCACAGATGCAGGTCTTAGACGATACTGCACCGGATCCAACTAAGGAACCACCTGGTTTTAATTAACAACGGAAGATCTTTGTTACCCTCAACCGGGCCAGGACAGGTGTTGGCCGCTGTAACCACAATCTGCACAAGTGGGGCTACAAGAGCTCGCCAAGCTGCGACTGCGGTGCGCCAGACCAAACAATTGCGCATATCGCGGAAGAGTGTCCTCGGCGACGGTACGCCGGAAACATTGAGGACCTCTACGAGCTCAAAGCGGACGCCAGGGATTGGCTATTAAACTTAGATATAGATTTGTAGCTTAAGATTTTTTGTGTAAAACTATATTATGAGGATATAAAAAAATAAAGCCATACGATAATAATAATAATGATAATAGTAAACATCTAATCTAGGCTGAAATTTACACCCCAAAAAAATCGTATAAATGTTAAAAACACGTTAAGGGTGTAATGGTGTTTATAAAAACCAGTTACCCTGTAAAAAGTGCAATTAAAGTGAATCTACCGTGAACCACCCCCGAATTTGTTCGCATGAACGCGTCCAGATTTTGCTTCGCTTTATAAGTTCCGTTAGAGAAACAATATATTTAAAAAAATCATACTTGGTGTAAGTACAATTTAAATAAATAACTAAATAACAATGCCATCTATAATCCCCATTTTTTTTTACTGAAAACCAAACTGTAATTGGTTCACCCGTTTGGGTATACAAAGATTAAACGTATCGTTACTTAGGGAAAAAAACCTGTTAATAAATTTTAAACTTTGTGCCAGACACGTAAGTCATTTAAGTTCAATAAAAAATTTTGGTGATGGATCATTTTCGCGCTACTACGTTCATTTCTATAATATCCCTCTTTTTAGCGTCGCAGCTCAAATACTACGTGAATCGATGTTTTAAGAAGTAAAGTACCTGAGTATTTGATTGTACCTAGGTACATTTGTATGTCTTAAAGGAATGTTGCGAAAATAATGAAAAGCACTGGTATATTATGGAATCGACTTTCAATCTGGAGGTCTCGGGTTCAAACCCGGGGTCGTACCACTGTTTTTTTCTTTACAGAACGAACGAAATATAATGTGATATTTACCAGTCGCTTTTCGGTGAAGGAAGCCGGACTGAGGTCCTATCCTAATGCCTGGTTTCTCCTTTGAATTGGGAGATCAGATAGCAGTTGCTACTAGTGCCTACGCCCATTCATGGGATTAGGTTGCCAAGCGAACTCCAGGCTCAATTCATCCGTGGGAAAAAGTCGAAACAAACTCTAGGAGGAGGATAAGATTCTTCCAACAACAACTCAACATTAATAGCAACTTTAATCAACATCAGCCATTAAGCTCAAACGCTATCTCAACAGAATTAAACACTCAATCCCATAAGATAAGAAAAGATTAGCATAAGAATTTAATCAGAAACCATAATGGCCACTCTATATTTCAAGCACTACTCTTTTGTGCTGAGGAATTTCATATCCGGGGTAACTGAGACCTTTAGACACAGACTAGCTTTTGCCCGTGACTTTGTATTTTCCGCGTGATAGACGTTACAAATTTCAAATCCCTTTCCCACCCTTTTAAGAGTCCGGTAACGGTTTTTTCATTTTCACTCAAATTTCAATTCCTTTTTCCACCCGTTTAAGAGTCCGGTAACGGTTTTTTTCGATTTCGCTCATCTTTTCGATACTATTTTACAGTAACTAACAAGATTTCTATTAGTTTGTTTCAATATTTTTAAAGATCGCTTCTTTTTAAACTGCATAAGTAAAAGACTTTTTTTATTTTACGTTACATTTATAAATAATGCACCTTAATCTAATAGCTGTTTCGCTGTGAAATAAGTAAGATTTCTAATGATTAAAATTAAGTTAAAATCGTATGTAAAATATATAAATACGTTGGAAAATGAGTCGTTGAAGGAATAAGTGAAAGTTTTTTTCTTTAATATCACATATATTTTATTTAAAAAAACAAATTTTAGGTGATAGTTTTGACAATGTTAAAGTTTTTCATAAAATTTTAAATGTAAAAGTAAACTTTACTCTGTGGTCTAATCAGATGACATAAAACATACTAATGGGCAAAATAAATAATAATAATAAAGTAAGCGACCAATTTGCACGAATCAACGTCCTCGCTAAACAAGCTCTGTAAGAATTGAGTTTTCGGGCATTCAATAATAATAATATATGTACCAAAAGTATTTTTTTGCAATGACAATACTTCAAACTATCTTATCAAATGCAATTCATGTGCGTTATTTCATTATTAACGATTTTTGTTTTCAAATAATTATCGGACTCTTAACGGTTGAATTAACAAAAATCCTTTCTTAATGGTGCTTCAAGATGTTAGAATAACAATTTTGTAATTTTCAAAATTTTTCTTCCAGACGTGGCTTTACGTTATCTACCGGTCTGTTTCTATATACGTCTAACACTTTTTTATATAATTAGTAGTTTGTATTTTAATGTCTAAGTCAAATGCCTATAACTAGCGTTCGGACAGGTGGCATTATTGAGCAGAAATTACAATGGAATCGCCTAGTTTACATTTTACTATTAATACATTTTACTATTTAACTAATAATTAAATTATTTCTTGTCTAAAACATACGTTTCTTATTCAAGTAGTGCCAATATTTTTGGATCGAGTTATTGAATAAGAAATGTATGGTTTTGACAAAAAAAAATTAAATCATTACTCGTTAGTCACTCAATCATAAAATGTAACCTGGGTGACTCCATTGCCCTCTCTCCTCAATAATGCCACCTACCTGTCCGTACGCTACTTATAGCGTACAGACATACATGACCAACTATTATATACATATATGGTTTGTTCAGGTAATCTACCATTTTGGACATACGGAACCCTGGAAAATGTCAGAACCCTCTCTTTCAGGAAAACATCGTTTTTGTTTAGCCGACTTTAACAAATACTTTCCCAAACAATACATTATTAAACAAACAAATACGAATTCGTACAAAACTCGATATGTATATGAAATATACGAAACAAAATAATTTTAAACAAATAATTTTAAACAAAAAAGAACCGACTTCAATAAGCATCCACCTTTCCAACACCAAATACTCGAGCTGCTGTAAAAAATACTCAAATCACTACAGGTGTGCCTATAATAGTTGAAGAGTTCCCTCGATTTCTCCAGGATCCCATCATCAGATCCTGACATGGTTACAATGGGACCAACTGTGAAGTATACGCTGTCAAACAAAAAAAAAATTCCAAATCGGTCCAGCCGTCTTCGAATAATCGGTGAACATACATAAAAAAAAAAAAAAAAATAGCAAAAACAAAGATCCCGACGAATTGATAACCTCCTCCTTCGAAATCTTGAAGTCGGTTGAAAAGAACCGACTTCACTAAGCATCCACCTTTCCAACACCAAATGCTCGATCTGCTGTAAAAAATACTCAAATCACCATAGGTGTGCCTATAATAGTTGAAGAGTTCCCTCGATTTCTCCAGGATCCCATCATCAGATCCTGACATGGTTACAATGGGACCAACTGTGAAGTATACGCTGTCAAACAAAAAAAGAATTTTCCAAATCGGTCCAGCCGTCCTCGAATAATCGGTGAACATACATAAAAAAAAAAAAAAAAAAAAAAATAGCAAAAACAAAGATCCCGACGAATTGATAACCTCCTCCTTCGAAATCTTTAAGTCGGTTGATAAATCCGCATCGATTCCGTATCGTAATTCATTACAGTGTTTACCTTACACGAGCACTTGAGGCGGCTTAGTAAAGTGAGGTAAGTAATTAACTAAGATTTTATAAATTTATATTTTGAGGCAACAAACAGTATCTACAATAACAACGCAGTTTTAACTATAAAAATTGTCGTGAGAATCTAACGAATTGAAAATATTTAAAACGGGTTGCGTAATTTAGGTCGATTTTTTTCGACGTTTCGATCAATTTACGATTGCGCTGCCGTTGCGGCAGGCCGCTCGTGAAAATGATCATCGTAAAGTGGTCGAAACGTGTCGGGCGAAAATTTTCCTAAATCTCTTTGAGTGCTATAAAAGTCTACACTAGTTAGTGCGTGCGGTTCGGTGGTGCAGTAGATGCATTTTGGCAGCATCTTCAATAAATAAATAAATAAAATACTTATATGTACGAGACTAACAACTCTGTAGCCCGCCACATTATCAGTTGAGCTACCAAAGCTATTTTTAGCATTATATTTTGATATACATGCTTAATTTAAAATGTATTTAAAATTAAAAATTATGCTTAAAAAAATTCAAGAAAAAAAAATCATTTTTTATTTATATTGACTTACCTCACTCACATCATCGCGTATGAAGCTGACAGATTACACGCCATCCCACCACATCGGTATCTGTTTGTCAATCTATTAGCTACGAGAACATCTTTAGTGGGTATCGACTTTCTAGCTTTAGTAAGTATTAACGAGTATTTTGTTACGTGTCAAATACCAAATAAAAAAAAATACATAAAAAATAATCTTTATTATTATTTTTGACTTAACTCACTCACATCATCGCGTAAAAAGCTGACAGATGACACGCCATCCCACCACATCGGTAGCTGTTTGTCAATCTATTAGCTACGAAAAGACCTTTAGTGGGTATTGACTCTCTATCTCTAGTAAGTATTAATGAGTATTTTGTTACGTGTCAAATCTAGACACGCGGCAGCGTGTCAAGCCAAGTTCAAGCAAAGGAACTGGCTAGCCAGCGCCAAGTGTATATTACACGAACCACTTGGTGCCACTTTTGACCCTTCTATAACTCAAAACCTCTTTAACGTAAACACATAAAACTACGTGTGTTTAATTATATCCATAAGGACATCTAAAAGCCCAAATTTCATGAAGCTAGCTCAAACGGTTATAAAGATATGAAGGTCAAAAAGTCGTAAATTTTAGCACTGACTGACTGACTGACATATTTATAGTGCCTAAATCTAACCAACTTCCAGATGACCTAGAAGGATGAAATTTGGAATCCTGCTCGGTAATTGTGTGTGAGCGTAGGAAAAAATGTAAAAATAAAAAATAAATAAAAAAAGGGGGTCCCCATACAATATATTTTTTTTAATTGTATCGTTGGAACCGTTACAAGCAGATATTTGAAACTATCCCAATATATGTATTATTATATTCTTTACAAAAAGTAATGATATCCCACCAAAAACATAAATGTAAAAAAGGAGAGCCAAGTTCAATACAAAAATTATGCTTGGCTGTGGGCTTCGCCGCAAAAAGAATGGAGATCTAAACGAGTGCCAAGTTCTATGCAAAATGCAAATATGTATTTATAGGAACAAAATAACATTATGAACAAGTATTAAACTCTATTTCTTTGCTTTATTGGATACCTATAACAATTGCTGTTATTTAAAAATGTGAGATCTTAAAGTAGGTTAGATTTGACTTGGCCAGTTTTTATCAGAATTAAAAAATATAATATATATGTTGAATAACTTTATAAAATGACTGATGTAATTAAAACTAAAAACTGGCCAAGTCAAATCTAACCTACTTTAAGATCTCACATTTTTAAATAACAGCAATTGTTATAGGTATCCAATAAAGCAAAGAAATAGAGTTTAATACTTGTTCATAATGTTATTTTGTTCCTATAAATACATATTTGGATTTTGCATGGAACTTGGCACTCATTTAGATCTCCATTCTTTTTGCGGCGAAGCCCACAGCGAAGCATAATTTTTGTATTGAACTTGGCTCTCCTTTTTTACATTTATGTTTTTGGTGGGATAGCAAATACAAAAAAACTATTACAAAAAAATAATATTATTTTATTGTAATATTGAACTTACCTCACTTCGCCGCAGCGTAAGAAGCTGACAGATGACAGGCCATCCCTCCACATCGTTGGTTGTTTGTCGATCTATTAGCTACGAAAACATCTTCAGTGGGTATCGACTTACTAGGGAGAATAAATGATTACTGGGTTTCGTTCTAATTTATTAGTGTTTTGTTTTACACGTGTCAATTAACGAATATACTTCTAAGATTTCATTAATAATATGCGATACTTTTTTTGGAAAAGGTAAGTTGTACGTTGCACGGATCCTCTAGGATGTTCGATTAACAACGAAAAACATACAAAAGCAATAGATGATAAAAATGACAGCATAATACGAGGTACAGTCAAGTGTAAAAATATGGGTGTACTCATCTTACTCAAAAATATGTCCTATAGTATCTTATTCCGTTTGTAATAAGTGCGTAGTACCATATTATTTGAGACGATTTTTTTCGATACGTATTTTTGCACTTGACTGTACTACAGCAAGCCGCAGCGCCGATTTTCGGTGGGGACCTAAAAGCTCACGTACACATTGATTAGTATTAAATGCGAGTTCATATATGTTTTACTAAACATAAGTGGAAATTAAAATTAAATTAAATTAACGTTTATTTCAGGCCATTGCCCATATCGTTGTTAGTAAGGTACAGACTTATATTAATTAATGTTAGTAGGTAAATACTAATTTACAATTTTTTAACTTAAACGAATAAAACAGGACCGGAGGATAATTAATAAATAAATAACAAATAAAATTTAAACTTAAGATAATACAATAATAGATTTCAGCTACCCCAAGGTTGTCTGGAAGAGATTGCTCTCTAGCGATAAGACCGCCTGTTGACTGCCTCTACTTTTAATCTGTGTACTGTACTGTTCTATTTTATTGAGGTGTGCAATAAATAATATTTTTATGGTATTGTAATACAATTAAATTAGGGAATAAATTATAAAATCGTTAATGTCAACAGGTAAAATATTATTAATTGCTATAAATCAAAAAAATTTAATTACTAAAACAGAAAACATTATAAATTAAATTGAGTAGTTTGAATTGAATTAAATTAAATTATGAATTTAATAAAATGTCAAATATAATTTTTTTTAATACAATAAAGTATATATCACATAACATAAAAATGTTACCGGCAACATCAACTAAACTTGAGTGCATACCGATCCACCTTCGATTTATCGGCGAGTCCCACCTCTCTGCAAACGCCCTAAGGATGCTATTAGAACTCTCGTTCAACGTACGGAGCAAAGAGGCACAGTGCTTCCTCATGATCGCATGGAAGCCGTCCACCCCCGCCTCCGTAAACATGCCCGAAGCACTGCACTGCTGAATTAAATGTATGGACACGCACTAAACACTAATCTATGTGTAAACAGGCCCTTACTTAGTAATAACAAACTGGTAAGTAACTAACGATGACATAAACACCAATTTCCAACATTTTATCTACCAATTTTCTTTTTTCTCTTTTAACGTCAACCTTATCAGGTGATGTTATCTGTCTTGAAGTGCTTTGCTGGTTTTCAAAGGGAGTAATGACCGATTGTTATCAGGTCGACAAAAATCAGACTTTAATAAAAAAGTTAAATGAAAAAAAAAAAAAATAATAATAATAAATACTCTTTATTGCACACCTCATACAGTTACAAGCACAAATTTTACAATTAGATAAATTTAGGTAGAGGTAACAACAGGCGGTCTTATCGCTAATGAGCGATTTCTTCCAGACAACCAACAACAGAAAATGTATCTTAGTAATAATTGAAAATGTTTTGTAATCATTTGAGGTTAGCTAGATAATTTCAATATACAGTGTGTTTATGTGGAACCCAAATGATTTCAACCATTTCTGAGGGAAAAAGAAACATTTAATATATTTTTTTGTCAAAAATTTTTTTTTCGTCTGTTTAACATATAAACAGGTCATTTTATTGATGGAAAAATAAGGTTGGTAATTTTTTTTCGTATGATTTAGTTTATGTAAGATGTTCCATTGTTAATTTGATAATCTGTCAAAAATAAGCTAATCTTATCTTTAGACTAAGTCCCATAGTGGCGACATCGCAATGAAAATGGCGTTATGCCCTAAGTTACTTTTTTTTTAACTGGCATTAACTCTGAAAATTTACAAATTCCAAGAAAATTTATATAACATATAATAGTCTCTAAATATGATATTAAATACGCTGTAATATTTTGCGTTCATCAAAAACACCTCGTATTTATAGCGTTATTTCAATATCATAATTCAAAAGAAGATCATTGTTAGACATCTGTTTGTCTGAAGTAACAAACGTAGCAAATCTCTACAAACATAGTGTTCAAAATGCATTACTTAAAATATTATAAATATGTTACTAATACTGTAATTTAATAAAATATTTTGTAAGTTGTTTGCTTCACTTGATAACTACTGCTATTATAGTAGCTACTTTCAAATATTTATTATACAAATGTACAATCTCTTACACAAGTCATTAAGTCGCATATATTATGCTCAAAATTCGAAATTCTAACGTTTAAAAGTTAACGGCCTCCTAGCCCAGTTGGTAGTGACCCTGCCTATGAAGCAGTCCCAGGTTCGAATCCTGGTCAGGGCATTTATTAGTGTGTTTATCACAGATATTTGTTCCCGAGTTATGGATATTTCTATGTATTTAAGTATTTATCCATATTTATCATTTATATATATCGACGTCTAGTGGGACGTGGGGCGTCTCTTACTGTGGGACGAGGACGATTTGTGTAAGATTGTCCCTATAATATTTATTTATTTATTTATTCTGCAATTAGGCCTCAAGGAACGCTTTTAAATATTGTCAATACAAAGGTACAGTCAACCAATTTGATTCCTAGGCCACTCTAGAACCTTGTCACAATAGCTAGTTTGGTAGCGAATAGGTTACGTTTATATCCACGGGCAACTGTCATTACGACACGGTTCTACAGTGGTCTAGGAATCAACTTGGTTGACCGTACCTATTACTGAGTTTTTCGAAACTTATGTACGGAATAACGTTTGATATTTACCAGTCGCTTTTCGGTGAAGGAAAACATCGAAAAGAAACCGGATTTAATCCCGACCGGCCTAGTTTTCCCTCTGGGTTGGAAGGTACGATGGCAGTCAATTTCGTTAAAACTATAGACACCAATTCATGGCATTAGTTTTTCAAACGGACCCCATGCCGGGACACACGCTAGGAGGATGATGATGATGACTAACATACTTTTCTGCCAACCTGTCCGCTTATCTTATCACCACGGTATCTATAAATACAACCTCCTAATTACTACATAAGAGGATAGCATCTCACTCGCTTTCATGTTAAACATGATTCAAATAATTAACATTTCTCGCATTAATTACGTAACTATCGTTACGCTCACGAAAATCAATTATTCGGCAATTCGATGACAGTGGATTGGGTTCATAGGTAAGTCTATGTTTACAAGCTTTTATTATTTAACTCACAGTCTGTTCGTTAGTTCGTTTACTGTTTAGGTAAAACTTGTAAGCCAAAAAACCAGTTTGGTCCGATTGAGATTATTGCGTTGTAGTTATAAGTTATTATAATTTTTATTTTAATAAGTTTTCCATTTTTATTGTTCTCTTGAAGTTTATTACTGGCGTTTTTTATTGCCTTTTTGCCTTTAGCTGCCTCGTATTTTGCACCGGATGGTCTTTTCGGAAGATCAGCGTTGGCTACTGCTAGCAACACGCTGAGGAGACCATTTCGTGAGACTTATCTTACTCTACAATTATCTGTAATTTATTTGTTCTTTCTGTAATGTCACGAATAAAGATATTTCTATTTCTAAATTTTGCATACCTGCTTAACTTGGATGACAATACAATAATTTTGGTACCATCGAGCTGGTCTGATGATGGAGATAAAAGGTGGTCATAAGAACTCGGCGATAAAGAAATGGAAGCTCATTGTGTTTGGGATTGCTAGAAAGAATCGTCTCATTGAGCAGTAGATGACTTTTTCAAGAAAAGGACGGTCTGGCAAAACTTATTCTTGCTGAGCTTAAGAAATAGAAATAGAAATGTTTATTTGCTTCAACATGGTACAATACATATGTTTAGCCAACATATGGCATCCAAATCAAAGCCAATAATTCAGAAACAATTCTTACTTTTTTACTCCACAAGAATTTGAACTCGCGTGCTTCGGCAAAAAAAAATGCAACTTGCAATGCGCTAAGTTTCTGACATTGTATTATTTGTAAATCGTTTTTTTTTTCATTTCTTATTACCCACGACCATGGGTTTGATTTGATGGTTTAACTCGATGAAAGTAGAATTTTGTCAGCAAATTTTGGTAAATATCATCTTTATTTGGCACACTGTTTGTTCTTTGCAGCGTCATGTTGCCGAATGATAATCAGCAATCATGTGAAAATACAGAAGCTGAGATATTGGTTAAACCAGGAGTCTACCATTTCAGAAGCAGAAAGTTGAATAAAAATTAATCCTCGTTTGTGTTTGTTTTATTACAGATCTACGCCCTGTTTTTTTTATTTCCGCTAATTTTAGCATAATATATAGGAAAGGTACGATTATGGAAATGAATTGTTACAGTTCGTTTTTATTAATTCGTTTTTTTTCATACACTTATTGTTTAATCGGTCACTACTGTAACTAGGATCCCATCAAAAACATAAATGTGAAAGGCTGCCAAGTTCGATACTATGGGAAAGCTTCGCCTATAAAAGAAGTGAGATCTGCATAAGTACCAAGTTCCATAAAAATACCTCAAATCGTAAATAGTTATAGGAATGCACACTTGATTTCCAGCAGTTTTTATGGTACATTTTGAATAAGTATCACGTTACATAGAAATACATAAAATTATAATAGTCAGAGAAACGCACACCGGTTTTTTTAGCAGTTTCCTGATAACATTTATTATTTTCAGTACTTTTTAATGATGTTACTTGGCAAGTTTTCACACACCACACACCTTTTCAATGCAATGAATCGACACCTTTGGACTGCAATGTGTCAAGTATATAATTTTCTATTAAAACTTGCCAAGTTACATCATTAAAAAGTACTGATAATAATAAATGTTATCAGGAAACTGCTAAAAAAACCGGTGTGCGTTTCTCTGACTATTATAATTTTAGGTATTTCTATGTAACGTGATACTTATTCAAAATGTACCTTAAAAACTGCTGGAAATCAAGTGTGCATTCCTGTAACTATTTATGATTTGAGGTATTTTTATGGAACTTGGTACTTATTCAGATCTCACTTCTTTTATAGGCGAAGCATTTCCATAGTATCGAACTTGGCAGCCTTTCACATTTATGTTTTTGATGGGATTTCATTTATTTTTGTTAGGTGTAGGTTCTTTATTATTTTTTTATCACTTTTGCTTTAGGAAATGTCTCATTCCACTTAGGTATGTACTTTATACTATAACCCTTTATACTAAGCGTCTAATTCTATTTTACTATTTATTTATAGGTGATTTTTACAAATAAACTGGCTCCCTACACCTATATAATGTACCTACTTACATATAATTACATACATCAATAACGTACTTTATTCTGTTTGTAAGTACGCTACCTACATAGATAATTAATAACTTGTGCAGTAAAACACTTCTATAATTGCATTAACACGTTTAATTTTGAAGACAAAGTAAATTATTTAAAATTAGCAACAATAGTCAGATTATTTAAAATTTAGCATTTCACGTAAAAATTACAATAACGGTATCTATATAAAGATATTTCACATTCAATAACTTCCTCAGTGGTCAGAATGTAATTAAATTAAAATAATAAAAATATTTAAAATTAGCACTTCACTTAAAAATGAAGATAACTGTACCTATATAAGGATATTTCACATTCAATAGTTACCTTAGTGGTTAGAATGTAATCAAATTACAATAATCAGAATATTTAATATTAGCACTTCACTTAAAAATGAAGATAACTGTACCTATATAAGGATATTTCACATTCAATAGTTAGCAAAACTGGTAAGTAAAAATAAAGACTCGGCTGGTAATAATTTGGCTGCAGGAAAATAATGGGTTAATGAGGCGGGTGATATGGATGGTGACAGATGATTCGCTGGCTGAACGTAGCCTAAATTAAAGAGCCAGGTCTTTATACGCCCGTCAAACGAGGCAATTGGAATTTTGGGAAATTTTGAAAAACAACAAAAAAAACTATTATGGCACAAAAATACTGGATACAAAGAAAAGGAATCGGATTTATAACGTTTTTAAAAAAATGTAAATAATATGATATTCTCGAAAGACAGGATGGCTAAAGCTGTAGTTTTAAATTGAAAAGAGTTCGTGGGCAAGTGTCCGCTTTGGTTTAGGCGGACCCAATAGCTCGCTGAACTCCTTTTCTCACTTGGAGAGCCCGCTGGATGCGGACTCTAATTCTCCGACGATGGTGAAGAAACCCGCGGAAAACGCGGCAGTTGCAGACCGTCTCGCCGGTCCGGCACCCACAAGTGCCTTCCGGAGTCCCTCCGGCCTAGGCGCTCCCACTGGTGGCCTTTATGTAGGCTACAACCAAAGAGCAGCAACGGCTTGCATGCAGTGTTGTTGGAACCTTTTTGTCCGGTAGCGTATTTGGTTTAAAAAGGATTTGTATTTACTTCAATAATGTATTAGCACTTGCTACATAGGCTGCTATTTATATATCCGGAAACCGGGATTACAATCTTCTTAAATAGCATATTTGACCTCCATGGTAAAATTTGAACTTTTTTAAGTACTGGTCGGTATATTTTTTCTTTCTTATTAACGCTCGTGTTTTGTTTTTGACGGGTTTTAAATGTCATCTCGCAGCAAGAATGGAACTCGCTCGTGAAAATATTCGTGCTATGATTTATTATGATTTTCGGCGTGGTTTAACGCAACAACAGTGCATAGATCAACTAACTTCAACTTTTGGTGATGAAGCCCCATCTAAAACTACTGTGTATCACTGGTTTAGTGAGTTCAATCGTGGACGTAGTATGCTTACGGACGAAGTTAAGGCAGGTCGCCCGAAATCGGTCGTTGTACAACAAAATATCGAGGCTGTGCGAAAACTTATAATGGACGACCGACATGTTACGTACCGCGAGATAGAGGCGACTCTGGGTATTTCTATGACCAGCATTAATAGCATATTACATAATTATTTGGCTGTAAAAAAAATTTGTTCTGTCTGTAAAGGGTCGGCAATGCGCATGTGACACCTCTGGGGGGTTGCAGGCGCCCATAAGCCGCACGTGTCATCAGGTCATGATCTGATGATGGGATCCTAGAGAAATTGAGGGAACTTTGAACCCGGGGTATGTCCGGATTTGAGTATGTCCTTAAACTACGCCAAAAAGAGAGGTATGGGCACTGCGAATGGCATCTCGCTAAGTGTGGTAGCACGTTCAGCGAATGTCACCTTGCTCAAATCTGGAGCAGAGCCCGACTGGGGAAGTACCTTCACCTTACAGAAAACCACAGCCAAATAGCACTAGACCCTAGTGTTGTATTCCTGCTGGTGAGTAAGGTTGCCAAAGAGCTCAAAGAGGACCTAGTGTGTTGACGATGAGGGACCTTCTTGTTCCTTTAGCCATCAACACAGTGAATCCTCCTTTTTGTAAAGGGTCGGCAACGCGCATGTGACTCCTTTGGAGTTGCAGACTTTCATAGGTTACGGTAGCTGCTTACCATCAGGCGGGCCGTATGCTTGTATGCCACCGTCGTGGTATAAAAAAAAACTCTTCAAATATTATAGGCACACCTATAGTGATTTGAGTATTTTTTTACATTAGCTCGGGCATTTGCTTTTGGAAAGGTGGAGGCTAACTAAATTCGGTTCTTTTTTGTTAAAAATTATTCTATAAAAGCTTTGGACGCCTGCAATTTCAAGGGTGTTTTACTCGTATCTTCGTTTCCAACCCTATAAAAACCTAACCTAACCTATAATTTACTCCCTAATTTTAAACTAAACAGATTGAATCCTAAAACTAACCCGCACCTGAGCATATCCTGAAGACAAAAACACCTAGACCGGATCCAATTAGCACCCGGATCCAACCGGAGCGGTTAATCCGGAAAATTCCGGAAATTTCTAGAAATTCTTGGAAACACCCACAAATTTAAACGTACGTGCTGGTTAATTTCATTTGCGAGGGATATTAGTCTGCGTGGTTGTGAAAAAATGTCTGTACTGTAAAAATGTTTGGAATTTCAAAATAGTTAAGTTAGGTTAAGTTCAGTTAGAGCTAGATTTATGTTGTTTTAATTTTAATTATAAGGGTACAGAGTTATCAACAGAGTTAGCTAATAAATATGTACCAAAATTATTTCGAACAGCTCGACCAATTATGGATTTTACAGCCATTGGGCATGGTACTATATGCATGGGTATTGGGTATGGTATTGGGCATGGTTGGTATGGTGGTGGTCAAAGGTTGACTGGAAGAGATCCCTTAAGGGATAAGTCCATTTTTATACAAATATTATGTATTCTTTCTGTTGTTTTTTTATCTTTGTTGTACTATAAAGTATTATACTACTACTACTACTAGATAATTTTAGTTACCACCATCATTCCGGTTTATAAAAACCTAAGCTCTCCTTATTAGTTCAAATGCTTGGACCAATTTGTAGTAAGCAAACTAGACTTGGTTAGGGATAGAATCTGAAAAAAGTTAAATAAAAACCTCTTTCTTTTTCATTTTTAGGGTTCCGTAGCCAGAATGGCAAAAACGGAACGTAACGTTATAATTTTGATCATGTCCGTCTGTCCGTCCGTCCGTATGTCACAGCCATTTTACTCGGAAACTATAAGACGTATCTTAATAAAATTAAGATATAAGGTGTAGTTTATATGCCGCTATTTAGTTATGTAGTGAAATTGCAGAAAAAAATATTATCAGTGGGGGCGCTTCATACATATAAGTAAATAAAAAAAAAAATTCAAATTAAATATCATCATGTTGCACATCAATCGATAGGTCTTTAAAAATAACATTAAGGTTTCTTTGAACATTTTGTGATTAACTGAAAAGTTTCAGAAATAATAGCTTCGAAAATCGGAAAAATAACGTCCCCCACCCTGTAACTTTTGAACCGTAACTTTAAAAAATATGAAAAAAATTAAGAAGATGCGCCTTATCATATACTTTCTACGAAAATATTTTAAACATTATCGGTTAAGCTATTTTTGAGTTATTTACAAAAAACTTCATCCACAGGCATCAGATACGACCTTTGGTTCTTATTCCATTGAAGCTACGGAACCCTCCATTATGCGTGGTCCGACACGCACTTGGCCGGGTTTTTCATTTTGTCAATATGAAAAGTTATATATGTATTTTTTTTCCAATAAAAGTATGGTACGTACAGTCGAGGACAAAGAGATGTATACACTTTTGGACCTTATTACAACGCAATAAGGTCCAAAAGTGTATACATCTCTTTGTCCTCGACTGTACAATTTACAAAAATATCAGTCTCGCCAAACATTACAGTTTATTGGCGATGGTAAAACTCACTTCCAGTTTTTGTTCCAAGTTTTCAAGTAAAAACTGCTTCTCCTATAAAATCAATTGGGTCTCTATGAAAAGTTCAGATTTAAGGAATCAGAATTTTAGGTGGTCCATACAAATGGTTTCAAGAATCCTTATAAGTACATTGAATTTTTAATTTCAATTTCGCTAATGAATAAGTTCGTGAGAGGATACTGTAAATTTAAAGTGCAGCTTTAACCGGACAATTTTAATTAATTAATTCGTCTGTAAACAAACGTGGGTGATCTATATACAATTTACACTATCTTCTCTAATAATCGAAATTGAAATAAAAAATTCGATGTAAGATAACGAACTAATTACATAAGCTCTTGAGTTTTAAGGCCTAATTACGTACAGTTGCATACACTGCTTTATCTACACACGTATTATAAATCCTAAATGATGTGTTCGGAAACCAGTAGAATGTCCGCCATTGCACCGCCATGACCAACTCGATTGTGTCGGCGGTCGCGCGGGCGCGTGGCGGCGCTCGGGGAGAGCCCGGATCTTCGTTATCGTACCGTGGGTAATGAATTTTCATACGTTTTTACCACACTGTCAGAGATGTTACGTTACTGGTTGCAATAATGGTGGTAATTACATACGGTTTCCGAACGCGGAATAGAGGATTTATGATATTGTTGTAGATAAAAATATTTGTATGGCAGCCTACCCACTATCTCACATGCCCCAACTCGTGAAGATTCCGACTCTAATCTCCGTACCTACTTTACCGCGTAACTTGAAGATTTTTCACGAGTTAGGAATTTAAGCCATTAAAGGCAGGCCAGAGCTTCACGAAACTTTAAAAGGACTTAAGTCATTTGGGAAGGACAATAAATATGTCCGTTTTAAGGCACAAAGTAGGGATAATTCGGCGCGCACCGCTGAATATGGGGGTTTTAAATAAATTATTGCGTCGGATTTTGTCGTTTTGCGTACGTGACATGGACCATATAAAACTTGGACTGTAATGTCGATAAAAAATCACATTCCTCGTTAATTTTGACTGTAACTTTGTATTCGAGTTTAGGTGTCGCAGCGTGATCTATTGAGCTAAAGTTGAGTTAAGACTTTTGGAAATGAGACCGGCGTTAATGCAGCGATAGATGCTGCTGCCCGAATTATGAAAATGCGATTTTGTATATAAATTGTTAGTCCAGTATAATTTGATCTATAATTTGTAGGTAATACTTAAATTCATAGTAGTCATCGCATTGTTAGTTTATATAATTTTTTACAAAAAAGAACCAACCTCACTTAGGCTCCACCTTTCCAAAAGGAAATGCCTAAGCTACTGTTAAAAATATTTACTTAACTATAGGTGTGCCTATAATATTTGAAGAGTTTCCTCGATTTCTCCAGGATCCCAACATCAGATCCTGACCTGGTTTTAATGAGACCAACTGTGAAGCATACTCTCTTTCAAATAAAAAATAATTTTCCAAATCGGTCCAGCAGCAATAATCGGTGAACATACATAAAAAAAATAGCAACAAAGGTCCCAAGGAATTGACCTTATCCTTAGAAATCTTGAAATCGGTTGAAAATAAGTAATTATAAACTATCCATTTTTAAAACAAGCTTAAGGAAAATGCTAATAAATCTTATTGTATAATGAATGCAGAAAATATAAAATCACAGTCATGAAGCTATTATAACAAGATTAGTGATGTACTCATTTAAACTCACACGATTTTCACTCATTTTGACTAAAACAGGACTCAATCGAGTGCAAAAACTAATAAAACTAAGTGTTCGCGATTAAGTCCCGTTTTAGTCAAAATAATGGAGATGTCTCGACCTATCAAATAATGACAATAGTCCCAGGTCCCGAGCCGTACAGTATCACCACAGAATGGCAAAAGCAATGGGACGCACACTACGCACAGATGCAGGTCTTAGACGATACTGCACCGGATCCAACTAAGGAACCACCTGGTTTTAATTAACAACGGAAGATCTTTGTTACCCTCAACCGGGCCAGGACAGGTGTTGGCCGCTGTAACCACAATCTGCACAAGTGGGGCTACAAGAGCTCGCCAAGCTGCGACTGCGGTGCGCCAGACCAAACAATTGCGCATATCGCGGAAGAGTGTCCTCGGCGACGGTACGCCGGAAACATTGAGGACCTCTACGAGCTCAAAGCGGACGCCAGGGATTGGCTATTAAACTTAGATATAGATTTGTAGCTTAAGATTTTTTGTGTAAAACTATATTATGAGGATATAAAAAAATAAAGCCATACGATAATAATAATAATGATAATAGTAAACATCTAATCTAGGCTGAAATTTACACCCCAAAAAAATCGTATAAATGTTAAAAACACGTTAAGGGTGTAATGGTGTTTATAAAAACCAGTTACCTTGTAAAAAGTGCAATTAAAGTGAATCTACCGTGAACCACCCCCGAATTTGTTCGCATGAACGCGTCCAGATTTTGCTTCGCTTTATAAGTTCCGTTAGAGAAACAATATATTTAAAAAAATCATACTTGGTGTAAGTACAATTTAAATAAATAACTAAATAACAATGCCATCTATAATCCCCATTTTTTTTTACTGAAAACCAAACTGTAATTGGTTCACCCGTTTGGGTATACAAAGATTAAACGTATCGTTACTTAGGGAAAAAAACCTGTTAATAAATTTTAAACTTTGTGCCAGACACGTAAGTCATTTAAGTTCAATAAAAAATTTTGGTGATGGATCATTTTCGCGCTACTACGTTCATTTCTATAATATCCCTCTTTTTAGCGTCGCAGCTCAAATACTACGTGAATCGATGTTTTAAGAAGTAAAGTACCTGAGTATTTGATTGTACCTAGGTACATTTGTATGTCTTAAAGGAATGTTGCGAAAATAATGAAAAGCACTGGTATATTATGGAATCGACTTTCAATCTGGAGGTCTCGGGTTCAAACCCGGGGTCGTACCACTGTTTTTTTCTTTACAGAACGAACGAAATATAATGTGATATTTACCAGTCGCTTTTCGGTGAAGGAAGCCGGACTGAGGTCCTATCCTAATGCCTGGTTTCTCCTTTGAATTGGGAGATCAGATAGCAGTTGCTACTAGTGCCTACGCCTATTCATGGGATTAGGTTGCCAAGCGAACTCCAGGCTCAATTCATCCGTGGGAAAAAGTCGAAACAAACTCTAGGAGGAGGATAAGATTCTTCCAACAACAACTCAACATTAATAGCAACTTTAATCAACATCAGCCATTAAGCTCAAACGCTATCTCAACAGAATTAAACACTCAATCCCATAAGATAAGAAAAGATTAGCATAAGAATTTAATCAGAAACCATAATGGCCACTCTATATTTCAAGCACTACTCTTTTGTGCTGAGGAATTTCATATCCGGGGTAACTGAGACCTTTAGACACAGACTAGCTTTTGCCCGTGACTTTGTATTTTCCGCGTGATAGACGTTACAAATTTCAAATCCCTTTCCCACCCTTTTAAGAGTCCGGTAACGGTTTTTTCATTTTCACTCAAATTTCAATTCCTTTTTCCACCCGTTTAAGAGTCCGGTAACGGTTTTTTTCGATTTCGCTCATCTTTTCGATACTATTTTACAGTAACTAACAAGATTTCTATTAGTTTGTTTCAATATTTTTAAAGATCGCTTCTTTTTAAACTGCATAAGTAAAAGACTTTTTTTATTTTACGTTACATTTATAAATAATGCACCTTAATCTAATAGCTGTTTCGCTGTGAAATAAGTAAGATTTCTAATGATTAAAATTAAGTTAAAATCGTATGTAAAATATATAAATACGTTGGAAAATGAGTCGTTGAAGGAATAAGTGAAAGTTTTTTTCTTTAATATCACATATATTTTATTTAAAAAAACAAATTTTAGGTGATAGTTTTGACAATGTTAAAGTTTTTCATAAAATTTTAAATGTAAAAGTAAACTTTACTCTGTGGTCTAATCAGATGACATAAAACATACTAATGGGCAAAATAAATAATAATAATAAAGTAAGCGACCAATTTGCACGAATCAACGTCCTCGCTAAACAAGCTCTGTAAGAATTGAGTTTTCGGGCATTCAATAATAATAATATATGTACCAAAAGTATTTTTTTGCAATGACAATACTTCAAACTATCTTATCAAATGCAATTCATGTGCGTTATTTCATTATTAACGATTTTTGTTTTCAAATAATTATCGGACTCTTAACGGTTGAATTAACAAAAATCCTTTCTTAATGGTGCTTCAAGATGTTAGAATAACAATTTTGTAATTTTCAAAATTTTTCTTCCAGACGTGGCTTTACGTTATCTACCGGTCTGTTTCTATATACGTCTAACACTTTTTTATATAATTAGTAGTTTGTATTTTAATGTCTAAGTCAAATGCCTATAACTAGCGTTCGGACAGGTGGCATTATTGAGCAGAAATTACAATGGAATCGCCTAGTTTACATTTTACTATTAATACATTTTACTATTTAACTAATAATTAAATTATTTCTTGTCTAAAACATACGTTTCTTATTCAAGTAGTGCCAATATTTTTGGATCGAGTTATTGAATAAGAAATGTATGGTTTTGACAAAAAAAAATTAAATCATTACTCGTTAGTCACTCAATCATAAAATGTAACCTGGGTGACTCCATTGCCCTCTCTCCTCAATAATGCCACCTACCTGTCCGTACGCTACTTATAGCGTACAGACATACATGACCAACTATTATATACATATATGGTTTGTTCAGGTAATCTACCATTTTGGACATACGGAACCCTGGAAAATGTCAGAACCCTCTCTTTCAGGAAAACATCGTTTTTGTTTAGCCGACTTTAACAAATACTTTCCCAAACAATACATTATTAAACAAACAAATACGAATTCGTACAAAACTCGATATGTATATGAAATATACGAAACAAAATAATTTTAAACAAATAATTTTAAACAAAAAAGAACCGACTTCACTAAGCAATCCACCTTTCCAACACCAAATACTCGAGCTGCTGTAAAAAATACTCAAATCACTACAGGTGTGCCTATAATAGTTGAAGAGTTCCCTCGATTTCTCCAGGATCCCATCATCAGATCCTGACATGGTTACAATGGGACCAACTGTGAAGTATACGCTGTCAAACAAAAAAAGAATTTTCCAAATCGGTCCAGCCGTCTTCGAATAATCGGTGAACATACATAAAAAAAAAAAAAAAAAAATAGCAAAAACAAAGATCCCGACGAATTGATAACCTCCTCCTTCGAAATCTTGAAGTCGGTTGAAAAGAACCGACTTCACTAAGCATCCACCTTTCCAACACCAAATACTCGAGCTGCTGTAAAAAATACTCAAATCACTACAGGTGTGCCTATAATAGTTGAAGAGTTCCCTCGATTTCTCCAGGATCCCATCATCAGATCCTGACATGGTTACAATGGGACCAACTGTGAAGTATACGCTGTCAAACAAAGAAAGAATTTTCCAAATCGGTCCAGCCGTCTTCGAAAAATCGGTGAACATACATAAAAAAAAAAAAAAAAATAGCAAAAACAAAGATCCCGACGAATTGATAACCTCCTCCTTCGAAATCTTGAAGTCGGTTGAAAAGAACCGACTTCACTAAGCATCCACCTTTCCAACACCAAATGCTCGATCTGCTGTAAAAAATACTCAAATCACCATAGGTGTGCCTATAATAGTTGAAGAGTTCCCTCGATTTCTCCAGGATCCCATCATCAGATCCTGACATGGTTACAATGGGACCAACTGTGAAGTATACGCTGTCAAACAAAAAAAGAATTTTCGAAATCGGTCCAGCCGTCTTCGAATAATCGGTGAACATACATAAAAAAAAAAAAAAAAAAATAGCAAAAACAAAGATCCCGACGAATTGATAACCTCCTCCTTCGAAATCTTGAAGTCGGTTGATAAATCCGCATCGATTCCGTATCGTAATTCATTACAGCGTTTACCTTACACGAGCACTTGAGGCGGCTTAGTAAAGTGAGGTAAGTAATTAACTAAGATTTTATAAATTTATATTTTGAGGCAACAAACAGTATCTACAATAACAACGCAGTTTTAACTATAAAAATTGTCGTGAGAATCTAACGAATTGAAAATATTTAAAACGGGTTGCGTAATTTAGGTCGATTTTTTTCGACGTTTCGATCAATTTACGATTGCGCTGCCGTCGCGGCAGGCCGCTCGTGAAAATGATCATCGTAAAGTGGTCGAAACGTGTCGGGCGAAATTTTTCCTAAAGCTCTTTGAGTGCTATAAAAGTCTACACTAGTTAGTGCGTGCGGTCCGGTGGTGCAGTAGATGCATTTTGGCAGCATCTTCAATAAATAAATAAATAAAATACTTATATGTACGAGACTAACAACTCTGTAGCCCGCCACATTATCAGTTGAGCTACCAAAGCTATTTTTAGCATTATATTTTGATATACATGCTTAATTTAAAATGTATTTAAAATTAAAAATTATGCTTAAAAAGAATTCAAGAAAAAATAAATCATTTTTTATTTATATTGACTTACCTCACTCACATCATCGCGTATGAAGCTGACAGATTACACGCCATCCCACCACATCGGCATCTGTTTGTCAATCTATTAGCTACGAGAACATCTTTAGTGGGTATCGACTTTCTAGCTTTAGTAAGTATTAACGAGTATTTTGTTACGTGTCAAATACCAAATAAAAAACCGGCCAAGAGCGTGTCGGGCCACGCTCAGTGTAGGGTTCCGTAGTTTTCCGTCCGTCACAGTAAGTGTCCCCACTTAAGAGTTAATAACACCGCCATGTAGGATATGATTTGAGAGTTCCACGTACAGCGACATCTATCGGCAAATTAAGTAAACTATTGCGCGCGAGCTTAAAGTATGGAAGATGATTTTTATGGGATAATTCTTTATTGCGTGAACCGATTTTCACCGTTTTTACTTTATTTGAAAGCACGTCATTTCATTGTAATTTTGTAGAAATTACAGGTACAATAAACACCTGCTTATATGGTTAAATTACAAACTTAGTTCAGAAATTATTTTGTAATTTTTTTTTCAAAAACTATTCATCCTATCAAGTTCAAAATAATTTTCCTAGAAAGATATTATAAAGTTCTACTTTTGAAATTTTTTTCATATTTTTAAAACTTATGGTTCAAAAGTTAGAGGGGGGGGGACGCATATTTTTTTACTTCTGGAGCGATTATTTCCAAAAGTATTTACATTATCGAAAAATGATTTTAGTAAACCCCTATTAATTTTTAAATACCTATCCAACAATATATCACACGTAAGGGTTGAAATGAAAAAAAAAATCACTCCCCACTTTACATATAGGGGAGGTACCCTAATAAAAATTTTTTTTCCACTTTTTATTTTACCACTTTGTCGGCGTGATTGATATACATATTAGTACCAAATTTCAGCTTTCTAGTGCTAACGGTCACTGAGATTATCCGCGGACGGACGGACGGACGGACGGACGGGCAGACATGGCGAAACTATAAGGGTTCCTAGTTGACTACGGAACCCTAAAAAAATACATAAAAAATAATCTTTATTATTATTTTTGACTTAACTCACTCACATCATCGCGTAAAAAGCTGACAGATGACACGCCATCCCACCACATCGGTAGCTGTTTGTCAATCTATTAGCTACGAAAACACCTTTAGTGGGTATTGACTCTCTATCTCTAGTAAGTATTAATGAGTATTTTGTTACGTGTCAAATCTAGACACGCGGCAGCGTGTCAAGCCAAGTTCAAGCAAAGGAACTGGCTAGCCAGCGCCAAGTGTATATTACACGAACCACTTGGTGCCACTTTTGACCCTCCTATAACTCAAAACCTCTTTAACGTAAACACATAAAACTACGTGTGTTTAATTATATCCATAAGGACATCTAGAAGCCCAAATTTCATGAAGCTAGCTCAAACGGTTATAAAGATATGAAGGTCAAAAAGTCGTAAATTTTAGCACTGACTGACTGACTGACATATTTATAGTGCCTAAATCTAACCAACTTCCAGATGACCTAGAAGGATGAAATTTGGAATCCAGCTCGGTAATTGTGTGTGAGCGTAGGAAAAAATGTAAAAATAAAAAAAAAAAAAAAAAGGGGGTCCCCATACAATATATTTTTTTTAATTGTATCGTTGGAACCGTTACAAGCAGATATTTGAAACTATCCCAATATATGTATTATTATATTCTTTACAAAAAGTAATGATATCCCACCAAAAACATAAATGTAAAAAAGGAGAGCCAAGTTCAATACAAAAATTATGCTTGGCTGTGGGCTTCGCCGCAAAAAGAATGGAGATCTAAACGAGTGCCAAGTTCTATGCAAAATGCAAATATGTATTTATAGGAACAAAATAACATTATGAACAAGTATTAAACTCTATTTCTTTGCTTTATTGGATACCTATAACAATTGCTGTTATTTAAAAATGTGAGATCTTAAAGTAGGTTAGATTTGACTTGGCCAGTTTTTATCAGAATTAAAAAATATAATATATATGTTGAATAACTTTATAAAATGACTGATGTAATTAAAACTAAAAACTGGCCAAGTCAAATCTAACCTACTTTAAGATCTCACATTTTTAAATAACAGCAATTGTTATAGGTATCCAATAAAGCAAAGAAATAGAGTTTAATACTTGTTCATAATGTTATTTTGTTCCTATAAATACATATTTGGATTTTGCATGGAACTTGGCACTCATTTAGATCTCCATTCTTTTTGCGGCGAAGCCCACAGCGAAGCATAATTTTTGTATTGAACTTGGCTCTCCTTTTTTACATTTATGTTTTTGGTGGGATAGCAAATACAAAAAAACTATTACAAAAAAATAATATTATTTTATTGTAATATTGAACTTACCTCACTTCGCCGCCGCGTAAGAAGCTGACAGATGACAGGCCATCCCTCCACATCGTTGGTTGTTTGTCGATCTATTAGCTACGAAAACATCTTCAGTGGGTATCGACTTACTAGGGAGAATAAATGATTACTGGGTTTCGTTCTAATTTATTAGTGTTTTGTTTTACACGTGTCAATTAACGAATATACTTCTAAGATTTAATTAATAATATGCGATACTTTTTTTGGAAAAGGTAAGTTGTACGTTGCACGGATCCTCTAGGATGTTCGATTAACAACGAAAAACATACAAAAGTAATAGATAATAAAAATGACAGCATAATACGAGGTACAGTCAAGTGTAATAATATGGGTGTACTCATCTTACTCAAAAATATGTCCCATAGTATCTTATTCCGTTTGTAATAAGTGCGTAGTACCATATTTATGAGACGATTTTTTTCGATACGTATTTTTGCACTTGACTGTACTACAGCAAGCCGCAGCGCCGATTTTCGGAGGGGACCTAAAAGCTCACGTACACATTGATTAGTATTAAATGCGAGTTCATATATGTTTTACTAAACATAAGTGGAAATTAAAATTAAATTAAATTAAATTAACGTTTATTTCAGGCCATTGCCCATATCGTTGTTAGTAAGGTACAGACTTATATTAATTAATGTTAGTAGGTAAATACTAATTTACAATTTTTTAACTTAAACGAATAAAACAGGACCGGAGGATAATTAATAAATAAATAACAAATAACATTTAAACTTAAGATAATACAATAATAGATTTCAGCTACCCCAAGGTTGTCTGGAAGAGATTGCTCTCTAGCGATAAGACCGCCTGTTGACTGCCTCTACTTTTAATCTGTGTACTGTACTGTTCTATTTTATTGAGGTGGGCAATAAATAATATTTTTATGGTATTGTAATACAATTAAATTAGGGAATAAATTATAAAATCGTTAATGTCAACAGGTAAAATATTATTAATTGCTATAAATAAAAAAAAATTAATTACTAAAACAGAAAACATTATAAATTAAATTGAGTAGTTTGAATTGAATTAAATTAAATTATGAATTGAATAAAATGTCAAATATTTTTTTTTAATACAATAAAGTATATATCACATAACATAAAAATGCTACCGGCAACATCAACTAAACTTGAGTGCATACCGATCCACCTTCGTTTTATCGGCGAGTCCCACCTAATCCCAGCAAACGCCCTAAGGATGCTATTAGAACTCTCGTTCAACGTACGGAGCAAAGAGGCACAGTGCTTCCTCATGATCGCATGGAAGCCGTCCACCCCCGCCTCCGTAAACATGCCCGAAGCACTGCACTGCTGAATTAAATGTATGGACACGCACTAAACACTAATCTATGTGTAAACAGGCCCTTACTTAATAATAACAAACTGGTAAGTAACTAACGATGACATAAACACCAATTTCCAACATTTTATCTACCAATTTTCTTTTTTCTCTTTTAACGTCAACCTTATCAAGTGATGTTATCTGTCTTGAAGTGCTTTGCTGGTTTTCAAAGGGAGTAATGACCGATTGTTATCAGGTCGACAAAAATCAGACTTTAATAAAAAAGTTAAATGAAAAAATGTATCTTAGTAATACTTTAAAATGTTTTGTAATCATTTGAGGTTAGCTAGATAATTTCAATATACAGTGTGTTTATGTGGAACCCAAATGATTTCAACCATTTCTGAGGGAAAAAGAAACATTTAATATATTTTTTTGTCAAAAATTTTTTTTTCGTTTGTTTAACATATAAACAGGTCATTTTATTGATGGAAAAATAAGGTTGGTAATTTTTTTTCGTGTGATTTAGTTTATGTAAGATGTTCCATTGTTAATTTGATAATCTGTCAAAAATAAGCTAATCTTATCTTTAGACTAAGTCCCATAGTGGCGACATCGCAATGAAAATGGCGTTATGCCCTAAGTTACTTTTTTTTTAACTGGCATTAACTCTGAAAATTTACAAATTCCAAGAAAATTTATATAACATATAATAGTCTCTAAATATGATATTAAATACGCTGTAATATTTTGCGTTCATCAAAAACACCTCGTATTTATAGCGTTATTTCAATATCATAATTCAAAAGAAGATCATTGTTAGACATCTGTTTGTCTGAAGTAACCAACGTAGCAAATCTCTACAAACATAGTGTTCAAAATGCATTACTTAAAATATTATAAATATGTTACTAATACTGTAATTTAATAAAATATTTTGTAAGTTGTTTGCTTCACTTGATAACTACTGCTATTATAGTAGCTACTTTCAAATATTTATTATACAAATGTACAATCTCTTACACAAGTCATTAAGTCGCATATATTATGCTCAAAATTCGAAATTCTAACGTTTAAAAGTTAACGGCCTCCTAGCCCAGTTGGTAGTGACCCTGCCTATGAAGCAGTCCCAGGTTCGAATCCTGGTCAGGGCATTTATTAGTGTGTTTATCACAGATATTTGTTCCCGAGTTATGGATATTTCTATGTATTTAAGTATTTATCCATATTTATCATTTATATACATCGACGACTAGTGGGACGTGGGGCGTCTCTTACTGTGGGACGAGGACGATTTGTGTAAGATTGTCCCTATAATATTTATTTATTCTGCAATTAGGCCTCAAGGAACGCTTTTAAATATTGTCAATACAAAGGTACAGTCAACCAATTTGATTCCTAGTCCACTCTAGAACCTTGTCACAATAGCTAGTTTGGTAGCGAATAGGTTACGTTTATATCCACGGGCAACTGTCATTACGACACGGTTCTACAGTGGTCTAGGAATCAACTTGGTTGACCGTACCTATTACTGAGTTTTTCGAAACTTATGTACGGAATAACGTTTGATATTTACCAGTCGCTTTTCGGTGAAGGAAAACATAGAAAAGAAACCGGATTTAATCCCGACCGGCCTAGTTTTCCCTCTGGGTTGGAAGGTACGATGGCAGTCAATTTCGTTAAAACTATAGACACCATGACACCACCATTCATGGCATTAGTTTTTCAAACGGACCCCATGCCGGGACACACGCTAGGAGGATGATGATGATGACTAACATACTTTTCTGCCAACCTGTCCGCTTATCTTATCACCACGGTATCTATAAATACAACCTCCTAATTACTACATAAGAGGATAGCATCTCACTCGCTTTCATGTTAAACATGATTCAAATAATTAACATTTCTCGCATTAATTACGTAACTATCGTTACGCTCACGAAAATCAATTATTCGGCAATTCGATGACAGTGGATTGGGTTCATAGGTAAGTCTATGTTTACAAGCTTTTATTATTTAACTCACAGTCTGTTCGTTAGTTCGTTTACTGTTTAGGTAAAACTTGTAAGCCAAAAAACCAGTTTGGTCCGATTGAGATTATTGCGTTGTAGTTATAAGTTATTATAATTTTTATTTTAATAAGTTTTCCATTTTTATTGTTCTCTTGAAGTTTATTACTGGTGTTTTTTATTGCCTTTTTGCCTTTAGCTGCCTCGTATTTTGCACCGGATGGTCTTTTCGGAAGATCAGCGTTGGCTACTGCTAGCAACACGCTGAGGAGACCATTTCGTTAGACTTATCTTACTCTACAATTATCTGTAATTTATTTGTTCTTTCTGTAATGTCACGAATAAAGATATTTCTATTTCTAAATTTTGCATACCTGCTTAACTTGGATGACAATACAATAATTTTGGTACCATCGAGCTGGTCTGATGATGGAGATAAAAGGTGGTCATAAGAACTCGGCGATAAAGAAATGGAAGCTCATTGTGTTTGGGATTGCTAGAAAGAATCGTCTCATTGAGCAGTAGATGACTTTTTCAAGAAAAGGACGGTCTGGCAAAACTTATTCTTGCTGAGCTTAAGAAATAGAAATAGAAATGTTTATTTGCTTCAACATGGTACAATACATATGTTTAGCCAACATATGGCATCCAAATCAAAGGCAATAATTCAGAAACAATTCTTACTTTTTTACTCCACAAGAATTTGAACTCGCGTGCTTCGGCAAAAAAAAATGCAACTTGCAATGCGCTAAGTTTCTGACATTGTATTATTTGTAAATCGTTTTTTTTTTTCATTTCTTATTACCCACGACCATGGGTTTGATTTGATGGTTTAACTCGATGAAAGTAGAATTTTGTCAGCAAATTTTGGTAAATATCATCTTTATTTGGCACACTGTTTGTTCTTTGCAGCGTCATGTTGCCGAATGATAATCAGCAATCATGTGAAAATACAGAAGCTGAGATATTGGTTAAACCAGGAGTCTACCATTTCAGAAGCAGTAAGTTGAATAAAAATTAATCCTCGTTTGTGTTTGTTTTATTACAGATCTACGCCGTGTTTTTTTTATTTCCGCTAATTTTAGCATAATATATAGGAAAGGTACGATTATGGAAATGAATTGTTACAGTTCGTTTTTATTAATTCGCTTTTTTTCATACACTTATTGTTTAATCGGTCACTACTGTAACTAGGATCCCATCAAAAACATAAATGTGAAAGGCTGCCAAGTTCGATACTATGGGAAAGCTTCGCCTATAAAAGAAGTGAGATCTGAATAAGTACCAAGTTCCATAAAAATACCTCAAATCGTAAATAGTTATAGGAATGCACACTTGATTTCCAGCAGTTTTTATGGTACATTGTGAATAAGTATCACGTTACATAGAAATACCTAAAATTATAATAGTCAGAGAAACGCACACCGGTTTTTTTAGCAGTTTCCTGATAACATTTATTATTTTCAGTACTTTTTAATGATGTTACTTGGCAAGTTTTCACACACCACACACCTTTTCAATGCAATGAATTGACACCTTTGGACTGCAATGTGTCAAGTATATAATTTTCTATTAAAACTTGCCAAGTTACATCATTAAAAAGTACTGATAATAATAAATGTTATCAGGAAACTGCTAAAAAAACCGGTGTGCGTTTCTCTGACTATTATAATTTTAGGTATTTCTATGTAACGTGAAGTATGTATTTCATTTTTAAGTGAAGTCACTTAAAAATGTAGAAAACTGTACCTATATAAGGATATTTCACATTCAATAGTTAGCAAAACTGGTAAGTAAAAATAAAGACTCGGCTGGTAATAATTTGGCTGCAGGAAAATAATGGGTTAATGAGGCGGGTGATATGGATGGTGACAGATGATTCGCTGGCTGAACGTAGCCTAAATTAAAGAGCCAGGTCTTTATACGCCCGTCAAACGAGGCAATTGGAATTTTGGGAAATTTAGCAAAACAACAAAAAAAAACTATTATGGCACAAAAATACTGGATACAAAGAAAAGGAATCGGATTTATAACGTTTTTAAAAAAATGTAAATAATATGATATTCTCGAAAGACAGGATGGCTAAAGCTGTAGTTTTAAATTGAAAAGAGTTCGTGGGCAAGTGTCCCCTTTGGTTTAGGCGGACCCAATAGCTCGCTGAACTCCTTTTCTCACTTGGAGAGCCCGCTGGATGCGGACTCTAATTCTCCGACGATGGTGAAGAAACCCGCGGAAAACGCGGCAGTTGCAGACCGTCTCGCCGGTCCGGCACCCACAAGTGCCTTCCGGAGTCCCTCCGGCCTAGGCGCTCCCACTGGTGGCCTTTATGTAGGCTACAACCAAAGAGCAGCAACGGCTTGCATGCAGTGTTGTTGGAACCTTTTTGTCCGGTAGCGTATTTGGTTTAAAAAGGATTTGTATTTACTTCAATAATCTATTAGCACTTGCTATATAATGTTTGAACGCAAATATTAAATCAAAAGAATAAATCGCACTTCAACACGATGCAACTAAGCAAATTATAGCAAAACCCCCAGACTAAACCAGAATATCTCTTTTTCTTTAAAAATCTCCCCGTCGATCTGACACACTCAATCAAAAATCAACTTTTTCTTTTTTTGACAATCTGGAATACCTCAAAAATTCACATTCAAAATTAGCGCGAGTATTATCTCAATTTATAACTGCCAGTCGTGTTACAAAATGCGGACTGATATAGGCGCCATCTACCCGTAATGCCGTGAATCACAATGTACGCTTTTTTATATATCAACCGCGACTTAGCCTTAGACCTTCCTTAGACACGGAAGTTCTGAAGAAAGTCGACAGATGTCGTACGATAAACGTAGCGTCTTGCTACACTTGGTAATACCTACCTACCAGTAGGTATTATAATTGGTGGCCTATTATGTAGCCCTAGAAGTGCAACATCCCATCTCATCCCGTGGCGTATCGGAGGGTGAGATGGGCAGTAGTATATATAATTCCATCTTAGAGCATATATGATTTCCATGTTCTTGAATCTGCGATTTTATTAGTTGTAAAATTAGAAATTATTTAGACTATGCGAGAAAAAATAGTCTTTTCATTTTTGTTTGACTGATTTAGCGCACCTAGTGTACCTAGTGACCTGCTTTGCACTTCGTAAATCGTGGGTTCGGTTCCCGCAACAGACACACACAGAGTGGTGAACAATTTTATTGTTCTTGTCTTTAAGACAAACATGTATTGTCTTAAATTGGTATGTACCTAAATTTAAATAAGTCTTATCTCATTTCCACTCCATACCTACTTATAGTAGAACAAAATTACACATTCGTTGTTTTCGAAACTGACTCACACTTGGCCGTTTTCAGATTTTTACCTTTACTTTGACTTTAAGACCTATCTACATGCCAAATTTCAAGTCAGTACGACCATTGGAAGTGGTCTAGGTTTTTGATGAGTCAGTGAGTCAGTGAGTGAGTGTATAGTAAAAATAGCGATTTTCTGACGTCAATATCTCAAGAACTGTGTATAATAATGAAATTTTGTATTCAAGACAATTAAGGGGATGTCAACAGACACTCGAAATTTCATATGCGTAGATAAAATATGTTTTGAGTTATAGGGTGGTCGAAATTGGCCCGAAATGGTTCGTGTAATATAACCCACGGCCGGTGTGTCGCTTTTTTTTGCTCGAACTTGGCGGACACACTGCCGTGTAGATATTATCTACACGGCAGTGTGTCTAGATATTATAATTTACTCAACTAAATAACATAGACATATCAAATAAGGAGACGGAATTCCACGAAGATAAAACTGTGATTCCATAATAAGCCGCGATCTCGTGCACACACACCCACTTTTGACGTTTGAACCAATCACCGCTCGTCCACGAGTTTTATATGTGTGCGTGTCGCGCGTAAACACGAAGAACTCGGCTTATTATGGAATCACAGTTTTATCTTCACGGCGCTACGTCTTCTTATTTTATGTCTATGCTAAATAATAATAATAATAAATATTCTTTATTGTGCACCACATGAGAAAAGAGAAAAATATACAGCGATACAGTGATAAAAACTAGGTAACAACAGGCGGTCTTATCGCTAAAAAGCGATCTCTACCAGACAACCTTTGGGTAGCTGGAAACTATGAACTCAAAACAATTAATGGGTAGTGCCGATATGATATAAGTATACTAGTAATAGTAAGTACTTACTTTAAAAACTTATACCTAAATACATAAACACATAATATATACAAAAATACACAATATATAAATACATAATACATACATAAATACACAATATATAAATACATAAATGCATACATAAACGAAAGCAACTTAAGGCAGCGAAAAGTAATGTGATTTGAGAAGATGTTTGAAGATCGGAAGAGATTTAGCAGATCTTACATTCAACGGAAAAGCATTCCACAACCGAACAGCCCGAAAAGTAAAGGAGTCGTTATAAAATTTTGATTTTGAAGTAGCAAGGAAGCGTTTTTCCTCACACCGAACAGAAGACAGATACAGCTTATGAATATCAGCAAGGTGTGTGTTAGCGCTTGTGTGGGTGTGACGTCTGTTGCACGTGTTGTATTTAGGACCTTGTCTTTTTTATGTTCCCGTATCCATAGAAATGACATAACCAAAGACTAAAGTGGTTTTAGCTTGTCTCTGGTCCTTATAGACTGGAAATAAACGTCATTATATATGAAAACCACTCGTGTCAGTATATTTGACAAATAAATGTCTTACCTGTCAGATATATGTGCTAATAGCGTTGGGGTGCAGGTCGATACTTTCATAGATACTTTGATTAGAGAATCTGAATAATCATTATAATCAATTAGCATTACGTAGGAACTAACTGTAACAAAGGTTTGTATAATTAATGAGTATTTTTGGAACTATTGTCATGAATTCATGATATACCTACTTCATCCATTTATATAAAATTATTCTGTTACTTAAAAACTGACAGATCACCCTCAGCTTAAATCGAAAATAGGACCTAGAAACATGACACGAGTTTCATAGAATTCGTCTCTGAAAAGTACATCTCATATTAACTCATTAAAACGCTCTTTAAGATATAGAGGGGTGGTGGGATTGAAAAGTGTATTATAGAGAAGAGCGAGAATGTGAGAGTTGCGGCGATGGCGTATTGGGAGCCACTTGAGCTGGGTACGAAACTCCGAGATATGGTCAAATTTTCGCAGGCCAAATATAAACTTTATGCAGGCATTCTGTAACCGCTCCAGTTTGTTTAGCTGGTCTTCCAAAAGATTGAGAAAGGCAATATCGGCATAATCCAAAATAGGAAGGAGAAGAGATTGGGCAAGTGCAATTTTGGTGAGAGTGGCAAAAAGTTACGAAGCCTACGAAGTGACCCAATGGAAGCAAACAACCTTCTACTGATCTCACTCACCTGCGGTACCCAAGAAAGTGTGCGGTCCAACAAAATGCCCAGGTTCCTCACTTGACTCGAATATGGAACCTGGACGCCATCAAATTCTATAGCCGGTAAGTTCCGAAAGTCAATCCGAGAAATGGGTTGAGCACTACCTATGATTATGGCCTGCATTTTAGATGGATTCACCTTCAGTCCATAACGCTTACTCCAACTGGAGATATTGTCCAAGTCCCGGATCGTGGAGTTAATGATATCAGGCAAATCACTGAGTGCGCATTGGGAGTAAATTTGGAGGTCGTCGGCATATAGATGGAAGGAAGAGAAAATATCATTTGTAATGGTATTAATAAACATTGAAAATAGGAGAGGAGACAAGACGCCGCCCTGCGGGACGCCAGCCAGCGTACTGCACCAAGAAGAACAGGTAGTATCCACCTTCACCCGCTGTCGACGACCTTCAAGGTAGCTGCGTAACCAATTAGTGACCGCAGGAGAAATGTTAAGAGGACGCATCATGCCAAGTAAGATATCAAAGTCAACCGTGTTGAATGCATTGCTGAAGTCAAGCAGGGTCAGTACAGTGAGTTTGCGGTTGTTCATGCCAGCTCGAATATCACCGGTTATTTTGACAAGAGCAGTGACTGTACTGTGACCGGCGCGAAAACCAGACTGGTAAGGATTCATAAGCTCATGCCTGTTTAAAAATGATGTAAGCTGCTGATGTACAAGGCGTTCAATAACCTTAGACAGAAAAGGAAGAATAGAAATCGGTCCATAGTCCGAGAAGGAGGAGGGATTGGATTTTTTGGGTAAAGGGATTACATCAGCATCTTTCCAAACGGAAGGAAAAATACCAGAGGAAATGGAGCTATTAAGGATATGAGTAATAACAGGAAGTAAGAGGTCAAGAAGAGGGAGAATCATTTTTCAGCTGACACTGTCGACTCCAACGGCATTGGACGAGATGGCTAATATGTTCCTCCTAACATCACTCTCAGTCAATGGTGTTAGTGAAAAGGCAGGAAAGCCTGGAGTTGGAAGACTCGAAAGACGGTTGAGAGTGTCAGTTTTTGCCGGCCCAGAAAAGGTAGCAGAAGTTGAAAAGTGCTGGTTAAGCTGAACTAAATCAATATCTTTATCAATAGGATTATGTGAAGACTTTCCAACACCTATTGACTTCAGGAACTTCCAAATTTTGGATGGCTCACCATTCTGTACCGCACTGTGAAGGTGACGCCTTTGAGCATCACGGCATAAAGTAGAACAGCGGTTGCGAAGGGCATGGTATCTGGCTTTATCTTTATTATTCGAATTAGCTTTATACTTCGACTTAGCCAAGTTCTTCCTAGCTATTAAACACCTGATGTCATCCGTGAGCCAGGGGGCAGGAACATGTTTAATATTGACTGGGCGTATTGGAGCATGAATATCGTACAGTTTTATCAAAGCAGAATTAAAAAGAGAAACTTTAATATCAACACTCTGTGCCTGCCAGATCGAGCCCCAGTCAACTAGTAAGGCATCCTCGCGAAGCCTTTCGACACTCATCCTACCAAAATTGCGCTGCAGCAGTACTTTTGGTTTATGTTTAGGAGGGCGAACTTTATAAGATAGAAACAACAAATTATGGTAGGAAAAAGCTTCGGCTGGGAATTGAGCAAATCCAGATACATGACCGGGAGAAGAAACAAGAGAGAGATCTAGAAGCGAAGGAGAAGAGTTTGGAAAGTAATGTGTGGGACCTGACGGCAAAATAACCATAAATAATTTAACATTATGACATGTCAATGTAATTTCGAACATTAATAGTCCGAGATACAGTCGCCATCAGATATATCGGAGCGGCCAAGGGACTCAAAAATATCTGAACATACACTTTTTTGGACCCGGGGTATGTCCTTAAACTACGTCCGGACCTGGGTATGTCCTTAAACTACGCCAAAAAGAGAGGTATGGGCACTGCGAATGGCATCTCGCTAAGTGTGGTAGGGCACGTTCAGCGAATGTCATCGCTCAAATCTGGAGCAGAGCCCGACTGGGGAAGTACCTCCACCTTACAGAAAACCACAGCCAAATAGCACTAGACCCTACTCATAGTGTTGTATTCCTGCTGGTGAGTAAGGTTGCCAAAGAGCTCAAAGAGGACCCAGTGGGTTGACGATGAGGGACATTCTTGTTCCTTTAGTCGTCAACACAGTGAATCCTCCTTTTTGTAAAGGGTCGGCAACGCGCATGTGACTCCTTTGGAGTTGCAGGCGTCCATAGGTTACGGTAGCTGCTTACCATCAGGCGGGCCGTATGCTTGTTTGCCACCGTCGTGGTATAAAAAAAAAAAAAAAAAACTTTATCGCCTTGAAAATAGAGACGTTGTTCAGATATTTATGACCACCTTGGACGCTGCGATATATCTGATGGCAACTGTACAAGAATAATTTAAAGTTCCTAGGTTTACATACTCAGAGTGACTCAGATAGATAAAAAAATAACTATCGATTATTTCAGAACTGGAGCAAATTGGGACACTGGTTTGTTTGATAAATATACTTAACTAGCTGTGCCCGCGGCTCCGCCCGCGTGGAATTCGGTCTGTGTCAGTAGGCGACTAATTCACCCCTAATTTCTCTCCCGCTACCCTGAGGGCGGAACTTGAAGTAAAGTTGAGAGATGGATACGCTAGAGGACAGTAGTCCTAATAAAATATTTTACAATTACCACTAAATGAAACTACAGTCATCAATGAATACTTTTTTTTTATTATATATTTTTTTGGCATGATTTAAACGACATAGAGAGTAGTAGGTGTATATCGGACGATACAGGACCACTTTTGTATTTATACGTTCATGTCCACGGCAAATATCATCCAAATCGATCCTCCCGTCAAATCAGTCAAAGCATGAAAGGTAAGAACAGGCGGGGGGTCACAAATGCAGAAATGATTTTTTTCTATTTGAGGTGCACTTGGAGGGGGGGGGGGGGGGGTCCATGACCCATGCAAATTTAATTCCATTTTACATGTTTCTCAATCGTATGGGTGTCGCATTTTAGTGACGTGACGCTTTTTCGTGACGGTCACGTGACTTTTTTTCGCCTAGGCCCCCATCCGCGAACCGTCCGATAAGGAACTTCGTTCCAAAACTACCACCGGTTCTAACCCTACACCTCTGGCCCAAGAAGTATTATGACCGAAAAGAAATTCGACGGGACTTATTTTTTTCAAAACAGTTTCAATACAGTATTAGATCTTAAAGATACAAAATAATGCGTAGTTCTTCAAGAAGACATACCAAAACAGCTTGAGAGACAGATAATGTACCTATTGTTTAATTATAAAGAAAAATAAATCCTAATCTGACCGCTTCACAAAACGTTTGATATGTTTTCCTACCTAAACCTATAAATGTGTCCTATAACCTGTGTCCTATAAATGTTAGATGATTTTGTAGTAGTTTTTTGGTTTGGGCCATGCATCTTTGTCCGTCATATATAGTCCTCGAACCTGCAATAACCCTTTAATATTCATGACTTTTTCAAATATTTCTTAAGAGCGGGTAAAGGTAAATTTAAAGCATCGACGGGTTATAAATATGAACACCTTGACCAAAAAACTACAAATTATTTCAATACCAACTTTCAACATACAAACTTTCAACCCCCTTTTCACCCTTTCCAGGGTTGATTTTCGGGATGAAAACTATTCTTTGTCCTTTCCCGGGACTCAAACTATCTCTACACAAAATTTCATCATTATCCGTTCAGCCGTTAACGAATTAAAAATTCTTGGAACGTGTTCTGTTATCGATTCTAAGTATCTTCAGCCAACTTTTTTTCGAATATATTCCATGAACAGACTTTCGACCCTCTTCAGCTTTATTATATGTATAGATAATTTTTATTGAAAGTACCTTTCAGGCGTCACTTCCATTATTTTATTTTTATTTTTTGGACCTACGGTTCTAAAGTAAGATGGTGGGGGGTGGGGGGGTTGAAGAAGAAACTATCCTTTGTCATGTCTCGAGACCCATACTATCTGTATACCAATTTTCATCTAAATCAGTTCAGCGTTAAAAAATTCCTCATACCACCTTCCAACCCCCTTTTCACCCCCACAAGGGTTTGAAAACGATCCTATGACGTTTCTCGAGACTTAAATTATCTCCATACTCATTTCTATCTAAATCGTTTCAGCGGTTAAAAATTCTCCATACAAACTTTCAACCCCATTTTCACCCCCACCAGGGTTGATTTTCGGGATTAAAACTATATATTATCCTTTCTTAGGACTCAAAATATATCTATATAAAATTTCATCAAAATCCGTTCAGCCCTTTTCACGTGATGCGCGGTCAAATAAACAGACAAACAGATAAACAGATAAACAGATAAACAGACAAACAGATAAACAGACAAAAATTCTAAAAATTGTTGGAAAGTGTTCTGTTATCGATTCTAAGTATCCCCAGCCAACTTTTTTTCGATTATCTTCCATGTACAGACTTTCGACCCTCTTCAGCTTTATTATATGTATAGATTTAAGCTCAGGAATGTACCCTTGAAACTAATGGAAATAAAAAAACACAGTGTATGGTTAAATAATTTATTTTCATATTTTGATGGACCTAAAATGTGCTAACCTATTATAAACATTTGATCCTTATATAAAATATAATAGGTGTTTGAAACTTTTACTAATATTCAAGGTTCCACTGAAAATCATTGTCACGCGTCGTTGCAACTACTTGATCCGTCATATGTCGATCGGAATGATTTTTAGAACAACAAAAACTTACAAATCGTAGAATTTCATCTCTAGTTGTGTGTTGTTTCAAATAGTTTTTCTTTTCAATGGTCTAAACTTAAAAAGCACGAATTCCATATTTGCGTCAAGATAAGTATTTCGAATCCCTTTTCCTTTTCTCTCAACATTTTCCTACTGCAGATTAACGAAAAACTTCCAACGTACGTATTTGAGTTAACGCGTTACCCAAATGGGCTACGCGACCTCGGAACTTACGTAATCAAGTTAGTGTAGCCGGGTAAACAGCTGGCTGCCACTGGCTTTGATCAAATTCGATACTTACTTAACTTTAGTCCAAAACAACGAGGTCTAAATAAGCGTGGGCTCTGGGCGTATCATTCGAACAGGACACTCGACACAATCGCTGTGGATATTTTATTTATACCATGACAGTGGCAAACAAACATACGACCCGCCTGATAGCTGGTACTACCGTACCCTATAGACGCCTGCAACTCTAGAAGGTAGGTACTCTGCTCTGTAGGTGTAACATGCGCGTTGCCGACCCTTTACAAAAAGGAGGATTCACTGTGTTGACGGCTAAAGGAACAAGAGGGTCCCTCATCGTCAACACACTGGGTCCTCGTTGAGCTCTTTGGCAACCTTACTCACCAGCAGGAACACAACACTATGAGTAGGTTCTAGTGCTATTTGGCTGTGGCTTTCTGTAAGGTGGAGGTACTCCCCAATCAGGCTCGGCTCCGATTTGAGCGAGATAAAATTCGCTGTGCTGTGCCCTACCACACATAGCGAGATGACATTCGCAGTACCCATATCTCTGTTTTGTTTAAGTTTAAGAACATACCCGTGTCCGAACGTAGTTTAAGGACATACCCTGGAAATGTAATGTTTTTTTCGTGAGGAAATTCATTGAAAGGTATTATTTATCCATCATATATTATTTGCTAAACAAGACAATTAAATACAAATAATGGCTCTCATTAGCAAACAAGTAGCTTAGGATCAGGCACCATTACCGGCGCCACTTCTTCAGGTCCCTGATGGATCTTTCCCTCAAGAGTTTTTACAGCGCAGTCCGTGGCAATTTTTTCCCACCTCTGTGGACAGACGCGGTGCCGGATTCTAATTTAAAAATACACTAACAATGCAATAAAAATACAACCTATATCAAACATACCTATAACTCCAACACACAACAAACATTCAACAAATATTGAAGTTGTATTGGAGTTGCGTTGGAATATTTCTCAAGCAAATTCTGATATTTCTGATTCAGATGCTTATGCCGTAGCTGTATTGCGTTGTTAATGCATTGGAGTTGTATTGAAGTTGGATCGTGTCTATACGTGTTTTAAAGTTAAAATATGGCTCACGGCCTGGCAAGTCCTATTTCAGCTTGGCGGTCTTGACTCCTACATCACCAATGCCTGTTTTTACCTCAGCGTAGTGTATCGGGGTCTGTCGATCCGTTTTACTCTTAGCAGCTGTGCTTCATAGCTCTTAGATAATTCAAAAAATCTTTTATTTTATTATATGCTCTACATGTCGAGGTTTTGACAACAGCTAAATTCCCTCCCTATCTTTTTCAGCGCGAGTGTAAGAGAAACACTGTGTTACAATTAGTATGGGAGCTCATTACAAAATTTGCAAAATAATGAATTTAAAAAAAAACTACGCATTAATTGAGAAATATAAAACAACGAAGTTTTTAGTATTTAGTGCGGTGGATTTTTTTCCTTAGTTACAGACGTATAAGTCAAGAAACTAAAGACATACGACTGTTTAAAGCAAATTTTAAGATGTTTCTTTGGAATTATTTTCTATCGAGTCGATTTCGTCCAATCGTGTATCGGAATTAATGAAGTTCTTCCAAATATAACACATAATACCATATATTTTTTTAGTTTCTCAAAACAAGTTGTTATAGCTAAAAACTGTTTGAGTAAAGTCAATTTGAAGGTCATCGGGTGTTGTCAGCCTCTTAAATGTTTTAGATTATCACGCGACTCTAGTACCTACAATTTTTAGGGTTCCGTTTTTTGCCATTTGGCTACGGAACCCTTATGGATTCGTCATGTCTGTCTGTCCGTCCGTATGTTACAGCCATTTTACTCGGAAACTATACGACGTATCTGAATAAAATTTACACATAAGGTGTATTCTGTATGCCGCTGCTCAGTTATGTATTTAAATTTGAAAAAAAATACACGTAACTAAATTTCAGAAAGATTGTTTTTACCAAATATCAACATGTTACACATCAATCGATAGGTATTTAAAAATAATATTGAGGTTTTTTTGATCATTTTGTGATTAAATGAATATTTTTTGAAATAATCGCTTCGAAAGTCAGAAAAATTGTGTACCCCCCCTGTAACTTTTGAACCGTAAGTCTAAAAATATGAAACATTTTGAGGAGATGCGTCTTATCATATACATTCAAGAAAATTGTTTTGAACATTATCGCTTCAGCCATTTTTGAGTTATCTCCAAAAAACTTCTTCCATAGGCATCAGATACGACCTTTTGGTATTAGTTTGGTTCTTGTTCCATTGAAGGTACGGAACCCTCCTATACGTGGTCCGACACGCACTTGGCCGGTTTTTTTAACATAGTTTACCACTAGATATTTAAAATTTTACTTTTATGTTTAAGTATGAATTCCGGGATATTAATAACTTTTTTCTCTTCCTTGCGAACGTCTAATTCGTAAAAACAATTATGTTTATTTATTCTACTCAATTAGTTATTTACCTAATAATGTAACCATTAATAAAAGAGGGCATGAACACATTACAAGATCTTTCATATCTTATCATTAACAATGTTTTAAGACAGTGCTACCTGTGAGTCGGTAGTGAAATACTGATTTTGTAAAGTGTACCTATAGGAAGTTATATTTTATTTACGAAATTGTGGAGAACATGTTTCTAGGTATGTAATACATAAATTATATTTAATTTCGTATTTATTAATTTTTGTTCGGTGGAAGGTAAGTATATGGAACGGGTTGGTACAGTCGACTACAAAGAGTTGTGTCCACTTTAGGACCTTATTTAAACGGAATAAGGTGAAAAAGTGGATACATCTATTTGTAGTTGACTGTACTAATCGAAAGCGCGTGCCGCGGAATAGCAAAGCAATATTATTTTCGCTAATAATATGAAATTCCGCAAAGTTACGCCTGAATCGCTTAATTCATAATATAACTATATATTCAATATAAAATATATTTTTTTGAATGAATGTTATCTCCCTAAAATCTGGAGCAGAGCCCGACTGGGGAAGTACACAGACCTTACAGAAAACCACAGCCAAATAGCACTAGACCCCACTCATAGTGTTGTGTTCCTGCCGGTGAGTAAGGTATCCAAACAGCTCAAAGAGGACCCAATGTGCAGTTGGCGACGAGGGAATCCTCCTCTTTGTGAAGAGTCGGCAACGCACACGTGGCACCTTTGGAGTTGCAGGCGTTCATAGGCTACGGTGGCTGCTTTCTATCAGGCGGGCCGTATGCTTATTTTCCACCGTCGTGGTATAAAAAAATACAATAAATTACGCAATTCTTTTTGATTCATTCAAACTTTTCAACCCAAGAGTACTCTTAATGGAAGTGTATTTTACAGCCCTTACGGTTTTACGAGTAAGTGGAGCCATTGAACGCTTTAAAGGTTTTAAGCTTGTTCGAAATTTGAAATTCAAATCTATTTTCGCAGTTCTCGTTACTACTTATATCAAATATACTATCTAATTATTTGTTGGAAGCGTAGAGAGAAGACTATTATTATTTTATTTAAGGTGCTAGCCTAATATGGTCGGATTTTTATAACCTGTTACTATAGCTGTCACGTTCTAACAAGTATGTAAGTGCGAAAGTGATGCATGACGTGATAGGCGATAAAATTACAACCATGATACGCGTTCTGAAGAGGTAGGTGTGAAAAGTGTAATCCCATTAAAATTTAATGTTTTAAAATTAATAGACGGAGAGCCTGCCACGTCAGATATGACACAATAATGATAGCCACGAAACCCCTCTAGTTAGTTTGTTATACTATGCTTATTTCTAGATCCGGACATCTGGCAGCTGTAAAGTGGTGGAGGGCAAAGAATGCAAATAACTTGAAGAAAACAAATCCTAAATTTCTGGCTTTGATGCAATATTATGGGAAAATATGTAATTGATTAGATTATATCATATCCAGAAGTTAATGTTGGGGGAAAGTAGTGCCAAATGATGTATAATGCAATTTTTAGTTAGTCGCCTACTGTTTTTGTTTTCGCAATAATAGACAATGGTTTTTAATCTTATGTTAAAATATAGACCCTGTCCTTTATAAATGACACACCATTGGCAGTTTTTACTTATTTTGGTATTACTTTTTTCCAACTTAAAAACTTTGTTGGTCTGTCACTCTGACCTCCACCCATTAAAAGCTGCCAGATGCACAGATCTATCAATAAGGATGGTAAAGCAGTCTAACTAGTCAGGTTTAATTGCTCTCATTATTGTGTCATATCTGACGTGGCCAGCTCTTAGACCATCATAACATCGTAATAAAGTACTTAACGTTGAAGTAAAAAATATAATATATTAAATTCAAGTAGGCCTAGCAACAAGCATTTTCGAATCGTCAGTTAAACACATTAATAATACGAATTAAACTTTTAAACTGTGTTTAATTACAGCCATGTGAGAATATGTTACATTAGTACTGTGTTTTATTACAGCCATGTGAGAATATGTTACATTAGTAATAAAAACATGTTATGTTCTGTCGTTCCAAAGGTCAAACCACGGTAGTATTGTTGGGCTTTGACTAAGTCCTGTAGTAGATAGTAGACCTGGTATATATAACATTTTTATTTGTTGTATTTTCTGTTTCGCATACCTATTGGAAATTTAAGTTTATATGCTAGTATATCAGCATATTGTATAAATATTATTCCTGTTCACAGAATCCAACCACCACAAATACCTGAAGCACAAGCAAAGCTACAAGCGCGCAGTCTTCAAAAGTGGCGAATTCAACATTGAGAAGTTTAACTCCACGAATAAACTTCGATTCTTTACCGGCTGGTTCGTCAACATGGTCAAAGCAAGATGGAGGTGGACTCTGTTGAATTACGTCTTAGCTTACATCAGCGTTTGGTTGTTCTTTGGCTGCTTATACTGGCTCATAGCCATGGGCCATGGCGATTTCAATAACAATGAAACCATCAATGGGACTGAATGGACTCCGTGCATCAGAGAGATTTATAATTTCACATCAGCTTTTCTCTTTAGTATCGAGGTTCACACTACCGTTGCTTATGGTCATAGAAAGATTACGTTAGAATGCCCTGATGCAATATTTACTATGTGTATGCATTGTATAGTCAGTACAATTTTCCACGCGTGTATGGTAGGGATATTATTTGCTAAATTAACTAGACCAAAAAATAGAACGCAAACTATTCTTTTTAGCAAAAACGCTGTCATTCATTCTAAGGATGGAAACTTATGTGTAGTTTTTAGAGTTGGTGATATAAGGAAGTCAAGAATACTTAATATCAAAGCTTTAATGTATATAATAAGAATGGATCAGAATTATGAATGTTTAGATGACTTTGAGCAAATTTCTCTTAATGTCGAATTAGATGGTTGTGAATCTACTTTCTTCCTATGGCCTGTGTCAGTTATTCACGTGATTGATAAAACTAGTCCATTTTACAATATCTCAGCGCCAGATTTACTGAGTAAAAGTTTAGAAATTTTAGTAGTTTTTGAGGGTATTATTGAATCCACTGGACAACCAGTGCAAGCAAGATCAAGTTATACTTCACATGAGATTTTGTGGGGCCATAGATTTGTGCCAATGATTGATTTCATTCCTGAAAAGAAGGCGTACAATGTGGATTTTTCTAAATTAAGTGTAACCGAGGAAATAGATACTCCGTTGTGTTCAGTCAGGGAATATGAAAGTCTACTTAGAGAGAACAGTAGAGAGAGATTTACGCAGGTAGAAGATGCCACGGAAGAATAAATTGCTATGAAAATTGGTTGGAAGTTGTATAATACGAGTTGTATTAAAAACCTCTAAAGTGTGATGTAAAACTTGAAGAGCTTCATTAGTTTCATTACATACAAGTTATACTCAAAGTTTAAGAAACTGTCGATATCTATTGATTGCTATTGCGTGGTGCTGAAAATAGATATTTGATATAAGTCAATGTGATTATTTCAAATAACGGTGATTAAAAACTTTTGTAGAATCTAACTTTCAAAAGTCTCCTCAATTTTCTATCTTTCCCTTACACGAAATAAATGTATAGATAAGTGACTTTAGGTCATACACATTTCTGAAATTCTAATTGCGTGCGCTACTTTCCTGCAGTCATCTTGTAAACAGATAAGAAATCCAAAATGCTCATTTTCACTCTGCATCATTTGGCGAGTTACTTTTTACCGGCACTTGATACTCTAATAAAAATATCTTAATAATTATGAAACTGACATTTACTTTTATCTGGGGGTACGGTGGTTGCCCCCGCCAAGTGAGCCAATTGTTTTGTCCACAGAAAATTTAAACTTTTAAGAAAATTTAATAGACGCGACTTGAATATTAACCTTTTCACGGACAAGACTGAAACAAATCCTCAATACAAGCCTCATCGCCAATGTATAGTCCTAAAAATTCTGTACAAGAAAAAATACAGAAAGATGATGTTACAGGTGGTCTTTTTTGAGACCTACTACTCACTTAATTTAATGTTAAGCAACTAGCTATTATCTTTCAATAAATACCTCACCATAAATAAAATGTTTATTCCAGTATAATTAAACAAAGTTACGGTCAAGAAGGTTTGTAAGGGATAATTAATTACTTATCCTTTCCATACAAAAAGGCACATCTTTGAAGGGAAATATGATCACTTACGACCCTCTTTTGTAAACAAGTTTCAGTTAGTTCTGAAATTAATTAAATTGTTGGATAGACTTGTGAATGAAAATACGGGAATGGGAATGGATCTGAAATGGCTGGCTGGGTCGGTTAAATGGGATTATATATTGGCTTTAGAAGTTTTCTTTGTTAACCTTTTGAGCTAAGTACCCATAAAAACTTCGTGTTTGTAGTAGCAAAAAAACTTATTGTGTATCAGTTTTACGTTTTTGCACTGAATATTATTTTAGGTTAAATAAATAAATGCTATGGGACAATCTTACATAAATAAACCTAGTCCCGCAGTAAGCTCAATACGCCTTGTGTTGTTTTTAAATTTAATTTAAATTTATCAATGAAAAATATATTAAATACAAACTAAATTAAAAACTAAACTCATTCCGGTGAGTGCCCGGAGCAAAGGTCCCTAGTATGCTGGCGGAGTTATCACATTGTATGGCTAGGGATATAGATAAACACTTAAATACATAGAAAACATCCTCAGGAACAAACAAAGCTCAGGAACAAATATCCGTGATGAACACACAAATAAATGCCCTGACCAGGATTCGAACCCGGGACCTCCTGCTTCATCATCATGGTCACTACCGACTAGGCTAGGAGGCCGTTAAACATAAATGTGATTATCTCGTAATTTTTCATTTAAAAAACTTTTCATTTATCTTTTACACCTCTAAGGGACAGACGGCAACGAAAGTTGCAGTACGATACGAAATAAAATCACAAAAGTAACTAGAAATATATATACCGTCTAGTTACTTGTTGTAATCTTATGTGGTTCGGCAACTTTTGATGCTGACTTCTTTTAACTGCATGACAATAAATAATTATGTGTGTGAAATGAAACTCTGACACACTATGTACGAGTAAATAGTTGAAAATTATAAGTGCTATAAATGGCTTAGTATGCGTAAAAAAGGTATGTGTATGTCTTCTATTAGACGGAGAGCTAGCCACGTCAGATATGACACAATAATGAGAGCAACGAAACTCCTCACGTTAGTTTGCTATACTACGCTTATTTCTAGATCCGGACATCTGGCAGTGGTGGAGGTCAAATAATGCAAACCACTTTAATATTACAAATCCTAGAGTTCTGGTTTTGATGCAGTATTATGAGGAGTTATATGAATAATTAGATTATATATTTGCCAATTGTTTCTGATGGTGTGAAGCAGTCCAAAACGACGTATGTATATTTTGTTTCCGAAATAATATGAAATGTTTTTTGTTCTAATGTGAAAATATAGGCTTTGACCTATATAAATAAGACGACTTCGGCAGTTATTACCTATTTTTGTATAACTTTATTCCAATTCAAAAATTTTGCTAGAATGTCACTCTGTCTACCCATTAAAAGCTGCCCGATGGCCGGATCTAGTAATAAGGATAGTATTGCAATCTTACTAGACGGGTTTGGTTGCTCTCATTATTGTATCATATCTGACGTGGCTAGCTCTTAGTCCATACGTATATATAAGTAATTTATTGATCTATTTACCTATTATATATTAAGCACCATATACTTTATAGAAGAAATATTTACTTGTTTGTTACACTATTTTATTTAGCTCGACCCCGTATATTTTTGTGCTACAAATATTGTACGTTAAATTTCAACCACTTTCCGGTCTCTGATTCAGCTGATTTGGTATACTTTCGTAATTTACATGACAATGCTACCTACTAGGTATAGTCAGCAATAAAAGTGTGTAAATAAATACTTTTAATAAAAACATATTTTTGAAAGTTGCTTTGTATTTAGAAATAACACAGCAAATATAATATTTGGTAATGAATATGTTATCTTTAGCAGACGTCCCTTATTATACAATGTAAGATTGTCCTAAAAAATGCTCATTAAACTTTACTATTTGTCTCGTCCCTGACACTTTCTCTTTACAGCCGGCACTATATATGTATATATATTTATTTTGTTTAAGTGTATTGTATCTTAATATGGTTATTTATTTATTTATTTATTTATTTATTAGGATATTGTTTTGTGATATTAAGTTTTTTTCCGCTTTTCTTCACTGTTTTGCAACACCTACTGACTTAGTTTATTTAACACAATTCCACTACCTAAAGGTTGTCTGTGAGAAATCGCTTTTTAGCGATAAGACCGCCTGTTGATTACCTCTATTCTGACTTTCTGCATTTTCTGTACTTACTGGTTTTCTTTTTGAGGTGTTCAATAAAGAGTATTTGTATTGTATTGTATTGTCCTAAAATAACTTAATGAATAAATGTTTGAGTGTAACAATTTATTTACGCGGTAGCATAGTATAAAATGTTATGAAAATCGATTACCCTGATTCGGTCTGAAAATCGACAACGCCTTAAAATCATTAATAGCAAATGACATGCTCAATTAATCAAAGAAGATTGAATGTTCGAAACGAAACAGGCGTACATTACAATTAACGTCTATGGAGAATCTAAACCTTTAAGTTAAACGTCCTAGTGCTCGACACGCTTAATGCCCTATAGCTGACACCCATGGGCCTATGTAATAAAGCTACAAGTGTTAATTTACAAGCGGTAGAGTTGGTATGTAGATGATACAGGATTTGAAAGAGAATTCCGCTTTTAAATTATCACCTTTTACATGTGTTTTAACGGCCTCCTAGCCCAGTCGGTAGTGACCCTGCCTACGAAGCAGGAGGTCCCGGGTTCGAATCCTGGTCAGGGCATTTGTTTGTGAGTTACACAGATATTTGTTCCTAAGTTATGGATGTTTTCTATGTATTTATCTATTATATATATCGTCGTCTAGTTCCCATAACACAAGCCTTATTGAGCTTACTGTGGGCCTAGGTCGATTTGTGTAAGATTGTCCTATAATATTTATTTATTTTATTATGTAATATAACTTTTCATAGCATACAAGCTGTTACAAAAATGCTGGTGATGGTGGTATCTTTTTCAAATTAAGAAAAGAAAAATTCACGCAAATAATTATGGTTTTGTATGCAGGGTTCACCGCCTGTAACGACGGGTCCCATACAAAAAAAATGTTTATCTACATAGGTTGCTACTTATATATCCGGAAACAAAAAAACAAACAAACGTACACGGCTGAAAATGGTTTTATTGTTTTTCAAAGTATTCCCCTTGATGATCTATGCACTTTTGCATTCGCGTGAACCAATTTTTAAAGCACTTCTGCCACTCCGCCTGAGGTACCTCCATAACGTGTTGTTTGAATGCGTCGACAGCATCATCAGCGGTCGAAAATCGTTGACCGCGTAATTTATTCTTTATATTTGGAAATAAATAAAAATCGTTGGGTGCCAAGTCAGGGCTGTACGGCGGATGACCCGTTAATTCCACATTTTGACCCTCCAAAAATAGAGTTGTTTCGCGTGACGTATGACAGCTGGCATTGTCATGATGAAGAATGATTCTTCGTCGCTGGTTAGTTTTACGAATTTGTTCAAATACTTCCGGTAAGCAAATGGTCGTGTACCACTCTGAATTAACCGTTCTACGGTTTTCTAGTGGCACTGTAGCTACATGGCCATTAATACCGAAGAAGCAGGCCACCATTTGTTTCAATGTACTTTTTGCACGAGTAACTTTCGTAGGGTTCGGCTCATTTTGAAACACCCATACCGTTGATTGTTGCTTCGTTTCGGGATCGTATGCATAGATCCAGGATTCGTCACCTGTATAGATGTTATAAACGGCTTTTGAGTCACCACGGTTATATTTTTTTAACATTTTATTGCACCATTCGACGCGAGCATCTTTTTGCTCTTTTGTTAAGTTGTGGGGTATCCAACGCGAACAAATTTTTTTTACAGCCAAATAATTATGTAATATGCTATTAATGCTGGTCATAGAAATACCCAGAGTCGCTTCTATCTCGCGGTACGTAACATGTCGGTCGTCCATTATAAGTTTTCGCACAGCCTCGATATTTTGTTGTACAACGACCGATTTCGGGCGACCTGCCTTAACTTCGTCCGTAAGCATACTACGTCCACGATTGAACTCACTAAACCAGTGATACACAGTAGTTTTAGATGAGGCTTCATCACCAAAAGTTGAAGTTAGTTGATCTATGCACTGTTGTTGCGTTAAACCACGCCGAAAATCATAATAAATCATAGCACGAATATTTTCACGAGTGAGTTCCATTCTTGCTGTGAGATGACATTTAAAACCCGTCAAAAACAAAACACGAGCGTTAATAAGAAAGAAAAAATATACCGGCCAGTACTTACAAAAGTTCAAATTTTACCATGGAGGTCAAATATGCCATTTAAGAAGATTGTAATCCCGGTTTCCGGATATATAAATAGCAGCCTCGATATTGTAAGTTCTCTAAAACGTGTTCGAATACGGTAGGAAATGGCTAGCATTACCACGACCGATTTTACTATGATAAGCTTTTTATCCGTGGCAGTAACGTAATTTTAACTTTTCATGCTCAATTATTGATGTGCTATGAGTTTTGATAACATAATGTACACCTGCACCCTCCCGCGAATCCGCCGACAGCCCGACACGCGCCTCCCCGACACAATCGAGTTGGTCATGGCGGTGCAATGGCGGCCATTCTATGGTTTCCGAATACGGCATTTTGGATAAATAATATGAGTGTAGATAAAGCAGTGTATGCAACTGTACGTAATTAGGCCTTAAAACGTAACAGTTGCATAAACTACTATTTCGGGTCTAAAAATTGTTTTTCCTATTGTTCCTTAGTTGCAATACATTACCATTACATTACCCTTAAACGGTTCACCAGTATTTTCGTTACATTCTGTATATTTACTTTTTATTTATTTCTTCTCTTAGGTTAGGCTATATTCAATATTTTTATTCAAATAAAATAAAAAAATACATCTAAAACATACAAAAACATTATAAAAAACCTAACCTACGGTGCCGCCGGCAACGGAGCAGGGCCCAGGCTGCCGGTGGTTAGGACCCATAGCTTGATTGGTAAAGAGATCGAGCCCCGGTAAGGCGTATCGATGCAGGTTCAAGTCCGGCTGGGTTGAATATTTTTTCAATGTTTTCAATGTTTGTATTTGATTTAATAACAATCTATTGTATGAGTGGAATGCCCCACTTTAAAAACATGCAAAAATAATTATATAGTAGCCCTGTTTACAGAATGGAAAAATTATGAAAATGCTATTTTTACAGTGAAATGTTGCGCTTATGTATATGGTTACCGTACAATTTATTTAACAGTAAAATAATAAAAATCGAATAGTATCATTGTTTTGTTTTAATTTCGTACTTTATAAAATTTAAATTGTTTGAAATTTTGAAGCATGATATCATTGAACCATTTCAATAGATATTTTTAATTTTCACTTTATTTGGATATATTGGTAATTTTGCATCCTATTAACAAAATTTTATTGCATAATTCAACATGTGTCATCATCCCTATTCCATCTACTGCTTATGATGTGTATGAGTTTTAGTCACCGATCAAATAATACTAGGGTACATAATCAGGCCAAAACATGGCCTCACAATAGCAAGAACGACTCGTGCGGTACTTTTTTTTACAGTCTTATTAGTTATTACGGTATAAGACTGGCCCGTTACAAATTTTCACGAGCCATATTTTCATTACATCTTGTTTGAGTATTGTACCTCCTTTCAATTGTTGCTCGAAGGATTTTAGTATAATATAATTATGCTTGCTTATTTGGAGAATCTGCAGTTAAATCAAATTACGTTTGAATGAACGATTGAATGATTCACACACTGTAAATTCTATTTACCAACCCCGATTACTGGCGGTAAAGCGAACAATATTTCATACATTCGGGAACGTATAAAGCTCAAAAATCGCCATTCATTCGAACCGTTCGAGGTGAGATCGCATTCAGCCAATATACTACGTGATCGGAGCCCGTGGGGTTCAAATCCGGCCAGGGGCGTTATTCCACTCGCTATAGAGGCAAGTATTTGTTTTCAACCGTCTTCAAGATTTTGAAGAGGAGGTTCACAATTCGTCGGGATCTTTGTTTTCGCTATTTTTTATGTATGTTGACCGATTATTCGGATACGGGTGCATCGATTTGGTTTATTTTTGTCTGAAAGAGTATAGTTTACTGTTGGTCCCATTGTCACCAGTTCTGATGATGGCATCCTGGAGAAATCGAGGGAACTCTTCAAATATTATAGGCACAACTATAGTGGTTTGAGTATTTATTACAGTAGCTCGGGCATTTGCTTTTGGAAAGGTGGAGGCTAAGTGAAGTGGAATGATTTAGGACAGTACCTACCAGTTCACCTAGCCTCTACCTTCTAGTGAAAGACACGAAATTTTGAAATCCGAAAATGAAAAACTTCAATAGTTTCTTAAGTTTCTCGAGCTTTTAAAGTTGAAGGTGTACACGGGTAGCGTTGATTTCTTTTGAATTATTTACTGACAGTCTTGAAACGTTTGAGTAATTTTTGATGTTTAAAAAGATCACGTTTTCATTTCCTTAGAAAATAAATCGAGTCGCTTAACTTACAATTCGGATAAATCCAAAACTGAAAATTTGTAATTGTTTCAAAACTTGTAGTTTACCTTTTCTTTTTAAACCAAAATCATAAAATATTTTCAGAATTAGATTTATTCTTGTTTGCAGTTGAGAGACTCAATTTAAAAAAACAGTGGACCTTTAGGATTAAAGAGTGAGAACCATAGATAACAGAAGAGGGAAGATGCTTGGACACCTGCTACGACACGACGAGTTTATAAGAAACATCATAGAAGGTAGAGTTGAAGCAGAAAGGAAGGCAGGAAAGCCAGGGAGAACATACATGGATCAAGTAAAGGAAAAAATAAACGTCATGTCGTATCAGGCTGTAAAAGAGAAGGCAAATGACAGACAGGCATGGAAATTGCTCCACCGACAAGAGCCTAGCTCTTAAATATATGATGATTATGAGGAGGATTAAAGAAAAATAAGTTTCACATTTGAAGTTCTACCTTCAACACCTAAGGGCCTAAGGGTTGTGCGTTATCTGTCAGGAACGACACTTATACAATTAAATACGCATTCATTTTAAAAATACCGGAAAGAAAAGTCTCTTGATTTAATATGGGAACAGTCTACACCTCTAACCTCTACCGTAACCTATGGACGCCTGCAACTTCAAAGGAGTCACATGCGCGTTGCCGACCCTTTACAAAAAAGAGGATTCACTGTGTTGATGGCTACAGGAACAAGAGGGTCCCTCATCGTCAACACACTGGGTCCTCTTTGAGCTCTTTGGCAACCTTAATCACTAGCAGGAACACAACACTATCAGTAGAGTCTAGTGCTATTTGGCTGTGGTTTTCTGTAAGGTGGAGGTACTTCCCCAGTCGGGCTCTGCTCCAGATTTGAGCGAGATGACATTCGCTGAACGTGCCCTACCACACTTAGCGAGATGCCATTCGTAGTGCCCATACCTCTCTTTTTGGCGTAGTTTAAGGACATACCCCGGGTCGGGTCTTTTTCCGGACAGACTCTAATTATAGTCTCAAACATCACTAATTACGCTGACAACAACACTCGCCTACTAAACAAGCAATGTGAATCACAACCCAGAAGCTACATCTAACACAACTAAGTCAAAACGTCATACATCCATACGGCCACCATTGATCCTTACGATCTTTTAGAAATCAGACCAGAATCTTATACATTGCTAATGCTTTTTGATATAAGACGTATTGTGGAAGTGGTTTTAATGTCGTAGAAAAGAAATTAACTTTGACCAAGTTTTAAAACAAACGCTTGAAGAATAGGGGAGACCGGGGTATAACCGGAGCTAAGGATTAAATTCTGTAAAATAATCATAAAAAAACATAAGTAAAAGACATATACCTTTTTAGCTCGGATATTTAATTGAGATCAAAAAGAAATAAACATATTTACGAGTATCGTAAGTTTTATTAGAATTAACAACAGAAATCAAAATGTCTATTATTTCCGATTTTGACCCGGCACCCGTACAAAACCGTATACCATATACGATATTGACCCATAAGTTACTGATTAATAAGGCATCGCCTGCACATGAAATTATTTAACTCCTCTGAGTCGTAGCCCGTGCAGCCCTCATGGGCCCAGCTTTGACAGCCCAGGCACTGCACCCAGCCCTCATTTATGCGGCTTGTACCATATTCTTCCAGGCAGTACCTACATGCAAGTATTGTCATCATCAGCGTTTTTTTTTTGTTTTTTTGTAAGCGGTGGACATGTTTTATTATAACTGTTCGTGTCTTTTCATAAATCCAGCCAGCCAATCCTCTCCCGCCAGTTGAGTAGTCTTATTAAAACTATGATCGAGATTATTTGCCTCAGCAAATTGATAAGCTAAACGACGCAGATCCTTATACGTGAGACCAAACAGTCGGTTTTCCGTGGTCAACACATGCTCAACTAGTAATTCCTCTTGAGCTGACGTAAAATTAGGTTTATATCTTCCCAATCCGTTAACTGTCGAAGCAATCAAATCCTGGCTCTTTCTAAATTTCTTGACTCGATCTTGCAGCGTAGATTTAGGAACATTGTAAGTTTGAGCTGCTTTAAATACCCCATGCCTCCACCACACACGGCTTCGATTGCCTTTTTCATATTTTCCGAATCCCATTCTTGTCTATTAGATGTCCTTTTATAAGTACGCGGCATTGTTAAAGTATCTCAAACAATAAAAATACGCAATAAACAATAAATAATTACCTCCGGGTTAAAACCGTATATGATACGATTTTACCCCATACGGTTGTTACCCAAGGGCTACACGTACAAACAAGTCACTCACTACTACACACAAAACGAAATACCAGGGTGAAACTTATTTAAAAACACAATCAAAGCTAATCATTTTAATATAATTAATTCGATACTCACTTCATTGCACGTTCAAATTAGTGAATGCCACTTGAATTTTCATAAAAATAACATCAGATACGCCGAAAAACAATAAATTTAAATAACTCGATACAACCCGTGCGCGCGGCGAACACTTTTTGTTGACAAATAGCTCCTATTGGTCAGCGCCGAAGAGCGGCTCGTGAGCGGGAAATTTGAATTAATGGCTGAAATAAGTGTGGTGTACCGTTATACCCCGGTATACGGTTTTGTACAGGTCTCCCCTACATACATAAATTAAGTTGAACGGTTTTTCACGGTTTCGTAGACAACAGCATTATATTAATGAGAATAGAAATCGTTTATTGCCTATTAATGTTTACATCTTTCGGTTCCCGCAGGATTGTGTCAGCTAACTTGTGTCTAGGGAAAGACCTGTGTAAGCTGAAGGTGTTAAATAGGATATAAGTAATGAGTTAAAAAAGATGTTTATAGTTGTGATACAATGTTACACTTATTAAAGTTTATTCAATTCTAAGAGGGCGGGGAGCCGCCGTTCCTCGGGGCCAGCGTCTCATGTCTTTGTTCGGGGTATACTCCATTTCTCCTATTGTATAATTTATTCGTAGTGTTAAATTCTCATTATATTAAATAGGTACCTAGCAGGTACGTGTATTATAATTTCTAGTTAACCGTGGGACTCTAATTCACAACGACTGGATTGCCAGTTTAAATGATGTCATTTGGCTAACTTTGGTAATTATTTTAATAAGAACCACTTTTCACACACCTCATTTTACAACACACTTAGAATGCGCTGCCTGCTCAGGTTTCCACAAGACATTATATTATATTGTGCTTACTTCAAAAGAGGCGATTTTTAGGGTTCCGGAACGGAACGGTTAAAACGGAACCCTTATAGTTTCGTCATGTCTGTCAGTCCGTCCGTCCATCCGTATGTCACAGCCATTTTACTCGGAAACTTTAAGACGTATCTTAGTAAAATTTAGAAATAAGGTGTATTTTGCCTGCCGCTATTTAGTTATGTAGTTAAATTGCAGAAAAAAAAATATTTTTAGGGGGGGGGCGCTTCATACTTGGAGGCTAATTTTATTTATTTAATCTTTTTTAGTACCTGATCCCCAAATTGTATAATGAAATACCGTATGATATAAGGAAATGTAAATCACTTAAGACGTTTAAATGTAAATTGAAAAGGTTTCTATTAAACAAAATTAAGATACCACCACAGTAAACAATAAGATTTATGTATGTACTTCGTATTAATTAACTAAGCAATTAGCTAACCCATCTGTGTTAAGGGAGTTCCCCCTCTGCCAACAAACTGTCTTGCAGTTTGGCAGAAGAAAAGAATTTGTAAGACAGGGTTTATTTTATCTGAATAAATGATTTTATTTATTTATTTTTTATTTTATTTCAAAAAATTTTTTACAAAATATGAACATGTTGCACATCAATCGATAGGTCTTTAAAAATAACATCGAGGTTTCTTTGACCATTTTGTGATTAAGTGAAAATTTTCAGAAACAATCGCTTCGAAATTCAGAAAATTGTGTCCCCCTACAGGGGTAGCTTTTGAACCGTAAGTCCAAAAAATATGAAAAAAATTGAGAAGATGCGCCTTATCACATACTTTCTACGGAAATTGTTTTGAACATTATCAGTTCAGCCATTTTAGAATTATCTCTAAAAAACTTCTTCTATATGCATCAGATACGACCTTTTTGTATTACTTTGGTTCTTATTCCATTGAAGGTACGGAACCCTCCATTATGCGTGGTCCAACACGCACTTGGCCAGTTTTTTTAAAGTAGGCAAAGTGCATGTGACATCCCTGCTGTTGCACTCGTATGGCTACGGGTATACGCTACGTTAATCACTTGATATTAGGTTGGTAACAAACAACTATGTATGCCACTTTAAATCAGTTTAAATATCTCCAGATGGTGCTACAATTGCTTAAAAAACTCTTTGATTATGCCTAAAGCATGCACCATATTCAAAAAGTTCATGTAGGTATCTATAATCTTTATGTTTCTTTTAATTATCTATGTTTGCTTTTAGTTTTTTATCTTTTTTTTGTGTTACCTTTCGTGAATTATTTTTCACCAGACGGTCTCATCGGAAGATCAGCGCTGACAACCACCAGCATCATGCTGAGATGAGGCCATTTCGTGGCACATTCTCGTTTTATGTCTTCTTTCCTTTTATTTATTTTCTGTGTATGTGTTTAAAAATAAACTATTTCTATTCTATTCTATTCTCAAATGTCTAGTAGACAGTTTTTTATTCATTTATTCAAAATAATACCTATTGTAATCTTTCAAAACAAGGGTGGATTCACATAATAAATATAGTGCAATACGACGCGTCAAAACATATATTTTAGAATCTAAGTAGCAAATTGGAAAGCAGCGTCTAAGCGGTTATTTAAATGTAAATTCCAAATTTAAACAGATCCGTCACGTCATCTGCTAGGGTCACCATGGTTCTTGATAAACCGAGATAACTTTATAAGCAGTTTTCTCTCGTTAACAACTACGGTCGACAAAAGCTCGACATATACATATATTGCTGGACATAGGCCTCAGACAGAACAATATACTAATATATTTATTTAAATATTTTAAATCGAATATTTTAGACAAGATTTACACGTTCAAATTACCCTTTGTAATTATTAAAGTATGATTCATCGATCAGTCTCAAACTTTTTATTGTAAATTAAATAATAATTACGAAGTATTACTAAAAAATACGAGCTAAACTGCGTCCTTTTTTATGCATAGCTTAAACCTTCGGTTGAAAAAAAAAATGTTATTTAAAAAGGTACATTTTAATTATGTTCCCGTTTTATACTATTCTCTCTCGCTCATGTCACGAATAATTGTTATTCATTTATTATACAAGGGGGCGAAGTTGATCTTTAACCTCTCGTGCCTTTATTGAGACCCGAGGCAACGAAAGATTCCAAAATTGATAACGTGAAAAAACAAGTCAATACCTTGTACCAAATTACTTTCCCCACATGTCGATAAAATGCGTTTTTCTCACCGCTTTTAAGGGATAAGGACCGCGTTTCCGAGGTAGCGTGGTAAAAAGCTATTTTTATTTCTATCTTTGTCCCGAATAAAGCTGGCTGCATGGTCACCCCGGAAGGTAGAGCCACGTATGGTATTCCGCCGCATACGTCGTCATAATTTCGACTCTCCTGCTTCTCATTTATTTGCTTATTGTAATTACACCATAACCTACTTAAGTTTGTATTTATCTGCCTAATTTTGTATATTGTCGCTTAGTAACAATCATACAACCATGCTTAATGTGGGGCTACAATGATCTGTGTAGTTTATCCCCAAATACATATTTGCACAATTATTTTTACTGTTTAAACATTGAAAAATCATTAGTTAACAGTATGTTATTCCAATGTAGGTGGTTGATTTTTTAGTAATGGCTTCCTAGCACTATTTTTGCTTAAATATGGAGACCTAGGCTCTCCGAAATATACCAAACGTATTGTGAATTAAAGTGAACAAGGTAAACTTTTACAGTAAAATTAGTTTTTACCAAACAAGCAGACTATTTTATTTTTGTCTAATATTTAGTGTCCCGTTGTATTGCTCTCTAGCGATAAGACCGCCTGTTGACTCTACTTTTAAGATTAACGCAGAATTGTACTGTACTATTCTTTTTTATTGAGGAGTGCAATCTATCCATACTAATATTATAAATGGGAAAGTGTATGTGTTTGTTTGTTTGTTTGTTTGTTTGTCCGTCTTTCACGGCAAAACGGGGCGACGAATTAACGTGATTTTTTAAGTGGAGATTGTTGAAGGAATGGAGAGTGACATAGGCTACTTTTTGTCTCTTTCTAACCCCCCACTTCCAAATGGGGGGTGGAAATTTGTATGGTTTGTTACCCTGAATTTAATGAGAGCGAAGCCGCGGGCAAAAGCTAGTAAAGAATATTTGTTTTTGTATTTGTATTTGTTGTCCCTAAAATGCAGGTTGCGTGGTCACCCCAGCAGGTAGAGTCACGTATCGTATTGCACGCCATACGTCGTCCTAATTCCAAGTCTCCTGTACAGCTCATTTGTGTGCTTCTATTGTAATTACATTATAACGTGGTATTTGCTTTACGAATTATATCTTATGCAAGTGAACTAGAAGTTCGTCTACGTTTTGTGCCGTATTGGCAGTGATAGGTACGCAGGCAGGTGTATGAATAATTAAATTAATTCGGGGAACATTCTACATAAATCGACCTATTCCCAATCTAAACAAAGTTTGTATATGGGTACTAAGTGATTCATTGATATGGTTATTTGTGCCTTGCATCAATAGTGATGAAAACTTATCTTGGACACGCATTTGCGACCTCTAAATCGACCCGGATTATTTTTAAATTATCGAAAATCACTGAGATTTATGATTTATGTTTCGTTTCTAACATTTTTTCTTACAAAAATATATGACACGCTCGTATAGCCCTACAAATAAGAGCGTGTCACATATTTTTGCGGCTTTTGTGTAGGAACATACTATTGCCGGTACATATTCAATATTGTATTTGAACTATAAAAGCGTAAACGCCGTCAGCCTAATGGTACCTTTACCAAAATAATGTCACATGTACCCTAATGAATGACGAATGGAGAAAAAAAGGTATAATAAATCTAATCTCCACAAGGCTCCTTTTGTTCTATTATGAAAATACAATCTTTATCCTAAATTTGAACCCATTTGATGACACTTTACTGCTTGCTATGAATTTCATATTAAGAAATAGTCTCATACTTCTTCTTCTTCTTCTACCTAGCGTTATCCCGGCTATTGCCAGGGTCCGCTTTCCTGCTCGCTTTCCTCCACTTAGCGCGGTCCTGGGCATCTTCTTTTACGAGCCCGTTTTCGCTCATGTCGGTCTCCACAACATTTAGCCAGCGCTTCTTTGGTCTTCCGCGACCGCGACGAAGACCATCCAGGGCTAGATCAAGGCATACGTTCCCTATGTAGTCTGGTGGCCTGCGAGAAATGTGACCGAACCAACGAAGGCGACATTCTTGGAGCTTCTCCGCTACGTCACGAACTGCGAGGCTGCCGCGTATGTACTCGTTACGAATGCGATCAGCACGTGTAACGCCGCACATCCACCACAGCATCTTCATTTCTGTAACGCGAAGCTCCTGAATATGCCTTCCAAGAACCGGCCACGTCCCGCTTCCGTATATTAAGACCGGTCGGATGATACACAGAAAATAGTCTCATACAAAGTAAAAAAAATAACTTACCTTAAAATGAAAATTCAAAGCGCTTATTCAGATATAACTAGGTGAAATAATGTATAAAAACTATCAAAAATATATCAAATTAAGAATTATTGTTTAATTAATTTTCATTCAGACATTTGTACTGCAAAATTATGTAATTTATAGCAACCTCTAAATAACATTTAATTGTTATCAAATAAGGTGTAAATATCTTTTATGGGTATTGAAACTATTATAGAACCTTGTGGACATAAACAATATACAACTTTATATTTTAGAAACTACCCTAATAAAATAAGAATAGGATCATCAAGGATATGAAACAAAAACGTCTGCCGCGTCAGTACGATTCCCGCTCAGAAAGTCTTGGTAATGTTTTCCTTTGTATAATGATTAATCCAGTAACTTTGTACAATCATCGTATGCGACAAATCCGATAAATCTGATTTTTGCATACTTGTTTGTGATGTTGGCCCAATAAATAATCCAAGTTTGTGACCTCGAGCGCCGAACGCAACTTTGTCAAATAACGAATAGTCGGATTTTTTCAGATTTTGGCGATTATAACCCTTAAAGACTAGTTTTTGACAGTACCACTAAAGGAGATCGTCAATTTTTTTAGGTGATCTGGCCCAGATTATTTAGGACCGTTTAGGAATGGTTCTTACCTTTAAAGAATCTTCATAATTTCTAGATCAGGATAGTGGTAAAAATATTGCGAAATCTAATGGGAAAATTGAAAAATCATGCATTTAAAACTGGAATCTGACAAGGGGAATATTTGAAAGCGTGCTTGCATATGATTTATATATTAATGTAAAAAAAGTACCGATTTTTTAAAGATAATTTACAAAAGTGGACTTGAAAACAAAACGGGAATCATGATGAAATAATAAAAAGTCATATTTTGGTCGTATTTATAGTTCCTGTATTTCGGTAAACAAAGGCTGCTGTCAAACCATCGTTGATACTATTAACTGAACATTCCTAACACCTATTGCGAAGGGATAAGGTTTATCACCATTAAGTGCGATAGCACTAGTATCTGACATTACAAAATTGAAAAAAAGATGCGTTTCGTTATCGAAGGAGCATGATATTATGCCATTATGAAACCCACTTTTAATATTCAAACTCCGATCAAAAATGCAAAAATACGCATTTTCAATCTGTAGGCGTTTTAATACAGTCGATTTCTAATTTAAACTTCCGTATTCGTAGGCTTAGATACTATTTTAATATTACAATGTTCTAACTTACCGAACAGTATCAAAACGCAGATTATGTAACGGTATACATTGACAGTGTCAAACCAAAAAACAATCCCGTTTTAGGCCAGGGTGAAGTTAAACTTTATGTCAATGCCATAAGGACGTTAACGACTTGTCTTGCTGTATATTAATCGCGGAAAAATCAACACAATGTTTATTTATTTAGTATTTCTAATTCCCGTTTAATTTTTTTGCAATATTTTGTCTACTTTAGTAATAAAATGAGTATTTATTTTACATTGCAGTACAAACTGTATACGGTTTATATCAGGTGGCCCAGAATTGACGATCTCCTTTTCTACAATATAAGACTAGGATTGGCTCTGAAGACTAAATAGTTTCCAAGATAAAGCTTTTCAAAATAGAACCGTTTTTCCCAACAGAGAAGGGGAAGGGTAAACGGTTCTGGGAAAAACGGTTCTATTTTGTAAAAGTTTATCTCGTAAACTGTTGTGTCTACACAGATATTTCTAGTATATTTCTGTGCAGGTACACTGAGAAAAAAATGTTGTTGGGCGTAACAATAAAACTTAAACGCTATACAACCGTCTATGGAGCTTGGTCTATAGTACAACTTTTATGTTGTCAAACTCTTATTGTTAATCTGACAATATTATATAAATAACATTTTCACTTTGTTATTATTACAATGCTTTATATGTTGTCGTTACAACAATATAAACTTTGTGATATTGGCAACTTTTAACCTAGTACGTTCTGGTTTAAGTTGCTACCTAGACAAAATTGCTTTGTGCAAATGACAAAGTAACTTTGTTATTGTATTGTTTAAATTATGTTCTTGCAACAAATTTGTATTGTATTGTGGCAATACCACAAAATAGTTTTTGTTAACCTAACCAAATAAACGTTGTTATAATAGCAATGTGCTTTGTTTTGGCATCAAATCTTTGAGGTGACTATTCTGCTAACGTAGTTAATCTAACCAAATTAAACGTTGTCATAGCAGCAAAATGCTTTGTTTTGGCATCAAATCTTTAGGTCACTATTCTGCTAACGTTGTTAAATTAACCAAATCTTACGTGGTCGCAATAACAACATGCTTTGTTTCGGCATCATTTTTTATAGTCATAATGACAAAGGCACTTTGTTGTGCTAACCATTTGGTATTTCTGTTTCAAGATACAATTTATTGTTATTCATACAACATTAGTTCAATATTTTAATAACAACGACCTTCAACTTTAATTTTCGACATTTTAATTTATATCTCGCAATTGGATAATTATGCAAAAGACCAATTTCTATAAATTGCATATTTTTCAATTGCGAGAGACCAAATAGTTAAAATGTCGATCAATGGTGGTTCAAGGCCGTTGACATTATTAAAGGTGGAACCAATGTTGTATGAATAACATTATGTACCTAAATGTTTTGTTGAAACAGAAAAAACCAAAAGCAGTACCAATTATGACCAAACTGCGAGCAAGTGCAAACCATTACGACCCAAAAAAATGATGCTGAAACAAAGCATATTCCTGTTGCGCGATTATTACATCAAGAAACAGCGTTTCACGTTAGCAAAACAGTGACCTAAAAATATTTAGGGAGTATAAAACGTAAGATCAAACCAAAAAGTAATATATTTTCGTTTATTTTAAAATGGACGTTTGCAGAGCCCTCAATATAATATCAGCAACTTCCATGATGGTGACTTCTTTGGTGCCGAAAAGCATTTCCCTTTGATAACAGTATGTTCCTATGTCTGAAACTGTCGCAACACGAGCCAGGTAATCATGTCTTGCTCTTCTTTGGATAATTTCCACACATTTCTCTTCGCCTACTGAAAAATAAATTAATATAAGTTTTTTGTCAAACGTTTCATTTTTGACATAAGCTTTTAGGGTCATATTACTCATCCAAACAATTATAACAGACTCAAACACAATTAGGTTGTGTTGTTTTATTGCAGAGTACTTATAGTCACCTCCAGTGTCCAACAATCAGATCAGCTCGATGGTACCAAAACATTGCATTTTTATCCGAGTTACGAAGGAATGAAAATTTTCAGATCGGTCAGAAATCGGGAGTTGGTTTAAAATTCAGATGCAAGTTTTGAACCGTGTACTAATACATAAACCTTAAATATACTACTGTCCTGACTGTTTTACGAAACGTGCTACTGTATAAAGTCGTCATGAGCAACCTTTTAAAAATGCAGAAATTATTTGAAGAAATACAAAACATAAAATACATATTTAGGATCTTACCAGAGGCCAAATCGAGAAGGTCGATGGTTGATAAGTCAGCCTTGTTACATTCTCCTCTTTCAACGAGTACTCGTAGTTTCAGAATCTTCAACTTTATAAGAGGAAATCTTTCTTTATATGTTTTATTTGCTGCTGGGTACACACATTGAAAGTCAGGCGACACCTGAAACAAACATATACCATAATGCTACAAACAACAACACACTTAAATATTAATTACCACGGTAGACCTTATGGCAATGTTAAAGTGAAAATGAAAATAATTATTAATTATTCGTCAATTTAGGTACTTTACAATGCACTTATGAAAATCAAAAAGAAACTATAGCGGGTCTGGCTGTATATAAACAGCGGCACTGATATTAAAAATGTTTATTTAAACAAATTGAACACAAATGGGTTATACAGACACAAGTCTAGCTAATATTTTAAAGTCTAGGTTAAAAAAGTAACGAATGGGTATCGTAGGTCGGTGGCACGCGAGTACAGCGTGCTTACCATGCGGCGGTGCGCTGCCCACTGGCGAGAGCACTTGAAACGCTCCGCGGTGATACAAGATGGCGGCACACGCCAAGGTCTAGTTGACCCACGGTTTAGCTTATTAAGAAGCGAGCCGGGGTCTACCTCTAGTGGTTCTTACGGAAACACGCCGAACAGGCGTGTCGTCAAGGTCACGCGCTATAAAACTACTTCCGATTCTAACCCTACAGCTCCTACATAGATATTTTTTCAATACATACATCTTACAACTCTCATGCATTTTTTTACTAAGATTATTGACATACAGTAGGTACGGTTACACCGTATGTAATTTAGATACATTAGATTACTTATACGGGACGTTACTATTGTCATACTCATACCAATAAAGTCTGCCGATGGTCAGTAAAGTATTTCGTTGATGGCAGATACCCACGTACTTACAAATCATAAATAAAATCGTAAATACCTATTTAAGAGATTAAGTTAAATTATCAGCTACTTGTGCTATTACTTGTGTGCAAGATGGCGCGCGGCCGCGTGGTTGCCCAGTTAGACCGAATGTTTAATATAAATAGTGTTGTATGTAATGAGCTAACGAAAAATTGTGCAACCTAATGAAGAGTTCAATCTGGAATGCATACAATTTTGCATTCGACAGTCCTGCGCATGCGTGTAAAATGGAATTGAAGTACAACATTACCTAAGTAATAAAAAATAATGAGTAGTTACTTACCAAACATGCTAGGGATTAGGTGTACAAGCCTTGCAGAAACCAATCTTGCAGAAACACGCCCACCTCGACACACATTCCTATTGAAAAACCACAACACTAAGCGCTTATTACACCGCCCGCGCTCCGTCACGTCCTCCACTTCCGGCATCCATTAGCAACTGACCTGTACAACGTCGTTCCGTTCCCCGCCTCCCCTCCATTCCGCGCATTTTGTTAATGCGTTAATGTAATTTTGTCAATTTTTTACATTGTCAATCTAACAATAAAACCATTTAATGCAGATACAAATGTGCTTTGTTAAGTAGTTGACTTTGTTGCCGTACTAATGTTAAACTTGTTAAATTCACAAAATTCAATTGTCAAGTCAACAAACCCAAAAATATTGTCTTGGTGACAAAATACGACTTGTTAATAGTTGTTGACTTTGTTGCCGTACTAATGTTAAACTAGTTAAATTCACAAAATTCTATTGTCAAGTCAACAAACCCAAAAGTATTGTCTCGGTGACAAAATACGACTTGTTAATACTGCAATATATATTTGACAACAAAAACGTTGTGATAGTAAATAGACCCGCTTTGTTACAAATGCAATACTTATTGTGCCTACAACAAAAAAAACCTGACAAAGCGTATTTTGTGACTTTGTTAGCCATTATTTTTCTCAGTGTACTATCAAAAACTAGTCCTTTAGGGTCATAATCGCCAAAGTCTGAAAAAATAATCGATTTTCGATTTTTGACAAAGTTGCGTTCGGAGCTCGAAGTCACAAACTTGGATTTTTTTTTTATTTAACGGCCTCCTAGCCTAGTTGGTAGTGACTCTGCCTATGAAGCGGGAGGTCCCGGGTTCGAATCCTGGTCAGGTCATTTATTTGTGTGTTTATCACAGATATTTGTTCCTGAGTTATGGATGTTTTCTATATATTTAAGTATTTATCTATATCTATCTATTATATATATCGTCGTCTAGTACCCACAACACAAGCCTTAATTAGCTTACTGTGGGACTAGGTTGATTTGTGTAAAATTGTCCCATAATATTTATTTATTTATTTATTATTCATTGGGTCAACATCATAAACATGGCTGCAAAAAATCAGAACTACCGGATTTGACGCACAGTACCCCGTACTTTCAGGCGACAAGGTTCCTGGATTACATAACATTCATTTAAGTTTACAGTTTATATCAATATCTTTATTACAATCGATATTTAGTTAGTAACAATAAAATGTCTTGGAGGATGAATAAAACGGATCACTACGAATTTCTATAAAATGTGACCCATTTTCATTGTCCTTGAGGACACTGAATGGCTAAACTTCAAAGGCATCCAGCGTAAGAAAGTCGACAGCAATCAAGTCAGCTTAGATAAGGCCAGAAGCGCCTTAGCAAAAGGCTAGACTGCAAGTAGAGGGCCAAGTGATAGGCGATTGACCAATTTACACAATAGTTCTTTTTATTAGCTTACCGTAGTGCCCCACTTGGTTGATCGTCTTCAATAAAAAATCTTGACGATTCGTTTTAATCCTAGAAAATTATTAATTACATAGATCCATGATTTTGGTAAAATCAACTTGAATACGATGCAAACGCACACTGTTAACTGCCCATCGGTGGACCTTTTGCCTTTTGTAATAAGGTTCACCGACGTACAGTTAAGAGTGTTGCTGTTTGTACGTGCAAACGCGTCAGTGTGTTAAGCTGTCTGGAATGCGGCGTTGAGCGCTGTTGTCTCAGCGGCCCTCGGAGGAGGGGATACTTCTGATGAATACCGAACACCGCTGCTTCCGTAAAGGCCTCTCCCGTAAAAACTCCACGTTTCCGGTGAGTTGCTGAGGGAAGCATTGTTCGCCATCTTTAAATGACCAAATGATTACAAAAACTGTTTAATACGGGGTATTCACGATGTGTATTTGTTTTTCTGAGTTTCTGATTATTCGGCACAGTTGCACGGACGAAAAAAGCGAACTCGAAAGAAAATAGATCGCTATGGTGTGTGGGTAGACCACAACTAACGCTCGCAGAAACTTTAGTTACTCCGTGATAATGGCCCATGCAACTGTAAATATCCCGTTTAAAACAGTTTTTGTAATTTTAATGACCAAATGAACCGAACCATTCGACAGAGGTAGACTACAGAAGAGATGCCGGGAAAATTTGGTTGCATTATGGGCATGCACTAAGACATGAAGAGTAGCTTAGGTACTCTTGCCCAATGAGACCCCATTTAATGCGGACTGTACCTTTTTTTCTTTGCTCGTCTAATAAATAATTCTCGAGACTTATCTTAAGCGGAACTCAGTTCGTGTGTATGGTTAGATTCAACTTCGTCTTCTGACAAAATTGTAAAATGTCTAACGTCTGAAATGGTCTGAATGATTTAATAAACTGCATTGACAACGTCTTTTTAGGTATTCTGAATTATAATTTAAAATGTTCGTGTACCTAATAAGTCCTGTTTTATAACATTTTGTCAGTTATGAATGTTAACTCCGTTGTTCTAAATAAATATGTATATGACAGTGTTTTACAAATAAAGGAAAAATGGAAAAACGATAGCTAAGTTGATCAAAGCGGCGGGCATGTAAATATCTTGAAGTCGCGAGTTCGAGTCTCACCCAAGGCAGTGGATTTTTGAACATTCTGGTATCGTTAGCAGACGTTCTGCTTAATACAAAATAATGAGATATGTCAATCAGACAGTCGGCCAGCAGTGCGTCAGTCGATGTCTAATCAGCACGGAGATTGGAAGCCGCAACACTAACAATACAATAGGGATGAACTGCTTCATTATCCCTTTATTCACTATATTTATATAAATAATTATGAACAAAAAAGAACCGACTTCACTTAGACTCCACCTTTCCAAAAGGAAATGCTAAATAATATTTAAATCACTATAGAAACCTATATTAATTGAAGAGTTCTCTCAATTTCTCCTGACCTGGTTGCAATGGGACCAACTGTGAAGTATACTCTTTCAAACAAAAAAAAAATCCAAATCGGTCCAACCGTCTTCGAATAATCGGTGAAAATAACAAAAAAAGAAAAAACAAAGATCCCGATGAATTGATAACCTGCTCCTTCGAAATCTTTTAAATGCCTAGAAGAGAGGTATGGGCACTGCGAATGGCATCTCGCTAAGTGTGGTAGGGCACGTTCAGCGAATGTCATCTCGCTCAAATCTGGAGCAGAGCCCGACTGGGGAAGTACCTCCACCTTACAGAAAACAGCCAAATAGCACTAGACCCTACTCATAGTGTTGTGTTCCTGCTGGTGAGTAAGGTTGCCAAAGAACTCAAAACAAAGAGGACCCAGTGTGTTGACGCCCAGGGACCTTCTTGTTCCTTTAGCCGTCAACACAGTGAATCCTCCTTTTTGTAAAGGGTCGGCAACGCGCATGTGACTCCTTTGAAGTTGCAGGCGCCCATAGGTTACGGTAGCTGCTTACCATCAGCCGGGCCGTATGCTTGTTTGCCACCTTCGTTGTATAAAATAAAAAAAAGGAAACGCTTTTAAAAGAACCCTAAATTAAAAAAAAATCTCAACAAATATTTCTGATACTGATTCTTGAAGTCGGTTGAAAACGCTAACTCTTCTTAGCTTGAACCATCCACATTCAAGTGCCAACAATATTGTGTACAACTGACTCGTAATTTCGCGAGGCAGTTTAGGTGCCAAGTTTGTAACAAAAATGCTACAGTATGTGTTATGTCTGGAGGCAAGAGATCTGTAGTGAAATTTATAGGAACTAGAACACCGGCTTGCCTAATATGAGTCATTAAATTTTATTCTTAAATTCTCAAAAAAGATCGGAGTATCAGTATGTTAGTCATAGTTATAGTCATTTTTTTATAATAAAATATTACATGTCAAATTACATTACATTGATAATTATTATTTATCGTATGGCTATGCCACTGAATAGGCATTTCTTCCCTGGGGTAGTAGTAGCGGAAAAGCAGATGATAAACAAAATCCAGTGAGTGCTGCGAGGTCCAGATGGGACAGTGCAGCTGCCAAGTTTGTTACTCTTTTCGCACCACCCAGGTATCACGTATAGGGTTGTCTATATAAGGTGTTTCCAACGGACGCAGAGTAACATTGATCCCCTTAATGATTAATACATCATTTATACTTAACTAGCTTTTGCCCGCGGCTTCGCTCGCGTTAAATTCGGGGTAACAAACCATACAAACTTCCACCCCCCATTTTAGGGAAGTGGGGGGTTAGATAGAGACAAAAAGTAGCCTATGTCACTCCATCCCTTCAACTGTCTCCACTTAAAAAATCACGTCAATTCGTCGCCCCGTTTTGCCGTGAAAGACGGACAAACAAACAAACAAACAAACAAACACACACATACACTTTCCCATTTATAATTTATAATAATAATATTACTATGGATTATTAAATTTAATTTTAAAGTAAGTTTCCTAATTACCATTATGTTGATGGTAGATCATAGAACTCTGCCAGACTGTAAGAAGTATGGTTTAATAGCGACCTTAAGAACAAATGGTATATTCGATGATGCCGCACTCGTTACTTAGATTCTTATTCTTTTTTCTCTTTTAAATTAAGTGGAAAATCTTTGTTTAACCTACGTTTTTGATCATAATATATGTTCTTACGTACGGTGCTGTCTCTAGGTAAGTAGATCATCGCACTCCATATGATAGGTACAAACATTAGTTGCACCTTTGAACAAATTTTTTTTTATTAATTTTGAAAGAAAAAATACGGACTTCAAGAAAGATTATTGTAGATGGTACACTCTTAGATTCCATACAATGACATGAAAAAAAAAATGTCTTGAAAATCTAACTTTAAGCAAGTTCAAATACAGCGAAGATAACAAATAACCAAACGTGAACTATGCGTCGTTGAAGAGTTCCGTTCAGATCATCATCAGCAGTTCCACTTTATCAAATGTCACTTTTTTTAATGAAAATGCATGATTTATTTATAAAACACCATAATCACTATAATTATGTATGCCTTTAAGATTAGAGGGGTTCCCTCAATTCCTCATGAATCGATGTAAAATTTTGACAAAAATGAGTCCTGCATATATACACTTACAATAAAAAAAAGAATTTTCAAAATCGATTCAGACATGACGGAGTTGTGGATTAACAAACAAACATGCAACCGAATTGAGAACCTCTTTTTTTAAATCTTGAAGTCGGTCAAAAAAATACACTTAAATGTCTTGTTGCCAAATATCTAACGACACATAACTCTGTGTTAATGAATGACTAACTAGCAAATGAAAAATAAAAAGACAGTAAAAATACTAAATCTGGAAAGTGTCCACAGGTAAAACTTGCCCCTATTTATTATTGATTAAATCGAAATTCCTTCTTTAATTCCCGTACTCATCTCTAATCGTCGTCCATTTAAAAAGCCCAAGCCTCCGAACCGGACACAAACCAGGGAATGCCATTAGAGCAAACGTGTTTAGACTGAGTCCATTGCAGTTAGGTTTAGTCGGTGCTTAGACTTTTTATGCGTTAGTGCACGAGATAGCTGGGGAAGAAAGGTCATAAAGTCTAAATCTTGTTATTAATTACCCCTGTTACTCTAAGCAAAAGGCTCGAAATAGCAGTATTTAAAATATGGTATGGTATGGTGGTGGTGGTATAGTATGGTATGGTATGGTATGCTATGGTTAGGTACGGTATGGTGGCAAGTTGAGCAAAACAAAGGCACCGCCGTACTATTCTTTTCCCTAAGCCATTCGGGCCATTTTCGACCCCCCTCTAATTCTGTTGTCGATAAAGCTAGAAGGCTGAAATTTCTGTGACCATAACACAAGGAAGATATATTCCCAATATTATTGAATTTCAGCATATACTTTAAGAATTATTGCAAGTCAAAATTCCTTAATTCTGTCACTGACTCACTGACTAATCAAGATCAGCTTATATCTAAGGTACTTCTAGCAGTCACACAAGCTCCAACTTTTGAACATTTCTAGGGTTTAGGCTGTAGACCCATTGAAAATTTAAACATACCGCAATATCAGCCGGGTTATCTAGTTTTACAAACCGCACAGATAAAATTATAATCCCAGATATATAAATATACGCGATCAAAGTTATTTTTTCTGTTGCTAAAATTTTAGCTTTTTTACACTACATAATTAGGTAGTATAGGCTAGGAACTTACAAAACAGAATGAGATTCCATCAAAAATATTACATGTTCAAAAATACCAGTCTCGCAGCAAAATAGCAGTTCTCCTACTGCAAAAAGTATTGAGATCTAATGAAAAACCAAGCCGGTGTACCGAGGTTTACTAACAACATGTCATTGTGATCCTTTGAATATTAGATGTCTTATTTTTATACATACTTACTTACTGCAGTGGCGCAGCGACCCAAAGTGGATCTTGGCCTCCGACACCAAAGATCGCCAGGCTTCTCTGTTCACAGCCGTCTCTGTCCAGTCAACGGCGCCCAGCGCAGTGAGGTCCTTCAGCACCTCGCCTTTCCAGCGGTGCCTAGGACGCCCAGGTGGTCTTCTACAAGTTGGCTGGCCAGAGTATGCTCTCCAGACGGCACGATCTTCACCCATACGAACTACGTGTCCGAGCCATCGGAGTCTAGCGGCTTTTGTTTCCCCAATGATGTTCGGCTCGGACACCAGATCTTCGATTTTCTGGTTCTTATTTTTATAATAAATAGAAATGAAACGGCATTCTGAGACTGGCATTTTTGTACATGTAAGTAAGTACTTAATGTTTTTAGTGGGTAGAACTAAGCAGTTTGGGAACTATTCAATTATCTTTCAGAAATTCTTACTCATGCGTAGAAAAATATCCAAAACTAGCAATTTACTGAGCATTATTGTGAACAATATATCTCACCTTCGTCTCACGGGTGATATTTTAAGGGTGATGTTTCCTCGAAGACGCACAGAGTGGGAGGTGCTATTTACATTTGAAATTAGGTAGTTGAAGCATAGACGAAGAGCATATAATAGAAGAACATGATATTAAACTTATAAATTACAGTTTTCTGCTCTCAAAGGTGACTGACTGACATAGTGATCTATCAACGCACAGTCCAAACCGCTGGTTCTAGAGATTCCAAATTTGGCACGTAGGTTCCTTATAAGGTCTAGGGGTGCGCTAAGAAAGGATTTTTCAAAATTCATCCCCTAAGGGGGTGAAATGGGGGTCCAAAATTTGTATGGGGAAACAAGATTAGTTAGTCTATTTTATTCGAAACTTCACAGAAGTATTCCTAACAATAAATGAGTAAATACGTATTGCAGGTTTTTTGAGAATTCAACCCCTAAAAGGGGGAAATGTGGTCAAAAAGTCTGAAAATCAACATGGGTATTGTTTCTATGGTTTATCGGGTCGTTGATTACGAAAACAACAACGATTTTAAAATCCGACGTGGCGGACGTGAAATACCATCTCCCCTGTTAGGGTACAATGGGGTTGAAATGTCTAAATATCCATATGGGTGTCGTTTTTGTGATATAACTCAAAGGTGACTGACTGACATAGTGATCTATCAACGCCCAGTCCAAACCGCTGGATTTAGAGATTCCAAATTTGGCACGTAGGTTCCTTATAAGGTCTAGGGGTGCGCTAAGAAAGGATTTTTCAAAATTCATCCCCTAAGGGGGTGAAATGGGGGTCCAAAATTTGTATGGGGAAACAAGATTAGTTAGTCTATTTTATTCGAAACCACAGAAGTATTTCTAACAATAAATGAGTAAATACGTGTTGCAGGTTTTTTGAGAATTCAATCCCTAAAAGGGGGAAATGTGGTCAAAAAGTCTGAAAATCAACATGCATATTGTTTCTATGGTTTATCGGGTCGTTGATTACGAAAACAACAACGATTTTAAAATCCGACGTGGCGGACGTGAAATACCATCTCCCCTGTTAGGGTACAATGGGGTTGAAATGTCTAAATATCCATATGGGTGTCGTTTTTGTGATTTTTTGGGACGTTAATTAAGAAAATGGCATCTATTTTGAAATTTAATATTGTGTACATGAAAATTCTTGAAAGTATTTGTGCCAAATTGCAATCTTCTTCTAAATATATAAAAGAAGAAACTGACTGACATATCAACGCACAGCCCAAACCGCTGGTTCTAGAGATTCCAAATGTGGTACGTAGGCTCCTTATAAGGCATAAGGATGCACTTAGAAATTATTTTTAAAAATTTACCTCCTAAGGGGGGAAATGGGGTTCAAAGTTTGTATGGGAAACGAGATTAGTTCAACTATTTTATTCGAAACTTTACAGGAGTATTCCTAACGATAAATGAGAAAACAAGTGTTTCAGCTTTTTTGAGAATTCAACCCATAAGGGGGAAATGTGGTGACAAAATTTAAATATCAACATGGGTATTGTTTCTATGGTTTATCGGGTCGCTGATTACGAAATCAACACTTAAGGGGGTGAAATGGGGGTTGATCTTGTATGGGGAATTTTTAAACGTTGAACCAATTTAGATGAAACTTGGTATAGAGATAGTTTGTGTACCGGGAAACGACAAGGGGCAGTTTTTATCTCGAAAATCAATCTTTAAGGGGGTGAAATGGGGTTTGGAGGTTTGTATGGAGATTTTTTTACCGCGAACCGATTTAGATAATTGTGGATATAGTTTGAGTCCCAGGAAACAATATAGAATATTTTTTAAGCCGAAAATCAATCTTAGAGGGGTAGAAAACATGTTGGTAGTTTGTATGGCGAATTATTAACCGCTGAACAGACGATTGAAATGAAACTTGGTACATATTATATAGATTGAGTCGCGGTAAATAATATAGGATAGTTTTTATCTCGAAAATATCTCTAGGGGGTGAAACGGGGGTTGAAAGTTTGTATGGGATATTAATAACCGTTGAAGCTATTTACATGATTTGGTATGGAGATATTTTGCGTTCTGGGAAAGATATATAATAGTTGTTATCCCAGAAGTCATTCCTTAAGCGGGTAAAAAGGAGGGTGGATTACTAATTCCACGCAAATGAAGTCGCGGGGAAAAGCTTCTATTCAAGAGTAGAAATATGTATTAATCATAATCTCTCAGTAGTAAGTCGTTGATGGCGTAACAATTAAACAATTATTGCAATAATTTCTTTAAAATAAAAAATGAGGGAACCGCCGTCTTCAAAACGTGGTATACCGAAACCTCCAGAATGTAACGAATACTTTTCCTAAAACCGCTTCTAAATCAGTTCAGCGAAACGCAAGATGATCGCGGACAAACATACATTCCTACATACAAACATACGAGTCCAACTGAGAACCTCCTTTTTTAGTGCTTTTAGTACGCGGGCGAAGCCGCGGGAAAAAGCTAGTTTGAATATATTCCTTTTATAAAACCCGCCTAATAGTTAAAGCTAGAAGCCAGTGTAGCTAGAGTGACCGGATGGCTCGCGGTATTTAAGCTCCCGAAGTGATGTAGAACCGCCCTTTGCAACCCGAACTGACCCAACTTGAACTGGGGCGGAAATAGAGGGGGGGTGCGAAAAAAATACTATCGCGAGGCAACCGATTGAAACAGCGGTTGTCTGAAAGTGCGTACGCTGGTTATATCATAAAATTTTAATGCCATCCCTCCAGGTGCGACTGGCGTCCTGTACGAGAGCGAAGAAAAAAAAAAAGTTGTCGCTTGAAAATTGGCATTCTTGTTCTACATTACATACAGACACTATTCCGTGTTTTCTTTAATGATTTCACCAATTTATGGCACATAATGGTGTTTTAAAACCATTTTATTGTAATGTTAACTCCGCAAATCTCAATGTGATACAAGCTTCTTAGGTCAAGTCCTACCGCTTACACATGCGCATTGCTGGTCTATAGATTACACAGCAATACATGCGTAATTATCGACCATCTAACTATGGTCTTGATGTACAATAGTAGTTTATAGTTTTTTTTTGCTAAACGACTTCAATGTTTCTCAAAAGTACATACATAGTGATTTTCTAACCCATCTAAACATATAATAAAGCTGAAGATGTTCGAAAGTCTGTACATGGAAGATAATCGAAAAAAAGTTGGCTGGGGATACTTAGAATCGATAACAGAACACGTTCCAACAATTTTTAGAATTTTTGTCTGTTTATCTGTTTGTCTGTTTATCTGTTTATCTGTTTGTCTGTTTATTTGACCGCGCATCACGTGAAAACGGCTGAACGGATTTCGATGAAATTTTGTATAGAGATAGTTTGAGTCCCGGGAAAGGATAATATATAGTTTTAATCCCGAAAATCAACCCTGGTGGGGGTGAAAATGGGGTTGAAAGTTTGTATGGAGAATTTTTAACCGCTGAACAGATTTAGATGAAAATTGGTATAGAGATAGTATGGGTCACGAGAAAGGACAAAGGATAGTTTCATCTTGAACCCCCCCCCCCCCCCCCCCCCACCTTACTTTAGAACCGTAGGTCCAAAAAATTTGAAAAAAATAATGGAAGTGAAGCCTGAAAGGTACTTTCAATAAAAACTATCTATCTGTACATCTATCACGTGAAAACGGCTGAACGGATTTTGATGAAATTTTGTGTAGAGATAGTTTGAGTCCCGGGAAAGGACAAAGAATAGTTTTCATCCCGAAAATCAACCCAGGAGGGGGTGAAAAGGGGGTTGAAAGTTTGTATGGAGATTTTTTAATAGAAATTAGTATGCAGATAATTTGAGTCCCGAGAAACGACAGAATAGTTTTCATCCCGAAAATAAACCCTTTCACGCCGAAAAGGGGGTTCAACTTCCAACCCCCTTTTTACGACAAATACAAAAGGAGTGAAAGTTTACATGGGGAAGAAACAACCAATAACCGCTGTACGTATTTAGATGAAATTTGGTATTTAAATAATTTGTAATTTTTTGGTCAAGGTGTTCATATTTATAACATGTTACCCGTCGATGCTTTAAATTTACCTTTACCCCCTCTTAAGAAATATTTGAAAATGTCATGAATGTCAAAGGGTTATTGCAGGTTCGAGTATTATATATGACGGACAAAGATGCATGGCCCAAACCAAACATTTATAGGACACCGTTTAGGTAGGAAAACATATCAAACGTTTTGTGAAGCAACTCAGATTAGGATTTATTTTTCTTTATAATTAAACAATAGGTACATTATCTGTCTCTCAAGCTGTTTTGATATGTCTTCTTGAAGAACTACACATTATTTTGTATCTTTAAGATCTAATAATGTATTACTGTTTTGAAAAAAATGTCCCGTCGAGTATCTTTTCGGTCATAATACTTCTTGGGCCAGAGGTGTAGGGTTAGAACCGGTGGTAGTTTTGGAACGAAGTTCCTTATTGGACGGTTCGCGGATGGGGGGCTAGGTGAAAAAAAGTCACGTGACCGTCACGAAAAAGCGTCCCGTCACGAAAACGCGACACCCATACGATTGAGAAACATGTAAAATGGAATGAAATAAAAAATATATAAAATAGAATAAAGTGAAGTGAAGTGAATTGTAGTGAAAGTGAGAAGTGATGAAAGTGAAAAAAGTCGAGAACCTAAAAGTAAAAAATGTCAAAAATGGCAAAATTTCTAAATTTCATAAATTTCGAAAATTTCAGGTTTCAAAAATTTTAAAAATTTCAAAAATTTCAAAAATTTCAAAAATTTCAAAAATTTCAAAAATTTCAAAAATTCCAAAAATTTCAAAAATTTCAAAAATATCAAAAATATCAAAAAATTCAAAAATTTCAAAAATTTCATAAAAATACAAAAAAAATTAAAACCACAAAATTTACGAAAAAGTCAAAAATTAAATTAAATAACATAACATAACTTCGTTCCAACAGTGTTCCACGAGACTCACGTATTTTATTTTTCTCTGACGTTCATTAGTGCATTGTAATGTGCTTACCTTGAAGTATGTAATTACCACAATTATTGCAACCAGTAACGTAACATCAGTGTATTATCTGTGACAGTGTGGTAAAAACGTATGAAAATTCATTACCTACGGTAACGTAATCAAAATCCGCCCCTCACCAAGCAACCTCACCGTGGCCGCTCCGATATATTTGATGGCGACTGTCCATACTGAACAAGTTTTACCACGAATCTGACTCTGAAAGCACGAAAAAACAATCGTATATCGACGTTTTCTATAAGGAAGACATTTTTTGGGTTTTCGGAGTTATTCCCATTGAAAAGGTTGTTAATCACTTTGTTCGTTTGACCTCCTATTGACTTTTTCTGCATTATCTTCTCCGCTACCCAAAGGTTGTCTGGAAGAGGTCGCTCATTAGCGATAAGACCGCCTGTTGTTTGCCCCTTTTTATCACGTTTTTTTTTCTACTGTGCTGTTTTTTTTTGAGGTGTGCAATAAAGCATTTATTCATTCATTCATTCATTCATTCGTCATGGCTTAGAGCTGGAGAACCTTATTCAAGTCAGGATCCGTTTCATATTTATTGTATTTAATCTGGAATATGGAATTTCAAAGTTTGGTCCCTTAGTATCGGAATATGAAATGTCATCCGATACCTGAAACTATTTGAAACAGGGAAGCGAAACTATGCCCGTTAACTTAGAATATACTACAGGCTGAGCAGTAACTCGACTCTTTGAAAATTTTGAATGATGTGGTGCAACATTTTTTAAATCTTACTTTATTTGTTTAAGGATCACCAACGGATACACCTCAATACAAAACTAATCATATTTCAAAAATTAATTAAAGATGCACAATGCCACAGCAAAAAGTAAACTCTTTTTTCTGTTTTGTGGCCAAGGCGACCACAGCATTTCAGAATTCATTAGGTAGGTAAAAGTAGTTAGTGCGGCAAAATAGCTTATATGTTTAAGTCCAGTTACTGCTTTTGAATACATATCTCTATTTTGTACCGCCGATGCCGATGATATCCAAACTATGTAGCGAGTAATAAAGGCCTGGTTTTTGTCCTGAAATATTGTAAGTCATGAATCATTAGAACAATGTTGTTAATAATTTACTCTTAGATAATGGACGATTATTACTTATGGGTGCAAATTAATTTGTCTTCAGGCAATATTGTTAGCGGTTAAGGGTGACAAAATTTAAATCATAACTAATAATAACTTTACTTAGATAAGTGCGATGTAGATTCAAATAAATGCAAAAAGATGATTGAAGGCATTGAACATTTCGTCAACTTAGTAACTTGACCCATAGCTTAATTGGTAAAGCGATCAAGCCCCAGCTTGGCGTATCGATGCAGGTTCAAGTCCTGCTGAGTTGATTATTTTTTCAATATTTTCAATGTTTGTATTTGATATAATAACAAACTATTATTATATTATTATAACTGTTAATATTTGAAACATTCGGCAATGGCAGTATTGCAGATAGTAAAATTTCTCCTTAACATTAAGGTAAAAGAAGCGATATTGTTTCACTTAAACATGTTGGCGGCTGATTCATTATCGTTAACTAAGTGTGTAGGGTTGTTCCTGCTCCCGTCTCACCCTGTACAGTGTATACCTAGGCTGGTGATGATGGACCTGAACTGTTCATGCAGGGTAATTGGAATTAGGTGACCTAATTATAGGCGGCAGCTGATGTCGGAATGTAAAGGACCGTTAATTAATGCAATATTGACGCATTTCCGGTTATACAGCTGTCAAGGAGCGGCATTCAGACCTAGAAATTTGACATTCATTTGACATTAAGTCAGATGTCGTAGATGTACATCTCGATCACACCTATATTCTTGTTCACAGGTAGACCCAATTATAGTTTAAGAAACTGATCTTGAATTTAAACTCTTACCACTGTGTTTTTAGTAACTTATGTACGAAATATATTTGATATTTACCAGTCGCTTTCGATGAAGGAAAAAATCGTGAGGAAACCGGGCCTAATCCCAAAAAGGCCCAATCGACCCTCTAGGTTTTAAGGTCAGATTGCAGTCGCTTTCGTAAAAACTGGTGTCTAAGCCAATTCCTAGGAATAGGTTGCCAAGAGGACCCTAGGCTCAATGGAGCTGTGCAAAATCGGGGAAAGCGCTAGGAAGATGATGGAAATAGATAACAAGTATGGAAGTTGATACCCTGTATAAGACATGGCATATAACACTGTTATCTAAGTCGTATATCCTAGGCGAGGACATTCGGCCTATATTTCAGCCATTATTTACGGTCGGTTCATCTTCAATGTTGACCGATGTAGCTATTGGCTTGGTTCCTCGTTATTGGCTTGTTCCGTGGCTTATCGTGTAATGAAAATCTTGGAAGCCTTGAGAAGTATACTAGAAATACAACGACCACAAAATATAAAATACATAAACAATGTTGAATACACAATATGTTTCAAATACGGGCCGTATTCTAACTTTAAAACACTTTTAGACACAATCTAACTTCAATACAACTCGCGCCTAACCGTCTGAGTCAGAAATATCAGAATTTTCTTTTAATATTATTCCGATCCAACTGCGTTGTTAATGCATTCGAGTTGTGTTGACGGCCCCGGGTTGTAGAAATTTAAAAAAATTAAAATCGTTGATTTCGTGTAACTTAACACATATTATTATGTTACTATCTAAACATCTTTTTTTTATAATATAATAAAGTCGTTTATTCCGAACATATAACCATTACATTTCTATTTAATTATACTATATTATGTCTCTAAGTTCGGTGTGCCGTAAGGCATAGGCCTCCTCCAACTGTCTTCATTGTACTCTGTCTGCTACAACCCTCATCCAGTATGGTCCCAGGGTCAGACTAATGTCATCTTTCCATCTTGTTAATGGATGGGCTTGTCGTCTTGTGCAGCCTCTGGGGTACCATAGAGTAACCTGTTTGCTCCATTTGTCTAATGGGCAGCGTAACATGTGTGTCCATCCCCATTTTAAACATCTTTTTTTTAAACAAGGGTTATTAAAAATAAGGATTAGTTTCTAATAACTAAACGTCTAGCCTAAAAATAAACACGTTTTGCTGCCACTGTACTGAATTAGTAGGGGAATGTAGACCCGAACATTGCATTATCGGACAATCAGGCTTGTTCGCAATCATTCTCAGGATGATATTAGGACTGTCCTGAACACGGCGCATCAGGGAAGCGGGAGCCGTATTTTAATTTTAAAATACATAATCTTTCTCAAACATATCTAGACACGCGGCAGCGTGTCAAGCCAAGTTCAAGCAAAGGAACTGGCTAGCCAGCGCCAAGTGTATATTACACGAACCACTTGGTGCCACTTTTGACCCTTCTATAACTCAAAACCTCTTTAACGTAAACACATAAAACTACGTGTGTTCAATAATATCCATAAGGACATCTAGAAGCCCAAATTTCATGAAGCTAGCTCAAACGATTATAAAGATATGAAGGTCAAAAGTCGTAAATTTTAGCACTGATTGACTGACTGACATATAGTACCTAAACCTAACCTACTTCCAGATGACCTAGAAGGATGAAATTTGGAATCCAGCTCGGTAATTGTGTGTAAGCGTAGGAAAAAATCTAAAAATTAAAAAAAATTAAAAAATAGGGGGGTCCCCATACAAAAAAAAAATTTAATTGTATCGTTGGAACCATTACAAGCAGGTATTTGAAACTATCCCTATATATGTATTATTATATTTGCTATAAATATAAAAATAAAGTTAAGTAATACGCGCTAAACGACCGGCCAACGGTGTGTCGTCGGCGGCGCGCGGGAGAATGTAGACAATAGCATAAAAAAGAAAACCATGCAGCGGAAACGCAATAAAAAAAATTAAATCTCAATACCTGCCTAGTTTTCTTTACAAAAAGTAATGACATCCCACCAAAAACATACATGTAAAAAAGGAGAGCTAAGTTCAATACAAAAATTATGCTTGGCTGTGGGCTTCGCCGCAAGAAGAAGTTTTTATCAGAATTAAAATATATGTATATATGTTGAATAACTTTATAAAATGACTGATGTAATGAAAACTGGCCAAGTCAAATCTAACCTACTTTAAGATCTCACATTTTTAAATAACAGCAATTGTTATAGGTATCCAATAAAGCAAAGAAATAGAGTTTAATACTTGTTCATAATGTTATTTTGTTCCTATAAATACATATTTGGATTTTGCATAGAACTTGGCACTCATTTAGATCTCCATTCTTTTTGCGGCGAAGCCCACAGCCAAGCATAATTTTTGTATTGAACTTGGCTCTCCTTTTTTACATTTATGTTTTTGGTGGGATCTCCAACTTACAACAAGTATTCAACCAATATTGAAGTTGTATTGGAGTTGCAAAAGAATAATTTTCAAGCTTATTCTGATATTTCTGATTCAGACGTTTAGGTTTCAGCTGTATTGCATGATAAAGACATTGGAGTTGTATTGAAGTTGGATTCTGTCTAAACATGTTTTAAAGTTAGAATACGGCCCCGGCGCGCATGCGCAAGGTCGGATGGAAACAGTCGACGCGCGCCCTCGCAAACATCCCTGATGCGCTACAGAAGCGAGGTAGTCCCGCTATCACCCAGAACGCGTTTTTATATAAAACCCGGAGGGGCCTATAGGCCTGTTGCGAATACTGAACCCACAGGCCACAGCTATACAGGGAAGTACAGAAAGCTCTAAAAAGAGTTATCTTAACCGTCCTGGACAAATTCATTTAGAATTAGAAAGTGAGGTTATTTTAATTAAATATTATATGCTAAATGCCCTTTAATGTATAGAATAGAATAGAAAACATGTATTCAAACAACCCAAAAATAATAAAATTACTTAATCTAGATGTGAGGCCGAAATGGTCTCCACTCAGCAATGCAAAATTAAATACCTATTTTTAAGTCTGAGAGAGCTTCATATCTTAGGTCAGTAATAGTAGTAGTAGTAGTATCATACTTTATGGTACAAAAAACAAAGAAAAATACAACACATAGATACATAATAGGATCTGTTCCAGTCAACCTTTGAGCAGTCACTAGCCCAACACAATAAATCCCTGATTGACGCACGCAAAGAAAGCCGAACAATGAAAGAAGCTCGCGATAACGAACTTTTAGACACTATATTGGCCAAATTACCCCCTAACAAAAGAAGAGCTATAGAAAGATCAATCGCATTGAAAATGAAAAGTCAAAGTCTTCCACCTGGCTATCTACTATACCAACGAAGAAAGATAACCTCGACTTGTCCCCTCAAGAATTCAGAGACGCCCTGGCAATACGCTATCACAGAACCCCAAACTCAATGCCACCCTCATGTGATGGATGTGGCAACAGCCAATTTAATATCGACCATGCTCTCTGCTGCAAGACTGGGGGGCTAATTTCAAGACGACACAACGAAGTTCGTGATCTATTTGCTGAACTATGTCACCAAGCATGGAGCAACGTCACAATAGAACCCATAATCACAGAAGGTGACCTAGGATTACGAGGCGACTTATCTTGCCGTGGCGTATGGAATGCTCAGAGAGAGGCTCTTTTTGATATCCGTGTCGTAGACACTGACGCTCCCTCTTACATTACACGCCATGTCACTTCTGTCCTAAAATCTGCTGAGACTGAAAAACAAAGAAAATACTCCGCTGCCTGCGAAGCGAAACACGCTACCCCTCTCGTGACTTCCGTCGATGGCGTATTCGCACCACAGATGACCTCCTTTGTCAAACACATAGGCGAAGCCCTCGCGGACCGCTGGAATAAATCGCTGAGTACGATACTGGGTTGGCTTAGAACAAGGATATGCATTACTATAATTCGAGCCACCAGTATGTGCATACGAGTCACACGTCACAAATTCAAACCTGCAGCGAAACTATTGGAGTTCGACGACGGAGCAGGCATTCCCAGCTCTAACTAAACTGTCACCTGCCTGACCGTGCATTGCAGAGATGTGAATTTTTACTATTATTTTATATACATTATTATGAGCTATTTCTTTAATAAATGACTTCTTTACTGCGATCATGCTAGGCTCGCAAAAAAATTAGTAAGTTAGCCTTTTGTGTTTGGTACCAGATTTCAGTGTTTACGTTGAAATCAAGGACCAATTTTATTTTGATCTATGGACTGGTTTGGTGTTTTAGCGCTCTCAAAACGCACGTCAGGAACACCAGACCAAACAATAGATCAAAATTAAATGGACACATCTGATTGTGACTTATAGATACAACCAAACGGCTAAACTTGGACCCGGGTATGTTTTTACACTATGTCCAAAAGAGATGTATGGGTACTGCGAATGTCATCCCCCTACGTGTGGTAGGGCACAGCTAAACGAATGTCATCTCGCTCAAATCTGGAGCAGAACCCGACTGGGTAAGAACCTCCACCTTACAGAAAACTACAGCCAAATAGCACTAGACCCTACTCAAAGTGTTGTGTTCCTGCTGGTGAGTAAGGTTGCCAAAAAGCTCAAAGAGGACCCAGGTGTTTACCCTCTTGTTCATTTAGTCGTCGACACAGTGAATCCTGCTTTCTGTAAAGGGTCAGCAATGCGCATTAAGTGACACCTCTGGAGTTGCAGGCGTCCATAGGCTACGGTAGCTGCTTACCAACAGGCGGTATACTTGTTTGCCACCGTCATGGTATATAAAAACAACCTATAAAACTTACATAACTGTGTCTAGAAAGGTGAACTTGATACCTAGGTAGTATGTCAGCCTATACATATGTTCTAAGGGCATCCAAAAGATTTTAGCAACGTATTCCTAATCATATTTCATGACTAAAACGTTCTATAAACTTTGAAATTCGCTTAGTTTCAGAGTTGACACCTTAAAATACATTGTTTTATTATGACTTAGACTGCATGTGTGCCCTGTCTCCATCCTCACCCAAACACAACTGTTCCTCGTAGACTTATATTATATTTTCTTTACCGGAAAGCGACTAGTAAATAGCAAACGATATTTAATACATAATCATAAATGAGAAATTCGGTACAGGCCGGGGTTCAAATCCGTAGCTCAAACTCAAACTCACGCATTTATTCAGTAAGTAGGCCACGAGGGCACATTCACACGTCAGATAGTTTATCAAAGTGAAAGAGAAAAAAAACTACACCGGTTCTAACCCAGAATTATGACCGGCAAGAAACTCGGCGGGACTAATTTTTTCGACAGTACATAAAACTTAAAAATACATATTAATGCGTTGTTCTATAAGAAAACATATCAAACCATGGTTAGGTTAAGAGCCTGACAACACCCGATGACTTTCAAATTGACTTTACTCAAACAGTTTTTCAGCTTTAACTACTTGTTTTGAGAGATTAAAAAATATATATGTTAATATTCATTATATTTGGAAAACTTCGTTAATTCCGATACACGATTGGACGAAATCGGCTCGATAGAAAATAATTCCGAAATTACATGTTAAAATTAGCTTTAAACAGTTGTATGTCTTTAGTTTCTTGACTTATACGTCTGTAACTAAGGACAAAATTCCACCCCACTAATACTAAAAACTTAGTTGTTTTATATTTCTCAATTAATGCGTGTTTTTTTTAAATACATTATTTTGCAAAATTTGCAATGATCTCCCATACTAATCGTAACACAGTGTTTCTCTTTCACTCGCGCTGAAAAAGATAGGGACGTAACTTAGCTGTTGTCAGCCCCTTAACCAACAATAGGCTATTAGTTTAAGAAAAATTATACCAAAGAAAAAAGAATGTTTATGAGTCCAAATCTGACTATTTGAAAACGAAGTTCACACAAGTTTGATATACTTTCTTACCCGAACTGTTTCCTCTACTTAAATTTCCAAATTACAATTACCTTCGGATTGAAAGTCGCACGCCTAAAATCTACTGCTAGCCAACCAGCGCTTCCATTTAATATTTATAATCTAAATATATAAAAGAAGAAATTGACTGACTGACTGACTGACTGACTGACATATCAACGCACAGCCCAAACCGCTGATTCTAGAGATTCCAAATTTGGCACGTAGGTTCCTTATAAGGTCTAGGGGTGCACTAAGAAAGGATTTTTCAAAATTCACCCCCTAAGGGGGTAAAATGGGGGTCCAAAGTTTGTATGGCGAATCAAGATTTGTTAGATTATTTTATTCGAAATTTCACAGGAATATTCCTAACGATAAATGAGTAAACACGTGTTTCAGGTTTTTTTTAAATTCAACCCCTAAAAGTGGCAAATGTGGTCACAAAGTCTGAAAATCAACATGGGTATCGTATCCTTTTTGAGTACTTATAGTACGCGGGCGAAGCCGCGGGAAAAGGCTAGTATAATATGTACGTGTAGTGCAGTGTATATGCGTACGGCAGAATGGCTGTGGTTTACCCATTAAGACATCCTGTATAACGGACAATACAGATATAGTACATCGATATGTGTGAATTGAATTATGTGACAGTTGGGAGTAACAACCTTCTTGGGAATATTCCCGTTTCCAGTTATACCCCATAAGCATGATACATGCTTGTAGCTCGCATATTGTTATAATCACGAATGAGGTTATTTTGTGCCTGCTGCTATCATTGTTAGACGTCATGAGGAATCCGAAACTTACACATTCACGAAGAACACCTTACACGGTAAAACAATGGACTCAACTTGGATTCTTGAAAAAAAGTTAATGTCATTTTTTAGTTTTAGAAGTGACTTAACGTTAAAATTTTAATCGGTTCTCAGTCGGCTCCTATTATTCTTTTCATTGGAATGATAATGCAGCACGACAAACTAATATTACTTAAATGTACTACTTACTACTACTTGCAAAAAATACTTTGGATAAAAATCGTAATGCAGGTTGAGCGCCTAACTGGTAAAATTTCCAGTCCCTTATGAAACATTACTAGTAATGTACTGATTTAAACTTACACGATTTTCACTCATTATTTTGACAAAAACGAGACCACGACCACGAGCGTTACGGCACGCTCGAAACGTCAGGAAAATAATAAAAGTAAATGTACGCGATTAAGTCCCGTTTTTGTCAAAATAATCAGTAGTAACGTTGGTAGGAATATTTATTCCTGTGAGCCCTCACTAGTTGGATGTTACGACAACGAAGTGACGACTGAGTGAGCTTGTGCACTAACTCAACTGATTATTCTAGTGAAATCTAGTGTATGATGCATAGGATACTATGCTACAACGAATTTCGTTCGTTGCTTTGATGTCAGATTAACTAGAGCGTAAAATTACTACAAATTGGAAACATAATGTCCATTACAATGAAAAAATCGACTGTAGAGAACTCCAGAACATCACGAGATTTCCACCAAATAAAAAAGCTAATTTACATATACATTGTAAATTAAACTTTATTAGAGTTTGAAATGCCTTTTTGATATTCTTTCATAGTTATATTAGATATATGCTGATAATAGTTCAGTAATTTTACGGGCGGCTAGTATAGCGAATTGGAAATAATTAATAATAGCTAATATTTTTAGTGTAACGGATTATTTACGCAATGAAATTCTACAAATTCGCTAACCGCCACAAATATGTACAGTCGAGGTCAAAAATACCTTTACAGTTGAGTGTTACAAAAATACCTTCTCTCTTCTCTTCTTAGTCGGTCCCCCATTGCTGAGGATCGTGACTCCTTTTGCTTATAAATCGCCTCCAACTATCTCTGTCTGTAGCTTGGTGAAGGGCGGTGCTGACAGGGAGCTCCAGCTGTTCGGAGATCTGATCCGACCATCTCTTTGGACTTCGTCCTCTCGGTCTTTTGCCTTCAACCTTTCCCGTCACTACCAGCTTTTCGAGGTTATTGGCCCCCCTTCGTGCAATATGGCCAAAGTAGGCAACAACGCGGTGCAGACAAATCGAGGACAGACGTTGGGTGTTCTCCATTCTTAGCTCTTTGAGGACCGAGACGTTTGTTCGGTGGGCTGTCCAAGGAATTCTCAGCATGCGACGCCAGCACCACACTTCGAAAGCATCGATCCTCTGCCTGTCGGCGGCTTTTAGCGTCCAAGTTTCGGCTCCATAGAGAAAAATGGAGAAGACAAGTGTGCGGACGAGATGTGTTTTGGTCCGGTTCGAGATGTTCCTGTCTCTCCATATTTTCTCAAGTTGGGTCATCGCCGTTTTCGCCATGCCGATACGTCTGCGTATCTCTGGTTCACAGGCCCCTTTATTGGTGATGACTGAGCCGAGGTACTGAAAACGATCCACGGTCTCGAAATCTTTCAGTGCATCTGTACGCTGTTCAACACCAAAACGGTCCACCACCATCAGCTTTGTCTTTCCTGCGTTGATTTCGAGCCCCATTCTACGGCTGGTTATCTTAAGCCGTTCCAAAAGCTCCGCCATCTCCATTTCGGACGATGCAAGGAGGGTAGTGTCGTCTGCGTAGCGAAGGTTGGATACAAGTACTCCTCCGACTTTCACACCACCCTCCCAGCTTTCAAGGGTGTGACGCATTATGTACTCCCCATATATGTTAAATAGTATGGGAGATATGATGCATCCCTGTCGTACACCCTTCTGGAAATTGAAACTCTCGGACGTGACGTCTCCAATTGTCACCGTTCCATAACCAGAACAATAGAGGCCTTGGAGTAATGATATCAGGTGATGTGGGACCCCAAGTTCAGTCAATATCTCCCACAGTTTTTCCCACCTTACGCAGTCGAACGCCTTCTGATAGTCGACAAAGCACATGTACATCGGGATGTTGAATTCATAGCATTTTTCTATTATGAGCCGAAGGTTTAAAATTTGCTCGCGAGTCCCTTTCCCCTTAACAAATCCCGCTTGTTCTTGCGGAATTTGCCAGTCGAGGTATGATCTTAGCCTTGCATTAATGACGTGAAGGAGAATTTTACTGGCATGTGAAATTAATGCTATTGTACGATAGTTGTTGCAGTCGCGTACTGATCCCTTTTTGTGTAGGGGAAGTATAGAGGAGTGTATCCAGTCAGATGGCCACACACCGGTTTTCCAAATTGCGTTACAGATGTTATGCAGACAGGTGACCCCTTTAGGTCCCAAAGCTTTAAGTACTTCCGCTGTGATGTTATCTGGTCCCGGGGCTTTATTTGTTTTTAGCTTTCGGATCGAGTCTTCAATTTCAGAACGTAGTATGTCGGGTTCTGGGTCGCTTATCTCTTTGAGGCAAGGTGTAGATGTGTTCTGCCGATCCTGATAGAGTTGCTCGCAATACTTCCTCCATCTCTCTACCACTTGACAGAGGTCGTGTATTGGTTTCCCGTCTCTGTCATCTATAACCCAAGAGGCCGGTTTAGACTTATTTGTAATTTGACGGATCTTCTTGAACAGGTCGGCGGATTGGTATCTGTCAGCGTGAACTTCGATTTCTATGCAGATATCCTCCAAATACTTGTTTTTGTCTCTTCTGCACAGGTTTCGAATTAATTTGGTCAGCGCACGGTATTCCTCCTCAAATTGTTCGCTCTTTGGACCACTCTTTAGCTCTTTTCTTCCTTGTATGGTTTCCCAAACTTCATTTGACATCCAATCCTTCCTCGTATCAGTATTTTTTACCATGGAGTCCAGTACTTCGTTGATTTTTGATTTTAAATGTATCCACAGTTCCCCAGGGTCCGAAGCTTCGACGTTGTCTAAGAGTTTTGGTTCGAGATGTTCCTGAAAGTAATCATATTCCTGTGATGTAAGTCTTCTTGTTCTTTTTGACTTGGATCGAAATGATTTCAGTCTTATACGCAAGTCTGCAACTAACAACTGGTGGTCGCTACCGCAGTCTGCACCTTACTGCACAAAAATACCTTAATATTTAAATAAGTTTACACATTACATGACAGATTTATCTGATTCAAAAAATAAATAGGTACCACTACTCCTAGTTAGGACCGGAACAATCCCTGAAAACTGGTTAAATATTGTATTTGAAAATGAAAAATGATTCATTTGGCAATCTTGAGTACAGCTTTTTACATGGATTTTAATTTACTTAAAATCTTTAGGAGTTGGTATAATTTGCGCAAGAAAAGCCTAGGATTAGTGTCCTGAGCCCTACACTAGGTAAACCTATCTTATAGGGAACAGGGAATAAAGCGTTTGGAATGAATAAATGTTACTTTACTTTATATTGTATATACCGGATTTTAATTAAAATCTCCGATCTAAACCTTGCTCACACTTATTTTTTTTAAACAGTAGGTATGTTAAGACTCAAACACATCTAGAGGCTAGTCCAAATAGATCTATACGCCTTTTTTTTTTTTATACCACGACGGTGACAAACAAGCATACGGCCCGCCTGGTGGTAAGCAGTTACCGTAGCCTATGGACGCCTGCAACCCCAGAGGATTTACATGCGCGTTGCCTACCCTTTAGGAACCTATACACTCCTTTTTTGAAGAACCTCATACTGTAGCCCACTGGGAAAACCTCGGCAGGGAGTTCATTCCACAGCCGCAGCGTTCGTGGGAGGAAATTCCTCTTAAATCGTACTGTGCGCGACCCATTGGGCTCCAGGGTGTGGGGATGAACACCCTGCCGGCGGCGAGCGGTGCGGTGATAAAAAGCTGCCGTGGGCATCATATCAAACAGTTCTTCAGAGCACAACCCATTGTACAAGCGATAGAACACGCATAAGGAGGCAAAGTCCCTCCTAAGACTCAAAGGTTCAATATCGCTCGTGAGTTTGGGATCGTCGACGATCCGCACAGCGCGCCTTTGCACCGAGTCAAAGGGCCCAAGCTGGTATCCAGGTGCTCCCGCCCAAAGGTGACAACAGTACTCCATGTGGGGTCTGACTTGCGACTTGTATAGGAGCAGTCTCTGCCCCGGAGTGAAGTATCGCCTCGCTCTATTGAGCACACCGAGCTTTTTGGATGCCAGCTTGGCCTTCGCTTCAAGGTGACTACGGAATTGGACGTCACTGGAAATGTCCACACCGAGGATCCCAATACTCCCTGACATTGTAAGGGTTGTGCCTTGGAACTGAGGGGCCACAGTAAATGGGGTTTTCTTAGCGGTGAACGCGCAAACTTGTGTCTTTGTGGGGTTGAATCTGACTAAGTTGTCCTGACCCCACACCGAGACTCCAGAAAGAGTATTCTCGACATCGGACACAAGTTTTTCACGACTCTCTACCACAACGGATCGAAGGATATTGGCACGGCCCGTGTAACAAGCATCCCCAGTACTGTCGTCCGCATAACAATGAATGTCGCCGATAGACAACATATCATTGATATGCAGCAAAAACAGCGTTGGGGATAGCACGGAGCCTTGCGGGACACCAGCGTTAATGCCCATGCTTTCGGAGCAACTTCCGTCGACTACGGCTCGTATGCTCCTGCCGGACAAAAAGCTGGCAACCCATCTGCACAATCCCTCGGGCAGGCCGTAAGCTGGCAACTTCGACAGAAGACCTCGATGCCAGACCCGATCGAACGCCTTAGCTATATCAAGGCTGACTGCCAAGGCCTCTCCCTGACTCTCTATGGCTGAACCCAGCGGTGAGTGAGATACACTAGAAGGTCACCAGACGAGCGACCGTGGCGAAAGCCATACTGGCGATCACTGACCAGGTCGTGCTCTTCTAGGTATCCCAGGAGCTTTGCATTGATTATGCGCTCCATAACCTTAGAGAGAAGGGAGGTTATAGCGATAGGCCTGTAATTCGACGGGTCCGAACTGTCGCCCTTTTTAGGCACAGGGTGCACGAGGTCAGTCTTCCATGAAGACGGCACTTGCCCTTTGTGGTAAGAGAGTGTGAAAAGGCGCGTTAGCACGGGACACAACTCAGGAGCACACCGTTTGAGCACAACTGCTGGTATGCCGTCTGGCCCGCTCGACTTGTGAACGTTTAATGATAGCAGCTCCCGCCGGACATCACTTTGCTTGATGGTAATTTCCGGCATCGAGGACGCGCACCATGGGATGGAAGGCGGTACGGTGCTGCCATAATCGTTCAGGGTCGAGTTCGAGGCGAAAAGAGTACCAAGAAGATCGGCTTTCTCTTTTGCACTATGGGCCAGATTACCATCAGCAGTTCGCAGTGGTGCATTCCCGCCAGTATAGTCTCGGTGACTTCGGCTGTACAGGAGTCAGGATCATCTGATGTGAAGCAGAGCTGCCTCCACGGGTATGACGCGTAGAATTCACGCAATCCATCCCAATCTGCTGACGTATACTGCCACACGCGTCGCGAGCTAGTTGGCCGCGGTGGATCAGGCCGCGCGCAAGGTGCCAGCGTCCGGACGAGGCAGTGATCGGACGAGCCGAGAGGTGCATTCACTGAGACGGAATATCCGTCCGGACGTGTGGTCAGCAGGAGGTCCAGTAAAGAGATTGTATGGTCCTCGATGTCTGGTATTCTCGTGGGAGAACGTACCAATTGCGAGAGACCATAGGCCAGAGAAAATTCGTAAGCAGACCTCCCCGCATAATCGGTGGACCGAGAATCTAGCCACTCAATGTGGTGGGCATTAAAATCCCCCAAAATCACCAATTCAGCGGATGGGTACTGCTCGAGAACTCTGTCGGTCGTCACTTGTAGGTGCTCGAAGAGCCGTTTTGTGTCCGTGTCACCGCTGTGAGACCTGTAAAGGCACGCGTAGACGCGGGTGTGGCCGCCGAAGTCCACACGCACCCACATCACTGACAGGTCCCTGTCTTCATAAGCATGGAGGCGGCGACAACAGACATCCTGCCGAGCGTACATACATACTCCGGCACGCCTCACAAACCTGTGTTCGAGCATATAACCGGGGTATAACAGGTATGATGTATCGGCCGGGCAGGATATCTGTGTCTCCGTCAGGAACAGAAGGGTCGGCTGCGCAGACTCGAGGTGGTGGTGTACTGCGTTTAGATTTGAATGCAGTCCCCTGATGTTGCAGTAGTCCACTTTTGTGGAAGGGGACTCCGCTGAAGAACTGTTCCTTTTCTTTTGTTTTCTCGCCATGTTGTTTTAGAAGTGTGTATAGGAAATAAAGGAGGATTCACTGTGTCGACAGCAGAAAGGACAAGAATACGAAACAAACCGACCGAGGAACGATGTGGGAGGTGCAGTTTGCAGGCGCGGCGTACGGAAGGGCCCCCGGTCCCCCCCTGTTGCAGTAGCCGGGTCCACTCCGGTCTCCTACACCGGCACGACTACTACACCAGGGATTTTTCGCAGGTTGGCGGTTCAGCCTCCCAGGGTGGAGATTAAGTGTCCCCTGGGTTCGGGAACCCTACTGACCTGCGGGCGGCCAGCGGACAGCCGTTTCACCGGGTCTCCCTGATAGCCGCACCTGAACTCTGCGCCCACAGAGACCAACGGTCGTATTATCGGTTCCGTGGGTCCCTTGCCGTCGTCGACACACTGCATCCTCTTAGAGCTCACTGGCGACCTTACTCACCGGCAGGAACACAACACTATGAGTAGGGTCTAGTGCTATTTTGCTGTGGTTTTCTGTAAGGTGGAGGTACTTCCCCGTCGGGCTCTGCTCCAGATTTGAGCGAGATGACATTCGCTGAACGTGCCCTACCACACTTAGCAAGATGCCATTCGCAGTGCCCATACCTCCCTTTTTGGCGTAGTTTAAGGACATACCCAAGTCCGGACGTAGTTTAAGGACATACCCCGGGTCCAGCGTAGTTTAAGGACATACCCAAGTCCGGACGCAGTTTAAGGACATACCCCGGGTCCGAAAACGCACTCGAATTTTTCACATTTTTCACCACATATTTATCTAAACTGAGCGAAAACAATATTTCAAATCCAAGAGTATATCCTGTGACCAGTATTCTAACTTTAAAATCAGGATTTGTTACTGATATGTTATCAAAATCTTTTCTAGTCATCAAAATGACATTTAATAAAATTGTAATTCTGACTAATGTTACTAAAAAGTTTGATACATCGTATTGACGTTAAGCAATATCTTTTTGATATATATTTGACATACAATGAATAACAATTGATTACAGAAGATAAAGTGCATAATGTTTAATGTCTTTCCATCAGGAAAACTCGGATCTCAATTGGAATACGACGGCACCCGAAGTGTCAATCAATTATTGTATTAAATAAGTGACATTTTCATATTCATTAGTATTGAGTGTCAAACTTTAATATCAAATAACAAAAATTTGAATTAAGTTTATTCTTTTACAATTTTCTTCTATTCTTCTTTTTTCAAGTTCTGTCAAATATCAACATGAATGTATCAAAAGTCAAAGTCGTTGTACGATAAGTACTGAAACTTTTTTTTTTTTATACCACGACGGTGACGGTGATGGACGCCTGCAACTCCAAAAGAGTCACATGCGCGTTGCCGGCCCTTTACAAAAAGGAGGATTCACTGTGTTGACGGCTAAAGGAACAAGAAGGTCCCTCATCGTCAACCCACTGGGTCCTCATTGAGCTCTTTGGCAACCTTACTCACCAGCAGGAACACAACACTATGAGTAGGGTCTAGTGCTATTTGGCTGTGGTTTTCTGTGAGGTTGAGGTACTTCCCCAGTCGGCTCTGCTCCAGATTTGAGCGAGATGACATTCGCTTAACGTGCCCTACCACACTTAGCGAGATGCCATTCGCAGTGCCCATACCTCTCTTTTTGGCGTAGTTTAAGGACATACCCAAGTCCGGACGTAGTTTAAGGACATACCCCGGGTCCATTGTAAGAGCACGATAAATACGAACTTTCCGAGAAAACACGATAGAAAATTATTATGCACTTCATCTGTAGAAATCTAAGACAAGCATGATCTAATACGTCAAATTTCACATTTGAAAGATCTTATCATGTTGAATATCATATTCAAATCAAACGAAAGATAAATTACAACCCTCGAATACGCCTCCGTATCTCAACACTATATTTTTATCGCCAGCAATAAAATTCAAGAGTTGGTGGTAACGAATGGCCCCAATAAATCTACTGTTGTATCTGGAAGATAATGTTTCTTTGTTTTTACTATATCTAGGGTACATTTTATCGATCTTGAAGTATCCTGCGAGCGTGATGAAGGAAACGTCACTTTATACCGCGCGATTGGCGATATCTCACTCTGTGATATATCTATCTACGTCACTAACGTTACGTATATAAGTACCTACGACCAGGAGTTAAATCTAAAAGAAGATTTGGGGATTTCAGCAGATCCACTGGATTCACATAGTAGAAACACTTAGTTACGTGGTGAATAGTATATTGCAAGTGACAGTTCATTTATTTATTTATTTATTCGGGGAACCAACAGCTAATAATAATAGTGTAGCTATATTGGTAAGTAACAGAGAGCCAATTCAAAAACATAATTATATAATTTTAAACAAAAAAGAACCGACTCCACCTTTCCAATAGGAAATGCCCGAGCTACAGTAAAAACTATTAAAATCACTAGCTGTACCTATAATATATGTATTTGGATTGGTTGTATTTGAATTGGGTGTTATAATATTTATATTCGAAATTTTGAAGTTGGTTTACAACAGGCCGTTAATATGCTTAATTTAAACAGGTGTAAGATATGTCGTAATACCTGTTACTCTACTGGCCTAAGGCAACATACCCATGGAACTTCTAATGAAATGTAAACGGGCTCACGCTTAACCAATATATTTAATTTATTTTATTAATTATTGTTGTAGCGGCATAGAACGGAAGACTAGCGCTACATACTACATAACATTTTGTATTTAATTAATTTGTATGTAATGTAATGAAAATGAGACAGAACTCTGTGAGAGACAGCGTAGCGGCAATAATAGGGTCCCGAATAATCTTAACGCAGAGTACCTAATCTTTAAAATGTTTTTATTTGCCATTTGGAGTGTCACACTTCTGGGCAAAGGCCTTTCCTGAATTTCCTCTCGTCCCTGTCCCTCGCCATTTCCTGCCAATCGATTTTGAATGCGTCCAGGTCCTCCTGCCATCTCCATCTTACAAAAATATTATTAAACTAGCTTTTGCCCGCGGCTTCGCTCGCGTTAAGTTCGGGGTAACAAACCATACAGACTTCCACCCCCCATTTTAGGGAAGTGGGGGATTAGGAAGAGACAAAAAGTAGCCTATGTCACTCTACATCCCTTCAACTATCTCCACTTAAAAAATCACGACAATTCGTCGCCCCGTTTTGCCGTGAAAGACGGACAAACAAACAAACAAAAACACACACACACTACACACACTACACACACACACACACACACACACACACACTATACACTTTCCCATTTATAATATTAGTATGGATAATTTTAAACAAAAAATAACCAACTTTACGTAGCCTCCACCTATCTAAAAGCAACTGCCCGAGCTATTCTAAAATTACTCAAATCACTATTTTAACGGCCTCCTAGCCTAGTCGGTAGTGACCCTGCCTATGAAGCAGGAGGTCCCGGGTTCGAATCCTGGTCAGGGCATTTATTTGTGTGTTTATCACGGATATTTGTTCCTGAGTTATGGATGTTTTATAAGCATTTAAGTATTTATATGTCTATATCTATTATATATATCATCGCCTAGTACACACAACACAAGCCTTATTGAGCTTACTGTGAGACTAGGTTGATATGTGTAAGATTGTCTCATAATGTTTACTATAATAGGTGTGCCTATAACATTTGAAGAGTTTCCTCGGTTTGTCCAGGATCCCATCATCAGATCCTGACCCTGATTCTGATCCTGATTGTCATAAGACAATGGGACCAACTGTAAACAAATCTTCAAAACAAAAACAATATTTCGAATGATCGGTGAACATAAGGTGCGGTCCAATAGTTTCCGGCCTAACAAAGAAAAAACGTACTTATATTTGCAAAACCTTTTTTATTTTTCGATATAGTCCCCCTCTATCTCAACGCACTTTTCAGATCTCTTAATAAGCATTTCTATCCCCTTATAAAAATACTCGGGATTTTCATCCTCAAAATACATACATCGAAGGGGCCCTTCATCATCCGAAGAAAATCTTTTTCCCCTTACGTCTGCCTTAAGTTTCTAGAACAAATAATAGTCACTCGGGGCCGGGTCTGGACTATAAGGTGGGTGACTAATTTCCTCGAAGCCACATTTCGCAACAGCAGCCTTGGCAATTGCAGCTGTGTGAACAGGAGCATTGTCGTGGAGAAGCCGAACACCTCAGTTAAGTTTTCCACGACGTTTCTGCTTGATCGCCTCTCGTAACTGTTCAATAAGGGTTTCGTAGCAGCTGCTATTTACCGTGGTATTCCTTTCTTTTATGCCAATCATTAGTATTCCGTGACAATCCCAGAATACCGTCGCTATTATCTTTTTGGTGGACTGCGTTGCCTTGGCCTTTCTAGGCGACTTTTCACCAGGACGACGCAACTCCATCGATTCCCTTTTGGAGAAGGGATCGTAGTACAGAACCATGGTTTCGTCCCCAGTAGCAATTGACTCCAAATAACTTTCTCCGTGATGTCTATACGCGTCTAAAATTTCTTGAGAGCACGCTTTCCGCTCATCTCGCTGCAAGCTCGAAAGAAGTTTGGGCACCCACCTGGCACTGACTTTGTTCATGTTGAGATGTTCATGAAGAATCCTAAGAATTGAAGTTTTCGAAAGCCCTGTTCTTGCCTATGCCCTATTTCTTTAGTCTTTCCTTCGATCATTCAGAACTACTTATTTCACTAATTTGATACAGTCCCCCGTGAGTGCTTCCACAGGCCGGCCGGAGTGAGGTTCGTCATCAATGGACTCCCGTCCTAAACGGAACTGCTTACACAGCATCTAACCTTTTTTTATATCGGTCGGGCTGACCCCTTCCTTTGTCAGGAACTTGATCACGGAACGATATTCCAACTTATACATTTCGATAACGTGTAGACTTCCTAATGTTCTAATCACCGTCACAATAAAACTACAATCAACAGACACCTCAAAATTATAAACGGAAAAGCGGAATAAATGACAATCACTATTACATTTATATATTTTCACGTAGAAAAGTTTTGTTTAGATATAGGTGTTATATACAAACCCGGACGCACTAACACAGAGCATTTCTTAGAAACATTTAATAAACAACTACAGGACAGAAAACGAGCTCTCATATTTGGAGATTTTAATTACGACCTTTTAGAGGACGCTCCAACAACAAATGAGTACAAGTAGAGAGAAGTACAAGACAACACTACGGGGAGCTGGATATACTATTCTGAACAAGATCGGAAAAAAATATTGGACACGAGAAACTAATGATAGAAAGTCAATTCTTGATCACGTATGTACAAATTTGAAAGGCCACCCATTTCATATGGCAATAATAAATTCGAATATGACCGATCACAAGCAAATCTACTTCGAAGTGATGGGACTTCAGAAAATTTCGGTACAACGGGTCACATATGAAGCTATAAATTATGAAAACCTATGTAAATCCGTAGAGTCAATAAAAGAAGATAACACAAAGAATGACTATAAGAATCTAGAATCCTTTTTAATAGATAACATTAAGAAACATAAACAAAAGAAAATAAAAATAATAAACCCTGAATCTTGAAGCAAATCAAATTATTTTGTTCAATATTTTTTTTATTTTTTTTATTTACAATTTTTAAGGAGTTACACTACTATATATAAACTGAAAATAGATGTCATATACTTCAGAAAAAGTGACCAAACCCTCCGGTGTCCGAGGCCAGATCTGGCCTCGGACGGGCCTCGGAGTTTAAAGTCAATTCTTGATCACGTATGTACAAATTTGAAAGGCCACCCATTTCATATGGCAATAATAAATTCGAATATGACCGATCACAAGCAAATCTACTTCGAAGTGATGGGACTTCAGAAAATTTCGGTACAACGGGTCACATATGAAGCTATAAATTATGAAAACCTATGTAAATCGGTAGAGTCAATAAAAGAAGATAACACAAAGAATGACTATAAGAATCTAGAATCCTTTTTAATAGATAACATTAAGAAACATAAACAAAAGAAAATAAAAATAATTAACCCTGAATCTTGAAGCAAATCAAATTATTTTGTTCAATATTTTTTTTTTTTTTTTTGATTTGCAATTTTTAAGTAGTTACACTACTATATATAAACTGAAAATAGATGTTATATACTTCAGAAAAAGTGACCAAACCCTCCGGTGTCCGAGGCCAGATCTGGCCTCGGACACCGGAGGGTTTGGTCACTTTTTCTGAAGTATATGACATCTATTTTCAATAATTAACCCTCCTAATAAAGACTGGATTTGTAAAGAAGTTATCGAAGCAATTAATAAAAGAAATGATTTATGGAACAAAACAATACGGAAACCTAATGATGATGGCGCAATCCAAAAATTAAATGAACAAAGAAAAAAAACTGCACAGTTAATACAGTCAACGAAAAACAAATACTATCATAATGCTTTAAACCTATGTAGCGGAAAACCGTTAAAGATGTGGGCATTAATTAATGACCTTTGTTGTACTAAAACTAAGTCAAATTCAATGCCAAAGACTCTGAAAATTGGAACAGACTTATTATCAGATGAACTAGCTATATGTGAATGTTTTAATGACTATTTTGCTACTGTGGGTACATTTTTAGCTAGTCGATTTCCTGAAGTCAATAAAGAGAGTAAGTAAGAAAATAAAGATAGGAATATTCAAGAAATTTCTGCATTCAAACCTGCAACCCCAAGTGAAGTCATGAAAATAATAGACCAACTTAACTCGAATACTAGTACAGGACTCGATGGAATTAGTACTAAAGTGATAAAGTGTGTTAAGAATTTGATATGTAGTGATATTACAGTGTGTATAAATCAGTGTCTAGAGGCAGGAATGTTTCCGGATTCTCTAAAAATTGCCAAAGTAAGCCCTATATACAAAGCAGGTGAAAAGTCGGATCCCGGAAATTACCGTCCCATATCTGTTCTCTCTGTAATGTCAAAAATCTTTGAGAAGATACTGCACCAACGTCTTACAGAATACCTAAGCAGTATTATTTTCTATACAGCAAGCAATATGGTTGTCGCTCAAAGTCTAGCACGTTATCTGCTACAATTGATTTGTTAACAAAAATTAAAATTAGTATTGATGAGAAAAACGTAGCCTGTATTTTTATCGATTTAAAAAAGCTTTCGATACAGTAAGCCATTCATTACTTATATTAAAGTTACATGAAATAGGTGTTGTAGGCAATGCTTTGAAGATATTTAAATCATACCTAACAAATCGAACACAGGTGACAAAACTTGGAGATTATCAAAGCTGTCCCAAATTAATAACATGCGGAGTTCCACAAGGATCCATTGTGGGACCATTATTATTTCTTGTGTATATTAATAGCATTCACAAAATTAATTTAAAGGCTGATATAACACTTTACGCCGATGACACATGTTTATTTTATTTTGACAGTGATATAACAACTATAATAACACAAGCACAAGATGATCTAAATATATTACAACAATGGTTAGTATCCAATTTAGTAACTATAAATGAATCTAAAACTAAATTTATGATATTTGCTGCAAAGAATAAAGTAATAGAAAGACACCTTCCCTTAACTATAAACGACGTCACACTACTGTCCACTGACCAGGAAAAATACCTTGGTCTTATGCTTGATATCCGTCTGTCTTGGAAAGCTCACGTAGAGAACTTACGATCTAAGTTAACGTCACTGACTGGCGCCTTGCGTAGTATTGTTCGTTGCCTCCCAAGAAAAGTATGTTATACCATTTACAATTCCATGGTGAAATCTCACATAGATTAACTTGTAGAAGTGTGGGGCTCAGCCGCTAAGACTAATTTACGTGCCCTACAGATATCTCAAAACAAATTGATTAAAAGGCTATTCAAGTACCATCACATGACTCTAACTGAAAAAGTATATAGAGAAACCAAGATACTAAACATATCACAGACTTATGTATATAACACATGTATCCTATTAGGAAAATAATAAATAAGGACATACATTGTCATATTACTTTTACAAAAAGATCCCAGGTGCAGAAAAGGATCACACGGCAAGCCAATAAACTAATACTTCGGACACCAAGAACAAATTACGGCAGAAAAAGTATTGTGTACGAAGGGGCACAGCTGTATAACAAATTACCAAAAGACATTAGAGATGCAAAATCCTTAAAAATGTTCAAAAAGGCGCTCAAGCATTATATTGTTAAAACTGTTCTCATTAATTAAGTATATTATATATATGACATGTTTCGTTGCGTACACATCTACCTGCTTTAGTTTTAATAATAGAATAGTTTACTTCCATACTCGTACCCATAGTTGCTAAGAACCTGACATTTAAATTTTATATGTACCCTCTTCTTGTACTTATGTATAATTAAAGTAAACATTGTATTTCTCAGTAAGTGATTATCTGTAATCTTTTGAGAAATAAATATCTTAAACCATAAACAATTTTTAAAATTAGCCGCCATATTTGTTCAGCCAGAAACTTTCGGACCGCACCTCGTACATATAAAATAGAATAAACAAAGATCCCGACGAATTGAGAATATCCTTCGAAATCTTGAAGTCGTTAAAAAACATAATCATCAGTCAATTCTATTTACAGAAATAAATATAAAATTCAAAAAAACGTTGAGAAAAAAGTTATTTCATAGAAAACCAAATTTAGTTTTGGTAAAATAAATAAAAACCGTTACTCCCCATACAGACCGTCGCAAGTAAACAAAAATACATTTTTCGTCTCATTTGATGGCTACTGCAGCTGGGTAAACGTTATCCCATCAAAAACATAAATGTGAAAGGCTGCCAAGTTCGATACTATGGGAATGCTTCGCCTATAAAAGAAGTGAGATCTGAATAAGTACCAAGTTCCATAAAAATACCTCAAATCATAAATAGTTATAGGAATGCACACTTGATTTCCAGCAGTTTTTAAGGTACATTTTGAATAAGTATCACGTTACATAGAAATACCTAAAATTATAATAGTCAGAGAAACGCACACCGGTTTTTTTAGCAGTTTCCTGATAACATTTATTATTTTCAGTACTTTTTAATGATGTTACTTGGCAAGTTTTCACACACCACACACCTTTTCAATGCAATGAATCGACACCTTTGGACTGCAATGTGTCAAGTATATAATTTTCTATTAAAACTTGCCAAGTTACATCATTAAAAAGTACTGAAAATATTAAATGTTATCAGGAAACTGCTAAAAAAACCGGTGTGCGTTTCTCTGACTATTATAATTTTAGGTATTTCTATGTAACGTGATACTTATTCAAAATGTACCTTAAAAACTGCTGGAAATCAAGTGTGCATTCCTATAACTATTTATGATTTGAGGTATTTTTATGGAACTTGGTACTTATTCAGATCTCACTTCTTTTATAGGCGAAGCATTCCCATAGTATCGAACTTGGCAGCCTATCACATTTATGTTTTTGATGGGATTTCATTTATTTTTGTTAGGTGTAGGTTCTTTATTATTTTTTTATCACTTTTGCTTTAGGAAATGTCTCATTCCACTTAGGTATGTACTTTATACTATACCCTTTATACTAAGCATCTAATTCTATTTTACTATTTATTTATAGGTGATTTTAACAAATAAACTGGCTCCCTACACCTATAAAATGTACCTACTTACATATAATTACATACATCAATAACGTACTTTATTCTGTTTGTAAGTACGCTACCTACATAGATAATTAATAACTTGGTAATACCTACCTACCAGTAGGTATTATAATTGGTGGCCTATTATGTAGCCCTAGAAGTGCTTCCCATCTCATCCCGTGGCGTATCGGAGGGTGAGATGGGCAGTAGTATATATAATTCCATCTTAGAGTATATATGATTTTCATGTTCTTGAATCTGCGATTTTATTAGTTGTAAAATTAGAAATTATTTTGACTATGCGAGAAAAAATTGTCTTTTCATTTTTGTTTGACTGATTTAGCGCACCTCGTGTACCTAGTGACCTGCTTTGTACTTCGTAAATCGTGGGTTCGGTTCCCGCAACAGGCACACACAGAGTGGTGAACAATTTTATTGTTCTTGTCTTTAAGACAAACATGTATTGTCTTAAATTGGTATGTATCTAAATTTAACTAAGTCTTATCTCATTTCCACTCCATACCTACTTATAGTAGAACAAAATTACACATTCGTTGTTTTCGAAACTGACTCACACTTGGCCGTTTTCAGATTTTTACTTTATTTCGACCTAAAGACAAACCTTCGAGCCAAATTTCAGGTCGGTACGACCATTGGAAGATAGACCCACTTAGTTCATTATGACTTCATAGTAGAACAAAGTTACACCTTCGCTATTTTTAAAACTGACTCACACTTGGCCGTTTTCAGATTTTTCCCTTTATTTTGACCTTAAGACCTATCTCCATGCCAAATTTCAAGTCAGTACGACCATTGGAAGTGGTCTAGGTTTTTGATGAGTCAGTGAGTCAGTGAGTGAGTGTATAGTAAAAATAGCGATTTTCTGACGTCAATATCTCAAGAACTGCTATAGGTAGAATAATGAAATTTTGTATTCTAGACAATTAAGGGGATGTCAACAGACACTCGAAATTTCATATGCGTAGATAAAATATGTTTTGAGTTATAGGGTGGTCGAAATTGGCCCGAAATGGTTCGTGTAATATAACCCACGGCCGGTGTGTCGCTTTTTTTTGCTCGAACTTGGCGGACACACTGCCGTGTGTCTAGATTTCACTCTTGTTTATAGAATCTTTCCTCTTTCGACCCGGGAAATAGGCATGTTTTTTTATGTATGGTATCAACCGATTCGTTTTATTTTGAGGATCATGTCTATATGTCCTATATATGTACTGTATAAGTTTCGAAAAAATAAAAATTATTTTGGCAATGGCCATTAAGACCATTTTCGCGTAGCGGCACAGTATCTAGTATTTAGCTGCCCAACAAAAACATCTCCTTACTTTATACCCCTGTATATACCTAATTATGATATACAGGAGAAAACCATTAACCTAAGATGAAACCTGATTTTATGTTCCGATCTTAAAGCAACACAAAGGTCAGAAATGAGAGTCAAAGTCTGATATTTGACTTGACTGATGTTGTTTTGAGTGGCACTTGCTTTACTATAAATGAAATTAGTAACTAATAAATAATTAAAGAGGCTATCTAGATTTTCATTTCTACCTACACAAATATAAAATCTAGGAATGAATTTTCTACAGGTTAAATATTTGTTATTTAATGTCAAAGGTCAAAGAAGGAGAATTTTAATATGAATGTTATGAAGAAGCAGGGAAGAAAGCGGAAACACCTTGTTTGTATAGGACGATCGCACGCGAGCTTATTTTCTAGGCTCTAAGTTATTAATAGAATTTACCCCCGATTCCGTAAAAAGGTAAGATTATTTTTGTATAATAGAAACATAGTATTCTTAAATAAAATAAATATTAAAAGTATGACAAAGTTTTTTTTAATAACTCAACTTCCATTTAATAGATGGTGCTGCGGCACTTGATGCCATAAACGAAAACTGGCTTTTTCCGAAATGGTACATATAAAAAAAAAGGTTTTTTTCTGCCTTTATTCTGCTGAATAAAATAAAAGCATCAAATTTATTGTAATTTTATAACGCATTTTTACATACATACGTATGAGCCATCAAAAAACTAACACGCATATTATACAATACAAAATTTATTTATTTTAAAACTGGGGAGGGCAACCTTTTTTATAATTTAAATCATGATTCTGAGTAGAAAAAACCAAAAACTTGTCAATTTATCGTAAATGGTACACGTTTTTTTTTAAACCTCCAATATTATCTATATATATAAACGTATGAGTCCTGACTGACTGACTCGCTTAAATCAACGTCCAGTCCAAACCGTTGGACCTAGAGAGCTGAATTTTTCACAATAGGTACCTAGTTTATATAACGTAAGTAACTAAGAAGGGGTTTTTCAAAATTCATCGTTGAAAGTTCGTATGGATGGGGTTTAAAATATTGCGTTAGAGATTTGAAACCTCGTACGTTTACTAATAATTAAAAAATGATAAAAGTAATTTCAGCGTTTTTTAAAATTCAACCTCTAACAGGGTAAAAAAGGGGTTGAAAGTATATATAGATTTTTTTTTTGTGACAGACCTGAAAGTTCGTTTTCTCAAACATGCAATGAAATATTGATGTTATGTTCCTTATAGTAGGCTGCGAAGTATCACGTTTCAGGTGCGGCTACACGAGAGGTCGATAATGGATTTTCATACAAATTTGGAGGCCGGCAAGTGCCTCTTTTTTAATTTCCATTCCACATCTATTTGTGGCACAGGATCATGGCGTTCAGCCATTTAAGGCTATAAGGGATATTTACTTTTTGGTTCGTTTAACATTCTGCCACTACTTACGCCTATTTAAAAAAAAAACAATAAACAATATGATGTATTTTGCAATTTCGTTAATATATAAAATCGACATGAAAATAACAACATGTTTTCTAGAAATTAATGCAAATTTTGGTTGTACGTTTGTGGCTTATTGAACTTAATTATTGTATCATTTTAGATAAAAGCCTAAGTACGACTACGAAGGTGTTTTAAGTACATACAACATACATTATATTATTAATACAAGTTTGCAAGTAGAGTATTGCCTTACCTATATCCCATTTTTTTTGATAAGTTTCTTATTTATTTCATTGTATGTTTGAGAAAAGCACTATACATACCTCGGCGTGAAAAGGGGTTGCCGGCCGAGTACATATAGACGGCCGAGCGCAGCGAGCTACTTCCCGGCCTCTGTAGTAATGTACTATTGTAAGCTACTTAAGTAAGTAAAAGCAAACCAAGTGGTGTGGGGTAGCTTAAGCAAGTAAGTTGAAGTCAAGGCAAAAAAAACTAATTTCAGCGTTTCTCAAAATTCCACCACATAGGGGTTGAAACGAGGTTGAAAAGTTTGTATTAAAGGGAGGCCGTAACTACTGAAGCTAGAAAGTTATAATTTGCAGGACGAGTTAAATTTACAATTTGTACAACTAATAAGAAGCGATTTTGAAAAAATCAATCCCTACGGGGGTAAAAGTTTGTATCGGTGGGGTTTAAAATTTTGAGTTAGAGATTTGAAACTTCGTACTTTTACTAATAATAAAAAAATAATAAACGCAATTTAAGCGTTTTTCTAAATTCAACCTAGAACGGGGCTAAAAAGGGGTTGAAACTTTGTATAGAGATATATTATTTTTTTGGTTTGAGATTTACTAGGAGTTATTGTTCCTATTTCCGTTCCATTTCCATGTTCCAGAGTGAGCTCTTACAATAGTTTGGTCATCGTATCGCCAAATAAAACCACCACAATATAGTACACAAAGAAGTTACGTAAATAATAGGGTACATTTACGTTATTATTTGCATATCAACACTTATTTGTAACTGAAACTATGTCTACGTTACCCGTTTTTTCGCCAAAATAGCTATAAGTATAACTAGATTAAGAAGATGGTTCGCGAATTAAGAAAAGTTAGTTAAGAATATAAAATTGGATATGAAACTCTGTATGAGGAACCGTATTATACGCGGACGAAGTCGCGGGCGAAAAGCTTGTAACCTATATTTTCGAGGAATGCGATTTTGTAGACATTGGAAGTCCAGTTATTATTATGATCCTTGACAAGACTAATATATCGAGTGTGTCATGAGCAACCACCCTTAGCCTGATTGGCAAGCTTGTTTATCTACCCGCACCGCTGGTATTTTACCCTCCAGGAATAAAATATTTACTTTATATTAATATATTATATTTCATCATTAAATGTTTTTATTTATTGCTCACCAATTTAAAAAAAAAGGATATGAATTTATCAATTTTATCAGCCAACAGAACTGCTAACTTGACTCTATTCAGAATAAATAAATTATTACCGGACGAATTTACTTAATAATAAAACAGTCGTTACCTAGATTAACTTACAATTTAGAACATAGGGTAGACCGAGGCGAATCGGACTTCAGGGCGAAACGGAGCAAGTTAAGGATTTCTGTCAAATTCGTAAGATCACGGGTAGCCATGGACATCCAATCAACGTCCCGCATTGGGTTTAACCTTCCCGCACGCCGAGGAATGACAAAAATGCTTTACTGAACCATTTTGCCCTGCGCTGCGGTCTACTCTACTCGGTGGCCTCACGCTCTATGCCGAGTGCATCTGTGATATAACCAAAAAAAGAAACCAGACGCAGGTTTTGAAGTTATAAATCGATATCACAATAAATATTTAGTTATGTATGTTTCTGAGTTCATTACAGAATAAATGTTAATTAACACAGTAATTACTTTTTGATATATTTTTTTGAAACAAAAATGCAGTTATTGTTTTTTATTTTCTTTTATATATATGGCTTTTACACCTCGCCGATTTTGGCGAGGTGAATTCTGCCAATGTCGAGGTGTAGACTTATTACATTAATATATTATTTTTTCATAAAATATAAGCAACGTTGTTCGGTTGAAGCCTTGCTGATTGTAAGGTGATAGCCTCCCTACAAACACGTGGGTGGCCGAGACCCCGGATAACCGTTTGTTCGACTAAAGGATGATTACGCGCGTTTTGAGACAATATTTTTATTAGCTGCACTCTTGTTCGTTAGGTCACCGCATAATAAGCTATCAATACGAGTATTACACACTAAGCTACGTAAATGAGCAAAAACACAAAACTATTCTAAAGACGCCGCAGCCATCTTGAGCTCAAACAGATATAATGCAGAAATCTATTGCGTATAGACTAATTTGACACTATGAATTGTGACGTTTTAAAGGCAAAGGAATCATGTATACCTACATTGCGTGCTGAAATATTTTCTATGAAAAAAAAATCATAATATTTTGATAATACAATATGTTCGTTACTGTCTATACTAACTACCCTTAGCGTGTGCGGTTATATCAAAAACACACGCTGCATAAACATGTTATGCGGTGTCTGTACTTGTAGTCTGTGGTCCGTGGCAAACTGTACGGCGACCGTAATAAGATGTTCGGTTTATAAGAAAACTTGAAGGACTGGGGATAAAGTGGAAAGTGGAGATTCCTTTATAGGGAATCGAAAGACAACGTATGTGACATTTTGTTAATCAAGTAGGAATTACAAACTAAACTTAAAAATGTAGGTATGGTCAGATGGGAGGAATTTAAGCGTCATAAAGAGCAGATCATACACTTGATCGCTTTTGGTAAAAATTTGGAATCATCAAAACCATTTAAAAACTTATGCCTCTCCAAATGGAGTAAAATAATCAGTAGGTACATACTAGGTAGCAGAGTTGAGCAAAATACTAGGTTCATTGTATTTCAAATACATTTTACAAAATGTATTTAAATACAAAATACAAACTACAGTTTTCAAAATGATGTATTTAAAATACAAAATATATTTTATGAAATACTTTTTAGGCGCGGCATACATTTAGCGGAATTCAGCCTGCGAGCCAGCCATTCTGCGAGATTCAGTCGAAATACAAATACTACAAATACAAATGGTACTATTTGTATAATTATATAATATTTGTCTTTCAAATACGTATTTCAAATTATTTGAAATACTGCCCAACCCTGCCCGGTACTGTGATTTATAAATTGATATTTTAAAGCTAGTTTGGTAGTATTAGCTTAATGATAAAATATTTTAATAATTAATTATATATTGCAATTGTTTGGACTGATATTGAAGCAAGGCGCTTAAATATTATTGCATCACCCACCCTTTCTTTAGTAGGTATAGTAAGTACGTACCTGACTTTATGATTAGTTATTATTATTAAAGTCACATTATTTAAGGAATGGTAGGTTAATGATGATACATTTTGTTTATTTAAAACTAGCTTTTGCCCGCGGCTTCGCTCGCGTTAAATTCTCCATATAAACTTCCACCCTCCCATTTTAGGGAAGTGGGGGGTTAGAAAGAGACAATAAGTAGCCTATGTCACTCTCCATCCCTTCAACTATCTCCACTTAAAAATCACGTCAATTCGTCGCCCCGTTTTGCCGTGAAAGATGGACAAACAAACAAACAAACACACACATACACTTTCCCATTTATAATAATAATATTAGTATGGATTACCTTATAATACTTTCCACTCTATTTTTAGGGGTTATAATGCTCGCATAAGAAAAATACTAAATAATTTTCTCTATGCTTCTGCACAGAGACGTGACTGTGACCCTCTCCATGATAGTTTTCTTTCCTACTATCTAACCCCGATTATGCAAACTCCCTTCAACGCGACTAAGTAAACAATCTTTAATAACCTCCCCATACATAAGCTTTGCCATTCTTACCTCATAAAAAAGGGATATTTCCCTACTAAACCGCCTCATAAACAGAAAGCGGTGACCAACTTAACCGTGCGTTTCTAACACTCTTATTAAGACCAATTTAAGGTTGTTTATTATCTAAATGAGTGGTACAGTAAGTTTGGTACTTCGTTTTATGTAATGCCCCCTAATTCTGCTATAAAAGTATGGCACACTTGTATTGCAATCTAAAGTTAATGCCCTAAGGTTTATGCTCTCCTAGTATGATTACTAACTTATATGCTAATGAATATTAACGAACCATGAAGGCAGTGTTTGCTGTCACAATCTTGATTATGTTAAGTTAGTTGTAGTAATAAAATCTCGTCAATGATGATATAATATATAGCAGTAAGTAGGAATTAGAAAAATGTAATTTTAAACAAAAAAGAACTGACTTCACTTAGACTCCACATTTCCAAAAGCAAATGCCCGAGCTACTTAAATCGCTAAAGGTGTGCCTATAATATTTGAAGAGTTCCCTCGACTTCTCCAGGATCCGATCATCAGATCTTGACCTGGCGACAATGGGACCAACTGTCAAGATTATCCTTTCAAACAAAAAAAATCCAAATCGGTCCAGCCGTCTTCGAATAATCTCGAAGTCGGTTGTAAATACAGGTTTTTTTTTAAAAGCAAGGCATTTTAATGCATAAAAGTATATATTTATTTTATAATTTGTCAAATAATTAACGAAAATACAAATTGTAGCAACTAGTAAGACTAAGCTAAATATAAGTCCTTCAGAGAATTTGTCTGTAAATTTAATTTACTTCTTAATGTATTATAATAATATAATACCTACTAATATTAAACTCAAAAATGATGTTAAATATTTAATAATTGTTGCACGTTTCTTTATAATTATTTAGACTGTACCTCAATAAATAAGAACGAAACACCAACACTTAATTTCCATGAAACAGTTTTTATTAAAACAGCTAAAAGAAAATCCAACCTCCGAGCACAACAAACGACGGACTTATAGTCAAACACCATTATCACCAGTCAACCAAACGAGTATCTTTAAAAGTAACAGCTCCAATTTACCCCAAAGTTCCGGGAAGTGGGAAAAATCAAGGTACCCACGGGGCAGAAAGTTTGAGAAGGTAGGGTCGTTAGTGATTGAAAAACTTTTGCGTTTAGTGGACGGGGAAAGTTAGGATATTGCAACACGCAGTATGTCGTGTTAAATTAGAGACAAATAAGGCTGAAATACGATAATAACAACTTACAAGCGCAACTAATTCTCCTTATTTAGGGTAGGGTAGGTAGGGTAGGGTAGGGTAGGGATTTGTCCGTCAAATCTGACGGGAAAATCCATACTTACGTCTGGGTAGCTTATTTTTGCTGTTCTCAAAGAAGATGTGCAATTATCTTCATACCCCAAAACCTGAATAAGGTGCAGCAGGGCAATCTCGACTGCAGGAAACTTCAACTTAATCGAAATATCTTCCGTGTTTCAATCAATGTTCAGATAGCAGAAAAGCGCTTTTCTGCACTTTTGATGGCACTATAGTTAATGATATAAAAACACTGAAGATATTTCGATTTAAGTAGTTGAAATTTCCCACAGTCGAGATTGTCCTGATGCACCTTACTCCTGTCTGTGGAATAAACTGCTTATCTAGGTGTTTGTGGATAAGCTATTACAGTCATCAGCAGGGTGTACCCTTGTTTTGTCGACAACCTTTTCATAGAATATTATTTCATCGACAACGGTTCATCGAAACTATAGTACTAGTAATATTGTTTGGCGTTATTTTATTTTAACTACTATTTATTTAAATTTATCTTACTACGTAGAAATACTATTCAACGAATATTACTTAACCGATGATTTGTTTCAAATTATCTTAATTGGCACAACTATAAAACATTGCAATTCATTTCTTCGACTTACTAAATGCGACCCTCAAGAAAACGAACTGTTGCCAGAAGTGGGTTAGGTTAGATTAGAACTGTGACCCCCAAGAAAACGAACTGTTGTCAGAAGTGGGTTAGGTTAGGTTAGAACTGCGACCCCCAAGAAAACGAACTGTTGTCAGAAGTGGGTTAGGTTAGGTTAGAACTGCGACCCCCAAGAAAACGAACTGTTGCCAGAAGTGGGTTAGGTTAGGTTAGAACTGCGACCCCCAAGAAAATGAACTGTTGTCAGAAGCGGGTTAGGTTAGTTTAGAACTGCGACCCCCAAGAAAACGAACTTTTGCCAGAAGTGGGTTAGGTTAGGTTAGAACTGCGACCCCCAAGAAAACGAACTGTCGCCAGAAATGGGTTAGGTAAGGTTAGAACTGCGACCCCCAAGAAAACGAACTGTTGTCAGAAGTGGGTTAAGTTAGGTTAGAACTGTGACCCCTAAGAAAATTAATTATATGCGGAATAAATATTATTACATGTAAAAAAAAATGAAGTAAAAAAACCCGAAATGAAAAGCCATGACATGATTTTTTTTGAAATAAGTCAACAACCAATTAAAAGACCTCTGTTCAAATTACCTAGTATCGTGTCCTCGACGCAATGAGTTGTCTATGAAATGAAAATACTTGAAACGTTGTCTTTGAAATAATATTCGATTAAATGTCTGTCGGCAATTCAATGGTAAACTCATCAGCAGATTTAACTAACTGGATGGGATTTAATGAACTGGACACTTACTACAAGATCAAGATAGTAATGTATGTTAGTACCTACGTAGATATGCATGTAAGAATGTATGTATGATCGGCTACGTCACCCCCCTTGGGGCGCACGAGCGCCGAACTATTAACTAAGAGTTGAGGTGGTCGCCATGGTCGAAATCGGCCGGAAGGGATCATCATCATCATCATGCATGTAAGTATTTTGTAAACATCAATCGCTTCGTTCCTTCTTTTTCTGACTATACAAGATAGGGATCTGCAATAAAGTAGTACAGTCACCGGCAATAGTATCTTCCTACACAAAGCCGCAAAAATATTTGAAACGCTTGTATCGCCCTACAAATACGAGCGTGTCATATATTTTTGCGGCCTCTATGTAGTAAGATACTATTGCCGGTGACTGTACTTATAAAGTTTTCAGGGTGGTGATAATGCTTATGTGACACCTTGGACTGAAATATTGATTTTGTCAATTATAGTATTGCTAGGTCAGACTAGTCAATAAATAAATATTATGGGACTCTCTTCAACCTATTCTCACACAGTGAGCTCAATAAGGTTTCTGTAGTGGGGTGGGTAGACTACGATATATATAAGAGAAAGATATAGATATATACTTAATACGTAAAAAGCCTCAGCAAAACCAGAGGGAAACAAAACTAAATTCCAACTAGCCAAAACCATAAATCGAGTGACTTCGCGACGCAATGAAATTTCATCTGTCAAAAAACAATTTGGCCCAAGAAAGAGTCCGGGCAAAATATTTCGCACAGCACGTCACGGGCTGGAATTTACTGCGGGTTGTATACCACGATCTATTGCTGTGGTGGGGCCATAGGAACAAGGTAGAAACAGTAGTCTCATCTCTGAAGTAACTTGAAACTTGAATATAATCCCAACAGGAGCCCAGCTTTTAAATATATAATTATGAGTTCAATTACCAAACCGGAGCAGCTGTCTACGAAAAATGAGTAAAATACATAAAGAAGCAAAAGTTTATATTTTTTTACAATTTTTTTGCCGTTTCCGTCTGTCTCCTGGCTGTATCTCATGAACCGTGATAGTTGAGCAGCTGAAATTTTCACTGATGATGTATTTCTGTTGCTGCTATAACAACAAATACTAAAAAACAGAATAAAATAAATATTTAAGGGGGCTCCCATACAACAGACATGATTTTTTGCCGTTTTCATAGATAATGGTACGGAACCCTTCGTACGCGAGTCCGACTCGCACTTGGCCGTTCATATTTAAAGAAAAAGTAAAAACTAATTAAAAAAGTAATTTGTTAATTTTTCATTATCCCAGTTGCATTGTTTATCGATTAAGCAAATCTAAAAATAGAAAGGGAGACGCCAACTAAAAGTGACGTGATAATTTCCATACATCATTTTAGCTTAGATAGGTGTTGTTGGTGAAACAATTTTCACCCTCAGCTTTGACAATAGTAGTTTATGTGACATCATAATTAAAGGCGTTTAAATAAGAGTGCGGGTTTATTAAACAACGAACCGATAGGTGAGTTTCATAATAACATCATACAAGTAGATAAAGAAGGTACTTTAAAAACCGTGCATACTGTTGGTCCATACCGACTGCGCCAAATACATGGTAGTGCGAGTTATGAGCGGCGTGTTTGGCTGCGGGCCAGTGCGCTTGTCACGCTCATTTCATTTGATTAGCTTGCTGCGATGTTTAATGCGCTTTTTAATTCAGAAGCCGCGCTGTTTTAATAGTACTTAATTTAAAGTTGGAACCTTAATGAGCGATGTAAATTTTTTTTGTAAAAAGTCATGGTCTAACAACGATGTGATTTTTGGGTAAATTAAATCTAAAGTAAAGTAAGATATATCGAAGCGGCCAAGGTGGTCACAAACCATATCTCAAGAAAATTGGTGTAAATAATAGTTATTAATAATATAATTGTCATGTGAATTTTAAACTGGACGGTCTGTATACAACAGGCTGCCGGACACAATTAAAAGGGATGCAACTTCCATAGGGGCCTTTAAGCTAAGACTAAGCTAAGAAATATTTAACGAATGTTTTGCATTAGGTATTTGACCCGAACAATTAAAGACAGCAAATGTACTGCCATTTTATAAAAAAGGAATTAAAAGTGATCCGAAAAATTTTAGGCCAATACCACTTTTACCAGCTATGTCTAAAATATTGAACAAAATTATGAAATCGCGCCTACAAAAACACCTCAATCAATGTGATGCGTTACACGGCAGACGATTTGGGTATCGTAGAGGCGTTGACTATGTAAGTGGTTCCTTGATCACACGTTTTTATAAGACGAGTTTTATGCTCTTAAGTCCGATAAATCAAATTTGATAAATTTAAATTCTATTTACTAATATTAACTTAAGACGAAAATTTGAGCAATTTAATTGAATATAATGATAAGGTTGACATTTAACTTAATAATAAATAAATATTATGGGACAATGTTACATAAATCAACCTAGTCCCACAGTAAGCTCAATAAGGCTTATGTTGTGGGTACTAGACGACGATATATATAATAGATATATACATATAAATACTTAAATACATAGAAAACATCCATAACTCAGGAACAAATATCTGTGATAAACACACAAATAAATGCCCTGACCAGGATTCGAACCCAGGACCTCCTGCTTCGTAGGCAGGGTCACTACCTGGGCTAGGAGGTGGTTAAACTCGTTAACTTGGTGTTATAAATAAATTATTTGTATTTTGTATTTTTTGTAAACACATGGAAAACTATTCCTTATTGGGATTAGATCAAGTTTCCTCAAGATGTTTACATATACAAGAAAAATCTGTTTTGATAATTTAGAATACAAATTTTTGACGAAATAACTTTTTCAGAAATGTTTCAATCCATGTCCTAGGCTCAAATTAACAAAAACTTAGAAATACACTTCAAATACCTTAGTATTCTGTTGCGCAGTAATACACAGAGGCACAATTCGATTCTCAAAGTCTTTATGACCATCTTAAACTTCCCAAACTGTAGTTGCAGCATTCCAACCGCGCATCACACTCACTAGATATCGTAAAAGTATAAGACGGCTCTTACCTATAACGCTTTGGTGCTTAAATCAGGGATCGTTACCGGTATTACTAAAAATCAAAATAGCACCCTACTTCCGCAATGTTTATGTAATATTATGAAATGTAATTTAGGTATTAACAACTGGGATACAGAAATTGAATACCGGTTAATTTGTGCGAAAATAATACCGGTATTCGATCCTTGGTTAAATACTAATAGAAGATAGTAATATGACAACGCAAGCGCAAGGTTCAGTTGCGTCTACTTCTAAACTTATCTTAGAAGCCATATTATAACTTAAATATTAATTGATATAATAATGATATATTTTTGATCATTTGCACCTTAGTCAGTAAGTTCAATATACCTAACTGTGCATGCAAAAATATATGAATATAAGAAACACTAAGAATCTATTGTCGGCCTTGTATCAAACTAAATTATTATATATATAATTCTGTACAATTTATTTTACTATTGTTTTTTTCATTTTAATAACTATCCTTATGTTGTAATTTCCAATTCTCGTAATTTATATTATGCATGTATGAGAATGAAAAATAACCAATTTATGCCTGTGGCAAAACATACTTCATCACAACATGCTTTAACAATATACATGGTAAACAAATAAACACATTCTGATTCTGAATACGTTATCTAAGGTCAGAAATCAATACCAACAAACTAAAGTTAGATATCCCTATCTACCCATTAAAAAGCAATTTAAACTAACAAGTACCTAAACTCAATAACTGTATACTCGTATCTAGGTAATATAAGCTTAGACTATAATCTAGTGTTTAGGCTATATAACCTAACCGTTTCAGTCATAAAGTTGGAGCAACAATAAATCGGAGTTACCAGAGAACGTGACATAATAAGGACTGTCGGTTCATCTTCAAACACAGTAAACTACACTCTGGTATTTTTAACTTTGTATTTGCTAACATATTGATAACATCTAACAATCTAGTAAATAAGCAATTTAAGCTGATTTCAAATCATCAGAATTTAATGTCATTGACGCCTTAAAAATCATTTTATTTTATTTTGTACAATTCATATTTAGACTGTCTTGGATTTTTTGATTTACAATTAAATAATACCTAAGGTTTATTATATGTTTTTTTTTTAATTTAACAGAAAAATAAATGTATCATTAGCATACTTTAGGATGCACGAAATGTCGAACACAATAAAAATTGCGACATGTTTACGACTTCAATTGACACCTTTCCTACATACATTTAAATTATGAACCAATACGTTGGGCTAGGAAGCTGCCAGCTCTTCGGTCAATATTGGTATGAGTATTGGAATTTATTAATATAAACGTATTGATATTGTCATACAGAGAGAGAATGCTGCCAGCATCTACGGAACCATACCGCGGGAGGATTGGTCATTTTAGTATATTTTGGTAGGTTGTAGTTTTAAATTATATTTAAGTTTACTGTTAATGTACCAATTTATAATGTTTTAATAAATCAATATTTTCATACATAAAAAAAACGGCCAAGTGCGAGTCGGACTCGCGCACCGAGGGTTCCGTACAAACCTGTAGGTATATAGAGGTAGTAACTTAAAAATATTTTTATTATATGGTGTAACAAAAAAAATACGGTTTTCACAATTATTCCTTTATCTGTGCTATAAGACGTTGCTTCGTACCAAAGTTCAAGATTCTGAGTTCACGTGAAGTACCCTGTAGGTTTAGATTCCCTTGCGAGTTTCGAAAATTTTCGGCATAAACGGCTGTATCTTTTGATTGCGTTGGCTTAGAAGTTTGATTTTTTCACAGCTCTAAGGGACAGTAAACCTGAGTATTTGATATAAATTTCAGCTTGATACCTTCACGTGTTCCTGAGAAAAAGGATCTTGACAAACAGACAGACGGACGGACGGACGGACGGACAACAAAGTGATCCTATAAGGGTTCCGTTTTTTCCTTTCGAGGTACGGAACCCTAAAAATATGAACGAGATGGATATCATTATCAACTTAAGAGATACGTATTCACTTGTATCTATCCTGTGACAGCTCCTTGTCCTTTTGATACGACGCCTTTTTCTTTTCACTTTGTCAATGGTAGTGCATTTGGATTTTTCCCTACACATGATGATGATGCGGAGAATAAGAGTCTGTTTTGTTTAGTCGTCTCTGGTTGCAACAATATATCGGTGCAACTAAGGTAGTAAGCAATAAAACGTCGGATACAGTGGTTACTTAGAGTTGCATTACTATACGTTATAGTCGTAAGACGATCTTCTAGTAGCTTCTAGATGCTCCTGGAAGATCTAGAAGCAATCTGCAGCTTAGAGCGGTATTTTATTTTGATTACAATTTGCGGTATGGTGACCATTATTCACATACTTGCAAAAAGGAGATAGGTTTACTTACATTACCTACTCAACAAACCTAAAAATTATAAAAACAAAAATATATAATACATCACATGACTGTGGATAATGAGGTCCAAAATTTTGTATCTTAGTAGGTAGGCATACAGGGTGAAATTGGGATCGTGTAGCAAGGATCAAGGCATGATACAGAATCGGAATATGAACCTAATGATGTTTTTAAAGATTTTTTGTCACCAATCATCATCATCGATTTAAGAGCCTGGCTCTTGTCGGTGGAGTAATCGCCATTCATCTCGCCTCTCCGCAATTGTTTTAAGCCCCTGATAAGACACTACATTAGCCTTATCCATAGCTTGAGTCATAAACGCCCGTCTCGGCCTCTTCACCAATTGTTAAGTAATTATTTTTCAGATGATAAGTGTAAAAATAAATTTTGGCGTACAAATTGGTCACCCTACTCATTGTGACGTCTCGTCGTTTTCCATACAGCGTATGTCAAAACTAATTCCCTATTTTTTTTTCAAGTAAATTTAATTTCAAACTAAGTGATTCATGGTAACCTTACCATGACTTACTTAGTTTGAAATAAATTTATCTTGAAAAAAAATTATTAAATTAATTCTGTTTTGATCAAATACTATCATATGATAATGGTGATCAGTTACAGAGTCAGAAAAAATAGTTCAGTATCACGATCCAGATTTCACCCTTTATGTTGGCTGGGTGACCGATTTACCCCAGGATTAATATTTATTATAAATAGGTTATTTCGCTTCACTCAAATACGTAAAATGATGTAGGTTTTTATAACCATTTGACTGCCCCTATTTTGCGTGCATAAAATATGTAGGAAAAAAAAGGAAATTTGAAACACAAGTACTTGTACCTTATTTCAAATCTACTAAAAGTATTTTTGTTTTTATTATATCCCGCACCATTAATACCTAATTCTCATTTTTGTTGACTGATAGAGAACGTCTTTTGGCATTTAGTCCATCGTTTGTAAATGTATATTTTAACTGTGCAATACAATTGCTATAAATATATAAAATGTGGTAAAAGACCCACACTAGACTTAACTAAACGGGCTACATTGTCGTTTAAATCATAAAACCGAACACAAAATTCGCTTTAACTTCAAGATAGGGCAACGTTGCACTTTTCCAATTTTCTCTCTAGCGAGTCACGGGGGGATAGGGTGAGAATTGGACCGTTCTATAGAAATAATACATTTGCTATTACATTAGATTTTACATTTATAAAAGCATTAGCCTGGTAATAAAACTTCAGACTTTCAATCCGGAGTTCTCGGGTTCACTCCGGCTCGTACTAATTCGTTTTTAGGTTTCCGTAGTCAACTAACTAGGAACCCTTATAGTTTCGCCATGTCTGTCCGTCCGTCCGTCCGTCCGCGGATAATCTCAGTGACCGTTAGCAGTAGAAAGCTGAAATTTGGTACTAATATGTATATCAATCACGCCGACAAATTGGTAAAATAAAAAGTGGAAAAAAATGTTTTATTAGGGTAGGGTAGGGTAGGGGAGGTCCCCTATACGTAAAGAGGGGAGTGATTTTTTTTTTTTCATTTAAACCCTAACGTGTGATATATTGTTGGATAGGTATTTAAAAATGAATACGGATTTTTTAAAATCATTTTTTGATAATGTAAATATTTTCGGAAATAATCGCTTCAGAATTAAAAAAAAATGTGTGTCCCCGCCTCTAACTTTTGAAACATAAGTTTTAAAAATATGAAAAAAATCTCAAAAGTAGAACTTTATAAAAACTTTCTAGGAAAATTATTTTGAACTTGATAGGTTGAATAGTTTTTGAAAAAAAATTACAAAATAATTTCTGAACTAAGTTTGTAATTTAACCGTATAAGCAGGTGTTTATTGTACCTGTAATTTCTACAGAATCACAATGAAATGACCTGCTTTCAAATAATGTAAAAACGGTGAAGATCGGTTCACGCAATAAAGAATTATCCCATACAAATCATCTTCCATACTTTAAGCTCGCGCGCAATAGTTTACTTAATTTGCCGATAGATGTCGCTGTACGTGGAACGCTCATATCATATCATGGCGTTATTTTAACTCTTAAGTGGGGACACTTACTGTGACGGACGGAAAACTGCGGAACCCTACACTGAGCGTGGCCCGACACGCACTTGGCCGGTTTTTAGGAAGTTATATACGAAATATCAAGTAGACAAAAATGTATTCACACGAGTCGATGTAATAAATAGTGGGGTCGTTAGAGCTGCAGTCTTGAGGGTAGATGTGGAAACCTAAGTGGAGAGTTGGCTATTAGTTAAAGCAATGGCGCGTAGTTACAGTGTCCGAGAGATAACCGGATGGCTCGCGGTATTTAAGCCCCCTGCGTGTTGTGAAAACTTCCTGTGCAACCCGAACTGACCCACGTTGGACTCCCCCCCCCCTCATTTTTTTCCGGCTTCCAACTCTGAGGGATTGATTACCGAGCAGCCGGTGTAAATGGCAATCTGCATGCTTGTTCTTCATTACACAAAAATACTGGAAATTTAATTTAGTGGGGGAGATGAAAAACCAAGTCCAACGTGGGTCAGTTCGTTGCACAGGGTCCACAACACGTAGGGAGCTTAAATACCGCGAGTCATACGATTGCCTCGCGGACACTGAAACTACGCGTCATTGCTCTGAATATATATGTTTGAAGCCCAGTGACACCTCTCTACCCCCAGCTCCCGCACCAGTGTTGCCCTTGAGCTATTTTTGATGTCGCTTGTTATGGGAGCCCATCTTGCGGAGGGCAGTCACCGGCTGGAAAAAAAATTGGATACCGTATTACCAGGCAGGCGTCCGGTTCTTCATCCAAAAGCCCAGTAGTTAGTCCAGACTTTTCACCCAATAGCCTAGTACATTTTAGACTTAATTAACTCTTAATAAGTACGTAGCTCTTATACCATGGCGGGTGCTGTCTCTGCGTGCGTCCCATGACACGGGGCAGAGGCAGCATCCGCTTAGTGTACCCCTCACTTTTCATTAAATTGTCGAAAGAGCCTCTACGAGTTGGCTTCGGCTCCGCATACGCCTCCCAAAGGTCCGGAACACCATTGTTCCGTGGTCAGGAAAGACATACAAATAATATTAAATAGATCCCGATTTTTATAAAACACTCAAAAGTATAAGAGCTAAGTCTGAAAAATCGACTAATTCTAGCTATAGGTAAGCGTTAATGACTAAATAAAAGATTTTTTTTTCATAAAATATAAAGTTTATTTCCAATACAAACTCTTGTCTAAACAATGTGATACTAAAACGTATACATCAGAAGCATTTTTGTGGTTTTTTACTGTTCTATTCTTTGGTCTTGTTATATTACCTACTACAGAACTAGGTTGTATGGTAGCAATATAATTATTCTTAAAATTAACTATTACTTACATGGAAACGGTTGAAAATGTATGTAGATGACTAAATCAAAATTACAAATTATAAAAATAAATAAGTGATAGAGTTTATAAAAGGTTTACGTATCTGGTTCTGAAGCAATCTGTTTATTTATTAGTTTTATTACCAATCAATTTTAATAATATGTAATGAACAGAATTTGATTTAATTTTCGACATACAAAACGTAAACGACTTTATTAAAAAAAAAACATATCCGAGGGTCATTTCTTTTTAAATTTAAAAGAAGTTTCTGAATCTTCGTGATTATTCATCCATACTAATATTATAAATGGGAAAGTTTATGTGAGTGTTTGTTTGTTTGTTTGTTTGTCCGTCTTTCACGGCAAAACGGGGCGACGAATTGACGTGATTTTTTAAGTGGAGATAGTTGAAGGGATGGAGAGTGACATAGGCTACTTTTTGTCTCTTTCTAACCCCCCTAAAATAAGGGGTGGAAGTTTGTATGGAGCATTCCGCAATTTTCAAGGTAGAAAGCTAAAAATTGGTATGCGGACTATTTGTGACTAAAACACACCGTATTACCCCGAATTTAACGCGAGCGAAGCCGCGGGCAAAAGCTAGTACTATATATTTATTTAAATAAAGTAAAAATGCAGTAATAACGTAAATAAACATTTGCTTTGACGTAATTTCCTTTACCAAATGAGATTCCGCACCATTCCGTTTCATATGGAGGTAAAATGACTTCATTACATGGTATGAGTTCAGAAATTTCTAGTTTTGCATTTTATGACACTATTATGAATGTACGATTCCCATTTTCGGAGACGCAGGAAACACACATAAGTTAAATTGACTTATTATAACATAGAATTACTTTAATATTTCGACAATTACTTACACTTTAATGGTAATTTACATATTCTATCGGTGAGATACTTTGTAGTATATTGTATTTTGTAGTATAAACAGTGATAAAATAAATAAACAATAATAAAAATTATTAATGACGGTGGTCTACACAGAATATTGTTTTATTTGGAATTAAGTGAAATTCTTGCCTGACAAATTGAAATTTAAAAAACAACTAAAGAAACACCTACTGGATACTCTTAGATGACACCTGTATCACAAACAAGATGTCGTTTAAGTGTGCCAATAAATAACATTGGCATAACAGTAGAATAACTAGTTATTAACTATCTCACCTGCAGACAAACTGTAGAAACAGTTTTGCAGGGCACTGTATAAATTAATGTATATTTCGAAATTGGCTTGCCTAGAGATATCTGACTTCAGTTTTTTTTTTCTTGATGGGAAAATAATTTTATTTGGAAAATGTCGATCTTACACCTCCTAATGCACCAAGTACATAATGTATATGTATGTATGTTGGTATCAGGGATGATTAAGACTGGATTAACAATGCCTATACAAAATCGCGTTCCTCGAACCTTCAGGTTATACGTCTGTTTTCGGTACTAAGTGCCACAGCGCCATCTGTGGAGTCTGGAGTCGAGTTATTCTGTCAGCGTTAAGCGGCGAATAAAATATTAGAAACTAGAATTTAGTGTTTGTGATGACCGATAGATGACGCTAGTGCTTTAACCTGAAATAAGGAAACGCGATTTTGTATGGATATTGTCAATCCAATGCAGTTTAACTGACATCAAGTTACTATGAAAAAGAAGAAGTCTAATCAATCATAACTCACGGCTTTGGCGTTTATCATCTTAACGTGTAGTACTTAATTTTATAGAGAGATTATACTACGGTAAATACATTCGTAATTTTAAACTTATTGTACCCGTATTATTTTATTTACATAAACAAAGTAACTAGGTATAGATGAAAGTACTGTCATTGGCAGTAAACGATTTTTGGTATATTTTTACCAACAGCTTGAAACACTGAAAATACTTTGATTCATCATTTTACAATTGGAACTAAAACTGGAATATGCGTAACGCTTTTAGAATTTATGGCACCAAATATTTCATCAACCACATACATAATATTCTTTATATTAAATTCATTACATATTATTTTCTTCTCCAACTTACATCGCTATAATTTACACATCAGTACGTAAACACACAGTCTATTTAAATCGCCTAATTCTACGTGTACATACAAAACACTAACTATTCACTCAATATTCTCTTGTTTTTAAAACAATATTTTTATCACTACTTAAATAATACTGAAACATGCTTTAAAACAAATTTAATTACGTACATACCGAGTCAAAATCACTTTTTATTTTACTGTTTTATTTATTTTAGATTTCATCTTCGTCATTCTCTTTTTGTTGTATCTAGTAACTCACTACAAAATACTTGCTGTAAAATTTTAGTAACTGTACTTTTTCTTTTCTTTTTTTATTTCAATTATCTGCAAGTTTATTTACGAGTCTGTTTGAGTTTCCATATCATCCATGCTCTTCGTGAATTCAGTCTCCTGATGTTCTTCACTATGGCTGTCTAAATCATCTGAAAAAAAAGCGTAAATTTACATTAAACTTTCATACATAACTATTTTAGAAGGTTATGGTTTAGTGGGAAAAAAAATCTTTTAAATGAAACAATAAACATAAAAAAAATAAAAACTTCCAAATTTGCATTTGCTAGACTGATTAATTTCAGGTTTTATTTTGCGGGGTTTGTTAGTGAGCAATACATTAATCTCGTACATGAAGAAAACTACGTACGTAAAAAAGTACACATTATATATTTCAGATCAGATATTTTTTAAAGATCGTCATAATGTGACACCACAGAATGTATAAACGTCTATTAGTCCCCAGCAACTACTTACGAGCTGAAGGTTTTTACCATCTATATAACGATATTCAAGAGTTGCTTATAACTCTCCATGAGCCATAGGCACGTTATCTAATAAAAACTGGCCAAAAACGTGTCGGACCACGCATAATGGTAAGTTCCGAACCTTCAATGGAATAAGAGCCAAACGAATACGAAAAGGTCGTATCAGATGCTAAGGAAGAAGTTTTTTGGAGATAACTCAAAAATTACCCTGGCCCTAATTCGAAAAATAAACACACACACTGGACAGACACAGCTCCAACTCAATTCAACGCAACGCTATAACGATATTGATATTTGCTTTTCTAACAGATTTTCATTCAACATTGGTCTCACATTGGTCACACATGCTTGCTTGCTTGCTTAAATCTCAAAAAAATTATAACAACAATTACATTAAAAACCATAGTAATAAATGCCGAGCCACCTGGAATATAATTTCAAAAACTACATCAAATGAACATTTAAATACTGAAATTGATAATTTAAAAATTAATAATATGGTTTACAGGGATCCTCATGACATATGTAAATATTTTAATAAATATCTTATAGATCTGACTACCACAAATAAAACAAGCCAGCCTGGCAATAAACCTCACATACCGCAACAAAATCGGTACCGGTACCGAACAGCATCGATATTTTTGAAACCTTGCGATGAATACGAAATATATAAAATAATTATGACTTTGAAGAACACAATGACGTCTGGTTTCGATGAGATAATAACGAAAACCTTGAAACTATGTGCTAGGTCTATTAGTGGGCCCCTATCTCACATTATTAATTTATCTTTTACTAGTGGCATCTTTCCCGACGAACTTAAGAAATCAGTCGTTAAACCTCTATTTAAAAAAGGCGAAAAGTCGGATCCCAGTAATTATAGAAAAAATACAAAGATTTCTACATTATCAAAGTTTTCGAGAAGGCCATATTTCATATATTTAGCGAGTTCTTCGATAAACATAATATACTAACGCCGAAACAATTTGGATTCCGTAAAGGGAAGTCTACAACGTTAGCCTCTTTCAAACTTATGAAATCCGTTACTGACAGCTTAAATAAAAAAAAACCTGTTATGGCACTTTTTTTTAGATCTAAGTAAGGCTTTCGATTTTGTTGATCATGCGATTGTTTTAAGCAATTTAGAGTCTTATGGAATAAGAGGTAATGCCTTCGACTGGATCCAAAGTTATCTTAAGCAAAGAACACAGTGCACCGAAATTGAGAAACTAGTGTCAAAAAATGGAAATAATAAAAGTAAGAGTATCTGTAAAGAAAAAATTAGGTCTGAATTTTTGTTAAATGCTACTGGTTTTCCACAAGGAAGTATACTCGGTCCACTGTTATTCTTAATAGCTATAAATTATTTACCAACATCGATAGACCAGGATTGTGTAATTTTTGCTGACGATACGACGCTTATAGTCAAAAGTGACAGTAAAGATGCGCCAACATTTGAACGTAATATTAATAAAAGCTTGGCTGATACAGTAAACTGGTTAAAAAGAAACAATCTGCAAATTAATATATCCAAGACCAAAGCCATACAATTTTATTTTTATCACTCGAATCCAGTACCTTAGAAATTAACTATAATAATTCCCCTATAAAACCAGTTGACATGGTTACATTTTAAGGTATTAATATTGATAATAATTTATTTTGGAAATTTCATGTAGACTACGTATGTAAAAGATTAGATCGTTTTGTTTTTGCCCTAAGGAGGATAAGACAGACAGTATCCGCAGAAGCCGCACTCACGGCTTATCATGGCCATGTCGCATCTGTTCTAGGCGGGTAAGTAATAGAACGTATACGAATTTATGCTACATTGATAGTAACATATAAATGCAATTTATATAGTTTCAATTTGTATAACGTGCATGAAGTATAATGTACAAATTGAATAATAACAAAATATATAATTGACTAATGTATAATGAACTTCACAAATAATATCGTTTACGATAATGATAATGTAGTATAACGTTGAAATAATCTAATGTTCAAAACAGATATCATACATAAATTATAAACGCAGACGCAGTTCTAACCTAACCTACTTTCTGGGTAGTATTTTTTTTGTGGGGGGGTCACAGTTCCAACCTAACCTAACCCACTTTCCTGGTAGCAGTTTTCTTTTTGTGGGGGTCGCAGTTCTAACCTAACCTAACCTACTTTCCTGGTAGCAGTTTTCTTTTTGTGGTGGTCGCAGTTCTAACCTAACCTACTTTCCTGGTAGCAGTTTTCTTTTTGTGGGGGTCACAGTTCTAACCTAACCTAACCCACTTTCCTGGTAGCAGTTTTCTTTTTGTAAGGGGGGTCGCAGTTCTAACCTAACCTAACCAACTTTCCTGGTAGCAGTTTTCTTTTTGTGGGGGTCGCAGTTCTAACCTAACCTAACCTACTGTCCTGGTAGCAGTTTTCTTTTTGTGGGGGTCACAGTTCTAACCTAACCTAACCCACTTTTCTGGTTGCAGTTTTCTTTTTGTGGGGGTCGCAGTTCTAACCCAACCTAACCTACTGTCCTGGTAGCAGTTTTCTTTTTGTGGGGGTCACAGTTCTAACCTAACCTAACCCACTTTTCTGGTAGCAGTTTTCTTTTTGTGGGGGTCGCAGTTCTAACCTAACCTTACCTAGATTGTAATTTCAGATAATAGTCGATATTTTAACTATTATACGTAATTATTATTATGCAAAACGGAATTCGTCTATATGTACGTTAGACTAAACAACGGTATGTATAATGTACGTTATATTATTTTTGAATTATACTAATTGAAAATAGACATTTAATACATTATACCTAACGTTAATATACTTTTTGAACGTTTGTAAACTGAAATTATACCAAAAGTGCGTATTCATTATGTTACGCACCCGTTCTAGGCTACGGATTACTTATATGGGGAAATCCCGTTGATATAGAAGAGGGCATTTCATCTCCAAAAAGATTGTATTCGCCCTTTGGACAATGCGTGGTATCTCGGAAATTGTAAACCTTTATTTAAAAAGTTTAATGTTCTCCCATTTCCATGCCTGTACATTAAAGACGCATGTTGTATGGTCAAGAAAAATCCACATTATTTCACACAACGTACTGAAAGTGGTCTGAGACATGTGAGAGCTCAATATAGGAATCTTTTAAATCAGCCTCGCTGTGACGCCGATATATATAAGAAAAACTGTTACAATATGTGTATCCTTCTGTACAACAACCTACCTGACATAATTAAATTGCAAAATGAGACCTCATTTAAAATTAAGTTAACGAAATGGCTTCAGGAACAACATTTTTATAGTATAAAGGAGTATTTGACAAAAAATGATAATAAACAGTTGTATTAGTTGACATTAGATTATGAATTAATGACATTGTAAGAATTATTATAAGGTAAATTTTACACACCCGTACTCGGGTTGAGCATGAAATTACAAATGTAAGATTTATTAGTTGATATTAGATTATGAACTAATGACATTGTAATAATTATTTTAAGGTAAAAATTTGCACACCTGTACTCGGGTTGAATACGCATGAAATTATAAATGTAAGATCTTATGTCACCGTATTCTTGCAAATAAATTATTTCATTTCATTTCACATTGGTCACACATTGGTCACACATTGGTCACACATTGGTCGCACATTGGAGTTGGGTTGAGTTGGGTTGGAGCTGTGTCTGTCCAGTGTGTGTGTTTATTTTTCGAATCGCGGCCCCTAAAAACGACCACCAGCTCGAATAGAACAGCGAATGACCTTCTATTCTCTAAAACTAAAGTACTCGTTGTTACTCACCATGAGCTCTAGTATCGAGTGCCAGCACAGCTAAAGGCGTATCATCCAGCACGCCTGACCATCTAGCCGCCAGCACTCTTGACCCTCGATGTCCTCGTACCACGACAGTAGGCACCACGCTCGGCGATATTGTAGATCCTCCGTACATTGATACCCCGACGCTTCTTCGTAGGATTGTGCTGGAAATGTTTTCTTTTATTCGTTTGTTAAATAGGTAATCTATACTTCTAGAGTTTGTAAGAAAAGAGAAGTCTCGTGGTTTAGATGGGAACGAATGAATTCTCCGAGACTGCTCTTTTAGCATAGACAATACCTAGCAAAATAATCGATTGAAAAATGTGCTACCGCTCCACATTGCAGCCTCATAGAATCTCCAGATCGAAAACCGTAATTTTCAGTTTTCTGTCTGAAATTTTTAGTAGGCCACTGTTTTTGTTTTCGCAATAATACACGATGTTTTTTTTATTATATTAAAATAAAGGCCCTGTCCTCTATAAATGACCCAACTTCGGCAGTTTTTATCTATTTTGCTTTTCCTTTTTTCCAACTGAAAAACATTGTTGGTCTCTCATTCTGACCTCCACCCATTAAAAGCTGCGAGATGCCCAGAGTTACAGGGACTTCGTCAATTGATGCAGTAATTTCAGAAAAAATTGTCTTTGTGACAGGCAAACAGACGGCCATACAGACCATCAGTCGTACCATAAGGGTTCCTTTTTCACCATTTTGGTACAGACCCCTAAGCTACGGCACCGTCTATGAATGCTTGTATGTAATGTTAACGAACAATCTTAATTACCTCTGTTCAGGGTCCATTGAAGGCCTCGTCTTCTTCTTGCACATGACGACTAGTGCAACACACAAAGTAGTCAAGATAGTCAGCAGTATTAGAGTCAGCGCTGCACCGACTAGTAAGGCTACACTGTTATCACCAGCGGTCATTGGGGGTGGCGCTGGTGTCATAGTCTGAAGAGAACCTGGGAAAGAAGATCAAAATTAAAGTGAAAATATTGCTCTCAGATAGCTGATGATGTATTCATATCCAGCTACGTACTTTTAAATCTTGTACCAGTTTCTGTTCAGTGTATAGAGTGGTATATTTTTTAGTCTTTGTCTGAAGTAAAATTTTGTACAGCACGATAGCTCCATAATATTTTACTTCTCAGTTTACGAAGTGACGGACAATATAGAGGTATGGAAGAGAAAAACATGCTGCCCCGATCCCATATAAATGGCATAATATTGCGCCAACGATGAGTCTAAACAAATGATTTCGCTACCTATTGTGAGATCATGAAATAGTTTAATCATTTACTTCCTCATCTTAACTTCCATCTTTGAAATCATCTTTCTCAAATCCCCTACAACTTAGGACTTACCAGGTCTATCCAATTCATCAGACGGATTGATCGCAACGCTATGCAACGCTGCCGGTCTAGGAGACCGTCCTCTAGGCGTCTCCGAGTAGACCAGGAATGTGTATCGTCCAGGTGACAACGCGTCAAGCACGAACTGCGGGGCGTCATTGCTGGCCCGGTAGACCGCTTCTGTTAGTCCTCGCCCGGAAATACCCTAAAAAAATTGAATGGTCATTAATTGTTAATGTAACGTCTAATGATACAGGCCCGGATAGATTGCATGAGATCCGGTAGGGAGCCTTCGAACAGATCTTCTCAGAGGAAGGGTTCATTGTCAATTTTACGTCTTCGTTCGTTAAGCTTAATCTAAAATAACGTTTTTGTGCATTGATACTCGTATTTCTATAATAAGATGATTTTTATATGAATGAGCAAGAGGGGAGAAATGATTGTTTCAAGTGCAAGAGAAAGATTATAATCATACACATATCTTCGGCATGCTTTGGAAATCGTTATTTTAATATGACTCTGGTGTATGGTGTAAACAGCCAAAGTTTGGCGGGCATTTAAAATATTCTGAATTGAAATTATTCTGAGCTGAAGAAAAACCAAAGGTGTTACAGGGGAGCACAAGAACAGCAACATAAGTCAGTTGATTCACATTCAGCACGCCACACGTGCTCACCTGATCGTTCATCGTGGCGATCTCATTGCTGATTGGCTCCGAGGGCCGTACCTCGAGGACCTCGAGGAGGAACCGCTGGGGTAGACCACCGTCGTGGCCGGGCTCGCAACGGAGCAGGGAGTTGTCAAGCTCGCAGTTCACGGGGGGTTCTGGGAGTGCTAGAAAAAGATGTTGCGAGCAATGATGAAATAAGTTCCATAGTAACCAGTTTATTGAAAAAAGGGAAAAATGCTAATTATATGACAACGCAAGTTTTAAAACTGAAAACTATTTCTGTACATCCGTAGGAAAATAAAAAAACAACTGATTTATCATCAGTAAAGAGAACATAATATGGACGAAACCAGAAGAAAACAATGGATATGATTTATTACAGGGAAAAAACCGTACACTCATTCTATCACAATAACACTGTTTTGTGAGAAGTGGATTAGAAAGTGGCTGGTGGCTATCGATTTTGTGGTAATCTAGTGCATAGGATACAATAGTGCATTGGTGCAGAGACCGGAAAAATTGCTACAGATGAGCGAGTTGCATGGTTGAGATCCAAGATACGAGTCCATCTGTCTAAAGTTCCAGCTTGTATTTACACCATAAATAGCAAAAGTCGCGAGTAGTAGCGTGAAAAAGTTAATAGTAGGCTTACGAGGAGGTTATACATAGGTATGTTGTTCCTACCAGCCGGCATGATCCTGAAGAGGCACGGCTCTCGTTGATTCCCAACATCGTTGCTAGCCCAGCAGGCCAGCCAGCCAAGGTCTTCACCACTGTCTGGCGGTAGACCGTGGATCACAGTGCTGCTGGCATCCATCACTGTCACGTTTGATGGTGGTATCTGGTGACAAAGGTAGGTTGTAATATAATCCCCTCTCTTCAATAAATGGATGTAATAAGTAATAAATAAATATTTTTTAATAAAGACAGAGAGCCCACAGCACATAATTTTGGGTAATGTCTGTGGATTTACGGGGTTATATTAATTCTTTAGCTTCCATGAAACCACACAACTACAAGTCCAGTAGAACAAGCACCTGCAATAAGTATCTTCCTCAACGAAGACTGTAATAATATCTGAGATAATTTTATTTGTAGGGCCGTGTCACACATTATTGCAGCCTTCATGTAGGAAAATATTATTGCAGGTAACTGGACAGCTTATTCAAAAGTTTAATGCATAATTGATACTTAATTGGTGTCAATAAATAGTAATGGTTCCTTTAGGTTTTGTTCGAGTTTTTTCTGCAATTTATGAAAAGAGGGAGCTTTTGGACTACTGGTATAGTTCGATGATTTTACGGTTTTGAAACCTACCGGTAATACATCTTTGGTCCCATTGAAGGTCCAATAGAATCTCAGCGGTCCAGCGTCGTGTATGGAGGGCGCTGTGACCGAGCACCGAGCCCTGACTTCACCTCCTGGCGCTCCTGCTATCTGTTGCACTACGCTGCCGGCTGAGCATTCCGGTCTTGCTGAAATGTAAAGAAAAATAAGCAAAACGTTGCATTCTGGTATATTACTCGGATGATAGTGATGATGATAGAGCTTGGTTTAATAACCTAGCCTAGACTTATTGAGGTAGCTTATGAAAATGGTCATGTTTCCCTTGAATGATTACAATAACTATCATTGTGATTGCTATTAATAACTATAGAAGAGAATTCATTCATTCATTCAAAATTATATTTGTAATATGAACTGGAACTGTATCTAATCTTTATATCGACACTTCCAGTTATTTTGGGAACTGGGAATTCGTAGTGTCGTGTCGTCATTTTGGGAATTGCTGAACGACATGAAAGCTAAGTAGACCCTACACAGAATATTCAATGTGAGCCAGTCACCTCGTTTGGTGGACGACATTCGTAAGATCGCAAGTCATATGTGTACGAGATTAGCTAAGGACTGGGACAAGTGGCGTACTCGAAGGCCTATGCTCAGCAGTGGGCAAAAAATACATGAATCATGATGATGTAAAACTTACACAGAACATTTAAAGTGAGTGGCTCACTCAGCGCACTTCCTTCTGAGTTCCTCGCTCTACATCTATACCGAGCAGAGTGATGTCTCCTCAGAGCTCGAAGAATCAGCTTGTTGCCTTCAACAGCTATCCCGCCTATTGGGTCATCCCGGATTATGTGGTCCTGTAACAAAGGGGTATTTTCACTTTATCGAAAAAGAGAAAAGAAAGAAAGAAAGAAAAGATATTTATTAGCACAAAACAAGGGTAGTAAAACATAAAACTAACTAATCTAAAGCTGTCTTTTGCGCTAAATGGTCCTCACTCAGCCTGATGTCAAAGAATGCTCCACATGGTACACTCCTCGACGCTGATTTTCAGTGAGGCTTAGAGACGTTGGAGTACGTGGCACTATACAACTAACTAAAAGGTTTGTAAACTTTTCATAAGATTGTTGATGATTTTCAACCGACTTCACGATTTCGAAGGAGGAGGTTATCAATTCGTTTGGTATCATTGTTTTGTTTTTGCTATTTTTTTACGTATGTTCACCGATTATTCGAAGACGGCTTGACCGATTTGGAAAATACTTTTTTTGTTTGAAAGAGCATACTTCACAGTTGGTCCGATTGTAACCAGGTCAGGATCCGATGATGGGATCCTGGAGAAATCGAGGGAACTCTTCAACTATTATAGGCACACCTATAGTGATTTGAGTATTTTTTTACAGCAGCTCGAGCATTTGCTGTTGGAAAAGTGGATGCTACTCGTAAGTGAAGTCGGTTCTTTATTGTTTAAAATTATTAATAATGTAAACCGTTTCGCAGCTACTTTTGTTTAAAGGATACTTTTATGAGCTAAAATACGTTTACTGTTGGACAAAGGCGTCCCTCTAGGTTCACTGCGGTTGGTCTTGAAACTCCTTATCCAACACGTCACCTATTATGTTTTCCCGTGATCCACCTTCTTCGGGGCCTCCAGATCCGAAAGTAAAAAAAATGTTTATTCTTAACTATTTGAAATGTTAGCAAAACAGTTATTTTAGGTATTATAGGATAAAAACTTATAATAATATATGTAGAAAATTATTCCTCTGATTGCCCGCTAAATAAAACAACTTGAAAATTAGTTACTGAAGTAGCAAAGGTAATATTTTTATTGCTTTTAAGTAAGTTTATATGTTTATTTTGCTTCACTGTAGAATAAGTAATAAAAATATTACGAAACGAGAAATTGAACTCAATTTTGGTTCATCGTTTTTGATTTTATCGTTACATATATGGGTAAATAATATACAGATTCCATACAGGTATATGTAAAATATACTAGATTTCATATAATAATACATACATTTGCTCGCTACTTCGTCCGACTAGAAATCGTTAAAGCTTTGACTTCCGTTTTCTCCTAATTAGAGCCATTAGAGGTTCAATTTGATAAACATCATTTCAGTTTTACAATCGACGTCAAATATATGTTTACATTTTCACACCTTATTACAAAGAATTAAGATGTAAAAGTGTAAACATATATTTGACGTCGACTGTACAACATTTGTAAAAGTCAATTTCTAGATTATAAAGTGACTGATTTATAATTTAGGTAAAAAATCTCATACAAAATTAGTGTCCGACCACTGTGACTACATGGGCTCCGTAGTAGCAGACCACATATTTTCCAAATGTGGACTACAACTGTAAACGTTATATTTCAAATACAGACGGTAAAATCGGTGCAAAGTTAGTGCGGTCTGATTTTATTTCATTCCTCTTGTTCGTCCTCCAAGCATTTGTCCCCGCTTGGGGTCCACTTGACAACCTAATCCCATGAATTGGCGCAGGCACTAGATTTTATGAAAGCGACTGTTATTTGACCTTCTAACCCAGAGGGGAAACTAGGCCTTATCGGGATTAGGTCTGGTATCCTTACGATGTTTTCCTTCATTGAAAAGCGACTGGTTAAATGATATTCCGTACATAAGTTCTAAAAACCTCAGTGGTACGAGCCGGGGTCGAGACCTCCAGATTAAAAGTCGGACTTCATACCGCCAGGCTACCAGCGCTTTTTTTCAGCTACTTTATTTCATTTAATGTAAAAAAAATCTTACACCACGTTGCAAAATTTAATCACCCCACTCTAATTATCTCATAAAAAACCCTTACTTTATAAGACTTTAATCGCTCTAACATTCACGCAAATAGAGACTTAGCACTAACACGTACCTAAAACACAATTATTACCTAAAACGTCATATCAAAATATGAAACTAAATACACATAAGACGTCTTAGAACTACGTTGTTCCTAAATCCCACATCGCGTGACCAAGTTCATAATGAGTTTATAATTAATACTTCAAGAATTCAATTTGGAAGAAAATTGTAATTCGTGTGAACTATTCGTTTATGTAACGGTCGAAGGTGTTGCTTTAATTATGGTGGTTAAGTCTTTTAAGGTTCCACACATCAGATAATACAAATCCTCCTCCTTGCGTCGGTTACCTCATCACTGAGGGTCGTGGTCATTCAACAGCTTCTCTCTGATGATCTGACGCCATCTTCTTCTATCTGTCGCCGAGTGAAGAGCATCGTTATCACCGTTATAAAAAAACACTTGTCAAAAATTTTGACTTAGCATTGAACAAAAATCATAAGATCTATACAACTAAAGCCTGACCAGAAATATATGATCATGCGCCATGTTGCGGAATTTCATTGAAACTAATTTCTTACACTGGCAATCATTTCAATGACAGATTGATATGCATTGTGAGTGCATGTGATAGGCTGTCACTATTGTCAAGTGTTATTGAGGCGGTTTACTTGAAATAATAATAAAGTGTTAAATATGAAATAATAATCGACAACAAACTCCCAAAATGATGCATATTCAAGAGCGAAACATTGTACAGAAATAGTGTTTATAATAAACTGCTGTAAAAAATACGCTCGGGAAATGAAACTATTTCGCTGTGAAACATTTTCAATTTAGCATAAGAGCTGACAGGTAAACAAAGCAAGATGCTAGACGTCACTATACCATAGAGAATAACACGCTCTATGACTGTTGCCATATAAATTAGAATAATAGCGCCCTCTTCACAATAATCATATATTTCTGGTGAGGCTTTACTACTACTTGCTGTAATCGAAGTGAAGATAAAGGTGCACTTATGAATGTCAGAAATAAACATACCATCATTTCTAGTCCTACACCTCTGAACCAAGAATTATGACCGGCAAGCAACTCGGCGAGATTTATTTTTTAAAGAGAAAAACACATCTAATAAACATGATAATAATGCGTAGTTCGAACAAAAAAAGATAATGTTTCACAATTTCATAACAAATAATAAATATTATGGGACAATCTTACACAAATCAACCTAGTCCCACGGTAAGCTCAATAAGGCTTGTGTTGTGGGTACTAGAAGACAATAGATAGATATAGATAACATAGAAAACGTCCATAACTCAGGAACAAAATATATCCGTGATAAACATACAAATAAATGGCCTGACCAGGATTCGAACTGAGGACCTCCTGCTTCATAGGCAGGGTGACTACCGACTAGGCTAGGGGGCCGTTAAATAAAATAAAATCGAACATGTAAAAGCTTTGTAAACTCGGCAGAAAATGTACCCACAATGCAAAAGTAAACCAGCATTCATACGAAATGCACGGTAAGTGGAAAGTTCCGCTCAAAGGAATACGAAAACGCTAAACTGACATTATGTTATTGCAAATATTCTATTATATCTGCGACAAGGGGTGGGAAAAAGCGATAGAAGAGAATATTCAAAATAATTCAATAAGTTTCTTTTAATACCACGTCGGGAGTTACCGTAGCATATGGACGTCTGCAACACCAGAGTTGTATCATGCGCGTTGCCGACCCTTTACAAAAGGAGTATTCACTGTGTTGACGGCTGAAGGAATAAGAGGATCGATCCCTCATCGTCACCACACTGGGACCTCTTTGAGCTCTTAAAAAAAACGTCCAATATGCTCGGAAATCATTTTCTTGTAGTAGCATAATTAGTACGATATAGTTTTCTTACTTTAGTAAGCATTATTATTAGTTTTAGCGGACGGAAAGTTGTACAGTCGACGTTAAAGATATGTTTACACTTCTGCACTTTATTACAAATGAGTAATTACTATCCATTAGTTCAATCCATATTGGCTTTTCTCGGCAATATTATACGATTAAAAGTCGTGCATTAATGTCACATTTAGAGTAACATGTTCCGAGAAGCTTAGCTCTTCATTTCAAGAATTAAGAGTAAGCAAATGTGAATTGTTATTGGAACGTTAGTATAAAACGCGATAGTTTAAGATAATTTTTTGATGAATACTATACTATGTCCTTTTCTAGGTCATAACTTAAGTAGTAAGTACACGTACAGTCACCGGCAATAGTATCTTCCTACACGAAGGCCGCAAAAATATGTGACACGCTCCTATAGCGCAACAAATAAGAGCGTGTTACATATTTTTGCGGCCTTCATGTAGGAAGATACTATTGCCGGTGACTGTACCTACCCATTTTTCAAATTCAGTTCAAATAGCCAAACATCTGAATATCCAAACATAAACATAACTCTGAAATATCGGTTAAATGGTACACGTATAACTACAAACTTTGCTAAATAACCATTTTAAAATAACCATAAAATGTTATGATCATATTATTCACTACTTCCAAGTCTCCTGACATATTTCAGAGAAGTGCTGTAACTGTAACTCGTTTTACGGCGCGTTAATATGGCTCGCGACAGTTTAACATCGAAAATCATGAAATATTCATCAATAACTATTTCGTCTCACTATCTAGTGCTAGAGCATAAACAGCATAAAGTCCTAGTTTATTACTTTCCTGAATTTGTTGGACCATTCGCCGATTGAAATATTTCAAGTAATTACTTTCCAAACGGTTTGTGGAGGGTGCTTTAGGCACATAATTTGAAATGAACAAAATATTTTGCAATTATAGATACTAAAAAATACATCATTTTTATCACTACATAGTATAAAACAAAGTCGCTTTCCGCTGTTTGTCCATATGTATGCTTAGATCTTTAAAACTAAGCAACGGATTTTGATGCGGTTTTTTAGTAGATAGAGTGATTCAAGAGGAATGTTTATATGTATAATACATGCATAATATAGTAGAGAAACACTGATGATTTTAGAGGTTTCTAATGTGATCGTAAATAAACCCATTTTTTGCGCTTACATTGCAAATGCTGGCTGAGTCCTAAGAGATATAATCAAAATAATGTACTACAGTATTACATACATCTTAAAAAGGTCTACAAAAAAGTCCGTGATGATATTTGTTATCTGTTAGGAATAACCCACAATAATCATTTTTTTCCCGTGCGAAGCCGGGGCGGGTCGCTAGTTGAAAATAAAGTTGAAATGCTTTTACGTAGTATTAGTAAAATGTTCTCGAAATTTTGTCGAAAATTCTGAGTCAAATAGGTACAAACGTGGCGAACATATTTTTGGTATTAAATGTAAGTGGTGGTGAACATATCTCTCGGTACCGTATTACGATTTTAAAAGACATAAACAATACTTTAAAAACACAATCTATCTCAAACATAACTCCAACACAAAATAAATAATCAACCAATATTGAAGTAGTATTGAGTTGCATTGGTATAATTTTCAAGCAAATGCTGATATTTCTGATTCAGACGTTTAGGCACTAGTTGTATTGCGTAGTTATTAGTTAATGCAATGGACTTGTATTGAAGTTGGATCGTTCGTGTGGAATACAGCGGGAATATTTATTTTACTATTTGTATTCATAACGCTGGATTTTTTAAATTACCAGAATCTAAATTGTAACTAACTTTTCCAAGTTTGCTTTGTATAACTCGCAAACTTTATAATAACCTTTCTTGTTTTGGTAAAAAACAAGAAAGTTCTAAGTAAATTTAGATTGTATTATATCTAACTTATTTGTAATAAAAGTTTTAGTAAGTTTGTTACGAGTCCTTTGCTGTAAATTTTTCAATCAAGGTTAACTTTATCTATGTTATATAAAACGATCACTTTACTTTGATGCTGAGAGAAAAGACACATTTAAAACCGTAAAAAATAAGTTATCTTATACTGAAAATAGATAGTATAATATGATAGTATAAATAGAAATATACTTCAGAAAAAGTGACCAAATCCTCCGGTGTCCGAGGTCAGATTTGAACTGGCGTCTTCAGCTTTCGCGGCTGACGTCCTGAAAGCTGAAGACGCCAGTTCAAATCTGGCCTCGGACACCGGAGGGTTTGGTCACTTTTTCTGAAGTATATGACATCTATTTTCAGTTTATATATATATATTTAGTAGTTAGTGTAACTACTTAAAAAAAATGCAAATCAAAAAATTATTGAACAAAATAATTTGATTTGCTTCAAGATTCAAGTTATCTTATAGTTCTCGATACAAGTTAGTTGAGTGTCCCACTGCAGGACAAAGGATCCCCTGGATTTACGTGATCCCAGAATGTTCGCTTCCTCCGCCGTTGTTAAGATCGGTGTCTAAGTCATCCCGCCGCCGTTTGGGCCTAGCCCACACTCCTACCGGCATCCACTTGCTGCATTCAGATTAAAAGCCCTATTAAAAATGGCCTACACAATCTACACATACCTCTTTATAGAACGTGAAGTTGTCCGGTGCGGGTGACGCGTCAGCTGAACAAAGTAGCTCTGCATTCTCATCCTCGCGGAGGAGACGAGCTTCTCTTGGCTCCAACAGCGATATTTGGGCCACGGGTGGATCTGGAACAAGGGCACAGTTCACATATATATGCCATCTATCTTTAAAATCGATCCAACTTCAATAAAACTCCAATGCATTAACTACTCAATACAGCTAACGCCTAAACGTCTGAATCAGAAATATCAGAATTTGCTTAATAAATATTCCGATGCAACTCCAATACAACTTCAATTTTGTTTGATTATTAATTTGTGTGTTGGAGTTAATGTTTGAGATAGATTGTGATTTTAATGTACGAGTGTCGTTTAAAATTGGAATACGGCACATAGCACTGGCAGCTTCCTCACTCAACGAGTCACCATAACAATACAGTAGGGAAATTTTGCCAGCAACTTCGGTAGGTTCTTCAAAAAAGGAGTGTATAGATACTTAAAGGGTAGGCAACGCGCATGTGAAACCTCTGGACAGGCGTCCACAGGCTACGGTAACTGCTTACCATATGCTTGTTTGCCACCGTCTTGATATAAAAAGAAAAGGTATACTCGAAATCAAATATATTGGGGCAGCCGAAGTACCTTCTCCAAAATATCTGAACACTTTATCACTCTATCAATAGAGGTGTTGTTCAGATATTGTCAGTCTGATGTATCCAATGACGACTGTACCATGCCGCAGTTTTAATTTTGTTTAAAGGAAGTTAGGAACAATCTTACACAAATCAACCTAACCCCAAACTAAGCAAAACTTGTGCTTTGTGACGGAATACATACTAAGATCAATAAATACATAATTATATACATAGAAAACATCCATAGCTAGGCAAAAAATATCACACAAATAAATTCCCTTACGGATTCGAACCCGGAACCTCCAGCTTGGTAGGCAGGGTCACATCCGACTAGGCTATGTTTTTCTATCGCTACTAAAAGCCTTAAAGAGTCATTGTAGTTAGGTAATCAGACAATCCATTATCGTAGTATTTAATTACCAATTAAAACTAATGAGCTAAATACTAAACCTACGAGTAGTAACTTTTAATTGGCTACTTTCCTAAAAAAATATATTTAGTCCGTCAGTTAGATTATCAAAAAATATTGGACACGTATTTTTTATTTTGACAATCAAACAAAAATTGGTGAAGATCCCGTTAGAGTTCCGCGTGACGTCACATTTTAGTACAATTTTTAGTATAATGTGACGTCACGCGGAACTTCAACGGGTTATATCTTCACCAATTTTTGTTTGATTGACAAAATAAAAAATTCGTGTTCAATATTTTTTGATAATCTAACTGACGGACAAAATATAATTATATTTTTTTTACCCAGAAAAGTACCCAATTATTATTTGGACGTAGGCAGACATGCACAAACGTAGCAACCCACAAGTCTCCCAAAATTTAGCATTTTTTATAGTTTCAAGAAGTAAAAGGCGCTAACTGGTGATACTTACACGTGATATTAGGTTCATTTATATACTAAAATATTTGCAACTGTATTAATGCTAACGTAACTTAGGAAAAAGGTTTCAATCCACAGAAAAATGTCAATACAATTTAACTTTCTGACAAAAATCTATGCTATTCATATCAATGACAAATTTTTTAAGATTGATTTACGTTGACTTAGTCCACTTGACCTTAAAAAAGATGTTAATTGTGTAAAGATGTTGATTGATACATTACAGTGGCATTTTACGAGTAGAACTAAACGCATTGACCGTTTCCAAAATAACCAAATCGCGTTTTAACACAGCTCGGGCTGAATATTTCAACTGCTTGACAACGGTGCAAATTGTATATTCGCCTCACGCGCTGACAAAGTCCGGACCACAATGGGCAGAGGGCAAATAGAGCAGCCTATTTACAGATAATAATAAATAATAGGATCCATGTCTATGGTCGTTCACGAGTGAGTGATTTAAATGAACTATATACAGCCTCGGCCAGAAGTGTTAGCACCCTTGCGATTTTCATACAAAACTCAAAAGTTTAGTCCAGCGTTTTTATGTTTTTTGAAGTTATTTTATCAGTTAATTCAAACTGAACAGGCATGTTTTGTTGAAGTTACTAGTAACACTGCATAGAATATTTGTAATTTGTCGCACCGACTTAAATTCGTATATTACATCGTATATTTTTGTTACCTCCACTTTTCATATTTTATAGGTACCTTGAAAATGTTATTAAGTGAATTTTTCTAGATTTATCAATAAAATATAACATTTATGTCATCGTACCTTATTATGATAGGGAATTAATACTTAACATCCAAAAAAAATAAAAAAATAGCTCTGCTGAACACTTCTGGCCAAGGCATTATGATTCAACTCACTCACTCTTCAACTCACTGAAGATTTAACTCGCTCAGTCACTCATCTATTTCAGTGATGACAGTGGTTACATGCTCGCTCTTTCTCACTCATGATTCGAATGAGCCGGCCAAGTCAAACGAGTGACACGATGCAATTGAGGCGAATATGCGAACAGATCCACTAAGCGAAATGAAGTTATACATGTCTCCGCGAGCGAAAGATAGGAATCAATCTTTTCAATTCATTGCGCATATCTAAATAATAATTATAAAAATCTTTATTTACTTATAATCCTAACAAAGTCACATTTTAAGATAAGAATAGATGTGCTAATTTACAAAAACTTTCGTTAGGTTTGTAACAGTAAAAGTGCTGGGATTGAGCCTCTGCCTACCGAACTAGGACAAAGCCTGTGAGTCGGGAGTCAGTGATTCCTCCGAGGGAAGTTATGTGAAGCAGAAAATAACATGTGAAACATAATGTTATGTGAGTCATTTTATTAAGGGCACTTGCCGACAATAAAATAAATGGAAAGGACAGAAGGTAGACAAAAATATCCTAATTATTGCAGAAAAAATACAGCTAATGTCAAAAGTAGATAATATTGTAAATACAGGGATATTATTAACGGGACATTAATGTTTCTGGATATGTTTTGGTTCTGTTGGGACAATTAAGCATTTTAACTGCTTGATAACGGTGGAAATAGTATATTATTTGCCACACACGAGGTCAAAAAATAAGACGCTCTCAAAAGTAGGTGATATAAAAAAGGCTTTGTTTTTTATGGGAAAGATTAGTAAACACTTACGAAAAAATATTAATAATATAACGGGTTACTCACGTAATTTAAGTCGATTACGTGAGTAACCCGTTATAAATATTTTTAATACGAGTATGTTAGAGTCTCACGAAAATATTATAGTTAATTACGAAAACATATTGAAAACCCTTTCAATTAATCAATTTGTTTATTTATCAACCAACCTGGGTCATTAAATAAATTATCAATAGGTACCGACATCAAAAAAAAAACTTAAATACAATTTAAACTGTTAAAAAGTAATAAGCACATTAAATTACATTAAAAGTAATGATTCAGTCCGATTATTAATAATAAGTAAAATAAATAAATCATAATTGATAATGATAACACAGTGCTTATTTACATTTGTCATTTAGAGATTCAATGTCAGCACATGAATCATATGACAATGGTTTAGGTACTGACAGTGGAATCTCTCCGGCAACCCTCAGGATGCCGTTGGAGCTAGCCCGAACCCTGAGCACCAGGGATGTACAGCGTTTCCTAATGGTGACGTAAAAACAGTCCACCCCGGTCTTCGCAAACATCCCTGTGGCACTACAGAAACGGGGTAGCCCCACCAGCACCCTGAAAGCAATGTTATTTTGTATACGAAGAGCGTTGTACTGTTTTTGCCTATTTAATAGTGAGCCATTGTAGTGGGTAGCAATTTATACTAAACTAGCGACCCGCCCCGGCTTCGCACGGGATAAAAAAGTTTATTGTTGGTTATCCCTAAGAGATATACATTTACCATTGCGGACTTTTTTGTAGACCTTTTTAAGGTGTACAATACATTATTTTGATCTATCTCGTAGGCTTGATGGCTCAAGCCTACGAGATAGATCAAAATAATGTAAAAAATGTGTTTATTTACAACACCACTATAGAAACCCTAAAATTATCATCAAAAGCATCAAAATCCGTTGCGTAGTTTTAAAGATCTAAGCATACAAAAACAAACACAAGAGACAGACAATGGAAAGCGACTTTGTTTTATACTATGAAACAACATATTGACGAAAATCAGGCTGTTCTACCTGGCACTGGAGTCTAGAGACCAGTACAATAAAATTACGTTGTTTGTTTATTTTCAAAGTTGAATTATTGTATTTCGGTCATGTGCTAAGTTAGGAATTGCGTTAAGATATGTCGGGATAAATGTGAAAATTTCTGAGCAGGTTCATTTATCTAATCCATACTAATATTATAAATGGGAAAGTGTGTGTGTGTTTGATTGTTTGTCCGTCTTTCACGGCAAAACGGGGCGACGAATTGACGTGATTTTTTAAGTGGAGATAGTTGAAGGGATGGAGAGTGACATAGGCTACTTTTTGTCTCTTTCTAACCCCCCACTTCCCTAAAATGGGGGGTGGAAATTTATATGGTTTGTTACCCCGAATTTAACGCGAGCGAAGCCGCGGGCAAAAGCTAGTTTACTGCTAAAGTTAGTGTAAAAACTTTTAGTCTAATTAACTATTCAACATTACTAGCACAAAAAGCGCGAGAGGCGAACTTATTTATTTAAACTTTATTGCACACTACAAAACACAGTTACAAAAGGCGAACTTAATGCCGTAAGGCATTCTCTACCAGTCAACCTTAAGGCCAAACAGAGATGCATTGTTGGTGCAGGGTATGTAAGGAACACAGAGCAAATAGCTGAAAATGCAAAAACATTACCTGATATAAATAAGCGTATGAATAAATATATACCAATAAGATTAAAAAAAAAAAAAAAAAAATAGTAAGTATAATATATACGTAAGAAATACCAATAAATAAATGTATATGTAGAAATAAATATACCTCCGACTAAATTTATTTAAAAAAGTTCTTAATCCTGAGAGTTATCAAAAATAATAGTTATGAAATGAATATCAATAGAAATGAAAAGTCATATAAAATGCAATGCGGCAAAGCGATAACCTATGTTTCATGACGTAACTATGACGCCTTGTTGTAATTTCTTTACATCAGTTTAATCTACGATTTTCAAATCAACAAAAGACTACGACTCTTGTGTAAAACTGAAAGCCTATTATTTGGTACACGTTTAATTTGATGTATATACTCAGCAATTAACAAAATAAACGCTAACGTCAAATGAAAGGCAGTTTTATAAAACTATTTTTTTTTAAATAGCAGTTTTATAAAGCTGCTATTTTCTTACATCGAATCTTGATATTCTTTAATCAAAAGGGAGAAATGTGTAAGTTTCCATTGAAATGAAATGAACGTTCAGTTTTAATAAAAGAAGTCTTTTTAACTAATGAAACGATCCAATTCTACAATAGAATAACAGAGTAAGATATTAGATTTTAGGTAGATCTAACTTTACACATGTAACCTATTTTAGAACAACATAAACATAAAAAAATATTTTTTGCACACCTTAAAATAATGAAAAATAGTTAATTCAAGTTAAGAAGTGTAAAGGCAGGGCCTGGGTAAAGCAATTGGCGGTCTTATCGCCAAAAGCGATTTCTCTCCGTCAACCTTTAGGAAGAGGGAACCGTAATACGTAAATTATCAGACAAAAAAATAAAGCGAAAATATTTATTTATTTATTTTTATTCACCGAAATTATGTTTTTTGTCATTACATTGACATCTAAACTACTACTAAAACTAATTCTAAACGTTAAGCTGATTCAGAATTTTTCTTGTTTAGGTACACGTTCATGACAATAAAATTGATTATCAAAAATAAATTGCTGAACTTCACACTTAACATACGATATGTCGAAAGTTTCAGTGACAGTGTTAGAATCTAAATTATGTATGTTATGATTATGACGACAAATTACAATAAAGTTGCAACAAAACTCAAATGTATTGCATATAATGTATATGCCTTGGAGTTGTATTTGAAATAGATCGAGTCTTGAACGTATTTAATACTTGAAATACAGAGCTAGAAGTACTCAGTGAAAACATCCCAGTCTTCACCTACATGGCTAGAACCTGCCATCTTCTAACGAAAATGCCATTTAATTCCCCAGACGGATGAAATAAAACTTTTTCTTCATTCTCACAATCACTACGTATTTTAAATGTTAATAAGGATCAGTTTAGAGCGCCAAATGTAATAATTATTTTTTGTAACTAGTAGTCCGCCTTGAACTCAGAACTCGCGATTTCCTTGCAAACGAGATGACCAATATAACGAGACCCTTATGATGATTTTTTCGCGCCTTCTAGCTACATGACCCCTTGGTCGATCCTGCTCATATACGAACTCTCAAATTATATGTATCTCTGCTATAACCCCAACAAATTTCATGAAGATCAAAAAAGCGTTACTAAAGTTATCGCGGAACAAACTCTCAAAATCAAAAACCATCCAAATGCCGAGACACTCCAGTAGCAGATGTTGTTTGTAAGAACTTACTTCGCTTACGCTCCGCTCGTTCATTGTTTTATACTAACCTGACGTACTGAGTTTATTTTCGAGGGATCTTAACTGGACAGAAGTTTTCTTTTATTACGAATTTGACAGTATCAGATCTTTATCATCCATAAATAAAAATTACTGTAATGATTTTGAAGATTTCTATGCAGACAAAGTAGCAGGCGGAGGCCAGCCACCGTACGTATGGTCACGGCGGACTTTACATTGTGACTATTCTTTACTTTACATTGAACATTTCACAGAGTAAGTATTAAACACCACAGTATATCTAACGTTAATTTTCTTTTTTAAACCACGTTAGACTCCCTAAAGACCAGGACAGAACAGCGTTGCAAATTGTGGGGTCAACTTGCAATTTGGCAACATTATGTTGAGTCTGATCCTTATTCTTTGTCACGCACATTGCTGAACACATTGTGAACTTCTGTAGTTCCGTATACTCGACTAGTGTTTACCTTTAGCTATGCATTTTTCAACCTCTGTTTTTTATGTTCTGTAGTGTGTGCTTTATTGAATAAATTTATATCTATCTATCTAAACAGAAGAAAATAGCTTGAAACGTTAACTCTTAAAGTCCGTGGCTGTACTATAAAAAGGGATTCAAAGTTCCTTTGTCTCGCCTTGTTTCAAATTCAATTACATATTAATAATCGTCAAAGTTAACATCCAATATCCCTCTCAAGTTTTCTTTCGAAAGCTTATTTTCCAATAAAAATGTGCCGCAAGACGCCACCACTTTTATACATTCGCAAAACTTAGTACGCGTCTTTCAGTTAGTCCCCAGTATTTTCCACAAATCCAATTTGAATAAAAAAAATAAGAAAGCCCCCGACACAGCCTTTGACAAATAAAACATGTTTAGGATGTTTCGCTAAAAAATCTGCTTTCTATAAAATACCACATTTAATTTAATTCATCTGTTTTAGCATTACGAGGCCACAGACAGATACACAGACCCACAGACACACAAAACGGTCAGATTTATAAAACCCCTCTTTTAGCATCGTGCATCGAGGGATAATTTAAATATACCACTGAACATGTTGAACAATTAAATAGGTTTCGCAATAATACAATTATCACTGTTGCTGAGCGTGTTGAAGCAGTATTAAATGAAAGGCCCCAACTTAGGGAATTGATTCTGGCATGAATATTTTCCACGTTCCAAATTTCTTGCAAATTCAATTAACTGTTTTTGTATGAAGGAGATAAACATCTACCAAAATTCAAACATACAAACTTTACCATTTATAGTATTAGATGCATCAGAGACCAAAGTTAAGCTTCGACAAAACCTTTGTGAGTTACCCAGTTTTCGAAGACCAAATTTAATTTGGCCTCAGAATTTCTTCTTTACGATGGAGCTGATGATACCGATCAAATTACGTTAATGAAATAACAAAGTTCTTTTGTCGCGAAGTAATAAGGCAATGCAGACTTGGTGTCCAAATTGATGTGGATCGGTTTCAACGAAATCGATAGGCAATCTCGATGACAATGTTTGTGGTGGAATAGAAAATAATATTTTAGGCGTTAGGTAGTTACCTAATAAGAGTTCATATTATTCTGGTGTTTGACGCGCTGTTAAGTAAATTATGTATTATTTATTTGAATCCCAGACCAGACCAGTCTACTCGTAAATCATTGAAGGTTGAACTATAAAATTTATAACTTGTGTTCTACAAAATTACATGGAGCTACGTAAAGAAAAAAATCTTAAAACTCAACCCGTAAGCGGTGAAAAAGGGGGTTGAGCGTTTCTAAAGACTTACGCACTCACTATATTTCTGTACCCTTTTCTATGTATATCAAGGATGAGAAGGATAAGTGGAGAAATAATATTATGTTAACATTTGGGCATAAACCTCAACATATTACTATTTAATTAAAAATACATTTTTCCTTTCTCACGTAAGATTCCTTACGAGTATTACGAATTCATTTTTAAATCCCTAGCAATTGTTAGCAGCTAGAGCTTAGCATAAACTCAACCTATTACTATTTAATTAAAAATACACTTTTCCTTTCTCACGTAAAAATCCTTATTACGCATTCATTTTTAAATCCCTAGCAATTGGTAGCCGCTAGAGCTTAGCATTAACTCAACATATTACTTTTTAATTAATAATTTTAAACAAAAAAGAACCGACTTCACTCAGCATCTACCTCTCCAAAAGCAAATGCTCGAGCTGCTGTAAAAATACTCAAATCACCATAGGTGTGCCTATAATAGTTGAAGAGTTCCCTCGATTTCTCCAGGATCCCATCATCAGATCCTGACCTGGTTACAATGGGACCAACTGTGAAGTACACTCTTTCAAACAAAAAAAGAATTTTCCAAATCGGTCCAGCCGTCTTCGAATAATCGGTGAACATACATAAAAAAAAAAAAATAGCAAAAACAAAGATCCCGACGAATTGATAACCTCCTCCTTCGAAATCTTGAAGTCGGTTGAAAATACACTTTTCCTTTCTCACGTAAAATTCTTAATTACGAATTCATTTTTAAATCCTTAGCAATTGGTAGCCGCTAGAGCTTAGAGCTGCTCTTATCATCCTATAATATCTGACGAAACCAGCTCTCCGTCCTAGATCGCTCACTCTGTAAATAGTTGTGACGTTTTCAAGTCAAAGGTACATCATTAATAAATAAATAAATATTATAGGACAATCGTAAACAAATCGACCTAGGCCCACAGTAAGCGCAATATGGCTTGTATTATGGGTACTAGACGACGATATACAGGGTGTTTCCTGTAATAAGAGCAATAAATTAAAACGTAGATTCTACTCCTCAAACAATGAAACGTTTGTTCTACAATTTGAAAAAAAAAGAAGTTTTTATATTGTCTCTTTTTCATACATACTAAATAGTATTTTCAATGTACGTTAAAATCCGTCTAATTGACATTGCTTGTCACTCTTGTCACCCAACAGAAATAATCAACTTCGCAATACATTGCGTGTTCGAATAAACTTTAAAGTGAAATAAAAATCAAATTATAAGTTATTTTTAAAAGTCGCTGAACTACTATTGTCCAGTTTGAGGTGTAGAATCTACGGTTTAATTTATTGCCCCTATTACAGGAAACACCCGGTATATAATAGATAAATATGGATAAATACTTAAATACATAGAAAACATCCAAAAGTCAGGCACAAATATCTGTGATAAACACATAAACAAATGCCCTGACCAGGATTCGAACCCGGGACCTCCTGCTTCGTAGGCAGGGTCACTAGCGACTGGGCTAGGAGGCAATTTATTATCATTGTCGGTTGTCATCACTACATAGTAAAAAACAAAGTCGCTTTCCGCTGTTTGTCCCTATGTATGCTTAGATCTTTGAAACTAAGCAACGGATTTTGATGCCGTTTTTTTAAATAGATAGAGTTATTCAAGAGTAAGGTTTATATGTATAATACATGCATAATATAGAAGAGAAACACTGATGATTTTAGGGGTTTCTAATGTGATGTCGTAAATAAACCCATTTTTTGCGCTTCCATTGCAAACGCTGGCTGAGTCCTAAGAGATAGATCAAAATAATATACTACAGTATTGTATACATTAAAATGGTATACAAAAAAGTCCGCGATGGTATATGTCTATCTCTTAGGGATAACCCACAATAGTTTTATCCCGGGGCGGGTCACTAGTTTATTTATAAATAAACACTATTAACAACAGACACTGATGGCACACATTTGACTTTAAAACATCGCATATAATTTAGCAGAAAATAGAACTTTGACAAAGGTCCCTCAAAGTTGGTGAACCCGAAGAATCTTTTATCTCAAATTGCACCAACCAATTCAACAAACACGCTACATTTTCTAATCATGAGTAGGGTGGCCAAAAAGTCCTGTTTGCGGAGGACGGAGACCGCGACCGCGGCGTGTGGTCAGTGTGGTCACCGCAGTTTACTACGACGATAAAGGACATTTTAAATGTAGTTGCTGTTTGCTGGCCGGTTTTCAACTTTGGCCTAATTGGTTGTAGGAAAATTGTTACTTAAATTACTAAAACTACATCCAAAAGAGTTTTTGCAAACATATATTTTTTATGTTTTCGACTTATTTATTTATTTTATTTTTATACCACGACGGTGGCAAACAAGAATACGGCCCGTCTGATGGTAAGCAGCTACCGTTACCTATAGACGCCTGCAACTCCAAAGGAGTCACATGCGCGTTGCCGACCCTTTAAAAAAAGGAGGATTCACTGTGTTGACGGCTAAAGGAACGAGAAGGTCTCCTCATTCAACACACTGGGTCCTCCTTGAGCTTTTTTACTAAAACTTTAGACTTTTTTTTAAATCCCGACGCAAATAGAGGAGTGTTTTAAGTTTGACGTTTGATGCCTGTCTATCTGTGACACCATAGCACTAAAACGTTGAACCGATTTCAATGCGTTTTTTATTTGAAAGAAGATTCTTTACCGAGTGATCTTAGATACTATGTTTTTTCAAAATAGGTTTTGCCGTTTCGTAGGTTTTCCTTTTGTAATTTATATTAATTATACTCTTATTTGAATATTGTAAATTGCTTAAGGGTCGGGTATATGTGGGAGAATTTTCAGATTCTGTCAAAATACCCTGATTCACACACAACCAGACTTCACGCACACTACCACACTTTCGGGGGACAGGTCATTGATCGCTTATACTTTTTTACAGGTTGCCATTATTAGTTTCATACTAATCACACCTCCTTTGAGAAATTTAAACTGTAATGTTTTCCTTTGTAAGCAGACAGAGAAATAACATATTTTATCTTGCTTTCCTTGTCTATCCTGTTTATGTCATATATGACGTATTATGGTTGATTTTAAATGATTAAATGACTTTGGTAATACGTTATCGAGATACACGTTTTGGAAAGTAAGCTAGCCGAACAAATACATAATAGACTTGGCATATAACCGCGAACCACTTCGGTCGTCGAATCGACTATTTGCATCACTCTCTTTCAAATATGCAAGAGCGATAGAAACGGAGATAACGAAACGTCGATTTTCGAACTCGCGGTTGGCCCGTTCTAGACTAGAAGTCGCTTATAGGTAGAAGCAGAGAGTTCTAAACCAGGAGAGGCCTTAGGTATCATTTCCCCTCTGTCAAAAGTATTGGCAGTAAATATTTATTCTCTATCGTAGTATATATATTTACTGTTGACGTGTCGAATAGGTTCTAGTTTGAGGGTAATAAGCCATATTTTATCTAAGTAGATTTTAATACAATTTTCGGGTAACTGCGTTCCATCTGTTAACTATTTCTTTCTACCACCTTATAAATATATAGTTTTAATGTAACGGTCGAAATTGTTTGAACGTACTATAACCAAGATAGGTTTCGATCTTTTAAATGTTAATTGTCGATATCGGTTAACTATTGGCCATGGTTAAACGATATCGCGTAATATGTACTTCCACGTAATACTTTAGTAAATATATAAGGGATAAGATGCTGGATTTCTAGTGTAAAAGATTATTCCATGTAGAATGCGTGTCTGTTGTAGTGCCTAGGTGGCAACGGGATCCCCTCGGGTTTGATACCAAAGCGTTCTGTATCACCCAATGATCTTGAACATGTGACATGAAAAATAGCATGTGCTTACAGAGGTTTATTGCCATGTAGGTACGCCATTAGTGTATAAAGTGTTCTTAGCCAATTCCGTTCTCTTGCAGTGATGAATTGCGGGCGGTGAGGGTCTTACGCGTCTGGGTTACTGCACAGATAGTGCTTATTAGCGATGATAGGTACTTGCTATTTACTCCCTAAATTTATATACCATTCGTCATAAACGGTGGTTGGTGCTTGCTTACTTAATTATTAAATGTACCAGTCGTTATTTGCATATGTGGTGTGGAGGAATTGGCGGTTATCTGTCAACTATACATTGATGTATGAAGCGAGACTGTAGGCTACTGGCCCGGTCGCACACTTGGATCATTACAAATGCTCAGAACGCACAACCATCAGGTCTGTAGGCCACTGGCCGTGGACGACATATATTACCAGATCCATTAAGCTTCGAACCGTAGACCATTGGTCGTGGTTCCACCGTTGGAAGACGGAACTGTCAAAACTGACATGCCACATATTTTGTACTGTCGTACTTCGCCAACAATCACTACGTTGGGAGTCCAGCAAACCTCCTTATATATATTTTGTTGTAAATACAACTATTTAAGAAACAACGAAATATCTATTTAATCAATCATTATAATTCTAGTGTAATTTTAATATTCAATATTACTATTTATTAGTCCATTAATTAGGATATATTTTCACAATCTTATTATTTTATTTTTAACGTCAACAGTTCATATGCTAACCTACCATTGTCTATTGTATTTATATTCCGTTAGATTTAAGTTAGGAATTAAGTGTATTTTAAATATTGCGGTTATTTCTCACCTTATCGAAAAGGACTTGCGGTAACTACACACACAACGTTGGGTCTCCACTAGCTTTCACGATCATCTCGGCCAAACTGCGTATCAGAGCAAGCTACTGTAGATAGGTTATTAATTAATGTATTTGATATTATATTTACGTTACTTATTTTACTGTAATACGGCGCGAAGGTTTTTTGCTTCGTTAGTTTCGTTTTTACCTTCGCAAAGCCTAGGAATCGGAAACTAACACCTAATGACGTCTGCAAAGGCAGCATTAGGGGTAATTAGTCAGTGTTTCGCTTTTCAATAACAAAAATCTAAAATTAAAACTTAAATAAATAATTTTCTTTTTAACCTTCAATCTTTTGTTTGATTTTCTTTCCCTGTAGTAAGTTCCTTAATGTAGGTATTTATATTTACAGAAATTTTCAGGCTGAAGCTTGAGGTAAGAAAGCTTTAGTAGGCTCTTGTAAGCATTTAGAAGCCTTTCGAATATTCAGCCTTAGGGAAGACATCACAATTTGGTGCCGTGACCAGGATAAGATTTAAAACTAGATTTTAATTTAACACATAGTAGCTTGCTCTGATTTAGGTTTCAAATACGTTTTCAATAGTAGCTTGTTCTGTCGGTCAAAATAGCTTATGTAGGTAACTTGCGTTTTAGTGGGTCGTTAGACCCACAATTTGTTGCCGTAAATGGATAGAAAGGTGAGAAATTTCAAAAATGCGTTTTATTATCTTTTGCGTCAAAGTAGTGCTAAGAGGTCTATATGCGGGGAGCAGCGCCATTAGTAAATTTATTTTTCATTTGTGATCTAATATCAACATGTAACAAAAATCGTAGGATATTTATCTTAACTTTTATATTTAAATTTCTTAAGAAACTTTCATGTGTTATGATATTTATTTTCTCAAAATATTTACATAATATATGAATAACTTACAGGGAAAAACATAATTTTATAATTTGCTTAAAACTATGTAAAAGAGGGTAGCATGCAAAACAGTTAGCGACTACTAACGAGTCGCCTCGTAGCGACATGAACTGTGCAGTCAATAACTAGAGGCCAGTTAAACTTAGATTTAAACGTTATTTAACTATCGGTGGTACGTGAGGATTCAATTGTAACTGTAGGTTGTTAATAACTATGAGTACCTATTTTCTTAATTTAACTAACACGATAGACCGGTTAAAAGTTCAAAATGTGGGGAGCAGACTATCGTCTGGATTTATTTTTAGAGTCTCATATCTAAAAAGAAAAAAAAACGGAACTCACAAGGTTCGTGTCCGACTCGCACTTGACCGGTTTAATTTATGTTTAAAAGTTTATTCTTAATACCGTCAAAGTCTCGTATTCCATAGTATGTAATATCATTTTATGTTAGATACCAGCTTTACATTATCACTTTTAAATATACCTATTTAAAAAAAAAATTGAAGAAAAAAAATATATTAATTTTATTAAAGATAAAACCTTTACGATATTTATATTGTTAAGAAAACATACATACATTTATATAAAACAACATTATATCTTGTCACGTGTAGCAACGCGGAATCGGCGAACGTTCATATGCTACGAAGTTACTTCCTATCAATCTGCTTGTTATCTTCGTTTAGTGACTTAAGTACGGAATGTCGGAAGTTCATATAAAATTAGTGTCACTTACGACCTTTTGTTCCATCGACCGTTTAAAATCAATTCCCTAATCACCAACTGATTTCATTGCAATTCGTAGCTAGTGTAACTTAACCCCGTGAGTCATAGAAGTTGTACGTAATAATAGATCAGGTTTGTACTGGTCAATTTTAGGCTAACTTTGTGTAGGCGATAGTAATAAAATCTTTTATGGTAGGGTAAGGTGATTTTTACCATGGATTGATACTCTAATATAATGAACACAAAATTATTTCATAACCTACCTACAGATTAAATTATATTTATCTAAATATATTGACGATCATTACATTTTTGTCATTCTTTTAATTTCGTTTAACAACGTTAAAAAAAAAAATTACAGTCTCTTTTTCGCGCGGGTGATAGGAACGGGTCCAAATTGTTTGAATTCACTCATTTTAAGAGCTTCACTCTTGAGTATGCATAACCCGCCTGTCATTATTATATATCATAGGGTAAAGTAAGGTAAGGTAAGGATAAGGAGTCAGCGGCGTTGTAGCCTACGAACACGAGTTTATTATATGTAATAAATATTTTTATTAATTGTAACGCTAGTAGTCCGCCTCGAACTAAGTACTCGCGATTTCCTTGCAAACGTGTTGACCAATATAACAAGACCCTTATGATGATTGCTACGCGTCTTAAATATAGCTCCATAATCCCTTGATCGATCCTGCGCATATCATCATCATCAATGTTACTAAAGTTATACTTATCGCGGGACAAACGCTCAAAATCAAAAGCAATCTAAATGCCGAGACGTCCCAGTAGCCAGGTGACAATTGCGTCCGAAATTGTTTGTAAGAACTTCGCTTCTCATACGCTCCGCTCGTTCGATAACTGTGCAAACTCTAAATTCTTAACAACGTAATGTTAAAAACTGTTGCAACAATATTATATGTCGGTACAATTCAATGTTCAAAACATTGCGGTTTGGAATTTTTTATCTACCTACATTTTTCGTAATTTTATTTAAGGTTTGTTAGTGGTATATTCTCGTACACTTTAAAGAATGGAAACGTGTCATTCACAGTTCTATTGTTTCGGTTATACATTTTAGTTTCAAGTTGTTTTAAATATCTAAATAAATTTGATTTCACTTTACAATGTTAGCTATTTACGAATTCGGATTAGTCAAACCGTGATCACTTATTTAGCTTTATAATATACCTAATGTGGGTTTAGTTTGTATCTTTCATTTCATTGGACATTATAAAGTAGATTAGTCTAACATCAGGTTATTTTAAATTATTTAAGTTCTATTTAAGTTACTACAGGATCCTACAGTTTAGTTAATTTTATTTTGGACATGGTTTATTAAATCCTGTTTAAAACTCTTTCAATATGAATAAAAGAATGGATTTCTATATGACTTGATATACATAAATAAATACTTGAATCTATAAGTACCTACTTAATTACTGATGGTGATATATATTTACCGAATTTCAAATTAGAATACAGATTAAAAGTTCGGATTTTTAGCTCGTTCAGTAAATTATTTAGTATCCAATTGTTAGAACTTACTACAAGTATCTTGTCATGGTAATAGTAGCTCATAAGTAAGTTTAGACGTTCATTAGGAATGAATACAAACAAATAAGGTGGATGATTGGTTCAACTCCGGTTGTAGTAAAATTACTGGATGTTTATTTAAATAGCATTTGCTAACATGTTTAGGTCAGTACTGGTTCAAATTTCAGTCTAATTAAATTCCAAGATATTTAAAATTTTAAGTTACTCTAGATTCTGTCATTATTAAACTACTGGTTCAATTCTAGTGCTAATCCATTCACGATTAAATCTAAATTATAGGAAAGTAATGTAGGCATCGAAACTAAACGCGGGTCCAACACCAGTCTGTTACAGTATCAAGATGGTTCGTAATTAATACTCATATACTAGTGATATGTCAACTAATCAATTTACAACTAAATATCTGCTGATTAGAGTCCAGTGCAGTGAAAATTAATTTATGGTAAAGGTTATTATAGGATCGTAATCGAAAACTAAAGGTTGGTTCGAATCCAGCTTGACTTTACTTCTGGATATAAATACATTCGTTGATGAAGAGGTTAAGATGCATTAACAACGGCAATGGTTTTGTTGTCAACACATTTGAGTAAAATATTAGTAGGTATGTGAAATGTTTCTTGGCGGATTATGAATTTACAATTTATGAGCATTATTTTAATAGTAGGTAGGATGGTATTTTATGAAATTGTAACAATGATGTACAATTTATGAATTGATAAAATTTCACCGTAAATAGTTTTCTTACAGACACGATATACATGGAAAGTGCGTAATTAATACTACAGTTTCCTCATTGATGTTATCCTTTTAAAAAAAATGTTCTACTGACTTTTGTTGTAGGTACTTATACAAAATAATGTGATGACATAATTTAGCTCTTATAGCAGTTACACTTTGTATATCTTGGACTTATTCATACTCTCGTCATATCTCGTTATAAATGCAAAATTAGTAGAGCGAAGTAATTGAGAAGTAAAAGGAAATGATAAAAACACTATACCTTACGGATATATTTGGATTTAATTGTTTGGGTGATTCAGTTAGACAAGTATATTTCATTAAAGGGTGCGTTCATACAATAAGTAGGTAGATAACATATTGTTATACGAAGGAGAATTCAAAGGTAGCGTACGTCAATAAAAATAAAGTTCTTTTAACGCGTCGTAATAATCATTATTAAACATAACGGTTCTTAATAGTGGTTCAAAATCATCATCATCATCATCATAGTTAAGTACAAATTATACTCAAATAAGACATTCTAAGTTTTGTAACTGAAATGTTTCAACAATATCTGAGAGTAGTTATACACTATAGTTACTGTCTTTATAGGGATTAAAGATAAATATCTTTCAGCCTTCGTTAGTACGGTACTTCTACAGAGCTCAAAGAGGACCCAGTGTGTTGACGATGAGGGACTTTCTGGTTCCTTTAGCCGTCAACACAGTGAATCCTCCTTTTTGTGAAGGGTCGGCAACGCGCATGTGATTCCTTTGGAGTTGCAGGCGTCCATAGGTTACGGTAGGTGCTTACCACCAGGCGGGCCGTATGCTTGTTTGCCACCGTTGTGGTATATAAAAAAAAAGATGAATTAAACACAAATAATACACGTTTAGGAAACTATTGAATTATAACTTAAAGCGATCTTGATTGTTAGTATTGGATTTCAAAATTCTCAACCAATACATAGATAAATAAAAATATACGGATACCTGTTAGGGTAGTGTAAACAATTTTTACGGTTCAGATGATACATTAATTAAGAAAGACGCTTATTATAATTTACGTTAATACGAATACTTCAGTTTGGTTAATTTAGATCAATATTATTTTAACTTGTCTTAGAATTTGATTATCAAATTCTGTTTGAATTGTTAAATTATCTTATATTTATTACTTGTGACTGTATTGTTGGTCTTGAAAAATTGTGAAACTATGAGAGAGGGTGATGAATAGAGTGTGGTTCATGACTAAGTAACAGAGATGACATGACTAATTAGGAATAACATAACTAACGCTCGGGCCCGAGAAATGACTTAGGGTGTGACCATTGACAATGACTTTTTAGAGATGTGTGAGTGTGAGTTGATGAATGTGAGATAAGGGGAGGTTGAAGGAATGAGTATGCTTTCTCGATTGTTCGGGACAGGAACGCTGTCACAGGTTAAATGCAATTATTATGTGTTGTAAGATTAATTTAAAGTTTTCCTAAAACAATAAATACTACGTTCGAAATCGTTAATTTCTGCACTGCGTATTATTGGGGAGCAGAACTGTAATGGATCCAAGGGATCCATATAATGCCTATTTCAATGGACGGTAAAATTGTTCGATATTGTGACATTGCTATTAACGTTATGTAGGAGTTAATTTCATTTTTCAGTTTCAGGAAAATTTACGACTTTACGATTAAGCTTTAATGAAAAATTATACCGTAATATTAAAGTTCGAATTACAACTCACCTGGAAAATATGGAGTATCATAAAATCAATTAGTAGTTATGTCTTAATTTTCATAGCTTTGCTGCGGTTCGGGAAGGAGAATTTAGTGTTGAAATAAATACTGAAAACTAGCTTTATTACAAGTGGCTTTTCTAAATAATATACATTTTCGGTTAGATATTAAGATGGTAATTCATTTGGAATACAGATAGTATTTTCTAATAAATTTTGGTTCCTAAAAAACCTAACCTCGAATTTATAGATGTTAGTGTATGTAGCAGAAAACAAATGAAAACGTAAAATCTAATTCCTTGATCTAAATAGGCATTAAAAGTAACAATGTTTCTTGTGAGATTGAATAAAAATAATAGTTATTTAGGAAGATTTGGTTAAGAACAGTATTGTGTCATAAACACGTGATTATTTACTTCCGAGTACAAATAAATATTTTCATTCGATAAACAATATAGTCCTCTTAGCATTCCTATTGATATTTGTTAGAAATATATGCGTATTAATAATTATTGGTGAAAATTGACCATGCGGTTACATTGAATTTGCTTTCGTTTCCTGTAGAAACACTATTGTATGTATATTTCACTATCATATATATATTCCCTATATTTTTAGCATATTTATCCAAATGTAGTTTCTAAGTTATATTCAGCAATTTACCAGAAAATCCTGAAATTGTAATTATAAATTAATAATTTTACATAAATGCGGGTAGGAATAATCTTGCAGCGCGCGAGGTTAATCTTAACCCACCCGCATATTTGCTTAGATTTTCGCAGGCGATCGAGAAGCCGTGTGCAGACGACGAGTGAGGAGTTCATACGAATTTGAACCTTGTCTGTTAGACATTTATTTGGTTTTAGTATCTACAGGTTGGATCATCAACCTTATTATTTAGATAACTAGTTTCAATAGCGGAATCGGATGAGTAATCGGTAAGATTTTTAGAGAGCTGTTTGGATTAAAGCTACAAAGGGGAATGTAGGTGATTGCGGGAGACAGGGTACGGAAATTATAAAAGCGGGTGGTAAGGTTCGAACTTAACTTAGTCGGAACGAGATCTCAAGACATCAGCATCTCTCAGCCAAGATCGAGGTCTACAACTTTATGTAAGTCCTTTAAAATATTTCACTCTTATCTTAATTGTTTGTCGTGTACTAGCATTTTACAATATCTTTACTAGTGAAGCGTACGAATATTATAATAACGGTCAATACCTTTCTTTTATTAATAGGGTTATTTGGGGACTAATATTACAGGCGTTACGCTTATTTACCTGCAGTGAGTGTTAGAATAATGAGGGATATTTTATTAATCCACTTTTGTGTATATTTTAGCTGTGTTTGGGTTTACAATGAAGTAGGGATCTGCGTTTAAATATATTAGGTACTATTTCAACTATTACTGAGTGAGCGAAGCGAAGCACTATTCCGCCGTGCCTAGAGCCGCCTGTATGTCTAAATAAGTACTTAAATATTTTGATTATTTATTGAGTGTGAAATTTAAATGCAATCTTCGTCTTCTTTCATAAACGATTCTTAAATCGTATGGACGTTTCAACATACGATTAACTTCAGAGCAATGGGTTAATATTTGAGTTATAGGTTGATGTAGGGTATTATTCGACTTGGTTTTCAAACACATAATAAAACAGCTAATAAATAATAGTATTTTATATTTACATGAAACTCGTTCTCGTGAGGAAACCATTTAACAATTTAATGATATTCTACTTATTTACATTCAATTACTTATATAGGTTGAAAGCGTATATTATGACCAGGTTCTTCACAATATATCGCCTGTGTTTGTTGTTTTAACATTGAACCTTTTATATTCTCTATATACGACTGTGTGTATTTATGTGTGCGTATATTATATTTACAATACCTAACTATTTAGGATACGTAATATTTATTATCTATCGTAGTATATATATTTACTGTTGACGTGTCGAATAGGTTCTAGTTTGAGGGTAACAAGCCATATTTTATCTAAGTAGATTTTAATACAATTTTCGGGTAACTGCGTTCCATCTGTTAACTATTTCTTTCTACCACCTTATAAATATATAGTTTTAATGTAACGGTCGAAATTGTTTGAACGTACTATAACCAAGATAGGTTTCGATCTTTTAAATGTTAATTGTCGATATCGGTTAACTATTGGCCATGGTTAAACGATATCGCGTAATATGTACTTCCACGTAATACATTAGTAATTATATAAGGGATAAGATGCTGGATTTCTAGTGTAAAAGATTATTCCATGTAGAATGCGTGTCTGTTGTAGTGCCTAGGTGGCAACGGGATCCCCTCGGGTTTGATACCAAAGCGTTCTGTATCACCCAATGATCTTGAACATGTGACATGAAAAAGAGCATGTGCTTACAGAGGTTTATTGCCATGTAGGTACGCCATTAGTGTATAAAGTGTTCTTAGCCAATTCCGTTCTCTTGCAGTGATGAATTGCGGGCGGTGAGGGTCTTACGCGTCTGGGTTACTGCACAGATAGTGCTTATTAGCGATGATAGGTACTTGCTATTTACTCCCTAAATTTATATACCATTCGTCATAAACGGTGGTTGGTGCTTGCTTACTTAATTATTAAATGTACCAGTCGTTATTTGCATATGTGGTGTGGAGGAATTGGCGGTTATCTGTCAACTATACATTGATGTATGAAGCGAGACTGTAGGCTACTGGCCCGGTCGCACACTTGGATCATTACAAATGCTCAGAACGCACAACCATCAGGTCTGTAGGCCACTGGCCGTGGACGACATATATTACCAGATCCATTAAGCTTCGAACCGTAGACCATTGGTCGTGGTTCCACCGTTGGAAGACGGAACTGTCAAAACTGACATGCCACATATTTTGTACTGGCGTACTTCGCCAACAATCACTACGTTGGGAGTCCAGCAAACCTCCTTATATATATTTTGTTGTAATTACAACTATTTAAGAAACAACGAAATATCTATTTAATCAATCATTATAATTCTAGTGTAATTTTAATATTCAATATTACTATTTATTAGTCTATTAATTAGGATATATTTTCACAATCTTATTAATTTATTTTTAACGTCAACAGTTCATATGCTAACCTACCATTGTCTATTGTATTTATATTCCGTTAGATTTAAGTTAGGAATTAAGTGTATTTTAAATATTGCGGTTATTTCTCACCTTATCGAAAAGGACTTGCGGTAACTACACACACAACGTTGGGTCTCCACTAGCTTTCACGATCATCTCGGCCAAACTGCGTATCAGAGCAAGCTACTGTAGATAGGTTATTAATGAATGTATTTGATATTATATTTACGTTACTTATTTTACTGTAATACGGCGCGAAGGTTTTTTGCTTCGTTAGTTTCGTTTTTACCTTCGCAAAGCCTAGGAATCGGAAACTAACACCTAATGACGTCTGCAAAGGCAGCATTAGGGGTAATTAGTCAGTGTTTCGCTTTTCAATAACAAAAATCTAAAATTAAAACTTAAATAAATAATTTTCTTTTTAACCTTCAATCTTTTGTTTGATTTTCTTTCCCTGTAGTTAAGTTCCTTTATGTAGGTATTTATATTTACAGAAATTTTCAGGCTGAAGCTTGAGGTAAGAAAGCTTTAGTAGGCTCTTGTAAGCATTTAGAAGCCTTTCGAATATTCAGCCTTAGGGAAGACATCACAGCAAGAAAATCTAGTACATCTATAAAAACTATTTCAATAATCGATGTCACGCACTTTCGTCATCGCTGTCGATGGATAACAAGCTCCGTGAAAATGCCCTTATGCGCTGTTTTTGGATGTAATTTTTTTTATATTTCGTCTAGTTTACAAAAAGATGAAATACCATTTCAGATGTAAGTAAAGTTTTACTTTATTTATCAATACTTTCGTAATAATAGATTTAACCTAAATCGAAAATCAAGCTTCGTTTACAGAATCGATTCAAAGACAATCGTTTTCTTTCTGACGGGCAGTAACTATTTGACGTTTGACGTTTCTCCATATTTAACGCGCTTGAGGATTGCTGTGTGCTATATTTTGTTTGAAAATACAATCAAAAATGATCCTTGCCTTTTTTGTTTGACATTTCCAAAGACTACATCCAATAATGAACCATATGTTAACGTACGTACAGTCGACTATCCATTGCTCCATTTAGTGTTATGAAGTATAAAAAGAACATGTCAAATATGTTTGGTGTTTTCAAGTCAAAGGTACATCTTTGTCGGTTGTCAATATAGCGTTGCTGTCATAAAAAATCATTTAGAAATAAACTGTATTAACAACCGACAATGATGTACCTTTGACTTGAAAACATCACATGCGTGCTACCTCGCCCCCCTCAGATTTTGGCAGACTTTTTTGTTTGGAAAGATGAGGCGAAGCGTACTCCATTTATAGAGCTTTATGGGTAGAAGTGAACGGAAATATGTCTGAATAACTTCTTAAGAGTTTCGATGAATTGTAAATTAGGTAGGTATATCTATACCTAGCTTAGTCAATTTTCCATGCAAATAAATATAAACGTTATTCTACGATTAAATTTATTGGTTTTATTTACTAACTAATGTTCTGCATACCTTCGTGTGAATTTAGTTTTAGTACTGGAGCCGGCCATACTGTAAATTTATTGAAGGTCCTAAATGGTCGCTAGTAGGTATGTGGGTGAAGGACACTTATTACCTTTTATGATAGAAAAACTTAGCAGACGAGTTTAGGATGATACTAATTATGAAGCGTTATATAGGGACAAAGTGCTTTGCTACGTTACGTTACGATACGACACATAAATAAAAATATATATTTTGTTAAACTGTTAAATATATCTTTTGTAAAGTATTGGTTTAATTGTCTTAATAAACATGTAGCCGAATTGTAAACAATCTATTAGTTTTGAAAAAAAAAATACTTTTCTAAAAGTTGATTCACCCATATATTGCATCAATTTGAAAATACACTAAAACGACATTATGTAATTTATCTTCAAGTCTACCGCTCCAAATATTTGCGACACGGGGTGCACTTCAAATAAGCTACATACCAAATTTAAGACCCGGTAAGTGCTTAGGATTTTAAGACCATTTTTAAGAAAGAATTGTTTTTATATGAAAAATAGCTAATGACTTTAAATCCCTTACACAAATATATTTAAACGGCCCAAACACACTTGCAGACTCATACATATTTAATTACCATGACATAACATAACGTTTGATATGCCGTAAAAGTATACTATACTAAATCGAATATAATATCACTGAAGTCACTGGCGAGCGTAATGCCTACAATAATTTCCTGCTTATAACTCCAAATAGATAATATCAAGACTGATGCACTCTGAGAATATGTTCAGTAACTGACTGAAAAAAATTTCGTAAATATATTTTGATCCCATCGCTCCAAACTTTGGCACATCAAAAAAAAAAACTTTATTTCTTTAACATGAAGTACATATATCTTATATTGACCGGCGTCTCCTTGTGAGTTATTTACAAAATAACCTGTGCTAGGAGGCACCGCTCTTCCATATCCACAGTTTATAATTATTATTTTTTCAGTTTATAATAATCTACATATATAAAAGAAGAAACTGACCGACTGACTGACTGACTGATTGACTGACTGACTGACTGACTGACTGACTGACTGACATATCAACGCACAGCCCAAACCGCTGATTCTAGAGATTCCAAATAGAGGTTCCTTATAAGGTCTAGGTCTAGGGGTGCACTAAGAAAGGATTTATCAAAATTTACCCCCTAAGGGGGTAAAATGGGGGTCCAAAGTTTGTATGGCGAATCAAGATTTGTTAGATTATTTTATTCGAAACTTCACAGGAGTATTCCTATTGATAAATGAGTAAATACGTGTTTCAGGTTTTTTTGAAAATTCAACCCCTAAAAGTGGCAAATGTGGTCACAAAGTCTGAAAATCAACATGGGGTATCGTATTCTTTTTGAGTACTTATAGTACGCGGGTGAAGCCGCGGGAAAAGACTAGTCTAAATATATAAAAGAAGAAACTGACTGACTGACTGACTGATTGACTGACTGACTGACTGACTGACTGACTGACATATCAACGCACAGCCCAAACCGCTGGTTCTAGAGATTCCAAATTTGGCACGTAGGTTCCTTATAAGGTCTAGGGGTGCACTAAGAAAGGATTTATCAAAATTCACCCCCTAAGGGGGTAAAATGGGGGTCCAAAATTTGTATGGCGAATCAAGATTTGTTAGATTACTTTATTCGAAACTTCACAGGAGTATTCTTAACGATAAATGAGTAAACACGTGTTTCAGTTTTTTGAAAATTCAACCCCTAAAAGTGGCAAATGTGGTCACAAAGTCTGAAAATCAACATGGGTATCGTATCCTTTTTGAGTACTTATAGTACGCGGGCGAAGCCGCGGGCAAAGGCTAGTATACTTATACAAAGAGTCTCACGAAAGTTTTATAGTATTAATATACTCATACTTAGTGTTGTACAAATCTTAAGACTTAAAACGCATGGTATCGGGCACTTCAAATAACCTATATTTCGAATTCAAAACCATTATTTTGGCCGGTTTGGACTTTAAGACCAGTTGAAATCACGAACTTTAGCTCTAAATTAATTTTTGAGCCTGCTGTACCAAATTTTTACTGTATATAGGACCTATTAAACAAAAGAACCGTGACCGCCTTGGTTTATACGTCTGTTTTTCAACTGACATGATATAATAAAATTCTTAATCCCTTTTAAAATTATAATAAAATAGCTCAATCATACTTGAATATTTCATTTAAAAGTCATAAGTCATCTTACGCTTTTTTTGTTGACATCGTTTTTGACCTTAAGGTAAAATATGTTTTTGAGCTAGTACCTATTGTTAACTATTTAGTTTAGGTTAGGTTAATATAGCCGTATGACAGCACACGCAGTGCTTGGCGCCCTGCAGCAAGGTGGAGCGACGATATCCGTAAGGTGGCGGGTACAGATTGGAAGAGGAGAGCTGAAGAGCGAGCTCAGTGGCGTGCCTTGGGAGAGGCCTATGTCCAGCAGTGGACTGATACAGGCTGATGATGATGATGATGATGAATATAGCCACCAGTGCAGTACAAATCCTATAAATAGCCTTAAATTTGGTGACTGATTCATGCAAATCATCTGCAGTTCAGTCTCAGGCAACGCCGCTTTGCATGATTGTCAGTCGTGTCAAATTAAGCTGATCAAGCTCCCTTGTAAATAGATCAATCAGTGGCTACCAAAAAAGGTGGCGGGGAATGGTCGGCTTCCGAGGTCCTGTCTGCTCTATACATATTTTTGCCTACAATTAGTTACTAGGTCCAGCTTGACATCATTTTCTTATAAGTGCGAAGAATTCATTTAAGTTTATTTTTTTATATATGCTTAAAAATATATGGATTTATAAACACGTATATAATTTTGTTATTTCAATGACATTTGGAAATATATTACAATTTTTTCATTGTTTTCATTTAAATCCCTGACGAAACCATTAAAGGAAATCACGTCAGGTTCTTATTATTATGATTAATAAGTATTAAGAAAAATCAGACAAGCAGAAAGTGATTTTGAAACGAAATTAACAAACTTAGAAAAGGCATCAGATATCGCTGTGATGATTCTGATAATACGCAACATAAAGTAAAAATTTCAGAATATACTTTTTTGACTTATTTAGATTTTCTGAAGCAACTAAAACGGAGCTTGTAGAACAGAATATATAATTACACGCTTGAGGCGACACATACGATTATTGTAGAAATCATACAATTATAGGATTGTGTACGATACACATACCATATTACACTTCGAAAGCCTAAAATTGGTGTATGTTTAAAAATACAATGAAAGTATTGCAGTAGGTAAGAGTTATTTTTTGCAGACCTGATATGTATGTATACTATGTATAACTATGTCGTAAGAAAAAATATTAGTTGTTCAACTATCATTATTGTTTTTCGCTTTATATACAACACGCAGATTTTATAAATGTGCCGCCTTTTATCAGGGCCGAGATAGCGTAGAATCTACTTCAATGTTCAACTTCATTTTTTTTTCGTAAAAAAAAAAGTATAGAGCGGCAAATGCGATTTACATATGATTGAATCACATGGAAGTTAAAGGGTTATAAATATATAAAAAAATATGAAAACAAATGTATTGTTGTTATTCAATCAAATACAAACATTGAAAACGTTGAATAAATAATCAACCCAGCAAGACTTGAACTTGCATCGATACGCCTTACCGGGGCTCGTTCGCTTTCGCTCCCGCTCGATCGCTTTCAAAAGCGTAAGGTAAGGCGTATCGATGCAAGTTCAAGTCTTGCTGGGTTGATTATTTTTTCAATGTTTTCAATGTTTGTATTTGATTGAATAACATACTATTGTATGAGTGGAATGCCCAACTTTAAAAACATGTAAAATAATTATGAAATGTATTGTTTCTATTTTTACTTTCATACAAATTTGCATCCCCCTATTTACCCGCTTATGAGTAGATTTTATAAAATTGTATTTATCAAACCTAGCAGCGAAATTTAGGCCGAAGTTTTCAGAACAGAAGCCGCTATCCCATCCGCTTTTTGGGAGGTTGCCACTGTTTAATCTAGCAGCTAGAAGGCTTGAACAGCTTTGTTTGACCTAACGGCCAATCGTGCTAATCGACGTCATCTAAAATATGCAGACGGGTCCATGCATTTCTGTCTCTTAACGTCCGCAGTAATGAAGACTTTTAAAACGGTATTCCACATACCTTAGAGTCATTAAAAATTTTGAGTTCTTCAATCACACAAATCACTGAGCAATTTTAATGATTAAAGAATAAATATGTTGTAAATTTTACCCACCACCCTAGACGCATATTTGTTTTACCCAGTAAAAACAGTTTTGTGCAATAAAGCTTAAAATATAATAAAATGTGCTTCAAGACTCCCAACACCGCAGTACTTTTACGATCATTTTATCAATTTAACGACTTAATACAAATAATTAAGACTTACAATTTAAGACTTTAAATATGAATATCAAAGTATGTTAAGTATTGCCGTTAAAATATTTTTTATGGAATTAATAGTATGTCGATATTTTCGGAATAATCAAACCATTTCTAAACAATTGTCCTAAAATCCAAACCAGCCTCAGAAACGGTCTAATTTTTTTGTTTAAAAAAGTTTAATTTTGTTCGGTTAGTATATTTTAAATAGTACTCTAATAATTTAGAAACGTTAGGCTTAAAAATAAATTGGGGACAAAATTTTGTATTAATATCGTATTATTAATTCAAGACAGTAATCTGACAGTTCTCTCCATACAAAATGATTTACAATGTAGGCCAGGAGCTGTCAGGTTATTGTCTTAAATTAAAAATATGATATTAGTCTTAAATCCAAACCGGCTACTGAAATGGATCTAAATTAGCTATGTAGGTATAATTACGTAACTTAAGGATTGTTTCGCTGGATTAGTCTTCAAGAACTTTATGAGAAAATGTGTTCATGAATAGAACGCTTCCTACAACACTACAAATATGGAAGGCGATCAGTAGGAAATTAGATAAACACCCATGGCTCCAACACTTGTAGTTACCATATTTGGGTAATATTTAGTTTTAAAATTATTGTTCTCTACATGCTTCACCCAGTATGTAAATTCACAGAACATTGATGAAATAACACATTGTTCTTATTTGAACGCTACATTATGTTATGTTCTTGGTCTCACCTAGGTAGGTATAACTGAAAAGTCCCGTTTAAATGTAAACCATGAGTTAAATGAGCTGGTAACCTGGTAACACGTCCGACTTTCAATCCGGAGGTCTCGGGTTCAAACCCCGACCTCCTGGTGTACAGTCACCAACAGATATATCGGAGCGGCCAAGGTGGTCACAAATATCTAAACAACGCCTCTATGATCAAGGCGATAAAGTGCATGTTCAGATATATTTGAGTACCTTGGCTGCTCCGATATATCTGATGGTGACTGTACTAGTTATGAAAATTATATCACATGCACGAAATATCATTTGATATTTTTACCAGTCGCTTTTTGATGAAGGAAAACATCGTAAGGAAACCATATCTATTTCCAATAAGGCCTACAGGCTTAATTGAGCCGTGCCACAAGGCCGGGGCAAAACGCTAGGAGGATGAGGAGTGAAAATTGTGTAAGTTTAAGTCAGTAAACAACATTGTTAATAATATAAGGAAGTAATTTATTTGATCAGGGTACATTTGTGTAACGATAGATAAATCTGCACACAATCTGCCTGGAAATCGCCAAGAAGCGAACGTATGTAAGTTGGGTCCTCCCGTGCTTTCAATGGCGGGGCTCTATTAGGTAGGAGTTGGATGCTTTTCCGATGATGTGTTGAAGTGACGTTAGTAGCGTAGCTCGAATCAAGCGGCGTATCATGAGCTCTCAATGCCCCTTTGTAGCTCTGGGGTACCATAACGTATATACGACAAAAGATTAATGCGCGTATCAATTTGTACCTATAGTCTGCAGACGGAGTCGTTCAACGTTCTTCATGATCATGACCACAAAAAACTGACTTGGTTGCTCTCCTCGCCAGATTATCGTATATTGCATTCAATATTTGATTATATCTTTTGTATATGTAAAATAATCAAGTCTTTTAATATTAAAAAAATAGAGATTGGATTAGAGTTATTATAATAATATTGTCATTCAAGTATTTTGACGTTATAAGTCATGTTAAAATGTCATAATATTATGACCAGCGTAATAAAAATAAAGTCCAGTAATTAAAAAGCAATCCAAAAACTCTTTTAATTTTGAACAGGTTTTGAGGCAATTAATTACGAGAATTCGGTAGAAAAGTGTCTTTTATTCAATCTTTAGTTGTATTTTTGTAGTATTAAGTCGTGTAAATATAAAAAATCTAATTTTGTGGGACTCACGGTCCCTTGTAATTTTCCCTATATATTTTGAATACAATCTGGCTACTGGTATCCTTTTTCGTGTACGTATACGATTTACTGTCAAAATAAATGCCAAAATGAAACGTCATGGCTGCTCATCCAACAAGACGTCCGCCTGCGACCAATATTCATCTATGCCTGCGACGAGGCCCGTCGGGCATCTGAGTCACAATGACAATTTGACTTATCAGTCATATCTGCCATATCTGGCGAATGTATGGGAATTTTTCAAAAGTTTATATTTACGTTTCAATTTCTTTGTTGTCTTTATGATGAAAAATATGAATATGCCCTGATGCACTAGTCTAGTTATCTGGCTTTCAAAATAACATAACCATTGAACCACTGTCAAAGACAAAATTGTATTGCGACGTGTTCTAACGGAACGCCATTTTTTGATTTTTTGGTACTTTTGGAGTCGGTTTATAGATAATCAAAGCTAATATAAAATAAAATATCAATTGGAGCCTCTGCACGGCTTCTTTATGAATACGTAGACATTCATATTATTGCGAATACGTAGCATTAACTATACAAATTCCTTGTTCTAAGTGAGGTCTAAAACGATGTTGTCATATATCCGCCCCTTAAGAACCCAAAACATAATTTTTCATACATTTAGGAGTGAATAGAGAAAATATAATGAGTTTCTTGAAGGAATTCGACCCACGATATTGTAAACAAAAGTAGTCGTCCGAGTGTCGTTATTGCCCCTGTACATGTCATCTTTTAACTTGAGTCATTAGCAATTAAGGTGACAGCCGGGTGTCAACTATTGGGAAATAGTAAGTCGGAAACTAGGACGTTTACCTTATAAGGTAAGTATAAAGAGTAGAGACAATTCTGGTTGCGATTTCTCAATTATTTTAATAGTTACTTTTCTATTCGGGGCTGAGATAAATCTAACCGGCACGACTTTTTGTTATATATATATATAGATCAAAAAAATAGGAAAAACCCTGAAACGGCAGAACAAATTTTGATAAAACATCCAAAATAACTTACCTAGAAAACTTTCTTTCAACTTAAAAAAAAAAAAACAATTATCGGTTCAACCGAATTAGCGCTACGACAGACACACATAGTCATATATATATGTCATACTTATAACACCCCTCTTTTTGCTACGGGGATAAAAAAACCGGCCAAGTGCGAGTCGGACTCGCGCACCGAGGGTTCCGTACAAACCACCTACAGGTATATAGAGGTAGTAACTTTAAAAATATTTTTATTATATGATGTAACTAAAAATTTACCTACGGTTTTCGTAATGTTTCCTTTATCTGTGCTATAAGACGTTTCTTCGTACCAAATTTTAAGATTATGAGTTCACAGGAAGTACTTTGTAGGTTTTGATTCCCTTGCGAGTTTCGAAAATTTGCGGCATAAACGGCTGTATCTTCTGATTGCGTTGGCTTAGAAGTTTGACTTTTTCACAGCTCCAAAGGACAGTAGACCTGAGTATTTAATATCTATTTCATCTTGATACCTCCACGCGTTCCTGAGAAAAAGGGTCTTCACAGATAGACAGACGGACGGACGGATGGACAACAAAGTGATCCTATAAGGGTTCCGTTTTTTCCTTTCGAGGTACGGAACCCTAAAAATAGGGTTTTTAAAGAGTAGTAATTGAATTAATTTAAAATATAAATCTGATGCGAGATACCTATATTTTTAACAATGCAAAATACCGAAAGGTTTCGTTTTAAAAATGTTTTCTCTTAACTATTTACATTGCTCTTTAAATTCGCCCTTAGCCAAAGTTAAAGGGTCAAAATATTAAACGTGCTCGGTATAAATTTCCAATTTAGTTTAAAAAGAGAACTCAATACTTAACCTCAAGGGCTTTTAGATTTTAGCAATGCCTACACAGTTAAGAGATTTTAGATTATGGCGTTTTTAACGTTCCTTAGCCAAATAGGCAAAAACGGAACCCTTATAGTTTCGTCATGTCCGTCTGTCCGTCCGTCCGTCCGTCTGTATGTCACAGCCATTTTACTCGGAAACTATAAGACGTATCTTAATAAAATTTTCTATGCCGCTATTTGGTTATGTATTTAAAAGTTTCGAAAGTCCGAAAAATAGCGTCCGCCCCCTGTAACTTTTTAACCCTAAGTCCAAAAAATATGAAAAAATTTTATAAAATGCGGGTTATCATATACATTCTACGAAATATATTTTAAACATTATCGGTTTAGCAATTTTTGAGTTATTATCAAAAAAATTCTTCTATACGACCTTTTGGCATTAGTCTTGGCATTTTTTAAAATCAAATATCAACATGTTGTTGATATTTGATTTAAAAAAATGTCTTTAAAAAAATTATCGAGGTGTAATTAAGTGAATATTTCCAGAAATATATCTGCAAAAACCTTCTTCCATAGGAAACCATCAGATACGACCTTCTGGTATTAGTTTAGTTCTTATTCCATTGAAGGTACGGAGTCTCCATTATGCGTGGTCCGTCACGCACTTGGCCGGTTTTTTATTATAATCGGAAAGCTAAAGCGCCTACCAATTGCTAAGGATTTAAAAATGAATTCGTAATTAGAAATTTCACGTGAGAAAGGAAAAGTGTATTTTTAATTTAATATTAATATGTTGAGGTTTATGCCCAACTGTTAACATAAGGCCACCAGATACTGTCGGCAATAATGATAGTATTTCTCTACTTATCCTTCTCATCCTTGATATACATAGAAAAGGGTACATAAATATAGTGAGCGCGTACCTAAGTCTTTAGTAACGCTCAACCCCCTTTTTCACCGCTTACGGGTTGAGTTTAAAGAATGTTTTTCTTCTTCACGTAAAGCTTGTCCCAGAAAAAAATGTCGTTTATTAGTTAGTATGAAATAATGTAAGCAATAAAAAGTTACCAAATTTTTGACAACAGTTTATTAGAAATGTAGTAAACAAAACGTATTTTTGTTATGTTTTTGTTCTATTGTTTATTCATCCAGAAACTTCGTAATTTTCTTTTGATACCTGCCATCAGGTTTTGTACATCAGTGTCTGTGATTAGTTTTGAAGCTGCATTCCATTTTAGCTTGAAGTGTTCAACTGATGTGGCGTTAGTTTTATGTTTTAAGAGCTTCTGCTTCATACGAGCCCAATATTTTTCAATAGGTCGTAATTCAGGACAGTTAGGAGGATTTTGGTATTTTTCCACAAACTCGACATTATTGGCTTTGTACCATTTTATCACATTTTTAAAATAGTGGCACGTGGCCAGATCAGGCCAAACCAGAACTGGCTTCTTGTGTCGCTTTAAAAACGGCAATAATCGCTTTTCCATGCACTCTTTAAGGTATATATCGGCTTTCATAGTTCCTTTAGCAAATTATGGAGTGCTGCGTTTGCCGCAAGAACAGATCGCTTGCCACACAAGAACCTTCTTCGCAAATTTATCCGTTTTTATGACATTGTACTCGTCATTGATAGTTTTTCTATCGGTCCCCGAATAAAAATGATGTCCCGGCAGTGATTTAAAATCAAGCTTGCAATATGTTTCGTCGTCCATCACAATACAGTATTTTTTTGTCGTTAATTTTGAATATAGTTTTCTTGATCTCGTTTTGGCGTCAGTTTCTTGTTTCGAATTTCTATTAGGCACTTTAGTTTGTTTGAAAGTCTTTATAGAATTATTTTTCTTTACTCGTTGCACAGTGGATTTAGACGTTTTAAACTTTTTAGCTAAATCTCTTACAGATGATGTAGGTTTTTTCAGCAAAGCAGCTATGATGCTCTTCTCAATATTTTTCTTAACAAACCCGGTCTTCCGACCACTTCCAGGACGCCGTCGAATACCGCCAGTCTCTCTGAATTGTTTTAGGACCCTTTACATAGTTCTAACAGACGTGTTTAGCTCCATTGCCACTTTTTTCGTGAAAATGCCTTAATATTGGACATATTTGTACAATATTTTCTCATGAAGTTTTTCTTGTGGAGACGAGATCTTTGAAAATGTGACTGTGACAGATTTTTTTCTAATATTAAATAAAGAACCGAGATGCATTTAACATATAACCAGCCAGTTACAACCATTTTCATTGAAACCTGATATACCAACGCTGCGTAAACTAACGACATTTTTTACTGGGACAAGCTTTAGCTCCGTAAAATATTGTAGAATACAAGTTATAAATTTTATAGTTCAACCTTTAATGATTTACGAGTAGACTGGTCTCATTTGTCAGCCTGTCAATGGTACTGTTTTATTTATATTTTTAAAAATTTATGTACATTTGTATGTAGATTCAAATGTATGTAGATTTAAAGTCAGCAGCAGAAGTATCCGAACGAAATCTTCTTCCTAGTCTTTGTCCCATTTGTTTTGCTCTATTGAGCCTGGGGTCCACTCGGAAACCTAATCCCAGGAATTGGCGTAGGCACTAATTTTAACGAAAGCGAAAAAGCGACTGGCAAATGATATTACGTACATAGGTTCCGAAAAACTCAATGGTACGAGCCGGGGTTTGAACCCGCGACCTCCGGATTGAAAGTCTGACGTCTTACCGCCAGGTCACCAGCGCTTTAGAAGTTTATAAAAGTTGTAATATTAATATTATGATGGCAATGTTACGTCTGTTTTTTATTGTCTGTTATCTAGGTCATCACATATTATCTAAAAATATACTGTCCGTATCTACTTAAGTTTTTTATTATACTTAAAGAACGAAAAAAAATTTATATTTGTGGATTAAAAACATGCGGTAAGGATTGTAATCAGTCAAATCTGTCAAAAAAAAACCAGTAGATATGCCATTCGTCACATGTCCTTCTTTTGTGCACGATATTATTTTGTACAAATCAATTTAAAAACATGCTGATCTAATGAGAGATTTGCGGTGTGCATCCTTACTCCACGGCCATAGAGTATCTACTGCAAACTCTATGGCCGTGGAGTAAGGATGCCCATGTGCTTTTTAAAAATATTTAAAAAAGACTATTCGAAGCAACCCTTGACCTTAAGTCTGACTCATTCCTCGGGCAAAGAATAGGCATCGACATTCAACGATAACTCGTTACACATTACCATGTAGCCAGCCTTATGGGCACACTTCCGCAGGGAACAGACCTGGGGGACTTAGGGTGCCTTTCCACCAGAGCTATGCTATGCAGCTATGCTATGGATGCGTTTGAATCTACCAATCAACGCCAATCAACGCGTAAAACCAACCAATGTAAACGCGTAGCTTAAACATCCTCGCAGCATAGCTGCATAGCATAGCTCTGGTGGAAAGGCACCCTTATCTTAGGTATTTTTTGGTAGCTATGTTCTTTATTTATTATTCATATCTATTTTAGTGTTTATGGTACATTACTTAGCAAGGACTGTATAAGAAAGAAAGTCCAAAATCTCAGGTATTTGTGACCCGAGCCGCAGGCGAGGGTTGTAAATATGCGATAGAGGTATTTCTTTTTTACTACCCGTAGTGAGTACACAATTTTACGTCCCCACCTGGCCATAATGCGAGTTTAACCGTACGCGTAGCGTGCGGTAATACTCACATTATGGCCAGGTGTGACGTAAAATTAGTTATAATACTAGTATTTTTTATGTGTGGTTTAGTTTGTATTGTAATGATATGTATTTAGGTACCCGCCAGTCTCATAATAAATCGCATACTGAACGGAATAAATCATAATTTAAAACATTAATATTCCCACCCTTTTATACCCACGATCAATAAACTATAGGTATTTTATTAATATTACCAAAACTGTTTAAATAGGGGTATTTAGCATATTTATTTTGTTTTTGTGAGGTTCCTATATTTCGGCACAGTTACATGCGCCATTATCACGGAGTAATTGAAGTTTCTGCGAGTTTTAGTTGTGGTCTACCCAAACACCATAGCGATGTACCCTCTTTCGAGTTCGCTTCGGTAATTAACGCACGAGTTGATACTGTAAATACCCTCACTTCACTTCATTCCGAGTTCGCTTTTTTCGTCCGTTGTCACTGCTACTATTACCATCCGCTTTCTTAGTTGAAACTCGATCACGGTTATAACACACTACACTTACAGTATCAACTCGTGCGTTAATAACCGTAGCGAACTCGAAACAGGGTAAATCGCTATGGTGTGTGGGTAGACCACAACTAACACTTGCAGCAACTTGAGTTACTCCATGGTAATGGCGCATATAACTGTGCCGAAATATAGGAATTTCACAAAAACAAAATAAACATGCTAAATACCCCGTTTTTAAACAGTTTTTGTAATGTTAATGACCATGTTAGCTTAAAATCGTATTCTATTAATATACATTTCTAAGCATTTTCTCCTTAGGAATAAATAAGAAAACATATCCGTCCTGCTTAGCTTTCTAGTATAGGCTAAGTACTACATATATTTTACTTGAGTGACTCCTTACTTGATACAGCCACACACTTGTCTTGAACTCGTTCCAAATTGGCACCGTCTGGATTTATCTCTCAACTTGGCGAATTTGGGGTATTCCTAGTGTTATGTCGATGTCGCTTAGGTTCATAATAATAGGATGCAGTTGCGCAACGTCCTAATGACTCGATTCCCAGCGGCTTGACTAATTGTCAGCTAGGTAAAAGGAAAGGCACATTAGTACCGGACCCACTACAAATTTTATTGACGCGCCACCACTACTAAGGTGTCCCTATTGTAATTATAATAATTTATTTTAATATTTCCCTGAGATCATTGAAACAAATGAAGAAATATTTGATCATAATTTTTCAAATAAGAAAAATAAGATTCTGGTAGGGAAACGTTACTCACAAGATATTAAGCAATTACAAAACTTCAAAACTGCATCCTCGTCTACACAAATATGACGATTCAACAAATACAGTTTTGCACTTAGCTTAAATACCGCAAGAAGACTTTGTAACTTGGTTCAGATCTGGGACTTTGTAAGACAAATATAGCTTTAATTTGGCTGCCAATTCTCTCATTACTCATTACATAAGAGAAAACTGCAGGAAAAAATACATATTTGAACAGAACCGTATACTCTGCGTGTTTTTTTTTCAGTGGATACATTTTTGTGCGGTAAATATAAGTCCGTCAGTAAAATTTAAAATTATTTTGGATACAACTTTAGCCTGACAGTAAGTTGTCTGACTATGAATCTAGAGGCTTGGGGTTCAACACCGGCTCGTAACAGTTTATGTTGGTACAAGCTGCCAAAGTAGAAAGAAAACCTTTTAATGTGTACATAGTGATAATTTGTACCGTACTTAATTAATTATTTACTATTTACTTTTTAATGCGTTAAGGGAAGGTAAAAGAGACAAGAGAAAAGAAAGACATTAAAGCTTTCGAGATTTGTTAATGGCGGAAGATGAAAAGAATTAGCTGGATAAATAGAATTACTAATTAAAAGGGAAAAGCTTTGGCCTAAAACAAGCCAAAGCCTAAGCCAAAGCTTTTCTAAGGGACAGATTTTTATTTTATTTTGGAGGGCAGACAAGGAAAGGCAAACGAAAGCCGAGATTCTCGCATCTCATAGAAGTAAGAGAGGAAGTTGCTGTGACGTCCTACAAGACGACAAGAGACGGCAAATAATAAAAAAGAACATAGAAAACCGAAGAGTATTAAAACTATTTCGATAAAAAAATATGGTATTTATTCACCACTGGCCATTGCCAAGGGATTTCTAGATCAATCAGCACTTAGGATTTGCAGAAGCGGCCAAGCAAGGACTCCAACTTACACATAACGTCCAACACCACAAAGTCTTCCAGCGTGTGTGCAGGGAACCAAGGGTTGGAGACTCGGCAGACCAGCTGTCTCCCGCTGTCCTCTCTTCTTATTCTCCAGGTTAGGATACTTCTTGTTACCTCGCCATCAACATCCACCTGATAGGAAAAAAATGTTATATTTGTTAAATAATGTTAATGCTATATGAATTTTTTTTATTAGTAGTTACGAATTAGTTAGCATGGACTTAGGTGATAATTCCAACATTGTACTTATTTTCCCTAAATTAATTTAAGACTCAAAGTATCATGTTACGATATTTTTTTTATACATGGAATTCATTATTTTTAACGATTCATCATTAGCCTATAGAAGTTCACTGCTGGACATAGGTCTACCCTATGGAAGACTGCTGAGCTCGATCTTCAGCTCTCCTCTTCCAATCTTATATGATATAGTAAGATACTCGTATTAGTTATTACTTATTAGTTATTTATCGTATGGCATGCAATTTTAAAGGACAATCAGAGCATAACCTCGAGGTTGTTAAGCCAGGTAATCAGATCGGGAGTGATGGAGACCAAATCTTCAGCTGCTTCAGAATAAGAGTGAAGGGGGCAGCGCCAGAAGATATATTCAATGGTCTGCTCTTCCTCACCGCACTCACAGAGTGGAGAAATCTTCCAACCCCAATTGTAGGTAAGAGAGTTGCAACAGCCATGACCAGTCCTCAACCTGTTCAGGTGACACCAAAGGTCGAGCCCTTTTAATTTTTGTGTCGGATCGGTTATAAGGGTGAATTTCCCGGTCGTGTCAGCAGACCATTCCAGCTTCCACCATCTGATATGTTAACTGATTCTAGTAAAACTCTTTCATTTAAATTTCATGCCCAAATTTTTTATGAGTGGTTTTAGGGGGCTTATTTCGACTACTATGTTAATGGCTTTTTAAAATCGAATTAAACTAAGTTTTTCTTACCTCTGTTAACGTGGAGTCAATCTTCTGTGAGTTGATGAACCAGTCAATGTTGGGAGCCGGCTTCGACCCTCGCGTGGTACAAACGAACGAGCGATCGTGTCCGGCTCTACTGATGCCGTTTCCAGTCACTCTAACGAATTGTGGTTTTACTGTAAAACAGAAAATAATATGGATAGGTAATGATGGAATTGCAAATATAAATATTTATACAGCTAGCCAGCTTAAGAGATTTTTAATGATGATAAAATAAAAAAAGTAAAGTAAAGCTTGCAGGCGAAATAAATGGAAATCTGCATGCTTACCATATTAAGATTGAATGGTGTTAATGAGATCTTGAATGTGATTGTGAACATAAACGCACCATAAGTGCATGAAAAATGCAGGCTGACAGAAAAACGGTAATAATTTATGATCCGTTCTAGAAAAAAAATTAGGTGGAAGACTAATTGATTTACAATTTTAACAAAATTCTTAACTTTCATAATTGGCAACGGGCGGACGTATAAGATGGCAAATAAATTGCCTGCGTTAATATATCAATTGAGTATTATTTTATAAAATTACATGTTTGTTTATTAATAAAGATGATAATGATGATGTTAATAAAAGTAATGTTGGAATTAGCCACTGAAATAAAAGTTAACGTACTAGTCAGCTATGGAGCCTGGCTCATAAGAAGACATAGAATTAAACAGAGAGCTGACGATAAAATATTACATAACAATATAAATTATAATGATTTATTGCAGTACAAAGTTAGCAATGAAGATAATATTCATGACAACAATAACAGACAAAGATAGCAAATATAAGAAACAAATTATATCTTATCTTAAACGAAACATGCACGGACTTAACTGATGAAAATTTGACTCAAAAGATGAATTATAAAATACAATACCTGTTGACGATAAAAAAAATCACGATGAGATTGATGGTGACACAGAAGAAGACTATTAAGATTTTATTAGCAGTTATAGATAAATTAATAAGAAAGTGAAACTTACAAAATAACTTAAGCGTAACGTCTCTATACACGGCCTTCAGCAGCGGAGGCTCGACTCTACACTGGAACCGTGTGCCAGCCATCTCCCTCGTCAGTTCTGGCAGGAGCAGCTGACAGACTGAGCCCTCCTTCGTGTAGGCGAGGCGCTCCTCGCCGCGATACCAGGAGACGTCTGGAGGCGGTTTACCTGGTGATAAATAAATATTGTACATTTCATAAATACATACATCCGAACATATAACTTCTCCCTTTTTTGAAGTCGTTCTTAAAGTGGATGAAGCATTTGAACAACTTATATTATTATTTGAAATTGAAATCATTCTCTCCTTCTTACTGAGTACTTATATATAGACTATGTGATCCAACATGCAAGGATTCGATGTAGGCAAATTAAGAATAAACGGTTCCTGATTTTAGGTTAAAAGAAGAATAACTTCTTGGAACATCTGGTGGTCCAGGGATCAAAAATATAAAAAGTGAAATAGATCATAAATATTTTATTTTGTATCAACATTAGATTGTCTCTATAAGGCAGAGGTAATATTTCCCACCATTATTTGAACTTGATCTCAAAGTGATAGGGTTTATATAGCACAGGGGTTTAAGAGCAAAAGCTCTTATGCATAATTGAACGAGTGAGCACAGCTCACCGAAGTTCTTACAGACAACTTCGGACACAACGGAACTATCAGCTGGCTACCGGGACGTCACCGCATTTTGAGGGCTTTTTGATTCTGAACAGTTGATCTGTGATTTAGTTACGTTTTTCTGATCATTATGTGTTGGGGTTGTAGCAGATATAAATATAAATTGAAAGTTCTTTTATTCATCAATCGATGAATCATATAGTTATGGAGCAAGAAGGCGCAAAAGCGATCTTCATAAGGGTTTTGTTGTATTAATCGACTCATTCGCGATTTTTCAGGTAGAGGCGGTTTACTAGTTAAGGGTTAAAATAATGTCACTCACCACCAGAAGCTTGGCAAGACAGGAGAAGATCCTGTCCCTCCCTGAACGTTCCTGCTACTGTTCCAAGAATCTCACGGCCCTCTGAGTCGTATATTCTTGGAGACTCGGGAGGAACTGCAAAATAAAATTTACCCGTAAACAAGTTGTAACGTCATTTTAGGTCGCTAAACGAAAGAGAGCAAATAAATTACAGTATAGGGACCATACGCACTGAAGGACATGTATTATTATGGTCTGATGTAATTTAGCAACTCACTAATCTATAACACTTAGCACTTGCTTGAAGCAGCTCAAAGGAAGGAGGATTTAGTGTGTTGACGATGCATCCTCTTGTCCCTTTAGCCGTCAATACAGTGAATTTTCCTTTATATTAAAGGGTCGGCAATACGAATGTGACACCACAAAAGTGCAGTCCCCTACGGTTTGAGTAATGCTTCGTGTTCAGTCTCCACGATTGACTTATTTACATTTTTTATAGGATTAAACCCGCTACCCCAACCCGGTCGGATGTGTCAATTCTCTCACAGCTTGGCATCAAAACACGTTTGTTCGCCACCTGCCAACATCGGTTGCTTTCCTACTTTGGCAATGTTATGCGTCGAGTTGATAAAGGCTAGAAAAAAATTATTCTGGTCGGAAAATCGGAAGGCGAAAGAAGGTCTGACCAAGTTAAGCAGGCCACCTCAGGCAAACTCAATCAAGTGGTGAGGGCTACGGGAGATCGAGACCGGTGGAAACAAATCACAACGACTGCAAAATCAAGTGGTCACGATCCTCAGTAATAAGGGATCCACAAATAAGAAAGAGAAGAGAGAGGATTAAACAAGTAAGTAGGTACTTAAATATATTCCACGACCGGTATACTCACCAATCACAGTCAAATTGACCCTATAATTCCTAGTCGGCGAGTCCACATAGTCTATCCGACATCTGTAGACGCCTTCGTCCCTATGCGCCACCTTCTCAACCGCAAGGTGGGCTGATGATGTGTCAGACTCGTTCAAAACGAAGTGAGTTCTGGCTCCGAACTCCCCGGCGACAGCCCAGTGGACTGGGGGGCCGTTTCTGAAGTCCACTCTGCAAAGAGATGATTTGCTTTTAAAAAAGATAAAAGATATTCATTTTAGGTACAATGCCTTTATGAACGTAAGAAAAAACTACCACCGGATTGAGCCCTACATCTCTGATTTGAGTAAAATTATGACCAACAAGAAACTTCAGCAATTGCTCATAGTCAAAGAGATGAAAGATGTAGTAGTTTATCCCACCAAAGACATACGAGTAAATGTACGGACTAGGACTGTCGGGGGACTATAAGTATGGAGTTTTTCAAATACCCAATCCTGCAAAGGGCAGGCAGGTTCGACTGTCCTTACTTGAGGCACTGATATTAGGTGCATGTTTCCTGCAGTCAATATGGTATATAGTTATCACCTACATACTAACATTAGAGATAAGAATAAATATTGTATACTAACCATTGTATAAGTTTCGTTACTTGGAATAATAGATATTTATTTATTAAAAAAAAGATCTACCGATTGATGTGCAACATGTTGATATTTGGAAAAAAATTTTTTTTGAAATGTAGTCACATGTATGGAATGCCCCCCCTGAATATATTTTTTTCTGAAATTTCACTACATAACTAATAGCGGCATACAAACTACACCTTATGTCTAAATTTTATTAAGATACGTCTTATAGTTTCCGACTCAAATGGCTGTCACATACGGACGTTTTTTCCTCCATAGTAACTAGATACACGCCTCAAAGAGCATACAAAAACAGGTTTCCATATCTCATCTGTTCCTAATATCTTTGCTTTCTAGCAAATAGCTCGGCTTATTGATTCTGTTCGGCAAAACAGCTTCCTAAGGTCGCTAGTGAGGGGTATGCATCGATAAATAATCGATAGATTATAATCGATTAAAATTGCGAACATGGCTGACACTCTGTCGTGTATCACGTTAAGAATATATACTTAAAACACTTTATGTCTCAATTTAGCTTAATAAAATATTTGATGTGGAGGGATGTAACAATTTTTAACTTTGTTGCTGCTGTAGTGTATGTATCTTTTAACTTTCTTTAGTTTCCTCTCCGATGTGATTTACCTGCATCTTACAATTACTCAGTATTCATTTAAAAAAAATTCAAAAATGTTGGCTAGTCTTAAAAGCATAGATGTTAAAGTGAGAATACAAACGAACGATTTTAAACGGCATTTTATATTAGACAGTCTACGAATAACGTCAATAAACGTAGTTCTTAAACTTGTAGTCTCTGCACTGTAGATAATTTCTAATTTTCTATAATTTTTCCTTATGTTGCGTTGCATCTTATGCAAAAAAAAGAAATATGTTAAGTGACGAATGTAAATAACCAGGTGCACGGACAGCTGAGCATTTCAGGGTGAGAAAATAAATATTATTAAAAACTTGGTTGATCATGTTTCTGGAAATCATACCTTGAACTGGCACAAGTATGGAAAAAAGTAAAAATAACAACTGAAATAATAATAAAGTTTTTTTGGTAGGACAGTTTTCTTTTCGAATGACTATCAGGGCATTTTAGTTTAACGGCCTCCTAGCCCAGTCGGTAGTGATACTACCTACAAAGCAGGAGGTCCCGGGTTCGAATCCTGGTAAGGGCATTTATTTGTGTGTTATCACAGATATTTGTACCTGAGGTATGGATGTTTTCTATGTATTTTTTTTTTTTTTTTTTTTTTTTTATTGTAAAAAAATAACTTTATCTATATCTATCTGTTATTTATATCGTCGTCTAGTGCCCACAACACATGCCTTATTGAGCTTATAGTGGGACTAAAGCGGTTTGTGTAAGATTGTCTCATAATATTTATTTAATTAATTAATATTTGTTTTAGTTCGCCACATTTCTTTGACCACGCTGTTGCCGATGTATCTCGATATTATCCAGTTATTTGGTTGAAGTCCCAACAGCAATGGCTGCTGTGGTTCTAAGGCTCTAAACGTTTGTAATAATGGATACTTTCAGGAAAATCTATCGATATCGATACCTGCCCCTCACTGGGGCTCTAAACAAATATTTTTCTTTTGATTCACTGGCCCGCTGGAGGCCATCCAAGACGGAAGGCGGGTGGATTCTTTCACTGTGTTGCTTCCTTCCTATAGGATGTACGGCTTGTTTTAAAATGTGTGACTTACGGAGTCACTGTGAGGTTATATAGCTGGACACAGGCAACGGTTTTGAACAGTAAGACAAACTTTAGAATTCTCCTGAGACTCGGACGTATTAGAAAAACACAACACAATCTTCTCTCCATGACCGCAGGGTAGGAGGGCGCAAGTTTACAGTAGTCGGCTCAGTTTGGCTCCGGAAATTGTTAATCTTAATTTATCATAAATTAGGTCGAACAAAATTGATCAAAATTACGTGAGTATTAGCCGGCTTAATATCATTTTGTAATAAAAGCATTGATTGGTAAAATATTAACGTGTGATATGGTTCGTAGGTAGGGGTCTATTTATTTTTTCATTTAAAAAGGTATACTTAATTTCTCTCATATATAGTACCACGATGTGTGATATACGTACCTACTTATATTTAAATAAAAAAAATATATTTTATTGTTGAAAGAAAAATGGAAAAATTTGCAGCGTCGAGCAAAATTCGAACTTGCGACCTTTCGAAACACCGGTCCGATCGCTCTGACCAACTGAACCGAACTGGTAGATGTCGCTACACGTCTCGCTCTGACGTAAGCAATGAAGGAACTGATGGAAAGATTCACTGAGCTTGAGTAAGCGTCGATGGCTCAGTTGGTCAGAGCGATCGGACTGTTGTTTCGCAAGGTCGCAAGTGCGAATCTTTCTCGTCGCGGTATTTTTTTCCATTTTTCTTTCAATTGTAAAATAGAAATTTCGCTTGCAGACGTTTCTGCTTGGTACAAAATTAATAAAAAAATTGGACATTTATTTGTTCACTTACGCAAACAAGATATAAATTACATTATTGAAAGATATTGCCAAAATTGCGTAGTGAAATGGATGGAGATTAAGCGAGACCGCTTGTTTGTATGGTTGGCGTGTGGTTTATTTGGTGGTTATTTGTTTCCCTTTGATGCCCTACTGATCATCACTATACCAACTGTGTAGCTCGAATTATTCGGTCCGCTTTTGGCACGTAGCTGCGGGCCGCGGGCCGCATACGAATCGCTCGGGCTGCGTTTTAACGAACGTCGGTGTTGCTGCAACTGTTGCTGTAACGTCAATTACGCCTACGTTGGTGATAAATAATGGATGACTTCTTGGATGCCAATTAGTGGAACAGATGAAGTAATCGAGTACTAGGGGCTCAACTACAACCGGCAGTCGTTAGTGAGGCCACCACTTCAACATTCTAGTACGTGTCAGTGGCGGAGCGTCCACAGAACTCGATTTCCTTTGGCTTGCCTAATATTCAACCAGTTATGAACTTTACTACTACGATTAAACTAAAGTGGCAGTGGGCGGGCCACACGTAGAACCGATGGCCATTGGGGCAGAAAGGTTCTCGAGTGCAGCGTGGGTAGACCTCCCACAAGGTGGACTGATGACCTGGTAAAGGTCGCGGGAGTCCGCTGGATGCGGGTGGCGCAGGACCGGTCATTGTGGCACTCTTTGAGGGAGGCCTATGTTCAGCAGTGGACGTATTTCAGCTGATATGATGACTACTACGATTCATGGAGAAAACGAAAACCAAATTAGCTCCGGCTTACCTATGAATATTTTCAACGAGCCACTACTGGTACATGTATTAATTCAGTAGTTTTATCGCATAGTTATCCACGTGTCACATCAGTTTTGGTAGTTACTTTATCATGGGTCTGACACGGCCGTACACGCTAGCATGAACTCACTGTCAGTGCATCTCACTCGGGACTTCGATCACGTACACATACTTCTATTTTGACTGATGTTTCGAACATGTTATTACGTCTGTGATATTACGTTAGCTAGGAATTATATCCACATCATTTCCACCAAATAAAATGCCCTACGCCCCTCACTCTGGTTTGTATACCTCCTACTTTAAATTGTTTATTATTATTTATTTAATGTTGTTACGCCGTTTCTTGACACTTTCCGCTATGGTGTGTTTGGTTTCCACAAAAAACCACGACATCTGCTACAAGCAATCTTATAAACGCCCAGTGTTTGGAGATATTCTTACGACATCACACTTACATCACGGCACAAAAACGATAACTACCAGTTTCATAATATTAAGGTAACATGTCTGAGTCTCACAGAAGGTTTGTAATATATTTAGAACAAAACTCAACATCAACAACAACAAATAACAACTGCTGATAACATTCAAAATGCTTAAACACAAACACATCAAATGTTACAACTGCATAATTGGCTAAAACATTCAACAGAATGTTCTGGCAACTAGCCAATATTTTGAAGAAGAGGGTTAGATATGCATAAATGTATTTCAAATTAGACAAGTCTAGACTGAACTGAACGTAGGCCTAGGTATACGTTCAGCGCTAAAATATATTTCCAAACTAAAGACGTCTTCCCTAAAGCTAATAATTGTAATGCAACGCAATTGGAGACGGATATAGATGTAGATCCCGTGTGAATAAAAGAGATGGCTGTATTTATTATTTTTCGCTTATTGTTCCCACTACTAGCTAAAGTGAACAGAAAAAACTCACTAACGACGAAAATCATCGGCTCTCGTTTCACGCTGATACAGTAGTTCTATTATTTGTAAGGGGGCGTCCATTAATCGCGTCATACGTTTTTGGCTTGTTTTAGACCTATCGAGTGATGTGCATCATGACGATATTTGGTAAAAAAAAATTTTTTTGACAAGTAATTACATGTATGGAGTAGTGACCCTCCTTACAATATCTTTTTCAGCAATTTTACTACAACCCTAAGTAGCGGTATACAAAAACACACCTTATATTTAAATATTTATTAAGATACGTTTTATAGTTTCCGAGTACAATGGCTGTGGACAGGCAGACGGACATAACGAAACTATAATACTATAGGGTTACGTTTTTTCCACTTTGGCTACGAAACTGTAAAAACCTATTTCACAAAATAATATGTCAAATGCTATTACAAATTATTTACAATCATAATGCTAGTGCAATTTTACAGATTGATTCATTTAAAAGTTGTTAATTTTTATTTTATTTGTTATAATACAGTAGCTATAGCACAAGGAACAAAAAAATTACACGTGATATGTGTCCAGACCCCCCTCCCCCCTGTGGTGATCATTGGTGATTTTTTATTGACCCCCTCCCCCCCTATACAATATGACGCGATTAATGGACGCCCCCTATAGGAGGGTATTTACCATGTATATTGGAGTTTTTGAGAACCCAATAATTCGGCACAGTTCGAAATCACAATTTGAAATCGTAGATTAGACACGCGGCAGCGTGTCAAGACAAGTCCAAGCAAAGGAACTGGCTAGCCAGCGCCAAGTGTATATTACACGAACCACTTGGTGCCACTTTTGACCCTTCTATAACTCAAAACCTCTTTTACGTAAACACATAAAACTACGTGTGTTTAATTATATCCATAAGGACATCTTGAAGCCCAAATTTCATGAAGCTAGCTCAAACGGTTATAAAGATATGAAGGTCAAAAAGTCGTAAATTTTAGCACTGACTGACTGACTGACATATAGTACCTAAATCTAACCTACTTCCAGATGACCTAGAAGGATGAAATTTGGAATCCAGCTCGGTAATTGTGTGTAAGCGTAGGAAAAAATCTAAAAATAAAAAAAAGTTAAAAAATAGGGTCCCCATACAAAAAAAAATTGTATCGTTGGAACCGTTACAAGCAGATATTTGAAACTATCCCAATTTACGTATTACTAGCTTTTGCCCGCGGCTTCGCTCGCTTTAAATTCGGGGTAACAAACCATACAAACTTCCACCCCCCATTTTAGGGAAGTGGGGGGTTAGAAAGAGACAAAAAGCCTATGTCACTCTCCATATCTTCAACTATCTCCACTTAAAAAATCACGTCAATTCGTCGCCCCGTTTTGCTGTGAAAGACGGACAAACAAACAGACACATACACTTTCCCATTAATAATATTAGTATGGATTATATTCTTTACAAAAAGTAATGATATCCCACCAAAAACATAAATGTAAAAAAGGAGAGCCAAGTTCAATACAAAAATTTTGCTTGGCTGTGGGCTTCGCCGCAAAAAGAATGGAGATCTAAATGAGAATATGCAAAATCCAAATATGTATTTATAGGAACAAAATAACATTATGAACAAGTATTAAACTATATTTGTTTGCTATATTGGATACCTATAACAATTGCTGTTATTTAAAAATGTGAGATCTTAAAGTAGGTAAGATTTGACTTAGCCAGTTTTTATCAGAATTAAAAAATATATATATATATTGAATAACTTTATAAAATGACTGATGTAATGAAAACTGACCAAGTCAAATCTAACCTACTTAAGTTCTCACATTTTTAAATAACAGCAATTGTTATAGGTATCCAATAAATCAAAGAAATAGAGTTTAGTACTTGTTCAAAATTTTATTTTGTTCCTATAAATACATATTTGGATTTTGCATAGAACTTGGCACTCATTTAGATCTCCATTCTTTTTGCGGCGAAGCCCACAGCCAAGCATAATTTTTGTATTGAACTTGGCTCTCCTTTTTTACATTTATGTTTTTGGTGGGATAGGAAATTAACTTAAAAACCGGCCAAGTGCGTGTCGGACCACGCATAATGGAGGGTTCCGTAGGTTCCATGGAATAAGCACCAAACTAATGCCAAAAGGTCGTATCTGATGCCTATGGAAGAAGTTTTTTGGAAATAACTCAAAAATTGCTTGACCGATAATGTTCAAAATAATATTCGTAGAAAGTATATGATAACGCGCATCTTCTCAAATTTTTAAATATATTTTGGTCTTACGGTTCAAAATATACGGGGGCGGACGGACGCTATTTTTTCGACTTTCGAAGTGATTATTTCTGATAATATTTACTTAATCACAGAATGTTCAATGAAACCTCAATGTTATTTTTAAATACCTATCGATTGATGTACAACATGTTGATACCTAGTAATTTTTTTTTTTTTTCATATTTAGTTACATGTATGGAGCCCACACTGAAATTTTCTAGAATTTCATTACATAACTAAATAGCGGCATACAAAATACACCTCATGTCAAAATTTTACTAAGATACGTGTTATAGTTTCCGAGTAAAATAGCTGTGACATACGGATGGACGGACGGACATGACGAAACTATAAGGGTTCCGTTTTTGCCATTTTGGCTACGCAACCCTAAAAAGGCACTTGTCACATTTTCCTTAAAATTTAACGCGATGTATTAATGTCACGCATAAGTTGCCAAATTAGTCCACTAGAGACGGCAAACCCTTCTATTTTAGGTTTAGATTATAAGACGGTCAAACCTCCATTGCACACGATCCCCGTAGATAATTTGATCTATTTTAAATCACAAAACTGTTTTACGACTCGGACATATTAAATATATAAGATGGCCAAAAAAAAAACTATATTTCCGTTGGCTGTAAGGTTTTGGGACCAATCCTCCCTAGATGGATTAGGCACCTCTCAGATTGATTTGATTTTTGATTATTGTAAGGCTATTGAGCGGCGGTGGGTAATGGCCCCTTTCAAAAATCCAATAATTAAATCAATATGAGAGGTTCCAAATCTATCTAGGGAGGATTGGTTGAGTCCCAAAACCTTACCACCAACGGGAATATAGTTATTTTTTGGCCATCTTGTATAGAAACAGTTAACTCACGTGCCACATATTTATTTGTTGTCTTATTGTCACTTATTACTTTTTTGGCCAGAATTTTTATTTTATGACGAGTTACTTGTCATTGGTGTCTTTAATTTTATTTCCCGTTTCATGTCGTTTATTTAATTTTAGTAATTCGCGGTTTTAGCTACGCATAATACTACAGAGCAAACAATACCAATCAAATTACAATTTTAATTTATTAACGCCGATAAGTGGCATTTATAATTGATTCCTAATTTACGAAAGAGCTAAGTTTCTATTTAAAATAAACTATGTAAGTCATTTTAGATTTAAATGATAAAATGTCTAGACTAGATAAAATTGTTTACGCAGATTTTTTGGCAACGCAAACTATTTGGATGTCTCTCCGCTTAGATTCAACATTTCTGAACTTCAAGTTGTTTTCATAAGCGTGTTTCCAAAAACTATTATTTATTGTAAAAACTGTCTTATTGTGGGTAGGATAACGTTCATTTTTGAAATAACCTAAAGTGTCTTTCCGAGGTCAATAAAGTTAATCACTTCGAATATCTTTAGAAAGCATTTGTATGGAAATTTCACTTGAAGGAGTGCAAGTCTGGGTTCTATTATCTACCCTTACTTAAATACGTACAGATGTAAATTTATTTAGCTCGATTTAAAAATTCAATTGTTATACACTTATATAGATGTCATACACAAAGGAAAAAGTGACCTAGGCTTCCGGTACCCAGGGCTCGGATAAAACCAGCATCATCTGCATTCGCGGCAGACGCCCTAACCACTAGGCTCAAAGAGGACACAGTGTGTTGACGATGAGGGACCTTCTTGTCCCTTTAGCCATCAACACAGTGAATCCTCCTTTTTGTAAAGGGTCAGCAACGCGCATGTGACTCCTTTGGAGTTGCAGGCGTCCATAGGTTACGGTAGCTGCTTACCATCAGGCGGGCCGTATGCTTGTTTGCCACCGTCGTGGTATTAAAAAAAAAGGCTACCCGGGTCACAGCGGTACCGGCAAGTAGTGTGTCTACATAAATAATAAATCAAAATATTATTAAAATAATTTGAATTGTTCTTCAGTTGAATTATTGTTATAAATACATACATACCGACCGGTCGACCGGTTAAACGAGATGGTTCGCAAAGAAAGTACACGACGATTATTGCATAGAAGGAAGCTTAGTTTTATTTGATGATTTTATTTAAAGGGCAAGTTTTACACAAAGGGCCTACAATACATTGCGAGTCCAGTACAATAAGATCCTTAGGATGCTGTTAAGGCTGCCGAGGCATTGTAGTGCGTCAGCCATGTTCGCGGAGGCGCAAACGGACGACTTTTATGCAATCAGGCGAAAGAGAATAGCTTCATTGCTGAGACGTGTTCGCGGCAGCAGTAACAGCATGCTAAGGGTGTTAGACGAGCGCCTCGACTGCCCGCTCATCAAGTACTGGGTAGATGTAGTTATAGGTAGGTGTAAATAGGTATTAGTATTACTAACATAGTCATTATTAAGATTCAAATGTTACTAACAAAATATGGATCGCAATCATGGTCTGAAATAAACAATTTTTATTTTTATTATTTTATTTATTTAGGGTGAAAACTATGCATTACATTTTTACATGTTTTTTTTAGCGCTTCAACCTTTAACGAAACACCGAAGAAAGCAAATATGCTTCCGCAATTTTCCGTGATGCATATTTCGCAGTGCATGGTGTTTTTCTTTTTCCCGACTCAGCAACTCAAACAAACAACCACTTAGAGGATTAACAAACACTGCTCAATCTTTCGCTGCAAAATACACTTTCTCTATAAAACAAAGCAAAGGGTAAACTGAAATATATCCGACAACGTTATGCTCAAAAGCACAAGTAAAGATCTCTTTAGAGTTTTAAACGAAATCACTCCAATAAAATTACACGGCACATATACCTTGCTGTTGGAATTAAATTATCTGACTATATACTAACTTCATAAAAAGAATAAAACAAACAAATATCAACTTTAAGTCCCAACAATAGGGCTCGTAATTAAATAACCAAATTTTTCAATGCACTCCTTACAGTTTCCATAAAGACAGCGATAAATTTCGGGACAGTCCTGCAAATGTTGGGGTGACCATAAATTCTTGAATACTTTATCTCCATTTTGCATAAATAGCGAAATATGACATGCATGAGGCATAATACTGTGTTGATGGAAATTTTGGGATACAATTTTTTTTTTAAGAATTCTTTAGAAAAATATTTAGATTTTATGTCAAGGATTGCATGTAAGCGAATGATTGTATACATACAAAAATAATCGGAAGACTTATTTGCTGTCATATTAATTTAATTTAGAAGCAGTCAAAGTTAATAATAACAAAGTAAACATTAGAAGCACGTAAGAATATAACAGGTGCCATAGATATTCTTATTTTGAAATACGTAAGCAACACAATCTATTTCAAATATAACAACAAACATTCAACCAATATAGAAGTTGTATCGGAGGTGCATCGGAATAATTTTCAAGCAAATTCTGATATGTTTGATTCTGACGTATAGGCGCTAGCTGTATTATGTAGTTAATACATTGGAATTGTATTGAAGTTGAATCATGTTTGATAGGTTATAATTATTACTGGGGACTGAGCTTATCAGAAGTGACATTTAGTTGTTTTAGATTATTATTTTCTTGTTATCAATTATAAAATATATCAAGTTTATTTCAAAAATTAAAAAAAACGTGATTGCTTAAAGTCAGAAAGACAAGTTTTAGTGGCATTGGGTGTCCGAATAACAATAAAATTTGATTTTATTTTGATGATAAAAGAAGATTATTTTGGTAACAAATCCATAGCAAATGAATAATGATTTTAACTTTGGTTGTCAGAATTAAACGAAATATAGCGGTAGGAAACATTTCCGCCTTATAAGGGCTTCAAGTAGAGTATTGAATAGTTTAACGTAACAATATCCCTTTTGTTATTATATCTATTTAAGTATTCATGTCCCAAAAAATATAGGTATCTAACGATAGCGTACTTACGTTATATTGGAAATAGTTTATACGTAGTACGCGAAGTATATGCCGTTCTTCAAAATAGCAGTTTCGTGTGATCATGCTAAGGCGGCTTATTACTTGAAAACTTTACAATGATGAATTATTTCCACATTACATACTGGAATAGTTTATGGACCGTAAGCCAGGAACAAATTTCATGACCAATCGCGTCCCAGGTGATAACTTGTGAAGTGGTTAAGGGCGATGTATAATGAAGCCTCGTGAAGGTCAGTGACAAAGTTTCAATCGGGACGCGATGATAATTTTTTTTAACAATGGTACAGCCAGCTGCAGAGAAAAGGTACCACCCGCCATACAAGTTTGTAGGGCACGGTGGTACCTTTTCTCTGCAGCTTACCGTACGAAATCAGCTCTATAGTAAATAATTCCAAAGTTATATCTTAAAAGTAGCGTTAAACAGTTATATGTCATTAGTTCCTTGATTTATACGTCTGTAATTATAGACAAAATTTCCACCACACTAACACTAAAACCTTCATAAAATTATATTACTCAATGAATGCGTAGTTTTTTTTTAATTTATCTATCTACTAATCGTAACACAGTGTTTCTCTTTCTCTCGCGCTAAAAAAGATTAACTAACTTAATGGCGCACTGACCCAAAATAAGTCCTGGCCTCCGACACAAGTTTACGCCAGTTGTCTCGGTCTCGCGCAATCTCCCCCCAGTTAACGGCTTGGAGATCGCGCAGGTCCGATTCCACAGCATCGCCCCAGCGATACCTGGGACGACCTACGAGTATTAGCCTTCGTCCTGCTAAGCGACCCAGGTAAGCCAACTTATAGTCCCGTCACTAAACTTTAAATTGTTCGAGGAGATCACATTTAATCCTACACTATTTCGTCCTTGGGATCTGGTAAAACAACATTTATTGAAAAGATGTATTGCCAGTTTTGCCCAAAAAATACATTGTGCTTTCTTTAAATTTTTTTTTTGAAAATTTGAATGTTTATTTACCACAAACATTAAATCCTACACTAGAGATTTTTAATCCAAGGGACTACCTGAATATTTAAAACAGTATTTGAAATATTCACCACCTGTCAAGTTGAGAATACATTTGAAATAATAAAAATGTTTAAAAAATTCAATAACAATCAAACAGAAATTATACAAATGGTGATTTTTCACTATATTGTCGAGACAATTATTACGCTTCGTTTAAATTTTTTTTTACAGCGGTGACTGTATTATTACTATTTCTTAAATGATTTTAAATGATTTTCGAACACGCGCATTAATTCTACACTCATGATTTTGATGCTCCTTTTAGCTTTAATAATATGTTATATAATATCAAAATTTCACCAGTAGATATAGTGAGCATTTTCAGGAATTGTAAAATTAGTAATCAAAAAAATAAACATAATTGGAGCGGGGCGCGGGGCGGAAACTACAACACATAAGACCTGCGGCGGCCGATACGATTAGTGCACCTAAGGTCATTGACCGTGTAGGTATATAAGAAGCGCAGAAGGGCATAGCGTATGTAGTGGAGTACGGGAACGGTAAAATTGCCCTGAAAAAAACATAACTCACAAGTCCGATTTTTTTTTGGTATTAGCAAGAGTACACTGAGCACTAATGGCGAAAACTTTTTTCTAACTGTTTTTGAGGTCGCTGTAGGTATTAAAAAGAAATTTGTTGGCGACATTTATAAGATTAACAAAAGATAATTCGAGTGGTATTTTTTTTCATTAGATTATCGTATTTAACTACATGAATGTCCCCTGATATTTACTAACAGATTTATCGATAGCCGTTTTTAAAACAAATAAAAAATATATACTTCCTCCAAAAGATAATTAAAGTGTTATATGGCAACTGAAATATATTAAAAACTATCGAAGGCAAGTAATGGGTTTGATTTATAACACATTATTCAATCGCTTAAATTTTAATGAACAATTGAATTTTAAAAGCGTTCTAATAGGCATAAAAGAAATCTCAAAATTTTCAAGTCAACGCGTTGTGTTCATTATCATTTTACTAAAACTTGCACCAAAATTATAACAAATCTATCAATCGCTCCCAGTTTTTTTTACTTATCAGTTCTTAACTTAATTCAAACGCGCGGAGATTATGGCAGCCGTCATGGCGCTAGCGGCGGGACCAGTCATTACGCGCAAGCGACGTTGCCTGTTCGCTGTGCGCCGTTGCCCGGCCGCTGCGCTGTTTCCATGGTAAACCAGTAGGTACGCGAATATTGTATCTGGACGTTTGGTTTAGTTTAGGGCACAGAGTAAATAATAGTACTGCCCAGAATGCGAACAGTTTTTAGCTTTGATAACGATTTAATTTTTTAGTTGGAGAGTATAATATAAAGGTATTACAAGAGGTCAGTGAGTTATTTCATTTTTATACGTTAAAAGGCGTTCCCGTATGTACCTACTAGTCATATTGTCACTTCTTTTTTCATGACACGTTCTTTTTTTCTCTTATGCATGTACTCGAGTATGATGTCAAACTGGTTGAGTAACACATTGCTGGTTTAGGTATAAAATGTAAAAAACTGGTATTTTTGAAGTTGCGCTATATCAATCCCTCGAGTAATAAGTGACTTTGAAACTATATTATATTTACATTTATAATGATTTGGTGAAAACAAATAAGAATCGGAAGGAAAAAACAGTCAATACACCTAATAGCAGAATAAAATATTCCCACCTGCTCCCATATGGCTTTTTATGTGCGAGGAGATGGAAAGTTTTTTTACCCCTTCCTATATTCATATGGAGGGAAATATTCCCATCGGTTCCCAGCGGGCACAGATGGAAATAACGGGTGATAACAAAAAAATGAGACTCATTTTCTTTAGTCATAAAAATTTAACTATTTACGTAAACAAAATAGTTTGTTTATGAAGTTGTGGCGATGTCTTAGAGGTTCTTTAATTTTGTTTATATTATTTTTTCAAGCACTTGTATTTGTAAAAAATGGTGTCGAAACAAGAAGCTATGCGAAAATCCCTTGTACTTTTTTATATTTCAAACTTAAACATGGACAAAAACCACTGTGTATGTCATTTTAGTAAAGGAAAATGTACCCGTATCTACTATTTGTAGAATTCTTACATCCCTGACTGTAGTCTACAGAAATGGTAGCGGGAGATCAGCAAACATAACGACCAAGGGAAGACTGAACAAACAGAATTGCATCTTCAATGATGATGATTCCACCAGCCAACGAGTTGCCACGAAAAATTTCAAGTTTTCCAACGGTACCTACATTTGTTGATGTTTAAAAAGATAGGTCTAGAATGTCGCTAGCAGATAAGATTACTAGAATACATAGATCAGCAAAAATACATTTTATATCACAGTGTCGCTGGACGATTCGAATTCACACATGAAAATCATAAATTTTAGACGTCGAGTGAAAATGCGATACTTCAAATTTTTTTCACAATTTGGCTGGATGCAAAATTTTTTTTAGTCATGTCGTAATTTAGTATTTAAACAATCGGAGAGCTGAAAATTTTACCCAGTTGATAAAAGGCATCAAGGTCATATGTGCACAAAAGGGAAAAACATACCGTCCAACGATCTTGTTCGGATATTGTGTCTGAACTTTGACGAACAGCTGACCACGGGCCCTATTCTTATGTCCATTGATGGTTTTGTAAATAACTATTATGTGTGAATTGCTTAAGAACATCCAAAACTCAAAAAAAGTCAGAGAAAATTTTTTTTTTCGCCTCTGAAAGAATTCTCATTTTTTTGTTATCACCCGTTAGGTGAATTTTCATCCATTCCTGGCGGGTACAGACGTCGAACGAGAGGAGTCATTCGAATGTGCGCTGACCTTGATGAAGGTCATGCGCGGTGGGGACAGATAATAAATCTAATACGGGAATACAAAATTCCCACCTACTCCCACATGACTATCCATGTGGGAGTAGATGGAAAGTTTATATTGCCTCCTACTATTTTTACATGAAGGGAACTATTCCCATCGGTCCCTAGCGGGCTCATGTGGGAATACCTACCTACTCGTACCTACCTATGTTCTCATCCGTTCCCGGCGGGTACTGACGTCGAACGAGAGGAGTTGTTCCCATCTCATCTATGCCCGCCTTGGTCATGCGAGGCCGGGGCAGATGGGAATACATCTAATAGCGGAATAAAACATTTTCACCTGCTCCCATATGGCTTTTTATGTGCGAGGAAATGGAATTTTTTTTTACCCCTTCCTATATACATATGGAGGGAAATATTTCCATCGGTTCCCAGCGGGCACAGATGGAAACATGATTATGTAATATTTTAAACAAAGATATTAGTTAAAGCCATGGCGCGTAGTTATGGTATCCGAGAGGCAACCAGATGGCTTGCGGTATTCGAGCTCCCGAAGTGTTGTGGAACTCCTTTTTTTTCCCAGTTTCCAACACTGACAGATTGATCAACTGACCAGGCCAGGGTGAATGGCAATTTGCATGATCGGTCTTCATCACACGAATACACTGGAAATTAAAAAAAGTGGGGTTAGTTCGGGTTGCACAGTCCCACAACACGTCGGGAGCTCAAATACCGCAAGCCACCCGGTTGCCTCGCGAACACTGCAACTACGCGTCATTGCTCTGAATATATCAGTAAACGAATAACGGCCATCTATATTCATTAGTGTGATTTAATCAACTTACTGCTTGTACTTCATAGGCAGTGTCACTACCGTCTAGGCTTCCTAGCCTAGACGGTAGTGACACTGCCTATGAAGCAGGAGGTCCCGGATTCGAATCCTGAATAAGGTATTTATTTGCGTGTTTATCACGTTCCTGAGTTATGGATGCTTTCTATGTATTTAAGTATTTATAAGTATTTATCTATTAAACAACGTATTATACCCAAGACTAGAAACCTAAAAACTGTTTGTTCAGAATCTAGAGTGAAATCGATTTCAGTATATCTTAACATGGGTATACTTTTTCTTTAATTTTCCAATTTTATACGGGTTGAGTCTAAAAGTTTCTAATACTACAGTTTACTATTTTATCGAGAGGTTAGGAGATAGAGGTTGACTATTTAATAAAAGCTGGCAGCTTTGACAAACTTGTTTTTTCACTGTACTATCAGGTCCATTATTGCATACTCAATTTATGAATGAATTCATTGATAAGTTGGGTATGCAATTATGAACCCGATGGTACATAGTGTCATATGGGTTGTAATTGTCATAGTATATCATCTTATGTCATGTCATACAAATTGACAAAGTAGGTTGATAGGTTGACATGACATGACACATGTAGAGATGTGACAACAACGCAACACATGTATAGTTAACAATTGAATAGAATTGCAAGGAAAACGAAACGATATCTTTCAAAATAAGTAACTGGTCGAAAAATAAATACTCGAGATTAATTAGCAATAATAAAAATCATTTGGGGGGGTCTGGGGTTTTTAGTGGCTCAAGTAACACGTTGTATATACTCGTATCGTCGCCTAGTAACTACAACTACAACATAAGTCTTATTGAGTAAGCTGTGGGACTAGGTTGATTTGTGTAAGGTTGTCCCATAATATTTATTATTTACTGCTAGAACAAGTTTTGTGACTTCTAAACTAAGAGTGTCTTTCCATTTTTCCACACCACATGTGACGAACCGATAGGAATACAGCGTATAGGGTATCAATAAACGATAAGTCTTTCATATTGATTTATTTTACCAGTCAATACACTACCTACTGGAATACATTATGAACCATCTAAATAAAGACATTAGTTAATAAACGATAACAACTTTTCATATTTATTTGTATGATTTAGTCAATTTACAACCGGTACGAGTACAAGTTATTTAATAAAGTAGTGTCAAGATCATTTTGAATCCCTTTTCCGTTTACCTATTTCTGCTGCGGACTGTACAAATTATGTAACATCTTAAGTAACGGCATCAATAAACGATAACAGTCTTTCATATTTATTTATTTTAATTTACTCTTACACCCAATTATTTCGTACATTAGTACCTGGACTACTAGTTAAAGCAATGACGCGTAGTTTCAGTGACCGCGAGGCAACCGGATGACTCGCGGTATTTAAGCTCCTGAAGTGATAAGGAACCGCCCTGTGCAACCCGAACTGACCCAACTTGGACTGGAGCGGAAATAGAGGGGGGGTGCAAATTTTTTTTTTATCGCGAGGCAACTGATTGAAACAGCGGTTGCCTGAAAGAATGTACGCTGGTTATATAACAAAATTTTATTGCCATCCTTTCTGGTTCTGGTGGTCACTGAAACTACGCGTCATTGCTCTGAATATACTGAAATGCAAGAAATTTTGCTTTATATAATAATTTCCTGTAAATTCGAATAATTTGTTTAGTTTTATTTAGCATGCAAATTTGAATGTTAGAATTAGTCAATTAAATTAATTTTTTTCTATTGTTTTAATTTTGCAATTTACTGTTTTATATTGCATTATCATTGTAACCTACCATCTGTGGAAGAGCAGTATCTCTTGATGGAAGTAGCAAAACTATTTATATTAACGAGATACTAGCTCAGCTACTGTAAGTTACACAATAAATTATCTTATTTATTATTTTTAACTAAACAAACCGCTCGAAGTTATGTAATATCTAAAGGAAGACATTAGTTAATGAACGATAACAACTTTGCATATTTATTTGATTGACCAAGTCATTTACAACTGGCGTAGTCAGAAACAGAAGTAGCTTAGTGGGTGAGGTGTTCAAAATTACGTTCACTGACTCTAATTCTCTCAACAATAAAGTAGTGTCAAGAAATTTTTGAACACCTTCCCGTTAAGCTACTTCTGCTGCTGACTGTACAAATTAAGGAACATCTTAAGTAACGGCATCAATTAACGATTACAGTCTTTCATATTTATTTAGTTGAACTAGTCAATCCAAAGACATTCATTAATAAACGATAACAGCCTTTCAATGTAACTTTTCCCATCTGTGCCCACCGTGGACCGAAGGGAACAGTTTGTTTTACATCTGTGCCTAACCCGCGTGACCACAGGCAGAGACAGGTAAGAATATACTTAACAAAAACATCAATAAGCGATAAGGCTTACAATTTACTTCTTTAAACAATTCGATCCACTACTGGGATAAGTAATGTAATATTCATATCGTATATGAAAGCTATTTGAATCCACAACACTACAGACAGCTATTTGAATTCGGCACAAAACATAAATATACATGTCCATGTAAAATTCAATAATTGACCACAAAATGCACTTATCTTCGACATTTTGTTTTGTTTGAGAGGATCATCGCCATCGCAGTTGAGCGGTGAGAGTATGGATGGTATAGGAAGGATGGAACTCTCTTATAGGAAAACGGTCGAAAAAGTGTCCAGCGGTAAGCACTAAACAATAGTTCCAAATATCTCCGGGTGGCGCTAGGTATAGTTCAGCACTTGAAATGAATTACCGATATTTAATACTTATATGACTTTCTAAATAAAATTAATATTCAGAGTGTTTTTCATCTCCGCAAATAATTATTTTGAATTTTTTTTTTTTTTCAAAATTAATTTAATCAAATTTAATATTATTGTGGCGCCATCAGTTTATCGCCTTTTGACGGACACTTTTGTAACATAGAGATTTATATCCTTCTTGTACCATCCATAGGTGAGAGTTAAACACAAACAAAGACAGTGACACGGCGCGTCGTGATTGGTGGAGCCACTCGCGCTGCCTGCGCACAAGACTCCCGCGCAAATCTCCATGCGTTCAAATTACGAGTTGAACTGATAAGTTCATAAAACTTACAGCGATTGATGAATTCGTTATTTCTTTTTAATAAACATTACTATAATAATAATAAACTAAACACGCTGACTTGAAAATTTCGGAGATTTCTTTTATGGTCAAGACAACGCTTTTAAAATTCAAATGCTGTAATAAAATCAATCTATTGATGAATCTATTATAAATTAAACATGATAGTTACTTTACACAGCTTTCAATACAATGCAGTCATCATAAAACACTTGAAAAATGTTTTTGTGGAAATATGATTTTTTTTTACGTTTTACATTATACTGAATTAAGCTGTTGAAAAATACGTTATTAAATGACAGCCGATGTTCAAACAGTCAAATACTATTATGTCATGAAGAAAAATGCCATTTGTATAATCTTACCTTGAATTAAGAAGGCCTGTTAACAAATACCTACTTTATACCTAAATCTACACTAAAATCCGATATATTTTTTTATAAGGAGTAGTTCTCAGAGTGTTCTAACCGACTACAAAAAATTGGCCACTTGTGAGTTATCGAAGCTGATTTTGTTCGCGTACCCTACTAATGGTGCGTAGTTGCTTACTTAGGAGTAATAATCAGGGTGAAATAAATAATAGGCTCATTTTATTTATTAATATTACACTATTTTTTAAATCACACTGATAAAATATAATTCTTAATATTATTTTAATTTATATTTATATAAATGCCTATGTCCTGACTGACTGACTGAATGATCCACGCAGAGCCGAAACTACTAAAGCTGGAAAGTTGAAATTTGCAGATAAGGTTACATTTTTAATTTGTACAAGTAATAAGGATCGATTTTGAAAAATTCAAGCCCTAAGGGGGTAAAAACGGTGTTAAGCGTTTGTACGGTAAGGATTTAAAATTTTAAGTTAGAATCTTGAAACTTCGTACGTTTGTTGCTAATTAAAAAATAATAAAAGTCATTTCAGCGTTTTCTGGTATATAACCTCTAACGGGGTTAAAAAGGGGTTGAAAATTTGTAACGAAATATTTAAAAAAAAATTGTGACAGACTTGAAAGTTCGTTTGTAGGCTACTCAGCTCCAAACAAAAAAATAATTTCAGCGTTTTTCAAAACTCCACCCCAAAGGAGTTGAAACGGGGTTGAAAAGTTGAATTGTAGCCAGGCCGAAACTACTGAAGCTAGAAAGTTATAATTTTCATTTATAATGTATACAAGTAATACGAAACAAATTTGAAAAATTAAACCCCTAAGGAAGTAAAAACGAAGAGTTGAAAATTTGTATGGGTAGGGATTAAAATTTAAAGTTCGAGGCATGCAACTTCGTACATTTAATACATTAAAAATAATGAAAGTAATTTTAGCATTTTTTTTTTCATTCAACCCCGCAAACGGGGTTAAAAAGGGGTTGAAAGTTGATATAGATACCTACTTTTTTTGTGACATACTCGAAAGTTCATTTGTAAGCACTTCAAAAGAAAAAAAAACAAATTTCAGTGTTTATCAAAATTCCACCCTAGATGAGTTAAAACAAGGTTGAAAAGTTTGTACTAAAACAAGGCCGAAACTGCTGAAGCTAGAAAGTTGTAATTTGCAGATTCGCTACTTTGTACCTATTTTATCTACTTATTAAACAATAAGAAAAGCAATTTCAGCGTGTTTTGATATTCATCCCTTAAGGGGGTTAAAAAACGTTGACGATTTGTATGAAGAATGTATGTATATGGCTTAAAAGTAAGTTGTATGATAATTATTATAAACAAAAAAATATTCTAATACCAAACCACACATTTTATAAAGTTGAAACTGTGTATGAGTAGGTAGCCGTATTATAAGTGGACGAAGTCGCGGGCGGAAAGCTAGTCTATCTCTAAATGCTTTTGTCCTGACTGACACATCAACGTAAACACCGAAACCACTGCAGCTAAAGAGTTGAAAATGTTAGACCAGGTTACATGTATAATTTGTATATACTAAGAGGTGATTTCGAATAAATCGATGGCTAAGGGGGTAAAAAGTGGGTTAAAAGTTTGTATGGGTAGGATTTTTTTTTATATAGTGACTTAACAATTCGTACGGTCGCTGATGATTAACAATAAAAAAGAAATATCAATTAGAAATTCAACCCCTACAGTGTTCAAAATGGGTTGAAAATCTGTAGCTTTTTTTCGTGACTGACTTAAATGTTCGTTTGTAGGCTAATCGCTTAAAAGTAAAAAAAAGTAATTTTAGTGTTTTTCAAAATTCCACCCCAGAGGAGTTAAAACGGGGTTAAAAAGTTTGTATTAAAGCGAGGCCGTTACATCGGAAGCTAAAAAGTTGTAATTTGCGGGTGGGGTACATTTATAATATGTACAAGTAATAGGAAGCAATTTTGAAAAATTAAAAAAGGGGGTTCAAAATTAGTATGGGTAGAATTTAAAATTTTAAGTTAGAATCTTAAAACTTCGTACGTTTGCTGATCATTAAAAAATAATAAAAAATAATTTAGCAGTTTTTGAACTTCAAAAGGGGTTAAATGGGGTTAAAAAGAGGTTGAACCCCATTGAAGTTGAAAGTTTGTATAGAGATTACAAATTTTGAAAGACAGACTTGAAACTTCGTTTGTAGGCTACTCTTTATAATCTGTACAAGTAATATGACGCGATTTTGAAAAATTCAACTCTCAAAGGGGTAAAAAGAGGGTTTAAAATTTGTATCGGTAGAATAATTTTGTTCAAGTTAGAGATTTAAAACTTCGTACGTTTGCTGATTATTAAAAAATAATAAAAATTATTCTAACAACTTTTAAAATTGTGGAGTTAAAAAGGGGTGGAAGCTTTCAATCGCATTGATGTTGAAAGTTTATATAGAGATAACAAGTTTTGAAAGACAGACTTGAAAGTTCGTTTGTAAGCTACTCACTTAAAACCAAAAAAGTCATTTAAGCGTTTTTAAAAATACCACTCGAGTTTAAACGGGGTTGAAAAGTTTGTATTAGAAAGAGGCTAGAACAACGGAAGCTAGAACGTTGTAATTTGCAGAGCGGGTTACATTTATAATCTGTACAAGTAATAAGAAGCGCGTTGAAAACTTGTTTGTGTGGTGTTTATAATTTTAAGTTCGAGACTGCGTAAGTTTACTGCTAATTTAAAAGAATAAAAGTGATTTTAGCGTTTCTTTTAATTCAACTCCTAACGGGGTTAAAAAGGGGTTGCAAGTATGTATAGATATTTTGTGAAAGACTTAAAACGAAGTTTGTGGACTTAAAAGAAAAAAAAACTTTTTAGGATATTTTTTTAAGAACTAGCCATATTGTGCGAGGTGATTTGGTAGGCCATACTAAACCACTTTTACTATTGGGTCAACTCCGAAATCTAAATATTTTTTGGCTGTTTCATACATTTCGGCTGATCCGACGTTGACGTTTTGTATGGGGACGCCAATTTTTTTTTTGGATTTCAGGGTCGGTCCTATAGCAAAAGTTGTTCAGTAAGACTTACTTAATCACCTCTCACAATATGGCTAGTTATTAAAAAAACATCCTTTAAAGTTTTTTTTCTTTTAGGTGGATAGTACTACAAACTTTTCAACCCTAGAGGAGTTGAAACGGCGTTAAATACTTTTTATTAAAGCGAGGCCGAAACTACTGAAGCTAGAAAGTAGTAATTTGCAGATTGGACACTTCGTAGTTTGTCTGCTTATTTAATGCAGCAAAAGCTGCTTATTTTTAAATAAGCAGCTTTTGCTTTGCATGAATTAAAAGGTCTCTTGGATTCTCAGAAATCGATTTTCGACATGATCGGATTAAATTGTACAAAATTTTAAATGGTCGCCGTTTTACAATTTTGATCTTAGATTCGTATTAGCCGTGCGGATCCTCAGATATCGATTTTCAAAGTGATCAAAAATAAACAGAACAAAATAACATTACGGCCTTTTGTATTGATGATAATCACATAATTTCAGGATGGCGCTACTATTTCGAATTCAAACCCTGGGCAAAATTATTCTATTAATTGTATGTCAATTTTGAAACCAAATAAGAATAAGAATAAATAAAACGTCAAATTTTTTTACAACCCTGAACCTTCGGCAAAGACGAGAAACAAATAGGTTCTACAATAAATAATCTAATAGGTATAGGTTAGGTTTGACAAAGCTTGTTGCGGATTTTATTTTGTACACTTTTGACGAAGCCTGTGGCAGATTATTACTGGTGTAGATTGGACGAAGTTTGTTGCGGATGTCTTTTTGTATCCTTTTTGACGAAGCCTGCGCTGTGGATTAGTTTTATTGACCAATTCTATATTAAATGATTGCAGATTGACTACTAATAGGTTCTATGAAGTTAGATGACTGTATAGATTATATAATTGATATGTATACTATTCACATCCATTTTTATTAAGTGATAGCTGTGATATTATACAGTCGACTACAAAGATATGTATCCACTTTAGAACCTTATTATAACGGATTAAGGTGAAAAAGTAGATATAGCTCTTTGTAGTCGACTGTACAATCCATTTTTAGGGTTCCGTAGCCAAAATGGCAAAAACGGAACCCTTATAGTTTCGTCATGTCCGTCTGTCCGTCCGTCCGTATGTCACAGCCGTTTTACTCGGAAACTATAAGACGTATCTTAATAAAATTCAGACATAAGGTGTATTTTGTATGCCGCTATATAGTTATGTAGTTAAATTGCAGAAAAAAAAAGTTTTAGGGGGGTTGCTCCTTCCAGTTAAAAAAAAGAAAAACAAATATCAACATGTTGCACATCAATCAATAGGTCTTTAAAAATAACATTGAGGTTTCTTTGAACATTTTATGATTAAGTGAAAAGTTTCAGAAATAATCGCTTCGAAACTCGAAAAAATAGCGTCCCCCTCTGTAACTTTTGAACCGTAAGTACAAAAATATGAAAAAAATTAAGAAGATGCGCGTTAGCATATATTTTCTAAGAAAATTGTTTTGAATATTATCGGTTTAGCCATTTTTGAGTTATTTCCAAAAAATCTTCTTCCATAGGCATCAGATACGACCTTTTGGCATTAGTCTGGTTCTTATTCCATTAAAGCTACGGAACCCTCCATTATGCGTGGGTCAACACGCACTTGGCCGGTTTTATTATTAGTCTTTCAGCGCCGTAACCACAAAAAAAAACAAACGCAATAAACCGAAAACATCAAAACAAACAGTATTATCCGATGAGTATCCTACTCGTAGCAAATAAGCTATAAATAGCAGGTATAGCTCTCCTATTCATTCATAGCATACAAGCGTCACATGAAGTCTGCGAACAGATTACTGGTCACAAGACTACGCATTATGAAGCCTAAATCGACCTAGGATTAAGTTATTTTATATGTTTAATTTGAAGTTCGCAGTGCCTTGGATTTACTGTAATGCTGTGTAACTGTTTCGAATGATAAATAAATAAATTAGTGTGTTCAATACGCATTATGAAGTTTCTCATGACGTGACCACTAAATTCAGAGCTGAGAATGGCGTCATTCGCTTCTCTCCTATACAAGATTTACAACAATCCATGTGAATGATTTAACTCATAAACTCGATTTTTGTTAATATTTTATTTGAGTATAGCAAATAAATTCTCTTGGTGTATCGTCCTTTATATTGACCGACGTTTGTCCAATGCAAGGAGTGTGCTTCCCAGGTACGAAAATAACAATTCGTTTGCATCTATCTAACCATCGAACCTAAAACCACAATATGCTCTGTTCTGAAATGACTGATTGGGGCAAACATAATGACACTTCAATATCGGAAATCAGAAATATAGAAAAAAGTTTAAATAAAATATCTCTCTACCAACCTGTAGTACTTGCGAGTATTCTGATTTGCTCTATCTAATACAAGTAGGTAAGTAATCTGTGCTACGTAGTAACCTTGCCGCAGAGGCGGGAGTTTTAAAATATGAACCTTAAATTATAAGTTGTTTATTTCGATTGCTCGTAAAGCACTTAGTATATATACGATATTTTTTTGATTATGTATGTTAAATAAATAGATAATTTAAGGAAAAAATATTCACAAGTGTAGGTTCGTATAAAAGGGATCATATTCGCCAAAAAAACTAAAAAAATGTCATAATAAATAGATGTAAACATGTCACCGTGGTGAAAAATTACTGTGACACTTAGATCTGTATTAGGACCATACTACCAAATTTTCGAATTGTATTCGAATTTCTAAGTCACTTTTTTATAAATATAAAGAAAAAATGTCACTTAATGAAGCTTATAGACGAAAGCTCAGAGAAACAATTCGGGAAATCTTTAAGTTAGTCATCACTTATTTAAACAAATACAATAGTGCTAGATCTCCAGTGTAGGATTTAGTCAATGTAGTGTTCCAGACGTTGTCTAGAATGTTTTCGATTTCCTGAAATGCACAATCACGTCACTGGGGAAAAATGTGTAGTGGGAATCTGACTACCCTACTTAATAACTAGAAAAAGCTTCCAAAAGTGTAGGATTTAATGCAAGGTAAAATGTTTTGGCCCCCGTCTATTAGCACCTCGATCCTCCTCCATTCTGACAACGGGACCGAGCCAATGGAGCCGGTGTGCTTTCGTCTCGCCGATACTATTGGGTGCAGCCACTGTCTCCTCAATTTCTAAAAAAGATAGGGATGAAATTTAGATATTGTCATCCCCTTCAAAATTCTACTTCAATCGTGGTATGATAGAGCGCTGGTGGCCTGGCGGTAAGACGTCAGACTTTCAATCCGAAGGGCTCGGGTTCAAACCCCGGCTCGTACCACAGAGTTTTTCGGAACTTATGTACAGTCGCCATCAGATATATCGGAGCGGCCAAGGTGGTCACAAATACCTGAACAACGCCTCTATTGTCAAGGCTATAAAGTGCATGATTATATAGTTTTGAGTACCTTGGCCGCTCCGATATATTTGATGGCGACTGTACGCAATATCATAAATGATATTTACCAGTCGCTTTTCGGTGAAGGAAAACATTTTGAGGAAACCGGATCTAATCCCAACAAGGCCTAGTTTCCCCGCTGGGTTGGAAGTTCAGATGGCAGTCGCTTTCGTAAAAACGAATGCCTATGCCAATACCTAGGATTAGGTTGCCGAGCGGACCCCAGGCTCAATAGAGCAAAAAAATGGGACAAACGCTAGGGGGAAGAAGGTAATTCAATTGTGGTATAAACGTTTTAGCAGAAAATGAAGTGCAAAAATTAATAAAAATAAATACAAGCTAATACGGAACTGTTATAAGTTATCTCTTAAAGCGAACTAAAAAAATACAACCTTTACCAAAGGGGTTAACCCCCTAACGCCCAAATCTTAACCCGTACAATACACTCACGATTCATCTCTGCCAGCACTTGGCAGTTATTAATTAAACGGTTAAAGCGCAAAACTGTGACATCCGACCTCGCCCGATGATGTGCCGTCAAGTGGTAAAACCCTGTAACTTGAATAAGTTACTGTATTTCATTTTTTCTTAATCTTAAAAAAGCTTTTTACCCCTTATTTACTACTACGACTAATCATAATTATCTTCCATGCGTTTGTCCCGGCTTTCACCACGGCTCAATTTACCCTGTGGTCTGCTTGGCAACCTAATCGTAGGCACTAGTTTTAACAAAATCGACTGCTAACTGTCCTTCTTATGTAGAGGAGAAACTAGACATTATTATCATTAGATCCGGTTTAACACATAGAATAAGTACATCTTAAAATCGGAAAATCAACTGGTAAATATCATATTTAATGATATTTCTGGCAAATTCAGCGCGTACGAATTGGGGTTTGTACCAGAGAGTTTACTACTCAGATCAGATTTTACAAACTAATGTATGCAATATTTGACCTCTGCGTACCCAAACGGAAGCGGCCTACCGGTTCTTGTAGAAGGTATCCTGTGTGGTATACGGCTGACCTGATCAATGATATCAGACAAAAAAGTAATCTGCATCGGAAATGGAAAGCTACAGGGGATAAGGATGTATATAAAAAGTTTGCTTTATTTAGATCCAAGGTTAAAAATCGCTTAGCGTCTGCCTACGATAGCTACATTGCGCGTATCCAAAGTACGGTTAAAGTCGATCCTCGCGCATTTTGGCAGCACCTGGGCAGTCTTAAGACAAATGGTGGTTTTACTTCTCGGGTAAAGTTCAAAGACAAGCAATTTGTCGGTAAGGACGTGGCTAGCGCGTTTGCTGACTATTTCTCGAGGGTCTTTCTACCTGATTCCCCGCTTCTTGATCCATCTTTGTTGGAAAATGCCGATAGGAAGTCTAACGCCAACTGTATTAATATTAAATCAATCTCATTAGATGAGGTTGAAGCTGAGATTAAACGTTTAAAGGCCAATAGCTCCGTCGGACCTGACAATCTGCCGGCGTATATTGTTAAGGGTTGTATAGAATTTCTAAAAATCCCGCTTCAATATATTTTTAATCTGGCGCTCTTTTCTGGGTCATATCCTCAAAGTTGGAAGGAGTCTAGAGTGAGACCTATCCCGAAAGGGGGTGACACGTCTGACGTTGAGAACTATAGACCAATTGCCGTTCTTCCCACTCTTGGTAAGCTCTTTGAGGCCATAATTCACCGGGCTCTGTCTTCGCAGGTTCGACCCTTTTTGTCTGACGCGCAGCATGGCTTTCGGTTTAATCGCTCGGTTAACACGAACCTTTTAACACTAACCTACTCCATTGTTGTGCACCTTGACAGTGGTATTCAAGTCGACGTCGTCTATTTCGATTTTGCGAAAGCTTTCGACCGCGTGGATAACGACGTGCTACTTAAGAAACTTGATGAAATTGGTTTCGCTCCCAAGTTGCTTACCTTTTTCGCTGATTATCTGCGCGATCGGAAGCAATTCGTTCGACATGGATGTTTTGTCTCGACTCCTTACCATACCCGGTCTGGTGTCAGTCAAGGCTCCATCTTGGGGCCATTTTTTTTCGGAATTATGATTAACGATCTCCAATCGGTTCTTCGGGCGGCTCAGTGCCTATTGTATGCCGATGATCTCAAGTTGGTATACGGGATTGAGCAAAGAGCCGATTGTGAGACGTTACAAAAAGACATCGACTCGGTGTTGCGGTGGAGTATTGAAAATAAACTTATTTTTAACCCTGCGAAATGTTGTGTGTGTACATTCAGCCGCTCTAGCAACGCTATACATGCCCAATATTTGCTTGGGTTGAATCAAATAAATCGTGTCTCCTCTGTCAAGGATCTTGGCGTGGTGTTCGACACGCAGCTCACTTTTCACGAGCATATTTCATCTCTCGCTAAAAGCTGCTTTCGAAGACTGGGTTTCGTGATCCGAAATCTCCGCCATTTTCATGACCCGGTTTCCATAAAAATGGTTTACAACGCTCTGGTAAGGAGTAAGCTAGAGACTTCGTCGATCGTATGGAACCCCTACGAATCGACGTATACCTTACTTCTTGAGAAGGTACAGAAGGCATTCTTAAGATTTCTTTATAAGAAAATGTTCGGATTTTACCCGTATCTTTACCCAACGAAATTCCTACTCGGCTCCCTTGGGTACAACTCGTTGGAGGTCAGGCGACAATACCATTTGCTAATTGCAGCATGTCGAGTCTTGCGTGGCGAGTCGGACTGTCCTGAACTCGTAGAGCGTCTCGTACGGCTGTTTGTTCCGGACGTGGCCAGGATTGCCCTCAGACCGCGGCGCCGCAACCTGTTGGCCGAGCCGTCGGCGCGCACAGTGTCGTGCAGGAACTCGCCGCTGCCCCGAGCTCTCTCACAGCTGAATGCGCTCTTGGCATCAACACCGGAGTGCGACTTGTTTGCTTGGCGATGGGCGGCAGTGTGTAATGAATGTCTGAAATTCTGTGAGGCGATGGATGATAGGTGCTCTACTGTTCCAATATAATCTGTTTGTTTGTTACCAGTTATTTGAGTTACTTAATGTACATATTTCTAGTTTGTTAGTCTAAGTTTCGTGACGCATTGGTAATGTAACTGTTATGTCATGTAAACATTTTTACAATAAAAATATAAAAAAAAATATAAAAAAAAATATCAAGCGCGGATTCAGGATTTCATTCAGGGGGGGGCAATTTCCTTCAGGAACAATCTTGCGGTCCGCAACTATGGCCACCGTAGCACTAGGCTTAGCGTATCAGGGGATATGGAGGGGGGAATGCCCCCATGTATCCGCACCAGACTGAGGCGCAATGAAATGCGGAAAAAATTGGATAAAGCGAACCCAAACGATGGCGTAGAAAGCCAGAGATCCACAGGTGAACAAGAAGATTTATTGGCTTTATATAAAATGTGATTGAATAAACTATTTTTGGATTTACATTATTTTGCTAATCCGCATCCGCGGTCCCAATGCCACACGAGAGTTGATTGATTACTTTTATCGTGTGTTCGACGGTTCGGTGATAGCAACTATCAGACGTCTGTTAGTAATTACAATCATACTCGTACAAAAGCTGATTGAATGATTAATTTAATAGGTGGTTGATATACTCAAGGACTTTGAAAGTAGGTCATTTCGCAAACTAGTTTTCATGCTCCGTACTGCCGTGTTCAGTGCATTGAATCCTTATATCACTTCCTTAGATACAAATTCCAGGTAAAAAGTATGTTGTCCTTTTCTAGAATATATTTTAAAAGTGTATCAAGTTTTATCCAAATAGATATAGTTTAGACTGCTTTTTTTTTCATTCTCTAGGAGACAAGACTCCTCTATATAGATTCAGAATCAATCGTTTTATTCGTGATTAACCTAAATTGCATAAAAATGTAATAATAAAAGAAATGAACAAAAAATAAGTTAATTTTATAAACTTTCTGTACTGGTTTTCTTTTCGAGGTGTTCAATAAAGAGTATTTGTATTGTATTGTATTGAACAAAAGAAATAGGTACTTGGATGTTATTGAAAATTGGGTTTTTGGATTTATACTATTTTGTTATTTAGCGTCTACGGTCCCGATGCCACACGAGAGTTGATTGATTACGCTTATCATGTGTTCGACGGTTCGGTGATAGCAACTATCAAACGTCTGTTAGTAATTACAATCATACTCGTACAAAAGCTGATTGAATGATTAATTTAATGGGTGGCGGTTAATATACTCAAAGACTTTGAAAGTAGGCCATTTTGCAAACTAGTTTTCATACTCCGTACTGCCGTATTCAGTGCATTGAATCCTTATATCACTTCCTTATATACAAATTCCAGGTAAAAAGTATGTTGTCCTTTACTAGAATATATTTTAAAAGTGTATCAAAATTTATCCAAATAGATTTAGTTTAGACTGTGTGTTTTCTTTTCATTCTCTGAGGTATCACGTCACCTCAGAGAATGAAATCCTTTATATAGAATCAGAATCTAACGTTTTATTCGTGATTAACCTAAATTACATACAAAAGTTTTAATAAAAAGAAATTAACAAAAGAAATTGGTATTTAGTTGTTATTGAATGAAATTATTTTTGGATTTATACTATTTTGCTATTTAGCGTCAGCGTTCCCGATGCCACACGAGAGTTGATTGATTACGCTTATCGTGTGTTCGACGGATCGGTGACAGCAACTATCAGACGTCTGTGAGTAATTGCAAATATACAAAACATACGCTTCTGATTGAATGATTAATTTAGGTGTTTAGTGCCGATTGTCGTAGCTAGTTCAAACTCACACTATTTTCAATCATTATTTGAATAAAAACAAGACTCCGTATACAACAGAAGTCGTTTAATCGTTCAACCTTCTGTGATTCATAATATTCATATTATTTATTTATTTAATCTGTATTGCACAATACAAGATGGTACAAATGGCGGACTTAATACCATAAGGCATTCTCTACCAGTCAACCGATTGGCTAAACAGAAGGGTTAAGTAGGTGCAGGGTCCATTAAATATGACAGAATTATTAAGAGAAAAAAAACTAACATATTATTAACATTCCAAGAATATATTATGATATACATAAAATAACTTATTCTAAATTGTCCGCGTCGAAGTTGTTACAAGTGTTGCAACTTACACTATTTAAAAACTCAGAGGTAGAATTTCCAAAAAAAAATTTAGAGCATTGTAGCTAGCGTACAAAAATGTATTAGAGGCGACAACTACTGTTATTAAGTACAATATAGAATAGTTTGCAAATCAGCAATGAAGGGTTGACAAGACATTGCACATGTCCTCGTGGCGTATTCATTGATTGTACCATTGACGTCAGACATCTACAATATGGACATAGACAATAGTGTTGGACTATGCTTGTATGCGCGTTAGTGTCTTGGTAAGCGGATTATGATGAATGATGGAACACACGTACTGAAATCAGATCTTTTACACATTCATACAACCATAATTTATTATAAGTAATTGAATATAACTTTCATGAGACATCAGGTTTCGTACCCCGTCGCCTTAAACAGGTTTTATAATTATAATATATAAAATATAATTGAGGTGTTTTTGTGCAAGTTTTGTGATGAAATCAAAGCCCTTGGGAGCGTGTGGTAACTTATTTCCCAGGTAACTTATCCTCCAGGTAAACATGAAATAAAACAATTAAAAACGGATTTTATCGCGTGTATTGAGTTTAAATTACATCCCGACGTTTCAAACACTTTACAGCGTTCGTGGTCAACGGGTCGACTGAGGAAAAATGTACAATTACCTCCGTTCAAAAACTATCTCAATATGCAAACCTACCCACATATTAAATATTAAACAAATTTAGTGTTTGCACATGCCGGAGGGGCCTTTATAAAAACAAATTATTTTTTATTACAAAACAAATTATTAAACAAATTATTTTATTATTATTAATTATTATTTTCATTTTTATTTTTAATTTTTTTAAATTAGTATTAAATTATTATTAGTGTCCACACTGTCCACCATTATGGTCTCACAGTCCTATGTCTAGCTTGGTCCTTAACCAAATGAATAACTGGATCCCAAGCTGGTGGTACCGAAAAACCATCCTCTCTGTTGAAATTTGGATATTTTTTAATCTCGATTGCCTCTCGCAACATCCGGGGAATGTATCGTTTCTCCTTGACGAGGACTTGCGGTTTGTCAAATTTAACTGAGTGGTTGGGTCTATCCATGACATGCTCACAGACTGCTGACCTTGGTCGACGGTGCTTTACATCGGCTATATGTTCCTTTACCCGAGTAGAGATGCTCCGCTTAGTCTGGCCTACATATGATAGACCACATTCACATTCCAGCCTGTAGACCCCTGCACTCTGTAGAGGAGTAGCCGACTTCACTGACCTCAGGAACTGTGACATCTTCTTCATTGGCTTAAAGTAAGTTTTTATAGAAGCACGTTTCAAGATGTTGCCAATCCTGTCAGTGACTCCTCGGACAAAAGGCAAGACGGCAGGCCGGCGCTCAACTGTAGGAATCTTCATCCGAGCTTTCTGACTGAGCCGTGGAATCTTGAGCCCGTTCGCTTGAAGTGCATCCTTGGCATGCCGGAGTTCCGCCGCCAGGTGCTGCTCATCACATATCCTCTGGGCTCTCTGAAACAAAGACTTGCCTACAGTAGCTAGCTGACTGGGGTGGTGGTGTGATCTACCATTCAAATATCTATTTGTATGTGTAGGTTTCCTATATACAGTGCGGCCTAAGGTATTATCGGGGTTCCTCAATACTAGTACATCTAAGAAAGGCAGTGAACAATTATTTTCCAATTCCATGGTAAACTTAATCTTACTATGAATGGAATTGAGGTGGTCAAGGAAAACTGAAACACTATTTTTAGGTAATATAGTAAAAGTATCATCTACGTATCTTTTGAAAATCTTCGGCTGCACGGGAGCCAATGAGAGCGCCCTCTCCTCAAAGTCCTCCATAAAGATGTCAGCGACTACTGGAGATACCGGGGACCCCATGGCTACACCGTCGACTTGCAGGAAGAATTCATTGTTCCATAGTAGATATCCTGATGTAAGGCAGTGTTCCAAGAGCTTAGCATATTCTTCAGACATGTTCTGCTCACGCAACCTCTTCTTCACAATTTCAATGCAGTCTTGTACCGGTAGACTCGTAAAGAGTGACTGGACATCGAAACTGACCATGATCTCGTCATCAGTTAATGTAAGGTCTTTAATGTCACTGATGAAATGGTAAGAATCCTTTGTATGTGTTCTAGTATTACCCCGTAAAGATGAAAGGACTCCTGCTAAGTATTGAGCCAATTTGTAAGTTGGAGCATCAATTTGACTCACTATTGGACGTAGCGGGGCACCCGCCTTGTGTATCTTCGGTAACCCATACAATTTAGGAGGCACAGGGCAATCAGGAACCAAACCTGCAACATCTAGATTAAGGGATTCGCAGTATTCACCAATTAGGTCTTTAGTACATTTTAAGACTTTCGCAGTAGGATCTTTTTTGACATGTTTATAGGTTGTGCTGTCCGCCAACAGATTCTCAATTTTCTGGTTGTAATCGGTGGTGTCAAGTACAACCGTCGCATTACCCTTATCAGCTCGAAGTATGGTAAGGTCTGGATCTTCACGCAAGGTCCTCAAGGCCCTTATCTCTTCCTTAGGTAAGTTTGTTTTCGGCGGCTTTGCCCTTCGCAATAATGACGAGACATCTTGGCGTATAGCCTCCGAATCTTCCTTTTTCACCTGATTTTTCACCAGACAATCTTCTACACTGACAATAATGTCTTCAAAAGGAATCTTCCGTGGTGCCACAACATAATTTAATCCTTTCTGCAAGACCAAATGCTGCGAATCTGTCAACTGTTTACTTGACATGTTTACAACAGACCGGTTTGACACTGACAGCGACGTTCCGTTCCCGCGGTGATTATTCTCAAGCAATCCGTTATCACTGCGCTTCGATTTTAATCTGTCAAACTTAGCAACCTGTCGCTTTCTGCACTGTTCATACGTGAATGCGTAACGTTTATTGCCTAGTTCAACGACTTCATCAAAATCTCTACTGGTCAATGTTATTTGTAACTCACCGGTACTGTCCTTAATCTGTTGCTCAAGTTTGTAAGCCGTATAACGGTTATAAAATCCGTTTTTAATTGTTTTATTTCATGAATAACTATCGCGGCAACCGAAGACAATATTATCCTCCAGGTACTTTAATATAACCTACTTTTGTAGGAGTGATCCTACAACCTAATGACAACTTAAACGTTGAAATCTGTCAATCACAAAGACATACATACATACTCTCAAAAACATAACCCTCCTTCGGCCGGGGCGTTGGGAATAAATTAATATGGCGGCCGCGACACACCGAAAGTAAAACACTAAAGGTTTAATTAAAGCACAAAAAATCCATAACCTAACTGCATCTATAATAAATTTAAAAACTGGAGGTACGAGTATGTCAACACAACATAGAAAGAAGTATGCTTAACATCAAGAGGAAAGATATAGTTCACCTAGAAAATATTAGAAGTAAGACAAAACTGACCGATGTTTCTTATGTTATTAACAAACTCAAATGGATATGAACGGGAGACTTGCCGAAAAACAAGAAAGGAAAACGGTCTGAAATTATTACATAATGGTATCCCATTGGTGCATCAAGAGGAGAAGGTAAACCTTGTCGCCGATGGAATGATGAATTCAAAACAATTGCTGGAAATATGTGTTGAAGGACAGCAACCAAAGTAACAAGTTACGTTAAGTAGTAAGTTTTTTGCACCGCCTATTGACTTTTTCTGCATTATCTTCTCCACTATTGCCTCTTTTTATGTTCATCATGTATTTATAATTCTACTGTATCGTAATTTTTTAGGTGTGCAATAAAACATTCATTCATTCGTTCATTCAACCGATAGAGAGGATTGGAGAATTTTAGGGAAGGCCTTTGCCAAGAGGCAATCCGACCACACCGGTATCAAATTATAGAATAATTAAAGTAAACGCTGTATTACTTGTAATAAAGTTGGAATTCAATGCTATTTTTTTGATAAAGAGAAGGCAACTAAGAAATCACTGAATCAATTTTAATAAAGCATATCTATTAACCATTGCTAGATAACCAGGTTTCATATAAAAAAAATGCACTGCTACACAAAAAACAAAGATACAGACACAGCATTCGCAATACAAAAACCTATTAGGCTATTCACTAGACGGTGATAGAAATTGTAGCTAGGTCTCTTCCTAACTTTTAACAGTCGCCGCACGTACAGAAACGTATTGCGATTTTTATAATACAACTCGCTTACTAAAAGCAGTAAACGCGTAACATCAGTACGTAAACGCATCTAGACCACTTGTAACGGTAGATATTTCTGAGTGAAAAGCTGCCCTCCTGAGCCTAATAACACGGCAAAAAGGAGGTGTATGTACGATTAGAAAAAATATTCGACTCGGTTTTGGTTTTGGTAGCTTAGTTGTGCGACCGTTGGGCTAAGGCCATAGAGTAGCAAGTTGGCATTTTAACTGAAGAACAAATTATTTTTAATAAATATTTTGACTTGTTTATTTTAAGAAGACACACTACTATATAAATCATAAACTTATATAGATGTCATATACAAAGGAAAAAAAAAAGAATGCGCCTGAGCATTTACAAAGATTGCATATACACGGGAAAATTCGACCGGTGCAGCTGTGACCCGGGTGGCCAAGTGGTAAAGGCGTCTGCCGCGAATGCAGAAGACGCTGGTTCGATCCCAGCCCTGGGCACCGGAGGCCTAGCTCACTTTTTCCTTTGTATATGACATCTATATAAGTTTTTGGAATTTCAAGTTGATTTTTAAATTAAATTATTGTGGGGTGGGTTTCGAAAAGATTTAGTCTAATCCTAGGGCCTATTTCTCGAACGATATTAGACTAATATTATTAGTGCACGAACTGTCAAATCATATGGGTTTCCATGACAACACGCTAATAATATTAGTCTAATGCCTTTTGAAAAATAGGACCCTAATAAGTATCCACAGAATACTTACGATTGTGGATTCTACTCTATAACGCTCTCACAACAATATCAGGCTATAAATTGTGAAATTTTCTTGTTATCTTGTAATCCTGCTTGTTTGTGTCTGTGTTAACTTGAAAGTATAACTGTAACAATACTGTTACCAATAAAATTTTCATTTCATTTCATTTCATTAGCTTCCATCGACTCTTATTTGAACTTCAGTTTTTTTTTAATGTCTGTTTCGCAGTCACTTTAGTTGAATAAATGTTCATCTTTTCGTTTTGGGACATTGATTGTATTCAAAGAGCAATCATGTCGCAATTAGAATGAGCAATCACGTCCACGGCAGTAGCATCCATGATAATGACATCAATAATTAAAATAAGTGTACATTTAATTAAATTAACGTTTAATAAAATTTAAAAAATTGATATTGAATTCAAATTGTTCTTGCTTAGTTTTAAATTCTAAATGTGCTTGTTTAATTGGTTATATGCATGTATACATTTGATTTGATTTGACACTAAATTATTATGTGTTATTGTTATTATTATGTTACTTTTTCTTTTCAAACCTGATAATAATGATAATATTTTAAAATTCTTACACTTTTCAATATCATGTTTTCTTACTCATGTTAATTTTTTGGAGCAAAGGTATTCTGTATTACTTATAAGTGGAAACTGTTTTGGCTAATGTATTAACTTATATGCTTACCTTCTTGTATTATTGAATGCTGTTTGTTTCCCTAAATAAATAAAAAATAAATAAATAAAATTTAAAAAAGTAGCATTTCATTAAAGTGTCAATAATTTCATTAAAATGTCTTTGCGGGTTTGCTTCGGCTCCGCATATGCCTCCCGAAATTCCGGAACATAATTATTACGAGAAAGAATAATCAGCACTTACTTTACTTTACTCATACTTATACTTACACTTACTACTTACACTTACTTTTTTACTTATACTTTACTTTACTTTATACTTTTGTCATACTGCTTTTCAATTACCACTGTGTCAATACTCGGAACAAGATCCTACAAGTGCTGCTGCAGGATTTCTAGGTATGTTCCTAATTGAATTGACACTGGAAACAGAAACCGCTTACGCAGTTCATGGAGTTCGCTAGGCTAGACATTCAGAAGATAACGAAATCGTAGACCAGGAGACTTAGGGCGGGTTGCACCACGCATACTTAACGAACTCATCATGGTTACAGTAGACGTCAAGTCCGTTTTTCCGTTGCACCATGAACTTTAGCAGTCAGAAAGTTACGTTTACCTTAAGCAGCCGTCGAGCACTGGTTAACTCAAATCTACGTTTAAATATGGCGGACAATTTGCAAAAATGTCTCGTATTTCATGGATAAATGCATTATTAGACAAAAAGACAGTGATATTTGATGAAAAATATTAAAATATTGTTTGCAGTAATAAATATATGCGAGTATCTGAACGTAAAAAGGCGCATACGATTGACGTTTGGTTTTATTCACAATTTTCAGATCAGATCACGGTATTAAATAATAAGTACATAATTCTTTGTAAAATGTGCGTTATTTAGTTAAAAATCGAGTGCCGAGTGACTTCAGGTTGAAATAGTACAGACTTCTGTTATGTATCACAAACATACCAGAACCTACAGTCATTGTCATGAATGCCGACAGCCGTAGAATGAGCAGGACCAGAATCATGACAACCATTAAAAAACCACTCTGTTTTTGTCAATGAAGACCAAACCTTTGGAAACAACGGTTGACTTGAATACTGCAAGGTAGAAGACAAAAGGGAACGTAAACCTCCGACGCGGTGGAATGACCAGGTCAAGAAGAAAAACAAGTTTTATGACACGGTAGAACAGGCCACGAACAGGACTCGATGGGAGCAAGTCATACGATTCAAAAGATGCCAGATGATCAGAGAGGTTTCTTTAATGATTTTATTAAGGGCATGAAGTTATAGCACCAAACATTTATCCCCAATGGCCTACAGAAATCGAGCCTCGACACCAAACTAAACAATGTTCAGAACAGTACATGTAAATAAAGTGTGATGCGAAATTTACAATCAAGTAAATAAGAGTGTCATGTGTTGTGGGACAATAAAAAAATAGTTCAACAATGGTTAGGTTAGACTGATTGACATGACTTAAAATACTTCAATAGTGTCAAGTTTCATTGATTATTTATGTCAAGTGCTAGAAAACTGGTGAATAATATTTGCAGTAGGAAATATGTTTGGAGGGGGGAGCATCTTGCTTCCATCTACAAAGGAAACCTATGCCAGTGTTTGAATAATGAATAAAACAAAAATAAGGTAACTAAATAAATATAATTATGTAATTTATTATCAAAATTGAAATACTGATTATAATTATACTTTATTTTTACATAGAGATTCTACCAATTTCTTGAAATCACTGCACTTTTACTTTCAAACATCCTTGAGTTAAGCACTGAGTAGCATAACAAGCCTCGATTTCATCTTGTCTTCAATACCAAAGGTAAATTCAAACCTGAAATAAAAAACATTGTGTATTATTAATGTCACATATTTGCTACTCATAATTTGTTAACAAAGATGCTTTAGAACACTCTTTCAATAAGTAGATACATATATAAGTTCAATATTTAGGGCGTTGGTTACAGTGCCAGCCATAATCAACCAGGTTGGAGGGATCCAACACCCTATTTTTACAAATTTTCAAGTTCTCAAAACTAGTGGTGCCTTTGTTTTGCGATTGGGCGCCTTCTCGCCATTTGGTGCTTCCAGCAACGGCTTTACTTGTTTAGGGTTCTGTAAGTAGTAATAAACTAGCAGGATAAATTACTCACTATAATATAATATACAATACACCAGCCGACTATTCTGGCTTTCGCTTTAAGCACCACTCACAACACAAGTTGCATTATCCTTTGAAAAAATTGGTCGTAAGGCGGCTATGGATAGCCCACTTTTTGACTGAGTAATAAAAATGTTCAGGAATGGCTAAAATTGTTGAATATTCTTGATTTTCAAGCTGCAAAGTGCAAAGTTAAGTTTAGTTCAGCGGTCTTTTCTTTAGATTTTTTTCTTCGTGTGACGATTTTGACAAGTTTAGTTTGGCACTTATGGTTGGGTTGCCATATGAAAATAATATTCTACCATAAAAATGTTGTTAGAAATGCGTTTATACAGTGGCATCCCACGTAACTCTTACGTTCTGTTATTTTGCACTTGGTGCAACCCATTTATATTAGCAATCGTTAAGTAGCTCCGATTAGCGTAACATTTGGCTTACGTTTACAGGGGGTTTGGTGCAACCCACCCTTAGTTCATTAAGAAAGAAAACAAAAACATGTTGATATAAAAAATCGACTACTGTAATGATTTTTCAAGCGATTTAACATTTGACACCATTTTGTTTATTTTTTACTTTAAAATGCCCTATGCCACTCCCACAATCAAGATGAATGTAATGAACCCCTGAGGGAATTTATTCCCGGAAAAATGTATCCTTTACGCATGGCTTGATACATAAACTATCTGTCTTCCATATTTAAGAGGCCGACAACACCCGGTGACCTTTGAAATTGACTTTACTTAAACAATTTTTAAAGCTATACCTACTTGTTTTGATATGTAAAAAATATAACTGTTAATATTAATTTTATTTGGAAGAACTTTGTTAAGTCCGATACACGATTGGACGATATTGGCTCTGTAGAAAATAAATCCAAAGTTACATCTTAAAGCTTTAAACAGTTATATGTCTTTAGTTTCTTTACTTATACGTCTGTAACTAAAGACAAAACTCCACCACCGTTACGAAATACTTCGTTATTTTGTATTTCTCAATTGATGCGTCGTTTTTTTTAAATTCATTGTTTAGCAAATTTTGCAATAAGCTAATCGTAACGCAGTGTTTCTCTAGAATGGCATTAGCCGTTGTCATCCCTTTAATCGTACAGTCGCGGACTTTAATTGTTGATCTTTTTATGGTTCCAGCTATTTTCTTTTGTATAGTGCTTACTCTGTGAAATGTCCAATATATAAGTGACCCCTAAAGGGCTCAAAAATTAAAGTTCTTGACCGTAAAAGAGTCGTAGAGCTATTTCTCACTGTCGATCATAGGTACAGTCCGTATGACTTGAGAATTATTCGCTGAAATATGTTGCGTTTTGGCATTCACGGATAATCCTAATGTCTTTACCTAACTGCAGTAACGGGTTAACTTTAACCCTCTACCTCTGCCAGTAACTGCATCAGCTTTACCTGGCGCGTCGCCAACCCTGCGATGTTATAACGTACGTGATTTATGGATGTCATTTTAGTTTTTTGACTGCACTATGAATTGGTCTTAACTCATTGAAAACGATATTTAGTAGATCATCACACACCATTTTCAACCGACTTCAAGATTTCGAACGAGGAGGTTATCAATTCGTCGGGATGTTTGTTTTTGCTATTTTTTTTATGTATGTTCACTGATTATTCGAAAACGGCTGGACCGATTTGGAAAATTCTTTTTTGTTTGAAAGAGTATACTTCACAGTTGGTCCCATTGTCACCAGGTCAGGATCTGATGATGGGATCCTGGAGAAATAAAGGGAACTCTTCAACTATTATAGGCACACCTATAGTGATTTGAGTATTTTTTGCAGCAGCTCGAGCATTTGCTTTTGAAAAGGTGGAGGCTAAGTGTAGTCGATTCTTTTTTGTTTAAAATTATATACTATTAAAGTCCATGATCATCCGTAGAACTCAATTTTTGTATTTTTTTTATTTACGTTAAAATTACGAGTAGTATGGGATGGTTTATTCCTTTCACCCTTTCATGGATTTCAAAGTCTGGCGTGTCATTAGAATTATTTCGACTGTTCTTGTGACATGGTGAATTCTTATTTTTTTATACCACTGTGACAACTTAAGTATAACTTGAGTTGCAGGTAGATAAAGATATATGAGGTATTGAAGGATCGTTTGTTAGATTACGTATAGGCGTAGCTGGGTGGTCAATTACTATAAAGGCATGGGTAGTTTGTCTAAACTTAATAAAACAGCCACTTTCCCGATGCAGTCTCTGTAGCCGCTACTATTGTCTACAGTTTACTCACGGTTGTTTTTAGGGTTCCGTACCCAAAGGGTAAAAACGGGACCCTATTACTAAGACTCCGCTGTGCGTCTGTATGTCTGCCCGTCTGTCACCAGGCTGTATCTCATGAACCGTGATAGTTAGACAGTTGCAATTTTCACAGATGATGTATTTCTGTTGCCGCTATAACAACAAATACTAAAAAACAGAATTAAATTAATATTTAAGGCGGCTCCCATACAACAGACATGATTTTTTTGCCGTTTTTATCTGTCACCAGGCTGTATCTCATGAACCGTGATAGTTAGACACTTGAAGTTTTTACAAATGACGTATTTCTGTTGCTGCTATAACTAAAAATACTAAACAACATAATAAAATAAATATTTAAGGGGGCTCCTATACAACAGACATGATATTTTTGCCGTTTTATAGATAATAGTACGGAACCCTTCGTGCACGAGTCCGACTCGCACTTGGCCGGTTTTTTTGTTATTATTTAGTGCTGACTGTTATACAGGTTGTCCTTCAACCCGTAGTCATAATTGTGCGAGATAATTCGGTAGACCATATAGTGAACAACTTTTCAATTTCCCATCCTCAACCACAAATAGCATCTCCAATACAAAGCCTCAAGCTAGCATAGAAACGATAACCCAAGACAGAAGAACTCGGTGCAAATGTGTTCGCCAACACCAAAAACATAGTGACAAGTGGCAAACTTTTCTATGAGCCTTATGCTCCTAATGAGAGATTCGGTAGTAACCCTGCCTACACGAACCAGGAGGTCCCGGATTTGAATTATGGTAAAAACAGTTATTTGTGTGTTTATCACCATTGATTTATACAAAAGGGGAGATATGGTACCAGGCGCTCGATTGTGTGCCATCAAATATAGGTTCCGGGACCTATATTGAATTAGTCGTGTGGCAGAGTCTCTCAGTCACACTTTGTGCAATGCTCAAATTATGGAGGTCTCCCTTGCATACCCGTGTTAACTATATAGGTTTATCTCTTTTGCCCATGATGCACATACATTATAGCGGTGTGTAGCATTTTACAAGTGTGTAGGCGCTGGACCACATTTCAGTTTTGTTTACTATGAAGGTCACTCATCTTCCTCTTTGTTCATGTCTATGTTTATCACGGATATTTAGTCCAGAGTTATGGATGTTTTCTATGTATTTAAGTATTTATTTAGACCCACGGCCAAAAGTATGGAAACAAACATTGCATTGTATATAAATTCGAAGATGTCAAACATTTTTGTTGTGAAATTACGGATAAAAAATTGACATCACGCTTCACCAAAGCATTTAAAAAGTCCACAAAATGTAGAAATTGTTTTATATTATTTTAAAAAGTAGGTAAGTATTAAAAAAAAAGTAGATTTCGGCCTACCGCAAAGTTTTGAATTTATTGTGAAGTTTAGAAAAACTAGATTATTTCCATTAATAAAATCGAAGTAAAATGTAGATAATATATCTGCGAACTAAATAATAAAACCTTTCGCCGGATAATTAAAATAAAATAAATCCTCTGGAGTTACAGGCGTCCATAGGCTACGGTAACTGCTTACCGTCAGGTGGGCCGTATGCTTTGTTTCCCACCGTAGCAGTATATAATAAAAAAAACATTGATATGTATTTTTTTTTGTCATATTAAAGCCGTTTCCATAATTTTGACCTATTAACGTGTATTCTCTCTATCAGTCATCTAGTACCCACATCATCCTTATTAAGCTTACTGAGGGACTAGGTAGATTTGTGAAAGATTGTTCCATAATTTTCCTTCGTCAACCCATAGTAGCTTTCCTGGCCACGGTCCAAAAAACTTGCGCCGCACCGCACCAATCCAGATGATACCGTTGCTTTTGCCGAAATGAATCCGGATTGTAATTATTGCAGCATATCGCTCGCTTAATGCCGAGCATTCGTTTTGCTTATTTTAATTGCTTGTAGAGCTTGTAGTTGGGATTAAGTTGCCAATAATTATGTACACAGATTTTGCTGGTGTTGTACAGTCACCGGCAATAGTATCTTCCTACACGAAGGCCGCAAAAATATGTGACACACTCTTATGGACCTACAAATAAGAGCGTGTCACATATTTTTGCGGCCTTCACGTAGGAAGATACTATTGTCGGTGACTGTACAAAAGTGATGATTATGAGATTTATAATATACTTAGGTAAATACATTGCTGCCAGTACAATGCTAACATGATGTCAACATCCATCTACAACCACTGTACCGCACGCCATCAGCAGGACGTACATTCTCATACCCTGAAACGGCTAAAGAAGAATTTTTTCTAAAATAGATTATCCTATACTTCGTTTTTTTATCAGATAAGAAAAATCGTGCGATTGTCGTATTGCGATTTTTAGGAAATTCGCCATTTTACATCTTATTGGCTTAAGCGTATCACGAAAATATGAAAAAAATATATATAATAATGAAAAAAAGTAATCTCATTAAAAAAAATCTGATATTGCTAAAAAAAAACCGGCCAGGTGCGAGTCGGACTCGCAAACCGAGGGTTCCGTTCAAACCTATAACAAGCAAAAGTTGTAGTATGTTTATTACTAACTTCAATGTAATACCTCCACGCGTTTACGAGAAAATGGTAGTAAGTTTAAATTTTAAATAAATATTTTTTGTATGATTTTACTAAAAATATCTACATTTTGTCATTTTTCCATTATCTATGCTGTATGACGTTGCTTCGTGCCAAATTTCAAGTTTCTGAGTTCACGGGAAGTACCCCGTAGGTTTTGCGAGTGGCAAAAAACTCTAAAATTTGCAGCATAAACGACTGTATCTTTGGATTGCGTTGGCTTTTAAGTTAGATTTTTTTACAGCTCCAAGGGACAATAGACTTGAGTATTTGATATAAATTTCAGCTTGCTACCTCCACGCGTTCCTGAGAAAAATGGTCTTGACAGACAGACAGACAGACAGACAGACAGACGGACAACAAAGTGATCCTATAAGGGTTCCGTTTTTTCCTTTCGAGGCACGGAACCCTAAAAATAAAGATACATTGGCGAAATCGGCCGTTATTTTTCTAATCTGAAAAAACACGAAGTATAGGAGAATCTATTTTAGAAGAATTTCCTCCTGCGAACGCTTCGGTTGTGAAATGAGTTTCCTGCCAGGGCTGTGGTTCAAAAAAGCTTGCTTCTGATCCAATTAACGAATATGGTCGAACAAATGTACTGAAATAAGCGCCAATACATTTTTACCGTGTAACGCGTGTGAGCTTCGCAAAAATATAACATTCGTTACACGACCAACTTAAATAGAACCCCATTTACAACAAAGCCGGTTCAACGTGTGGTCCAACTGATTTTAGTTAAGTTTTAATGCTGACGCCTCAATTTACGTCATATTTGGGAGATAAAACTGAAATGTTTTGTTTGAAATCGGTATCTGTATCGAAGTGAGAATATTCACGCTTTTTGTTTTAATACCAATATGCACTGGATCGAGCGTATTTTTAATCAAACAATTTTCCTCGACTAAAAGGTAATAAAGTTTAAACATTTTAACAGGAACAGTTATTTTATTACACATTTGCTTTTTACAATGTAGTCGCAACTATTTGCCATCTCAGAACGGCTAGGTGCCATAGACTCTCTAGATTTTTTATTTTGTAACGAAATATCCAGTTTCTAAATCATTTTGCATAAATTTTTTTATTACTGTCAACATATATTATCTATATTAGTTTTTTGATATTTACTTATTTTTGATTTTAAACTCTAACATTAATACATTTTTGCAAATTAATTCTTTGACATACTTTTTAGTCTTAAAATAACTTTTTATACTTACAAAGATTTTTTCAACACACCTGCTCGTAACGAGGTTCTTATTCCACCGCTTTTATTCAATTTCAATTCAATTTATTCATAAAAAAAACGTAATATTACAGGTTAAATCCCAAGTCATTACATTTTCCATAATTTATAATTCCATAATGCAGTATACAAAAAGTATTTATAATATAATGTCAAATAAAACTAAAACATGATTAAAAATAAATAATAAAACCATTACACTAAGTCAAACTCTCACATATTTTCAAACACTCTCTCTCAATCATCACCCAGCTGTCCGCAAACAAATCACAGGAATCACAGGATCAAACACCACTCCCAGATCTTTCATAGAATAAGTGCGGGAAAGAGATTCGCTATCAATGGTGTAGTTATAGAGTATCTCCTGTTTTGACCGGGTGAAACTCATGATGTAGCACTTTCCTATTCCTTAAGTGAGAGGCGGTTTTTCACACTCCAACGATACAACGCATCAAGATTACGCTGCATGCTCTGACAATCTAGCGGACACTCGATATCTACAATAACCTTGATGTCATCAGCATACAATAAGAGTTTGCCGGCCTCCAGACATCTAGACAGATCATTTACCATGATTGTGAAGAGAAAGGGGCCCAACAGTGACCCCTGACTTACACCAGAGTTTGTCTGGTAAAAGTCTGAGTCAAAACACCCAAGCCGAACAAATTGCTTGCGACCCTTCAAGTAGCTAGCGAACAGCCTCAACAGGGCCGGGGAAAAACCTATCTCGGACAGCTTTTCCAAAAGGACGTCAATGTCGACCTGGTCGAAAGCTTTCCTGAAATCCAGGTAAGCAACGTCAACTTGGCACACCTCATCCAGTTTCTTTGAGACATGGTCGACAAGTGTGAGAAGATTAGTGTCGACAGATCGACCTTTCCTAAAACCATGCTGAGCGTCATCCAAGTACGGATCAACTCTCAACACTCTCAAACAGCTTGGCAAAGGAGCTCAAGACGGCGATAGGACGATAGTTTTCCACCTCCGACTTATCACCGGCCCTAAATAGCCCTGGTGTCACTCTTGTTGTTTTCCAATAGTCGGGGTAAGTACCAGTCTCGACAGCTCTATTGAATATATATACAAGAGGAGGCAACAGTCGAGACTTAAATGCCTTAATCAGAAACGGTGGTACGTTATCAGGACCAAGCGTACTATTAGATTTTAATTTGTCAATTCCAAGACCAACCTCATGCTCAGAAAAAACTGAAATATTGATGAGGCGGTCACTGGAAGCCGCTCCCGCAAGCTCAGCGTTCAGCTTAGGAGTGCGAGGAAGAAAAGCACTGTGAAAGTAATCCGCAAATGCTCCCGCGGCTGCTCTCCCACTATACATCTGGTCTTTATAGGTAATATCCGATTCAAAACCACCTTTACTTCGCAAATTCGAAACGTGTCGCCAGAAGGATCTAGGATTTGCTTTTAGGGATTGTTGAATACTGTGAGTATAGTCAGTATACGCTATAGAGACTGCGTTTGATATCTGCCCTCAGCACACTGAATTGACTGTACACATTTGTGTCACCAGTGATTTTCCACTGCCTGTGCAACAAACTTTTGAATTTTAAGTCCTTGATAATATCTGGAGAAAACCAGGTTGGATAAATCCTGGAAATTTTACTACTCCGTGTCTTTTTCGGGACGCACGAGTCGATACAGCCATACAATAATTTATAAAACTGTCCTACCGCCCCGTTTACACACTTTTCAGCTAGGACAGGGCTCCAGTCAACCTTCATGACCAGCTCGTAGAGCATTGGAAAGTCAGCCTTAGCGTAATTCCAGTCTGTGGCAAGGTCTATATTACTGGGCGCCACCGTCGCTGCTCTCACGGGTTGCGCCAGGGTGATGACAACATCAAGTGGGGGATGATAAACATCATCTTTATGCTCATAATCCTAGATATTAAACACGCGTGCATTTCACAATAATTATCCAACTAGTGGAATAATTTAATAATCCGATCAAGTGACGTTTGTACTCTAGTACCAAGTTGTACGTACGCAGACGAATCGTTGTAATTTAGTCGGGTATTACCTTTACTTTTTTTTTTCTCTTCATGAGTTTATATTCTATTAAAGGAAATATACTAAAAATATACACATTTACGATAGAATACAAATTATACAATCCTGATTGTGAATAAGAATCATTTTAACTTATTATATTACTCGTAATACACAATAAATTACGTTTTAAACACGAATTGTCTGTTTTAATATTGGCTGTTTGGCATTATACGTCCGCGCCTTTGCCTCAAGCTGCACGCACATCCAAAAAAGAAAATTGCGCGCCATTTTAAGTAAACCTCAAATCTTTCATTAATTCATTCATTGTTTATTTGTTAGATTTTTCTCGTCGTGTTTTATTAATTTAAACAGATTATATTTTCAATGAATAAGAAGACAACTTTAGCGTTAATTTAACCTCTGGATATATTTCAAAATTGTGATACATACTAGTAAAATGTCATCATAAAAATCTAGTGAGCAATACGTAAGAAAAAAATACTATAATTTATTGCACAATAAATGTGAAGTCTTTAATTTTATGAAATGATTTGAAAAAGAGTTCCAGATACTCAATAACATCACAAAAAAGGTTAGTTAAATTTAATTATCTTAGGTTCGTAAGTACCTCTATCCTGTAAAGATTCTGACAATTAATGTATTTATCAAAAGTTATTAATTATACTCGTACTATTCTGTTATTTCCTCGCAAGTGTGTTGAAAAACGTCGTATGAAACGCGTGTGCTTGATCATTACATAAGCTCAGCTTCCTTATGCGCACTCACATGCGTTCGTGCGTACAATATCGCTTCGTATGTAATGATCAACTTAGCACACTTGTATCATAATGTAAGGGGATCCATGGACGCGCCTATGTAAAATCGGAAGGCAATGCGTCACTGCGGTTTACCACCGCCTCTTATAGGTAGTTCATGTAATCAATGTAATCATGCTTTAATTACCTACATTGGTTGTCAGTTTCAAAACTTGCTAAAATATAATTTTTGATAAAATAATCATATTAGTATTATAATTTTTGAAAAATATTGCAATCTAACATAAGTCATAACATAATAGTAGTTTATGCAACTGATACATAATGAGGGGCCTTAAAACACGAGTGGGGTTTAATGAAACGAGCGCAGCGAGTTTCATTATAGGATCACACGAGTGTTTTAAGGCCTAATTATGTACAGTTGCATACATTACTTTATCTACACACATATTGCAAGGACTCAAAGATGGGTTCAGAAGCCTAAGGAAATTGACCTGCATTACTAGGTAGATAGATACAAGTGCTGAACCATACCCACAGGTGTAAGCTTAATAAAAATAAATAAATTAGAACTGATAAGGAAAGTATATTTAATTATTATAATATAGATAATAGTAAACATTTACATTTTCGCAATTTAAAATGTTTCGACAAACAATAACTGACAAATTGATAACAGAAATGGCGGCCGTACAAACTTCTGTCGCGAGATTTTTTTTTAAATATGGCTAATATTTAAAAAAAACTCGAACGAAGTCCTTATTCTCATGTCATCCGAGATCAAAATGTCGTGCGGTTTATGTCAAAAAATATATCGTACTGACGTTTCGTATCGATAACTTTTTAAAGTCAATGGATACTAGAATAGAAACCCATTGAAATTGTGTTGGTTTTGACAGCTGTTCCAAATTTGAAACTCATAACTTAACAATATTTGAGCATGTAAAGTTAAAATTACATTACTGCCACAGATAAGAAACTTATCATAGTGAAATCGTTTGTTGTAATGCTGGTCAATGCTTACGGTTTCTGAACGCATTTTAGAGGACTTACAATATGAGTGTAGATAAACATAATTACCAGAGCTCGGATTTTTCACGGCAAAACAAAACACTAGCGTAATTTAGCCAGTGCTTGAAATATTATTTTATCGACACCTATCGAGTCTTACTAGAGTATATGACAGGTATTGCCTCAGTACATTTTTTCTTTTTTTATTCGATGGTACACCTATCAGTGTGAATGTCAAAATTTAAAAACTAACAAACGTGCGAAAATTTCGAAAAACAGGAGACTTACTAGAGCTCAAAATCAATATTTTTGACCAGTCTAAGGTGACCTACTGGGGGTTAGAAGGTTGTGCATTAATTACCGGACATCCTGTATAAGTAATAAAATAACTTTTCATTTTAGCTTTGCCATAGTCGAGCAACAAAGAGGTAGGTCTGCATGTACAACTTAGAACGAAGTAACTATACCACCTCATTTAAAATGATAGAAACGACTGCAAATTTCATCTCACATGACATATGACATTCACACTTTAACTGTCATTTCATTACGTATAAAACGTAAATTGCATCTAGGTATTATTTATTTCGCAACGCATTGAATCCGACGTGTTGGATATACGTATAATAACTTAATATTGCAAGGTATCAATTAATACAAAAATGAGTAATGTACAAGATCGGATCAAAACGTGGATTGAAAATCACCCTGAGTTAGTCTATAATGAAGTGACCTCCACTATATACTGCTCTATGTGCGATATGCATCTAAAACTGAAGAAATGCAATATTGAGAATCATGTGAAAAGCAACCGCCACAATTACCGTTCGGGGCAACCAAATAGGAAACATCAATTTTATTTCGATTTAATTATTTTTCTTATTTCATGCAACATACCATGGGCAACAGTCAACAATAATAATTTTCGTCATTTTTTTAACAAGTATTTATGTTGCGACTGCTCTATGACTTCTTTACCGGACGAATCGACCCTGCGAAAAATTTATTTAAATCTCGTGTACAAAAAAACTATACAGGGTATAAGAGAGGTAAACAAAACCAATTATTTGTGGATATCTATAGACGAAACACCAGATTTCATGGGAAAATGTGTGACAAACGTGGTGATTCGGTCTTTGCAAAAAAATTGTTCTAAGCAATTTTATCTTTTGGGGTCGAAGGTTTTAGAGAAGGTAAATGGGGAAACAATAGCAAACCTAATAATAAACCAATTAAAATTTTTGTTTCAAAATTCTTTCAATGATAACGTAAACAATTTGCTTTTACTTTGCACAGATAGTGCCGCATATATGCTTAAAGCCGGTCGTATTTTAAAAGCAACGTTTCCTCGTATGAAACACATTACGTGTTTAGCTCATGGTCTGCACCGGGTTGCCGAAGAAGTGCGAGATAATTTCAAAGGTGTGGATGGGTTGATATCGAATGTCAAAAAGATATTCCTAAAATCTCCAGAGCGTGTACGCCTTTTTAAGGCAAAATATCCGTCCATTCCCCTACCTCCCGAGCCAATTATCACCAGATGGGGAACTTGGATATCTGCTGCGGTATATTACGCTCAATACTATGAGCAAATACGTGATGTCGTCTCCATACTTGCTAATGACTCGGCAGCTATAAGAGCTGCAAAAAAATGTTTTCAAACACGCAAACTACGACCGGAGTTAAATTTCATTCGCGACAACTACAAAGTAATAGCCTCTTCAATAGAACAATTGCAATGTTCGACTTTATCCATTGCGCAATCCTTCCTCATTCTGGATACTGTTCGTTGCTACGTAAACTGGAGTAAGCTTTTACCAGTGATACGTAAATTTGAAGCCGTGCTCGAACGAAATCCTGATTACGAAATTTTAAGAGACATATCTGAAAATATTACCCGAACTGATAATGAATTCTATAAATTTGCTCCCTTGACGTCAACTGAAGTTGAACGTACATTTAGTGTACATAAATGGATTTATAGTGATAAACGCAACTGTTTACTCCCAGAGAATGTTGAAAAGATAATGATCATCTACTCCTATCACTATTACCCAAATAAAATGTCTTGTGCTGCTGTGTGTACTGACGTAGATTTTGAAGAAGAAATTGCGTCTGTTTCTAATATATAGTAACTTTATACAAATGTTTTTATTAGTTTTATTACATATTAATTTTATTTGGTGACTTTTATTTCTTCTAGTTCTGAATTATCGATATCGATAAAATAATATTTCAAGCACTGGCTAAATTACGCTAGTGTTTTGTTAATTTTGCCGTGAAAAATCCGAGCTCTGATAATTACTCTTTATTGCACACCTCAAAATAAAGAAACACATGAAATACAAGTTACAAACAGTAAAAGCAGAGGTAAAACAATTGGCGGTATTATTGCTAAAATGCGATCTTTTCCAGACAACCTTTAGGATATAAATAACTAGCTTTACAAAATTATTGTAAGCATTAAAAATCGAAGCTGTTCAAGTGTCATGCTGAAACTCTAAACGGCATGTTTAACAATTTACAACCCTAGGTATTCAATTTAGCTCCCAGCTCCCTTGGGATTAGGTAATTGCCGCTAAGTCAGACGCTGGCACATTGCCAACAGGCTTCAGAAGCCAGAAGAATTTGATGCCTAGATTCATTAGAGTGGCGATAGATTTAGCACGAGTACCTTTGTTTAGAATTTAAAGAGAAACGAAACACTAATTCTTTAAGTTTTGGATTTTTTAAACAATCTTGCTACTTTTACTGGGGTAATTTTAAGCTGTTTTTTAAATTGTTTTTCATTGAAATTGAATTATAAAAAGGCTCAAATGGAAGTGGTCAAGCCATATCATCCGAAGCGCAGACAAGTGGAGCAAGCGAATCACCCAATGGTAAGAGAGGGAATAAGGAAGGCGCAGAAACTTATACTCGTAAGATGGGATGATGATATCGCGCAGGTGGCAGGTCGCACCTGAAGCAGATGGGCATTGGACCGAAGAGAATGGAGAAGATTGGAGGAGGCCTTTGCCGAAGGAGAAGCAGACAAATAATATAAAATATGTGAAATAATTAAAAAAAAATGTTTTAATGGTTCTTTGATTAGCCTTTACTTACAGAAGTAAATGTAAATAAAAAGGCTATTTAAAGGGTACACGGAAATAACATGTTTAGACACTTTTTTTGTAAAATGAGATTTTTGTATCAATATATCATGTTTACGTTATGTATGTTTGGCATGTATTGAGCTTGCAACAACTTCTATTCCAGCTGTAATTTTAACGTAAATCCACCGTTATAATGGTCAACTAGTTTTCAAGTAAATCGCGAGTTCTCAGTTCGAGGCGTTATAATTAATTTAACTTACGTGTATATAGGCATCCGGTCGCCATCTTTGAACCACAGCATCATGGCTACGTCTCTAGATGGCGCTGCTAGGTTGCAGGGGAGTCTGGTGACGCCGCCGGGAGCCGACCAGACCTGGATGATTCCTGTAACAAGCGAGTTTGTTTTGTTAAATGTTTTTTTTTGTGGACACACAAAAACCCCTTGGATGAGGATATGGAGAAGAATGGAAGGAATAAGCTGGAGAGAAAGAAGAACGAACGAAGAAGTGCTGAATTTCGTAGGAGAGAACAGATGCCTGCTATGAATAACGTAAATTAAGTGTGTGTTTGTTTTTCATGTTCTCGTTTTGTTTAGTTTTTGTGGTTTTGAGTAATATTGTGTGTTATCTGTCGTTGCATCACGTACGGCAGACCAGCGTCGGTTTTGAAACTGGCATTATGCTGAGTTTGGTCCATTTTGTGATGCACCTTCATTGTTTGTTTTCATTGTTATTGTCTCTCAATGTTCATATATTAAGCGTCACAAATAAATGTTTTTATTTTTATTCTTAGTCCTAAAACTTGCGTTTCTAGATCAAGCCAAAGAAAAAGCCAACGTCATGACATGAAGTATCAAGAGCTAAAAGAATTAGCGGAGTACAGAACCGGCCAGGCTCTCAAAATTATGATGATGATGAAAAACACCTTATCTCAGATTAGCTTATAGGAGTTAATTTGACTACTTATATGTTCATACCTCAATTAATTAAGTAAGTAAAAAACACTATATTGTACAAACGCAGTAGATAAATACAGTAAATAAAAGATGTAAAGTACAAAGGCAAATTTAACAATTTAAGGGATCTCTTCTAGTTAACATTTGAGTAAATGAGAGTGAAGTTGAAATAAGGTTGACAATTACAGCAACATGGACAACAAGGTACGCAATATATAAACAACTTCGATACAAATACATAGTATAAATTAAAGAGAGAGGAGAAAAAAAAAGCAATAATTATTTATTTATCGTATGGCTTATATGTCACATGGGGTAATAGTAGTGGGAAAGCAGGATGATAAAGAAAATCCAGTGAATAATGAAATAGTAGTTTATGTAACTGTTACGTAATAAGGCCTAATTATGTACACTGCTTTATCTACACTCATATTATTTATCCTAAATGCCGTGTTCGGAAACCATAGAATGACCGCCATTGCACCGCCTTGGCAAACTCGATTGTGCGGGCCAAGAATGATATAGACATGGATGGACAATACCCATACAAAATCGCGTTCTCTTTTCAGGTTAAAGCACTAGCGTCATCTATCAGTCACACCAGACACTAAATCCTAGTTTCTAATACTTTGTTCGTCGCTTAACGCTGACAGACTCGACAGATGGCGCTGTGGCACTGTGTACCGAAAACGACATCCTTGATGCCTATACAAAATCGCGTTCCTCGAACCTTCAGGCTATACGTCTGTAAGCGACGAACAAAGTATTAGAAACTAGGATTTAGTGTCTGGTGTAACCGATAGATGACGCTAGTGCTTTAACCTGAAATAAAAGGAACGCGATGTTGTATGGATATTGTCCACCCATGTCTATATCATGGGTTCCGTCCATTTGGCATAACTTCCGTGGACAGAAACGCATTTGGCATAATATATTTGGCATAAATTGTGTTCCAAAAATATTACCATTACAGAAATGCTCGGTTCGCATAATATACAATTGACCAAATATTTGCGTATCCGAATTTGAAATGGGCTACTATTATCATGGCCGCTTTTTGATACGAATAATTTTATTTTGCATATAACTCATGTCTTCGAAACTGATAATTAGCATAATTTGTTTAGCATAATAGGCTTTAGCAGAATGTTTGCATTGCAGAAAACGAATTATGCATAGCGTACAGTTAGCAGAACTATTTTCTGCTCGAATTACATATAAATACTACTTAGTAAGTACTTATATCCCTATGCATAATTACTTAGTTTATACATGCATCATAAGGTAAACGTCCCCTGTTTCGGCAGGTTAAGGCTGTTACGAACATGTTGAGAAATCGTTTTTTTTTTCAAATATTAGGTACTTCCATGATAATATTTTTTAAGCTTTTGAGAGAGTTATAATAATAATAATAATAAATACTCTTTATTGCACACCTCATACAGTTACAAGCACAAATTTTACAATTAGATAAATTTAGGTAGAGGTAACAACAGGCGGTCTTATCGCTAATGAGCGATTTCTTCCAGACAACCTTTGGGTAGTGGGTAGTTATATTGATTCTTTGGGAGTAATTTATTGTATAAACTATAATATATATTTTTGGTTTAAACTTTTTTTTATATGAATTAATTCGTGAATTTATTATTTATTTGAGTCCTATTTCGTGATAAAAAAAAATTAGCTGTGCTCCTAAGTTCGTGAGCTCGTGGCCCGTTTCGGTATAAGGTATTTCAGAGAAAATATGATAATTTGTTTATAATAATCATAAATATTACTTAAATAGGAAAACAAAACAAAGGTAGGAAAGGAAAAGAAAATAAAACAAATTACCCTTTTTATATTGTTTTATTTTCAATTGTTACTTGATTGGGATATTTATTTGAAGCAATAACATATTATAGGGTTATGTTTAACAATATATAAAAGTATTGTATAATATATTAAGTATTAACAATATATATAGCCACTAACCCGAATAGCTGCTCAAAGAGTGGGTTAGGTTAGGTTAGAACTGTGACCCTCAAACAACCCAAACGGCTATTAAAAAAGTGGGTTAGGTTAGGTTAGAACTGTGACCCTTAACCAACCCCAATAGCTGCTTAAAGAGTGGGTTAGGTTAGGTTATAACTGTGACCCTCAAACAACCCAAACGGCTGTTAAAAAAGTGGGTTAGGTTAGGTTAGAACTGTGACCCTTAACCAACTCGAACTGCTGATCAAAGAGTGGGTTAGGTTAGGTTAGAACTGGGTTCCTCAAAACACCCAAACAGCTTTTAAAAAAGTGGGTTAGGTTAGGTTAGAACTGTGACCCTTTTTTTTTTTTTTGACGGAGTGAAATGCGTTTACGCATCCCCCCAGCCCCGGGGTAAGGGTCTTGCGGGGGGTATGTGGCACTCGCTCTTCCTGCCTCTCTTCTATCAAAGAGAAGGTGAAGAGAATACCCACTAAAACACTCCGGGCTAACCGCCTAACCGTTCGTGGGGGGCATCACGGGTCCATCAGTCATTCTCCGCGATACCCCCCCCGGTCGCCCCTTTTAGAGGGCATACACCTGGGGAGAGGAGGAGAGCCAGTCCGTCCTCTCACGCAAGTAGGGCCTCAATGGCGGATCCCCGTCCGCCGACCCTACAGGGGGTTAGGCGTCTCGCATATATTGTGCTCGCCTTCTTCCCCTCCGTCTTCGACGGAGCTGTGGCGCATCTGCAGCGTCCTCACGCTCCCGTTCCGCAGCCTCCTTCTGCAACATTACTGTTTCGCAGAAAGAGACTACTGCCTCCCAGTTTCTCTCGCTACTGCAGCGAGAGGTTCCCTCCGGTGTATGCTGTCAGAATGCGGCGCTCGTCTGCCCATTTTTTGCACACCTCTAGGGTGTGCTGGGCAGTGTCGTCGTCGTCGCCGCATTCATGGCACTGGGGCCCCTCTTCTCTGCCTATTCGACACAGGTAGTGTCCAAAACACCCATGCCCGGACAGTACCTGTGTCAGTATGTCAGGGCCCCATGTTTGCGCTCGAGCCACCTTTTTAGTGACGGGAGGATCGCCCCTATGGTGCGCTCCATAGGGGGAGTTCTCTAGTTGCTCCCGCCATAGTACCCTCCGGTGAGCGTCATTAGCCCGTCGGGCGCGCCTTTCCTCCTCGGGGTCCGGGGGGTCGTTGCGCTCCCTCACTTCCATTTTCCGTTCATATCTTCTTGCCAGCACCAGAGCATCCAGCTCCCACGGGGGTGTGCCGGCAAGGAGACAACCTGCCGAGTGCGAGACCGTTCTGTACCTTATGCCTGGCTCGCACGCAGCATCACTACCCTTTGCGGTCGACGGAGAAGGGCCCTGGTCTTCCACATCAGCCTCTCCGCCCAGATGGGCGACCCGTACAAGCCCATAGAGCAGACCACCCCGGCGTACAGTTTCCTGCACGGCGCATTTGGTCCGCCCACGTTAGGCATCAGTCGTCCCAGTGCTGCCGCCGCACCCACGATCCGAGGAGCAAGTCTCGCGAAATGCTCCTCAAAGTTCCACTTTCTATCCAGGACAAGGCCCAGGTATTTAATATGGGCCCTGACCTGGACAGCACCCCCAGAGATGGGGATCCTTCGGCCGTCGCATTTCCCCCATTGACGCCCCCCGAAGACAGTGGCCTCTGTCTTAGTGAGGGAGACTTTCAGGCCCAGGCGCTGTATCCTGCCCACCGTCAGGTCCGTGGCCACGGCTGCACTTCTTAGGGATTCCTCCAACTGCTTTCCACCCTCAACCTACCCGAACGTCTGCCAAATAAGTATGTTAGGTTAATAGGTTTGAACCACAAGCCTCAAGGAACCTACTAAATTATGTAAGTAATACCAGAATATACCCATTTACAACGAGTAGTCCAGCTTCGAACAAAAAAAACTGAGCGGCTAAATAAAATAAAGAAACTTGCTTGGTGCAGCCCTGTGCCCGAAATTTAAGTTTCGAAAGTGAATATATATTTAGTTAGGAACTGGGTTACTGGTCTAAAAAACACGTTCCTTATACTATGGTTGTACCTCCGTGATGATTCGGATCATAGTATGTTATTCAATCAAATACAAACATTGAAAACATTGAAAAAATAATCAACCCAGCAGGATTTGAACCTCGCATCGATACGCCTTACCGGGGCTCGATCGCTTTACCAATTAAGCTGTGGGTTCAGTTAATCTTAAGCACTCAGTGCTTAAGATTAACAACACATTTTTCATCTCACATATTTGTGTTGATTAAGATTTAATTGCTCGCGGTTAATCATCTCGTGTTTAATTGAGCTGATGGGTGTAGATTTTAAGTTGACAAGATTTTTTTTGCGCCGACTATTTAGTATCATTAGTCTCTCAAAACTTACGTACAAAATTTAATTTCATACTTTTTTAGTCACTTTTCGGTTAAGAAAAAAACCGTGGGAAACCGTATTTTATTCATTTATATGTAAGATAATATTAATATACCTACTACACTAAGGGCCTGTTTCACAATGTCCAAGTAAAGTATTGGATAGCTAATTAACTAATAAATTAACTGCCAGATAAAACTACCTGCAAAACTTAGCACTTTATCTACCAGTTAAGATTATTTGTAGATTGCGAAACGCCAACGATGACTTTATTCGTCAGATAAGTGGCAAGTAGCTTAACCCTTTGAACGCCAAGAGCCACTAAATGGGTCGTGTGGTGTCGTGCCTGCCACGCGAGCGACCACTAAATGGTCATGGCGGCCGCTGTCAAAGCAATTGTCCTGCTGACAGATAAAGTTTATATTCGTTATTCACTAGTCGAGATATTGGCGTGTAGATCACGTCTTGGCGCGAGAGGATTAGCGTTCAAAAGGTTAATTATTCAGGACTTTACTTGGACATTGTGAAACAGGCCCTGAAACATAAAACTATTGACCCAATCTACCTACGTATCTGTATACGGAAGAGAAAATATGTCGAATTTTCCGCTCTCTATACGATTTTACTATAAACATTCCTATGTATTAAGGAATTGAGTTCAATTTGCAAAAGCAACGTGTACAATATGTGTACAATGCATCGTGGAATAAATGGCGGCAATTCTAAATAATTGTATGAACCTTCATCACGCACGGACCGACATACGCGAGACGCTTGTTGTATTAGCTTATAGGGGAAGTAAGTCATAAGCGGTAGCGAGCGGTAAAAGGGGCATTTTTGGTGCCGTACCCAAAGGGTAAAAACGGGACCCTATTACTAAGACTCCGCTGTCCGGACTTCTGTCTGTCACCAGGATGTATTTCAAGAACCGTGACAGTTTAACAGTTAAAATTTTCACAGATGATGTATTTCCGCGATAACAACAAATACTTTAAAACAGACTAAAACAAATATTGAAGGGGGCTCACATATACACAGACATTGCCGTTTAATGGCACGGAAATCTTCGTGCGCGAGTCTGACTCGCAGTTGGCCAGTTTTTATTGACGTAAATCGGACAATACCGTCGTCAAGTCAATTCTTATGTAACCATAATCCAAACTCAACTCACTATATTCATTACTCAGATTCTCATTTAATCTCATTTTTATTTCGCTTTTTAGAATGTAGGTTTATTTATAATCTCCTGTTACTGTCTCTAATAATCTACATACATAAGACAGCACAGAACAAATTTGCACAGTTACAAATTAATTACTTTACTATTCTAGGTGTGCACTCCTCGGTGTGTATCCTCCCAGCGTTTGTCCCGGCTTTCGCCACTGGTAAATGGAGCCAAGGGTCACATAATCTCAAGAATTGTCGTAGCATAATGTTTACTAAACTTTATCTTAGATCTAAATATGCAGTTGTTTGTTTAAAATTGAGCTACCAAAGCAGAGGTATCCGTTTTCGTTGGGAACTAATAAGTCGAGTTGGACTCGATATGTAGAAAATCGCCCTCGCGTTATGATTCTGAGCCGTGATTGGCTGGAAAAGTAAAAAGCACTAGTGCGAATAATCGAACTTTCCGCACGCTAAACCACTACTAGGAAAGCACTTTTTTGAGCAACTATGTTAAAAACGTGTTTTAACGTTAGAATACGGTCCCATGGCTTCTTAGCCCCAGGCAATTATATAAGTATATGAAGGATTCTTAAGGTGCAAAATGATTAGTGTCAATGGGTGTGGGTGTTTTGGGGTGTGTGGGTCTTAGGGTAAAACCGACGACCTCCTATAACTTGTGCCACTAAACCACCCATCGCCAATTTGCGTTAACACCACTAATGACGAGGGAACTCTTATTGGACTTCATCTGTCTTAACCAACCAGATGTTCATCTTAATGTATTATCTCTTACATTTCTTACACCACGTCTGTAGCAAACAAGAATAAAACTCTGGTCGACGGTCACTGTAGCATATGGACGTCTAGAACTCCACGGGCAGAGACTGCATATCGGAAAAATACAGGTACCGTTTTAAAATGATATGACGTCATACCGTTTGTTGCGGTATGATTTAGGTAGCGCAACTGATATTTTTCTGTATCGAAATATAACGGTACCGTTATTTTTTTCGATACCTCAACCGTTTTCATAAAGGTATAGATTGAGGTTAATGTATTCGCTACCTGCCGGCTCCCCGTGCTCCGCGCCTCGCTCCCTCGCACAGTTCCTTTTTCGATCTCATCATCATCATCATTATATCAGTCGAAAGACATCCACTGCTGGACATAGACCTCCCCCAAAGAGTGCCACAATGACCGGTCCTGCGCCAACCGCATCCAGCGGACTCCCGCGACCTTTTCCGATCTAAAATTATGATACCGAAATAATACCGGTTGAATATCATTATACTAAAGGTATAAACCGTCCCGAAAAATAGCAACATCGCAATTTTATACCGGTAGCGTACCGTTATATTTCAACCGGTATACTTCTACCTCTATAACATAATGGTATCCAAATTCTATAGCGCTACCGTATCGCTTATACCGTAACGAAAATAGTCTCTGTCCACGGGTGTCACTTGCGCATTGTCTGCCCTTTAAAAACCTGTACAATTCTTTTTTCCCCCTTTCTCCTGTCTCCTAAGAATACTTCGACAAATTCCTTTCAAACGACACATAGCGACTACTTAAATAACATGCGAGGATGAACGCTGGTGACGGAGAGTGGTGTGTTTATGATATGCGGTCATATTAGGCAACATGTCAAACAATTCTTCAGTTCAGGGTATTGAGTAACAGGAGACGACATCCCTAAGAAACTCTTTATCCCAAAAGTTGTAGTGAAAATCACTACTCTTTGCTCCAGTCACAGCTGTCAACCACCAAACATGGCGCACAAAATTTGTTGTTGTTCTAGATTTCACATCTAGTAAAATACATAATAAATCAATGGTTTAGGGCAAATCACTCCTTACGCTTAAAGACTCAATACTGCTTGCAAGTTTCGGATCGTCTTAGTTCTAATCCTTATCATAATAATCATCATACAGTTCACTATTAGACATAGGCCTTGACCAATCTTTACTAGATTGTCCTTCCCCCTCGACGCGAAAACCGCCACCATAATTCAATTCAATTCAATTCAATTATTTATTTCAGGCTCTATAGGCCCATAGGCATGTTAGTAATACAATAATAACTTATTTCCAGTTGTTAGTGTAACTATCCGATTCAAAGTACATAATTAACAATAACATTTGGCACAGATAAAATAAATTAAATTACAATGTCAAATTAATAAATTAAATTACCATACAAATACATAATTATATAAAAAGAAAAAATAGAATTCATTACCTATTTAATATTAAAAATAACCGGCCTGTCACCCATGTGAACCTTGTTCCAGTGGCTCACTATTGGGCAGTCGTACTTGTTCAGCACGGCAATCAGGAAGCTGTTGGCACTGTCTCTCACTCTAAATAAGACGGAGGCAACACGTTTTCGCAATATAGTCTTAAAGCCATCCGTATTCGCCTCCAGAAACATGCCCGAGGCACTGCACCAGCGAGGCAGCCCCAACAGCATCCTAAAAGCATTATTATACTGAACTCGAAGACTGTTATACGTTTTTTGAGCATTGGTGGTCCATAGGCTGCATGTATAAAAGGTCTGACAATATGCTTTAAAGAGCGTGATTTTGACATCACGAGAACATCTAGCAAACCAACCACCAACCACCAACTATTAGCTCTCACCGCCAAGTCCCTCCGCTATAATACGTTACCTGCTGAATTATATTACTTTCATAAAATAGTAACTTAACTTAAGCCTGACCAGAAATATATGATTATTGTCAAGAGGGTGCTATTATTATCATTTATGTTACCATATAAAAGTCCGTATAGTCATAGAGCTTATGAACCACTCTATGGTATGGTGACATCTTGATTTGTTTACCTGTCAGCTCTGATGTTAATTTGAAAATGCTTCACTGCGAAATAGTTTTATTTCCCGAGCCTATTATTTACAGTTGTTTATTACATACAATAATTACAATGTTTCGCTCTTGACTGTGAATAATTTTGGAATTTTTTGTCGTTTATTATTTAATATTCAACACTTTACTATTATTCAAATAAACCGCCACAATGACAGTGACAAAAGTCCGTGATAAGGACAAAAGTGATATCCGTTTGAACTCAAGATGGCTGCGCCGTCTTTAGAATAGTTTTGTGTATTTTGCTCATTTACGTAGTTCAGTGTGTAATATTGATAGCTTATTGTGCGGTGACTTAACGAACAAGTGTGCAGCTAATAAAAAAATAGTCTCAAAACGCGCGTAACCACCCTTTAGTCGAACAAACTGTTATCCGGGGTCTCGGCCACCCACGTGTTTGTAGGGAGGCTATCACTTTACAATCAGCAAGGCCTCAACCGAACAACGTTGCTTATATTTTATGAAAAATTAATATATTCATATAATACGTCTACACCTCGACATTGACATAATTCACCTCGCCAAAATCGGCTAGGAGTAAAAGCCATACATATAATAGAAACAAAAATCATTCTGACAATAAAATCATTGCCAGTGCAAGAAATTAGTTCCAATGACATTCCGCAACATGGCGCATGATCCTATATTTCTAGTCAGGCTTTACAACAAAAAACTATTTAGATCATTATTGTACCAATAACAAAATATCAAGGGTTCTAAAACCGTCTCCGAGCCCAAAATTACGCTTTAATGCCGTTACATTCCTTTGACCCTCTCACCCACCTTTGATGTACCGACAAACAAGGGATAGTTATGTTCAAACATGTCTGAATGTAACTAGACAAGGCGGCCCACTCGAAGAATATATGTATATAATCCAGTAACCTTGTCGCCTGAACGTGCGGTGTACGTGCGTCAAATCCGGTAGATCTGATTTTTAGCAGATTTGTTTATGATGTTGGCCCAATGAATAATCCAAGTTTGTGACCTCGAGCGCCGAACGCAACTTTGTAAAAAATCATAAAATCGAGGTTTTTTTCAGACTTTGGTGAATATGACCCTAAAGGACTGATTTTTGATAGTACCTTTGTAGTAAAATTTTAAATAAGACTAAATTTTCTATAAAATGAGGCTAGAATTGTCTCTGTATACCCAATAGTTTCCTAGATAAAGCTAGTTTTTACGAAAGCGACTGACCTTTCAACCCAGACGGGAACTAGGCCTTGTTGGGATTAGGTCCGATTTCCTTACGATGTTTTTCTTCGCCGAAAAACGACTGGTAAATATCAAATGATATTTCGTACATAAGTTCCGAAAAACTCAGTGGTACGAGCCGGGGTTTGAACCCGAGACCTCCGGATTGAAAGTCTGATATCCTACATCTTCCGCCAGGCCACCAGCGCTTCCTACTATTACCACCGAATTAAAGATAACAAAAAAACATACAACAAAATGTTAATTACACAATACAAAATGGTACAAATGGCGGACTTAATGCCATATGGCATTCTCTACCAGTCAACCAATGGGTTACACAGAAAGGTTAAGTAGGTGCGGGTCCATTAAATATGACAGAATTATTAAGAGAGAAAAAAACCTAACAATAGATACATATTAAGCTATATTCATAAACTTACACATATTTAAATATAATGGGACATTCTTACACAAATCGACCTAGTCCCACAGTAAACTCAATAAGGCTTGTGTTATGGTTACTAGACGACGATATATATCATAGATAGATATGAATAAATACTTATATACATAGAAAACATCCATAACTCAGGAACAAATATCTGTGGTAAACACACAAATAAATGCCCTGACCGGGACTCGAACCCGGGACCTCCTACTTCGTACGCAGGGTCACTACCGACTGGGCTAGGAGGTCGTTAAATAATAAACGTATAATAATAAACATACATATATTTTACATACCTTTTTGTCATTGTTTAATATATTTATAGGTTGCTCCGTCGATTTATATTTACTGTTTTATTTGATAGTTCAAATAAAATGCCATTTGTTATCAGACCGTGATATATTCGTTTTTTGATGTCTGTTTTGTTTTTGTGACAGTTGATGTATTAATAAAATATGCGTATTGAAAATTGCCAAACAATACCTTATAACATCAACTCGTAACTCAAAAATGTGACATTGTCATGGTAAAGGTAATATATTGTAGGTATTGAGTTATTGGTACCTCCTTATAGTTCAAAACATTCTCCTTCATATGCAAAAAGAACGAGATCGCTATGTTGAGTATTTTTATTTTTAATAATTTTTTGAAGTTTCAACGTATCTTTGTACTGTTTTGAGATATTCGAGTTTAAAGTTTGAAAGCCTAAAAAACCTAGTTATAAGTTGAAGTTATGGAGATAGCAGTTTTAAAATGTTCCACATACATTATATTACTCGACAAATCATATGTTGTCTCTCACATTTTACATTTTATAGAAATAATACAATAATAATGCACGTAGGGTGTAGAGTCAAGAATCAAAAATAAAATATTTTATATAACTCAAAATGGACAGACTTTCAGCTAGCTTATGTTGATTTCTGAATATGATGTAGGTAAGGTTTATAATAAAAATAATGAAACAACCATATCTCAAGGCATAATTTTTTTTATAATAAAACAAAAAAAATCCACACTTACATAAAAAATATACAAAAACATTATAATTTTTAATTCTCATAGTTTACATTAATTTAGGAACAAAACTAACGATCAAGTGTAATTAAACACAAATGTATTGTAGTTTTCTATCAAAAAAGTGACTTCAAAGTTAAGACTTTTAACATGATTTTTTGTATGTAAAGTGATCTAGGGTACCACATTGTCGCTATTTATAAGTTTAGAGAAATAAGAATTCTACTTCTATTGTTTAACATAGTGTCCGCACTATAAGCACTATATATCTAATACAAATATTATTATGAATCAATAACATAACTTATTTTATTAAAAATAACAGTCTTTTCGTCAGTTTTACTAATTTAGATCAAGTTTGTTAGTTTAACATTCCTTAGGGTCCCACATTGTCGCCTTATGACTTATGAGATCAAACATATTATTAAGACTTATTATAATAAAATTATTACGTACAAAAGTAATCATTTGCATTTAACATCATTATGAAAATGATTTACACTACTCAACCTCGCACCTAGGGGTACGTAAGTGCTGACGCCAAGTAATTTAAATTCTTACGTCTGATTGAGAGATTGGTGACTTTGTACGAGTATTAACTGATTATCTATACGGTTGGCCCTCAGAAGCTTGTTAAATATAAGTCAACTATTTTTTTTTTTTAATAAATGGCTTTTACGCCTCACCGATTTTGGCGAGATGAATTCTGACAATGTCGAGGTGTACACTTATTATATTAATAGATTAATTTTACATAAAATATAAGCAACTTTGTTCGGTTGAGGCCTTGCTGATTGTAAGGTGATAGCCTCCCTACAAACACGTGGGTGGCCGAGACCCCGGATAGCCGTTTGTTCAACTAAAGGGAGGTTACGCGCGTTTTGAGACTAATTTTTCATTAGCTGCGCGCTTGTTCGTTAGGTCACCGCACAATAAGCTATCAATATTACACACTGAGCTACGTAAATGAGCAAAAAACAAAAAACTATTCTAAACACGCTGTCACCATTTTGAGCTCAAACGGGTATCACCTAAGTCAACTATATTTTCTGTTAAAAAGTTTTGATTTGTCACTAACTTATATCCCTCCCCTTATTTATATTTAAGTTTTTGTTATGTAATTAATCAGTATTCAAAGTATTTGCCAGGCACCCGGATTATTAAAATTGATAGTATGGCACACTAACTAGAGAAATTTTCATTTCTCTATATAATAGCAAACCTATTTCCGTTACTAGCTCTCCGGCTAGAACAACGCGTGCGCAGCGTACGAGCAGCATATTCGTGGAGTATTAAGACGGTCTGGATGCAACGCACTTTAAAATTGTAAATAATTTTATTATCCTATGTGATCTATTTATTTATTTTTAACAATCCAATTGAATAAACTAACATAATATGAATTTTGTTAATATATTTTGTATCTAAATAGTTGATTGATTAGGGCCAGATTAAAATAGTGGGGTTTGCTTTGTCTTAATAATTATTGCTTATTGACCACTATTGTTAAAAGGGTAACATAACACAAAGCTAAGTGAACGTAACGGGCAGCTGAGTTACGAACTGTCAAGCAAATGGATGGGAGTAAACTGAGATTTAGACAACACGTGTTACTACATTTTCCAATGGCCCCGATATTACTTAAAGCTTATGAGCGACAATGTGGTACCCTAGTCGGTAAACCTTGACTGTGTTTTTTTCCTACTTTTAGTTGAAACGTTTAACTTTTTATCAATACACCGTAATTTTTTAAGTGTGTAAAAGCTATTTTTAATCAAAACCAATTTTCACTATTTTCGATTTGATTAACAAAATCAGTGATATCTCGGAATCCATAAGCGACAAAGTGGTACCCTAACCATGATAACGTCACAAATAATGTCTATCCAGACTGATTCCCCCTGACGTCTGAAATAGTATAAGAGCCCATGACACTGAACCTAGTTCGATAAGTCTCCTAGACGAGATATATATAGTCTTTAATGGGGGAACACTAAATGCCGATGCTGCAATGCAAAAAAAGTGGTAGCGTATTTTTTTTTTTTAATAAACACCGGTTTCTAGTACGATAAGTCTCCTAGATTTCCTTTATTCCTCGAAGCAGGGGAGGGGTAGGGCTACACGATAATGCGGTGCTGCAAGCCCCCGTGCGTGGCCTTGTCAGTGGCAGCAGCATCAAAATATTGTAGCGGTATGAAAAAACAAAGGGCTCTCTTACTAAAAGGTCATGTCACATTGAGTGAGTGTTAAGTTTTACATTATGAATATGAATAATAGGTTAAGAACTTCAGTCTGCTATAAGAATTTTTTATTTTTATTTGGGAAACAAGGCAAATACAATACAAATAGTCAATCAGATGATACATTCACAAGCCAACAAGTTTCCACAAATAAAATATCAACATTTATATTGCTCGGTTTGAAATGCGATTGAATTAATATTAAAAGCTAAGAAACATTATATTATGTAAAATTACAAGTACAATTACAAAATTACATTCAAAAACATTATACCCTTTTTAGGGTTAAATGGCAAAAACTGAATACTTAATAGTTTCGTCATGTCCTCTTCTCCGTCTATCCGTCCGTCTGTATGTCACAGAAATTTTACTTAAAATCTATAAGGGGTATCTTAATAAAATGTTAACACAAGGTGTATTTTGTATGCTGCTACTTAGTTCTGTAGTAAATATGGAAAAAAAATATTTTAAGGGGCGGCACACCATGGGGAAGACTGATAAGTTCGCAGCTTAAGTCATTAAGTCAAATAATAGCTTGAAACAATCATTTTTCTTTTAGAATATGGTCTTTTCTCAGCAAAATGCACTGGATAGTTTCAGCACGCCGTATTTAAATAACGTAAAAATAATGTTTTCAATATGCCTTGAAAAAAGGCCGACCTGATTAATTTTTTGTCAGATTTTACATATGGATATTTTGTGGCTGTAATTACCCAAACAGAAGGATAATTGAATAAACGGATTTTTTTTCCTGTTATCAACGATAATGTATTCGATTTTGTATTTTTTTAATAGGGAACATTCAGAAGCCAGGTGAACAGCCTTTCCATTAATAATTAATTCAGATTTTAATAACGTAAAGTTTGAGATTCATCATCAATTATCCTTAGATATGTTTTCTTATAGAACAACGCATTTATATGTATTTTATTTTGATGTATTTACTGTTGTTATGAAAAAATAGGTCCCGCCGAGTTTCTTGTCAGTCATAATTCTTCTCGGGTCAGAGGTGTAGGGTTAGAACCGGAGTAGTTTTTCTTTTCTCTTTTACTTTGATAAAATATCTGACGTGTAAAAGTGCCCTTGTCGCCTAATTACTGAATAAGTGTTTGAGTTTGAGTACGTTTTTTTTGACGGTGGAAAACAAGCATACGGCCCACCTGCCCAAGTGTCAATTCCCCCATGTCCCCCTAATCCTTGTAGGAATGAACCATAAAGCCATATTCAAACATAACATTTGCATCAAACCAGACTATTATAAAATATCAAAGCGCTCAAAATACACCCTTCATCGTAAGTACAACCAGCAACATAAGTAAAACAGGCGAGATGTCCAAAATGAGCTTTATTGTCAAGACGACAACGCGCAAAGCACATTTTGAATACCTTGCCCGATTAGCTGCTGTAGTATATGAATCGTGCGATGCAACAAATATTTACACCACACTACAAACATGGGGTGCTATTACTGAAGCTATGAAATTATGCCGATACTTCAGGCTTGGTCACAGAGTGTAGAATACAATGAGATATGTTACTGTTTTGGGTCCGAATTGCTGTCGCTGCTGAACTGCGGTAAAGTGTAAGACAATGAAAAAAAAAACTGTTTTCATTACATTTTTTTTGTTTATAAGCCGAAATCTAATGTCACATATGAGTATGACTACTGAAGAAAAAGTAATCTCACACACCTCGCCCCGGTGTGTGTCCTCGGTGAGATTATTATTTTTTTTAATCCTTGAAAGTAACATAACCTGTTCGTATTTGGAATAAATAGTTGTATAAAAATAATATATTTTCAAATATAGTAGTTAAATATTTTAAGATATCCACTTTTAATACGACTTTCGAACGTTGTTGTATTGTCCGACGATCAACAACTGACATCGGCCACATTAAGCATCGCAAGTGCAGATTTCTGGCCGAAGGGATTCCGGAGCAATCTGCCGAATCCTACGCCAGATGAGACGCCGCAACGGAGACACGCAGTTACGTCGCCTAAATCGTCCTAGTCTTAAGTTATTTTAAAGTTTATTTTGTAGTTCGCAGTGCCTTGGTTTTTACTGTTTTTTTTATACCACGACGGTGGCAAACAAGCATACGGCCCACCTGATGGTAAGCAGCTACCGTAGCCTATGGACGCCTGCAAATTGAAGGCTTCACATGCGCGTTGCCGACCCTTTACAAAAAGGAGGATTTACTGTATTGACTGTAATGCTGTGTAACTGTTTTGAATAATAAATAAATTAAACCTCGTCGTGTGAACTGCCATATCTCTTATAGTCTCACATCTATGGTTTAGGGTAATAACGGTTATTCTAGCCCCAGACCGGATGGCTGGCCGTAATTAGTTTAAAAACATGCTAAAGTTACTTGTTCCAGTAAAATTGGAACAATGGAAAATTAAACATAAATAATTATATAATTTGAGGCTTTTCGGCGAAGGCAGCTTAAGAAACTTAACTTAATCAATAAGGTTTAGTTATAGTAGTTTATGTAACTGTTACGTAATAAGGGCCCTTAAAACATGAGTGAGGTTTTAATAAGATCACGCGAGTGTTTTAAGGCCTAATTACGTACAGTTGCATATACTGCTTTATCTACACTCATATTATTTATTCTAAATGCCGTATTCGGAAACCATAGAATGGCCGCTATTGCACCGACATGGCCAAATCGATTGTGCCGGCGGTCGCGCGGGTCCAGGGCGCAGGTGTACATTATGTTATCAAAACTCATAACACATCAATATTTGAGCATGTAAAGTTAAAATTACGTTACTGCCACAGATAAAAAGCTTAGCATAGTAAAATCGGTTGTGGTAATGCTAGCCATTGCCTACCGTTTTCGAACACGTTTTAGAGACTTGCAATGTGAGTGTAGATAAAATTATTAGGCACCTATCTAACATAACAATTAAGTACTAATACTAATAATTTGTTGTCTGTTAAGTATACAAAAAATAATTTTAGTTGGCCCTCTGCAGCTCTGGGTTCGCAGGTCTCATGGCAGTCAGGTATTAAAAACTAGTGCCTACACCAACTTTTGGTACTCAGTTGCCAAGCGGACCCCAGGCGCCCTTGCGTGGCAATAATCTAACAGACCACGGGAAAATTATATACCTACAATCGAAAAAAAATACAAACATAAAATGTCATAAGTCAATCCTTTGACTAATGACATAATGATTTAATTTTGATTCGGTTAACTGGTAGAGAATGCGTTTTGGCATTAAGTTCGCCTTTTGTACTCTCATTTCATTGTACAATAAAGTTTAAATAAATAATATTTCAGTATATAGGGGGTCGTATTCTATATAGAGGGGGGCAGTATATATGTAATACAACTCCAGTGCATTAACTACTCAATACAGCTAGCTCCTAAACGTTTCAATCAGAAATATCGGAATTTGCTTGAAAATTATTCCTATGCAACTTCAATGCAACTTCATTATTGTTTGATTGCTTGTTGTGTGTTTAGACGGAGAGCTAGCCACGTCAGATATGATGACACAATCATTGTTTACAAATTATTTTAAAAGAAGAATTAGGCGTGAGGAAGTTATTTTCCCGTTGGATACCTCACCTATTGTCTGACGAGCAGAAAATAGTCCGTCTCAATTGGTGCCGCAAAATTTTGAAAAAATTTAACAAGGGACGCTCAAATGCAGTTTTTAGCATAGTATCAGGTGACGAGTCGTGGATATATGCTTATGAGCCTGAAACTAAAAACCAATCCCGAGTATGGCTCTTCGAAGACGAGCTCAAACCGACAAAAGTTGTTCGTTCTCGCAGCACGGCTAAGAAGATGGTGGCTACGTTTATCTCTAAATCTGGTCACGTAGCTACTGTTGCTCTTGAGGATCGTAGAACAGTCAATGCTGATTGGTACACCCCAATTTGTTTGCCGAACGTCTTTACTGAACTCCGAAAAACAAACCCTAGTCGTCGCATCATCCTTCAACACGACAACGCCAGCCCACACACCGCTCGGACAACAACTGAGTACCTGGACGGTGAAAAAGTCGAAATGTTGGACCACCCTCCATATAGCCCTGACTTAAGTCCCAACGACTTTTTTACATTCCCCAGAATCAAGGACAAACTGCGTGGTCAGCGGTTTCAGACGCCAGAAGAAGCAGTGGAGGCCTATAAAATAGCCATTTTGTCGACCCCTACTTCAGAGTTCAAAAAGTGCTTTACGGACTGGTTTGAACGCATGCATACGTGCATGAAATACAAAGGAGAATATTTTGCAGACTACCTTAAGAGTAGAGTTCTGGTTTTGATGCAGTATTATTTTTTATTTTATTATAGAGACACACCAACAGTACATAAACAAAACATGTAAATGACATTAAGAGCAAGCTGACACGTAAAATATTTATGCACCAATAATAGGTGTGCAACAACACTCAAACAGTTTATAGTCTTTTGCATTAGGTATATTTACACTTAATATTTAAACTAAAATTTAACTACATCGGTTAAACATACATTATGAGAAATTATATCAATAATTAGATTATATAATTGTCAAAACTTTCTGATGGGGAATTGTGAATTTGAAAACGACATAATAATGAAATGCATAGTTTGTCGCCTACTGTTTCTGTTTCCGGAATAGTACGTAATGTTTTTGTTTTAATGTTAAAATATAGGCCCCGTCCTCTATAAATAAAATAACTTCTGTTTTTACCTATTTTGGATATTACTTTTTTCCAACTGAAAAATGTTGCTAGTCTGTCACTCTGACCTCCACCTATTAAAAGCTGCCAGATGTCCGGATCTAGCAATAAGGATAGTATTGCAATCTTACTAGACGGGTTTCCATGCTCTTATTATTGTGTCATATCCGACGTGGCCAGCTCTTAGTCCAGTTTGAGATAGATTGTGTTTTTAATGTATTGTTTATGTATTTTAAATAAAAATACGGCACAGAAACGTAATATTGCACCTTGTTGACCAATTGAACGGAACTTGTTAACGTTCTTTTAAAATGCATATGAAATAAATTATAGACGTTTTTATTTGCACGACCCATATACTAAATATCTCTATACTCCGCTTAGCGCGTTATTTCTTTGAAACCAAAGCTGCCAAAACCGAGGGGTGCGGGAGGGGAACCGAGCGATTGCAGGCAATGCTAGACAGGGAACGCGCGATTGTTCCGTGGTGCATAAGAGAGAGACAAACATTAATGGCTGCCATGATAACACACTTGTTTACTGTCACATCCAATAATTACAATTATATTTAGAGTCTGTCCGGAAAGACAAGTGTCGTAGAATGTATGAGCTTCCTTATAAACTACGACACTTCTCTTTCCGGACAAATTTTAATAGGTAATTAAGATAAAAAACGGTTTACCAGTGAAATTAAATGCCGAAATTTTGCAGACCAGATGTTATAGTGTTTCTGCGTCACAATTTAATGCAACAATAATGCGTTTTAATGCCGCAAGCAAGCGATGTTACATACAGGACTGAAAGGAAAGACAACTTTCTCTCTCACACCGTCGAGTCAAGCGACTGTATGCGTGGCAGCGGGGTTCGCCCGGCTATGCGGCGTCTTGGGTTATTAGTCTATGGCACGACCAAACCATTCCGTTTTCAATCTAACTGATACTTTCAGCCACACTTTTAATTTTAAACTTTTGCTTCTTTTGTATTTCGGTAAACGATTCCTGGATTACGAACGCAGGTTGTATGTAAATTCGTGTGAGGATTTTCTGTACACAGTGTAGGCTCGTTTGGAGGGGACAACTAGCTTGCATGGTGTAAGCGAGTATGCAAGTGCAGTAGGATCTTTGACAATTGACACAGTTGTACAGGATGTTACAAAATACTGCGATCCGTTTAAGGGCATAATTGTTATCGTATTTCGAGTAAGAAAAATTGGGATAATTTTTTTTTTTTTTTCCCAAAAAAAAAAATATTTTCTCAGTTTTTCATTATTAGAATACGATACTAATTATGCCCTTAAAAGGGTCACCAGCATTTCTGTTACATCCTGTACAATAAGGTGCTTTCAAAAATCACTGAAATTAATGCTTCGCTTGGGTTTTGAAATGTTTTTGACTATTCTTATACTTAAAATCGTCAGTCATTGGCCACAGCATCTTTGATTTTTCATCATGATAGTAAATCGTATGACCTTCATATTATTAATTTTATTAGGCATGTGCCCCACAAAAACCGGCCAAGTGTAAGTCGGACTCGCGCACGAAGGGTTCCGTACCAGTATCTATAAAAACGACCATAAATCATGTCCGTTGTATGGGAGCCCCCTTAAAAAAATATTTTACGCCAGTAATGCGAGTTATATTTACTCGCATTATGCCCAGGTGGAGACGTAAAATTGTGAACTCACCACGGGCAGTAAAAAAGAAAGCCCTCTATCGCATATTTACAACCCTCGCTTGAAAAGCGGGTCAAAAATACCTGCGATTTCGGGCTTTCTTTCTTTTACAGTCCTTAGTAAGTAATGTACTATTATTCTGTTGTTATAGCGGCAACAGAAATACATCATCTGTGAAAATTACAACAGTCTAACTATCACGGTTCATGAGATACAGCCTGGTGACAGACGGACAGACAGCGGAGTCTTAGTAATAGGGTCCCGTTTTTACCTCTTGGGTACGGAAACCTAAAAATACTTTTTTTACCACTAACCGCACTTTTTTCAGTAGCACTTACTATGAAAGTAGTAGCTCAGTGGAAGGTAAATAATTAAAATACTAGGTGTAAATTAGAACAATGTATGTTTTTTTATAACAGACGGTGGCAAACAAGCATACGGCTCGCCTAATTGAAAGCAGCTGCTGTAGCTTATAGATGCCTGGAATTCCAGGGGTGTCACATGCGCGTGGACGACTCTTTAGACATTTTTACACACCTGTTTTTAAAGAACTTAGTCCCTTGGGAAAATCTAGCAGAATTAATTCTTCTCACAATTTTAAGAATCCGGACAGCATTTATAGGTACAATCATTTGTGTAAACGCCCATTAACGATAAGTAGTTGAAGTGAGCCTATAATATCAATAGATAATTCATATGCGAGGTCAAAGTTTTGTTTCAATACAAAATTATCTAAGGTACTAGTGAATTTCAAAATGCATTAACTAAATCTGACGTAAATTAAACGATTTAGATCCCAGACCATTAAAACACTTAGTCTAATATATTAGGCGAGATATCTAAACTCTGGTAATCAGACTTGTTCTCATGGCTAAGCGAGGGCAGGTGATTGTGGCCTCTTATTCCTTGAACTATACTTACCTACTTACTTGTCCTTCGTGTGATGTGGAATGTTTTTATCCGTAGCAAGCATTACGGGTACAGGTATAAAATTTTCATTATATTTAGTTGATTTCTAGTTACATTCTATTAACTTCACTATACTTACCAATAACTTATAGAACTGTATGATGAAAGTGTGACATTTACAGCTGTCAAGTTACGTAAAAATAAGTTTAAAAAAATTGGGCGTGTATACAAACTAACCTAGCTCCAAGCTAAGCACCGCTTGTACTACTAAGCGACGATGTATACATATCTTTATAGAAAACAATACAAAGAAAATATTATAACTCAGAAAAAAAAACATGACAAACACACAAATAACTGTGCTTTACCGGGATTCCGTAGCAGAACCTTTTTTTTGTAACGATATAAAGATGCTTTAATAAAATATCGGTCTAAGTGGTCAACTCACCTGAGCTCGCTTAGCATGTGATCGACACCCAAGAAGGGTAATTTAGATAGCCCAATGTACCGATTAATGCTTTGGCACAATTGTTCGCTTAATTGATTACGATAGAATTACGTTTTGATAATAATAGAGAATGATTATTGTTCAATTTTCTTTGTTTGTACTAATTTAATATGATATTACTAAATTGAAATAATATTTATCTGGAAAAAACTTAATAAATATTATTCTCACATAAAAATGGTTGCAAACACGCTGTCGTGTTAGCGTAGCCACAATGTTAAATTTACGACCGACACATATACGAGTAAATAATATATTTTGTCATTATTTTATATTGAAATATTTTAAAGAACAACAAATATTTAAGTTATCGTCTTTTTTTCCTAGCATTAAATTTGTGTCAAGCTCATTTGAAATTCTCTACCACTTACATAATATCTGCTGTACAAGTAGATACAAAGTACGGGGTGGGGTCTAATGGAGTAAACTTATATTAAATTTATAATTAGATTTAGCGAGTATGGTTGTGTCCTTGACGAAAACTGTTGTGGATTTGAACTGTGAATTTGACGAAGCATGCGCTGTGGATATATATTATCATTGAATATTTTATTTTGAGCAAAAAAAAATACCTTATAATAGTAAAAAAAGCGACCAAGTGCGTGTCGGATCACGCATAATGGAGGGTTCCGTACCTTAAATGGAATAAGAACCAAACTTATACCAAAAGGTCGTATCTAATGCCTTTGAAAGAAGTTTTTTGTAGATAACTCTATTATTACTGAACCGATAATGTTCAAAACAACTTCCGTAGAAAGTATGTAATAAGGCGCATCTTCTCAATTTTTTTCAGTTACATGTATGGATCCCTAAAAATATTTTTTTCTGCAATTTAACTACAAAACTAAGTAGCGGCATACAAAATAAACCGTATGTGTAAATTTTATTCAGATACGTCTTATAGTTTCCGAGTAAAATGGCTGTGACATACGGACGGACAGACGGACATGACGAAACTATAAGGGTTCCGTTTTTGCCATTTTGGCTACGGAACCCTAAAAAAGGAGTAGGTAACGAGTATATGAAGGTTCTGGCAAGTACCTACTGGGCTGGTCTAAATACTATCCCCGTGTAAATGGGGCTTCAATAGCGCGGTCGCAGCGAGCCGAGTTGAGCCCAAACTCCCAGCAAATGAAATAACGGCAGAATGAAAAAGTCCAGTTTCGATTTGTGAAAAAAATGTCTAGGATAGCGCCAATAGGCAGCAGACAAAACGAAAAGTTGGGGTTAAGCCAAAAAGAATTAATTTATACGGTTACGTTAGGTTTTTAATTCATTTGCTTTTAGGAAGTTAGGCTAATATTAGGTGCCTATGGGAAAAAAAAACAAAAAATTGTCAGTTTTGTATAGAAGTACAAAGCAGTCTGTATTTCAATACAAAAGAACTGTACAGTAAATACCTAATAGAATTTCAGATAGGATAGTACAATTTTTGAGCGCTGGGAGGCCTGGCGGTAATACGTCAGACTTTTAATCCGATGTCTCAGGTTCAAACCCCGGCTCGTACCACTGAGTTTTTCGGAACATCATTTGATATTTAACAGTCGCTTTTCATTGAAGGAAAACATCATGAGGACACCGGATCTAATCTCAAAAAGGCCTAGTTTCCTCTCTGGGTTGAAAGGTCAGATGGCAGCCGATCTCGTAAAAACTTTTACCTACGGCAACTCCTGGGGTTAGGTTCTGATCGGACCCCAGGCTCAATAGAGCAAAAAGCTGGGACAAACGCTAAGAGGAAGAAGAAGATAAGGGTAGTACAATTTATAAACTAAGATATTGTAAATGACATGAACGAAATAAAAAGTTTCCAAAGCCTTTAAGAAGTGGCCCAGCATGGAACTAGCGTCTTCCCGCGAATGCAGAAGACGCTGGTTCGATTCCAATCCTAGGCATGGGAAGTCTTGGTGACTTTTTCTTCACATTTTAGTGTTAAAACTAACAAATCTTATATTTAATAAACTAATGTGAACTGTCTAATATACAACTCAATTCATGCAAATAACCAAACAATACAACACAATGGAACTAAATCCTGTCCGAATCTGACTGGACAAAGAGCTCACCGATAGTGAAATATAATTGGCAGCTCAAAACTATGGAGCGGTGTAATTGCGAGCGTGCGCTGACTATGACATACTCGTACAATACTATATGGCATAATTAGAGAACAAATCATTTTTTTTGTTATAAATATTTTGATATGTTTATTTTAAGACACATATAAGGCTGGAATCGAACCAGCAACTTCTCCATCCGCGGCAGATGATATCTTACTCGTAATATATATAGTCCTCCTCATCGATTTCGATGACGGCGACCCTATGCAGACCCTATGGAGGTTGACTATTGTGAGCCCTAATATGGCTAGCTAGGCCGAACTTGGTCTTAAATACCCTATTGCACGTGTGGCAGTAGAGCTGGCCAGTTGCGTTGTAGGTATACACGTAAGAGGGCTTAGGTCTCTCTTTACGTAGTTGCCTCTTTACGTCTAAGGTTGTGAGACGGTTATTTTCAAATGTTTTCACGCTGTCATAGATGGTAGAACGCCAAGATGACCTTTTTTCAGCGAGCTCCTCCCAACGCTCAGGGTCGATAGCGCATGCATGCAGATGCCGTTTGAGCACATCCTTGTAGCGCAGATGCTGACCGCCATGCTTCCGCTTCCCTACCGCCAACTCGGAATAGAGTATAGCTTTCGGAAGGCGACGGTCATCCATTGGATGACTCGTAATAACAAGCAGTCGTATAGTCCATTTAAGGGCCCTTGCAAAAGCTAATTGACTCAAAAATCATAGAATCAAAAATTTTGTCACATATACTTGTGGCAAATATGTTCAATCTTGGTTTATGCTGTATTAGAGAAAACAAGTTGATATCAAATTAAAACTCTATTTTACATGACTCTATACACACTTCAACTCAATCCTTTTTTAAAGGGTCGCGTAAGTGACAGTCTGGATTTGCAGGCTCCTGGCGGAGACATGAGCTGACCTGTCTTCGAGGAGTTCGAGGTCAAGTCAGTAAAATTCTGGTCTTTACATTATCTATTATCGTCTTAGAAATGTATCGATCTGCAGTCGCCCTCACACATAATCCAAAAACAATAGCTACTAGAAACATAGTATTGTACCAGCACCATATTAGGGGATACAGAATCAAACAAGATTTACCGAAAATATGGCTCGTGAAAATTTGTAACGTACCCTAATAAGACTGATAGAGAAAGTGCTGTACGAGTCGCTCTTACAGCACTATTGTGGGGCCATTTTTTTGGGGTGATTGTGACCAGCACAAATAATATTAAGTTGATCAAACGAGTGTCTTATAATCTGGACACAATTGTAAAATGATTCAGGTTTAAGTTTGTCTATCCTTCGAAACCTTATCGGACTTAAAACGAGCAATTTTTAATTGTAAGGTAAGATAATATTTTAAGTGAATGTAGACGTAATATATAATTGAAACAGAGCGAATTGAACTTAAATGAGAAAAGGGATTAAACGTTGCTAGTTTAGTCTTTTATTTTAAAAACTTTCCCTGTTGTTCCTTTTATTTATATTTAATAGATGCTTATTTATAAACAGGCTGAGACTTTAGAATAAAAGTAAATAAACAATTACTTATATTACTTTTTACATCTTAAATATTATTTCATTCAACATTAGTTTTTATATCCATGAAAAATTACATTGAGATTACCATAGTTCACCCTGTTACGTAACTCCTACACAAATTACCAAGATGTTTATATACCAAGGGCGAGGGTACAATATATCTCTTAATTATAATACACCACAAACTCGAAAGACAGAAGAGATAAATTAAACACAAACAACATGTCCAACCGTTGTCTATCTTGGAGCCATTTAGTTGTGCCAGCTAGTTCGTCAAGTAGAAAATTACGAGGGATTTCCCCGTCCCAGATGCAGTAATTAGCTTGTCCGTCTTCGGGATGGTATAAATGTTCGGACGGATAACGTGTGTTTAGTAGTTATTGAGTTTTTGTGGGACGCGGCTTAGCAAGTTTTAGTAGCAAGGAGCGTTGTTGAGGCCCGTGGGCATGCGGAATAATTGGTAATGTCGAAAGAAAGTAGTAAAAATAGTTTTTGTATAAATATAATTAAGGACGAAACTTAATGTGGGAAAACAATATTATATGACGAGTAGTAATTGTTTTACCTATACTTTAACGATTTACTACTTACTTGTACTTAGTAATTTTCTCTATTTTGAGGTTTACCTATTATATTTAACTACATCTGTAACCTATTCTGTAACGATAATAACCCTACAAAGCTAGAACTTCTAGGTTCAAATCTCGGTAAAAGCATTTATTTGTATGTTTATTCCTCAATCAATATCCACAACATTTTTTATGAGATTTTTGTATGTAATTAATTAAGTATTTTAGCATTTAATTATACATGTCTGTCTATTATTTATATATCACCTAGTACCCTCAATACAAGCCTTTTTGTTAAGCTTAAGGTACATTTGTGTTATTTTAATATTTATTTTCTTTATGGAATTATGTTTACGTTTATGATAAGTGCTATATTCGTATAATAAACAAAACTAATAAATAACGTCAAAGAAGTAAAACAAGTTAAAATCATACAGTGATACATAGTTGAAATTGCTGAGCTTGAGAATTTGGATGTTATTTCAATGTTGTTTAACAGCACTAGCAATATTAACAAAATAAATAAAAGTACACTCGCATAAGAAAACAGTAAATTCATGCATTAAATTTATAACAAATCAACTAATTTTAGTCAGCACATGCATATATTATTATATAAAATCAAACTTTTATTATTTTTGATGGTTAACAGACTTTTTCAAATAAGGACTTGCAATTTCAGGATACAAAAAAACAATGAAAACCAAACTATTTTTACATTCAGAGACAAATCTAGTCTAGCAACGGGGTAAGCAGACCACGTATGACCTACGTCAGAACTACCAGGCGTGTACAAACTACAAATATCCAACAAAAATACAAATTTATCCTCTTAAAAATAGCAATTACCAATCATGTTACTTTTTTACCTCTTCGTGTGACCCAGAAAACTTTTGTGTCACCCTCTATCTACTTACTAATATCTTTCCCGGTTACAACTTTACTTACACGTGTTACGGCGTAAGCCTATTTTATTTCACAGGCTTTTCCATGTTTTTAAGTATACCTAATATAAACATATGTATATAGACTGTAATGTTGAAATAATATGAAATATTTTTTAACATATTGAGGTATTTTTATATTTTTAAATGGGATAGTCTAGCTAGGTTCGAGCAATCTAACTTCTCGCTTTGACAGAATTGTAGAGTTTTGTACAGTTTTGTAGAGCCATTTACGGTTCAAGCTATTCCTTTTGTTTAATATTTACTGTATGTATTATCCAACGTAAAATGAACCCTAAATGGATCACAAAATTATGTATTTATTTATACTGCATATGCTGCTGAATGTGTCTAATTCTCAGTTAACGCATCCTATTCCGTCATCTACTACAATTTCCGAACCTCTCAATTCTACATCTACCCTTATAACTTTTCAAGTCTCGTATTCTATAAATCTTTCAATCAAGATCCATCCTTGTCCCCTAAGACATATAGCTCGTTATAAAACAATACATACTACAGATATGACCTTTTGAAAGTATTCAGTAGATACACTGAGCTGTAGGTGGGAATGCAGTTGTCTGGCAATTTCCGCCCCAAGCTGGCACAGCTGGTTCTATTCTTGCATCAGTGCTTCCAATCTTATACATGGTGCACATACTCCCTAAGGGAGCGGCGTAAATTGGATGGTTCATGCAATAACAAACATAATAAATAATGTAATAAAGGATGATTAATTTTTACTTATTATGTGAATAATGTAAGCAATAATTCATGACGTCTATGAAACTAATCAATATTAAGTACCTCAGTAATATATTTTTTTAGCTATCTGTTTAATTTTTATTCTTTGTCATTTCAGTAAAAGTTTTTATTAATAAGCTTGTTTGTTAGTCGGTCTTTGTGTATAAATCGGTCTAGTTAATTCAGACTTGCATCATCAGCAGACTTTTGTATTTTTGTCTATAAAAAGATTATAAAACTAACAACTTAGGTACATTTTCTCTCGAATAAAACATAAGTTAGTCCAATTAAAGTTTTAATTTCGTGTACAACATAATCACAAATGTCACCAACAAAAATATCAAAACTCGTATTCAGAGATACGTTAATTAAATTTAGGGGGAGTTCTAGTTATATTTCTGACAACACTTATTAAAATCCATTTAGAGCGCGAAATTCGCAGCAGCCACGGCGGAAATTGTGCAGCACGGAGCCTTATTAACTCTGAATTATTCCTTTATGAAGAACATTCGAGTTTGAAGAAAGATTCCTTCGTATTTGGGTACTTTCACTCAAGTTTAACAAAAGATAAGGTCTGACGATGACCAAGCTACGTTCTAAAACCAAAGAAAACGACTTAGCATTAATAAAATGTTATATAATGTTACATTATTTGTTTCTCGTCTTCTCAATTTGGTGCATTAATATGAAAACAGCAGAGATATAGGGAGATAGAGAATAGTAAAGATAAGCCCGTGAGTATATTGCGACTGTTACCTCCTCCATACTCGCAAAAAAGCGCCAAGTTAGAGTCTGTCCGGGAAAAGGAGTGTCGTAGAATGTATGAGTCCCCATATAGACCACGATACTTCTCTTTCCGGACAATCTGTATCGCCGGCCAGTGACTTGTCATATACAACCTTCTTGGTTTGCACAATGTGGCCGACGGAGAGAATTTTACTTGGTGTCACAATTATATAGAATGATAGCTTTAAAATTATTTTAACCAAGAAATAAAAACAATTTGAATTAAATTCCCCCATATATATATTTTTTTTTGTAGTCATTTTTCGTCTCAGAAAAGATGCAACTAGGCATTTTTAACAAAAACTTTTGACATTTTGTGACCACCTCACACCATGGAGTGCCGCTCACGACTGGATCGCCGTTGGTGTCACAATCGTGTTTTGACACCGACAAACTGGCCTACTTCGTAGTGCCCCGTTGGCCCCGTCTTTACACAGTAACATATAAGTCTATGAAAACAGTTAACAAAAGAAACGGCCCGCCCGCCAAGTACAAACTAGAATTTTTTAACACATTTTAAATTCCGATGTGATCAATTTGAATTAAATTTATTAATCGATATACCGGTCTAAAGGACGGAAGTTCCGGACCGGACGGAATTAATCTGAATAATTGGCGCTTTTAATAAATCCGGAATGAAGTTCCGGTACTTTTCCGGAGGATAATGTCCGAGTTAGATACGGAGGCTTATTTGAAATGTTATAGGTTTGTTTTTAATTTTGTATTGAAAAGCATTAGTCTTAACAGAAGTGATTTGGCTTGTTTAGGTGCATGATCAGATGATGATGTTTTTTTGTTATCAATTGGTTATCAATTTCATGTCAAATATATGTCAAACAGAGATTGTTTAGCGTCAATAAGATACATCAAACGTGGTAATGACATGCGTTGTTAGAACCACAACTTGTTTCAAGGTAATTTTGATGACAACGATGATGTTAAGGAATATAAATCTGTAACAAATCAAGTTTTCAAAGTTAAAATACCTACTTACGAATAGGCCAAAATAATAGTTTGGGTTCATTCATATAACTACTGGCGTTAGAAAATTATAAGATTATTTATAATTAATCTTATAATTTTTCTAACGCTAGAAACTAGTAATTCAAGCTAAATAGCTAAGCTACACCCCTTTCAACCCCTTTGGGATGAAAGTTTCTTACGGAAGCTCGTATTACACATATACGATTACGATCTAAGTCCAATTCATCTCCAATACGTATGCAATGGTTGAAGTAATATATATTGTATCAAAATCAGTATCCAATTCAATTCTAATTCACTATTTACGGCTCAAAGGAGAGAAAAATAGACGGAGATGGAGGAGGCCTTCACCCAAAGAGGCCTATAGCTAAGAAGTTTAAATATAAGTTATAAATGTATGTTAAGTTTTTAGAAATAGTTATGAATAAACGGCTTTTTTTTTCTTTATTTAGTCTCTACAAACAATATAAGAGTTATATTGAACACGGCTTGAAATACGTTAAAAACTAACTGACCCGGCGAACTTCGTACCGCCAACTACATGTTTTATTTATTTCTCCAATATTCTAATAGTTATTCTGCTATTCGGGCTGGAGATAATTCCAATAAATCTAACATCAATAAAATCGGTTCAGCTGTTCATGACCTATAAATGGTGTAACCGACACGACTTTGTTATATATAATACAGTGTGGAAAAATAAGTCGAGCCCTGGAGGTAAACTACCGTAAAACGTTGAGATAGCTCAATTCGCTGAAAGGAAACATTCTTTTATATTTCCTAAAAACTAAAACTACATCATTCACAGTTTTTTTCACTTTTTTCCATACTAACTGTATGAAAAATCTTTTTATTATTATTTATGGGTTATCTTGTGCCTTAAACATGGTTGGTGTTAAGAAGTTTTAATCCTTGTTGGAAATAGGATCGATTCGCATCAACTGTCATAAAAAATATTTATGGCAAAAATTACAAAATAAATCGTTTTTTTTGTGACTTGTATCCAAAAATGTGTAAATGCAGTTATGTCCCTTTAAAAACATTAAAGCATGTTTCCTTTCGGTAAATTGAGCTACCTCAACGTTTTAAGGTAGTTTCCCTGTAGGGCTTTACTTATTTTTCCACACTGTATATATATATAATACTGTTCTACGAAATTACACGACACGACGTCGCAACGTGACACGACACGACAAGGCAACGTGACACGACAGCGACACGACGTTGCATCTTGCATCGCATCACGGAATTGGGTTTCAGCCCTAACATCAAGTTAAAATTGATAGAATCCACTTTGACTAAATGCATTTTGTATTTGCCACAAACCGCCATTCACTTGACAAGTGACAACTTAATTGCAATAGAAACGCGGGCCAGAATGAAACTGATTAAATGAAAATTGCTGTTGGAGACTGTTGCATTAATACGTTAATGGTGTTTTGGGCTTCACTATATATCAGCCGTAACAACAATTAGTGTTGTCTCCTATAGACGAAATTAATTGACTGACAGCAGCAATAACATAAAATTTACGTAAATGCATGGAATAAGCTGAATTTAAAATGTTTACGCATATCCAATTATTTTTAATGAACGAAAAGTCGTAAGAAGTAACTACCAAAAATATTTTTTGGTAAGTTTTATTGCTGTATTTACCCGTTTTTCTTTACATGTCAGTTATTTGTCCCTCAAAACCTTTCAAACGAGCCCTAACCCAGTATGCTTTCTTCCTCCAGGAGTTCTTTAGGCACCTAACCTTCCGACTATCACCAGGTCAGCTCCGTAATAGTACATTATTGCACTGTCATGATGACACCTCCTCCTAACGATTGCCACCGCTTTTGCCACGGCTCAGTTAAGCCTGGGGTCCGCTTGGAAACCTAATCCCATGAATTGGCGTAGGCACTAGTTGTGCGACTGCCATCTGAACTTCCAACCTAAAGGAGAAACTAAAGCATATTGGATTTAGGTCCGGTTTCCTCACTATGTTCGTTCACCTAAAACCGACTGGTAAATATCAAATTATATTTCGCACACAAGTTCCGAAAAACTTAGTGGTACGAGCCGGGGTTCAAACCCGAGACCTCCGGATTGAAAGTCGGAGTCTTACCGCCAGGCTACTAGCGCTTTACTAAATTTTATTTTATTATGTTATACTAAATTTAATTTATTTCTGTTATACACAATTTAATTTAAGTCTGTTATACTAAATTTAATTTAATTCTGTTATACTAAATTTAATTTAATTCCGTCATACTACATTTAATTTATTTCTGTTATACTAAGTTTAATTTAATTCTGTTATACTAAATTTAATTTAATTCTGTTATACTAAATTTAATCCCACCAAAAACATAAATGTAAAAAAGGAGAGCCAAGTTCAATACAAAAATTATGCCTGGCTGTGGGCTTCGCCGCAAAAAGAATGGAGATCTAAATGAGTGCCAAGTTCTATGCAAAATACAAATATGTATTTATAGGAACAAAATAACATTATGAACAAGTATTAAATTCTATTTCTTTGCTTTATTGGATACCTATAACAATTGCTGTTATTTAAAAATGTGAGATCTTAAAGTAGGTTAAACTTGACTTGGCCAGTTTTCATTACATCAGTCATTTTATAAAGTTATTCAATATATATATATATATATTTTATATTTTTTTTTTAATTCTGATAAAAACTGGCCAAGTCAAATCTAACCTACTTTATGATCTCACATTTTTAAATAACAGCAATTGTTATAGGTATCCAATAAAGCAAAGAAAATAGAGTTTAATACTTGTTCATAATGTTATTTTGTTCCTATAAATATATATTTGGATTTTGCATAGAACTTGGCACTCATTTAGATCTCCATTCTTTTTGCGGCGAAGCCCAAAGCCAGGTATAATTTTTGTATTGAACTTGGCTCTCCTTTTTTATATTTATATTTTTGGTAGGATATCATTACTTTTTGTAAAGAAAACTAGGCAGGTATTGAGAATTAATGTTTTTCTTGCGTTTCCGCTGCATGGTTTGAATTGAATTGTATCAACATTAACACAACAATAACAAATATACGGAGTGAGGCTAAATAAAAGTTTGTATTATATATAGGCGACTTTATCGTGACTATTGTGCCCTCATAATAATAAAAAAACGGCCAAGTGCGAGTCGGACTCGCACACCGAGGGTTCCGTACAAACCTATAACAAGCAAAAGTTGTAGTATGTTTATTACTTATTTCAATTTAATACCTCTACGCGTTTACGAGGAAAAAGGTAGTAAGTTTAAAATTTCAAAAATATTTTTTGTATGATTTTACTAAAAATGTCTACTTTTCGTAATTTTTCCTTTGTCTGTGCTATATGAAGTTTCTTCGTGCCAAGTTTCAAGTTTCTGAGTTTACGGGAAGTACCCTGTAGGTTTTGAGTTTGTTGCGAGTACTCAGTTTCAAAATATGCGACTTTGCTATTTCTTTTGATTGCGTTCACATAAAAGTTTGGTTTTGCTACATCGGAAAGGTCCTATAGCCCTGAGTATTTAACATGAATTTCAATTTAATACCTCCACGCGTTTACGAGGAAAAAGGTCGTAAGTTTAAAATTTCAAAAAATATTTTATGTATGATTTTACTAAAAATGTCTACTTTTCGTAATTTTTCCTTTGTCTGTGCTATATTTAGTTTCTTCGTGCCAAGTTTCAAGTTTCTGAGTTTACGGGAAGTACCCTTTAGGTTTTGAGTTTCTTGCGAGTACTCAGTTTCAAAATATGCGACTTAAATTGCTATTTCTTTTGATTGCGTTCACATAAAAGTTTGGTTTTGCTACATCGGAAAGGTCCTATAGCCCTGAGTATTTAACATGAATTTCAATTTAATACCTCCACGTGTTTACGAGGAAAAAGGTAGTAAGTTTAAAATTTCAAAAAATATTTTTTGTATGATTTTACTAAAAATGTCTACTTTTCGTAATTTTTCCTTTGTCTGTGATATATGAAGTTTTTTCGTACCAAGTTTCAAGTTTCTGAGTTTACGGGAAGTATCCTTTAGGTTTTGAGTTTCTTGCGAGTACTCAGTTTCAAAATAAGCGACTTAAATTGCAATTTATTTTGATTGCGTTGACATAAAAGTTTGGTTTTGCTACATTTGAAAGATCTTATAGCGCTGAGTATTTGACATGAATTTCAATTTAATACCTCCACGCGTTTACGAGGCAAAAGGAAGTAAGTTTAAAATTAAAAAAAAAAAATTTTTGTATGATTTTACTAAAAATTTCTACTTTTTGTAACTTTTCCATTGTCTATGCTATATGACGTTGCTTCGTACCAAATTTCAAGTTTCTGAGTTCACGGGAAGTACCCCGTAGGTTTTGCAAGTGCCGAAAAACTCTAAAATTTGCAGCATAAACGACTGGATCATTTGATTGCGTTGTCTTTTAAGTTTGATTTTTCACAGCTTCAAGGGACAATAGACCTGAGTATTTGATATAAATTTCAGCTTGATACCTCCACGCGTTCCTGAGAAAAATGGTCTTGACAGACAGACAGACAGACAGACAGACAGACAGACAGACAGACAGACAGACAGACAGACAGACGGACAACAAAGTGATCCTATAAGGGTTCCGTTTTATCCTTTCGAGGTACGGAACCCTAAAAACGTTTTTGTCTAGAGTTAGTTTTGATTAAATTTTGTTAAAAGAAAATGAAGCACTCATTTTGCATGTAGTGTCAGTGGTTGAAAATGCAATAACAATGGCAGCGTGTAGTCGCGGACGGACGTTTGTGAATGGCAACGTTCATTTGCTGATAGCATTCAGCCGCCGACGGCGTGAGCGCGGAAGATACTAGAATTAAACAGTTGGAACAGTTTTCTAGATTAAAATAATGAACTAGAAAAAAAGTAAAGTACTAAAAGTATACTACTTAAATACAGCTTAAAAAACAGAAATTCCGTTCTGTAAGCTATATGTGAAACATTTTTCAAGAAGGAAGATTTCGAAGGAGGAGGTTATGAATTTGTCGGGTTCTTTATTTTTGCTTTTTTATGTATGTTCACCGATTATTCGAAGACCGATGGACCGATTTGGAAAATTATTTTTTTGTTTGAAAGAGTACACTTCACAGTTGGTCCTATTGTAACCAGGTGAGCATCTGATGATGGGACCCTGGAGAAATCGAGGGAACTCTTCAACTATTATAGGCACACATCTATAGTGATTTGAGTAGCTCGAGCATTTTCTTTTGGAAAGGTGAATGCTTAGTGAAGTCGGTTATTTTTTGTTTAAAATTATTTGTTTAAAATTATTAAAAGGTCTGGTTTCGAAGAAAAATGCAACCACTCTTACACTTTGCTACAAGTTCAATCAAATTTATACTTTGTACACAGTGTAAAAGAAATATTACAAGCGAACATCTAATAAAATCTCAATGGCGAAGCCGACGGCTTTCATGATCATGACTCGACTTGCGAAAGAAAAACAATATTCTAATCCGTAAATGTTCAGAGTAATATATATTAAGATATATATAAGATGAGCTTCCTGGTTGACATTCCGAGCAATTGAAATACTTATCATACTCAGGACAAAACGACGGAAAATATGGATTATTCACTCCGCAGTAGAACATTCTTTAGGTATATAAAATACAATGGCACTTTGTATCGTACCTAACTCTGCGTGGAAGTATCTCGACTCCGATACGATTGTTGGAAGCTTCTAAGTTTCACATTCAATTCGCGTCAGCAATGTTGGCTCCCATTTTTACTAACTAGGTAACAGGAACGCCAACGTTGTTCTACTAGGCAAAGAAACTTATGAAATGTCACTAGAGACGCCTACACTTTTCTACTAGGCTAAGAGACTTGAAATGTCACTTGCCATGACGGAGACATTTTAAGAAGTCCCTACAAAACTTGGTTGGAATAGTTGTAGCCGATATTTAGTAACAATAAGACATTATGCTCTTTTAGCTTCTGTCCATGACTCCGTTCACTAAGGGACTGTAAACTGGTTATTATTTTAATATGAACCAACTTTAAAATATAAACCTTTCAAACAAATTAATGTAAGTATCGCTATACAACGTGGCAATGCGGCCAGCCTTCTAGGCACCCTACCCATTGGCAGCGATTTAGAAGTTTTATTTTATTTGTAGATAGTCGTTATGGGGCAGATTACTCTTTACTTTATAGTTATTTATTAATTTTTCTATTGTATTGTCAGTTGTAATTTCCTTTCCGTTAATAACCATATGTCATATTAAATTAATTTTGTACTAAGCAGAAACGTCTGCAAGCGAAATTTTAATTTTATAATTGAAAGAAAAATTGAAAAATTCACTGCGTCGAGCAAGATTCGAACTTGCGACCTTTCGGAACACCGGTCCGACCGCTCTGACCAACTGAGCCATCGACGCTTACTCAACCGCGGTGAATCTTAACATCAGTTCCTTCATTGCTTACGTCATATTATTTCACTTAAGTTTCCATAATCAGTCCAGCTGTTTTATCGAATATTCGGTGAACATACATGAAAATGATTGCAAAAAAATAACAAAGAACACGACGAATTGAGAACTTTTGAAATGTTTGTCAGTTGAAAGGGATGTACGAAAAACAGCAAAGTAATCCGAAAAGATCAAGGAAAAATATCTAATAAGGAATGTCTTCAAAAAAACATGTGAAAAACCTACCCCTCCCATATAAATAAGATTATTGGAATCACGTTCACATTTACGCTCTCAATAAAATCCCAAGTTCATAAAGCAATCGTTGATGACATCTGGCGCGATATTGCATCGCAAGTAGCCCCTTATGATCCGACTTGAGTTACAGATATATATGTGGATAGGTGATACATGTGTCGCAATCATGACACAATGTAATGTTATAATAATAATAATAATAATAAATACTCTTTATTGCACACCTCATACAGTTACAAGCACAAATTTTACAATTAGATAAATTTAGGTAGAGGTAACAACAGGCGGTCTTATCGCTAATGAGCGATTATAATGTCTAATTTATGAAGATTTTTTTCTAGAAACAAATGAATATTGATTCATCGATTTGGCGTGACATTTCAAGTATGAGGGGCTACCCTCATAGGCTGAAAAAAAAAACATAATCGTACAACACGCGGAATTAATGCTACACTGTGTCAATAGACGGCTAATATCAATGTATGTGTCACTACCGTTTCCTAGCGATGAGTAAAACTGGTTCAAATATGCATACGATATCAGCAGAACATTATGATTTATTCATAATTCTGATCTTAAGTATACAATATTTGTATACAATATTTTGTACTAAGATGTTACTTAAGTATACAATATTTTATTTCATCTTACCAATTAGATTATAGAGTTTGTCCGGAAAGAAAAGTGTCGTGGTTGATATGGAAACTCATACATTCTACGACACTTCTTTTCGGACAAAATTAAGAAAATAATATTTTATTTTGGACTAGGTAAGATTAGACTGCTACTTAATTAGTTAATATTTTACGCAGAAAAAATATAATTTATTTCCTCCAGTTGACAAATATTAACAATTTTTTTTATTAGGCTGTTTTAGTGTCCCACTGCTGGACAAAGGCCTCCCTTTTTCTTCTCCACTCGACCCGGTCGTTTGAATTTTGCCACCATTATGTGTAAAATGCATCCAAGTCGTCCCGCCATCTCCTTTTTGGTATAAACAATAAACAAATAAAATATAAAAATGACTAAACTGTACTTTCTTAGTTCTCGAGTAATTAGTTTACCTATATGCATCCCGTGTGGTGTTGTAAGATGAACCTCATCGATGCAATGGAATTCGTCTAGTTCAATGCAATTTTCACATCAATGTTAATAATTATTGCACGTTTACTTATAATTAATGGGGCCAATAATAGTCATGTTTAATGTAGTTTGTTTTGATTTTATAATAGAAACACTGAAAAACTTTTATTGCCGAAAAAATGATTTTCTAATACCTTTCAAATACTTTTAACATCGTTTTAATTATCGTACATTTAAGTTACGAACACAATGCATTGTTTTCAAGTGGATTTGTAAAATAAAAAAACTTAGCAAATCGTCCTGATATACACTTACCCGCTTCGGATGCAGACGAAATTTGCAGTCGTAAAGTAAATAGCTTCACATTTCAAGATTCAAATATAAAAGATGGACACTTAAACAACAACATGGTCAGGGCCTAGAAACCAGGGCAGAAGAAAGAGAGGCAAGCCACGAAGACGTTGGGCAAACGATATTACCGAAGTTGCAGGGCCCAGCTGATGGATGGAGCTGGCCAACGACAAATGGCTAGAGATGGAGGTTTTTACCCGAACAGGACTCATATAAAATATGTCTAACTATAATATGTGTATCTAGAGATGAATATGGAAAATAAAGCTTAAACAATAATAATAATAAAAGGTCGATGGTGCAACGTTCGACTCGTGTGTATAACACGAAAATTATGCAGGCGTTGCATGGTCTTGGTATTTACATATCTGTGCCCTTATCCGCTTCGCATGCAGACGAAGTTTGCAGTCGTAAGGTAGATATCGCAACTTTATACTCATACGTATAATACGAAAATTATGCAGGTGTCGAAGTTTACCTTAACTTATATAGAGTGGAGGTTCCAAACGTATCGTGTGTGTCAAGGAGATGCACCATACTGACTCCAATTCGCACTCAACTGTTTACTTTGATTACTTATCGAACGAGCGCAGCGTAAGGCTACAATAAATATTTCTGATTCTGATTTTGATAAGCGAAGTAAAGTTCTTACAAACAACTTCGGTTACTAAAGTTATCGCGAAATAAACCCTGAACATTGTCTGTCTCTCAAGCTGTTTTGATATGTCTTCTTATATAACTACGCATTATTGTGTATCTTTAAGATCTGTTTTGAAAAAATAAGTCCCGCCGAGTTTCTTGCCGGTCATAATACTTCTCGGGTCAGAGGTGTAGGGTTAGAACCGGTGGTAGTTTTTTTTTCTGTGACGTTGTGTGATAAGTGCATTGTAATGTGCCTAAATTGAAGAAAAATATCTTTTTATCTTTTAACATCAAAAAGCCATCGAAATGCCGAGACGTGTTAGTAGCCGAAGTTGTTTGTAAGAACTTCACTTCGCTTTCGCTCTGGTCGTTCGATAAGAACTTATTTTTAAGACTTTAGCTGTACTCGATACACGATAGGACAAATATGGTTTGGTCAAAATCACCTTTAAACAGTTTTGTCATATTTGTGTTTTTTTTGGTTCCCCTATCTTTGGCATAACTTTTTTTGTAATAATTCTGTGTTGCATAACAACTTTAAGCATAAACTACGGTTAGCATAAACTCTATTGGCATAGCCAAGTTCCGCATATGTACTCTACGCATAATTTTGATCGAACGAGGTAACGTTTGGCATAAAGTTAATGTCCGAATCGACGTAAGATATCATTTTTATTTCGCATAATTTTGTTTGTAATAATTCAACATTGCATAAATCACTTCAAGCCTAAAAGACTAGTGGCATAAAATTTTATGGCATAGTGAAGTTTCGCATACTTGCAATACGCATATATATTAAGGCCGAATAATCAATACATATAATAAATATGATCCGAATCATAATTATTTTACATGTTTTTAGAGTGGGGAATTCCACTCATACAATAGTATGTTATTCAATCAAATACAAACATTGAAAACATTGAAAAAAAAAATCAACCAAGCAGGATTTGAACCTCGCATCGATACGCCTTACCGGGGCTCGATCGCTTTACCAATTAACTGAACCCACAGCTTAATTGGTAAAGCGATCGAGCCCCGGTAAGGCGTATCAATGCGAGGTTCAAATCCTGCTGGGATGATTATTTTTTCAATGTTTTCAATGTTTGTATTTGATTGAATAACATACTATGATCCGAATCATCACGGAGAATAATTATTCATACTGTTGTTATGTATACCAGTGGGTATGAAAGAAAATGTATTTATTTCATAAATGCAACCGTACAACCATAGCATAAGGAACGTGGTTTTTAGACCAGTAACCCAGTTCCTAACTAAATATATATTCACTTTCGAAACTTAAATTTCGGGCACAGGGCTGCATCAAGCAACTTTCTTTATTTTATTTAGCCGCTCAGTTTTTTTTGTTCGAAGCTGGACTATTCGTTGTAAATGGGTATATTCTGGTATTACTTACATAATTTAGCAGGTTCCTTGAGGCTTGCGGTTCAAACCTATTAACCTAACATACTTATTTGGCAGACGTTCGGGTAGGTTGAGGGTCACAGTTCTAACCTAACCTAACCCACTTTTTTAAAAGCTGTTTGGGTTTTTTGAGGAACCCAGTTCTAACCTAACCTAACCCACTCTTTGATCAGCAGTTCGAGTTGGTTAAGGGTCACAGTTCTAACCTAACCTAACCCACTTTTTTAACAGCCGTTTGGGTTGTTTGAGGGTCACAGTTATAACCTAACCTAACCCACTCTTTAAGCAGCTATTGGGGTTAGTTAAAGGTCACAGTTCTAACCTAACCTAACCCACTTTTTTAATAGCCGTTTGGGTTGTTTGAGGGTCACAGTTCTAACCTAACCTAACCCACTCTTTGAGCAGCTATTCGGGGTAGTGGCTATATATATTGTTAATACTTAATATATTATACAATACTTTTATATATTGTTAAAACATAACCCTATAATATGTTATTGCTTCAAATAAATATCCCAATCAAGTAACAATTGAAAATAAAACAATATAAAAAGGGTAATTTGTTTTATTTTCTTTTCCTTTCCTACCTTTGTTTTGTTTTCCTATTTAAGTAATATTTATGATTATTATAAACAAATTATCATATTTTCTCTGAAATACCTTTTACCGAAACGGGCCACGAGCTCACGAACTTAGGAGCAGAGCTAATTTTTTTTATCACGAAATAGGACTCAAATATATGATAAATTCACGAATTAATTCATATAAAAAAAAGTTTAAACCAAAACTATATATTATAGTTTATACAATAAATTACTCCCAAAGAATCAATATAACTCTCTCAAAAGCTTAAAAAATATTATCATGGAAGTAATATTTGAAAAAAAAAATACGAATTCTCAACATGTTCGTAACAGCCTTAACCTGCCGAAACAGGGGACGTTTACCTTATGATGCATGTATAAACTAAGTAATTATGCATAGGGATATAAGTACTTACTAAGTAGTATTTATATGTAATTCGAGCAGAAAATAGTTCTGCTAACTGTACGCTATGCATAATTCGTTTTCTGCAATGCAAACATTCTGCTAAAGCCTATATGCTAAACAAATTATGCTAATTATCAGTTTCGAAGACATGAGTTATATGCAAAATAAAATTATTCGTATCAAAAAGCGGCCATGATAATAGTAGCCCATTTCAAATTCGGATACGCAAATATTTGGTCAATTGTATATTATGCGAACCGAACATTTCTGCAATGGTAATATTTTTCGAACACAATTTATGCCAAATATGTTATGCCAAATGCGTTTCTGCCTACGGATGTTATGCCAGACGGACGGAACCCGTTTTATTTATTTATTATTTATTTAATCTTTATTGCACAATACAAGATGGTACAAATGGCGGACTTAATGCCATAAGGCATTCGCTACCAGTCAACCAATGGGCTAAACAGAAAGGTTAAGTAGGTGCAGGGTCCATTAAACATGACAGAATAAAAACAGAAAAAAAAAAACTAACAATAGATACATATTAAGCTATATTCATAAACTTACACAAAAACATATAATAATAAACATACATACATATATTTTATATACCTTGTGTGAACCATTAGGAGGACGATGAAGAAAGCTTGTCAAGGAAATGCTTGCGCAACAAGCGCTTGAAAGTGAATTTAGTCTGAGCTTGCCTGAGAGAGAGCGGCAGAACATTCCAAAGTCGGATTGCCTGGATGGTGAAAGAATTAGACATAAAACCAGTTCCATGTCGGGGCACAGTGTCGATGAGCTTTAGAGAACGAGAAGAACGAAGATGTGTGCCGGGGCGTGGGGAAACAAATTTAAATTTCGATCGAAGATAATTTGGGGCGGACGGGTCAAACAATATGGAATACAGAGTGCAAAGAATACGAAGTGACCTACGTTCGCGGATCGGAAGCCAATTAAGTTTTCTGTGGAAATTGGAAACATGGTCATACTTACGGAGACCGAACACGAAGCGTATGCAGTTATTAAGTAACCGGTCAAACCTGTTCAATGAGTCTTGGGTGGGATTGGTGTAACAAACATCAGCATAATCAAGGACAGGCAGGACAAGAGATTGGACAAGGAGAATTTTAGTGCTGACTGGGAGAAAATGTTTAAAACGATAGAGTGCTCTTAATACTCTACGAGATTAGTTACTCTACGAGAAACGTCGGCCACCTGAGGTTCCCATGTAAGCCCGCTGTCAATAATTAGCCCCAGGTTCTTCACTTGCGATACTAGAGGTATCACTTCCTGTTCGTAGAGGATTGGCGCCACTTCAGCAGTGTCTATTAAATAAAGTAGACGGGTGCTACCAAGCAAAATGGCCTGGCATTTGGTGGGGTTGACCGTGATACCAAAGCAGCGTGACCAAGTGAAAATACGGTTTAGGTCTGATTAATTTCAGCGATTGCCTGATCCAGATCCTTGGCACTCACTTGGGTATAAAGCTGTAAGTCATCAGCATACATATGGTAAGAGCATTTTAGTTTAGATGTGATAAGATTAATAAAAAGTGAGAACAGAAGAGGTGAGAAAATCCCGCCCTGTGGGACCCCAGAAGTAAGATCGCGCCAGTCAGAAGAAGTACGATCAGCACGAACCAACTGACGGCGGTCCTGAAGATAGGAAGCAAACCATCCAGCCGCAGATGCCAAGATATTGAAGTGTCTGAGAGTGGCAAGTAACAAGTCATGGTTAACAGCATTGAATGCATTCGAGAAATCGATAAGCACTAACACCGTCAACAGCGTCGAGTCCATACCGAGCCTTACGTCGTCGACAAGTTTTAGCAAAGCGGTGGACATGCTGTGGCCACGACGGAAACCAGACTGATAAGGAGAAAGCAATTGATTGGAATAAACGTGTGAAGATAATTGTTTATGGACTATTGCTTCTAGTATTTTTGAAAGAAAGGGCAGGATAGAAATGGGTCGAAAGTCTTTAAGTGCACTGGGATTAGAAACTTTAGGTAGTGGAATGACATAGGCATGACGCCACAATGACGGAAAAACCCCAGAAGACATTGAAAAGTTAATAACATGTGTTATAACTGGGATAATACAATCTAAAATGTAAATAATCATCGTTCTACTTAACTCGTCATGGCCAACAGCATTAGATTTGACAGAAGTTATTGCTTTCCTTATCTCGTCATCTGTGGCTGGGGTAAGAGAAAAGGAGTTAGAGCATAAACAAGGCATGGCACAAATTTCAGCAATACTGAGAAGTTTAGTGGTGGTATCTAAAGAAGAGGGCTTAGCAAAGTGATAATTTAAGTCATTTACAGAAAAAACGGAAGATGTTGTCTTAATTGAAGACTTAACTACACCAATAGATTTGAGAAACTTCCATGTCTCAGCTGGAGAGGCCACGGCGATGCTGTCATGGAAGTATTTACGTTTGGCATCTCTTACCATGTGCTTACACTTGTTTCTGGCAGCCTTAAAGTGGCGCCAACTCTCCTCGCAACGGTCGTGCTTAAATTTACGAAAAGCTCGATCCCGCTTTGTCATCGCCATACGGACTCCACGCGTGATCCACGGCGCCGCACTGTGGGCTGAAAATCGGCTTTCATAGAAATAGAAATCGATTTCATAATTTGTACCTTTTTCTTCTTGAAATAGCTTTAGCTAGGTATAAATATGTCCCAAAATGAGTCTGAGGTAATTTGGTTGGGAAGAAAATTAATTATAATAAAATAAAATAAAATATGTATGGAGTGAAAGAGAAAAATCAAATTTTCTTCAAAAATAAAAGCCGTTATATCCTCGCAGATGGTTATAGTGCCAATTATTCTTGATTTTTTGTCATACTTAATTTTTTTTTATCAGGTGCACTTTAAAAAAAAAATCGATTTAAAAAAAAAATATTTTTTCAAGTTTTTTTTTTAGAAATAGCTTTTACTCATTACTTTGACCTTAATAAATTATTCTGAGCCCATTTGAGTCAAAAACTTAGAAGCAGTGAGCTTTTTTCGAAACAGATGTATGGAGCGTATCGGACATATCGGATTTTCTTCAACCATAAAAAATTAACCGTTATATCCTCGCAGGTGGTTATAGTACCAATTATTCTTGATTTTTTGTCATACTCAATTTTTTTCTACCAGGTGCACTTTTTTTAAAAATAGATTTTATTGAACTCGAAAAAATTATGTTTTTTGAAATAATCGATTTTTTTTTAAAGTGCACCTGGTAAAAAAAAATTGAGTATGACAAAAAATCAAGAATAATTGGCACTATAACCATCTGCGAGGATATAACGGTTTGGTTTTTATTTTTGAAGAAAATTTGATTTTTCTCATTCGCTCCATACATATTTTATTTTATTTTATTATAATTAATTTTTTTCCAAACCAAATTACCTCAGACTCATTTTGGGACATATTCATACCTAGCTAAAGCTGTTTCAAGAAAAAAAATGTACAAATTATGAAATCGATTTCTATTTCTATGAAAGCCGATTTTCAGCCCACAGTACGCCGGAGGCCGCTTCAGCCTTACTGTGCGGATAGGCGCACGTTTTTTTTTATAAATGTATAGTTATTTATTTATTCGTGGAACCAACAGCTAATAATAATCTTTCTTCTTCTTCTTTCTTCTCAGCATATTTGCGTCCACTGCTGGACATATGCCTCTTTCATGAATTTCCATGTTGTTCTTGACGCGGCGGTTCTGTGCCAGGTCGGCCCTGCCGTTTTTTTAATGTAATGTGTTTTAATGGAATGTTTGTAATGCGTGTTTAATAATAATAATGTAGCTATACTGGTAAGTAACAGAGAGCCAATTAAAGGTAGCATCATTATACCAAGAAACAATTGGTGGTTTACAGTATCTAGACACGCGGCAGCGTGTCAAGCCAAGTTCAATCAAAGGAACTGGCTAGCCAGCGCCAAGTGTATATTTACACGAACCACTTAGTGCCACTTTTGATCCTTCTATAACTCAAAACCTCTTTAACGTAAACACATAAAACTACGTGTGTTTAATTATATCCATAAGGACATCTAGAAGCCCAAATTTCATGAAGCTAGCTCAAACGGTTATAAAGATATGAAGGTCAAAAAGTCGTAAATTTTAGCACTGATTGACTGACATATAGTACCTAAACCTAACCTACTTCCAGATGACCTAGAAGGATGAAATTTGGAATCCAGCTCGGAAATTGTGTGTAAGCGTAGGAAAAAATCTAAAAATAAAAAAAAGTTAAAAAATAGAGGGGTCCCCATACAAAAACTTTTTTTTAATTGTATCGTTGGAACCGTTACAAGCAGATATTTGAAACTATCCCAATATATGTATTATTATATTTCCTATATAACAGAAATATAAAAATAAAGTTAAGTCAAACAAATAAGTGGAGTCCCCATACAAAAAACTTGTAATACACGCTTAACGACCGGCCAACGGTGTGTCGTCGGCGGCGCGCTGCACCACATAATTATACACAGAACAGAAATAAAGAGAATGTAGACAATAGCATAAAAAAGAAAACCATGCAGCGGAAACGCAAGAAAAAACATTAAATCTCAATACCTGCCTACTTTTCTTTACAAAAAGTAATGATATACCACCAAAAACATAAATGTAAAAAAAGAGAGCCAAGTTCAATACAAAAATTATGCTTGGCTGTGGGCTTCGCCGCAAAAAGAATGGAGATCTAAATGAGTGCCAAGTTCTATGCAAAATCCAAATATGTATTTATAGGAACAAAATAACATTATGAACAAGTATGAAACTCTATTTCTTTGCTTTATTGGATACCTATAACAATTGCTGTTATTTAAAAATGTGAGATATTAAAGTAGGTTAGATTTGACTTGGCCAGTTTTTATCAGTATTAAATATTGTGAATATCAGTATTGAATATATATATGTTGAATAACTTTATAAAATGACTGATGTAATGAAAACTGGCCAATTCAAATCTAACCTACTTTAAGATCTCACATTTTTAAATAACAGCAATTGTTATAGGTACCCAATAAAGCAAAGAAATTGAGTTTAATACTTGTTCATAGTGTTATTTTGTTCCTATAAATACATATTTGGATTTTGCATAGAACTTGGTACTCATTTAGATCTCCATTCTTTTTGCGGCGAAGCCCACAGCCAAGCATAATTTTTGTATTGAACTTGGCTCTCTTTTTTTACATTTATGTTTTTGGTGGGATATTACACATGTTATCAACTAATACCTACTAGTGAATATAAACAACATAATCTGAGACTTATACATTCGTTTGTTCGTTACATCTAAATAACTATATTAACCTATTACAAATACTCGACTACTTAAATCTCTGTGGCACAAGGCATGCTCACCTAAAGAATTCGCCTGTTATATTACGCCTTACAGTTGCAAAACCGCGGTCGGGGAGAAGGTCTGGATTTTCATTACGTTACCAAAATCGATGTTCAAAATTTGAAACTCATAACTCATAACTTAACAATATTTGAGCATGTAATGTTAAAATTACGTTACTAATACTACAGATAAAATACTTATCATATTACAGTCGATTATAGTTAAAACGGGATCAAAAGGGGGATAATATTTATATAACATACTCGTACTTAAGTCACAATCGTTCCATATTCCACAATATTTCCTAAATTATCGACTGGGTTTACAACTAAAATTTGCATACATATTATTAGAATATAGACTTTAAAAATAACTGAACACTGAACGTGTCAATATGGGATGAGTAATTCATAAGCAAAGATGACGTCATCAATTATACACTCCACTTAAACTATGAGTTATATTCATTACTCGACTGTGCTAATACGAAAAGGCAGAATATTAGTTTATGTTTCTATATCTTTACGTCTTTTTGGGATAGGATGAGTTATAGTCCGCAAATGCTTATTAATAGTTTTAAAACCGCATTTTTATGGCTTGAGTGTTTTATGGGAGCCAATGACCTGCAACGTATATGTACATGTTTCTTGAGAGTGACAGTAAATGTCACTAGTGATTAATTAAAAAATCAGAATGAATAGTTACTTATTACTTTAAGACTACATTTTAAAAATACTTCCTATTTGGGCAAAATACCTACTCATTATTCGGTTCAGACAGTGATTATCGTCCTTACTAACAATATTATGCAAAACTAACTCCTATCCTACCAGTTACCTACCGCTTCACGCTTAAACCGTTAAACCGATAGAGATTCCTAATTTCATCCCAGTAAATCGGTCAATAAAGCCCCGGGACTCAAATACCTTAACTAAAAACAAATTATATTTTTAAAAACGAAAATTAAAAGAAGATTTGAAAAGATTTAGGTCTCGCAAGGAACAGTGAATAGGCTGTTCAGTCATTCACTCTTTCTTTTTCACCAGTGAGCTTTTACTCTGACTTTAGTTTACTCTAGTACTCGTAGTCCTCGAACTGAGAACTCGCGATTTCCTTGCACACGAGTTGACCAATATAACAAGACCCTAATGATGTTTTTTTTCGAGCCTTCTAGCTCCATAACCCTTTAATAGATCATGCTCATGAACGAACTGTCAAATTGTATTGAGCTCTACTACAACCCCAAGAAAATCATATAGATCAGAAAAACGCTAGTAAAGTTATCGCGGAACAAGTAATAAAAATCAAAAAGCCATCGAAATGGTCAGATGTCTGGGTAGACAGCAAAGAAAGGGAAAGACAGCCATCATGTGAAACGAGGGTCAATCGCTGGTCAAAATATAATTTAAACACGTACTTAGTAGCGAGCGGAGGATAAAAATGTGTTGTATCACAAGTCTATATGTTTTGTTGGTCAATGGCAGTATATTTGCGGCGGTATATTCAGCTACTGTGGACCAATTTGTCATTTCTGTTGACAGTTATATTACGCGGTCTGATCTTCTTAACTGTTAAATTCGCACAGAGCGTGAGTGTTTTTGGGTTGATCATATGCTTTCGGTATAGTTGATGAAGTAATAAATAAAGCTGAATAAATTACCTTGAATCTAATTACCAGTAGCTTTTTCGGGTTCCGTAGCCAAAATGACAAAAACGGAACCCTTATAGTCTCGTCATGTCCATCTGTCCGCACGTCCGTCCGTCCGTCCGTATGTCACAGCCATTTTACTCGGAAACTATAAGACGTATAATAATAAAATGTATACTTGGTTATATATGTAGTTACATATAACTAAATAAAAATATAAAAATTACCGAATACCAACTTGTTGCACATCAATCGGTCTTTAAAAATACCATCGCGGTGTCTTTGAACACTTTGTGATTAAGCGAATGTTTTGAGAAATAATCGCTTCGAAAATCAGAAAAATTGTGTTTGTCCCCTGTAACTTTTGAACCGCAAATCCAAAAAAAAAGAAAAAAATTGAGAAGATGCGCATTACATAATATTTACGAAAATTATTTTGAATATTATCAGTTCTGCTATTTTTGAGCTATTTCCAAAACACTTCATCCCTAGGCATCAGATACGACCTTCTGATATTAGTTTGGGATCTTATTCATTGAAGGTACGGAACCCTCCATTATGCGTGGTCCGACACGCACTTGGCCGGTTTTTGGTAAATGAAAACATCGTAAGGAATACTGATCTAATCCCAATACGAGGGTGGTTTGATAAGTCAGTGACTTTTTGCAGAAAAAAAAATCTTTTTGATCTTTTATAATTTTATTTCTCTACATAATCTCCTTTCAACTCCATACACTTCATCCAACGATGTTCCAGCTTTTTCAACCCCTCCAAAAAATATTTTTTATCAAACCCTGAAAAATATGCTTCAGTTTCAGCTATGACTTCCTCATTTGATGAAAATCTTCTCCCACCGAGCCATTTCTTCATGTTTGGGAATAAAAAAAAATCACATGGGGCCAAATCTGGAGAATAAGGTGGGTGGGGCAGTATTTCATAACGCAATTCTACTAATTTGGCTGTTGCGACTGCCGACGAGTGTGCAGGGGCATTGTCGTGGTGAAAAAGGATTTTCTTCTTTGCCAGATGTGGCCGTTTTTTCACTACTTCTGCGTTGAATTTTTCCAACAATGTAGCATAATAAGGGCCATTTATTGTTTTACCTTTCTCCAAATAATCTATATAAATAACCCCTTGGCTGTCCCAAAAAACAGTGGCCATTACCTTTCCTGCCGAATTAACGGTTTTCGCTTTCTTTGGGGCCCGTTCGTTAGCAGAAGTCCACTGTTTTGACTGATTTTTCGTCTCTGGCGTATAATGGTGGATCCACGTTTCATCTACCGTCACAAAACGACGTAAAAATTCATTGGGATTACGCTTGAATTTGGCTAAGCATTGCTCGGAAGTTGTTTCACGAAGTCGTTTTTGATCGGCTGTCAGCAAACGCGGCACCCATCTTGCGGAAAGCTTTTTCATATTCAAAATATTATGCAAGATATGAAAAACTCGTTCAGATGAAATGTGTACAGTCTCAGCTATCTCACGAATCTTAACTCGACGGTCATCCAAAACAATATCGTGAACTTTATTCACGACATCATCAGTGGTGACTTCAATTGGCCTACCAGAGCGTTCTGCGTCATTGGTAGTGGTACGCCCAGAACGAAATTCTGTAAACCACTTATGTACCATTCCATGAGAAGGAGCAGATTCCCCATAATATTTTTTTAAACAGTTTTCAGTCTCTTTAATAGTTTTTCCACGTAAAAAGTAATGTTTAATTAACACACGAAATTCGCTTTTCTCCATTTTCCAACAATTTTCCGACCGTATTTGACATATGCCTCAATAACTTTTTTATTTTCCCACCTTTTTTAAAAAAAAAAAAACTGCCAGCTACCAAGGAGTTCAGAATCGTAATTAAAAAGTTTATATGTTAAAATGATTTTTGTTTTACTTAAAGTCACCGAGTTATCAAACCGCCCTCGTATGGCCTAAGTGTTTTCCTGTCGTGGTTGGAAGGTCCAATGGCAGTGCTTTCATAAAAACTAGTGCCTCCGCCAATTCATGGTATAAGGCTCCCAAGTGGACCCAAGGGCCAATTGAGCTGTGGTAAAAGCTGGAACATCACTGTTAGGATTTCAATATGGTGTGAGTTGTAGGTACCTTCTCTTCCTAACGTTTAATATACTATAGGTCATATATTATAGGTCATTTCGAAATCCCAATCCCATCACCACACAAGCGACTACCATCTGCGCCGTATCCCAACTTTAAAACACATTTAGATACGATGGAACTTCAATACAACTCCAATGCATTAACTATGGAATACAGCTAACGCGTAAACGTCTGAATCAGAAATATCAGAATTTGCTGGAGAATTATTCCGATGCAACTCCAATACAACTTCAATATTGGTTGATTATTTTTCGTGTGTTGGAGTTGTGTTTGAGATAAATAGATTGTGTTTTTAATGATAGATTGTGTATAGTTTATGTAATTGTATGTATTGGCCTTACCACAGAACAATTATTTTGTCCAGTCAGCAGTAAACAGAACAAGTTGAGCGTTTGTCGGTTAAAACGATCTCTTGATCTTGTTTTCATTGTCAATTTCATTGTTTAGAGATTAAGAAGAACACCTCAAATAATAACGTGCATATGAATACTCTGAGGCAGGCGTCCATTGGCTACGGTAACTGCTTACCATCAGGCGGGCCGTATGCTTGTTTGCCACTGTCGTGGTATAAAAATACTTTGGATATTTTTTAGTTTTTATTGATTATTGTTTTGTAAATTGTCATTATTTTTTGCTTTTTAATAAGTTTTTGCACCTCCGATTGTCATTTTACTTTTTTTTCTCCACTTCCCGAAGATTGCCTGGAAGGGATCGCTTACTAGCAATAATAATAATACCGCGGGTTGTTTGCCTCTCTTCAGACATGCTTAGTGTACTATGTAGGATTTTACTTTTTTAGGGTTCCGTAGTCAACTAGGAACCCTTATAGTTTCGCCATGTCTGCCCGTCCGTCCGTCCGTCCGTCCGCGGATAATCTCAGTGACCGTTAGCACTAGACAGCTGAAATTTGGTGCTAATATGTATATCAATCACGCCGACAAAGTGGTAAAATAAAAAGTGGAATGTTTTTTTATTATTAGGGTACCTCCCCTATACGTAAAGTGGGGAGTGATTTTTTTTTTCATTTCAACCCTAACGTGTGATATATTGTTGGATAGGTATTTAAAAATGAATAGGGGTTTACTAAAATCATTTTTCGATAATGTAAATATTTTCGGAAATAATCGCTCCAGAAGTAAAAAAATATGCGTCCCCCCCCCCTTCTAACTTTTGAACCATAAGTTTCAAAAATATGAAAAAAAAATTAAAAGTAGAACTTAATAAAACCTTTCTAGGAAAATTATTTTGAACTTGATAGGATGAATAGTTTTTGAAAAAAAATTACAAAATAATTTCTGAACTAAGTTTGTAATTTAACCGTATAAGCAGGTGTTTAATGTACCTGTTATTTCTACAAAATTACAATGAAATGGCGTACTTTCAAATAAAGTAAAAACGGTGAAAATCGGTTCACGCAATAGAGAATTAGCCCATAAAAATCATCTTCCATACTTTAAGCTCGCGCGCAATAGTTTACTATCTGTCCTATACTGTCTGTCCAACTGTCACCAGGCTGTATCTCATGAACTGTGATAGAGAGTTGAAATTTTCACAGCTGATGTATTTCTGTTGCTGCTAAAACAAAAAGTACTAAAAAACAGAATTAATAAATATTTAAGGCAGCTACCATACAACAGATGCGATTTTTTGCCATTTTTATAGATAATGGTACGGAACCCTTCGTGTGCGAGTCCGACTCGCTTTTGGCCGGGTTTTTTTACTTTTACCTCACCCGCACCCCTACTTCTACTGCTGACTGTACCAATGTCATAAAAATAAACCTGAAAGTTCCTAATTTTACTCTAGTTATACAAATAAAAAAGTTTCCTAGGACGAATTATAAATTTAATAATGATGATGATGAGTCATTCATTAAAACGCTACATCAACACATTGCCCTACTTTAAACGGTAATGAAACATAACGTTGCCATTAAAACCACATTCCATGTGTTAACTAAATATGGTAGCAATAATCGTACATTTTGCTGTATGTAATAAACAATTTACGATGGCGTTATTTGAAACCACTGCTTCATTCAAAATATCGTAAGTACAGCCATTGTTTCGTAATGTATCCTTTAAATACAAAAAACGTTAATACAGGGTGTAATAAAAATGCTAGTGACCCGTTTAAGGCCATAATAGGTATCGTATTTTAATTATTAATTATTTTAAACAAAAAAGAACCGACTTCACTAAGCATCCACCTTTCCAACACCAAATGCTCGATCTGCTGTAAAAAATACTCAAATCACCATAGGTGTGCCTATAATAGTTGAAGAGTTTCCTCGATTTCTCCAGGATCCCATCATCAGATCCTGACCTGGTTACAATGGGACCAACTGTGAAGTATACTCTTTCAAACAAAAAAAGAATTTTCCAAATCGGTCCAGCCGTCTTCGAATTATCGGTGAACATACATAAAAAAAATAAAAAAAAAATAGCAAAAACAAAGATCCCGACGAATTGATAACCTCCTCCTTCGAAATCTTGAAGTCGGTTGAAAACAAACGAATTTTCTTTTTGCGAAAAAATTATATTTTGTATGGAGGGCTGGCCAGGCTGGGCGTCGTGCCCCATAGAAAAAAAATATCGCGTTCACAAAATCTCTCTCCTATTTTTTCTTGCTCTCAATGCCTTGAAACGGATCACCAGTATTTTGTGTTATTCTCTGTATACCATTGTAAATTTAATATAGTAGTTTATATAACTGTTACATAATAAGGCCTAATTACGTACAGTTGCATGTGTATGCAACTTATCTACACACATATTATAAATCCTAAATGCCGTGTTCGGAAACCATTGGAATGAACGCCATTGCACCGCCATGACGAACTCGATTGTGCCGGCGGTCGGGCGGGCGCGTGCCGGCGGTCGGGGAGGAGGGCAGATTTTAATTACGTTGCCGTAGGTAATGGATTATTACGTTTTCACCACACTGTCACAGATAATACACTTATGTTGCGTTACTGGTTGCAATAATGGTGGTAATTACATACGGTTTCCGAACAAGATAAAATTTTAAAAATACTCATGCCGCATGTTGTTTACTTGCAATTGTTTTCATTTATGTTTTAAAAAATGTACATCAAAATACTGTCGAGCATTGCATTGAGATCAATAAAGTGTGGCACATCAATAACACATTAATACAGCTGCCCAAAAATTGGCTTCTCAGTAGTGGTTTAGCGTGCGAAAAGTTAACACTAAAGTACTAGCTAAAAGAAATATTTAATTACTAAACATATTTATTTACAGCCTTATTCATAAAAAGTTACAACCTTCTTCAAACCTACTTGAAGTCCGGATGCCCAAAAACGTTATTTATAAAAGTTATTTATCTCTAAAAAGCTCTACGAACCTATTGCAAATGTTCGAAAAGTTACATGACCCAGGACCCTTCTTTATCTCCTCGATAAGGATCAAAATGGCCGCCATAATATTGAACAGCTGATTTTGACACTAGCGACACCGAACACAAATCAGAAGATTTCTACGAATGGAAGTTACTCTATCGTTACAAGTTTTGTTTTGTGAAAAATAATATTATTTATTGTAATAAATAAAAAACCGGCCAAGAGCGTGTCGGGCCACGCTCACTGTAGGGTTCCGTAGTTTTCCGTCCGTCACAGTAAGTGTGCCCACTTAAGAGTTAATAACACCGCCATGTAGGATATGATATGAGAGTTCCACGTACAGCGACATCTATCGGCAAATTAAGTAAACTATTGCGCGCGAGCATAAAGTATGGAAGATGATTTTTATGGGATAATTCTTTATTGCGTGAACCGATTTTCACCGTTTTTACTTTATTTGAAAGCACGTCATTTCATTGTAATTTTGTAGAAATTACAGGTACAATAAACACCTGCTTATACGGTTAAATTACAAACTTAGTTCAGAAATTATTTAGTTTTTTTTTTCAAAAACTATTTATCCTATCAAGTTCAAAATAATTTTCCTAGAAGATTTTTATAAAGTTCTACTTTTGAGATTTTTTTCATATTTTTAAAACTTATGGTTCAAAAGTTAGAGGCGGGGGGACGCATATTTTTTTACTTCTGGAGCGATTATTTCCGAAAATATTTACATTATCGAAAAATGATTTTAGGAAACCCCTGTTTATTTTTAAATACCTATCCAATAATATATCACACGTTAGGGTTGAAATTAAAAAAAAAATCACTCCCCACTTTACGTATAGGGGAGGTACCCTAATAAAAAAAAAATCCACTTTTTATTTTACCACTTTGTCGGCGTGATTGATATACATATTAGTACCAAATTTCAGCTTTCTAGTGCTAACGGTCACTGAGATTATCCGCGGACGGACGGACGGACGGACGGGCAGACATGGCGAAACTATAAGGGTTCCTAGTTGACTACGGAACCCTAAAAACCTATCTATTAAAGTGACTGTGAACTTTTGAAGTGAAATTGTTGCTATAAAATGCCTATTCAGGCAATGGAGCTTGTGTTGAATAGGTACAACTACGAAAACCGATTTTGGAATATGTATCATAACATAAGGTAAGAAAGAAGTGTGTGGGTGAGCATATTTGTCATTTACTATCAACTTGTCGTAATAGTATATACTTTACACTGCCTATGGTCAGGGGTCAGAATGTTATTTATAGAAATATATAAGTAAACCATCATTTTCAAGCCAAAGAAGTAGGCACCATTCATCGCACTGACAGTTTTGCATAATATTGAAACCGAGCAAAACTACCTAGTTCCAAATAAAAAGAGTAAATTAAAGTTTCATTCTTCTTCTTTGCCATTACACTCTTTACAGAGTTGGTTGTGGCCATCATGTTGGATTCTGAGTGCGAAAGTTTCATTAGTCATGAAATAAGAAGCAAACAATTTTCACCTATTTAGGATAGTTTTGGTCTCAGGTAAGTAGTTAGTAAAGTAGTTGCAACAGATTTTCTATTAGGAGGCAGATAGGTTACCATTGGGACCTAATCTAGTTTATGCTTGACATGCTTAACCCTTTGAAAGCTAACAACACCTAAAGGTATCATGAGTTCTCATGCTCACAGCGCCAAGAGCAAGCAGAGAGCAAGAGCAGTCAAAGTATAACCTTCATACAATTATTTTTGTATTAAGCAGAATGTCTGCTAACGATACCATAATGCTATCAGAATCATAATGCTATCATAATGTTGTTCAGAGCGATGGGCATGTATCCCAGAGTCGCGAGTTCGAGTCTCGCCTGAGGCAGTAGATTTTTCTACTTTTCCATTTTTTCTAAGCATTATAACCTTCATACTTTCAAGTACGGTTTATATTGGGTTACTTGTGCTAGTAAAATTTGCGTGTGATTGATATGTTACAGTTTGACGTATGGCGTTCAAAGGGTTAACATACCTGATATAAAACAGCCTCCAACCAATCTTTAGATGAACTCGATACCTAACCTAACTTCTTACTAATGGTGTCAGTCAACATATTTAATTTGAAGCTAAACATCGCACTATTCTTACTTTAACTGGTAGTATATGAAAAAAATATGTGGAATAGATATACCTTCATCTTTAATTAAAGATAATGAAGTGGTATTTTTAAAACAAGTATTAAAGCGGCAATCAATGCTCATACATTACTGATTTTGTTCATTACAATTCAACCACAGAGGTATAGTTTGGGCAAACTATAATTATTGCAACATAAATGTTTTATTACCAAAAGGTTAGCCTACAGCAGCATAACTATCAACACATAAGAGTAATGAAAATGGATAGGTATAATTTGTATGCAAAACACCTTATAGAATTACCCATTTTCATTTCTCTTGCTAAGATTAAGCTCTTGAATAATAATATGCCACTAAATAAACAGATTCTCGCAGAGAGAAGCATTAAAAATCATTACAAAACCTTCATGAAACAAAATATTTTTATTTAGCAAAATTAAACATACAATTCCATAATAAAACAAAGCTAAAGAGTATTTTGGGGCCAGAACCAGTAGTTTTGACCAAAATCAGGCTATGTAGCTTCTAATTTTTCTTTTTTATGTTTCAGTTGATTGCCTTGCCGCTGAGGACTGCTTGGCTTGGAATATGTCCGGGGCCGTTGACTTTTCCTGGATTTGTGTGGATTCTTGACCCGGTTGCCCTTTCCTGCGTAATGCTTGACGACTTACTGCCTCAATAATGGCAGTGGATGATGACGGCTGATGATATGTGCTGACCTGAAAAGAATGCAACAAATTTAATTAAATTAATTTTAAACAAACACTTTTTTTATTTTTAGCCTTCATATATATTATTCCATAGAAGTTTTCTATAAAATTGGCAGAAATCGTTGTGACTACATATAATAACTATAAATTTACATTAAAAAGAGAATGACCAACATCCTAAGGTACGAGTATATATACCTATCACCACTGGTTATTACTAGTTATTACATAAGTATGTAGTTAAATTTTCTTGACAATAAACGGCAGCAATGTAAGTAAATCTGCTTGATGCCTTTTATTGTCAGCATCTGACTGATTGACTGCATGAATAATATAGAATTTACAGACATTACAGCATCACAATCTGGAATACCTACTTATATTCTGCAATAATTATGGTGACATTAATAAGGATTTTGAATGAAAATAACAATAAAATTCTACCTTACTAATGCATGTTTCAATACATTTCGCACATTATCTAACCATTGATTTTTCACTAGTTTAATATCATCCTTCTGGGATTGTTAGTACACTATTATTTCACTGCATTAACTATAGGCGATATCAGAGAGATATAACTGGTTTACAATAAGAATACCTAATGTTATTAGTTGTAGGAATATAATTATTACTGTGAAAATGTCTGACTTAGGCACTTGGGCAGGTATTGTACTTACTTGCAAAAGGTCCATCTTAAAGCCGTTGGTGTTTGCATCCGGAATTTTTCCTTATATTTTGCTCTTGTAATAATACCTGAGGAGGATATATGAGTGATTAGATTAATTAAAAACAATAAAGGCAAGCAAGAATCAACTTCACATAACCTAACTATAAGTAAATAAATTGGTATTCTTACCTTGTATTGTAGTCAACTGTGAAATTATTACTCCCATTTTTTGTTGCATTGATTCGTCTTTTCAATGCAAGGGCTTTTTGAGTTAAATTACATTTATCTAAACTAGTATTTGCATTCAGTCGATTCTATTTCGCCGATTTCCCGCTCATTACTGACATTAGCTATCAAACTTTTTTTTTAAATTGCGATTAGGATACGATTTTGTCTATGATTTTGCCAAGAGTGCCAACATAACGAGTCGAATCAATGAAATTACTATAGTAGGCTTATGGAGGGATTATAAATCACACATTTCTTAAAACGTCATATAGGCTTATATAGCGTTTTAACTATATGATGGTTAAAACCTCATTTAAGGATTTTTTATGAATAAGGCTGATAATCTTTATTGCACAATACAAGATGGTACAAATGGCGGACTTAATGCCATAAGGCATTCTCTACCAGTCAACCAATGGGATAAACAGAAAGGTGCAGGGTCCATTAAATATGACAGAATTAAAAGAGAAAAAAAAAACTAACAATAGATACATATTAAGCTGTATTCATAAACTTACACAAATACATATAATAATAAACATACATACATATATTTTATATACCTTGCGTGAACCATCAGGAGGACGATGAAGAAAGCTTGTCAAGGAAATGCTTGCGCATCATTGCATCAATGCTTGTGCTCATATTTTTTTATGAACAAAAAAAAAGGTAAATATATATACGGTATGTTAGGCATCTTACTTGTAATAATCAACTCGGAACATATCAATAAACACTGTAGATATCAAATAATGTCAAAAGACACATTTCGTACGAAGCCGTCTTGAGAATAGATCTGCAAATAGACTCCGCATAAGATTAGACGCCACTTGAAGCGAGAATGTTCTTGATAACGAGTCTAGCTATTCTGTGGCAACTTGGGTGGTGCAGAGCAGAGATAACCATAAGTATTATCAAGACAGTGGTTATTTAATTGGATGGTGCAATGATGATCGTAAATAATATAAAGAGACTGTTACTTAAACGGGTGAGCAGTTTATTGTATACAGGCTGGAAAGATAAATCGGGCCCTGGAGGAAAACTACCTTAAAACGTTGAGATAGCTCAATTCACTGAAAGGAAACATTCTTTAATTTCTTTAAAGGGACATAACTGCATTTACAAATTTTTGGAAAAGAGTACAGTTTTCAAAAAAAAGTATTTATTTTGTAATTTTTGCCATAAATAATTTTTATGACAATTGATGCCAATCGATCCTGTTTCCAACGAGTTTAGGGCACAAGAGAACACATACATAATAATAATAATATTTTTCATACAATTAGTATGAAATAAAGTGAAAATTAAGAAAAAAACTGTGAATGCAGTTTTAGTTTTTAGGAAAAATAAAAGAATGTTTCCTTTGAGCGAATTAAGCTATCTCAAGGTTTTAAGGTAGTTTCCCTCCAGGGCCCGACTTATCTTTCCACCCTGTATATATGATGATGTAGGTAATAGTTTTAGTTATTAACCGACGTCAAGATTTTGACGGATTTTCTTAACTTATCGGGATAGTTGCATTTTTATGCTATTTTGTAATTAAATGACCTAGCGGAGCGTAGCGTAGTGGTTCAAAACTTAAAGCTTAACGCAGATACATCGCTTTTCTAAAAATATTTGATAGATGGAAAAAATGGCACAGGGTGGCATGTAAAAATGACAGGTTTTAAATGAGTAAAGAAATGATGGGATTGATGGGGCTGCACTAGTTGGCTTTACGTCTTTATCCTATGCAGTGCAGGCGTCCATAAGCTACGGTTACCGCTTACCATCAGGCAGATTGCGTGATTGTTTGCCACCGGCGTGATGTTTTTTTAATGCGTTTTGTAGGGTTCCGTACCCAAAGGGTAAAAACAGGACCCTATTAGTCTCCGGTGTCCGTCTGTCCGTCTGTCACCAGGCTATATCTCATGAACCGTGATAGTTAGACAATTGAATTTTTTACAGATGATGTAGTTCTGTTTCTGCTGTAATAACAAGTACTAAAACACAGAATAAAATAAATATTTAAGGAGGCTCCCATACAACAGACATGATTATTTTGCCGTTTTTTATAGATAATGGTACGGAACCCTTCGTGCGCGAGTCCGATTTGCACTTGGCCGGTTTTGTTTTTTTTCAGCACAAATAAATGCTGTTATATAATTTCGAAATTAATACACAATTGAAAAAAAAACCAAAAAAAAGGACCAGTTGAGTAGGTTTAGCTTTGCTACCGTTGAAACATACCGTCTTTGCCAAATGACCAAGATAAAAGGCAAGAAACAAGTAACACCGCAGTTATAAGTTATGTCGCAGAAGACATATAATCGCCCCACTGAACCCGAGCTGCCGTGTCTACCTTGTTCCTATTGCCTACCTAGCGCACTAGGGAAAATTATTAAACATTCAGATTGTGACCTTAAAAGGCCTTATTCCCAAAACGCGCGAATTTCATGAAATGCTTCATTTTCTTCGAAGGCCATGGCTAAAGTACTTAGTTTTTTTTTATCAACTATTGATGACTATAATAGTTCATTTCTTTATCTAGACGGCCATCGGAGATAACATTAGATTTTAACGAGTAAAAACCGGCCAAGAGCGTGTCGGGCCACGCTCAGTGTAGGGTTCCGTAGTTTTCCGTCCGTCACAGTAAGTGTCCCCACTTAAGAGTTAATAACACCGCCATGTAGGATATGATATGAGAGTTCCACGTACAGCGACATCTATCGGCAAATTAAGTAAACTATTGCGCGCGAGCTTAAAGTATGGAAGATGATTTTTATGGAATAATTATTTATTGCGTGAACCGATTTTCACCGTTTTGACTTTATTTGAAAGCACGTCATTTCATTGTAATTTTGTAAAAATTACAGGTACAATAAACACCTGCTTATACGGTTAAATGACAAACTTAGTTCAGAAATTATTTTGTAATTTTTTTTCAAAAACTATTTATCCTATCATGTTCAAATTAATTTTCCTAGAAAGTTTTTATAAAGTTCTACTTTTGAGATTTTCTTCATATTTTTAAAACTTATGGTTCAAAAGTTAGAGGGGGTGGGCGCATATTTTTTTACTTCTGGAGCGATTATTGCCGAAAACATTTACATTATTGAAAAATGATTTTAGTAAACCCCTATTTATTTTTAAATACCTATCCAACAATATATCACACGTTAGGGTTGAAATGAAAAAAAAAATCACTCCCCACTTTACGTATAGGGGAGGTACCCTAATAAAAAAAAATTCCACTTTTTATTTTACCACTTTGTCGGCGTGATTGATATACATATTAGTACCAAATTTCAGCTTTCTACTGCTAACGGTCACTGAGATTATCCACGGACGGACGGACGGACGGGCAGACATGGCGAAACTATAAGGGTTCCTAGTTGACTACGGAACCCTAAAAAAATGAAAAAATTGGTTGTCTTGGAAGGCCTTTCCGGATTTTCCAGTTAGATGTACCGTTCATTTCCAAATTACGCAAAAAAAGGGTAACAATTCTTATTCAACTTGAATAAAATTCAATTGAGTATATCATGTCTGAGACGGCCATGGAAATAAATATCGAAGATTCATCTTGGATAATAGACAAAATACCTTCTGATTATATGCCAGTTTTTTTATGAAAACACGTTTACATTTAATTTTTTCCATGAAAACCCTATAAATATTTTGCCCTAAAAAGATTACCATAGCATAGTTAAACTATGTTTCTATCACGATAAAAAATATCATTACTATAGTGGTACGTTTTAATTTAGTATGAATTTTTTAAAATTACCTATAAATCACACTTCACAGGACACTTTCTGTAAGAATCGTATTTTTGGGTTCTGAATAATAATAAATATGGTTCAAAAGTATTTTTTTGTATTACTAATACTTCAAACTATCTTATAAATAGCATTTTATGCGGCTTTTTTCATTAATAGAGTTTTTCGACCTTTTAGGGAATAAGGAGCCTTAAAATCTATCCGTTTGGCTATTTTCCTATAGCTAAAATTGCTTCATAGTAGACATGAAACTAAACTTAAGGCAGGTCATACATATTTTGCGCTTTCAATATACAAGCAAAATTTTTTAACACTAACTTGAACAAAACATATTCAATCCATTCATCAAAATCGGATAAATAGTTTAGGGCTACGGAGAAGCATCCAGCATCATATTAAAACACATGTATACACCGTGGGCCCATATAACTAGACAGATTTTAACAGTGTATTCCTGATCATATTTAGATACTAAAATGTCCTATAATCTTTTCTGGAATACGCCTAGTTTCAGAGTTAATACCAATTTTAAAAAAATACACTTTTTATTATAACTCAGCACAAAACGCATTTCTAATGGCATTGTTGCCACTATTGGACATAGTTTACACGTCCTTATTGACAGATATCAAAGTGACAAGGAAAACTTTGCAGAAACTAAATTTTTCCAAAAAAAATGTACCAATTTGTTTTAGGCGATAATTTTATTAATAACATTTGCTTTTCATGTGCAATAAACATTCAAAAAATCGAAAAAAAATTTTTTTTTGGCGAAATTGACCTAAAGTCAAATAATATTTTTTCCTTCTTTTGGTCTTAGAAATTCGTGGTTACGATCGGTCGGGTTATTCCAGCCCACGGCGTATAATGTATATATAAACTGATAAAATCATAACCCTTCTTTTTGCCTGAAAAGTAGATTTGAAGTATATCCAATTTGCAATATAACGAGCAACCCCGTGTCATGTATGTCATATCAGGGGGGTTTCACTATGACTCTCTCCCTTGCACAAGTTTTTTTTTACCGATGCACTTACCGTATTTTTTTTTTTAATCGTATAGCTACATGTCACTGGATATAGATAGGCATTTCTTCCCTGGGGTAGTAGTAGTGGGAAAGCAGGTAAAGAAAATCCAGTGAGTGGTGCGAGGTCCAGATGGGACAGTGCAGCTGCCATGTTTGTTACTCTTTTAGCACCACCCAGGGATCACGAGGGTTGTCTAAGGTGTTTCCTGCGGACGCAGAGTAACATTGATCCCCTTACCGTAAGAAATGCCCAAAGTAAACCCTAAATGGCTCAATAATTAAAGTCCCTGCCCGGTTCGTCGTAGAAAAGTTCCGTCGGCGAAAAACCCGAAAATTAAAAATTCTGTCGACGAAAAGTTCCAGAAGAACCGTTACAGATTCGGCAATACGCGCCTAAATAAAATGTAATGACCTCGAGAAATAGGAGATCTCGGGATGATTTCCGTGGTAAAAACTATCCTGTCTTTTCCCGGCGCTTCAACTATCTCCATTCCAAATATATACGATTTAAATGAAATTCGGTACATTCATTGAGTACATGTTTGAAGCGTTTGGAATCAGACTGCCGCCGGTTTGCGCAGCAATTTGCCACCTGTGAATATGCAGGAACCACATTTGTTGAATTTTGATGCTCTTGGATAAATACCTGCTAAAACGCAGCTGCTAGGTTTCGTGTTATCACAAGATTAAATTTAATCATTCTGAATGTAACCTTAGCAGCCAAGTCACTAAAAGCCAATTTTATTACTTTAAAATGTATTTATTTTTTGAATAGTTAGCAATGAAAGTTGCCGAACGAAATAAGATTACTAAAGTAAATAGGCACATTAATATTACATAAATTACTGAACAGCGCCGCAAACACTTGTTTATTATATGCGTGCGCATATAATAAACAAGTGTTTGCGGCGCTACATTAATTAAGACATTATAGTAAACTGTATTCTGATCCACTGAACAGTCACCTACAATAATAATATTGCACTAGGAAGGACGCGGAAAAAAGCACATCGTCTGCGCTGGCTCGGCCACCTCGAGAGGATGACAGAAGATCGCTCAGTAAAAAGAGTATATTTGAGTCGACCGACTGGACGCCGTCCTGTCGGTCGTCCTAAGTATCGCTGGGCAGACAGAGTAGGAGAGGATCTTCAGGAGCTCGGCGCCGGTGGAAGCTGACGTGAAATAGCGCAGGACCCAGCAAAATGGCTTACTCTTGTGTCGGAGGCCAGTATTCATTTTGGGTCGTTCCGCCAAATAAGTAAGTAAGTACTACGAAGGACGCAAAATACGTTATTCGCTCGTATTCTCATATAGCTACCCATACTAATAAGATAATAACAGATATTTTTGCGCACTTCGCTATGTAAGTTATTATTGCAGCTATGTGAAATATAGGCCATGGTTACGCTTCATACAAACTTGCAGAATTGCATAACGGACATTTTTCCACGTGGCGCCTAAGAACTAATTTCGTTTGATACTTGGCTCCCTGCCAATCGGGTCCCTAAATAACTGATGTCGCCGAACGTACCTTATATAGGACAGATAGGGGACGTATTTTTAGAGTGGATACAAACACGTTAGTGTGATGGGTTTTGGGTTAAAATAGTTAATTGGTTTTGTGGTTATGTTTTTCGTATTTCTCAACTTTTTAGCTTGTTTAAGAGGTGGTCTAGTGTTTTGCTTTGCTTAACCGTATTGCGCTAATCCTCACCCTGTAGCCTTATCTTGCCAGTACAATGAGAAGAAGACTCAGTCGTTCATTGGACTATCCCTCACGACTATTCCTATCTTACCTTCTAGCTATAGAGAGAACAGACTTGTGTGCTAAAATATGATTAGTCCATCAGATTATGAAAAAGTATTGGACATGTCACGTATCTTTTCTTTTAACAGATAATCAAAAGGTGTTTGATTTCTCCTTGCTTTTGCTTAACCGAGATGCTCTCGAAGGAAATAAAGTACGGAGAGCCCAATCTAATGCGGGTTTATTCACATTGTGCGACATTCAGTTGGAAGATATCAACAGTTTCGTGAGAAGCACTCTCCCCCTGGCGTCCACTACGTAGAGCCACACCCGTCTCGCCGGCTGCTTACCAGTAAGCGTACCGCGTAACGTCTTATTTTGCTATCGTTTTTATTGACGTTTTCTCAAATAGGTACTATAATTTCCGACAAACATTTTAATATGTCATAAACGATTCAAACTTTGGCCTTCCAGTTCAATGTTCGCACCTTCGCAAAAAACTACAATATGTCTACAGAGATGTAGGTACATAATACATAATATTAGTACTAGATTCATAAGTAGTTTCTATAAATGCTTCCCGTGCCTTTGTTGATGTACAGAAAGACGCTTTAAAGCCTCGCTTTGCTTTGGATTGAACAACATGCGCTGATTTATCGTTTTCTTTCATCTGGTTGCCTTTAGTGTTGTGTTGTTGCCAAAACATTAGGGCTGTAGGTATTCAACATACACAGATCCGTAGGTACAGTCGCCATCGAATATATCGGAGTGTTGTGGTCAAGGTACTCAAAGATATCTAAACATGCTTATCGAGACCCCGTTATCGGAGGTGCAATTTGGTATCTTGACATTCGTAGGGATGGGTAAATAAAAATATTTTGAAATACTAGCTGTATGTCGATATTTTTCCTGTGCCATAATGAGAGTCTAAGACTTTAATTAAACATGTTTATTTTGTATAACGACCGATTAAAAAAAACATTTTTCATTTTTATAAATAACAATTTACAATCTTTAATTTTTTGGAGTTCAGGGTATTCTGCGAGAAGTGACTGCATTTTCAATATTATGAAATATTATATACGAATAAAATATGCTCGTAAATACTGCTAAATAATCGGAAATATTGTTGTGAGATGGATGACATTGACTATCTATTGACGTAAATAATTTATTTTCAGTATAGGTTGCCAGTATTATTACCTCTATGGTAAGGTTTATCTCACGAGCGTTCAGGTACGGCCCTGCAACTCGAAACATTAGAAAAGTAAAATAGCAACCATATCGTTATTGTTACTGATAATGGTTTCTACTTCTAATGCCAATTATTATCATGGGTGACAAAAAGAACATGTAAAATTTTAGTCTAAAAATGGTATATAAAACTAATTGCCAAGAAAAAGGAAGAGTATCGATATCGACATCATAAATATTTTTACCTATCCCTAAGAATATCAAGCTACCAAATTGCACCTCCGATAACGGGGTCTACTTATCGCCTTTACAATAGAGGCGATGTTCAAATATTTGTGACCACCTTGGCCGCCTGATATATAAGGTACTAACAAATTAAGTATGTATTAGAAATTAGGAACACTTTTTATGTGTATTTTCAATTTCCGAACGAAATAATTAAATTTAAGTTCTGTCCAATCATGATCATTCTGTACAATACACTGACAAGGTGTTTAACAATTTCTGTCAAGTGATATTTATCACAAATTTCATAAAGATTTGTTGACTAGTCACGCGTTATGACGCCCTATCAAAATATGGCTGTATTTTTTTAACAAATGGCATTTATTATAAGAGCGAGGAGCAAAAAGGACTCATAATTGTTTATCTCATTGACAGGGTGTTTTTACGTAGACATTTTTTTTCCAGTTTTCTCCAACAAAAAATCATAAAACCTTTAATGTTGCATTGTTTAATATACTCACGGAGCCGAGTACTATCAGCTGTAAAAGTATTTGTACTTAATTTATTAGCACCTTATTTAAGGTGGTGACTGTACCTTACTGATACACGTTTGTTTGATACCGTAATCGCTATTCGAACTTTAAATCATGTTTTGCTACGTATTTGTTATCAGAATGATCATATTTTGTCATCAAAATGACATCTAAATAAATTGAAATTCCGACAACCAACTTCAGTAAAACGTTTGACTTGACATTGACGTTAATATCTTTTTGATGTCAATTTGACATGATAATAAAAATAACAAAAAAGGATGATCTGAATAAGTCCAACGTATTTTTATGACAGGCACCACCGATTAAATAATACTAGGGATACACAATCAGCCCAAAAAATGGCCCCGCGATAGGACCTCAAGAACGACTCGGGCGGTACTTTCTTTGACAGTCTTATTACGGTATAAGACTGGCAGGTTATAAATTTTCAGGAGCCATATTTTCAGTAAATCTTGTTTCAAACTATACCTCCTTTACATTCTTGCTCGAAGACAGGCACTATTCCCGTTCAATATTTAATTAAACACAAATAAATTATATATTTTGAATAGACCTCCATGTTACTGATATTTCTACACCATTTAAGATAGGTATCAGTACCAGTAAAACAATAAAATAATAATTTTAAGTTACATGTGAACAAATATCTCTTAATCAAATTATTCCCTTTAAAATCAAGATAGATATTCTGATGTTAGACCTGACTACGTAGCCAATGATCACTTGAAACTGCAAAGCCAGTTTTATCCCCAAACTATTTCAGACATTTGAAATCGGCAGCAAATCCCAGAATATCTTTTTATCCCGGTAAGGAAGCGTTTAGGTAAGTAGCGGTTGGCCGGTCGCCAGCGACTAATATAGACGCCGACATGTGCTAAGCCGAATTTAGGTATGTAACAGTCAAGGGTGATTCTAGGAGCCTTTTTTATACCACGACGGTGGCAAACTAGCATACGGCCTGCCTGAGACAAAGTCGCTATCCGCTGTCTAGCCCTATGTATGCTTAGATCGTTACAACTACGCCACGGATTTTGATGCGGTTTTTTTATAGATAGAGTGATTCAAAAGGAAGGTTTATATGTATAATACATGCATAATATAGTAGAGAAACACTGATAATTTTAGAGGTTTCTAATGTGATGTCCTAAATAAACACATTTTTTTGCGCTTACCTTGCAAACCATGGCTGAACCCTACGAGATAGATTAAAATAATGTACTACAGTATTGTACACCTTAAAAAGGTCTACAAAAAAGTCGGCGATGATATACACTCGCGTGCAAAAGTATCGAATCACTTTGCATTTTTTCGTCTGCATCCGATATCTTTGTAATTTCCCATTTGAATCTGAAAATTATGGTATTAAATGAAAGCTTACAATGTAACGTTTTGGAAAATGTGCCAATTCAATAATATTTCAGATCCAAAGCTGGAAAAAACTCGAATACCGGAAGTAACTCCAAAGCGGCCTTAAAATAAACAAGGGAAACTCGAAATAAAAGGCTTGTTTAAAATAAAATTCAATTATTATTATTACGTTAGTAACGAGTATTACTACCCCTAGCCCTACTGACACAACGTAAACGATTTTTCATGGATTTTATTAACTTCCTGATGTAATTTTGAGGAATCGCTTCCCACTCCTCCACCAAGGCAATCTTCAACTCGTCGACAGTAGCTGGAGCAGGATTCCGGGCCCGAACGTTCCTCTTCAGACGGTCCCACATGTGCTCAATGGGGTTAAGGTCCGGGCTCATCGCTGGCCAGACCATGGTATCGATGCCCACCTCGCGGAGGTAGGCAGCGGTGACCCTTGCGGTATGACAAGGGGCATTGTCCTGCATTAGCATGAACCCCTCATCAAAAATACCGGCATAGGGGACGACGTGGTCTTCCAAAATCTCCGTTATGTACCTGGCAGCAGTTAATCCACCGCCACGACCACCGCCAGGAACAAAAACCAGCTCAGTCCGTGCCTCGTACGAGATGCCGCCCCAGAACATGATTGAGCCACTTCCATAGGCGACTCTTTCGGAGATGCAGCACTGAGCGTAGCGTTCTTCTAGCCTCCTGTAAACTCTTTCTCTTCGGTCGCAGCCATTCAAACACATTCTGCACTCGTCCGAGAACAGAATCGGGGTCCATTGGTCCAGGGTCAAATTCTTGTGAATCCTTGCAAATTCCTTTCGGGCTGTGCGGTGCCTTGCCAGCAACCTGGGCCCTGTCACAGGCCTCCTGGGTGTCATGTTCGCTGCCTTGAGTCTTCTTCTCACGGTCCACTCGCTGGCAACCACTCCTCGCACCTCCCGCAGACGCTGCTGGATGGTAACTCCAGTCAGGTGACGATTTCGAAGAGCCGTCGACACAACGGTCGTCTCTCTCCGATGTGCACTTTCTGCGGCCGCTTCTAGGTCTTGCAGTAAGTGCTGCTATTTGCTGGAACCTCTGGTACAGTTTACAAACTGTGGATTTGCTCAGGTTCACTTCGGCAGCTACTGCTCGTTGACTACGCCCTTCTTGCAGGAGCTGGACGACTACGGCGACTTGAGCTTCGGTAGCTTCCATTTTTTCAGGGTATTCTTTACAAGAAAAGATGCGGAGATGTGTGCAGGTCGACTTCTGGTAAGTGACTGATAAGAAATCCCCCACCACCCCCGTTTTATAGGGGTCAAGGGTAGTGCAACTCGTGGGCGTTAGAAGCCGTAACAACACGGGAAACCGGGAGATTGGCCATAATCTGAAAAATCCTGGGCCAATGCTCATGTTTCATAGCTTTTATAAAGCTAATATTCCGACAAACATAATTACATTTACATAATTTAGAAAAATAAACCGATTTACAAAGATATTGGATGCAGACGAAAAAATGCAAAGTGATTCGATACTTTTGCACGCGAGTGTACGTCTATCTCTTAGGGGTAACCCACAATAATCATTTTTTTATCCCGTGCGAAGCCGGGCGTGTCGCTAGTAGTTACTAAAATTTATATTTCACAGACTGGTGGTATTTGGAGTTTTTAATGCGGCTGGATTTTAGACCAATATAAACGCTGACATGTGTTAAGCCGGGTTCAAGTATGTAACTGTCAAGATGGCAGGGTGTTTCTAGGAGCCTTTAGTTTAGATGTCGCTACATTCTAGTAAAGGGGACAATGAACTGAAGACGCCTATAATTTTTCTAAAATGAACTTACATAGTTACAAAAATTTTTATTTCACAGACTGGTGGTATTTAGATTTTTTCATGTGGCTGGATTTTTAAATTTTTAGACCAATATAGACGCCGACATGTGTGAAGCCGGGTATGTAACTGTCGAGGTGTCAGCGTGTTTCTAGGAGCCGTTCGTTAGATGTCACTACGTTCTAGTAAAGGGGACAATGAACTGGCAACACATCTCGTTTTCAAAAAAAACACATCAAAATATTTATAACGGGTTACTATAGGCTGGATAAGCAGCCTACTGAAGCGGAGACGTACTATTGCCAACACTCTTAACTGACCATATCGAATCCTTATTGCAATGGCATAAGGTCAATGGTCAGTTAAGGGTGTTGCTGTATGAACCAATAGCATTATCCACCGCGAATCTCCGCGACAGTGGAAAGGCAGCTTATTGGTAGATCCCGCGCGTCTCCGATCGTCTCCTCCTAAGTAGGGCAGCCTTTGATAATTCTGGTGACCGACGAACTGGCAGTTTCCTCGAGAAAATGCTGATTGCATTGTAAACCGAGGAAATGCTGCGAGCATTCTTGGGACCATGCCGCGGGAACCCAATTTTTCAGATAACTTTTAAAGGACCTCGGACCTAAAGTATGGTTTCAGTTAATTGTCCTGGAATTTTGATGTTATAAATTTCAGCACCCTGAACAAAAGTCTCTATGGGTCTGTTTCCGAGTTCCTTTCAAAGTTTCGACTGATTTTGGCAGGGTAATGAAATCCATAGGCGTCCATAGGTTACGGTAGCTGCTTACCATCAGGCGGGCCGTATGCTTGTTTGCCACCGTCGTGGTATAAAAAAAAAAAAAAAAAAATCTATAACATAAAAATTTCAGGACATTTAACTGAAACCACATTTTCCATACTTTTGGTCCAGGGTCCTTTAGACATACCTATAGTTTCAGATTTAAGTTGAGTTTTTATTTTATTTTATTTCATTTATGAATAAAATAAAATAAAAACTTCTCGTTTGTTGAACCCCCCACGAAAACACCTTAACACCTGCCAACTACATACGTCACAGCGGCGTTCGTCCACCCTGAGAAAATAGATCGCAGTTGACAAATTGCTGCAAATTAGTTGCCGGACTGTGAACCTGAAGCTCCGAATAACTATATTGGTTTCTAGCGCAAACAACATGTATGGCGAGACCTTATCGAATGAGCGGAGCGTAAGCGAAGCGAAGTTTTATTTTATATTTAGTAAATGTGATACTGTTTCAATACATTCTTTCATAAAGCCTGCACCAAACATATCTCTTTTTGGCCCAGTGGTTGACTGGTAGAGAATGCCTTAAGGCATTAAGTCCGCCATTTGTATATTTTATGTGCAATAAAGTTTAAATAAATAAATAAGTTTTTACAAACAACTTTGGCTACTGGGACGTCTCGGCACTTCGATGGCTTTTTGATTTTGAATAGTTGTTCCGCGATAACTTTAGTAATAGTGAAGTACGGGAACGCTCTTTTAACCTTGGAAGAACAATAAGTAAGGAAGCGTAATCAATGCTCAAAATCTGCTCCACTTTCCTGGTGCCAAAGTGGGCGGAGCTTGTGACAGCGGTGCGCTAATGTCATGTCAAACATTTTGAAATTGTCATGTCGTCAAAATATTAGTTTTTTCGGTCCATGAAATTTCGGTAATATATTGGTATTAAAATGCCGGCTTGTGCCGTGCATTGGTACAAGAGCCACACAGGCGCCAAAGATGGTGATATTTCTTTTCATTGGTAAGTAAATCACGCATAGATATTCTCATACAGTACGGACTTGGTCGATGTTATGCAATATAAGTTTTGGAAAAGTAAACATAACTCATTTGAGGAAAAGTATAGTGAATGTTCATTTATAAGTATTACCAAGTAGTAATAAATCGACAAAACAAAACCCTTCGAATTAGTACCTACTATACACTCTGGTAAAAACATACCATTCTGGCCGTGCCATTTCTAGTACAATTGACTAATAGGTATGACTCTTATTTTTCATTAATAATGAATGCTATAACTTCATAGCATTAGTCTTTGATTATCAAATCTAGAGCAGAGCCCGACTGGGGAACTACCTCTACCTTACAGAAAACCACAGCCAATTAGCACTAGATCCTACTCATAGTGTTGTGTTCCTGCCGGTGAGTAAGCTCAGAGGATGCAGTGTGTTGACGACGGGGGATCCTCTTGTCCCTTTAGCTGTCAACACAGTGAATCCTCTTTTATATGAAAGCGTCGGCAACGCACATGAGACATCTCTGGAGTTACAGGCATCCATAGGCTACGGTAGCTGCTTACCATCAGGTGAGCCGTATGCCTGTTTGCTACCGTTGTAGTATAAAAAAATGGATACAAAATGTAAATTTATCTTTGTATTTCCCTAAGCCTGCTAAAATAAATAGTACTCATAAACTAACTCATCCGTTATTTTTAGTTCTAAAAGACGAGGAAGCAAAGAGAATTTTAACTATTTATATTGAAGGTATGCTATTATAGTCTGGCAAACCAATTCTGACAGTAGAAAAACGCGGCAAATTCAAAATACGTACATGTGGCAACCCTTTGTGATGAGACACCGTATTCGTGACGAACAATTCAATTCACATGTCTTTTACATGAATTTGTTTCTAGTGTATTTCACTCTCTCATCTTAAGCGCGAGTGAGACAGAACTTCTGCAACGTTCTAAATTGAATTTAAATTCTTTTTTAAGGCATATGTCAATTGCCTCTACCAGATTATCTGTTGCAGTTGATGACAGATCCGACGAACTATTTCCGTCTCCTTTTTACACGTACATGTCGCCTAATGAAAGAGGCGGAAACACCAACTAAAATTAAAAACAGAATTTGATGATCATTGCTGCTTTTTTCACTGATTCTTAGTGTTGTCATACTTCTGTTCGCTGTACATTGCTACTGCGTTCGTTGGCTGGCCAGACTATATTTTCTAGTCTGGTCATAAATAAAGTTAAAAAATAATCGTTTTTTTGCCATAATCAACCTTAATTGCTTACCATTATGTTGCTTGAGACCAAGAGGCTCTCCCTAATGTAAAGGATTTATAAAAATGTAAAAAAGTTCAAAATCTTTACTATTTTGTTAATTTATGCTTATTTTGTAGTATGTAAGTCCCTATATTGTAGTTAAGCACTTTTATTAAATAAATGAAAGATGAATAGAAGGCTTTCATATTATTCCTTATTCCAAGAACGATTCAATTTACGTATATTACATAAGTAATGAAAAATGCACTAAAAAATAAATTGTTAATTGATAGCATTATTATTTATTACGTGAACCCATCCACGTCAAACGTAGGCGTATTTATTATACGTTAACTTGACATTTCAGTTATTTCATTTTGTTACAACTATTTTGGACTGGGAATATATTTAAAAGAAACTAGAAAATATCTTTGAGTCGTTTATTACCCAAACTACACTTTTACAAATTTCCCCCGGCTAGCGTTTACAAAATTAAGCTACTATAGGGTTTTTTTTTTTTAAATTACTTCTAACAAGTTATATTTTATTAACTACAGTTCGCTTAATAATAACAGGGTTATAGAGCAAATTGGTGGGTCAGCGAACTAAATATATATATATACTGCTTGGTTGGAAACCACTGCCGCTTTAACACTTCAACTTAATTTACATTCTTAAGGGCGCCAGCTCGAATTACATTCAAGCAAATAAATGAGTTAAAGGAACAGGAACCTCTGACCTTAAAGTTAAATAGGGACCCCTTGAATCCTCCCTCAACGTGTAGGGTAGCAGCCGGCGCAAGCCCCAAGCCGCCTCAGCGTCAACTCTCGCCGACCCCGCTACACCAGCAGACTGCGACAATCCACCGTGACCGACGGGGCGGAGAATCAACGGCCAGGACGTAGCCCCGTCTCAAAAAACCCTAAAAACACAAGTACAATCTATAAGCCTGAATTCACCCATGTCTCAGACAGGTTGAAAACGTTTTTAATAACGCTATTTTAGCTTACCCGGCGTAGAAAAGTGGCCCACATTATAGTCGTTGCGACATATCAATACGCCGGGGTCTTCCTTCACAAATAATCTAATTTACGAGATTCATCGATTTGCCGGGACTGAAAATAAACGCGACACTGATTAGTATGACATCTACCAACAATAACCCAATAACAAAATCACTGAAATAACTCACTCAAGGGGTCGATAAAACCCGCCGATACAAAATAAGGCACCACGTCGTGGGCCTGCAATCAATCGAAATCAAAATCTCCGGACCTCCATTCTCGAGCCGAGGGACCGCAGTGACAGTAACAGAATGTTGCCAACGCAACAACCCGTAACCAGAAACGCTTAACAATTAACTAATGATAGTTCGCAATTTAGTCCAATTTATTTTCGAAACAATATTATTTAATCTAGGAATTCCGGATTTAGTCCGTTTGTGAAGAATTAAAAATTAACCAACTCTGAATGACATTAAAAAGTCTATAGCGATACCGAGTTATTTGAGCTAGCAACTGTATACCACAGATAGCGGAGCAGAGGCGTTTTTTAATTACTCATTCCAACAATTAAGGTAAAGAACGGAAAACTATTTAGTTTAGGTTATTAATGAATCAAAACCCTGCTTTCCTTGAAATAAATTAACTAAATAGAACAAAACCAAAACGATGCGAATGGTCTTACTAGCGCCATCTAGTCTCAACTTGGGACAACTCGTGACTTCAGAGGACCGTATCAAGATAACTATTTGCGTGGAATGTCGATACGATCGCCTGGACGAATCGATAGGTGGCGCTATGCACCCTAAATTATAACATTAACGAATACTACCTAATCTTTACGAACCTACAAGGGGGAGGCAATTTTATCTACGTAACAATTTGAGTATCTCCTGTCCAATAAAACTTCATTGTCAAATTGATTTTGACCACTCACAACAAGGCAACTTTTCTTATTGGTGAAATGGCATGAAACCTTTGCGGAATTAAGGTTAACACAAAAAAATATGCTTAAAGAATGAGTACTTGATTGGTTAATAAGACATAAGACATTTTAGTTTTGTAAACGTGAAAATGGGTCGTGTTTTCACACGAACTTTGCTTGCCTTTACTCGTCTTGATATTGTATGTCGATGCTTTTAACCTATAAAAATGACATAAATCACAAGTCCGATTTTATTTTGTGACCTGTTAGAATACGCTAAGTACTAATACTAAAAAATATTTTCTAACAATTGTTATCATTGCGCTAGGTATGATACATGTATTTGTTTGCTACACATAGAAAAGATTATGAAAGTTCTATTTTTCTCCACCAGGCTATCGCTTTTTACTATTGCAACATAACTTCACATTTTATAAAGGTTTTGTCAAGAGCATATGTCATCTTAGCCATTTGTAATTTGTTTAGAATTCAAGGTCACTTATATTTTGACAAATTGTTTTCGATTATGCTCACATAATCTATTGACCAAACTGTTATAAAATGACAGATGATGATGAAATAGTTGAATGCAATAGTATGGTAAAGGAAAATATATCTTGTAAGTATAATCTTTTCTTGTTTTTATTAACAAATATCTATATAATACCTAGCGCGACGTCAAAAACTGTTAGAAAATATTTTTTACTATAAGTAATCATATCATATTCTCAAACTAAAAAATTAAATCGCTCTTGTGAGTTATCGAAGCTCAAAACTGTTCGCGTACTGTAGTATAACGTTTTTCTGATCTTTATGAATTTTTTGGGGTTGTAGCACAGACCAATACAATTTGAGAATTCGTATATGAGCAGGATCGATCAAGGGGTTATGGATCTAGAAGGTGCGAAATAATCATCAGAAGGGTCTTGTTATATTTGGTCAATTCGTTTGTAAAGAAATTGCGAGTTATCAGTTCGAGGCGCACTACTAGTTAATACCCATATGTAATAGGTACATAATCACAGCAGCTGACTCAACCAACTTCACACTCTTCAAAGCCCACCCACGGCGAATAGAAAATTAAATAAAAAACAACGTTCATTTTCCTAATGTAATATGATACGCTACCACCATATATGGAATATTATAATAAATCATTTTCTATTTGCTATGACCTCGGCCTTGATCAGTGTATTAACCTAAACCGAGAACAAAGGATTGTGTACCTATATAAAGCGATCTATTTTCCAACATTAAACAGTTATTATCCACACGTTAAGCGTTTCACTTACCTGCTACACGTCCCATTACCATATGGCGACCCTGCCAGTCGGGCTGCTCAAGGCAGCCTCGGTTTAAATACCAGCCAGCTCAGCCAGCTCCACGAACCAGCTCAGCAAGCTCCATGAACCAGCCTAGCCCGGACCTGCGCAGCACAGCTCAGCCCACAATGGACCAGCCCCGCTCGACCCTTCAAACCCCCGAAGCCCCGCCCAGCCGAACATAGACACCGCCGCCTCAGCAAGCTCATCAGCCATCCCAGCCGTTCAGCGAACAGAAAAATCAAAAAACACGACATGGGAACCAGCTCCAACAAAGGCACCAACGCACCAGTCAGCCGGCCAGAGTTAGCTAAAACCAACGACATGATTACCATAACAATAACGTTCACGGAACAGAGGACCCCAACCAGAACAGTCCGATGGACCAAAAGATGGACACCACGTCACCTCCATCAGCCCCAGCAACCCGCACCAACGACTAACCCAAGCCAAATCACCATCGCCACCAGCAACCAGCGGAGCAGAGCAAAGCGTCTAGATCCAGCACGTCAAGCAGAGCAGAACGTGTAGCAGCCACCAGCCGTCACAAGCCCTGCCGCACCCAAGTCACCAGTACCGCCCCGCTGCACCTCATCGCCAGCACCCAGCACCGATCATCGATCGCAAGTACAATTCTAAGATACTTTAATCATAATTACTTAAATTCAGTGATAAATTTAAGCCCACAATTCTAAATGTAACTATAACAATAATTCGCATTACGTATAGAATGACCCACATTACAAAAATAAGCTAGAAGCATTACAAACAAACAAATATTCGAAAATTAGTTCAAAAACACCCTAAACAGACAATCGGTCAAAATAAACTCAAATTAGCCCAGTCACTAAAGATTACAGCCCAAAAAAAAAAAGAAAAACAATAAATATCCGTAGGACAGAGCGAAATATCTCAATCTCACCTCACAAAAATAGAAGACGTGTACAATAAAATCTTATCAATATACAGCCAAAAAAAAAACGGACAAAACCTAAATTAATTAACCAAAACACGGCAGTAACATTGCTACCAGCCATGGACGGATCCGAAACCGTCATCAAACAATTTATAGAATTATACGCGATAATGATTAAAGTCAATGACATAAAATTGCTAATAAAATTCGTAATTAAAAAACCCATTTAAAAAAAAAAAAAACGCCAAACTAAAAAAAAAAAAAAAAAAAAACCAGCAAACACATCAGTAAAATCAGCGACCGCGATCCAAAACAAACTATTCAACATGAAACAGGGAAATCGGCCTACCAAACGACACAAGCAAAAAACTAGAAAATTTATTCACGACGGCACAGGCTAACGGCAACAACACATATAACAAAAAGAAAACATTTATTAATGTCAATTATTACCAGAAAAATTACACGCATAAGATGCACACTTTTAAAAAAATATAAAAATAAGGCACATTTTACATAATAAGTCGAAAATAATGTAGCTACACTATACCAATAAAATAAAGAAATAAATTCAACCGTACGCACGTATTACACTCAAAACATTTAATAACGCATTATAGTGTATTGACGTATACCTACACCGACAAATTAAAAAAAAAAAAAAAATTTTATCTACACAGACATAACTTTAGTGTTTTCATAGATTGATATAAAACAAAAAAACACAAAAAAAAACTACATGGTGATAATAAACGCAACAAAATTTAACTATGGCAAAAATACAATTACACAAGTTAATATATTTGACAGGCACTAAATCCTTGATACATAATGATAGTGTTGAAAAACCAATTCGTGAAGGTTCTTGGACACAATACGTTTATAGAAATAAACTAGTGCTAAAAGAACTGCCTCAAAAGTATAATAACTACAAAATAAAATAGCATAATGACAAAAATAAAACAACACACTAAATCTAATGCAGCAAAAATCCACAAAAAACACCATTGACAAAGTAGAAAATTCAAAAAAAAATCAAAGACCAAATCAAACGTCTGCGCCAGCCAAACCAATAAAACATTAAAACTAATAGACACATAAACTCAGTTCAATTCACAATAAACGCCACAACGTACTTATATCTTATTGACACCAGAGCCAGTCAAAGTACAATAACACGCGACGCGACATTGAAAACCCAAGGTCGCATGCAAGCTGACCTACATACACGGAATAGGAGGAACGATTGCGTCATACCATACAATTACGCGACGCTTAGAGAGTGATAGCCACGATTTCCAGAATAAATTGACAAATAAATAAATAAATTGATAAATTGATAAATTGACATCACTAGATACCACAATAATTAAACAAAATTTTTTTTTTTACACTTACTATGACTGCAACATGACACGACATAAATAGGGATATTATTACGTTAACAATAATAAGAAACATACGTAATATCTTAAATATTACAAATGACTGACTATGACTGACTATGACCGTGACTATATAACTTTGACTGTAACTGTGACTATAGCGTGCAGAAAGCTAAAACAGATAAGTGTCGCAACCAACAATTAGCCTGATCACCTAAAAGTTGTTGTGACCCTTATATGCTTTAAGTTTACAAAGTAAAGGGTTTCCTTGCATTCCTCTTTACTTCACGCAATACCAAGTAGCCCATAAGAAAATTAAAAGTAAGCAGAGTACACCAGGATACAAAGCAGACGCTAACCCTTGGAACCAAACAAATTCGAGCGAGTTCTCAATTGACCAGATCCTTGGGCGCACGGAACGTCCAAATCTTCCGATGCGTTAAAACACTGTCTGATAGTACATAATAATAATATGTACCAGCGCGCAATAATAAATATTTCTGTATCCATAAATCGAAAAACTAAAAATAAAATAGTATGCAATACGGTCGGCCGACCCGATTCGCTAAAAAGCGCCATGTACTCATTGAAAAAAAAAAAAAAAGTGACAAGTATCACAAAGAAGCTTACATAAGGACAAAATGCAGACATTGCAAAATGGCTCATTTATTATTCTACACTGTGTGTCGAACCAAGTACTCCATCGTGTCCGAAACGAGCTTTCCTCGCGAGAGAACTAGGTTACAAATAAGACACAACAGATACAAGAAAAACACATACAAAACAAAAACACAACCACAGAAGGAAAAAGCTACCAAAGTGTATAAAACACACATGACAGACGACACGTACCACGACTAATAAGAAAGTCAAGAAAAACACAGACAAAGATGACAGACATGTCACATATAACCTATTACCCACTAGCGGACACAGTCATAAGAATAATTACCAATAACGTTAAAAGTTATTACTACAGACCAGGAATACATAACGACATTATAAAATTCATAACAGCAGAAAACAGTCATAAATAAATAAAAGCAGACAGAGACAGCAAATTCATCTCCACAACTATGCGAGAGATTTCTAACATATTAGGCATAAAACAAGTACAGTCAACCACTTACCACCATGAAAAGCACTAAAATCATAAAGCACTACAATCATATTTAAGAATACAAACAGGCAACCAGACTCACCAGTGATCTGATTAGTTACAGTAGTAGTATTTTCGTATAACACAATGAATCATCCGGCAGCTAAATACACGCCATACGAGCTAACACACCCACAAACATTACTCATCAAACATACCCATTATATATATATATATATACAAATCCGATTCCTATCCCATATAATTCAAACATATGTCACAAAAATCCCAAGCAGACGCTAAAAATAATTTGACTAAAACAAACACAAACAAAAAACATAAACACATCGACACATTTCATAAAACAAAAACAAAAAAACAAATTACAATTCAAAAATTAAACCCATAAGTAATAAAATGGAAGATTTAGTATTAATCAAAAAAAAATATTTTTTAAACACAATATATCAAAAACCATTTCCAGTCACAAAAAAAAAAAAAAACAAAATCCAAAAAAAACACTCCACAAAAATAGAACTAAACCATACTATAATTAAAACAACCACACAAATAAACTAAATAAAAAAAAAAATCTTAAATAAAAATAAAGTAAATATAAAAACACAAACAAACCACATACAACAACACATCGACAAATTTCAAAAAAAAAACTACTTACGACTAAAAAAAGAAAAAAAAAAAAATTTTTTTCATCCAATACCCTATATATCTATCTATATATACACAAACAGGAAACCCACTATAAATCAAAAAAATAAAAAATAAAACAAAAATAAAATAAATAAAACATTTAATAAAAGTAAAGTAAACACAAAAATTGATATACACATAACACACACACAAAAAACAAACACACAAAACACTCTAAATTAACAAACTAAACTCCTCAAAGTCAACATCCTCCAGGGCCCGCTCCACGGCCCTGGACAGCCACTGGGCCCGCCGCCAGCGCACAGTCCAGGCACGGCCGCCCACCAACTCATAATCAATGAACAGCAGCTCCCCGTCAGAGTCGTTGAACCCAAGGGCCGCAACGAAAACATCCCCCAGGCCCGGAGCAGGGTTCAGAGGGCACAACAGGGGATGCCCGACCACGGCCGCAAAAACCGCCAGGTACTGCGCGACCCCCCAACGAGGGCGCAGGACTACCGCATGCAGATGCACATTTTGTGCAAGGGCGAAGGCCAAAGCCTTCGCGCGCACCATCTCCAGCACGGGGTCCAGGATAATAGTTGCCATAATTTTTTTTTTCACTCTCTCTTTCCAAATTCCTTTTCCTTAAAAACAGCCACACCGTACTCCAACAAGGGATAGCAGACAATAATGAAATAAAAACCTAAGGCCACAAGCAAATGATCCCTTAGGATCACATAGCATCCCAAATACGGAAACGCTAACTAACAACACTAAGCAATAAACAACATCATGTCAGCAACTTACGGGAATAGCGAAAAGGACACCCCTAACCATATACGAACCAAAATCGATAAACAACATAACATAGAGTTTGCCAGCTAACTTAGAGATGAATCCACAATTAAGTAGACCACATTTAAACCTTACTCAAAATTTTATAAATACCATAACTAAACTATACCATCATTAAGACAAGAGTGTAATCATATTTTCAAATGTATCAAAAAAAAAAAACCAACAAAAATGTAATCATATTTTCAAATACATCATCAAAAAAAAAAAAACTCAACAAAAAATGTAATCATACTTTTAAAACCCTAGCCGTAAGATAAAAATATATATTTTTTTTTATATATTAATTAGTTAAGAAACAAAATGTAAACAATAGAATTAAGCAGCCAAGTATTTTTTTTAATAGAGCCAAGATTTATTTTACATTCAAAATTACCTTTTAAGAAACAAATTCATACTTATTAATGTAAAGACAAAAAACAGTTTACACCTGTTTTTCTGTCTCAAAAAAACCGACGGACGTGTAATAGGTACATAATCACAGCAGCTGACTCAACCAACTTCACACTCTTCAAAGCCCACCCACGGCGAATAGAAAATTAAATAAAAAACAACGTTCATTTTCCTAATGTAATATGATACGCTACCACCATATATGGAATATTATAATAAATCATTTTCTATTTGCTATGACCTCGGCCTTGATCAGTGTATTAACCTAAACCGAGAACAAAGGATTGTGTACCTATATAAAGCGATCTATTTTCCAACATTAAACAGTTATTATCCACACGTTAAGCGTTTCACTTACCTGCTACACGTCCCATTACCATACATATGCGTAGGCGCCTTGTGGATATCTCTCAAGAGAAGAAAGAGGACTATTTTTCTTTCTGACATATAGCTTGAAATATTAATAACCAGTCATATTGAGCGAGGTAATTAGGTAGCCCATACTGAACAACTTTTACTATGGGACCAACTCTGAAATAGCGAAAAAATGTTTGGCCTCCCATAGAAAATGACGACATCTGATCGGCTTAAATGTATGCAGCAACCAAAAATATTTTCGCGATTTCAGAGTTGGTCCCATAGTAAAAGTTGTTCAGTATGACCTACTTAAATACCTCGCTCAATATAACCGGTGGTTAATATTTCTCCCTGTATTGTACAGTCGCCATCAAATATATCGGAGCGGCCAGGGTACTCAAAAATATCTGAACATGCACTTTATCGCCTTGACAATAGAGGCGTTGAAAATAGATGTCATATACTTCAGAAAAAGTGACCAAGCCCTCCGGTGTCCGAGGCCAGATTTTAAAAATTGCAAATCAAAAAATATTGAACAAAATAATTTGATTTGCTTCAACATTCAATAGAGGCGTTGTTCAGATAATTGTGACCACCTTGGCTGCTCCGATATATATGATGGCGACTGTACGAGCTATAGTAGGTGTTAGCGGCCTCCTAGCCTAGTCGGTAGTGACCCTGCCTATGAAGCATGAGGTCCCGGAGAGTTCGAATCCTGGTCAGGGCATTTATTTGTATGTTTATCACAGATATTTGTTCCTGAGTTATGGATGTTTTCTATGTGTTTAAGTATTTATCTATATCTTATTTATTAGTGAACCGAGATGAAAATACGATTGAGATAGCTGTCATCTCATACTTATTCTGGCGTAAGTATATTCTCAGACAGCTATTTTCAGACACAATAACAGAGATCTGGGAAATTATAGCTGTCAAGTTTCGTTACCGTCACTGTTGGTTAACAACCACTTAAGGCGTTCAGTCTGTTTTTTTCATCACTTTAGTAAGCCCTAATGATTATTTCCTCAAGTGGTAGATCAACTCTAATCCTATTTTAATCGGTGTTGAGTAATAGTAGTAATACTTTCTTCGACCTCCGAGATCCGCAAATATCGCTCGATTACACAATAACCCCCAAGCTACAAATTCTCACACATTTCGTCACTAGTAAACACACATTGAACTTTCAGGGGTCTATTTCGGTAGCCATAGATACGGAGAGTGTCGCATGCGACCTGGTTCTACTGGCCGGACGCCAAATTGAACGGATCTACTGTGTTCATATGTGATGTCAATAACAGATGAAAAAAGCGACCATGTGAGTGTTACACATGTGTGTAATACGCTTTGTAGAGGGTTCCGTGCTTTAATAAAATGATTATTATTACCTTTGAATTTGTTCGTATATCGATGTTTTTCTTTTGTTTATTTGCTTTTTTAAAGAGTGACTGGTAAGCATTTAATAATTAAATAATTATAATTACTTATATTTCGTACATACATTGCGCAAAATTTAGCACTATAAGAACCTACTCATAGTGTTGTGTTCCTGCCGGTGAGTAAGGTTGCCAGAGAGCTCAGAAGATGCAGTGTGTTGACGACGGGGGACCCTCTTGTGTCTTGACGGTGGCAAACAAGCATACGGCCCGCCTGATTGTAAGCAGCTACCGTAGCCTATGACGCTTGCAACTCCAGCAAAGTCAACCACCACGGTCAAAGGAACAAGAGGATCCCTCATCGTCAACACACTGGGTCCTCTTTGAGCTCTTTGGCAACCTTACTCGCCAGCAGGAACACAACATGAGAAAATTATAATGGCTCCGTTTTACCTTTTGTTGTACGGAACCCTTAAAAGCACTGGTAGGTCAACAACTGTTTGATTGAGCACGGATTTGCTGAAATTGTTAGTTAGTGGGTAGACTTCGGTTGTTTTAGTTCCGTTTTGTACGATGAAAACCGGTTTCAACATTGTTGACTAGAAGAGATTTCGTTTTTCATCGACTTCAACATCTACGAAGCAGCAAAGTGTTGAGATAGCGACTAGTTACCAATAAGACTACATTAAGAACTTTTTGTACTAAAATACCAGCTGGATTGGGCAGATTAGTTAATAAATAATACCTAATCCATAAGTAATTTTGATACAAAACTAGATAAGTGTAGTTTTGTATTAAAATTACTTATGGATTAGGTAAATTGAGACAGATTTCGGCAGGTCCAGCAATCAAATTCATCACGTACTTGTCAACCCTAGAAAGTCGAAAGATAAAATTATATGGAGACGTCATTTGTGACTGTTTATTTGTCAAAATGCTGTCAAACATTGATTTTGTAGGGAAGATAACCTTCTGTACGTAGTACTATTAAATTATTCTGTGGTTTAGGCGCTACCTGTATTGTGCAGTTAATGCATTGGAGTTGTATTGAAGTTAGATCGAGTCTAAATGTATTTTAAAGTTAATTATTTTTTTCACTCATATACACGACATGACATACATCAAGCTTCATTATACTTCGCCTTTAACTACTTACATATAAAGTTCCGCTTTGATTTGCAGCCGTTTTTTTTTGTAAGCGACACAATAATATTAATTTTTAATAGTTATGTCATAAGTAAAACTTTCGAACCGCACTAATTTTAATTAAAAAGTAGAACCATGTTGATATTGACAAACGGCTTATTTCATTTACTGTTTAATGACTTCATTCAGACAACCCGCATAGCAGGATTATCTTATCTAAATATTTAAAGTAACCGGAAATTATCATTGACCCCTTAAATGGCTTAAATCAAGACAAATTGTGCTATAGATTTTGGTACATACAGTTAGAGTACATTGTTCTAAACGGGGGCTAGAGAAATTACAAACTCGTGTCTTATAGAAGCCGGAATGTGAAGTCGAGCGCTTCCATGACTGTAATTTGCGTACATATTATTGTCCTACAAATTACACGCAATGTTTTTCATCATTGCGAGTATTTGCGATAAAAAATAAAGGTCAAATATCAAAAAGTTTATTAGGTAATGATAGGTCCATATCTCCCAAAAACATGTTTTATTTTGTATACAATTTAATTATATTTTTTTTTATCTTGTATACATTAAAACAATGATTGCATTGTTACCAAGCGCAAAATATTGTAGATTTATCATGAATCTAGTAATCTGTGGACATTTTCGTTGGTGTCACACTTTGTAATTTTTGTTTTGTTAGCTATTAGCCATAATCTCGTGTGATACTGTTTTTTGTCCAAAATAAATTGAAAAAAAAAACAGCTATTCCTATAACTCCCGCTATGCTTGTGTAGACTGCTACACTTACTCGAACCAAAAAAAAAAATTCGTCTTATTAAACAAACTTATTAAAAAGGAGTCGTTAAACACAAAGAATATTTTGCTCAAGCAAAAGAGACTAGACTCCAATACATTAGTACTTTACAAAACTGTTTAGAGTCACCTTAAATTTATCCATATTTAGTAACTTACCACCATCAGTGATCTCCAAGCTCCTCTGGACCAGAGTCAGTAACACTAGCATCACCACAACACACAGATTCCGATCCTTAGCCATCGCCACTGCACAATCAACGTACCATTTTCAAAAACACTAAATTCCGAACACATCGAACTTTTAGTTGCATATTCCGACGCAAATTAATCTTCAAAAATTTTTCATTTCACAAGACAAGTTTTCTAAATCAAAAGAACACTCAAATTTAACCGAAAGCTTCATTCCATTTTTGAAATTCGATTTATTTCTAAATTACCGCAAAAAAACTCGGTTTATTTCGGTTCCGCCAAAAATATGGATTTATTCTTGTCTCCTCGCCCGTAGTTTTTGGATAGGATCCAAGGATTTCTTTCGTTTCCATTCCTGCGGGCAGCCGGATACGAATCTGGAACGAAAATGATTTTGTTAATGATGTAAACACATCGGTTTTACAACTCATAATTTTAGAATAGGCACTTAAATATTTTAAACAAATTATGAGTGGAGGAGAAAAATACATCAAGGCTGTTTTAAATAATCACCGCTAACCGACCACAAGTGTAACTTGTTTTTGCCTGATTGTGTGTCAGTAGTGATTGTATATAGACGCTAGAAGGGGGTGTCACATGCATGTTGACCTTTTTAATATACACTCCTTTCTTGAAATAATTTGAATAATTCCACGCCAACAAAATCATAAAGAATACATTATGAAAAAGCGGAAAATTATTCCCATCTTTCTCGTTAATAATAATATATTATAATTAGTAATTAGGTATGATTATTTGTATTTTCACAAAAGGCGAAATCAGTTCTATGCGTTCAGTTTGGCTTAGCAATATTTTGCCTATTAACTACCTTTCTAGTCTAAATTTGGTTTATTTTATTATTACATAATAATTAACAAGAAATCTCGGTTAAACTAATTTCAGTATTACTAAATCCTGACTTGGTCAATTTTTCGACTTTATTTCGTAAATTGTATCTAAATCCTTGGAGATGTTTTATAGAAGTCTTAATTCGAGTCGTACTTTGAAACCCCACGTGTAAATAATGTTACTCGCATATTTTACACGTAAACCGACTATTACTATACGATAAATGTAAAAATTAAGCATCAAGTTCATATCGTTTGAAGTTTAGATATCGGTCAATCCGCAACAGAAATGGCTAAGCTATCGAGGTGTTTATTTATTTAATATCTTCACAAAAGAAAACACAATCGTACAACAGGCAGACAAATGCTTTAGAGTATTTTCTACCCGTCAACCTTCGAGCACAGCAGATAAGTACAAAATGACTTGAAATCATTTTGATGCCCTGACAATAAAGTTATGTTAAGCTCTTTTGTAGACCTCATCCGCTTAGCTATTTCTGCTTTCGACCATTCATATTCATAAACTTGGTTAAAAACTGATCATGTGTTACGGATTTAGTGCAATGACCAGTAGATTTATTACTGCTATTTGGCACTTTTGTAACGTTGGTATTCTTGGCACTTGCACCTTCTAAATCATTATGATTATATCGCTGATGAACTGAATACATACTATTACAAACTCAAATAAAATGCTACGGATTAAGAATTGGTTTCATCTGTCGTTTGTTGTGTAAACATACTCAAGTTTTGCAGACTTTTTATTTATTTCGATATGGAACAGGATTTGATCTATCAAATGTGACGTCAGATCGTATCAAAAAGAAATTGCTTAGCGTCAATTCCATACGTCAAACTACTGCTACGTATCTTTACATAAAACATAATATCAATGAAATGTACCACTTACTACAAGGGCTCATTAATTGAGCTAGGTATCAGGGCTAACATCCTTTTGAATCCCTATTGAGTAATAATTAGATTCTAAATTCGGACTTCCACTCTAACGATCTCTTAATTAAAAGAGAGCTTTGTAATAAAAACCGTATTAAGCTATTAAATATATTAATTCTTTGACGTTTTATATTGTTTGCTATCTTCTGCCCGCATATTTGTCCGTGCAAAAGTCGTCGACAAATTACAATTAAATTTCTTTTGTATTTAATCCTTTCTCATTTTCTAATGGGTTGGCTGGAAGATATCCCTATCAGGGATAAGCTCGCCTTTGTGCATATCTTTTATATTTGTTAGTGTTGTTTTTATGTTATACCTACTTGTTTATGTGCAATAAAGTGATACATACATATATACGTACAATTAATGCAGATTAACCCTCCCTGTTAAAATTATCGAAACTTTTTTTAAGTAGATTTTAATAAATTTTCAATAATGTAATTTAATGTTTTACGTTTCGAAATACGTTTAACGGTTTAGACTATGTGTTGTCTATGAAACTGTATATAGCGCGACCGTTTTATATATTTTACTTATTGCAATACTTACTATTTCCAAATTAAATAATGAACTAAATCAAAGGCATGAACAATTTTTCAATTGTTAACCGGCTTGATTACAAAGATCCACCCAAAACTTGGTAAAGCAAATAACCGAGTTAAATAATTAGTGGCTCAAAGGAAGCGCATCCGTGGGGTCTATTATTAGGGTTATTGGGATGACTGACGCATCCATGGCTGGTAGGACGCTGAATTCGTTTTTATAAAGACAGGTACATTTTTTACTTACCTAATGAAATATTATTACTTTGGCGCTTGATTATTGTTGGCTAGATGGTAAAGGGTTTTTTTTACGTTGTTGTCATAAAATGTTTTAAAAATATGTCTTTACCATTCAACTTGGCGTGGTTATAATTTGTGATGCCTTAATTATTACACTTATATTCCCCGTTACCGCTGGAATTTAAGTCATCAATATTAAAGATAAGGATAAAAAAGAGATAAAATATTACAATGAACTTATGAACGTCAGAGAGAGAAAAATAACTACCACCGGTTCTAACCCTACACCTCTGACCCAAGAAGTATTATGACCGGCAAGAAATCGGCATTAATGTTATATTATTTCGTACGTCATATTATACATTACACTATTATTGTTTTAGTCTGTTTCGTACACGTAAATGAACAAGGTGTTCAAAATTATCTACACACGCTATTATTATCTTGACGATTAAGTCATATCAAGCTAATTTTGACCTCTTTGCTCGCTATTTATTGTGCTGACTATACAGTCACCGGTAATAGTATCTTCCTACACGCAGGCCGCAAAAATATGTGACATGCTCTTATTTGTAGGGCCATAAGAGCGCGTCACATATTTTTGCGGCCTTCATGTAGGAAGATACTATTGCCGGTGACTGTTCGTCCCTAAAACTTTTGAAACATCTCATTAAGAAACGATATAGCGTTTCCAAATAAGCCTCTCAATCAATCAACACCTCTCAAAGGGGGAGCATCAAGTGTCGCATGATATAATACTCGTATAGGAAGGTATCTATAACTACATACACTCTTTTATCGACACTGAAGGGGATATAGTTGATTATTACTAGCACAGCTGCTATATTTGAGAAGATTTTTGAAAAGATTTTATATTTTTGAAAAACTTTGTAAATTACTTTTGCGATCTGCTAGAGACAGAAAGCAGAATGCATTTGGGCTTAACTGGAAACTCAGGCGAGTGGTAATCTTGCATTTAATAATACAACTACGATCTGCCACTTGCATTTAATAATCTTTATAGAACGAACATTAAATGACAACTACGATCTGCCAAAAGCCTGAACGTAGAATGCATTTGGGTTTAACTAAAAATCTGGTCTATAAATAATCCTACAATTTCATTTTTAAAGCAAAAGTTCGTTTTTGTAGATTGTACCTATATTAAGGAGCAACAGATATACAAATAAAAATTACCTCCGACGTTTCGAAAACGACGTTATCCTCGTGGTCCCAGAAAAACTTTATCATCCTTCCGGCGTTTGACCTGGATTTATCCACGGCTCAATTGAGACTGGGGTCCGCTTGGCAACTTATGCCAATGCATGCACTCCTATGAGTAGGCACTAGTTTTCACGAAAGTAACTTCCATCTGACCTTCCAACCCAGAGGGGAACCAAGCCTTCGGATTAGCGGGGTACCGTATATAACTGCTTTTTGCATAACAAATTACACAATTCTATGGCGGCTCTTAACTTTTATCTCAGTTCACAATCCGTTTAGCGTTCTCCATCAATTCACTACGACCCGCAGTAGAGGGGCTATGTAGCTGTCACCGACGATCACTTAGCGAGTGATACGCAGTAGGCCCCCCAGAGTGTGAGAACATGTGTCGCTTAGAATAGGGGCTGTTGATGTGACAGTTGCAGTACATGCCGACTGCCGTGAAGTCGTCGCCCCGCTGCAAATCCATGCAGGTTCTAAATTTAGACCTAATTTGAATTTTCTTAAAAGACGATCCCATAATGGTAAGCGAAAGGTCCGATAGTATAGCAATCTAACCAGACGGGTGTTTTGTTGCTCTCATTATTGTGTCATATCTGACGTGGTCAGCTATGTCCATACATTTTCCCAAAATCAATGAATGTCAATCGCTGTTAATTACAATGTTAGGAAGGGGGACCCTAACCCTACTAAGACCATTTATATAAATCGCGATACTTTACAGCGAAAGGATCTCGCAATGATGATTTGTCTCGTGATTCCCGACTAAACTGATCCCGACACGCCACTTAGTAGAATTCAGGTTAAATTAAAATGAAATCAAATAGCACAACGAGTACTGATGGCTCTATTAAGACTGTGACATTGCTTAATGAAGCTTTTAGGGTGAATTGTGTTTTTGTTATGCGCTGCGCAGATGATCAAGCGTGCTTGAATAACATGTAGGCTTGACTACCACGGTTGGTCGATTGCACGATCGATGTTGTTTTTGTTTTTCCAAAATTTAAAAATCTTGAACCGATTATAATTTGAATCAGTTTAAATATGGGAGTATTTAACCTTATTGCAGTAAACACACTTCAAGAGGGGTCGTTAATTTTATAAATCACGTGATATGTTACTACTTCGTCAGGTACATGTGCTTGACAAGCATGATAGATCGCCTGTGTACCGGTGAACGATTCTGAAGCCAAAAAGGTACCCTAATAGTATTGGCTACTCTATTTGTCTCTCGGTTCATCTACAGTTTAGCTTAGTGATCATTGTCACTACAAAATCAAAATATGATAACCTAAAACAGTATTTTAAGGTAGATAAGTACGAGTACTGTGTGGATTCAGGGTACTTTTTAATGTTATTCTGTTTTGTGGAGAGGTCTTTTTCAGAAAGTCGGTAATAGGTTAAAATAGGTACCTATATTAATTTAACTCGTGGGGGCTTTTTTGACGGTACTTAGGCTTATTTTTATGGTACTGAAGCTTAAGTTTTGTCAGTGACCGTTAGTACTAGAGAACAGAATTTTTTTATGAGTAAAATAAAAATAAAAAAATATTTACGGCAGTACACATGAAATGAGGGTGGATTTTCTTTTCGTTTCAACCCTATTATGTGGAGTGTCGTTTAATAGGTATTTCGAAAAGAATAAAGGGGCTTAAAATTTTTTTTTTGATAATTCTAACAGTTTTGTAAACAATAGCTCCGAAAATGGCATGACATGGCAAAACTATAAGTAAGAATTCCTAGTTGACTACGGAACCCTAAAAATTTAATTGTATGTCAACCATTTAGGAGCCCGTCTTAATATATAAAGTGAAAGTAGTCTCTTTATTGTCAGAAAAAGCGAATTTAGCTACATTGTAAAATGTTTCGGTGTACAAACAAAATTATGCCACGTCGTTATTATCAACATTTCAAGCAGTAAACAAAACAAACGTTCCAAACGTCCTGCAATCAAACTATTGCAGTTCATTGCTGACCTACTACTCTGAGTGAGCAACAATACTCCAACGTTGCTTGTTACCGTTTTAGAGAACAAAACACGAGCGAGTCGAATGGTCCACGGTAACAAAGGACAATATAATTACCCGTGTTGGTAAAGGTTGGGGGTTAACTGGAAGCTTTAGGAAAATTGAGAAAAATTATGAGTACTTCAATTTTCCATGAAAATTCTGTACAAACAGGAGGGCCGTTTATAACAAATCGCGTTTCTCCAAAATAAGGATAAACCCACAGATTATAAATGGTGTTTTTTAACCGCTATTGTGAAACCATTTCTTACGTTGACGTTTATGTACTAGTCTGTATGGATTTGACCCAAATCATTACCAACGAGCTTCTTCATATTTCTTTGCGATTGCGATGCCATCAGCACAGACCTTTGCGAACAAATGCTTTGATCCTCATTCACAATTAACAAGTAATAAATCTGAAAAATATTATGTTTTAGGTTACCTCCCGTACACATGAAGTGGGGGTGATTTTTTTTTTCACTCCAACCCTAACGATTGGGGGATCAATGAATGGCTCTTTAAAAAAATGAGGGTCTTTTAAAACAATTTTTAGATAAAACTAATACTTTCGTAAAAAATAGCTCCGAAAGTTTTAAAACGTGTCTATCTTATTCCCTCGTTATCTCATTAAACATTGATCCCAGCAAAAAAGTGTAACGAATCTTTTTTGTAGAAAATTGTATGTGGGTGATTTAAGTAACATATTTTTTTTAATGAGTCACCGTGTGTGAGTTATTTACGAAAAACTGAAAAAGAGACGTTTACAACCCCTCCTCTCCGTCCGCTTCACCCCCACCCCCAGTACTTTCAGTTTGTTGTTTAAAACAGTTTTACCTACAACTATACCAAAATACGGATATTACATGGATAATAATATAGGGAATACCCTGTAAGCTTTTCTTCGTCCAGGTGGGCTACTGGTTTTTCCCGTGAATTTCCGCCAGTATTATTTCATGATTGCTACAAAACATTTATTAAAGAAAAAAATATTATTTTAAAGGAAATGTAGGTAATATTACCCCTTCCATGCATCAGTGCGACCCCAACCTACCCATTCGCGCGAGATGCTCCACTGTTTTTAATTAACTCCTGAACAAATGAATATTCTTCAAGTGTGACGCCATGCTGTGTTCCCGTTGACTGAGGCCGTCATCCCAGCGTGTGTGCACGAGATGCATTGTCGACACGTCGGTTAATATTAACTGGAAGAGGTCTTTCTATTAATTACTTCTACTTCTGTACTTTTTTACAATCATTTAAACTTACGCTGCATTGAAACTCCCAGAAACAATTAGCACCAAAAAGTGGTACAGTCAACGCCAACAATGCGAGTTATTTAAATTTGTACATTCCACTTTTTTTTTTCAATTTGGAAAATTTTAGGTGATTTCGACTCAGAATCAAGAGCTCTTTCGATTTTATTAAGGCAAAAAATGTGCCCCAAGTTTTTTCCATTCCGTTACCATTTTTCCATAGACTTCTTATGGCGGTAACGGAATGGAAGTACCTAACATAAAAGTTATGAAAAATTTTGGGACACTTTTTGTGTCCTACTCAGCTCGAATGAACTCGTGGTTCTGAGTCGAAATCATCTAAAACTTTCCAAATAAATAAATAAAAGTTGAGGGTACTAAAATAAATAAAACGGCTCATATAATGCATAATTTTGAACTTTATTACAATCGAGTAAGGTGCAAAATTGTATACATATTTTTGGCATTGACTCAATAGGTCAATAGCGTTCTATGTACGACGACTTCTGTGGAATAGAGCCAATCGTTCTGAAGGCAATGCTAGACACCATTGAGTTCTATACACGAAGGATCAACCCAGTAACCAGCAAGACTACCGAATAAAAGTAAATGCTACGAAAATAGGGGTCAAGTTATACTAGAAAGAAACTCGTGGCAGATAATATAGGGCTCGTGAATATAACCGCAATTTGTTGTGCCAGATTTTCGTGAATTTTGTTTGCTTCAATAGGTATTGTATTTACATCAAGAGGTCTTTACTCTAAATTTCGCCATTATAATGACCGATCAATAATATGATAATATTAGAACGATAGTAGGGTTGATACTAGGTCTATCAAAGTAGAAGTGTGCACTATAAAAACCCAAATGGTGAAAAAACAGGAGATTTTGGAAGGTATTTTGTTTTCGTATTGGTAGACTGGTAAAAAAATATATTACACATATTACTCTAAATTTCGTTATAAATGTGACAGTCCATATTGAAAGGACCCTTATGGTGGCCGGCGCTTACGGCTTTATTTCTTAAGAATTGTATTAAATATGTACAATTACTACAACGTTAGCACCGGCCGCCATACGCGGGCCCTTTCAATATGGATTGTCACAAATAATGGCCCTTTTATCCTAGCTATGTCCGTGTCCCATCTTTGCAGCTTGACGGTTGCTAATTAGTTGAAATCTAAGCACTGCCATTTGTTTGGAATATTTAATAACAAAAGAACAACAATGTAACCGCAGGTAATAAAACCGCAATGTACTGAATCAGCGTTACTTTGAGGAGGTCCATATTATTAACTTCAACAATATTGCTAAATTTAGAGTCAATAGAAAAGTAAATTATGAAGGTAAACAAACTCATTTATTTCCATTGCGTCACAATCACACAAATATAAAAGCACTAGCCTTTTCCCGCAGCTTCGCCCGCGTGCTATAAGTACTCAAAAAGGATACGATACCCATGTTGATTTTCAGACTTTGTGACCGCATTTTCCCCTTTTAGGGGTTGAATTTTCAAAAAACCTGAAACACGTGTTTACTCATTTATCGTTAGGAATACTCCTGTGAAGTTTAGAATAAAATAGTCTAACAAATCTTGATTCGCCATACAAACTTTGGACCCTCATTTTACCCCCTTAGGGGGTGAATTTTGAAAAATCCTTTCTTAGTGCACCCCTAGACCTTATAAGGAACCTACGTGCCAAATTTGGAATCTCTAGAACCAGCGGTTTGGGCTGTGCGTTGATATGTCAGTCAGTCAGTCAGTCAGTCAGTCAGTTTCTACTTTTATATATTTTTAAGAAGATAACATAATATAAATACTCTTTATTGCACACCTCAAATTAAAGAAACAAAGTATACACAAGTTACAAACAATATTGATAAAACAACTGGCGGTCTTATGGCTAAAGAGCGATCTCTTCTAGACAACATAAACTTATTATTTACATTTATAATTAGTTAAAATACCCGTTAATTAGGTACTTATATTTCAGTGAAAACGTACCTTCAATAATACTTTGTCATGTGTCAAATGCTTTTTTTGCCTAGAAATGCAGTTGTCAGTCAGCCACCTTTATTTACATTTATTTACTTTTCTATTTACACTGATTCAGTTCTATTCCGCGATACGTCCGCGCAGGTACGGATCCAGGATTTAATTCAGGGGGGCCATTTCATTCCCAAAAAATCGTGCGGTCCGCACCTATGGTCCCCGTAGCACGCGAGGCGTCCGTATCAGGCTCCCTAAATGCCTCTCTTGCCGAGCACGTAGCCGCGGATACAGGGGGGGCAAACAGGGGAATCCCCCCCTGACACGTAAGCCGAGCATGTAGCCGTAGGCGTAGGCGTAGCCGTTACAGGGGGGGGGGGGGGGGCGACTGGGGCATTTGCCCCCCGCCCTGTATCCGCGCCTACGTGCTCGTCTATAAGTGCTAACCTGTTTTACTTATTTGCGTATTTATAGCATGCATTAATTTTCTCCCACTGCTAAAATAAATAGGCAAATAAATATAATAAACCATCAACAAACTCAATGTTTCTAGCCGGGATTTGAACCCGAAACCTCCGAATTGAAAATCGAACTTTAAACCGCTAGGCTACCAGGCTTCATAGTTTCATACCGATAAAATTCATACTTACTTATACTACTTAATAAAATTTATATTACTATATTTATAATCGGACTAGTTTTATTTTCAAAGTTGTTCGTGGAAAATAAATTACCTAACTAAATAGGTATAGACAGTCTAATAGCTTGTAGAATTTAAGTGAAGTATGTAATTACCAGTGATCGTACATTTTCCAACATTGTTGGTGCAGTGCTAAGGTTATTATTATTTTGAGGCTATTAAATGATTGAACCAAGAATCAAATATAATCAAAGCCACTTAGAACTAAGTAATAATGTAGAGATGGTAATTAAATAACAATTTAATAAAAAAAACGTCTTTGCACTAATTTTGCTGGCAATTTGTACGATCACTGGTAATTACAACATACTTCACATAAATTGTATACTTGATCCAAAAAAATATTACACAAACATCAAATGGATTGGATAATTTCTAGAAAATTTAATAATGTTATCAAAAGTCTTTCTGTAGGTATTCATTACTAATATCTAAGTCAGAATTGAATATTTTTACGTTCAAAGACATTTATAAATCTTTGGAGATTTATAATTAACTTCAGGATAATTATTTCAAAGACATATTTCTGTACATTTAAGAAGTATTGATTTTTGCTAATAAACCGTTGGTCTTCATTCAGCGGTAAGCAATATAATTCCAATTAAATACAAATGTTACGTAGTGGTGTAAACTTTATTTTGTTGTAGTTTTTATGTATTTTATTTGAGTTCCTTTTTGCTGTTTTTTTTTTTTAATTTATGTGGTGGCCTCCGTAGAATTATAAGGGCATATATTTCTGTATTTAATACAGATGTTTGTTCTTGACTTATGGGTACTTTATTTAAGTTGATCTAAGTACATACTCACCATAGTGTTATTCTACCGAAATATAAATGGCCAAATATCATTCATTGAAAAAAAGTCTGAATTTGGAATTTGTACCGTATAGTTCTATACCAGTATATCCGGCAAAATAAGGCTGCACGCAATTGGAAACGAAACGCCAAATTTTTTTATTTTTTTATTGAGAATAGGCAGACGTTTGACCGCGATCTCACCTGATGATAAGTGATGATGCGGTCTACGGTGGAGCACGCTTACCTATGAGATACCTATTTACTCTCGCTTTGAAGAGACCCATATTGTACTCAAGTAGAAACACAGACTCGGGCAGGCCGTTCCACTTCTTGGCAGTTCGCATAAAGAATTTTGAAGCAAAACGCTTCGTGCGTATATGTGGTATACTTACCATGAAGCGATGCCGGAGTGCCGATTGTCTGGTAGTCCGATGGTAAAATGGATACGGAGGAATAAGGTTGTGCAGTTCCTCGACACACTCTCCGAAATGTATCCTATAAAAGATGGATAGGCTGGCAACCTTGCGACGATGCTCCAGACTTTGAAGTCGAGCATTCGTCAGCTTGTCATCATTGATGATTCTCTTGGCCCTCCTCTCGACTGACTCGAGCGCCTCAAGCTGGTATTTTGCTGAACCATCCCACAGATGTGAGCAGTATTCTACACACGACCGGACTTGTGTTTGGTAAAGGTCCAGCACCTGCCTAGGTGTAAAATACTGCCTCACCTTGTTAAGGATGCCCAGCTTTTTTGCTGCTAACTGCGCTTTCGACTCAATGTGTGGGCCGAAGTTGAGTTTCGAACTCAGCGAGATTCCGAGAAGCTCAAGATGGTCGGTTAACGGAAGGGACACATTTCGGAAAGTAGGAGTCAGATGGAATGGACTCCGTTTAGCGGAGATAAGACACGCTTGAGTTTTACTAGCATTGAACGAAACCAAATTGGCTTCACCCCAATCGGAGACTGCCTTCAGTGACACGTTCATGCGTTCGACCATTGCCTCCCTTAAGGACTGTATTTGTGTTCCACTAGCTCGTGGACTGGGCATGTAGCTTTCAACAACCGTTGTGTCATCTGCATATCCAAACGTACCTGGCTTCAGCAGGTCGTTTATGTGGAACAGGAAAAGCGTCGCTGAAAGCACGGAACCCTGAGGGACTCCGGAATTGATTGCCAATTGATCGGACGAGCAGCCATTAATGACAACCCGAATCGATCGATCCCTCAGAAAGTCTGATACCCTACTATAGTCACAAATACTAGTGGGTAAGCCAAAGGACGGTAGCTTGCTAATAAGCCCCTCGTACCAAACCCTGTCGAAAGCTTTCGAGATATCTAGAGAGACAGCTAAAGCCTCTCCGTTATTCTCGATGGCCTCACTCCAGATATGCGTGGCATACGCTAAAAGATCTCCAGTAGACCGGCCTCGGCAGAACCCGTACTGCCGATCACTGAGCAGGTCGTTCGCTTCTAGGTATGCCAGGAGTCGGTTATTCAGTACATGTTCCATACTTTTACAGAGTATGGAAGTGACCGGTCTATAGTTGGCAGGGTCAGCTCGGCTACCTTTTTTCGGTACTGGTTGCACATTAGCAAGCTTCCAAGATTTCGGAACCTGTCCAGTTGTCAAAGAGAGGCGAAAGAGGCGCGTCAATATGGGAGATAGCTCTGGTGCACAGGTTTTAAGAACTATGGCTGAAATACCGTCAGGACCACTTGCTTTGTTCACGTCTAGGGTTTGCAACACTTTACGAACCTCAGTCTGACGTATGCGTATGTCGGACATAGAAGTCTCGCAAACTAGTGGACTAGGAGGTTTTGCGCCGGTAACATCTAGACGTGAAGATTCAGCGAAGATGGAAGCAAATAAATTCGCTTTCTCTTCAGCAGTGTGGGCAAGTGACCCATCTGGTTTCCGCAGTGGGGGTAGTGAGGGGCGGCAGAAGTTCGATTCGACTGATTTCGCTAGGGACCAAAACGCTTTACTACCTGTAGGGTGCGCAGCAAGTTTGTTCCCAATCCGGCGTATATGGTCTAATCGAGCCTTCCGTAGAGCCTTTTTACTGGACTTGGTGGCCTTATTATAGGCTCTCTTCGTAGCTGGTATGGCACTAGCTTTGCGGTTTCGAGCATCAGCCCAGGCAAGGAAGGCCTCGTGTTTCTGTGCTTCAGCACGTCTGCACTCGGCCCCAAACCAGGGCTGTGCTTTGCTAGATGAGCTCAAAGTCAATCTAATTTCAAAGCATCAGTCAGCGCGTTCCAGAATAGGTGCCATAAGTATTTTTAATATCCTTAGCCGTATTAAAAAAAAACCTCTGAAATTTTTATTCGATAAAATACCTAAAAATTAAGCATTTCAAAGACGTCATAAAACTAGCTTCTTAGATAAAAAGATTTTAGGGTATTTTATACCCATAAAATTAATTAATAAAAATAAGGGAAATATCCGATAATTACAAGTTAATCTGTATCACGTGTAATCTAAAATTATTTTCCCTATATTTTTAATATCCTATAATATTTTATTGCAGTAATGAATGTCGCGTGCCCATCTCAATTTATCTAACAATGATTTATATAAATAACTCTGCTGCACCAATGAAGGACGCGACGCGATAAGCGTTGCAACAATTACAGGCATTCATCTCGCATAACCACGGACACAGACCATATAACTAATACAGACGCCCAAACTCCATAGTCCCAAGCGATCCCGTCCTAAGTATCCAAGAACGGTATCCAAACTTTAGTTCATAAAACGCTAAACAGATGACGGCACCGATCTATTAGGAAATTGATGTTGCGGTTGCGACATCTATTATATCTACAACACACATTAGCTACCTGTTACTTATACTAATATATTTAAGTGTCACTAGATGGCGTTTTACAGGCGCCCAGATATGGTATTCAAATAATGTATATTTATAGCCCTCGTTAGGTAGGCAGGTACTGCACCTAGAAAAGACACGGTAGTAAAGTAGACGGCCAAGTTCGCACAGTAAAAATACGACACTACTATCGGTGGTTACAAGATAATTATGCATTAATTATATAAAGATTGTAGGACCAGTATTCGCGGTATATATTCCTCTTTTCGTATTTGGTGCACAATAAAGAATGTTTATTATTATTATTTTCTCTCCTCTATCCCCTTCCCCCTCTCCCCCAGAACTTTAGTGGTTATCCATACGTGCATGCGATGCAAATGAAAGAAACCGCGCTACTCGCTAGTAGGTATACGATCTCTACATCAGAATGCCACCTTTATAATTCATAATAGCTTGGAAATTATACCACGATGGTGGCAAACAAGCATACGGCCCGCCTGATGGTAAGCAGCTACCGTAGGCTATGGACGCCTGCAACTCCAGAGGTGTCACATGCGCGTTGCCGGTCCTTCACAAAACGGAGGACTCACTGTGTTGACGGCTAAAGGAACAAGAGGGTCCCTCATCGTCAACACACTGGGTCCTCTTTGAGCTTAGCTTATGTATAAGTATTTTTAAATCGATTAGTAACAAAACCATTGGTAATTTGGTACTGGTCCATTTTATTATTATTATTAACACTTAATACTCGTACATGAAAACTAAGAAAGTTTGAAAATACTCTAGGTGCATATAATATCATTTTAAATGTCACACAGCCTGAATGAAAGTAAATCAAGACTTGGCCATTTTTAACGTAGGTAGGTACCTACGCAGGTGCGTACTGACCAGAAATAAAGACAAATGTGAATCCGGTTATATTTACACATTCACTGGCCTACGTAGCTAAGATGATTTAACAAACCAGTATAAGAGCGCTCCTCGACTACGCATAGTTGTCATAAAACTATAGTTCAAGTTACAGTGGCTACTCGAAAACTTGACTCGGCTGTGCTCACACATGTGATCAAAATAACTGAGGCGCAGAATGGGACTCGGGACTTCGGGAGAGTCGATAGGCCCGCTTATAGGTGTCATACTTACTTTATGGTGTCATGCTACACACGACGGCAAGTCACAGTTGTAATGTAAGTAATCTACAGTAGTCAATTACCGATTACTCTTAGGATTTTAGAGTAGGTAACTAACTTCAGGGCTAGAACCGTGAACCACTTCAAAGATAATAGATAAAAAAAAGGTGAAAGATATTTATTATCCGTTCGTCGAATATGCAAGAGCTATAGAGACAGATTCGCGGTAGGCCCGCAGGTGTCAGGCCATAAGCTTGGATTTGACAAATGTTTAATTTTAATTACGTTTTCAGTACTAGTTAATTATATTTTTGCAACATGTTATAAATTCTTAGTTAATTTTATTTTATCAGATTATATTTAAAATTATGTATTTAGTTGTCTAGATAGGAACACATTATCTTCATATAATGACACTAGGTAATAAATTTATATTATTGACAATATAAAAGCACTACTTAAGTATTTGTGCGTTTTTAAATATCTGATACCTGTAAAATTGTACCTAACGCAATTGTACTGCTTAATGTTCTATTCTTGTTTTATATTTTCGAAATGTTAAATTATACTCATAATAAATCATAATGGATTCTGGTATTCGAAGAGCATAACATAAATCAATGATTAAAAAAATAACCTACGCTAACTAAAACAGTACCTAGACTACCTAGTAGGACACACCTAGTTATACCTAGTTACTTACACAGATAAAATATAAATTTGGTCCAATAAAACCCATCCATATATCTAGGAAAACCTACGTCGGAGCAAGCATTGCGTACCAGAAAAATATCATAACTAACGTAAGGTCAAAGATTCAATGTTTTAAACCCAAGGTCAAATCTGACTTTTCACACGTTCGACACTACACCGCTCTCATAAATTTGTTCATTTCACGAAATATATGTGTCAAAATGCCGTCTTGTGTCTTGCGAAAGTTTAGGAATAATACCAGAAACACAAATAAAGGCAAAGGTGCAACCTTAGAGCATTCAACCAACCGGAGTGGCCATTGACAGGTGTTTCCCTCTACCGAAAATATATGACCAGTGGTCATATTTATTGTATGGACTGACGTTTATCTGACGTGGCTATTTGTACGTTACGTACGAATAACCATACATTTAACGTTCCCCTCCCCCGTAAAAATCGGCAGACTTTTTGGATAGAAAATAACAAACATGGCCGCTCCGGTTGGTTGAATTCTCTAAGGGTAGTAAAATATTTTCTCTTGACAAAAATATGCAGTGCGAAGCGATCAAAACGAAAATTGCATGCAAGACAGAGTAAGGGTGGGTTGCACCACTCATAACTAACAAACTGATCAACGTTAAATATGGCGACGGAGCTGTTATCTCATAGAAAACTGTCAAACTTTTCATACAAGATTTTTTTAACGATGACTTTGATGTTAACAGACGGTTTGGTGCAACCGGCCCTAAGTAGTGTTGGCAATTAGTGTGAGAAAAGTGCTACTACTTTCTAGGTACCGCGCCGTGGCGGCCTTGTGGCGTGTTGTTTGTGGCCATTCAATTTTAGACACCTGCTTGAACCGTGTGGCGGTTCACATAGCGATCATCTATTGATGGACGTAAAGAAACGCGAATAGCTCGGCAGCGTCAACAGACTTGATAAAAGATAAAGATAATGTTTTATTTTAAATACGAGTTCAATGTAAAATATTTCAGGAGAACTATTATATTCATGCTTATTTTAGTTGTTGATTTTATGATCCTGTCTAAAAAGCAGATTATTTCGATTTCGATCCGAATGATTTGATGAAGATTTTAAATTTGTACTGTATTTAATTTAATGTTAAAAGAAATAATTATTAACCATTAACTTAAAAAAAATTAAAGTCAGAAAAATAATAGTGGGAGGTAAATTTTATTATTGATGCTACTCATGACATCGATGATGACATCGACATAAAAAAGGTATCAAGTTAAATATAATTGTTTGTATAATGTAATAAAGCCTGGCAAGATTCTATTTGGCCAAATATTAGAGAGAATATCGCAGTGTAAGTAATTAGTTTGCTGACCGTATTTACGCATGCGTTAGTGTGCGCATGTCGCCGTCTTAAGGACGCACACATTTAAAAATGATACTAAATGTTTTCGCTTTGAGGGCGGCACATTTAACCTTTTGTATCGATGTTAATTCGATATCTAATTATTGCTAAATTATTTTTTATGTATATTCTAACTTCGTGACACATTATATTTACTTTTAGATGCGTATTTTATTGGTTTTTGTGCAGCGCCATCTACCGCGGCTTGGTCGTTGTAGTTAAAGCTTTCGTTATTATATTTACTATGGTGTTTTGTGTTTGGCTGGTTTGGTGGCGCTGTTACTTGTAATTGTTATTTTTAGCAGTCCGTTTTTTTTTTAAATAAAGCATGTAATTTGTATGAAAGACGATGTTTGCATTCAAAGAATAATATTTATAAATGATTATTGTACATTTACTGCTAAAATTGAAGAATAAATTTTGCAATACTCTCGATCGATACACGTAGCGCCATCTATTGATATTTTGTGAACATTAATTATATGATGTTCTAAATGGGAGGGCATGCCACGGATTATAGACACATACCGAGGGGCACGGAAAAAATACTCTGAGTGATATCGCTCGACGCTTCCGCCGGTCGGCGTCATGCATACATAATAGGCATGATGATTTTTTTTTATTTATGGTATCAATCGATTCGTTTAGTTGTAAGGATCAAATGTCTGTATAGGGCCAATTGCGGTAAAGCAATACAAAAGTCAGAAATGAGACTCAAAATCTAGCACTCGCTTTTGTTTCTTAAAACGCTCATAATAAAATAATATGCAACAGTGACGTCACGGTTGCATAGTCGCCCTGTTTAAATTATGGAAAAATTATGAAATTGCTATTTTGGCAGTAAAATATTGCGTTTATGTATACGGTTGCCATACAATTTATTTTTCAGTAAAACGAAATCCAATGGTGTCATTGTTTTTTTAAATTTCGTACTTTAAAATAATTAAGTAAAATTTTGGAATTTAAAGGCCTCATATCTTTGATCCACTTCAATAGATTTTTTTAATTTTCACTTTATTAGGATATTACAAAATTCAACATGTGTCATCATCCCTATTATATTACGAGTATGTTTTAACCAACGTATGCGGCAGCCGGCAAATGCGTCATGAGCAGTGATCTGATTTTAGGGTGCAACACGGTTGTTTTTACCTCAAAAATTTTGCTAATATGGATAATCTTCGGGATTTTATTGTTGGACCCTCGTTGTTTACTTTAGTTACATCAAATACATCTCAATAACATTTTAACGTTTTAACCACTATATTCGCATAATAAGTATAAAGTGAGTTAATGATGTAATATCTGTGAAGCGGTTGGAAACTTGCTCTGGAAGTGAGTTAATGATGTAATATCTGTGAAGCGGTTGGAAACTTATTCGATTCCGCCCTAGTGAGTTTCGACATTCAAGTATTTTAGAATTTTCAAGACATGGCTGACTTCGGAATCAAAATCCGTGGGTTTCAGAGTAACGGGTACTTACGGGGTCTTATACTGCCATTCTACTGAAGCGCTAGGCGGAGATGAGAGAAGAGATGCGGGAATCAACCAATCATCCTCCGCTCATATTCCCCTGAGTATCTTAAAACTTCCCTACAGTTTTATGGTGTCTCTCGCGATCGTCAACTTTTCTCTTCGGGCAATCTCTCCATTCCTCTTGATCGATCAGGTTTCATGCCTAATTCATTTACCATTAGAGCAGCTCGTCTCTGGAACTTTCTTCCCTCTAAAATAAGGAAAGCACCGAGCATGCTTTAAAAAAAATCTGTGCGTGATTTATTTTCTGGTGGGTCAAAGAAATCCTAAGTATCTTCTCTAACAAGATTCTTCGTATATGTATATATGTATTTTATGTATATTAGAATTTATGTATTTTATGTGTATGAATTCAGGTTGTAGTTTCGCGTCCTTTTAAAGTTTTATGCTTCCGTCATTTAATTTGTTTTCTGTATCGTTAGAAGCACCGCGCCTACAATCTTTCTGCTTGGCCCTAAGGTTGACTGGCAGAGAATGCCTCATAGCATTAAGTTTGTATGATAAGTTTTCTTTATGTGCAATAAAGATTAAATAAATAAATATTCGCCTCAATCAACCTATTGGTTGATCCCCGCACTTCTCCACTCATCTCCGCGTCATTTGAAAGGCAGCCTTATTATCCGACCTTTTAGCTCCACCCTACCCTTCTAGGAAATCAACGATTTATCTATCTTATGGCTTAATTCTTCAACTATGTCGCTGGGTTTGTAAATTAAATGGCATGCCATTTTAGATTCCAGGCAGTTAAAGTTTAGTGCTCAATGAGCGCTCATCAGTTGTTATCTTTACTGCTGTTTAAAATCGTTACTGCCTAGTTAAAACGGACTATTACATGTTCAGATAGGAAAGCATATCAAACGTTTTGCGAAGCAGTCACATTTGGATTTTATTATTTATTTATTTTTCTTACTAATTAAACAATAGGTACATTGTCTGTATCTCAAGCTGTTTTGATATGTCTTCTTATAGAACTACGCATTATTGAATCTTTAAGACTGTTTTGAAAAAATAAGTCCAGCCGAGTTTCTTGCCGGTCATAATACTTCTCGGATCAGAGGTGTAGGGTTAGAACCGATGGTCGTTTTTTCTCTCTGACGTTCATAAGTGCATTGTAATTTGCCTAAATTGAAGAATAAATATAAAAAGATTTCAGAAGTTGTTACTTATTGTTAGCTACAATGCTGTTCCGATTCCGAAAATAATCGTTATTTCTACAGTGAATTTTTCTTTACTTGTGTTATCTTGTGAACAAATGTGTGTCAATCTAGAAATCGTAATGTTAGTTATTTTTGTCAAGGTCATAATCATAATTAATATGTAGTATTTTCGATTATCCATTACACTACTTCTATTAAAGTGTCCGTGGTATAATTGCGTGGATTCAGAAATAGTGGAGCTACATGTATTTTTTTTAAATATTATTTTATTTTACACTAAATTAGCGTAGAGACCTATTTTTAGCCGACTTCAAATTTCGAAGGAGGAGGTTCTCAATTCGTCGGGATCTTTGTTTTTTTTTTTTATGTATGCTCACCGATTATTCGAATACGGCTGGACCGATTTGGAAACTTATTTTTTTGTTTGAAAGAGAAATCGAGGGAACCCTTCAAATATTATAGGCACACGTATAGCGATTTGAGTATTTTTTACAAAAGCTCGAACATTTGCTTTTGGAAAGGTGGAGGCTACGTGAAGTCGGTTCATTTTTGTTTATAATTATCCAAACTAATATTATAAATGGGAAAGTGTATGTATGTGTTTGTTTGTTTATTTGTTTGTCCGTCTTTCACGACAAAACGGGGCGACGAATTGACGTGATTTTTTAAGTGGAGATAGTTGAAGGGATGGAGAGTGACATAGGCTACTTTTTGTCTCTTTCTAACCCCCCACTTCCCTAAAATGGGGGGTGGAAGTTTGTATGGAGCATTCCGGGGGGCAGTCAGGAAAGGGGAACCGTGTTACCCCGAATTTAAACGAGCGAAGCCGCGGGCAAAAGCTAGTCTTTCATAAATTACAAAAACATATAAAACGGTCCATCTCTTGCAAAAGGTAAGTAAATAAGTACTTACACTCTTTATTTTTATTTTAGGAAACTAATTTAATTTTAAAATTGTATATGTCCTATGAAAAGACTAAGACATATTCTTCATTCGTAACAAAATAAAGGCCTCAATAGACAAAGCGTTAAAATTTTAAGCAAGTAAACAACATTGCGTCCTCATGACGACACTTAACTTCAAACCCTTCAGCTTTATAAATATCTTATTTACAAGCAAAAATATCCACAATGACTGAGACTTGACCCGATTTGTCTTACAATTGCCAAAAGGAATTAGCATTTGAAAAGAATTCTCGACACCAGTTTGGTTTAACGTTTGAAAAATAGGCCCGAGTTTACTAACAATGGTTGACGCGACGTTTAAGTGACTAGGCAAGACGCAGAATGAGTAAGTATTCAAGTACTGTCAGCTGAGAACGTCGATCCACAAATTAAAAAAATATAGCATGCTAAAGAAATCACCCAAGGAGCAGTAAAAAATGAGTTTCAGGTGAGAATTTGACTATGGAAATACAGCGAACCACGAAGACCTAAATATTGTTATCGCTTACTCTATCGCACTTGAAGTTCACGGCATGCCCTTAGTCTTAAAACACAAAGATAATCACATGAATTTAGTGTTGGAGGTCAACAGTCAAGCTGAAGTAGGTAGGTACCTATAGAACTGGCATGGACTGCTGACGTGTATCAAACTTAAAATCACTTTTTTTTTTCAAGTTATTATTATTTTATTATTTATTTCAAGAGAAAACTTAAGTGGTAGGTATACATCGTTTTTTTTTCGCCAAACTGAGGACAGTTTGTTGGTGAATAATGCGCTCTAAAATAAAATAAAACAATTTTGTGTTATAGCAACCTGTTGAACTAACCAAGCAACAAGAAATTACGGATCTTAAGTTAAAATCATGTACATAGTTATTAATTCAAAACTATTAAACGATTTCATTATTATTCAATAAAGTATCTATGTACTGTTGACTTATACAGATGTCAATTATTCATAATAATTTCACAATGAAATCGTCAGAAAGTATTAACTAAATATGAAGTCTAGAAATTAGAACCAACCAACTAAATATATTAAATCTAAGGAGCGTTCAATAAGAACACTACAAGCATATTTAAACTACGGGATTAGGTAGAAGTTACTGTTAATTAAGTAGCATTAATTAAGAGATTTAACTAATTAAACATTAATATGACCTATCACCATTAAGTTTTATTTTGATCAAAGTATTCATACACAGGTAAGTAATTCAAAGTTCATACTTAATTTTTAAAACATACAAATAACATTTTACTCGAAATTTACAAGAGAAAGAAAACACATTTTCATCCTTTAGCCTCGTCAAAAAATTCAACGCATCCGATAAAGTAAGGAAAAACCTTTATTCCAGCAAAGATCATGTAACAAAGGAACTCAAGAAGGAAATGACGACACAAGAGGCAAGGAACAAACAATTGTGACGTAAGGAACGCAGTCTAAAATATAAAGGAAACGAGACAAACGTCAAGGGACCCCTAAACAACATGTTGTTAGTGGAAACATTCGAAGCTGATTCTAAGTTTGTCATTGAGTTAAAAAAAGCTGCCATAAATCTCGACACCCTGTACCATAGCAAATTCTTACTTCCTTTAAATCGTTGAAAAATCAACCTTAAACTTAAAGTAAAAAGAAATATCATAGATGAATTCATAAAATTGCCCCCTATTCGAAATATTACGTATGAAACAGACGAAAAGGGCCTCAATATCGATGGAGATAAGGCGTATATGGAAGTAAATATAACTTTGTAGTTTGCTATAGTGGCGTTTAAAGAAAACTCCTTTGATCTAAGTGACATTTCGTAAACCAAAGATGATTTGGCCCGGTCGGTAGCACTTTCCTCGGCCGTGTATGATTTGGTACACATTGTGTGAATTATTGTTTTACTAATTATAAAAATGGTTCTAATGTTAGGAATATAAAATGGAGTGAGGAATGACAAGGGTGAAGAATGCTATTATGATGGATGGTTATAGTTTGAAATAGATTTTGTAGTTCGTATTTTGGGATATTATTATGTGTTGTAGTTGATGTATGAGGAATATATTTCAGGCTTAAACTAGGTGCGGACAGGTTTCTTTTTCAGTAGTTTTATTTCAAAGAGAATTTGGTGTGTTATTATTATTACAATTTTCACAGATATGATAAAGTACAATTTTGTATGTTTGATAATCCAGTTTGACGTCATATAGATTGTTAAAGGTACCCGAAACAAATTTTAAGCATAAATTTACAAAATAAATAGTAATTTCTTTAATAAAAATAATACATAATATTTACACACGCCGTTTTGAATTAAAAATTGTTTTTTCACTGAAGTTTTACCGAGCGTAAAAATAACTTCTTCAAATTGAAATAAATGCCTTGTTTACATTTAATTTGACATACACTAACTTGCTTTGACTTGAAAGAACTTTTCAACAGAAGCTTAGTTTTAAATACTCAAATAAATTCAGTTAAAAATAAGCAGAATAAACTTAACCTAATCTGTTGTACAACTATTTAGAACTTTATTGCTTAGCTATTAGAGTTCAAAATTAATATTTTATGACAATTCTAATTAGTCTCATCTATTTTGATTCTCAGAAAGATCAGGGGGTGCATTCGTCTCTCTCACTGCGTTAAAGGGCGACAGAGATGTAAAGTCTATTTTTGGTGCCAGATATTTATTGATCGCTAATACAAAGTACGAAATGAACACTAAATTATAAATACTGACTTTAAGACTTCTAACTCATAGTCATATTTACAAACAGGAACTGCTTGGTGAGTCGATTTTTAGGGTTCCGTAGTCAACTAGGACGTGTCCGTCTGACTGCGGTCTAGCTCAGTGATCGTTCGCACTAGAAAGCTGAAATTTGGTATCAGTATGTGAGTTAATCACACCGATAAAGTGGTAGAATAAAAACTGAACCTTACCATCTTCAATGTACACTATTTTCTGCAAATAAATGACTAATGACTAATGAAAAATATTTTTATTAGGGTACACATAAAGTAGGGGGTAATTTTTTTTTCGCTCCATCTATCGTGTTGGGTATCATTAAATAGGTATTTCAAAAAGAAGGTCTTCTAAAACATTTTTTGGATAAAACAAATAGTTTCATAAATAATAACTCTGAAAGTTCAGAAAAGGGCGTCCCCTCCCATCTAATTTATGAACCGTAGGTCCAAAAACTTTTAAAAATTCGTGGAAATAAAATCGGTTAAGCCGTTTTTGAGTTATCACTCAAAAACGCATAGTGATAGGACATACGTGCCGGATAGTAAAATGACGTAAACCCTACCAAATATCCCTTAATAAACGACCTTTTAAACGGATGTAGGCATTGTAACAGGACGGCAAGTTGTTTTTTTTTGGATGGCACACAAGGCCTACATTCCAAAATCAAAGTAATCTTGAGAACACGTAAATACACGATTAAAATAGTTATTAATGCGCACTTTATATTACTCCTCAGAATTTAGTTATATTACCGTCGATGTAAAAAGGAAATTCATATGTACTAACCAATGACTCATACAAAAACCAACCTTGGAAGAAAAATAAAACGGCTAACATGAAGGACTTCGTTATTAAAAAGCCCAGATTCGTCCACACCCCTGAGAAAAACTCCGAAACTTACGAAGTAAACATACAAGGCAGCACAACATAGCAATCACAGCTGGGCCCCTTATCTCAAAATCTCCCCATCCGGCTGGTGACCGGGGGAGAGCTACACCACAACCCTCCAAAGAACACGGCTAAGAAAAATACCTTTTATATATGCTCACTTAACGTTAGAACTCTATCTTCGGCTGAGAAACTTCTCGAACTTAAAACCGCTCTACAAAACGTCAAATGCGATTAGGATTGTGTGAGATCCGGAGACTTGGAGAAAATGTCATAGAAGATAATGAGCACATAATGTACCATATAGGCCAAACCAAAGGATTACACTTTCTTATCAAAAAACGTTATACAGAGAACATAATTAACTTTACCGGCCTATCGGATAGAGTCTGCTACTTAGAAATAGAATTGGAAAATAAAATCTTCTCTATAATACAAGCTTATGCACCTACGGAACGATCCTCGCAAGACGATTTGGAGAACTTTTACAAGGACCTAGAGACTGCACACGATATGTTAACTACAAAAAACATTATCACGATGGGAGACTTTAATGCCCAAGTCGGGAAACCCCAGAGTTACGAAAACAAAGTCCTAGGTAAACACGGCTACGGTCAAAGAAGCAAGCGAGGGGAGCGACTAGTTCAATTTGCGCACGAAAACAACTTGACTATACTAAATACCGTGTTTAAATTAAAGAAAAAGAACAGATGGACCTGGGTTTCGCCAGATATGAATACAAGAAATGAAATAGATTACATAATGACTACGGCACCAAATCTATTTTCCAAGTATGAGGTTCTAAGATAGTTCCAATTCGGCTCAGACCACAGGTTAATCAGAGCAACATTAAATATATGTACACAAAGGAAAAGTCGACACAACTACAGAAACGCAAACACAAAACTTAAAACCACAGCCGATCAAGAAACATACTGTAAAGAGCTTTAAAAGCGCGTGGAAAACTTAATAAATACACACGGGGCTTACTCAGAAAACGACTTTTGCCTAAACATAACAAAGTGTATTAAAGAAAGTATAGCACATATTAATGGAAAACCGGACAAGAAATGTTTATCTGATACAGCTCTAAATCTCATTTAAGCAAGAAGCGCATTACAAAACAAAGATAAATTGACAAAGGACGACAAAAACCAATTGAAGAGACGCTACAAAGAGTCAAACAAGGAAATTAAAAAATGCTACGAATCCTACCGATTGGACACATTAAAAAGACATCTTGAAAATTCGAGAAGCGCAAAAAAAGATTTCAAAGACCTTGATAAATCCAAGAAATGGATACCATCTCTAAAGTCTGGCTCAAACAAAACAAAATCACGCACAGACATTATGGATATAGCGACCGAATTCTACTCGAAGCTCTACAGTTTACCAAAGCCAACACAAGAGAGAATAGATACAATGCATCCACATAACAACTCACCTGTAGAACCGTTTAACGTACAAGAAGTTTTAAAACAAGTAAAAAACTTAAAGTTAGAGAAAAGCTCCGTCCCTGATGGAATCTCAAACGAGTATATTAAGCATGATAAAGAGCTACTTTCGACACCGCTGACGATTTTATTTAACAAAATACTAGACGCCGAGCAGGTCCCTCGAAACTGGACAGAATCGGAAATAATACTACTCTATAAGAAAGGAGATCCGTCAGATATAGGCAACTATAAGCCTCATGTCCAGTGCTTACAAACTATTTCTTTCCTGTTTACTGCATAGAATATCTTCTGCTATCGACACCCACCAACCTTGCGAACAAGCTGGCTTCAGAAAAGGATTTAGCACAATTGACCATATCCACGCAGTTGAGCAAGTAATAGAAAAATATGTAGAGTACCGCCGGCCTCTCTACATAGCATTTATAGATTATAAGAAAGCTTTTGACTGCATCTCACACAACAGCATCTGAGAAGCTTTGAGAGAACAAGATATCAATACTAAATACATTAATATATTAAAAAATATTTACTCAAATAGTACAAGTAGAGTCAGGTTAGAGAAAACAGGCCCTTGCATCAACATAGAACGGGGAGTAAGACAGGGCAACCCAATCTCGCCGAACCTGTTCATAGCGGTTCTACAATATATAATGAAAACTCTACCATGGTCTAACAAAGGTATTTATCTAAACGGCAAGTACCTGAGCAACCTAAGGTTCGCAGATGACCTGGTCCTGTTCTCCGAAAACCCATCTCAAACTTACGAGCTTACGAGCAAAAAAGTAGGACTAGAGATGAACCTCGAAATAACTAAATTGATGACCAACGATGAGCCTAAAATAATTCTAGTTAATAATACACCACTGGAATACGTAAGCAACTACATCTATCTCGGTAAACAAATATCATTTAAAACTGACAACAACTTAGACGAAGTTAACAGACGGATCGCCATCACCTGGAACAAGTTTTGGGCACACAAAGAAATATTAAAATCACGAAAGCTACCGAACACAACAAAAAAAGTTGTCATGGATACTGCCATCCTGCCTTGCCTGACCTACGGCTGTCAAACTTGGACATTCGACCACAGAACTAAAGCAGAAATCCAGATTACTCAACGAAAAATGGAAAGAAGCTGTGTAGGTGTAAAGCTCAGTGATAGAGTAAGAAACTCGCAAATCCGCAAGAAAACAAACGTCAGAGATGCTTTACACTTCTCTCAAAGCTTGAAATGGAAATGGGCAGGTCATATTGCAAGATACAGCAATGACAGATGGACAATATCTGCAATCAAATGGGTGGGCCCTCGCGGCTACAGAGGTCAAGGTCGGCCAAGAAGCAGATGGCAAGACGAAATAGTGTCGGTAGCGGGCCAAAACTGGACGAACAAAGCTAAAAAAAAAGGGACACTTGGAATTCTTTGGAGGAGGCTTTTACCCGAAGGGGGTCCATACATTAAACGAAATACTACTTCTTTAAATTCAATGCAATTATATTTATTAATTCAATTAATTGCTGCACGACATTGACATAAAGGATGATTTATTTTAACATATTTTTAATTTAATTGATTATTGACGTTGTAATTGATTGTTCTGCATTTTTAATGTTTAACGAATTTCTTTGTAATGTATGTATGGAATTAACAAAGCTTTTTTAATTTAATTTAATTTAACCAATGACCCAACTAGAATTGAATTCTTTGGCAAGACACATTCCGCGATCTGATTCCTGTGACGCCGTCTTTTTCAATATTTCCCGAGAAATATGAGCGTGGTTTCAAATAAAAATACTAGTAACTCGAGTGATGTGTTGGAAACGCGCCTGTGACACCTCGGAAGTGACATTCATAGGCTACGGAACACAGTTTACGGCGGTAAGCCACCCATCATTCCAATGCAACTGCAATACAATGTTGGTTGATTATTTTCTTGTGTGTTGGAGCTATATTTAAGATAGATTGTGTTTTTAATGTATTGCTTATGTATTTTATAAATAGAATAAAACGAAAAAGTTTACCACTAAGCAGACCGTACAATTGGTTCCGATATAAAAACTTTTTACAAAAAAAAAGATAAACCGACTTCAAAAAGGATAAAATAAATTATTATTTTATTTATATGCGTTACAAACTGATATGTTTGAAGTCGGTGCCAAGCCAAAAAGTTACAATACCGGTCAAATCAGCTTCAAGTCTGAAAATCACAAAACAGTTAATACGAACGAGGCGTCTGTGTTCAGTAAATTGTTCTTCATACTATAGAACTAATTCTGGTATTGACTGTACGTAGGTTTTCATTATAGTACAGAAAGAAAGTATAATCATGCGTCTTATGATGTTTGTTAATAAACTTGTTTACTAGTTGTCGGACTAACCATATCTTGAACGGAGCCCGTGCTTCGGTTTGAATTATTTATTCTACTTCATCTAAGGTGTTTTATCGAAGTGTAAAAGAATTCAATGGCTAGATTGATTTTTCTATAGTCAGACACACTGGGTGTGTGGGTCACACCTTTTCAGTAGAAAAAGGCACGATATTTAAATTTTCTATTGTTGACCATACGTGTTTTTTATTTTTAGTAGTAAAGTAGACGTGTATCAGAGAATATATACATAGGTACCACATTTCATCAAAATTGTATTAGTAGTTTAGACGTGAAAATGTAACAGATAGATTCACATTCATCTTTTTAATATAAGTAGGTATCGATATCTTTTGTGATTTTCAGACTTGAAGCTGATTTGACCGGTATTGTAACTTTTTGGCTTGGCACCGACTTCAAACATATCAGTTTGTAACGCATATAAATAATATAATAATTTATTTTATCCTTTTTGAAGTCGGTTTATCTTTCTTTTGTAAAAAGTTTTTATTTTTCCATTTTTAGTGGTTATATAATTATCATAATCGGACAACGGATCTCGCAATAATCGGTGAAGATATATAAGAAAAAGTTCATATTACGTAACTCAATGTAAGGAAAGTTCCACTTATCATATGTGGTCTTCATCATTAGGTCCACTCCATCAAATTAGTGGTTTTCGAGAGGAAATGCTTGAGTTGCTTAAAAAAACAACCAAATCACCATACATGTGCCTTTAAAAATTGAGGAGTTCCCTTAATTCGTCATGGATCCCATCATCAGAACAGCACCAGATTAATGTGGAACCATCTCAGAGGTAGTTACTTTCAGACAAAAAAGAATTCCTGAAATCGGATCACGGGTCTCGGAGTAATCGCTGAACATCCCACATTTAAAAAAATCATCATCATTATCATCAAAACAATTATCATCATGACGTTCACATCATCAAATTGGTGGTTTCCGAGAGAAAACCCTCGAGTTGCTTAAGAAAACACCCAAATCACCATACATATGCCTTTATAAATTGAGGAGTTCCCTCAATTCCTCATGGATTCCATCATCAGAACAGCACCAGATTAATTTGGGACTACCTTGGTAGTACATCCTTTCAAACATAAAAAGAATTATTCAAATCGGACCACGGGTCACGGAGTAATCGCTGAACATCCTAAATTAAAAAAAATCATCATCATTATCATAAAAACAATCATCATTATCTGGTTCACATCATCAATTTGGTGGTTTCCGAGAGAAAACCCTCGAGTTGCTTAAGAAAACACCCAAATCGCCATACATATGCCTTTAAAAATTGAGGAGTTCCCTCAATTCCTCATAGATTCCATCATCAGAACAGCACCAGAGTAATATGGGACCACCTTGGAAGTAGACCCTTTCAAACAAAAAAAGAACTATTCAAATCGGACCACGCGTCTCAGAGTAATCGGTGAACATACATAAAAAAAATAGCCCAAACCGAATACAGAACCTCCTCCTTTTATGAAATTGAAGTCGGTTAAAAAAAATGAAATATTCTATTTTTTCCGGTCCGATGGCGTAATTTAGAATAAGACGAAAAAGTTTACGACTAAGCAGACCGTACAATTAGTTCCGATAAAAAATGAAACATTCTATTTTTTCCGGTCCGATGGCGTAATCTAGTTTTAAAATACATAAGCAATACATTAAAAACACAATATATCTTAAATATAGCTCCAACACACAACAAAATAATCAACCAACATTGTATTGCAGTGGCATTGGAATAATTTCCAAGCAAATTCTGATATTTCTGATTCAGACGTTTAGGCGATAGCGGTATCGCGTAGTTAAATGCATTGGAGTTTTATTGAAATAGGATCATATCTATACGTGTTTTAAAATTTGAATGTGGCCCGTGGCTACGTAATCTTACATACGAAAAAAAATAAAACATCTATGACTCAATTATATGTTAAGGACTTTTATTTTTTAAGCATTGTACTATTTGTACTCGTATAAAATTTTTGTATTAGAAAGTGACTCGTTTTATTTATCTTATGCATAGAATTCAATATAACATTATTTCTCCGCCATGACACATTCCGTGGTCTAATTCCGATGGCGCCTATTTAAATAATTCCCGAGAAATATGAGTGTGGCTTCAAAGAGAAACAAAGTATAGCTCGTGCTCAATTACACGCTGTGACTTGGTGATTGTCGTTGGCGTTTTGTCCTTGACTAATGCTCCGTGGTAAGTTTAGAACCTAATAACCACGCATAAGCGTCGTAACAGCCTTATGAGAACCTATCAATTTTGAACTGTATTCTGGAGCAATAAGTTCCAATTTTAACCTGATTTCTAACGGCTGTTATTTATGGTGGGATATAGCGTTGGTATTTGTATGCGTAAACTCATAAAGGGACATGCATGTTACGCCGGAGTCGCATTCGTCTATTGGCTACGGTATTTGCTTATCATCGGTAGATGAGCCATATGCTCTTTATTTTACTAGGGTCGTCGTAGTTAATCAAGCAAGGCATTTCATAGACAGTTTCGAATGTAGCTTAGTCGCCAGCATTTTCTCCCTAAACCGGCCCTAACGACAAGGACGCTGCAATACTTGAGACATTATTGGAGATACTGCTTAACGTGTCTAACGTATTGCGGCGTCCTTGGCGTTAGGGCCCGAAATAGGGAGACACGTCTACGGTACGGTACGGTATTACTACAGGTCCTGGATTCTAATGAAAATATTTTATCTCGTCACTTAGTATAAAAAATATTTTTGAACAAGGGACCCCCTTTATTGTCCTCTTTAATGTATTTAATGTCCTTTAGTTTAATTTAGAGAATCCTTCTTGCAAGGGCATTAAGTATTATTTTAAGTCAATACGCTGTTTACAACTATGTTTCATATCTCTATTATTTTTAACTATCTTTTTCCTTGCCACTTTCCATTATTTGGGTCTCCTCGTTCTAAGGCGCCAGAATGGTCTGTCCTGGGTTGTCGCATTTGTTAGTTGGGCTCGGTACAACTCACGGGTTTATAACAGCCACGTGGTTTTGGGCCTTCCTTTGCCTTTTCTGGTGCAAGGCATTTCCAGGGCTTTCCGGACCACGTGTTCTTCGGGACGTCACATGTAACTTCCTCTGATATAAGTACTCATTTTTTATCGAGTCTTGTTATGCCTGCTACCCATCTAAGCCTCTTCATCTCTGCAACACGGATTTTGTTTTCATCTGCCTTATTATTCTTAAATATATAATCTTTAATCGTATAAGCACGACTACGGCGTATGTTATGAATCACTTTTGTCAATCATACTAAACTTAATCCCTGTGAAACTACAAATAGATTTCTTAGAAGTAATTAAATCACCCCGGCGCCATCGCAATTAACCATAGCGTCACTCCATTACGATTATGCAAATGTTTTTTTCTAAACTCTGCAGCAGAAATAGCTTAGCAATGGATGTTTTTAAAATAATCTCAACACCCCTAGTTTTAAGAATATTCAGATTTATAAGAGGAAACAATTATTATATACATTGTATTCTGAAGGGTTTTACTCGTACTCGTACAAGTTTTACAATGACTGTTACGGCTCTTTTGAGTGGTGAGGCAGTGTGCCTAGTACGGTCACTGTAATATTTAATACTGTAATTTACACTGGACATTTCATAGAGTAGGTATTAAACAAAATAAATAGCTTGAACCGTAAACGGCTCAACAATTTACAAAAATCGTGCAATTGTCGTAGTGCGATTTTTGGGAAACCCATTTTTAAATTCGCCATTTTGCATCTTATTATTAAGCGTATCAATAATAATGGAAAAAAATAGTCTCATTTAAATTTTTCCCTGATATGGCTGAAAAAAAAGATACTTTGGCGAAATCGACCGTTATTCTTCTAATCTGAAAAGAAACGAGGTCTACGGACGGATGATGATTGCAACTAAACACGTAAAAGTCTGCATGACAAAATTCAAACATGAGGTATTCAAAAATATCCCCTCATTCATAAAGTCATAATAAAAAGGAAATAAAACTAAAACTGACTAAATGAAGGGCCATAAAATGAACGCAGGAAATGGTCCACGTCAATTAGATAAATACGTTAAGCTTCCTGCGAGCTAAATGCTGTTTTATAATTCATCTACCAAAATTGAAAGTACCTATTACGCTTAGCGCCCGGTTTGAACGTGGTACGTCATTGTTTTTTGGGGTTATGTAAGAGAAGATATATTTAAACCTCTGGATTTTGCATAAACCTATACCCGTTTGAAAAAAACGGTTGGAAATGGGTTTTTTCCTTTTCAAATAATGTTCACAAAAATTGACACATTGAATTGTGTTTTTATTTCTGGTAATAAAATGTTATTTTTTTCTACTGAGATTCACGAGTTCTTCCGACTATAATGGGATGCAAACGTGTCCCAAAGTTGTTTCCTTCTTCTCGTGTCGATGGTTTCAGACTGTACGGTTTTTTTTCTATTATGTTACCATTTCCCATTCACTTTGTAATTTTGTATGGGCGGTAACACAAAAGAAAGTCTCAAATATTATGGAATTTTTGGGACCCATTTTTGCTTTTGGGATGAAAATAGCTCCTGATTCTGAGTAGAAATAACATAATTAAATAAATAATTAATTAATCAAAAAAATATGAAGCAATCTTACACAAACCAACCTAGTACCACAGTAAACTCAATAAGGTTGTGGGTACTAGGAACGAAGAAAGACGATAAATATAATGGATAGATAAATACTTAAATATATAAAAAAACATCCATAACTCAGGTACTGTGATAAACACAAATAAACACCAGTACCAGGATTCGAACCCGGGACCTCCTGCTTCGTAGGCAGTGTCACTATCGACTGGGCTAACATAAAATAACACTGGGGTAACATAAAATTTGCAGAAAATTATCGTTTCCCAAAGTGTAATTTTTTTGATAAACGCTTTTCAGGTTGATTCTCTTGAAAGCTGTAACTTTGTGTACGCTTAAAAACAGAAATACCCTGCATTGCTCTGCTTGCAAATACCTACCTGTTATTGCAAATGGAGTAAGGAGTAAGTAGACACCCCCACAGCCACATAAGTACGTACCTAAATGAATAGTACAATGGTGGAGGGTAAAATAAGTTTTCTGCCAACAAACTGCTATGCTACGCGGATAGGTGAAATTAATTAATTGTATCTCTGTTTTTGTCAAAAAGAAAGAAAAAATAAAATAAATAAATAAACGACAATTCCGCCATAACCTTTTAGTAGCTAAATGTTCAAATCTTCACCAATCAGGTGGAATATGTGTTTTTTTTATTAAAAAAATCTGTATGCTAAGTGTCAGTAAAATGCACGCGAACGGAATTTATATCTCGTTTTTTCAGATCAGAAAAATAATGGTCGAATTCGCCAATGTATCTTTATTTTCAGCCATATCCGGGAAAAAATTCAATGAGACTACTTTTCCATCATTATTGATACGCTTAAGCCAATAAGATGCAAAATGGCGAATTTAAAAATGGGTTTCCCATAAATCGCACTACGACAATTGCACGATTGTTGTAATTTGAAAGAAAAAACGATGTATTTGTAGTACAGCTAGCGCCAAATATAAATATATATATAGGGCAGATGCCCCGGTTTTGGCCACTGTGCCGGTTTTGGCTTTCAACTTTATTCAGGTATAGACAAATTTACAAGTTTATGGTTTATAGTGAATATAAGAATAAATCATGGCAGCACAGATAGCATTGTCATCTGTCATGTATCTATTGCCATTGAGTTGTCAGGAGCCTTGGAAAAAGTGGCCAAAACTGGCTCCTGCGTTTCTGACATTTCATTAAAGAAAAAAACAGCGGAGATGCATATAAAAAAAGTAATATATTTTTAATGAATCAGTACATAATGAGTGTAATTTTTCCTTATTTACGCAAAATGACGAACGTCTGAATGGACAAACTCTCCTTAAAGTGGCCAAAACCGGGGCATCTGTCCTATATACATTTTTTAACCTTGGTGCAAAAGTGTAAATATATTTTTATCGTTGACTCACTCAGTGCTTGAAAATGAAGACCGCGACTCTCTGAAACGTGTTGCTTGTAGTGACTAAAAATATAACAAACTAGCCTTTTCCCGCGGCTTCGCCCGCGTACTATAAGTATTCAAAAAGGATACGATACCCATGTTGATTTTCAGACTTTGTGACCACATTTGCCCCTTTTAGGGGTAGAATTTTCAAAAAACCTGAAACACGTATTTACTCATTTATAGTTAGGAATACTCCTGATAAGTTTCGGATAAAATAGTCTAACAAATCTTGATTCGCCATACAAACTTTGGACCCCCATTTTACCCCCTTATGGGGTGAATTTTGAAAAATCCTTTCTTAGTGCACCCCTAGATCTTATAAGGAACCTACGTGCCAAATTTGGAATCTCTAGAACCAGCGGTTTGGGCTGTGCGTTGATATGTCAGTCAGTCATTCAGTCAGTCAGTCAGTCAGTTTCTTCTTTTATATATTTAGATAGATATACTGGTGATCCGTTTAAGGGCATAATTGATATCGTATTCTAATTATGAAAAACTAAGAACAAAATTCTTCGCGTGAAGAAAAATTTGTTTTTGTATGGAGGATTAGCCAGCTGGAACGACGAGTCCCATACAAAAAAAAAACATTTTTTTTCGTGTTCAATTTTTTTTTCTTAGTTTCATTACGATGCTAATTATGTCCTTCAATGGATACCCAGTATTTTTGTTACAATCTGTATTATCATTATACCGAAAAATATTATAATACCAATTATAAGTCACACAATTACAATTCGAGATCACTTAAGTTAAAAGAACTTCCAGCGTTAAATGCTGTTTTATTATTCATCTCCCAAAATTAACGCGTATTACGTCAGTCTTTTTTGGGGTTGTGTGGGAGTAAAGATTTTAAAGGATGGTTTAAGTAGGCGTTTAATTTCATTCATAACGTAAAAGCTATGTTTGCGATGTTCACTAAGAAAAGTTTCATGGAAACTCAAATACCTAAAACACTAAATGAAGGGAAATGGAGAAGAGGTAAATTTTTAATGCGTTTAATTGACTACAATGTTTCCATTATTAGTGATACGCTAATTACGACAAAAAGAGGCAAAATGGCAACAGCGCGCTACGGGCCGGTTCAAAATAGCACTCTTAGTGCTTGAAGATGGACACCTAAGCTGTCCGAAACATGTCGCGCAAAGTGACTAAAGTGACGTGAGTGTAACCGTTATATTTTATAGCAAAATGGCAAGTTTATAAATGATAGACCCAGAATAGGCATGACGACAATTGTATGATTTTTCCAATCTTATACTCCGTTTTTTTCGATTAGAAAAATCGGCAGTGGCAGTGGGCGGGCCACATTGCTCGCAGAACCGATGGCCGATGGGGCAGAAAGGTACTTGAGCGGCGATCACGCAGTGTAGAAAGGCCTCAGACTAGGTGGACCGACGATCTGGTTAGAGTCGCTGGAAACCGCTGGTTAAGGGCGGCGAATGACCGTTCGTTGTGGAGATCCTTGGGGAAGGCTTTTGTTCAGCAGTGGACGTCTTTCGGCTGAAATGATGATGATGATGATGAGAAAAATCGTGCGATTGTCGCAGTGCGATTTTTGGGAAAACGATTTTATAATTCGCCATTTTGCATCTTATAGGCTTACCTAAGGGTATCACTAATAATGGAAAAAAGTAGTGTCATTTAAAAAAAATCCCTGATCTGGCTAAAAAAAATAAAGATACTTTGGCTAAATCGACCGTTATTTTTCTAATCTGATTAAAAAAGAGGTAAATAATAAACGAAGTTTAGGTAGGGTACCAATAACCAGTGATACCAGTTTTCTGTAAGCAACCCCAGCCCAGACATACCTGTAGTTTGTATTCCATAAGCCTGTAATACTTTGTGTCTTGCCCTTCTTGTTTTCAAAGTATAAGATTTAGCCTGTAGTAGCATGTCTAGTACGTAGTGTGCGTAGTTTTATTTTATTTGAGGTGAGTCGAGCTTTTGTTTTATATTCACTATCTCCTCTCTATCTGGTCGGCTTGACAGTGACGTTTTAAGACTTTTAAGTTTTATTTCTTTTATTGGCAGTTTGTGTTTGTTTTTGCAAGTTTTTTACCATAGATTAAGAATAATTTAAGTGTGGTATGCACGATCATTTAAGAAATAGTTAACATTTATATTAGAAAACCAAAATTGTAGGCTAGTATAGCCGCATCGTCGACGCACTGTGGCACACCTGGGCTACAACGGAAGATCAGCGCTGGCTTCGCCAGCTTCATGCTGAGTTGTGGCCCTTTTGTGACAAACTATGTGACGCCTATTTTATGTACTATTTTTTTTGTGTTACCTGTGTTTCTTATAACAAAAGACAATAGAGATCATCAACTATTATTGGGTTTTCATCCTCATTCATGAATTCCACTGTCAGGTAAGCAATTAATAACAATACCCCGAATGTCCCTCACCCCGTATCGCTAAATGTATGATGGATGATATGTATCTCTTTATTAATCAAATACAATATTCTGTTGTCATTGGTGATAATTACCGCCCGTGGTGTTACGACCATTGTTTGGCGGTTTAATTAATGTTTCTCCTACTTTTCTGTGGGTTGATCGCATGAGAATGAGGATTTGATGTATTTTATATCTTCTTATTTAGGTCGCCAGGGAGGTCACGGAGTGTGCCATGTAAGGGCATCATGACGCCCCCGTCATGATGCCCTTACTCTAGTTCCTTTAGTCGCCAGCACAGTGAATCCTCCTTTATATTCATCATCATCATCTCTTCCTAGCCGATACGACTACGGCGACTGCTGCTGGTATCATGGGATCCTCAGGTGTACTCCAATGTGACTCAAATATCCAACTTTTGCTTTGTCTTTGCCTTTGTCCTTTATATTAAATGAGTCGGCAACGCGCATATCACACTTCTGGAATTGCATGCGTCCGTAGACTACGTTAGCTACTTACCATCAGGGTGGTATACAAAATCATCTATTGTTTAATAAAATACAAATGGCAGACTTAATGTCTTCGAAACTATTGGAGTAAACAGATAACTACACTTAGTGCGGAATAGTTAGGATCAGAAAGATGGAATAAATGTGTCATCTTCTTATATAAATATATAAAAGAAGAAACTGACTGACTGACTGACTGACTGACTGACTGACTGACTGACTGACTGATTGACTGACTGACTGACTGACATATCAACGCACAGTCCAAACCGCTGGTTCTAGAGATTCCAAATTTGGCACGTAGGTAGGTAGGTCCCTTATAAGGTCTAGGGGTGCACTAAGAAAGGATTTTTCAAAATTCACCCCCTAAGGGGGTAAAATGAGGGTCCAAAATTTGTATGGCGAATCAAGATTTGTTAGACTATTTTATTCGAAACTTCACAGGAGTATTCCTAACGATAAATAAGTAAACACGTGTTTCAGGTTTTTTGAAAATTCAACCCCTAAAAGGGGCAAATGTGGTCACAAAGTCTGAAAATCAACATGGGTATCGTATCCTTTTGAGTACTTATAGTACGCGGGCGAAGCCGCGGGAAAAGGCTAGTAATATATAAAATAATATAAAACAAAAAAGGACCGACTTCCGCAAAAGGACAAAAGAAAATGCACGAGCTACTGTAAAAAATATTTAAATCACTATAGGTGTGCCTATAATATTTGAAGAGTTCCCTCGATTTCTGCAGGATTCCATCATCAGATCCTGACCTGGTTACAATGGGACCAACTGTCAAGTATATCATTTAAAAAAAGAATAACTGAAATCGGTCCAGCCGGCTTCAAATAATCGGTGAAATTACATTAAAAAATAGTGATTTGAGTATTTTTACATAGGCTGCTATTTATATATCCGGAAACCGGGATTACAATCTTCTTAAATAGCATATTTGACCTCCATGGTAAAATTTGAACTAGGCTAGTACTGGCCGGTATATTTTTTCTTTCTTATTAACGCTCGTGTTTTGTTTTTGACGGGTTTTAAATGTCATCTCGCAGCAAGAATGGAACTCACTCGTGAAAATATTCGTGCTATGATTTATTATGATTTTCGGCGTGGTTTAACGCAACAACAGTGCATAGATCAACTAACTTCAACTTTTGGTGATGAAGCCCCATCTAAAACTACTGTGTATCACTGGTTTAGTGAGTTCAATCGTGGACGTAGTATGCTTACGGACGAAGTTAAGGCAGGTCGCCCGAAATCGGTCGTTGTACAACAAAATATCGAGGCTGTGCGAAAACTTATAATGGACGACCGACATGTTACGTACCGCGAGATAGAGGCGACTCTGGGTATTTCTATGACCAGCTTTAATAGCATATTACATCATTATTTGGCTGTAAAAAAAACATTGTTCGCGTTGGATACCCCACAACTTAACAAAAGAGCAAAAAGATGCTCGCGTCGAATGGTGCAATAAAATGTTAAAAAAATATATCCGTGGTGACTCAAAAGCCGTTTATAACATCTATACAGGTGACGAATCCTGGATCTATGCATACGATCCCGAAACGAAGCAACAATCAACGGTATGGGTGTTTCAAAATGAGCCGAACCCTACGAAAGTTACTCGTGCAAAAAGTACATTGAAACAAATGGTGGCCTGCTTCTTCGGTATTAATGGCCATGTAGCTACAGTGCCACTAGAAAACCGTAGAACGGTTAATTCAGAGTGGTACACGGCCATTTGCTTACCGGAAGTATTTGAACAAATTCGTAAAACTAACCAGCGACGAAGAATCATTCTTCATCATGACAATGCCAGCTGTCATACGTCACGCGAAACAACTCTATTTTTGGAGGGTCAAAATGTGGAATTAACGGGTCATCCGCCGTACAGCCCTGACTTGGCACCCAACGAGTTTTATTTATTTCCAAATATAAAGAATAAATTGCGCGGTCAACGATTTTCGACCGCTGAAGATGCTGTCGACGCATTCAAACAACACGTTATGGAGGTACCTCAGGCGGAGTGGCAGAAGTGTTTTAAAAATTGGTTCACGCGAATGCAAAAGTGCATAGATCATCAAGGGGAATACTTTGAAAAACAATAAAACCATTTTCAGCCGTGTACGTTTGTTTGTTTTTTTTGTTTCCGGATATATAAGTAGCAACCCTCTACAGTAATTATTTTACATGTTTTTTTTTTTTTAAGTGGGGCATTCCACTCATATAATAGTATGTTATTCAATCAAATACAAACATTGAAAACATTGAAAAAATAATCAACTCAGCAGGATTTGAACCTCGCATCGATACGCCTTACCGGGGCTCGATCGCTTTAACAATTAAGCTATGGGTTCAGTTACTAAGTTGACGAAATTCTCAATGCCTTCAATCATCTTTTTTTTGCATTTATTTTTACATCGGCTTTATAGCAACCGTAAGCGACATCTAGGTGCTAACTACTAGAGTTAGATACCCTTCCCGCAGACCCTATTGCAAGTGTCACAACGGAAATAATAGATGGCGCTGCTATCAACTCATAATTATTTTACATGTCTTTTTTTTAAAGTGGGGCATTCCACTCATACAATAGTATGTTATTCAATCAAATACAAACATTGAAAACATTGAAAAAATAATCAACCCAGCAGGATTTGAACCTCGCATCGATACGCCTTACCGGGGCTCGATCGCTTTACCAATTAAGCTATGGCTTCAGTTACTAAGTTGACGAAATTCTCAATGCCTTCAATCATCTTTTTTTGCATTTATTTTTACATCGGCTTTATAGCAGCCGTAAGCGACATCTAGGTGCTAACTACTAGAGTTAGATACCCGTCCCGCCGACCCTATTGCAAGTGCATAAAAAAAAACGTAAAATAATTATGAGTTGATAGCAGCGCCATCTATTATTTCCGTTGTGACACTTGCAATAGGGTCAACTTAGTAACTGAACCCATAGCTTAATTGGTAAAGCGATTGAGCCCCGGTAAGGCGTATCGATGCGAGGTTCAAATCCTGCTGCGTTGATTATTGTTTCAATGTTTTCAATGTTTGTATTTGATTGAATAACATATTTTTACAGTAGCTCGGACATTTGCTTTTGGAAAGGTGTAGGCTAAGTGAAGTCGGTTCTTTTTTGTTTAAAATTACGTAATAATAACAGTATCATTTAGAATATGGCTTTTAGCTACTTCTCCTTAAAGTACCTATCTAGTTTTTATTCATTTATATGCTTCGAGAGTAATACTCTAATAAACAACAGTAAACACTTCCCATAGCAATGCCAAGGCCGCAATGAATCGGTGTGATGTAACAACACGGTCGCAAGCTACTGTTCTCAATTTACTGTGCACACCCACTCTATGACACACAGTTTAGATATGTTAAATGGTTAGGAGAGGATACAGAATGTAGTCTACCTAGCAATTGCGGGCCGTTCACGACCTTCAGACATGAGGATTCGACATGAGAGAGGGAAGTACATGTCAATAAATCTTTAAGTAATTTCTATCCACTTTACATAGTTAGTTAGATAGTTTTTTGGCAAGTCGACATCCAGTGTGCCTAAGCGTGAAACGGGGACAGCAGTATTCCAACCACCCCAGCTAACATATTCTCCACTCCTACTTAACATGTAACAACTATCAAATTCGTCTACGGTATTTCCGGACCGATACGACCTTTGACTTCAACGACTACGACTTCAAGAAAAGAGCGTATTCCCATCTTTTAAGATCCCTTAAAAGAGGCCTTTAGGCCGGCAACACGCTTGTGACCCCGCTGGTGTTGCGGGCCGTTATGGACGGCGGTAATTGCTTACCATCAGACGATTTGTCTACTAGTTTGCCTCCTATCTCATAAAAAAAATATTTTTGGCGCCAAGTAGGAACTCGATTCTCACCGGTTAGTCTGATTTTCTGATACGAGACCCCTTTTCCTACCGCTCTTGAAGAAAATTATTGCCAAATGTGGTGTAGTTAAGTGAAAGGTCCCACTTTGGCGGTACATATACAGACTTCATTCTGTCTCTAATAGATAGTGTAGGTACTTATATTTTTCTTAGTTTTAGAAAGTACTAATAACTCCATATCGACAGAGTGGAACGTATTTCCCTGCATTGACGCAAATAGAGCTAGTTGTGCCTACGAATATTTTGGCGGAATAAATAGGTTTTATCGGGATTTGTCCGATTTTCTTACGATATTTCACCGTAAAGCTAGTGACACCTAATACATTACAAATTATGTTTGGTAAACTACAGAGGTTCTAAAAAACTCATTAGTAATTTGGTATTTAAGAAGCGGTTTGGTCTCGCGACCTCCGGATTAAACTCGGACGTTTTACTACCAGCGCGTTTATACAATAATATTTATAGAATTTATTTTAACATTCTGACATTTTCACATTTCATAGAGTATATAATATACTCCCTGCCGGTTTCGGCCACGGCGACTGCTTCAACTTCGGAATTGCTGGCGTTCGTGCGCCTTGTGTGACTCACGTAGCTGATCTTGTTTACAAAAACTCGTGCACATAATGGGCATGAGAGCACACGATTTTGGTAAGTAGTTATATTTGATAGTCGCAGATGGTTCCACAACATGAAGTTCCGCTAGTCGGCGAGATTCAAAGTTAGCTGAATTAGTTAACGCCATTTTTGATGGTTTATGATTGGTTTATGATTTTGGATGATTGGTAGCCGGTTCTTCCCATTGCCATGGGTTGAGGTCACAGTTTTTCATGTGACGCTTAACCCTTGTTCCGCCATGCTTATGCTTGCCATCCTCCAGTTCGGAATGAAAGGTGCGTTTTGCCACTCTGGCCTCTGCCATTCTTGAGACACGACCGCTCCAACGAAGTTGTCGCCTCATGAGATAGACTTCGATACCACCAACGTTGGCTCTCCGTAAAACTTCGGTGTTACAAATGCGCTCGGACCAACGGATGTTTAGGATTTCACGGAGTATTTTACGGGCTTTGTGTGTTTGGTTCATACATAGAATAAGTATTGATCAAAAGAAAATAGCTTGATCCGTAAATGGCTCAGTCATTAAGTCTTTTAACCTGCCTTCCTATTTTCGGAAATGTTGACGACATCTAATGTACGGAGAACATCTAACACGTGAAGTGTCTTACTTATAACCTGTGTATATATGCCACAGTCCATTTTTAGGGTTCCGTAGCCAAAATGGCAAAAACGGAACCCTTATAGTTTCGTCATGTCCGTCTGTCCGTCCGTCCGTATGTCACAGCCATTTTACTCGGAAACTATAAGATGGATCTTAATAAAATGTAGACATAAGGTGTATTTTGTATGCCGCCATTTAGTTATGTAGTGAAATTGCAGAAAAAAATATTTTCAGGAGGGGTGCTCCATACATGTAACAATATATCAAAAAAAAATTGCCAAATATCAACATGTTTCACATCAATCGATAGGTCTTTAAAAATAACATTGAGGTTTACTTGAACATTTTGTGATTAAGCGAATATTTCTAGAAATAATCGCTTTGAAAATCAGAAAAATAGCGTCCCCCCCTGTAACTTTTGGACCCTAAGTCCAAAAAATATGAAAATATTTGAGAAGATGAGCCTTATCACATACTTTCTACGAAAATTATTTTGAACATTATCGGTTTAGCAAGTTTTGAGTTATCTCCAAAAAACTTCTTCCAATCAGATACGTCCTTTTGGTATTAGTTTGATTTTTATTCCATTGAAGCTACGGAAGCCACCATTATGCGTGGTCCGACATGAACTTGTCTGGTTTTTGAATGGTATAGGCGATCATAGCCTGGTTAGGCACGTAGTCTTATGGGGAAATGCCCTGTCTTGAAATACCATCGACTGTAACAATTAAGTATAAAGCGCTACCTTAAACTGAATTCTGGCTACGACCCTGAGCCAGGTTGGATTCTCTAGAAAGCCCCGTTTAGTAAACTAGTCCGTGACCGTCTACATTGCGATCTCGTTGGAAAGCAAAAATGCGAGAGGAAGCATCGAATTTAGCCAGGTAGCCCCCTATGCGTGAGACCGCGTCATTACAGGCCTATTAGACCTCGCGATCGCGAATGCGCTGGTGACATGTCCTTGCAACGTATGCGTCACATTAATGTTGTTACTCATCTACGTAGCATTCTCGTTCTATACTAGATAAAAACTGTGCTACAAACTACCTCCTAGCACTACAAGCGTAGCTTAGTAGTAAGTTTAGGTTTTAGCTCTTAAGCCAGGTCTCCAATGGAAACCAGTCGCCGCTTGAATTGCCGTGGCATCATACTGTAGAACCATATTTCTCGTATTTGTGTTGTTTTACTTGTATTTGTGACGTTAAGTAATTGTCTTTATTTTTATTTAATTAACTAAGTAAAACAAGAAGGTAGCGTAGGTTTCATTCTGGGTTACAAACTACTTGTGTACCAAATTTCATCTTAAGTAAATTCATTTAACCGTTTTGGCTTGATAACATGAAAAGCTAAAACTATGCTATAACTTTGCTACTGAGTGTGTTTATGACTTTTCACTTTATCACAACAACGCATTTTACGACAAATTGGTACATACTTACCTATTTGCCTCGTTGAAAATACTAGTCTAAAAATTTTACTGGATTCATTTTTTTAAATAAACTACGTATCATTCAAAATCTTCTAAAAGTCCGTTTTACTAGCTAATATAAAGAAATACAACGCCAAATTGTATTGTCTCCCTTAGGGTATTTAAAAGTAAATAGTTTTGACGTCTAAGTAGTCTAGTCGTCGAATTCTAGTTAAACAAATGTTAAACTAGATTTTTTTTTTCTATTTACACCTTTGAGACTCTTATAAGCTTAAAAACATCTGAAACTATCTTGTAGTAATAAAAACCTCTCATTCTTAGGATAATATTTCAATAAAACTGTAAATTAAGCCTTAACCATAAAATTTGTCCAAGAAAAAACAAATGAAAAGTATATTAAACAAACAACATACCTAAATATATCCAATGCACATCCATCAAGAAACAAAACACAACACAAACCGTCACATTCGAAATCCAAATCGTTTTTTACAAAAGCTCCATGTTGGCTAGTACTTTTTAATTCAACTAATCCTTAGTAAAGGCATTTGCGAATCTTAGTTGCCAGTATTTTTTCTAGGTAAAGGCATGAGATGTAAACGTCACTGGTAAACTTTTTCAATTGAATCGAGACTAAGCGCAGGATACTGCCAGCGCGCGCGCCGTTCTCGGACTGAGCGGAATGCATTAATCCTCTAGTTTACGCGCCATGGTTTATAAATAACTGCTTTCCTGCTATCTGTGGGACACTGTGACAGTTGACAGATTAGTGTCTTGATTATAGGTCTACTAAATTGCTAAGTTATTATGATTTATTACGAAGTGGTCGAAGGTTAGGCTTAAACCTAGAGAATTGCGACTGTTTTCAAATCAAATCAAATCAAAAATCAAATGTTTTATAATGCTTACCTAAGTAAAACTTTACACTTCAAACTAGTTTCCCACAAGTCCCAAGTTAACCGACTTTTACTTAAAAACCTCGGAAAAGTTTTCTTGTTAACTGTCTGACTTAAGTCTAAGGATAGTATAAGAGATATTCAAAATTATAATTTTTCGAATCAAGGTGTAATTTCTTCGTATTGATTGTCAACTTGAAGTTCTTACAAGTTGTCGGACACAACAAAACTGTCAGCTGGCTACTGGGACGTCCGTGAATTTCTATGGCTTTCTAATGTTGAATGTTTATTCCGCGATAACTTTAGCAACGTTTTTCTGATCATTATGAAAGTTGGGGCAGAGATAAATATAATTAGAGAATTTTTACATGAGCTGGACCCCCTGGTCAATGGATCTGGGATCAGCTGGTCTTAAAGAGTGTTGTTAAGAGTTCTTGTTGAAATAAACTGGTTAAGTCGTTTGCAAAAACCGCTAGTTCTTAGTTCGAGGCGGACTACTACTGGTAGTATTTGGGGTACGTCCTTAAACTACGTCCAGACTTGGGTATGTCCTTAAACTACGCCAAAAAGAGAGGTATGGGCACTGCGAATCTCGCTAAGTGTGGTAGGGCACGTTTAGTGAATGTCATCTCGCTCAAATCTGGAGCAGAGCCCGACTGGGGAAGTACCTCCACCTTACAGAAAAACACAGTCAAATAGCACTAGACCCTACTCATAGTGTTGTGTTCCTGCTGGTGAGTAAGGTTGCCAAAGAGCTCAAAGAGGACCCAGTGTGTTGACGATGAGGGACCTTCTTGTTCCTTTAGCCATTAACACAGTGAATCCTCCTTTTTGTAAAGGGTCGGCAACGCGCATGTGACTCCTTTGGAGTTGCAGGCGTCCATATGTTACGGTAGCTGCTTACCATCAGGCGGGCCGTATGCTTGATTCCCACCGTCGTGGTATAAAAATAAAATAAAATAAATAGTAATATCGGTAAGATTCACTTCGACATTTATTTTCACTCTAATTTCACACCTACATACATTCATCGTTTGAAAGCGGAAAAACTCGTGACATCGTAATCTTAGCATCATCGCTTGCTAAGCAAAACTAGACGTTTCAGTTTAAGAAACAAAGTCTATTGTATTTAGTTTTTGTTAGTGAGACAAATCTGCGTGCCGCTAATATTGTGTAGTTCGGAATGTATTGATATGTTAATTATTTGTTTAGAATATATATTTAGAAATCTGGCGGAGTCGCGTTATTGTTCAGAGGAGTAACTGCAGTGAAACCTGGGAAATAGAAACTGCAATTGTAAACGTAAAAACGATCAATTAATTGTTTGGTTTCTGAGACCTTGCGACTTACTTGCAAACGAGGATACTATTATAACATGACCCTTATTAAAAAAATCGATCCTGCTCATGTAAGAGATTTCAAGGTAAAATATTTATCACTGCTACAAACCCAACAAATTTCATAAAGATCAGAAAAATGGGACTACAATTATAAGGGAACAACTATTCAAAATCAAAAATCCATCGAAATTCAGTCCCGGTAGCCAGCTGACAGTTCCGTTGCATCCAAAGTTAGCTGTAAAAACTTCGCTTCGCATCGCTCGCTAGTTCGAAAAGACAAGACATATTTATTAAGTACGAGTTGATCAAAATGATCTACTTGCTGTAGATTTGATTATATGAATGTGAGTGTTAATTTAACTGTCTTAGAGTCTTAATCTTCCTAGCTAAGTAATAAGCCTTTTGAACAATACTTTTTATCCTGGTCGTTATGTCATTTAAGAGCGAACTCTCTTCATACAATGTACATAGAGAGCGAAAGTTATATGTGCCTAACCTTGCAACAGCATCTTTACTGAGCAGAAGACGATATCTTATGCTCAGCTGTGTCGCCACTTTCCATCAGCTGACGCTACGATCATTCACCGGTCAGTTTATTATAATAACTATCTTAAAAGCAGCTCGATAAACAAAACCGTCGGTCCAATAAGGTTCCATTTAACCAGGTTTTACTACATATTGTTATGCAAGATAATATACCTAGATTTACTTGTATGTGTAGGTACTTATAACTGTTACGAAACATGTAATATGGCGGAGCACTGTATGAATGATGAAAATCAAATGACAGTATGTTTTTTTTTAATTTGCTTTTTTTTTAAAACGTTCCAAATTCAATGTGATTGGCGCAAGCGCTGCAAGTGAGACTACAAAATGTGTATTTCTATTTGACGAAGCAACTCAGATAATCATTCTAGAACTTCACTTAAGGCAAGTTAGTTTTATTATAAATTATGTTTTCTGTATTATTAAAAGCGCAATTTTCAAACTCAACTCTTAAGCTAAACCGTTATCACAACATTCCCCCGCCCCTACAAAATAACAAATAACGTTTACTTAACGTTGTATGTGTATGATAATTGTTCGCGAATCACGCTTGGATCATTCTGTTTGTTCGTTTTCTTTGAATTAATTACAATGAGACACATGGCTGTGTTGTTCGACCAACAGTTTTATATTAAAATAGTTATCACAAAATTCCCCCGCCCCGACAAAATAACAAAAACCGGCCAAGTGCGTGTCGGACCACGCATAACGAAGGGCACCGTAGCTTCAATGGTATAGGAACCAAACTAATGCCAAAAGGACGTATCGGATGCCTATGGAAGAAGTTTTTTGGAAATAACTCAAAATTGGCTGGACCGATAATGTTTAAAATAATTTTCGTAGAAAGTATATGAAAACGCGCATCATTTCAAATTTTTTATGGTTTTTGGACTTACAGTTCAAAAGTTACAAGGGGGGACGCTATTTTTCCGACTTTCGAAGCGATTATTTCTGAAAATATTCACTTAATCACAAAATTAATTTTAAAGACCTAGGATTGTTGTACATGTTGATACTTGGTAATTTTTTTTTAAATTGATTTACATGTGTGGAGCGCCCCCTGAAAATATATTTTTCTGCAATTTCACTACATAACTAAGTGGCATACAAAATACACCTTATGTCTACATTTTATTATTCTAATTTAGATACGTCTAATAGTTTCCGAGTAAATGGCTGTGACATACGGACGGACGGATGTTTGTTTTCTTTGAATTAAATTACATTGAGACACAGTGATATGTTGGCTGAATAACAAAGTTGCAGCGTAATATTTAAAAAAAGATTGTTAATTTCCACGACGAATTACCAATATCTTAACTTTTTTTTTGCTTAAACTAACAGAGAAGGTGTTGCTGTTCTTGAATAGAGACTGTACTGTAATATATAAACTACAAAACATATATTATATTATTAAAATGTTAACTTGAGATGTGTTTTCTATACTGCTACTTAGAACTGTAATTAAATTGTTGAAACAATAATGGGGGCCCCTCCACCCTCCATACATGTATTTAAGTAAATATTAATTTTATTTTGTCAAATCTAGGTGTTGTACATCAATCGATATGTCTTTAAAAATAACTATGAGGTTTCTTATAAAAAAAGTGTGATCCGTTTAAGGGTATCAAGGAAATCGTAATCACCTAAAAAATCTGAAAAATTGTCGACACGTACTTGGCCGATTTTACTTTCTTTAATTTATTAGAAGAGTATGTTAATCTCACCAGCAACCAGTGTGTCTCCAAATGAAAATCACAAACGAAGTCTGAGATTAATGCTCCCAACCCAACGATACCATTGTTAGGTGCCGAAAATGTATGTCAAGCAATAAAAGGGCGTAACGTCATTCAAATCCCAGGAAATTTAGGCTCTTTTGACATTCAGTGAACTAGTACACCGGAATGGATAGCTAAAAGCCGTATTTCTCTTTAAGGTAACTTTTGGAAATGCTTGGTAAACCTATGTTGGTGGCAAAACTAAGAAAATAATAATAGAATGTGTAATAAGACCGCCTGTTGTTACCTAGTTTTAATTTTGATTTTCTTTTTGTTTATTTCTACTTTATGGTGCAAAATAAAGAATATATTATTATTATTATTTGTTTGTCTTTCCCGACCACGGAACAATTGTGTTACGGACCTTTGGGAGGCATATGCGGAGCCGAAGCCAACGCGCAGAGGCCCTTTCGACAATTTAATGAAAAGTGAGGGGTACACTATTATTATTATTATTAATATAACCCTAGAACAGAAAAGTTTTACTTTGATCCCTCGTTGCACTGGTTTAGGATTTTTTTGAAAATAAATACGTTAGGTATAACTTAACCTCAAAGTGATAAGTTCGCCTTTTTACGTATATGTTGTGTTATATGTTTCTTGCCGTGTTTCTTGTATAATAATGTGTCTTGACTACTTATATGAAATAACTTGATAATACAATATAAATAATTGATATATGAAAAATGACAAACGTATTGGATGCTCTATCTCACTGTCAAAAATTAAAATGATCTTGGGCGGGTCACATAGCGCGCATGAACAATGAAAAATGGACGTATAAAATAACAAATTGGCGCGGCCCAGCGAGGAAACGAAAACGCGGCAGTCTGATAGAGAGATGATCTGATGAAATAGCGGAAAAAAATTGGATTCAAGCAGCTCAAAACAGGAAAGTATGGATGGAGATGGAGGAGGCCTATACTCCTAGAGAGGTACTTAATAAATGAAGAAGAAAATTATTAGTAATAAATATATAATTAATTTAAATATCAAATATTACAATTTAAATTTGAAATTATTTGTTTTATAAAATTTTTTTGGACATTATTGAACTTATATAGGGTGGGGCCTGTAACTAAAGCAAAAAATTAAAACGTAGATTCTAGTCCTCAAACTAGACAACTTTTGTGTAGCAACTTTTTAAAATCATAAAGTTTTTAGATTGTTATTTTTTCAAACAAAGTAAATAGTATTTTCAATGTACTTAAAACTCCGTCTAATTGACATCGCCTGTCAGTCTAGTCACTCTACAGACATAATCAATTTCATAGTACATTGCGTGTTCTAATTAACTTTAAAATGTAATAAAATTCAAACTGCAAGTTTTTTTTCAAAGTCGTCAAACAAACGTTGCGTAATTTGAGGAGAAGAATGTACATTTTAATTTTTTGCTTTAGTTACAGGCCCCACCGTGTATAAATAACTTAACACTGTGCAGCTTCTTTATAATGCATTTGTTAGATCAAACTTAGAATATGCAACTACAGTCTGGAATCCTCACTTCAAAGTCCACATTAACACGATAGAAAAAATTCAAAACAAAATATTCATTAGAAGAATTTAATATAAGTTTAAAAAAATTGATTCTACTAAATTAGAGTCTTTTTAAACTCGTCGAGAAATTCGTGACCAGATATTTTTATATAAAGTTTTACATGGCCTTATTGATTCTCCTGTTTTACTTTCAAAAACTTCAATTTGATGTCCTGATCGACGAACTCGTTCCACAAACTTATTTGCAATGAACTTTGGACGAACTGCTTATGCAAGAAATAGGTTCTTAGCCAGAGTTTGCAAAATTTATAACGAAAAGTTCTTAGAAATTGATATATTTCATCTGTCTTTACAACAATATGTTTCTGCATTAAGAATTAAGACTAGCCAACTAGCAATTGTGATATAATATTTTATCTACACTCATATTGTAAGTTCTCTAAAATGTGTTCGAAAACGGTAGGCAATGGCTAGCATTACCACGACCGATTTTACTATGATAAGCTTTTTATCCGTGGCAGTAACGTAATTTTAACTTTTCATACTCAATTATTGATGTACTATGAGTTTTGATAACATAATGTACACCTGCACCCTCCCGCGCATCCGCCGACAGCCCGACACGCGCCCGCGCGACCGCCGGCACAATCGAGTTGGCCATGGCGGTGCAATGGCGGCCATTCTATGGTTTCCGAATACGGCATTTTAGATAAATAATATGAGTGTAGATAAAGCAGTGTATGCAACTGTACGTAATTAGGCCTTAAAACACTCGTGTGATCTTATTATGAAACTCACCTGCGGCTCGTTTCATAAAACCACACTCATGTTTTAAGGACCCTTATTACGTAACAGTTACATAAACTACTATTATGTAACTGTTACGTAATAAGGGTTCTTAAAATACGAGTGTGGTTTCATGAAACAAGCCGCAGGTGAGTTTCATAATAAGATCACACGAGTGTTTTAAGGGCTAATTACGTACAGTTGCATACACTGCTTTATCTACACTCATAGTATTTATACTAATTGCCGTGTTCGGAAACCATAGAATGGCCGCCATTGCACCGCCATGGCCAACTTCGATTGTGCTGGCGGTCGGGAGGGAGAGTGCCAACGGTCGGGGGGGAGCGTGTCGGCGGCCGCGCGGGCGCGTGCAGGTGTACATTATGTTATCAAAACTCATAACACATCAATGTTTGAGCATGTAAAGTTAAAATTACGTTACTGTCACAGATAAAAAGCTTATCATAGTAAAATCGGTTGTGGTAATGCTAGCCATTGCCTACCGTTTTTGAACACGTTTTAGAGGACTTATAATGCGAGTGTAGATAAAAATTTATTTGTGGAAACTGTTTGGCTTGTGAATGTATCATCTGCTTGACTATTTGTATTGTATTTGCCTGTTTGTTTCCCAAAGGTTTAAATATAGTAGTTTATGTAACAAGGGTCCTTAAAATACGAGTGTTGTTTTATGAAACGAGCCGCAGGCGAGTTTCATAATAAGATCACACGAGTGTTTTAAGGCCTAATTACGTACAGTTGCATACACTGCTTTATCTACACTCATATTATATATATTAAATGAAGTGTTCGGAAACCATAGAATGACCGCCATTGCACCGCCATGGCCAACTCGATTGTGCCGGCGGTCGCGCGGGCGCGTGCCGTTGGTCAGGAAGGAGCACAGGATTTACATTATGTTATCAACTTCGATGTTCGGAATTTTAAACTCATAACGTATCAATATATGAGTATGTAAAGCTAAAATTACGTTACTGCCACAGATAAAAAGCTTATCATAGTAAAATCGGTTGTGGTAATGCTAGCCATTGCCTACCGTTTTTGAACATGTTTTAGAGGACTTACAGTGTGAGTGTAGATAAAATAAATAAATATATCATTTGTAGGCATGTTAAATTTATTAAGGAATAAATGGCTATAATAATAATATAAAATAACTAGTAAGCCTTACCGAAAACCGAATACAAAAAGTCAAGTCGATATAAACGCCTCATAAATAAGAATAGCAGTAGAGGTACTTAGGTATATGCGGCCTCTGTTTTTACATGTCGCCGGTTCTACAGCAACCAAAATACATACGTTTGTTTTTGAGCGAGTATTTTTGTTGTGAAGTTGAAAGGACTGACGTTGGGCCGCGTCTGTTTTGGAGGTGTAGGAACAGTTGAATTTATTTGAACAGACTAGGGCGGTATTCTAACTTTAAATTCATGATTTGTTATAAATATGATTTTGTTTTGTGATTAAAATGAAATCTAAGGTATAGTGGTATTTTTTTAAGATGTCGGAATCTTACTAAGGAGTTCTACCGACATTTCCGACATCTTAAAAAAATCGTACTATAGAATTTATAATTTAGTTAGGCGATTATCACACTGGCGCCGCAGCCGGATGCGGCGACGTTGTGCAAGCGTGACAGCGCTATACACATGCCGAACGCTATCTCGCTCGCGTACCGGTGCCGCGTGTGGCAACCGCAGCAGTGTAATAAAGCCGCCTATTTTTTTATTTAAACTTTATTGCACAGTAAAAATAAGTACATATGGCGGATTTAATGCCTCAAGGCATTCTCTACCAGTCAACCATAGGGCCAAACAGAAATATGCTAAAGTGGGTGCTGTAAGAGAAAACTTGCTGATTTATTTGTACTTAAATATACGTCGATACATACTACATAAACTACACAAATACCAATATATACACATACTAATTAACATACATATATATTACTAGCTTTTGCTCGCGGCTTCGCTCGCGTTAAATTCGGGGTAACAAACCATACAAACTTCCACCCCCCATTTAAGGGAAGTGGGGGGTTATAAAGAGACAAAAAGTAGCGTATGTCACTCTCCATCCCTTCAACTATCTCCACCTAAAAAATCACGTCAATTCGTCGCCCCGTTTTGCCGTGAAAGACGGACAAACAAACAAACAAACACACACCTACACTGTCCCATTTATAATATTAGTATGGATATAGATAATGCATATGCGCAAAGGGGAAAAAACTCATTTACCCTTTTAGGCAAACGTTTGAAAACGAACTTGCTCGGGGCTTGTCTTATTGTCAGGGGAAGTGCATTCCAGAGACGAATAGCCTGGACGGTAAAAGAAGTAGAGAAATAACCGCTATTAAACTTCTAGTACATCCTCCCCGTACCAGAAGTTTAAAAGACCGGGAGGAGCAAAATACACCCCCTGGACGGGGGTTGACAAAACTAAATTTGGACTTAAGGTACTTTGGAGTAGAGGGCTCAAACAAAGTAGAGAAGAGATTACATTTCTATTAGATTAAAATTCTAAGAGTCCTGAGTTGACGAACAGGCAGCCATTGGAGTGGGAATGATAATATGAGACGTGATCGAATTTATGCCTATGATATTTCAGAAAAAGTGACCAAGTCCTCCGGTGTCCGAGGCCAGATTTGAACTGGCGTCTTCAGCTTTCGCGGCTGATGCCCTGCCCACTAGACCCGGTCACGGCGGAACTTGTCGAATTTTCTCAAGTATATGCAATCTCTGAATTTGAAACGGCTAGACACCGTTGACCACACTCTAAGGGCATGCGCAGGTCAACGGCGGCGCCTAGCCGTTTCAAATTCTAGTGCTATTTGGCTCTGGTTATCTGTAAGGTGGAGATACTGAAAAAAGTCAGACAATTTTGTAGTTCCCCTCCCCCCCCACCCCCCATCAAAGTTAGCACAAGGTCCTCGAGGTCGAAAACTTGGAAGAGTCTTCCTAGTAGTCCCCAGAACAACCCCTTAAAGTTCCATGGAGGTCCGATTACTTTCCAGGTCCATATTATACTTATTCAGTTTACTAAGAAAAATAGAAGTCACAATGTCTTTACCATTGTCTATCGTAATCCCGTAATTGAGTAGGTACTCATTAATTACGTTATTAGAAGAAATATCCTTCTCGCGTGACGTAACTGTCGCTTAATTGTAGGCATCAATATTGCCTACAACCTGTAATTTTATTGAAAATTTTATTGATATTTTAGACTTTACGACATTGTCACGATTCTCTCAAACAGGTTCTAAACGCGGACCACTGGTGGTTCACGGTACCTGAAGTGGTCCGCGAATCAACAGAACAATGTTTTGGTGACTTTATTCGCCATAGTCATAGGTATTTACGTCCAAGTATTTAGTGGTTCCCAATATACAAGGTGTAACAAAAAAATGGGGATCCTTTTAAGGGAATAATTGGTATCGTTTTCTAATTATGAAAAACTAAGAAAAAAATTCACGCAAAAAATGGTTTTGTATGGAGGGTTGGCCGGCTGGGACGACTGCGGTCCCATACAAAATAAATTATATTTCGCGTCTAAAACAAATTTCCCTTATTTTTTCTTAGTCGCAATACGGTACCAATTATTCCCTTAAACGAAACACCAGTATTTTTGTTACATACCGTAGAAGTAATTTTTTCGATTGGTCCCCACATCTTATCAGGTTAAGAACCTGTAGGAAAGAGGCTCTAAATATTTACCTAGGAAGCATGAAATGTACGGTACACCGGACCTTACTAATCATTAGCACGAAGTACTAGTGTCACGCGTGTTGCGAAAACCTACACCGAATAAGTTGTATGTGTACCTAATTTTTCAATTCTGAATTGTAAGGGACAATAAGAATTGTCGTAAAGGATATTTTCTTCTTTCACTTATGGTGCTAAAAAAAAAATTCTAAATTGCCATTCATAAATATTTAATGCTAGAATGATCTTCATTAGAAGTACATTCACAGAGTTTGTATGGTATGTACATTATAAGAGGACCCAGTGTGTTGACGATGAGGGACCTTCTTGTTCCTTTAGCCATCAACACAGTGAATCCTCCTTTTTGGAAAAGGGTCGGCAACGCGCATGTGACTCCTTTGGAGTTGCAGGCGTCCATAGGTTACGGTAGCCGCTTACCATCAGGCGGGCCGTATGCTTGTTTGCCACCGTTGTGGTATTAAAAAGAAATAGTCATTACAGTTTCGTTATTAAAATTGAATTTTGTGTCCTTGTTCAGTTCAGATCGTGTCGTAACCTATAAAGCATAATACATCAATGCAATTACACCTCACTCACCTAAGCAACCATTTCCCACAGTTTTTACCTCCGCCATTTTCTTTTTTGTATAATAACCACGGCGTAGTTTAAACACGGAATCGATCGCAAAAACAAATATCGTGGTCGTGTTTGGAAATAGATAGGGTTCGATACACAGATCACCTTACGACAATACTCAACGGATCATATAAAACAACGAAGTCTCGGGATCAAATACCAGCTCGTATATATGGATTATTAGGTATTTAGTTTAGTTATAGTCGACATTAAAGCAGCTAATTATAAATAGGTAAGGTGTAAGACTGTAAATATCTTTGACGTCGACAGTACCTGTCGCTAGGAACTAATGCACCTAGGAAATATCATTTGATTATGTATAATATAGGTACAGTCAGCCAATTTGATTCCTAGGCCACTCTAGAACCTTGTCACAATAGCTATTTTGGTGGCGAATGGGTTACGTTTATACGTATCCACGGGCAACTGTTACAACGACAAGGTTCTACAGTGGCCTAGGAATCAAATTGGTTGACCGTACAAGTTGCCTTTTGGTCTCTGAAAACATTGTAATGCAACAGAACTCAACAAGACCTATTTCTCCTTTGGAATGGGTCAAATTTTATTTTATTTATTGTATTATTCAAATCAGTTTACACTACACATCATTACAGTATAAACGAAGGTGCCGGATTCTAATTTTAAAATACATTAACAATACAATAACAACACAACCTATCTCAAACATAACTCCAACACACAACAAACAATCAACCAATATTGAAGTTGTATTGGAGTTACGTTGAAATATTTTTCAATCAAATTCTGATATTGTAGCCGTAGCTGTATTATTGCGTTGTTAATGCATTGGAGTTGTATTGAAGTTGGATCAGGTCTATACGTGTTTCAAAGTTATAATACGACCCAAGGCATGCGAACTACAAAATAACATATAAAATTAATAACGTAATAATACTAGTTCGATTTAATGACGGAACTGCGTTGCTCCGTTGTGCCGTCAGATCTGGCGCAAGATTCGGCAAATTCACTTCACACACATCACAATATCCTTCGGCCAGAACCATGGCATGGATTTCGTAAAACCTAGTGTCTGCCTATATCGATTCTGGAGAACAGCGAAGCGGACCGCAAGCTCCTAATGGAACCATGAAACTCGTAATGGAAGCCATGGTACAAAGCTGGGACAAACAGTTGTGCTGCTCGAATCGTAGCATTTTATAAGTAAAAGTAAAACTCCACCTGTGTTCTACAGCTTTATAGCAGAGAGTATGTTTCCAAGTAAGAAGCGCCATCGGGACGAAAGCAACCCAAAGATACAAAAATAGTAGAAAAAAATGACATTGCGCTGCAGCGCCATCTCGTAGCGAGTAGCATTACTACGGTATGGATATTGCTCTCGGCGCTTCAGACTTGGGCCTCAAAAAGTTCTCAGACCGTGGCTGTCTATAAGATAATTTATTGTATATCAATTTATAATCATGTCGGAAATATACCTAAAATTACAATTAACTTATACCTAACTAATTCATAGGTAACAATTAAAATTCTAAAAATAACATGCATAACTTAAAATATAAATAACAATGATGGGCTGGAATACGATATAACAACGAAATTGATAATTATAGTAAATGTCAGTAAATAGTAGTTTATGTAACTGTTACGTAATAAGGGTCCTTAAAACATGAGTGTGGTTTTATGAAACGAGCCGCAGGTGAGTTTCATAATAAGACCACACGAGTGTTTTAAGGCCTAATTACGTACAGTTGCATACACTGCTTTATCTACACTCATATTATTTATCTAAAATGCCGTATTCGGAAACCATAGAATGGCCGCCATTGCACCGCCATGGCCAACTCGAGTGTGCCGGCGGTCGCGCGGGCGCGTGTCGGGCTGTCGGCGGATGCGCGGGAGGGTGTAGGTGTACATTATGTTATCAAAACTCATAGCACATCAATAATTGAGCATGAAACGTTAAAATTACGTTACTGCCACGGATAAAAAGCTTATCATAGTAAAATCGGTCGTGGTAATGCTAGCCATTGCCTACCGTTTTCGAACACGTTTTAGAGAACTTACAATATGAGTGTAGATAAACAATATTATACATATAAAAAGCGTGCATTAAGAATCACTAATAAATTCATCAACATGGTAATAACATTTCCGTAATAAAAAGTCCCTTAATCGGTATTTTAATTTATGGACATTATCTATCTCTATAGTCTTATATTACGGCTTCATATCGCACACACTGATGTATAATTTGGAAATTAGACTATATGTAAATATATTTATAGTCTCTGTTTATGCTTCTTACGGTGATCATGCTGGTGTGGTGGTCATGTGATCTGTGGTTGGAAATGTTATGCGGTGATAGAATAGGTGTTTCAAACCAGCTTTTTTAGTTTTAGATTTTATTTGTGCTGCAGCATATTTTGATTTAGTTTTTCCTGTTATAAATCAAACATTGGGGATTCCGGTAATTTAAAATTCACTCTACACTCATATTCCATTAGGTATATTTATTACCCTAGAATACGAGTAGGTTTTAGAACTATAGGTAGTTTAAGTTTGTGGCGAACTACTAGTAGGTACCTACTAGTAGTTCGCCACGAACTAAGAATTCGCCATTACCAAAATAGTATTTTATACAATCGTGACATAATAAAGAGCTTTCCATTCGAGTACCGTGTTTAGGCCACGAAACTTGCTGAGTGGCCTATGTAAGGTACGAGATAGAAAAGCTTAAATATGTCACTATTGTATACAATACTTTTTCTTCGAGTGCTCAAAATGGACAAGCCGGTAAGAATTAAGTTCGACGAATGCCTTGCCTTACACAACCTGCTCGGTCTATATATTTTTGTAACTTCGATCTCCCGGTGGATCGTACCGGTTGTCGGCGAGGAGGACGGTCCTCCTCCCCTACCATTGTAGAATATTGTATGAAAAATGATGCTAATATTGCGACCACAAAATCTCGATTGAGAAGTATGCGCTAGTAGTTCGGTTTACAAAGTCTCAATAGTCGACGAGTAGAAAAAATATATTACAGCTACAGTCCCGGCACTACGTGCACTTCAGCTCGTTTGTGGTGCGCGTGCCGCGGCCTCTGCAGGACACCATGGCGAGTGCAGATTTCTGGCCGAAGGATGACGTGTTGTGGCGATTCCGGGGCAATCTGCCGAATCCTACGCCCGATCAGACGACGCAACGGAGCCACGCAGTTACGTCGCCTAAATCAACCTAGTATTATAGACGGAGAGCTGGCCACGTCAGATATGACACAATAATGAGAGCAACGAAACCCATGTAGTTAGTTTGCTATACTATGCTTATTTCTAGATCCGGACATCTGGCAGCTGTAAAGTTGTGGAGGTCAAAGAATGCAAATAACTTGAAGAAAACAAATTCTAGAGTTCTGGGTTTAATGAATTATTATGGGAAATTATGTAATTCATTAGGTTATATAAGGTTCTGTTGGGGAAAAGTAGTGCTAAATTATGTAAAATACAATTTTTAGTTAGTCGCCTACTGTTTTTGTTTCCGCAATAATAGACAATAGTTTTTTCCTCTATAAGTCACACAACTCTCGGCATTTTTTACCTATTTTGGTATTACTTTTTTCCAACTTAAAAACTTTGTTGGTCTGTCACTCTGACATCCACCCATTAAAAGCTGCCAGATGCCCGGATCTAGCAATAAGGATGATAAATCAGTCTAACTAGACAGGTTTCATTGCTCTCATTATTGTGTCACATCTGACGTGGCCAGCTCTTAGACCATTTAGTCATTTTATATGTTTTTTGTAGTTCGCAGTGCCTTGGTTTTTACTGTAATGCTGTGTAACTGTTTCGAATAATAAATAAAAATAAATAAATAAATAAATTACCATATTTAGCCTATGCATACTTTGAAGAGCGCTGGCAACCTGGCGTCCGACTTTCAAACCCGAGGTCTCGGGTTCAAACCCCAGCTCGGACCACTAAATTTTTCTGATTTTTTAAATAAAATATCATATGATATTTACCAGTCGCTTTATGGTATTTTCCTTCACTTCGTGAGGAAACCGGATCTAATTCCAATGAGGCCTAATTTCCCCTCTGGGTTGGAAGGTTATATGGCAGAGACTTTCGTAAAAACGAATCCCTACGCTAATTCATGTGATTAGGTTGTCAAGCGGACCCCGGATTCAATTGAACCGTGGCAAAAATCCGGGACAAACGTTATGATTTGCAGACAGATTGACCAGTTGCATATGTTTTAGCTCAATAATCTCTTGATCGATTAATATTTTAATCATAAATAAATATTTAAGTACGTACATCAACTACGCTGTCACTTTAATTCAAACGGCGACTAAAGTATTCCCCAACAAACTATCAAAAAATAAAAAACCGGCCAAGTGCGAGTCAGACTCGCGCACCGAGGGTTCCGTACAAACCTATAACAAGCAAAAGTTGTAGTATGTTTATTACTAATTTCAATTTAATACCTGTACGCGTTTACGAGGAAAAAGGTAGTAAGTTTAAAATTGAAAAAAAAATATTTTTTTGTATGTTTTACTCAAAATGTCTACAATTCGTAATTTTTACTTTGTCTGTGCTATATGAAGTTTCTTCGTGCCAAGTTTCAATTTTCTGAGTTTACGGGAAGTACCCTTTAGGTTTTGAGTTTCTTGCGAGTACTCAGTTTCAAAATATGCGACTTAAATTGCTATTTTTTTTTATTTAGTTTAAAATTTTAAAAATATCTGTTTGTATGATTTTACTGAAAATGTCTACTTTTTGTAATTTTCCATTGTCTATGCTATATGACGTTGCTTCGTGCCAAATTTCAAGTTTCTGAGTTCACGGGAAGTACCCCGTAGGTTTTGCGAGTCCCGAAAAACTCTAAAATTTGCAGCATAAACGACTGTATCTTTTGATTGCGTTGGTTTTTAAGTTTGATTTTTTTACAGCTCCAAGGGACAATAGACCTAATTATTTGATATAAATTTCAGCTTGATACCTTCATGCGTTCCTGAGAAAAATGGTCTTGACAGACAGACAGACAGACAGACGAAAAACAAAGTGATCCTATAAGGGTTCTGTTTTTTCTTTCGAGGTACGGAACCCTAAAAATTAACGAAATGCATAGCAATGCAGCAGGTGACAAAAGTTTCAGTATATATGTATGAAACGCTTTGCTACGCTCAATCGTTCGATTACATTTAGACATAAAATAATAATTAAAATAAAGCTTTTTTTTATGACATAGGGGGCCAACCAAGCACACGAATCGCCTGTGGGGTGTTGCACAAGCACGTTGCCGGCCTTGAAGATGGGAGTACGCTCTTTTCTTGAAGGTTTGAACGTATCGGTCCGGAAATACCGCAGACCACAGTCAGCTTGATGGTCAAGGTCAAAGATCTGTCTCAACACGTCCTCTCAGTTGCCATTAACCTGAGTCACAACAAAAGTCGTTTAATTAGGTACCTGTTCAAGTTTTGCAGACCGGACCAACGCGATTTTTAGCCGTTTATCATATATGAATTTAAACTTATGTGAGACACACGTGAGTTAACTTGTACTTATATACTTACTGTAAATCTGTATATTTTTTCGTTATAAAAAAAAATAATAATAAATAAAGCATTTATTCACATTAACAGTACATGTGTAGTTTTATACAACCTCCGCCAAACCGTATAACGGTTTGTTGGCAGAAATAGGCTCCCTTTTATTATGTTACTGTTATACATAAATTGCTCATGAACTTATTTAAATTACATTTAATAATACAAACTATTTAAGTAGGTACTAACTTTAAACAATAGAAAAATAAAAATGTAAGCTCAACAAGAGAATACTAACTTAAGACTAATTGATTTTCAAATTGCTTTAACATAAGCTTTTTTAATTTATAAGAATAATTAATAATTAATTAATATAATAATGTATGTATGTGTATGTGTTAATTAGTGTTTATAAGAGTAATTAGTGTACTACCTCATCTCATGTTTTGTTACATTTTATTTTTACTTTTTCAAATGATTCTTTGTGTTATTGTTGTACTTTGCTGTTGTGTGTTGCAGAATTCAAATAAATCTTTTATCTATCTATCTATCTATCTATCTATCTAGTGAAGCAATGACCAGTTTTACGTTAATGTTGAATGTTTTTTGTTTAATTATGTTTGTGAATGCAAGAAACTGTTTCGCAAAGGTAGGTCTATTCAATTCTGACTTAAAAACGATATTTTTAACGATCTTAGCGTTTTTTTTAAATTTCTACTTTAGGTTTAGATACCTACTTAAATTTTCAATTACGTATATAAGCAATTTTTTTTTCTTGAGGTAGGTAATTTCTCATACTGATACTCATACTCATTCTCATTCATTCATAATATTTTAAATATTACATGTCAAAATATATTATTTTAATTACAATTATATTAGAACTAGTTTTTGCCCGCGGCTTCGCTCGCGTTAAATTCGGGATAACACGGTTCCCCTTTCCTGATTGCCCCCGGAATGTTCCATACAAACATCCACCCCCCATTTTAGGGTAGTGGGGGGTTAGAAAGAGACAAAAAGTAGCCTATGTCACTCTCCATCCCTTCAACTATCTCCACTTAAAAAATCACGTCAATTCGTCGCCCCGTTTTGCCGTGAAAGACGGACAAACAAACAAACAAACACACACATACAGTTACCCATTTATAATATTATTATATTATTTTATATATTATATTATATTAGAATTATTAATCAATTTGTTATGTCAGCTTACAATTAGTAGGTACTGAAATTGAGTCTGTTTCTGTTAAGAAATTCAGCGACAGAGTAGAAAGTTTTTTCAATTAGCCATTTCTTTAGTCTGTTTAGGAACATGTTGGTAATATCTATTATTTTGAATTCAGCGGGTATCGCGTTATACTCGTATATATTTGGACCCATGACAAAATTTTAAAGTGATATTAATATTATTTTTGACATAAAACTGTAGCTCACAGGCATACAGAGTGTAACAAAAATAGTGGTCATCAGTTTTAGGAAACAATTGATATCATATTGTGAAAAAGTAGAAGAAAAAATTTTTGGATGCGAAAAGTTTTTTAGGGTTCCGTAGTCAACTAGGAACCCTTATAGTTTCGCCATGTCTGCCCGCCCGTCCGTCCGTCCGTCCGCGGATAATCTCAGTGACCGTTAGCACTAGAAAGCTGAAATTTGGTACTAATATGTATATCAATCACGCCGACAAAGTGGTAAAATCGAAAGTGGATTTTTTTTTTTATTAGGGTACCTCCCCTATACGTAAAGTGGGGAGTGATTTTTTTTTTTCATTTCAACCCTAACGTGTGATATATTGTTGGATAGGTATGTAAAAATGAATAGGGGTTCACTAAAATTGTAAATATTTTCGGAAATAATCGCTCCAGAAGTAAAAAAATATGCGTCCCCCCCCCACCCCTCTAACTTTTGAACCATAAGTTTTAAAAATATGAAAAAAATCTCAAAAGTAGAACTTTATAAAAACTTTCTAGGAAAATTATTTTGAACTTGATAGGATGAATAGTTTTTGAAAAAAAATTACAAAATAATTTCTGAACTAAGTTTGTAATTTAACCGTATAAGCAGGTGTTTATTGTACCTGTAATTTCTACAAAATTACAGTGAAATGACGTGCTTTCAAATAAAGTAAAAACGGTGAAAATCGGTTCACGCAATAAAGAATTATTCCATGAAAATCATCTTCCATACTTTAAGCTCGCGCGCAATACTTTACTTAATTTGCCGATAGATGTCGCTGTACGTGGAACTCTCATATCATATCCTACATGGCGGTGTTATTAACACTTAAGTGGGGACACTTACTGTGACGGACGGAAAACTACGGAACCCTACACTGAGCGTGGCCCGACACCCTCTTGGCCGCTTCTTTGTATGGCTTCACCCCAGCCTGCCGATACAAAACAAATTTCTTTTTCGGGTGTTGTTTTTTGTCTTAGTGATTAATAATTAGATATATCGTATGATACCAAATATGCTTTTAAACGGATCACCAGTATATTTGTTATACCTTGTACTTCGGTTTATTTATCTATATAAATACGTTAACAAAAATATTTTCATCGAATATTATTACTGAGAAAATTTGTACGTTAAATATGTTTGGGTTTTTGTTCACCCTTCACGTAAAAACAGGTTAATGAATTTTAATTAAATTACTTTATGACCCAGAATTAATTTCCTAAATAGAAATACTAAGCGAGAGCAAATAATTTCTAAGACTCTGAATAAATAGTACTCATACTGATATAATTAGAGGTAGGTAAGCGGTGTAGATCACACATACTCGTTATTGTAGACAATATAGTCGTTAGTTATTTAATAATTACTTGTTGTTTGTCGCTAATTGTTTAAAGCACTACCTGTTCTGAAACTCTGGTCTCCATCTCCTGCTACCCTATGGTTGTCTGGTAGAGATCGCTTAATAGCGATAAGACCGCCCGTTGTTACCATTATTTACTATAAATCTGTTTTTGTACTTATTTTCTTTGTGTGGCGCAATAAAGAATATTGTATTGTACGTATTGTAGTGGCTGTTTGTATACACCAAAAAAAGGGGGTTAGCAATTTCGCGACTTTTAAGTCGCGGGCGAATTTCGTTAAAGTTGCACGTCATATAGCACATATTTTTTTCATTATCTAAACACGTTACATAAACATTAAAGTACAACGGGTCAATCTCGACTGCGGGGAAATTTCAATTACATTGAAATATTTTCCGAGATCTAATAGTACATTACTGCAGAGGCCGTGAAGTAAGGGATTTAAGGACGAGTTTACGGTAGACGGCCGAGTCGTAGACGAGGCCGGATAAAGCGAGTCCTGCAATCCCTGTTCCGGCCAAGGTTTGTATAGTGCTTTTCTCAAACAATGTAAGAAAATATTATAGTTAAAATAACTACTAAGTAATCAAGTAAATAAGTTTAAATTGCCGCCTTTTTTATTTTTTAAACTTGTCATTTGAAAAAGCTATTCGAGCACCATGTTTAACCGCTTATAAATTTAGTACCATAGATTTTGTTTTTTCTTTTTTAATTTTAATATCGCAAGTATACTCACAGAGAGAGTGGTCTTTGGCTGTATGTAATATTTCCTTTGTCAGTCTAACCTTAGTGAGCAAATTTAAAAAGTTAGAGCAGCGGACAATAATGTACGTTTCATACTAACTCCATACATTACTTCTTGGCCTAAGGCCAAGAAGTAATGTAAGGAGCCATAAATGAGCAACTTCATGTCTTCATTTCGTGACATTAACGCATACATTTCGGAGTATGTTTGAGAAAAGATCATTATTAACTACAGTGCAATTTATATCCGGATATCGGAAGAGCTTTTCCGTCATTGCCAGTTTAGTCAATTATACAATGTAAAATACGGAAGATATTTGGATTTAGTTGAACTTTCCCACAGTCGAGATTACCCCTCTGTACCTTTAAAAAAAACATTATGATATTTCAGCCACGGACGTGCGTGATTGGCGCAGGCTACGGTGGTCTTGCGTCTGCGCGTTACCTCCAGCAATATGACGTTGAGTTCTCAGTGCTGGAGGCACAACGGAGCCTGGGTGGTAACTGGAGGTTCCAGACTGATCTGGAGGAAGATGGGCTTCCGCCGTTTACGGGGGTCTACAAACAATTAAGGTAATTTTCTACGCGTTCTCTTTAGTATTATTGGTAATTGATATCAGATCAGTATACAATTCCTTAACTCTCTATGGCATAAGGCATTACTATAATTCCCATCGTATCTACATTGAGGAAATGCATCATCATCATCCTCCTAGCGTTTGTCCCGGCGTGGGGTCCGCTTTACAACCTTATCCCATGAACTGACGTAGGCACTAGTTACGAAAGTAACTGCCATCTGACCTTCCAACCAAGAGGGAAAACTAGGCCTTATCGGGATTAGGCCCGGTTTCCTTACGATGTTTTCCCTCACCGAAAAGCGACTGGTAAATATCAAATGATATTCCGTACATAAGGTCCGAAAAACACAGTGGTACGAGCCGGGGTTTGCACTCGAGACCTCCGGATTGAAAGTTGGACGTTTTAACGCCAGGCTACCAGCGCTCTTCGTACATTGAGGAAATGCGATGAAAAAAAATTCTGTATGATTTTTTTGGTAAGCTAATCGTTGAAAAAGTACTATATGGATGTTTTTATGTTTTTGTAGAACCAACACTCCGCGTCAGACTATGGAGTTTACCAACTGGCCCTTCCCTGACTCCACACCGTCGTTCCCAAGCGCATCGTGCTTCTATAAGTACTTACAGAACTTCACAGAGGAGTTTGACTTAGAGAAGTATATAGAGGTAAATAGTTGCGCAGCTAGCTTCCACGCTGGCTAGTACAATTAAATTAAACGTCTTCGTCATACCCGTCCCTGTTGCAGTACATGCCATCTTAAATCTTAAGTGAATTAGCAATGAAACATCAGGATATCATCTATAGGACTATGGGTGGCAAGCATCTTAATTCTTCTAAATTAGTCTTAACGTTTACGTTAAAGACAGAAATAAAGAAGAAACACGGTTAACGTTACAATCAGCGCTTTGTCATATAATGCACGGTTTACATCAAGCAGGAAATAGTACAGTAAACGCCAAAAATATTTATACAGTTTTGAACCTTATAGCGTTGGAGTAAGGTGCAAAAGTATATACATAGGTATTTTTGGTATTTACTGTAAACCTTATAAACCTAAACTAGAGTAAGAGGAAGTTAAACCTTCTATACAGAAGTTATATTTCATACCTATTTAATTGAACACAAAGCCATGGCGCACTAAAACAGTGTTCAAAGTTAGAATTTGTTAAATGTGAATTGTACGTTTTGGTGATTCTAAAGATGGATCCTAATTTGGTAGTACGTGGTACTAAAGGCTTAAGTAAGATTTTGCAGGATCACCAAATGTAGAATTCACATGAAACAAATTCTGCACAGGATGTAGTTACATATTTCTGACCTCGTCTATTTACAATTCTATTTCTGCTTCGCTCACTTGCTGTAATCAGTTGCAATACGTGACCTATTCCAATAGATTCCAGTTGCAGTTTTAACAATAGCGATTATTGAATTCACAGTTCCGCTCCTTAGTGACGTCAGTAAAATGGGTGGATTCACAATGGGAGATCTCATACATCAAGACAGACTCAAAGGCGAGGTGCATAAGGACTTGCGACTTCGTGATCGTTGCCAGTGGGCACTGGAGCCTGCCAAAAATACCACAGTTTGAGGGTCAGGATAGTTTTAGAGGTAATAATAATCATGACGAATCCTTTGAGTATCATCCTGTCCAGGCCGATTTCGACTATGGCGACTGGTTTGGCTAGCTAGTGAGAGCGACGTTTGTGGGCTCTCAAATGACTGATGTAGCCTATTTTAGCAGTAAATGTACGGCCACATTCACTGCAGGTCAGCACCCCTCCGACAAAATTATAGTTTATGGCCGCAGGTGGCCGGGCCTTCAACGCGTCACGCTTCGCGTCGAGTTCTACTCGTCGGTAGTCTTCGAAGGCTTACACTTTTTACCTCACTGTGTGCCTCACTCCACTTTGGCCGGTCTTGCGCCAAGGTCTCCCAGTGCAATGGTTTAATGTCACATCTCCGCATGTGGCGCTTCTTGTAGCGCAAAAATTGGCCGCCCTGTTTCCGCTTACCACTTTGTAGCTCAGAGTAGAAGATGCGCTTAGCCACTCTGCCATTGGACATTCGGGAGACATGATCACACCATCGGAGCTGTCGCCGCATTAGATAGGCTTCAATGCGCAAATATTAACATGGTACGTCATGCTGAAGATCTACGGACCTTCTGTGTTTCTAACACGATCCGACCAACTAACTAAACTCAAATACATTGTCAGACACGAAAGAATAACTGAGCAACGCTTCTGGTACCCAGAGCCAGAATCGATCCAGCGTCTTGGCGGCAGACGTTCTAACTCACAGGGACTCTCGTCGACCAAATCAGAACATTTATTAAAAATCTTTTGATTTGTTCTGTAGTGGTATATATTAACTCTGAACTTTTTTTGAGCATGGAATTTTATGCGCTTTTTCGATTGTTTTCACAAACTTTTGTAGGCCTGCTATTCTGGTCTCCACCGATTAAAAGCTTCTAGATGCCTGGATCTAGTAATAAGGTTAGTAGGCGAACTAACTTGAGGGGTTTCGTTACTCTCAAGTTTTTACCTCTTAGTCAACAAATAAATAAGTTGTTTGAAGTTATGACCTTGTGTCTCTCAGAGTTCGGAGAGGCAGCTGAGTTTATAGTGATTAAATTCTTCAAGATCAACCTACAACTTCTTTCAGGCAATATAATTCACGTCCAGAAATACAAGGATCCTGAACCATTCAGAAACCGTCGTATACTCCTAATCGGCGCCGGCCCGTCAGGACTGGACCTAGCCACGCATCTGACCAACCAGAGCTCGCGGTTGATCCACAGCCACCATATTGATTATAATGAGCCTTATTTCGGGGCTACTTATGTGAGGAAGCCGGATGTAAAGAGGTTCACGACAAACGGCGTGGTATTTAAGGATGACAGTTTTGAGGAAGTCGATGATGTGATACTTTGCACAGGTAATTTTTTAAAGTCCTATCTTCAAAATTTGCAATCTGTTATCCGACCATTTCTTGTTATCCGCTGGAGCTGAAATTTTGCATACTTATGATGCCAGCTGATTATGATGATGGAGATCTTCACTTGGTCTCCATTCGTTAGCTGTTGGTATTCTGTGATAAAACAAGTTCCGCCTTGATGATATGACCTTTGATAGAAAAGAACGGCTGGAAATTTTTTGTACCAATTTTTTTAAGGCATAATTTAATCGTATGAGTGTATTCGTTTGATACTAATTATTTTAAGATCAAATAGATCACTGACTGCTTTTTTTTAATTTCTGGAGTTTCTATCGTTATCATCAAGCAAAAATATTGTTTGAGTGTGTATCACAAATAAATAGGGAAGGTAATTAATTGTCAACAGTTTGGCCATATGGCGCCAGCATAGGATATACACTCTCACACTAGTATTTTATGGGGTTTGTCTATTGGACACTATAGGTAGGACTAACAGCAACTCGCATGCTGGCACCATCTACGAATACTTTCGTCTCATATACCCTATTATTAAAGTTTACTTCTAACAATTTCAGGATATGATTTTGACTTCAGCTTTTTGCACGAGAGCAGCGGGTTAATAGTATCGAGAAAGTTCGTACTGCCTGTCTACCAACACATGGTAAACATCAGGAGACCCAGCATGGTGTTGCTTGGGTTACCCAAGCCAATAATCTCCAAGCTTATAGATGCGCAGGTTAGAATTTATTGATAAGTCGAGTTAGTTGTATATATTCGTGACACAAACAAATACGCTTATCAGAATTCGAAAGTGGGACCACCAGCTTCATACGTAGTTGTAAACCCTACTTCTAGTCTAAGGCTCCAAGCCGGGGGTCAAATGCAAGCGGGAAAATTTTGCCATACATTTATACATATATGGCTAATGTTCTTAATTTAATAAGTCCATTAAGAAAATAAATATTTGGGGAACAAAAAATGTGCAATTGACCCAGCGTATTTCTAATACCTTCCGCTTAGCCGCCTAAACCTTCATTATTTTTGATTGCAGGCGAACTATGCAGCATCTTTGGCAGCAGGTAAATTTCAGCTACCTTCGCAAGAGGACATGCTGGATTCCTGGCAGCAGCAGATCGGGAGCCGGAAGATCGTTGATGTGAACTTTTTGGCTGATCAGCAGGTAAGAAACTTCCGAATTTTTGCTGCAATAATTGATCTGCAGATTGTCAAAGTTTAAAACTCAATACGATTTACTTTCCCATTAAAAGTAGTGGATTTAGGTATAATACAACAAAACAGAATATGAAAAAAATATTCGCCGATAAGCTTCGGATGCTCAGATGTTTCGGCCAGTTCGATGAATAGTTCAAAATCTACATATTTCTCATTTTCCAGGACCAGTACTTCGCCAATCTCACCGCCGAGGCCGGTATAAACCGCGTGCCGCCCGTTGTAACTATTATGAGGGACTTCAACTTCAAGAACCGTATGGAAAACCTGCTCAATTGCAGAGACTACGACTATAATGTACTCGATGATTATAATTTCCAAAGATTTTATAACCCGCGAAGAGAAACTTGTGATATTGCCGTTTAAGTAGTTTTATACTGTATAGAACTACGACTGTATACGAGTATAATAGTTATTACGACAACAAAACAGTCCCAAAACACATAAGAGTAGTAGCGGCTATACATTCAATTGGTTATTATATCGCGCAATAAAATCCAAACCCTGACTGACTTTCCAATTTACTCAACTAGAATTAAGGAACTAGCAAATATGGACCAGTATGATATACCCTCCAAGGCCTTTTAAAAGGATTTTTCATAAGATTTTGCTCTCCAAATCCGTAGCTACCTAAAACCTGGTAATTAGGCTAAGCATTAAGTAAATTTATGATAAAGGCTTCCCTTAAACTTATTTTCCTTCAACTAACGTCATAATAACCTGTGTATATTGCAAATCCTCGTTCTTTTTTAATCGCCTAAAAGTTTAAGGGATAAGAACTCAGTTGGTTGAGACACAGTGTATTAGTCAATGAATGTTTAAGACGTTCTAAGGGTTTTTTGGGGGATGGGGATAAATGTTCTGCAACCGCGTCGAGCTTTATCCTTCAACGCTGTCGTCCGATGTAGGCTCAATAATGTATGCTATTAGTAGCATACATTATTGAGCCTACAATTATTATTATTGAGCTTTGGGATTAGTCCCAAAGCGCAAATTTTGAAGTTCTTTGTCAGAACTGTGTGACATTGGTCTGTCGTCGCACTTCGATTGAATAATAGGATTTATTCGGATAGTTCTCGAATTTCATACGGCATCGGACTTGCGCCCAAATGGTGAAAATTACAGTAGATATTCCAATTTTCATGTTTTATGTTATTACTTATAGTAGCAAACAAACAGACGAGCCATCTGATGGAAAACAGTCCTTGCCGCTCATTGTAATTCACATATATATGCATCTAGAAAAGAGGCACTTTTTAGTTGCCGGCCTTGACAGTTATGTAAATTCGCTTCTTGAAGAACTCTATGTACCATGCAAAGGAAAGTGTGGAAGGTAGCTCATTCCACATTTTGCACTCATATTACACTTCCTGGAGAAATGGAGAGCAGAATAAGTAACTCGTTCGTAATCAAATAATTAATACTTAATTTTTGGACGTCAAGCCGCTGTAAGATCTTAGGTTGCCTTGATGCTTGACTCACACGCGACGAGCGGGAAGACGAACGACCACCGCTGTCGTCCAAAACAGGTTCATTGAAGTCCATACATTTTTATCGTACCACTCGGAGCGGTGCGTTTTTTTTTTTGCTGCTAGGAGATTCGTTCGCCCGTTAGACAAGGTCGCCGCATCCCACCGCAACACATTACATTTTCAGGTCACCTCATCAGACAACTTCACTTCACAATTATTTTCGCTGACGTAGAGCCCGTTCACACGGCATTAAGTTTTGTCGGATCTACTAACTATCGGATCCTGTAAAACCGGATAGTGTATTCACATGGCTGTCCGGTTTTATAAGATCATCCGGTGCGCCCCGACGGTGCCCGCCCCCCTCCGACTTGCCGGATCTGGGTTTTTGCAGGATTCTTGCTACGAGATCGTGTGAATGCAAGTATTGGAATACTGTTGCCACTAAACCGGACCCGGCATTTTAACGGACGACCGGACCGATTTGTAGTCGCAAAATCGGACGACGCATTTTGCAGGATCCGTTTTATTGCCGGATTCTGCAACCGTACGCTTGTGTGAACGCATCCCGCAAAAAATCGGATGTCTCCATGTGAACGAGCTCGTAGGACGTAGCCGTAGTCTGCGGCAACTGTAGCTTGAATGCTACAGGTCAGCCTACTGTCTCCATCTTCACCACACCGCTGGCTACACTCCAGGTACAGAGGTCCAACTTCATAATTGAAAGTTTGCCTAGAGTATGAATCGCGAATGGCGGAGACATGATATATCTCTATTATTAAATACTACTGTCCAAGTTGCCTTAAAACGATGTAAGTGCCAAGTTCTATGTATGGACATGAGACTATTATTAGAAGTTTTTGTGTCTGCAAAAGAGCGCAAGCGGTTAGTATTAGTATGGATTTAAGACGTTTAGTTGGGAGTGGAGAAGTTTGAAGTAAGCATGAGTCATAGGAGCGGACAGTTGGGTTCGAATTAGCGTTTTGTCTATTCGGGTGGCACTGTTTTGATTAATTGTCACTGAGTTTTGAACTTTATTATTAGGTATGTTGCAAATGTTTAGATACTTACTTCAATCGAAATCATAAAATGAATAATCGGTAAACTTTTACTAAGTGTAGCCTATAACGTGACGAAGAAAGAAAGAAGATTAGGTTCAACAATAAATCGACTTTTTGTAATCATATCGATTGGAAGACAAATATTGTTTAAACATTTGTCGATTATTGATCGTAGAATTTATCATTACGTTAGAATTAAAAACAGATATCTATATAGGTGGGTACATATAAGTATGTAGCTATTTCAAGTATTTATCAAAAGTACGGACTTTAATAGTAAGATATTTAACGTAATTTAAAGTAGAGGGGATTTTTGGAGTTACTCGAGCACGTCAGATTAAGATATTTAACTGCCAGGCTAGGACCTATTTAGTCGGTAGTGACCCTGCCTATGAAGCAGGTGGTCCTGGGTTTGAATCCTAGTCAGGGCATTTATTTGTGTGTTTATCACAGGTATTTGTCCCTGAGTTATTGAATGTTTTCTACGTATTTTATCTATTATCTATTGTAGCATGACGCTACGTTTATCGTACGACATCTGTCGACTTTCTTCAGAACTTCCGTGTCTAAGGAAGGTCTAAGGCTAGGTTGCGGTTGATATATAAAAAAAGCGTACATTGTGATTCACGGCATTGCAGGTAGATGGCGCTTATATCAGTCCGCATTTTGAGATACACGACTGGCAGTTATAAATTGAGATAATATTCGCGCTAATTTTGAATATGAATTTTTGAGGTATCCCAGATTGTCAAAAAAGGAAAAAGTTGATTTTGATTGAGTGTGTCAGATGGCCGAGGAGATTTTTAAAGAAAAAACATATTCTGGTTTAGTCTGAGGGTTTTGCTATAATTTGCTTAGTTGCATCGTGTTGAAGTGCGATCTATTTCTCTAGATCTTTGCGTTCAAACATTATATAGCAAGTGCATACATTATTGAATTAAATATAAATTATTTTTAAATCAAATGCGTTGCTGGACAAAAAGACCACCAGTGGGTCCGCCTGAGCCGGAAGGACTCCGGAAGGCGCTTGTGGGTGCCGGACCGGCGAGACGGTCTGCAATCGCCGCGTGTTCCGCGTGATTCTTCACCGTCGTCGGAGAATTAGAGCCCGCATCCAGCGGGCTCTCCAAGTGAGAAAGAGAGTTCAGCGAGCTGTTGGGTCCGCCTAAACCAAAGGGGACGCTTGCCCACGAACTCTATTCAAATTCAACTACAGTTTTAGCCATCCTGTCTTTCGAGAATATCATATTATTTACATTTTTTTAATAACGTTGTAAATCCGATTCCTTTTTTTTTGTATCCAGTGTTTTTGTGCCATAATAGTTTTTTTTGTTGTTTTGCTAAAATATTCCCAAAATTCTAATTGCGTACAAAGACCTGGCTCTTTAATTTAAGCTACGTTCAGCCAGCGAATCATCTGTCACCATCCATATCACCCGCCTCATTAATCCATTATTTTCCTGCAGCCAAATTACCAGCCGAGTCTTTATTTGTACTTACCAGTTTTGCTAGTACTCCATCCTTTTTATTTTCCTTTTGTGCGGAAAGTAGACGTTTACGATACTAAGGTAACTATTGAATGTGAAATATCCTTATATAGATACAGTTATCGTCATTTTTATGTGAAGTGCTAATATTAAATATTCTGAATCTTGTAATTTAATTACATTCTAACCACTAAGCAAGTTATTGAATGTGAAATATCTTTATATAGATACCGTTATCGTAATTTTTATGTGAAGTGCTAATTTTAAATATTCTGATTTGATTATTGTAATTTAATTACATTCTAACCACTAAGGAAGTTATTGAATGCGAAATATCTTTATATAGATACCGTTATCGTCATTTTTATGTGAAGTGCTAATTTTAAATATTCTGATTATTGTTGCTAATTTTAAATAATTTACTTTATCTTCAATATTAAACAGTTTAATGCAATTATAGAAGTGTTTCACTGCACTATCTATCTATTCAGCCCGTATCCACCCACTGCTGAGTATAGGCCTCTCCTTTATTACGCCACTCTCCTCGGTCCCGTGCCAGTCCCATCCATTGCATACCCATCGTTTATCTATTATACATATTATTATATATCGTTGTCTAGTACCCACAACACAAGCCTTAATCGAGCTTACTGTGGGAGTAGGTCGATCTGTGTAAGATTGTCCCATTATTTATCTTGCAACCCGTGGAAATCTCCCTTATCCACTTTTAGCCGACGCCTTTGGTGGGTTGGTTGGAGGGGTGTTGATGGATAGTTATAGAATTGATTGGTGGATTGTGGATTCGGTCATTTTGTTCCACGTTGATGTTTTAATAGTGCTAATATATAATCTGACATCTAGCTTTAGGAATTTTCTTAATCTGACGAATTCCATTTTAACACGTTCGCGGACGCTTAGTCACACCCCTGGGACACCTAAATTTTGTATGGGAATTTCACGACTGCTATTGCATACCTGTCACAACAAAGCTAAAATTAGGGTTATTATGTGACGCGAAATTCTATGTGAATATGAAACTCGTCAATATGAAACCTATTATTTTTATACTATGTGACAACAAATGCTATACAATTCGGATGCGTATGCATGTTTGACACAATACCTGGTCAAAATGTGGTCTTATATGCATTATATGCATGTTATAGCATTCATTATTTATATCTTGTAGCGATGGGAAACAGCAGGTTCATAGTATAGAATCATATCAAAAGAAACATGCAGTGTTTCTGGTTGCGGGCGTGATGCCGGGAATGAATATACAGGGTGGAATTTTGTAATGCCACCTGAAGGGGAAGTACTCTTAATACTGTAGATAGAAAATTTTACTCAAAGAAAACATTCCTTTATTTTTTAAAAGAAAGAAAACTGCATTCAAAGATTTTTAAAAATTCGCTTGTCGCACCCGGTAATCGAACCGACTAAAATCTTAAAAGTTGCACCCTGTACTTTTATTGCATCGATCGTTAGGGTCAATTATAAGGATGAAATCTCTCTAACAAACTTCATAATTTAAATGAAAGGAAAACAATGAAATCTTAAATTATTTTAATTATTTACAAAAAATGGTAAACTAACTAATTAATTGTTCGAAATGGGCTCCTCCTTTTTGTTTACACAAATTTATTCTTCTAAGGAATTCATTTCTAGTAACCTTTAATAACGTGTTGTGGTGAATGTTATAAATCGTATTCTGAACATCAACTATTACAATTAATAATTTCAGATTTCATTGTTTTCCTTTCATTTAATTTATAAAGTTTGTAAGATAGATTTCATCCTTATAATTGACCCTAACGATCGATGCAATAAAAGTACAGGATGCAACTTTTAGAGATTTTAGTCAGTTCGATTACCGGGTGCGGCAAGCGAATTTTTAAAAATCTTTGAATGCAGTTTTCTTTCTTTAAAAAAATAAAGGAATGTTTTCTTCGAGTAAAATTTTCTATCTACAATATTAAGAGTACTTCCCCTTCAGGTGGCATTACAAAATTCCATCCTGTATATATGTTGATTACGAATAGAGGGTTTTTTTGCTACGATGAGACTTGTTTAATTGTGTACTGCAGTCGGATGATGCGTCAGGCTCATTTGGTGTATAATTTTCGTCAGAACTGTAGTCTCCCGTTTCATCACGAATCGGGTCTTGATTAGATTCATCCGTACCCTCGTCAAGCTCGGCTGTTAGACGATAATAATAATAATAATAATAAATACTCTTTATTGCACACCTCATACAGTTACAAGCACAAATTTTACAATTAGATAAATTTAGGTAGAGGTAACAACAGGCGGTCTTATCGCTAATGAGCGATTTCTTCCAGACAACCTTTGGGTAGTGGAGACTAGAGAAAAACAATAAGCAGTAGGTGGTGCATAGAAACAAAAGAGACGAAATAGATAACACAGCACATTCATATGAATATACATACTTAAATAAATACAAAATAAACATACATATACGTACATATATACATATATAATACACACAATAAGAAACAACAGTGTCAACTTAAAAACCTAAGGAAGAGATAAATAGTATTCCTTAAGTTGCGATTTAAAGCTACCAATAGATTGCGCGCGTTTAATGTTGAGAGGGAGAGAATTCCACAAACGAACGGCCTGGAACGTAAATGAGCAATTATAAAATTTGGAAGATGAAGATGGCACTTTTAGGAGCAATTTTTGAGAGGATCTAATAGAATTAAGATAAGAGAAACGCTCTTTGAGGTAGCGGGGAGTTGCAGGGTTAAAAAGTATAGAAAAGAGTAAAGAAAGTATGTGAGAGTTACGGCGGTGACGGATAGGGAGCCATTTGAGTTGAGAACGAAAACTAGAAACATGGTCGAATTTGCGTAATCCGAAAATGAACCGAATGCAGGCATTTTGAATACGCTCAAGCTTATTAAGTTGCTCCTCGGTTAGGTCTAAATAGGAGATATCTGCATAATCAAGAATGGGGAGAAGTAACGACTGAGCAAGCGCAATTTTAGTAGCATTTGGCAGGAAATTCCGGAGCCGTCTGAGAGACCCTATGGCAGCAAACATCTTCCTGCTCACTTCACTCACCTGAGGCACCCATGATAGACAACGATCCATGATTACGCCAAGATTTTTCACTTGGTTGGAAAAAGGAATTTGGATACCATCGAAGACTATCGGAGGGAGCCTGAGAAAGTCAATTTTGGAGATTTGTTTAGCGCTACCCATCACAATTACCTGTGACTTTAGGGGGTTTACTTTTAAACCGTAATTTTGACTCCAATTTGATATGCGGAGCAGATCAAGATTCGTGGCTTCTATAACTGAATTGAGATCGCTATGCAGACCCTGCGAATATATTTGAAGGTCGTCGGCATAGAGGTGATACGAAGAGGAGAGATCAAGAGTTATGGAATTAATGAAGATAGAAAATAAAAGAGGAGACAGCACACCACCCTGTGGAACACCAGCTGATGTGCTGCACCAGGAAGAACACGAAGAATCTAGTTTAATTCTTTGCCGACGACCAACCAAATAGCTGCGGAACCAGTCAATCGCTGCAGCCGATATGTTAAGAGACTGTAAGAACGCGAGCAAAATGTCAAAATCGACCGTGTTAAAGGCATTACTGAAATCTAGAAGTGCAAGAACTGTAAGCTTCTGGTCATTCATACCCAAACGGATGTCATCGGTAACCTTGACAAGAGCCGAGGTAGTACTATGGCCCGGACGAAAACCAGATTGAAATGGGTTTAGGAGGTCATTTCTATTCAGGAAGGAAGTTAGTTGCTGATGCACTAGCCGTTCGAGGACTTTGGATAGGAAAGAAAGAATGGAGATGGGGCGATAGTCAGAGAAGGAACTGGGGTTGGATTTTTTGGGTAACGGAATAATATTGGCATCCTTCCACAGACTGGGAAAAGTACTTGATGAAATGGAAAAATTCAGAATACCGGAGATAATAGGAACAAACAAATCAAGGAGAGGGAGTATCATATTTCGGCTAACACAGTCAACACCAACGGCGTTAGAAGTGATATTCAATATACCCTTCCTAACATCACTCTCACAGAAATGGCTAAAATAGAAAGAAGAGAAATCTAAGGCAGGAAGTGATGAAAGATGATGAAGTGAGTTAGATTTCTTAGGACCACTGAAACAGGTGGACGATGAAAAATGCTGGTTAAGCTGGTCAACGCTAATATTGTTTAAATTGGTTGCCTGTTGAGATTTGCCAACTCCGAGACCTTTCAAAAATTTCCACACTTTGGCTGGATTTCCATCTTCAACAGAACTGTGAATATGACGCCTCTGAGCATCTCGACATATAGTGCTACAGCGATTGCGCAGGGTATGATATTTAAGTTTATTTTTCTCAGAGTTGTTAGCCTTATACTTAGATTTAGATTGATTCTTCCTCTCTATAAGGGCTTTAATATCCTCAGTGAGCCAAGGAGCAGGGAGATGCTTGACTTTTATTGCACGAACAGGAGCATGAGCGTCATAAAGTTGTATGAGGAGCGAATTAAAGAGAGAAACTTGATCGTCTACCGAACCCGCTCGAGCGATACTGCTCCAATCGATTGTTAAAGCGTCATCTCGAAGCTTTTCCACATTTAATCCACTAAAATTGCGCTGCAAAAGAATTTTTGATTTAGATTTGGGAGGACGAATTTTGTAAGAGAGATAGAGCAGATCATGATATGAGAAGGCATCCGCGGAGTATTGTCCAAATTTAGACACATGAGAAGTCGAAGAAACTGAAGTTAAATCAAGAAGAGAAGGCGAGCAATTTGGAAAATAGTGTGTGGAGTCTGAAGGGAGAATAGTTAGATTGCATGCATCTACCAGGGATTTAAGGCGCCGGGATCGACTGTCATCCTTCAGAAGACACGTATTTAGATCTCCCATAAGAATGTGATGATTATAAGAAGGCATAAGGTCCTCGAGAAGTTTCTCAAGAGAATCAAAGTAATTAACGTGAAGGGAGGGGGAATAAAAAACGCCAAGTAAAAGTTTGGAATGAGAGAGGGAAACGTCGAGAAACATATACTCTGCGGCATCAGAAGTAGAAGAGCTGGCAGATACATTAACAATTGAATAGGGGATGTAAGAACGAAGGTAAATCGCAACTCCACCGCCACCTCTTCCAAGGCGGTCGTGCCGAATTAAATTGAAACCAGGTAAAGAGTAAGACATTGAAGGCAAAGCTGGTCTGAGCCACGATTCGGAAATTAAAATAGCATGAATGTTCTTAATGTCAAAAGAGAGTAACATATCGCTGTAATGTGCAGGAATACTTTGCGCATTTAAATGCACAACGTTAAAATTTTTAGGTACATCATTAAACTGAGATTCCAGAATGTCGTGAAGCGAAGGAGGCAAACTATGGAAACTGTCTTCACTTACACTATCTAAGGAGGAAAAAGATAAATACTGATCACTGTTATCACTGAAAGGCATCTGAAAAATATATATAAAGTTAAAAATATAATAAGTATATAATAAGTGTATACTAATATTCAATAAATATAAAAATATATACAGTAAAAACTAAACAAAAACTCCACAATCTACCCGCCAGCAGCAAATAAATAATATATCTACTAACCCTAAACTAATTTAAGGTACCTTAGCTACCCGCCAGCATATCTGGATGGATCAAAATTAAAAACAAAACAACAAATAATTAACATTCAGAGCAGAAACGGAACGCAATAATTTACAAGTGGCAACACTGGGCTGTTCATGTCAAAGCGCCTGTCATGTCAAGTTAATGTCAAAGCAAAGCAAATGCTATTACGAAAACTAGTTAAGATACACAAATTAATCAAAAAAGAAAGAAAGGGTAGACACAGATAAGTGCTGCACGACAAAATTAAGAAGTCAATTGTAACACGGTAACAAGAAAAGCACTACACAGTAAACAAACAAAGTAGGTACGAGTACTCTACGATCGAATCTTCGCCTTCACAGTCTCCCTCTTTGCACGCTGCTGCCTAGCTCGCAGAGCCTGGGGGACGGGCCGAGTATCAGGTTCCGACGAAGCGGCAGGATGCTCTGCGTCGGCATCGGTAGGCGTCGCCTGCGCAACCGACAGAGCTTTCACATCGGCGACGCTGTTAGCACGGTGGCGCACGCCATCTTTTCCCAGCACAAGCACGTCGCCGTTCCAGGTCCAGCAGTTGCGCACTCCAAAACGCTCACGAGCCTCCATGAAAGCATTGTGGCGGGGCTTTGTGAGAAACTCTCCAAGTGTGACGCCTGAGCCCTTGAGTGCCACCTTGCCAAACCATACATCATCCCTGATGGCTATATCCTTGAACTTGACAAGAATGGCTCTAGGCTTTTTGCCGCGCCCTCCACGACCACCCAACCGATGACTGCGCTCAATATCTGCTGCGGAAAGATCTTCTAACACGGCCTGCAGTTTGTTAACCGCAAGATTTGTTGTGTCCTCAGAATCAGATTCATCTATACCATGTACTAACAACATCTTGCGGCGAGAGCGCGTCTCAATGTGGTCCACCTGGCGAGTGACAAGCTCCACCTGCTTCTGCAAGGCATCGAGAGACCTCACAACAAAGTCCTTGAAAAAATCAAACTTTGAAGCCACAGCAGCGACTGTTGGATTAGTGGTGCCCGCGTTGTCGAGATCTTTCTGGAACTGCGCCATCGTCTTCTTGAATGTCTCGGACAATTCCTCAATTGAACTTTTTACTGCACTTGTTTCTGACATTTTGTGAGAGTGAAGTGAGTGATAAAAATCGAAGTTAACTTGTGGAGAAAATGTAATGGAAATGCTGGTAGGTTATAAATGTTATTTAAGCATCAATATTATCAGGTTTAATTGTCCAAAAAGTGATTATAAATATTTTTTTAACAATAAATTTAGTGCACAAGATGTGACTTGTTTTTCTCCACCTACCCGAAAAAACGATCTTGTTCTTCAGCTGATAATTCTAACTCTGATTCTTCTGATAGTTCTCTTCAAATATTTTTAGTAACTTTAAGTGTCACAAGCATTAACAAAACATACAGGACAAAACTTTGGTGGAACCTGCGGTTGTATAGGTACTAACGGAGTCCTCTGTGCGGCACTGGATCGTTGGTTTCAGGGCAGAACTCGTCCACTACCTCTCCCGCCACGCGATGGTTATCCCAGCTTTATTTTCTTTTTTGGAGGCGTCTAAACCAACTATAAGGAATCTTGAAGCAAATCAAATTATTTTGTTTAAAATTTTTTGATTTGCAATTTTTCAGATTGCATATACATGAGAAAATTTGTCAAGTTCCGCCGTGACCGGGTGGTCTAGTGATCAGGACGTCAGCCACGAAAGCTGAAGACGCCAGTTCAAATCTGGCCTCGGACACCGGAGGGTTTGGTCACTTTTTCTGAAGTATATGACATCTATTTTCAACTATAAGGAGTTAAACACAAACGAAATACATACCACACTGCTTATCATAACAAAAACGGTCAGCATCGACCACAAACAGGCTATAATTAACAATTATATGACCAAAACAATGACTAGTACTAAAGTAATTACTTGAATAATAGCTATAAACGTGCCTCACTTTTCTTTATTTACCGTTATTGAAATCAAGTTGTACTACAATACACAGTCAGTAAACATGTTTGTTAATAAAACTGCTCTTGCATACGCGTCACGGAGAGGGGGGCACAATCTGAGACGTCACAGGATAATTTTTAACTGCGATAAAACTATGTATTTAATATTACAGTATGCATTCTTTTATTTTAGTGATTGGTAGAGGAAATGTTGGTGAATAATATTATACTGTAGCCAAGCGGATTGGTAAGCATTCCAACGCAGAAATTCAAACCAAATAACGGATTCAATAGCAGGCGCGTCACCAGGAATAGTGCAAAAACGGATGCTATGCAATCCGCGTCCGCGAACGTGTTAAGTTTGAGGTTAAATTAAAGACTACTGTAAATTTTAGTTCCATCACCCATTTTGTCATATTATCATTCCAAATAAATAAGAAAGTGGAGTGGAGTACGTATGTTTGACTTTTGTATTAACATAATATATTTATTTTTTATCCTTATTACCTACTATAAATTGCGAATTATTATTATATAATAGCTCACTAGTATTAATTTTCGAATTAATTTTACATTTACTTTTGACGTGTATTGTATGTGTGCATTTACGAAATTAATGAATATGAATACAACTTTAAATAAAATGGCCCAATTGCTACATAAATGTCCTATCCATAACTAAATTAGAAAAATTGCTTCCAGGACCTCCGATTCGACATGCCAAACTGCGAAACGTGGATGTCACAGTTGTATCGCTAGTGGATAGAGGGATATCCATCTGTCCACACGTGTCCACACCTAACTGTCAAGCTGTCTGGCTATGGCCACCATTTTAGATATCACTCTTGAGTGAATCCACCCCATATTTCAACTGTCACAAAAGTGTGATATCATAGTTGTCTCGCAAGCGACTGTCAGTTATGCCATGTCGAATCGGTCGAATCGAGGCCCTGATTGTGAATCATGGTGTATACATTGCATAATCTTTTTTTTTACGATGTAGTCTTCGAAATGGTCTCGGCGGTAGTACTATTAGTTATTCTGTGGTCTAGGTCCTGACGACGCTCGAGTGACTGAAAATTTAGCATCATGGGCTCCTCTACTATTAGGGTTCACTTAACATTGGACATGTCATAGCAAGTACTAAACAAAATAAAATAGCTTGAACCGTAAATGATCCTTTAAAGTCCGTGACTGTAGTACAGTCGCCATCAGATATATCGGAGCGTCCAAGGTGGTCACAAACATCTGAACAACGCCTCTATTGTCAAGGCGATAAAGTGCATGTTCAGATATTTTTAGTACCATGGCCGCACCGATATATTTGATGGCGATCGTACAAGAGGGTTCGATGTGTGGGGCATAACTGCCTGAGGACGGCCTCGCTTTGAAGCTGGATTCTTGCTTTAAATATACGCAATGAAGTCTAGACTAAAAGAGAGACGACGTTTACACGACGGCTCTGAAAATGTATGGAGGATCCGTCGGGTCCGGACCCAGGTGCAGATCATTCCATACATTTTGTAACAGGATTGAAAACCCTAGTCACGTCACTGTTAATGTTATAACTTTGTTGTGAGTATTCAACCAGTGGGGCGGGAAATATAAGGAAATTGGCAAATGTTCAAAAATGTATCGGCAAGCAGGCCAGCACAATGTCATCATCATCATCATCATCTCAGCCATAAGACGTCCACCGCTGAACATAGGCCTCCCCCTTGGACCTCCACACGTACCGGTCGGAAGCGACCCGCAACCAGCGTCTTCCGGCGATCTTAACATGATCGTCTGTCCATCTTGTGGGTGGACGTCCTACGCTGCGCTTGCTAGTCCGTGGTCTCCACTCGAGCACTTTTCGGCACCATCGGCCATCTTCTCTGCATGCAATGTGGCCTGCCCATTGCCACTTCAGCTTGCTAATCCGGCTAGCACAATGTAGTTAGCTAAAACTACAGGACAAAATTGTAATAACTGACCACATCCAGCAAGTGATTACTTGATTAGGTATAGGTAGGCTATACAAAACAACTTTTACTATGGGACCAACTCTGAAATCGCGAATAAATGTTTGGCTGTTTAATACATTTCCGTTTATCGTAATTTTCTATGGAGAAACCAATTTTTTTTCGGGTTTTAAAAGTTGTTTAGTACGGCCTACTTAGTCACCTCGCTCACATATTGAGTGTGGAGTGATTAAATATTACCCTGTATAACGAGTGCACTGTCATTCCATCATTGCCCTAACTGATCCTATCAACATACCCAAAAATCTGAACTATCACGTATTGCAATTTTAGTAGTAAACATCGCTCAAAATATCACGAGGAAATTGCAAGTAAAAAGACTAAAGTTAACTTATTCCTTCAAGTGTTCTTTTTCAGTAAACTTAGGGTTGAGATAGCGTCCTAGCGAGGCCACTGTAGTGTACTTCGGAGTTCTCGTGGCCTCGCTGTATAGCGTTTAGGCGGCAGAGGGTTTTTTTAGTGGGTATACCTTGGGTCTCATTAGCCTATATGGAAGTCCCACTCCCACATAACCACTGGGGCCCGTCCCCGCGCTCCGGTGGTATGTGTAAAATGCGGGTTGAGATAGCGTCAGGCTTAGGGCTATGAGTAAGGTACTAAAACGCAAGTTGCCCTTGTCTCATCTGCATCGTTTGAAATAAATACTCTTGTCCAACAACATCGTTCACAAATCAGTCGTTGCTATCGATGGGAACGTTTATTTGCGTCGTGTCGACTGATTTAGTTGTTGGGATCATGGAGTAACTTATTTATGACGGGGACAAACAACATACGCCCCGCTTAATGGTAAGCAACTACCGTAGCTTATGACACCTAAAACTCCAGATGTGTCACTTAATTACGCATTGGCGAACCTTTAATATGGAGAATTCCCTGGGTTTACGGCTAAAGGGACAACACTCTGCATCCTCTTTGAGCTCTTTGGCAACCATACTCACCGGCAGGAACACAACACTATGAGTAAGGTCTTAGTGCTATTTGGATGTGGTTTTCTGTAAGTTGGTGAATCAGTGATTTCATTTGTTTAACGAAAAAAATATTTCTACCGTCGGAACAGAGAGGTATGCCTTCAGGGTAAAACGCTGGTTATTGTTTTTTTCCCATTTACCTATCTCCAAAACAGCTTGTCCAATTTAGTTGCGGTTTGCAAAGGTTTGGTTATACACCAGCGTAAATTTTTTTAATAGGTTTTAATACATTGGGTATTACATATTAGACTTGTATTTTAGCGTTAAATATATTTGCTGAGTAGCTCTTTAATATTCCATAAGGCCACAGATTTAACACACGCAACTAATGGCGCGAACAGGGGTCTATACATCTTGCTCCTGCCGCCCGTTCTCCGCTCGCCGCTCCGCCCGTCGCGTACTTCGAGTCTGCGGCCTTAGAACCCTTTGTTGATGTTTTGTTCCTTCTTTTGAGTTGAACACCTTAGTTTAGAATTTACGACACAACAGATGCGGCTATGGAATGTTTGCTCCTTAGTTTATTTGCTTAGAGTAACTAACTCAATGTTTAGATAAAACTGTGATGTCAGACCTGAGATGACGGGGCGTTCATATAATTTGTTTCTCATAGGCCTGCCAAAAAAGAAAAATAGTTCTTTTCCTACAAAAAGATAAAAGATATTTATTCTTCAATTTAGGCACATTACAATGCACTTATGAACTACTACCGGTTCTAACCCTGCACCGAGAAGTATTATGAACGGCAAGAAACTCGGCGGGACTTATTTTTTCAAAACAGTAAAATACATTACATCTTAAAACAGCATTCATTCAATCTCAAGAAGAAAAATATTGTTTTCTCAGCTCTGGAATTACACTAATGTAGTATGAGATTAAATTTGAGGAACTCAAATTAAGAAAAAAATATGGCTATATTTCAGTTGCTTTATAAAATATATTTCAAGGAATGGTTAGTACAATAATATGTTATACTTTTACAAAACTCGAGTTGTTATTTTTAATCTTCATCGAAATTCACGTCAATTATCTTCCTCCTAGCGTTTGTCTCAGCTTTTTGCTCTATTGAGCCTGGGGTCTGCTCGGCAACCCAATCCCAGGAATTGGCGTAGGCACTAGTTCTTACGAAAGCGACTACCATCTGACCTTTCAACCCAGAGAGGAAACTAGGCCTTGTTGGGATTAGATCCGGTTCCTCGCGATGTTTTCCTTCACCGAAAAGCAACTGGTAAATATCAAATGATATTTCGTACATAAGTTCCGAAAAACTCAGTGGTACGAGCCGGGGTTTGAACCCGCGACCTTCAGATTAAAAGTCTAACGTATTACCGCCAGGCCACCAGCGCTTTTTTGCATCAATAAAAGCACCGCCAACAAAAAAGTTTCCTAACTTTTTAACTTCCTTTCCATACAAAAATCGATAAATTACACGACAAAATTACAAAGGGGATTAAGCCACATCTACACAACATGCGATCCGCTCGTTTGCTAGTGTGTGCGGGCCTTTATCGCGATGCTTTCGTTTGGGTGTCGATTAAATAAACAATTCATTAATGATCGTTTTATATAGATTTGAAGAGGTTAAGCTTAATATAGACGCTTAAATATTTTGTTTTAGTCAGGGCTAAAATAACAGGAGAGGCATTCGCGGCTTAAAATATTATTTTGATTAAATATTGATTTAGTATTAATATGAAACTTGCTAGCACACACAATGTACGAGTTTACCTACTAATATTATAGGTAAATGTAAAACTAGTTAGTTTTACATTTACCTTCTATGTCTATGTGTTACGACCTCTCAAGAAACAATTTAGATGAAATCACAGAATAACTAAGAGTACAAGAACGGAAAATTCTCCTATACATTTAGCTATTTTAGCTACATACACGAAAATATTAGCTGTCAGTGTCACGCGCATTAAAAATAAATAGGGTTTTCAACGTACTTCATATATCCGTGACCTTTTTGTTTTTCATACGCATATCATAAACACGGACTGAATTGATACTATTCTCGAACGCACCCATAAGGTGATAACCGATGTGCCAACCCTTCCACCATTAGCCCTCATATGCGGTAAGTGCAACGGCAAAAACATATTTATATTTTTAGATTCCTTTTCGTAAAATGCATACTATAGAATAGTTGGCCATTACTTTAATTTGTTTTTTTTTTTGTGAAGAAGAAAGAGGTTTAATTAGGCTATCTATCCCGATAGCTTAGTTTAATAATAACAACTGCAAATATTCTTAATCACAGTAACTCAGTGGTCCTTGATTGTCTTCCGATTTGTATAAATATAAGGCATTTACCACTGCGTTACCGTATTTTTACATTAATCAATATTAATATACAGTGTGGAAAGATAAGTCGGGCCCTGGAGGGAAACTACCTTAAAACGTTGAGATAGCTCAATTCGCTGAAAGGAAACATTCTTTCATTTTTTCTAAAAACTAAAACTGCATTCACAGTTTTTTTCTTAATTTTCACTTTTTTCCATACTAGGTAATTGTATGATATATATTTTATTATTATTTATAGGTTCTCTTGTGCCCTATTCTTAGTTGGTATTAAGAAGTTTTTATCCTTTTTGGAAATAGGATCGATTGGCATCAATTGTCATAAAAATTATTTGAGGCAAAAATTACAATTTTTTTTTTTGTAAACTGTACTCTTTTCCAAAAATTTGTAAATGCAGTTATGTCCCTTTAAAAAAATTAAAGAATGTTTCCTTTCAGTGAATTGAGCTAGCTCAACGTTTTAAATTAGTTTCCCTCTAGGGCCCGACTTATCTTTCCACACTGTATATGAATTATGGTTAACAGGTACAATTTGGGAATACAATGGTATACACGAAATTCAATGACTATCATATTTTTATCTGGCAATAGATTAATGGTTTCGAAAAAGTAGAATGAGCCCTTTACCAAGGGTCATAGCTAATCAATTAGATTCCAAAGACAAGATTATTCGATCATCCATCGGAATTACGTGAATAAAACACATGGCGGGCATTAAACGTGATTGCAAACAAACGGTTGAGTCCACAGACTATTCAGGAAAATAGACACAACGAACTGTTTCGATACAACTTTATGCCATGTTAGTGGCAAACAGGCATACATCCAGCCTTTCTTTTGTTTATTAAGCGTACGTTATAAAGTTTTTTCTAAATCAGTCTGAAAATAGGAAGCAAGGGGATTTTGGGCGTTAAATTAAAACTAATAGTTGGGTGGACCTTTTCCAGGACTTTAGCCAAAAAAATGTCGTTAATAACGAATAATGATAATGATAATGAACAAATAATGATAATGAACTTTTTTCATTATTCATCACTTTTTGACAGATATATCAAAATAAAGTTAAAAGTAAGTATAGTAAATGAGTAAGTTGAATAACCAATCACACGTATTTCAATTGAACACATAAGTTATTACATACGCCCAACAATGACAGCCACTTTATAAGCCTAAGTCATGTGGTTCTTGCATGTTTAGTCGCAAATTGCAGGCATCAATAGGCCAAATGTACAGTCACGAACCCAGATTGTTGACCCACTTGCCGTTGTTCGTAATTTAGCCGTATTATAAATGACCGATGTCACCGACTAGCTGTCAACTGTCAGTTACATCGGTCATTACAGTCAAGGTGTTATATAACATACGTAAGGAAAAAAAAAAAAATATCTACACGCCTTTACGTATTTGACAATGATAAAAAGATAAAAAATATTTATTCTTCAATTTACAATACACTTATGAACGTCAGATAGAGAAAAAAAAACTACCACTAGTTCTAACCCTACACCTCTGACCCGAGAAGTATTATGACCGATCAATTATACAGTTATTGTTCAATATTTGTGTACCATCATCCGGATTTTAGCTCTTAACTTTCTAAAACAAGAATCACTCCTATAACTAGTTTTCATTCAGAAATTGCATTTTAGACGTCATTGGGTTTTCTATCTAGATCTAGAGTGCTTGTGGTATATCTAGTTCAATCTATGGTCTATGGAATTCGATCACAAATCCGGCCAATAAAGGCTATTTACACACAAAGGGACAGTGCCCTATTCATGTATCATATGTAGATCTGCTAGCTACATCGATTTATGAATATAATCAAGTTCATATACCTATAGGTAGAGATAAACTACGATAACATTTCCCGCCCCTCCAAATTACTATTTCAATGTGTTTAGTCACATCCTTATGAACGTGTTTTGTTTTTGTTTGACGGCGATAGTCTTGGTGGTGCTTATAAATACTTTCACAAATACATTGAAGCGTTTCAAATTTTGGAGGGGCGGGACATGTTATCGTAGTTTATCTCTAATTTGCGTGAACTGAAGAGGGCAGCACAGGAGTCTGTTTATTGGCTCGAATTGCAAATGACACATTTAAGTTGCTAAATTAGTGGACTTAGAGCTAGCTGGCCACGTCAGATTTGACACATAATGAGAGCAACAAAACTCGTCTGGTTAGATTGGTATACCATAATTATTGCTAGATCCGGGCATCTGGCAGCTTTTAATGGGAGGAGATACAAGACTAGCAAAAATGTTGAATTGGAAAATAGTCATACCAAAATAGGTAAAAACTGCTGAAGTTGTCTCGGTTATAAATGGCATAGGCCATTTAAACATTAGAACAAAGAACAAGGCGTATTATTACGGAAACGAAAACAGTAGGCGACAAACCATAAATTACATTATACGTCGTTTGGCACTACTTTCCCCCAACAGAAACTTGCGGCAATGGCAATAATATAATCTAATTATTTATATAATTTCTCATAATATTGCATCAACTAGTCTAGAGGGGTTTCGTTGCTCTTATTATTGTGTCATATATGGCGTGGTTAGCTCTCCGTCTATAGTCTACTGGATGGCAGGATCTACAACGTGCAAGAGTACAGTCGACTATAAAGAAATATATCCAATTTTTTACCTTATTGCGTTGTGATAAGGTCTAAAAGTGGATACATATCTTTGTAGTCCACTGTATATGGACCGTATTTTAACTTTAAAACACGTTCAGACACGATCCAACTTCAATACAACTCCAATACATTAACTACGCAAGACAGCTAGCGCCTAAACGTCTGAATCAGAAATATAGGAATTTGCTAGAAAATATTCCGATGGAACTCCAATACAACTCCAATATTGGTTGATTATTTGTTGTGTGTTGGAGTTATGTTTGAGATTGATTGTGTTTTTAATGTATTGTTTATGTATTTTAAAATTAGAATATGGCACAATGAGTGTAATGCTGAAGGCAGCACCTTCTATAAGCGTGGTGTAGTTTCAGTTTTCAATTGAGACTATATAATTTTAAACAAAAAAGAACCGATTTCACTTAGCATCCACCTTTCCAACACCAAATGCTCGAGCTGCTGAAAAAAATACTCAAATCACTATAGTTGTGCCTATAATAGTTGAAGAGTTCCTTCGATTTCTCCAGGATCCCATCATCAGATCCTGACCTGGTTACAATGGGACCACCTGTAAAGTATACTCTTTCAAACAAAAAAAGAATTTTCCAAATCGGTCCAGCCGTCTTCGAATAATCGGTGAACATACATAAAAAAAAAAAAAAAAAATAGCAAAAACAAAGATCCCGACGAATTGATAACCTCCTCCTTCGAAATCTTGAAGTCGGTTGAAAATTGGCAGACCCTTCAACGCGCACGGCCCCTATCAATGGTCTTACATTCATAAGAGCTACCGGCTTGCCTAAGTTTTAGCTAGTTGTGTACTTTTCAGCTCATAAAGGGAAATGGAAAGCCAAAATAGCTATACTTTCCCTACGAACATCTTAAATGCGCCGCAAATGGTATACAGGATGTTACATCCAAACGGGGCCGTAATTGTAAAAAAATAATACTGCATTTTTTCCCAATAAAAAATTCTTAGAGCCTCAAATAATGTAACATTATACGAAAGGTAACTTAACCACATTAAAAACAAATTGCAGTTCCAAAATGAAATAGTTTTTTCCTATGAATTGACTTTTCAAAGGCTATTGCCATGTAACTAGATTTGTTAGTTTGTATGAACGTGTGCCTCAATTTCACGCAATGCCGGTCAAAAAGACAGAAAAGGACGGCAAAGGGAAAAAAGACAGGACGATATCGTGTTTATAGGTTATTCCTAACCCTACTGTACTGACTATTTTTAAATCTTGAAAGGCGGCGGACTTAAAGTTTTAGGTTTTATTTCCTATAATTTCCGCTGCTACATTTGAAATTTTAAATTGCTGCAAGTATTTACAGCCGACGTCGGGGCGGGATTTACAGGACGATTAGAAGTTCATTAGTTTTAGCTTCAGGCCGAAATATATAGCTCCTAGCTTTTACCTGCGACTTCGTCGGCGTGATAAATATATTTATATATTATTACCTGTTTTATGCTTTACCTATCTTTTCCGCTACCCTAAGGTTGTCAGTAATAGATCGCTTATTAGCGATAAGATCGCCTGTTGTATGCGTCCTTTTATGTGCATCATGTATTTTCTATTCCGTTGTAATTCACTCATTCATAATATACTATATACAACTACATAGCTACCTATACACGATTAGGTGATCAAGAACCCATTTGTCTAATTCAGTTATTAATAGCGATTACATTTATGTAGCAGTTGGTTGGTTACTCCACTCCACTCCACTTTATTTATTTATTTGGAACAACCGACAACATGTCAAAGGACACCGACAATGTGACCGACGGAATTGTCGGTTCTCTAATTATTTATTCGTCCCCCTTGCCGTTGAGACTTCGGGGTGCTGGTGCGCGAAAGCGAAGGTCTTTCTTGGGGAATTGGAGCGCCGCCTACCAGGAGAGAGGCCTCGATCCCCGTTCCGGATCGTTCCTGGCGCAGAGGATGTCCATCGCGATTCAACGCGGAAATGCGGCAAGCTTGATGGGCACGTTTGCGCCGGGAATGATGTGCGAATTATTTGATCAATTATGTGTATATCTTTAATTTAGCTTAGGTTTTTGTTGCTTAGAAAAAATGGAAAAGTAGAAAAATCCACTGCCTCAGGCGAGACCAGGTCTCGCCTGAGGCAGTGGATTTTTCTACTTTTCCATTTTTTCTAAGCATTGTGGTATCGTTAGCAGACGTTCTGCTTAATATAAAATGAATTGTAGGTTTTTGTTATTAATTATTGTGGTTTAATAAAATTTGATCTTTTGATCTTTCTCTTTTGTTCCTAGTAGAACAAAAACTCGGGCCACATTATTTTTTTCCTACTAGAATTGAAAGAGCTCGTGATTTTGATTCAAAATCACCTAAAATTTTCCAAATAAAAAAGTGGAGTAGGTATACAACTTTTAATAAATTGGCCCAACTGCTACATAAATATGATCACTATCGATAACTGAATTAGAGAAAATGGTTCCTAATCACCGATTCCGAATCGTGTATATACTCTTTATATTAAATAATTAGCCACCTGTATTTACCTTGAAAACCATTTTTACATATATTTATTGTATTACTAGCCTTTTCCCGCGGCTTCGCCCGCGTACTATAAGTACTCGAAAAGGATACGATACCCACCCATTTTGACTTTCAGACTTTGTGACCACATTTGCCCCTTTTAAGGGTTGAATTTTCAAAAAACCTGAAACACGTGTTTACTCATTTATCGTTAGGAATACTCCTGTTAAGTTTCGAATAAAATAGTCTAAGAAATCTTGATTCGCCATACAAACTTTGGACCCCCATTTTACCCCCTTAGAGGGTGAATTATGAAAAATCCTTTCTTAGTGCACCCCTAGATCTTATACGGAACTTACGTGCCAAATTTAGAATCTCTAGAACCAGCGGTTTGGGCTGTGCGTTGATATGTCAGTCAGTCAGTCAGTCAGTCAGTCAGTCAGTCAGTCAGTCAGTTTCTTCTTTTATATATTGTATTATATAATCCGTTACTTGTGTTCTTTGGTTGTTATACATGTTTAAATTATATATATATTTGTAAACCATCGATAGTAACATTATTTTATCCATCAACTTATATATAGATATTATGTCATAACGAGTTCAATTTAAGCATAAACATTGGAGTTCAATATCAAGGTTATATAGATAAAACTCACGAGACATAATAATCAATCTTTTTATTATTTCAACTTTGTTAGTTGAGGCGTTCTGATTAATTTAATAATAGACAATTCAATAATAAAGCCCAGTAGTGTTTCCAGTTTATTCGCAACTGCCAGCTGGGATCGGTTCACAAGTGTCTATTGATGTACCTGTGAGTGGGTTCTAGCAGGTGTATTACGTAGTCAAATTCTCCAAAGAGCCACTACATGTTGAATGTATAATATGTATATCCATTCTCTATACACGCAAGCCCATCAATGGACCGGGATGTAAAGGTCCGTGAATCCATAAAGGTTAACAGTGTAAAGGCATACTAATGTATCTATATACAAGATGTAACAAAACTTCTGGTGATCCTTTTAATGGCATAATTGTTATCCTATTCTAATTATAAAAAACTAAGAAAAAAAAAATTGTCGCAAAAAATTTTTGACTTAGTATGGAGGGTTGGCCAGCTAGAACAACGTGTCCCATACAAGAAAAAAATATTTTCGCGGCCATAAAATTTCTTCTACTTTTTCTGACTTGGAATACGATACCATTTATGCCCTTAAATGGCTCACCAATATTTTTGTTACAGCCCTGTACATGTAAAAAAACTTAGTTAAAGTTCAACCATACTATTTTTGTTTGGACTTTGCAGCATTAACTTGTAACCGTAAACGTAGTAGTAGTAAAGCTCTTCATTGTACAACAAAATAAACATACAACAGGGGCCGTATTCTAACTTTAAAACACATATAAACACGATCCAACTTCAATACAACTCCAATGCATTAACAACGCAATACAGCTACGGCATAAACATCTGAATCAAAAATATCAGAATTTGCTTGAGAAATATTCCAACACAACTCCAATACAACTTTAGTATTGGTTGATTGTTTGATGTGTGTTGGAGTTATGTTTGAGATAGGTTGTGTTGTTATTGTATTAATACTTAAAAACACAATATGTCTCAAACATAACTCGTTGGAGACACAACAAATAATCAATCAATATTGAAGTTGTATTGGAGTTGCATCGGAATAATTTTCAAACAAATTCTGATATTTCTGATTCGGATGTTTAGACTCTAGCTGTATTGCGTAGTTAATGCATTGGAGTTGTATTGAAGTTGGATCGTGTCCTGTATAAGCGTTTTGTAAAGTTAGAATACGGATCCAAGAAAAAAACGTTAATCATTTGTACAAAAGCCCATTTTGTGTAAAGGAAAGTGAAAATTTCCAATAGAAATTCCATATTTGAAATTTATAAAGTAATGTAACGACTCAATCGAGGAAATAGTTCAGCTCATAAGTTTCTTTATGCTATGTACCTAAGTTTAATACTTTTTTCTGGTTATATACGGTAATGCACAAGAATGCCATAATAAAGATCATCAAAATAAATAAGAGAATCAAGAGACGGAAATAATGTTGTCAAACTGCAATAATGTTACTTGTACAATTCATAAAATCATCACAATTCTAACTTATAATCAAAATGCATTATAGCAACTCACACGGCTAAAGCTAACAGATTTTCCAGTTATTACAAAACTGCACATTTATCAAAACTTTAAAGTAGAAATAGGACCGACCCGCGGGGGCAATAAGTCTAAAAGACCAGCACAATCCTCGACACGTGCTCCCTTTAACAACGAACCCATATTGATCTAAAACAGCCTAACTTTTACCAGCAATTTTCAACCCAATTACATGCATACAATTCACGACCTTAACACAAAGGGGTAAAGTGTAAGTCCGTATACATTTTAATGGCGTCGACTCGCTCATATGGCGCTTAAGATCTTTATTTAATTGGAAATCGTTAGCCGTAATTTGACACAGTTTCCTCTATCAAGGGCTCAAGCAAATAGTAAACTTGTTTATAAGGTTATTGATTTAATATATAGTAGGAAAAATGTATTGAAAATATTGAAATCTTTCGCTTGTCAGATGTTTTCTTCATTTGGATTCAATCCATATCCATACTAATATTATAAATGGGAAAGTGTATGTGTGTGTTTGTTTGTCCGTCTTTCACGGCAAAACGGGGCGACGAATTGACATGATTATTTTAAGTGGAGATAGTTGAAGGGATGGAGAGTGACATAGGCTACTTTTTGTCTCTTTCTAACCCCCCAATTCCCTAACATGGGGGGTGGAAGTTTGTATGGAGCATTACGGGGGGCAATCAGGAAAGGGGAACCGTGTTACCCCGAATTTAACGCGAGCGAAGCCGCGGGCCAAAGCTAGTATAATATAAAAGAAGATAGTAGACTGACCTGAATTCATTATTTAACGCAGTTTATTTTTTTAAAGCATCGTATTACAGGCTGTTTTAATGTTATACAGCATTTATTTGGTTTTAAAGCGCTATCAAGAGTTGTTGAAATATCTCCATCGCAATATCTTCAGTAAAAACACACTTTCCGAATACTTCTCACATTTTCCTATAACTGTACAATCTACTACAGGTATATGTGCCTATTACTGACACTGAACTATTATCGAAAGATTATAGTTGGGGCCAGATGGCAGATTGCCACAGATTCTACCACGTGACCTTGGTTGGAGTGAGTTGTTGAAGTGAGCGGCTACATGGCTGACAAACAACCAACCGCTTCTGCCAACGGTTGGCAGAGCACGCCTAGCCACCAAGGGCATTTAAAGGTCATGTAGAATTGGGCACCAACCACTGGCTACATGGTTTATACCTCTTTTTTCTGCCAAGGTCTCGTGGCAGAGGGCTGTTGTTGTATGCCGTCTGGCCGCAACTTAAGTCTATAGCTTTTACGTCACACCTGGCCATAATGTGAGTATTACCGCACGCTACGCGTGCGGTAAAACTCGCATTATGGCCAGATGGAGACGTAAAATTGTGTACTCACCACGGGCAGTAAAAAAGAAAGTCCTCTATCGCATATTTAAAACCCTCGCCTGCGGCTCGGGTTACAAATACTGCGATTTCGGGCTTTCTTTCTTTTACAGTCCTTGGTAAGTATTGTACTATTACATAATTATTTGTCCTTCAGACGTGCCTTATTGAGCTTATTATGAGAACTAGATATGACTGTGTGGAATAGGCCCATACAATTTAATGATTTTACTGAACTATGAAGTTTTAGTATTATTGGTGTAAATATAGTAATTTATAAACTGAAATTAATATTATATTAAACTAGTAGGTAGTCCGCCTCGAATTGAGAACTAGTGATTTACTTGCAAACGAGATGACCAATATAACAAGACCCTGCTGAAGATTTTTTTTCGCCTTCTAGCTCCACAACGCCTTGATCAATCCTGCTCATATACAAACTCTCAAATTATATGCATCTCTGCTACAACCCCAACTTTCAAAAAGATCAGAAAAACGTTACTAAAGTTATCGCGGAACAAACCCTCAAAACCAAAAAGCCATCCAAATTCCGAGACGTCCCAGTAGTAGTCGAAGTTGTTTGTAAGAATTTCACTTAACTTAACTTAAGCCTGATGAAGCAGTGGGTACTAATTCCGTGTCATAATGTTAATTTCAAACGTTTTCTTTTAAATGCCAACTACTGTAGCAATTACCTCAACGCCAGTTTTTATATGAAATCGCTTTAGATAGGTACTTCTTAAGAGTTTTCTTGTAATTGGACACTTGAGAGACGTACAATGATTCAAAGAACGGTTAATTAATATTCTTCTGAACGATTAACCTAGAAGTCTTCAAAGATAATAATACCTACGAGTATGTTTTAGTATGACTTTAAGATAAGATGAGATAAAATATATCACTACAAAGTATAAAACAAAGTCGCTTTCCGCTGTTTATCCCTATGCAGGTAAGCTTAGATCTTTAAAACTAAGCAACGGATTTTGATGCGGTTGTTTTTATAGATAGAGTGATTCAAGGGGAAGGTTTATATGTATAATACATGCATAATATAGTAGAGAAACACTGATGATTTTAGAGGTTTTTAATGTGATGTCGTAAATAGATAAACCCATTTTTTGCGCTTATATTGCAAACGCTGGCTGAGTCCTAAAAGATAGATCAAAATAATGTACTACAGTATTGTACATCTCAAAAAGGTCTACAAAAAAGTCCTCGGTGGTATATGTCTATCTCTTAGGGATAACCCACAATAACCATTTTTTATCCCGGGCGAAGCCGGGGCGGGTCGGTAGTTTTGAATAAAACGCTGAAACTTTTTTGTCACAATTTTTTTTTTAATTAATTTTCGAGTGATTCTTAAAGGTTCCTTTTACATTTTGATCTGAAATTTATGCTCTAGCTCTTGAGCTGGCGAATAATACCTTTTAATATTCCGTAGCGAAAATGGCAAAAATGGATACCTTATAGTTTCGTCATGTCCGTCCGTCCGTCCGTATGTCACAGCCATTTTACTCGGAAACTATAGGACGTATCTTAATAAAATTTAGACATAAGGCGTGTTTTGTATGCGGCTATTTAGTTATGTAGTTATTTTTCAGAAATAAATATTTTAAGAGAGGGCGCTCCATATTATGTAACTACTTTAATAAAATAATATGGATGTTTCTTTGAACACTTTGTGATTGAGTAAATATTTTCAGAAAAATCGCTTCGAAGGTCAGAAAAGTTGTCATATGTAATTTTTGAACCGTAAGTCCAAAACATATGAAAAGATACGCCTTATTACATACTTTCTATGAAAATTGTTTTAACATTATCGGTTTAGCAATTTTTGAGTAATCTCCAAAATACTTCTTCCATAGTCATCAGATACGACCTTTTGGTATTAATAATAATAATAATAATAGGGTCCGTCTATTGCTCACCACACACCGTATGCTTCACCCACGCTCGTCTGTTATGAGATTGTACATCCCACGGAAGTGTGGAGGTCGCGGCTTTTTAAACGCCAAAAATCTCCACAACCGTGAGGTGTACAATCTCAGGAATTATTTTCTTAACAACGAGTGTGGGATGCATCGTGATGTGGTGGCAGTAGATAAAGGCCTCACGCCGCTCTCCTTGGCAAACGAGAACTGGCGCAAACATGTGGTGCTAAGCACCGAGGATCGCAGGGCGGTATGGAAAAGCAAGGAGCTACACGGGCGGTTCTACAGGGCCCTCACGGGACCCGACGTAGACCTGCTCGCGTCGGTGAACTGGTTACGATTCGGGGACCTCTTCGGAGAAACCGAAGGTTTTGCCTGTGCAATTACGGACGAAGTTATCATGACGAATAACTACCGGAGGTATATCCTGAAGGACGGTACGGTCGACATTTGTCGGGCATGCCGCCGTCCCGGAGAGTCACTCAGGCATATCATCTCCGGTTGTTCTCATCTTGCTAACGGCGAGTACTTGCACAGACATAACCTCGTAGCTAGGATTATACACCAGCAGCTTGCTCTTCTATACGGTCTTGTGGACCACGAAGTGCCGTACTACAAGTACACACCTGCGCCAGTTCTCGAAAATGGTCGTGCCACGCTCTATTGGGATCGATCTATTATCACGGACAGGACTATTGTAGCCAATAAGCCTGATATCGTGGTAATAGATCGACCGCAACGCCGGGCCATGCTCGTCGACATCACCGTCCCATGTGACGAGAACCTCGTGAAGGCCGAGAAGGACAAGTCCAGCAAGTACCTAGACTTGGCTCACGAGGTAACCGCCATGTGGGAGGTTGATTCGGCGATCATTGTGCCGATAGTTGTTTCTGCGAACGGTCTCATAGCGAAGAGTCTCGACCAACACCTAGAGAGACTTTCGCTACGGGGTTGTGGTTGGATCAAGGGTCAGATTCAGAAGGCGGTTATCCTGGACACGGCGCGCATAGTCCGAAGGTTCCTCTCTCTGCGGCCCTGACCACCGGCAGCCTGGGCCTTGCTCCGTTGCCGGCGGCACCCTAGGATAGGTTTTTTACAATGTTTTTATTGTTTTTCTATGTTTTAGATGTATTTTTATATTTTACTTTTATAAAAATATTGTAAAAACCTAATCCTAAGAAGGAAAATAAATAAAGAATAATAATAATAAATAATAAATACTCTTTATTGCACACCTCATACAGTTACAAGCACAAATTTTACAATTAGATAAATTTAGGTAGAGGTAACAACAGGCGGTCTTATCGCTAATGAGCGATTTCTTCCAGACAACCTTTGGGTAGTGGAGACTAGAGAAAAACAATAAGCAGTAGGTGGTGCATAGAAACAAAAGAGACGAAATAGATAACACAGCACATTCATATGAATATACATACTTAAATAAATACAAAATAAACATACATATACGTACATATATACATATATAATACACACAATAAGAAACAACAGTGTCAACTTAAAAACCTAAGGAAGAGATAAATAGTATTCCTTAAGTTGCGATTTAAAGCTACCAATAGATTGCGCGCGTTTTATGTTGAGAGGGAGAGAATTCCACAAACGAACGGCCTGGAACGTAAATGAGCAATTATAAAATTTGGAAGATGAAGATGGCACTTTTAGGAGCAATTTTTGAGAGGATCTAATAGAATTAAGATAAGAGAAACGCTCTTTGAGGTAGCGGGGAGTTGCAGGGTTAAAAAGTATAGAAAAGAGTAAAGAAAGTATGTGAGATTCGTTTGGTTCTTATTCCATTAAAGTACGGAACCCTCCATTATACGTGGTCCGACACGCACTTGGCCGGTTTTTACCGATACGATGGATATTTGTCAATAAAGTTTAGTTTGTACATTGAGTCTAGTCGAGTCGGGTTGTACATTCGCTTTAATAGGGCTCCGTTGACACGGATATCAGGTTATCTAGCCAGTTTAATAAGTGTAGCTTACAATTCATATGCCGGCTAATATGCAAACTGGTATAGTGCACACCTAATCGTAGTTGCACATAGATTACTTTCTATAGACCACACCTTTATCTATTCAGCCCGTATCCACCCACTACTTAGTATAGGCCTCTCCTTTATATATACTCTCCTTCTCCTGACAGTCCCAACCACTGCACGACCGCCGTTCGGCAGATATCATCTGACTATCTGGTTGACGGTCTCCACGCTGACCTTTTGACCCATTTTAGCCACCATTCAGTAACCCGTCTCGTCCATCTCCCATCATTCATTCTAGCCAAGTGTCCTGCCCATGTGTGTGATGCGGAGTGCTAGCTACCCGAGGTCTTAAATTATAATCAAAATGTATATTTGTAGCAAATATATCTTAGTGTACAGTCGACGACAAAAATATGTAGAACAATTTTTAACCTTTTTACAATGGAGTAATAGACGGAGAGCTGGCCACGTCATATATGACACAATAATGAGAGCAACGAAACCCCTCTAGTTAGTTTCTTATACTATGCTTATTTCTAGATCCGGACATCTGGCAGCTGTAAAGCGGTGGAGGTCAAAGAATGCAAATAACTCGAAGAAAACAAATCTTAGAGTTCTGGGTTTGATGCAATATTATGCGAAATTATGTAATTAATTAGATTATATCATAGCCAGAAGTTTCTGTTGGGGGAAAGTAGTGCCAAAAGATGTATAATACAATTCGTATTCGTATAAAACAATTTATAGTTTGTCGCCTACTGTTTTTTTTATGCAATAATACACAATGTTTTTTGTACTAATGTTAAAATATAGGCCCTGTCCTCTATAAATGACACAACTTTCTTTGGCAGCACCTGGGCAGTCTTAAGACAAATGGTGGTTTTACTTCTCGGGTAAAGTTCAAAGACAAGCAATTTGTCGGTAAGGACGTGGCTAGCGCTTTTGCTGACTATTTCTCGAGGGTCTTTCTACCTGATTCCCCGCTTCTTGATCCATCTTTGTTGGAAAATGCCGATAGGAAGTCTAACGCCAACTGTATTAATATTAAATCAATCTCATTAGATGAGGTTGAAGCTGAGATTAAACGTTTAAAGGCCAATAGCTCCGTCGGACCTGACAATCTGACGGCGTATATTGTTAAGGGTTGTATAGAATTTCTAAAAATCCCGCTTCAATATATTTTTAATCTGGCGCTCTTTTCTGGGTCTTATCCTCAAAGTTGGAAGGAGTCTAGAGTGAGACCTATCCCGAAAGGGGGTGACACGTCTGACGTTGAGAACTATAGACCAATTGCCGTTCCTCCCACTCTTGGTAAGCTCTTTGAGGCCATAATTCACCGGGCTCTGTCTTCGCAGGTTCGACCCTTTTTGTCTGACGCGCAGCATGGCTTTCGGTTTAATCGCTCGGTTAACACGAACCTTTTAACACTAACCGACTCCATTGTTGTGCACCTTGACAGTGGTATTCAAGTCGACGTCGTCTATTTCGATTTTGCGAAAGCTTTCGACCGCGTGGATAACGACGTGCTACTTAAGGAACTTGATGAAATTGGTTTCGCTCCCAAGTTGCTTACCTTTTTCGCTGATTATCTGCGCGATCGGAAGTAATTCGTTCGACATGGATGTTTTGTCTCGACTCCTTACCATACCCGGTCTGGTGTCAGTCAAGGCTCCATCTTGGGGCCATTTTTTTTCGGCATTATGATTAACGATCTCCAATCGGTTCTTCGGGCGGCTCAGTGCCTATTGTATGCCGATGATCTCAAGTTGGTATACGGGATTGAGCAAAGAGCCGATTGTGAGACGTTACAAAAAGACATCGACTCGGTGTTGCGGTGGAGTATTGAAAATAAACTTCTTTTTAACCCTGCGAAATGTTGTGTGTGTACATTCAGCCGCTCTAGCAACGCTATACATGCCCAATATTTGCTTGGGTTGAATCAAATAAATCGTGTCTCCTCTGTCAAGGATCTTGGCGTGGTGTTCGACACGCAGCTCACTTTTCACGAGCATATTTCATCTCTCGCTAAAAGCTGCTTTCGAAGACTGGGTTTCGTGATCCGAAATCTCCGCCATTTTCATGACCCGGTTTCCATAAAAATGGTTTACAACGCTCTGGTAAGGAGTAAGCTAGAGACTTCGTCGATCGTATGGAACCCCTACGAATCGACGTATACCTTACTTCTTGAGAAGGTACAGAAGGCATTCTTAAGATTTCTTTATAAGAAAATGTTCGGATTTTACCCGTATCTTTACCCAACGAAATTCCTACTCGGCTCCCTTGGGTACAACTCGTTGGAGGTCAGGCGACAATACCATTTGCTAATTGCAGCATGTCGAGTCTTGCGTGGCGAGTCGGACTGTCCTGAACTCGTAGAGCGTCTCGTACGACTGTTTGTTCCGGACGTGGCCAGGATTGCCCTCAGACCGCGGCGCCGCAACCTGTTGGCCGAGCCGTCGGCGCGCACAGTGTCGTGCAGGAACTCGCCGCTGCCCCGAGCTCTCTCACAGCTGAATGCGCTCTTGGCATCAACACCGGAGTGCGACTTGTTTCCTTGGCGATGGGCGGCAGTGTGTAATGAATGTCTGAAATTCTGTGAGGCGATGGATGATAGGTGCTCTACTGTTCCAATATAATCTGTTTGTTTGTTACCAGTTATTTGAGTTACTTAATGTACATATTTCTAGTTTGTTAGTCTAAGTTTCGTGACGCATTGGTAATGTAACTGTTATGTCATGTAAACATTTTTACAATAAAAATATATATAAAATATATATATATATATAACTTAAGCAGTTTTTACCTATTTTGGTATTACTTTTTTCCAACGGAAAAACTTTGTTGGTCTGTCACTCTGACTTCCACCCATTACAAGCTGCCAGATGCCCGGATCTATCAATAAGGATGGTAAAGCAATCTAACTAGTCAGGTTTCATTGCTTTCATTATTGTGTCATATCTGACGTGGCCAGGCTCTTAGTCCATAAGGTGCAAAAGTGTAAAGATATTTTTGGCGTTGACTGTATTTGCAGCGAGTGATCAGTGGAGCGTGCGGGTTCCTCAAGGTATTCTCAAACATGGAATCTCAACATAGTACTCGTAGAAGTTTGACTTCACCTAGTGTGTGATAATCTAGGTAACGATATGATCCATTTAAATCAAGTAATTATCAATTTAAGAGTTTCAATGGAGGGAGGGGAGATATCGTAGGTTTTGCAATTATTTATTTATCGTATGGCTACATGTCACTGGATATAGATACGCATTTCTTCTCTGGGGTAGTAGTAGTGGGAAAGCAGATGATAATGAAAATCCAGTGAGTGCTGCGAGGTCCAGATGGGACAGTGCAGCTGCCAAGTTTGTTACTCTTTTAGCACCACCCAGGGATCACGTGTAGGGTTGTCTAAGGTGTTTCCTACGGACGCATAGTAACATTGATCCCTATTTGCAATATGGCGGTGAGTCACAGCAGCAATTGATTTAATACCGAAAATGTAGGTACTATTTTGGAGTAGATTTCTAATTAAGTACACCCAGTAGCAGTACCTACACCTCGCCCGCAATTAGGTAATGCAACCCAGGTATCGTGTTCTAATTTTAGAATACATAAACAATACATTAACAACACAAACGATTTCCAACATAACTCAACTCAACACACAACAAATAATCAACCAATATTGAAGTTGTATTGCAGTTACATCGGAATCATTTTTAATAGACGGGGGCCAAAACATTTTACCTTGCATTAAATCCTACACTTTTGGAAGCTTTTTCTAGAAAATAATCTTAATAACTAGTTATTAAGTAGGGTAGTCAAATTCCCACTACACATTTTTCCCCAGTGACGTGATTGTGCATTTCAGGAAATCGAAAACATTCTAGACAACGTCTGGAACACTACATTGACTAAATCCTACACTGGAGATCTAGCACTATTGTATTTGTTTAAATAAGTGATGACTAACTTAAAGATTTCCCGAATTGTTTCTCTGAGCTTTCGTCTATAAGCTTCATTAAGTGACATTTTTTCTTTATATTTATAAAAAAGTGACTTAGAAATTCGACTACAATTCGAAAATTTGGTAGTATGGTCCTAATACAGATCTAAGTGTCACAGTAATTTTTCACCACGTTGACATGTTTACATCTATTTATTATGACATTTTTTTAGTTTTTTTGGCGAATATGATCCCTTTTATACGAACCTACACTTGTGAATATTTTTTCCTTAAATTATCTATTTATTTAACATACATAATCAAAAAAATATCGTATATATACTAAGTGCTTTACGAGCAATCGAAATAAACAACTTATAATTTAAGTCAAAGTCAAAGTCAAAGGATTTATTGCAAGAACATATTTACATAAGATGTCAAGGATAAAGATAGCGGTGCTTATGTTCTACCAGGAAAGGCATGCAAAACAATTTACAATGTGTATGTACAAAAATTACTATACAAATTACTATTTACAGGGCACAGGGAATTAAATTATGTCAACGTACAACACAAAATACAATGAAAAAAAAAACAATTATATATATACCATGTCAAAACGATTACAATTATTAATAAAGTGCCTAATGAATGTAAATGTATACTATGGTCTAAGATTAATACCAATTCTAGGTACATTACAATTTTTACACATTTGGTCTATTTTCTAAATATTCTTCAACTGAGTAGAAACATTTGTCAAGGAGCCATTCTGTAAGTGTACTCTTAGGCCGATTCGTAGGACATTCTTTAATAGATTTAGGCAGCTGGTTATGAATTTGGATAGCCATAGAATACGAGTTGCGTTAAGTTAAGGTTCTAATGTTGTAATGTTGAGTTAAGGTTCATATTTTAAAACTCCCGCCTCCGCGGCAAGGTTACTACGTAGCACAGATTACTTACCTACTTGTATTAGATAGAGCAAATCAGAATACTCGCAAGTACTACAGGTTGGTAAAGAGATATTTTATTTAAACTTTTTTCTATATTTCTGATTTCCGATATTGAAATGTCATTATGTTTGCCCCAATCAGTCATTTCAGAACAGAGCATATTGTGGTTTTAGGTTCGATGGTTAGATAGATGCAAACGAATTGTTATTTTCGTACCTGGGAAGCACACTCCTTGCATTGGACAAACGTCGGTCAATATAAAGGACGATACACCAAGAGAATTTATTTGCTATACTCAAATAAAATATTAACAAAAATCGAGTTTATGAGTTAAATCATTCACATGGATTGTTGTAAATTTTGTATAGGAGAGAAGCGAATGACGCCATTCTCAGCTCTGAATTTAGTGGTCACGTCATGAGAAACTTCATAATGCGTATTGAACACACTAATTTATTTATTTATCATTCGAAACAGTTACACAGCATTACAGTAAATCCAAGGCACTGCGAACTTCAAATTAACATATAAAATAACTTAATCCTAGGTCGATTTAGGCTTCATAATGCGTAGTCTTGTGACCAGTAATCTGTTCGCAGACTTCATGTGACGCTTGTATGCTATGAATGAATAGGAGAGCTATACCTGCTATTTATAGCTTATTTGCTACGAGTAGGATACTCATCGGATAATACTGTTTGTTTTGATGTTTTCGGTTTATTGCGTTTGTTTTTTTTTTGTGGTTACGGTGCTGAAAGACTAATAATAAAACCGGCCAAGTGCGTGTTGACCCACGCATAATGGAGGGTTCCGTAGCTTTAATGGAATAAGAACCAGACTAATGCCAAAAGGTTGTATCTGATGCCTATGGAAGAAGATTTTTTGGAAATAACTCAAAAATGGCTAAACCGATAATGTTCAAAACAAATTTCTTAGAAAATATATGCTAACGCGCATCTTCTTAATTTTTTTCATAGTTTTGAACTTACGGTTCAAAAGTTACAGGGGGGGACGCTATTTTTTCGAGTTTCGAAGCGATTATTTCTGAAACTTTTCACTTAATCATAAAATGTTCACAGAAACCTCAATGTTATTTTTAAAGACCTATTGATTGATGTGCAACATGTTGATATTTGTTTTTTCTTTTTTTTAACTGGAAGGAGCAACCCCCCTAAAACTTTTTTTTTCTGCAATTTAACTACATAACTATATAGCGGCATACAAAATACACCTTATGTCTGAATTTTATTAAGATACGTCTTATAGTTTCCGAGTAAAACGGCTATGACATACGGACGGACGGACAGACGGACATGACGAAACTATAAGGGTTCCGTTTTTGCCATTTTGGCTACGGAACCCTAAAAATGGATTGTACAGTCGACTACAAAGAGCTAAGCTATATCTACTTTTTCACCTTAATCCGTTATAATAAGGTTCTAAAGTGGATACATATCTTTGTAGTCGACTGTATAATATCACAGCTATCACTTAATAAAAATGGATGTGAATAGTATACATATCAATTATATAATCTATACAGTCATCTAACTTCATAGAACCTATTTGTTTCTCGTCTTTGCCGAAGGTTCAGGGTTGTAAAAAAATTTGACGTTTTATTTATTCTTATTCTTATTTGGTTTTAAAATTGACATACAATTAATAGAATAATTTTGCCCAGGGTTTGAATTCGAAAAAGTAGCGCCATCCTGAAATTATGTGATTATCATCAATACAAAAGGCCGTAATGTTATTTTGTTCTGTTTATTTTTGATCACTTTGAAAATCGATATCTGAGGATCCGCACGGCTAATACGAATCTAAGATCAAAATTGTAAAACGGCGACCATTTAAAATTTTGTACAATTTAATCCGATCATGTCGAAAATCGATTTCTGAGAATCCAAGAGACCTTTTAATGCATGCAAAGCAAAAGCTGCTTATTTAAAAATAAGCAGCTTTTGCTGCATTAAATAAGCAGACAAACTACGAAGTGTCCAATCTGCAAATTACTACTTTCTAGCTTCAGTAGTTTCGGCCTCGCTTTAATAAAAAGTATTCAACGCCGTTTCAACTCCTCTAGGGTTGAAAAGTTTGTAGTACTATCCACTTAAAAGAAAAAAAACTTTAAAGGATGTTTTTTTAATAACTAGCCATATTGTGAGAGGTGATTAAGTAAATCTTACTAAACAACTTTTGCTATAGGACCGACCCTGAAATCCAAAAAAAAAAATTGGCGTCCCCATACAAAATGTCAACGTCGGATCAGCCGAAATGTATGAAACAGCCAAAAAATATTTAGATTTCGGAGTTGACCCAATAGTAAAAGTGGTTTAGTATGGCCTACCAAACCACCTCGCACAATATGGCTAGTTCTTAAAAAAATACCCTAAAAAGTTTTTTTTTCTTTTAAGTCCACAAACTTCGTTTTAAGTCTTTCACAAAATATCTATACATACTTGCAACCCCTTTTTAACCCCGTTAGGAGTTGAATTAAAAGAAACGCTAAAATCACTTTTATTCTTTTAAATTAGCAGTAAACTTACGCAGTCTCGAACTTAAAATTATAAACACCACACAAACAAGTTTTCAACGCGCTTCTTATTACTTGTACAGATTATAAATGTAACCCGCTCTGCAAATTACAACGTTCTAGCTTCCGTTGTTCTAGCCTCTTTCTAATACAAACTTTTCAACCCCGTTTAAACTCGAGTGGTATTTTTAAAAACGCTTAAATGACTTTTTTGGTTTTAAGTGAGTAGCTTACAAACGAACTTTCAATTCTGTCTTTCAAAACTTGTTATCTCTATATAAACTTTCAACATCAATGCGATTGAAAGCTTCCACCCCTTTTTAACTCCACAATTTTAAAAGTTGTAAGAATAATTTTTATTATTTTTTAATAATCAGCAAACGTACGAAGTTTTAAATCTCTAACTTGAACAAAATTATTCTACCGATACAAATTTTAAACCCTCTTTTTACCCCTTTGAGAGTTGAATTTTTCAAAATCGCGTCATATTACTTGTACAGATTATAAAGAGTAGCCTACAAACGAAGTTTCAAGTCTGTCTTTCAAAATTTGTAATCTCTATACAAACTTTCAACTTCAATGGGGTTCAACTTCTTTTTAACCCCATTTAACCCCTTTTGAACTTCAAAAACTGCTAAATTATTTTTTATTATTTTTTAATGATCAGCAAACGTACGAAGTTTTAAGATTCTAACTTAAAATTTTAAATTCTACCCATACTAATTTTGAACCCCCTTTTTAAATTTTTCAAAATTGCTTCCTATTACTTGTACATATTATAAATGTACCCCACCCGCAAATTACAACTTTTTAGCTTCCGATGTAACGGCCTCGCTTTAATACAAATTTTTTAACCCCGTTTTAACTCCTCTGGGGTGGAATTTTGAAAAACACTAAAATTACTTTTTTTTACTTTTAAGCGATTAGCCTACAAACGAACATTTAAGTCAGTCACGAAAAAAAGTTACAGATTTTCAACCCATTTTGAACACTGTAGGGGTTGAATTTCTAATTAATATTTCTTTTTTATTGTTAATCATCAGCGACCGTACGAATTGTTAAGTCACTATATAAAAAAAAATCCTACCCATACAAACTTTTAACCCACTTTTTACCCCCTTAGCCATTGATTTATTCGAAATCACCTCTTAGTATATACAAATTATACATGTAACCTGGTCTAACATTTTCAACTCTTTAGCTGCAGTGGTTTCGGTGTTTACGTTGATGTGTCAGTCAGGACAAAAGCATTTAGAGATAGACTAGCTTTCCGCCCGCGACTTCGTCCACTTATAATACGGCTACCTACTCATACACAGTTTCAACTTTATAAAATGTGTGGTTTGGTATTAGAATATTTTTTTGTTTATAATAATTATCATACAACTTACTTTTAAGCCATATACATACATTCTTCATACAAATCGTCAACGTTTTTTAACCCCCTTAAGGGATGAATATCAAAACACGCTGAAATTGCTTTTCTTATTGTTTAATAAGTAGATAAAATAGGTACAAAGTAGCGAATCTGCAAATTACAACTTTCTAGCTTCAGCAGTTTCGGCCTTGTTTTAGTACAAACTTTTCAACCTTGTTTTAACTCATCTAGGGTAGAATTTTGATAAACACTGAAATTAGTTTTTTTTCTTTTGAAGTGCTTACAAATGAACTTTCGAGTATGTCATAAAAAAAGTAGGTATCTATATCAACTTTCAACCCCTTTTTAACCCCGTTTGCGCGGTTGAATGAAAAAAAAAATGCTAAAATTACTTTCATTATTTTTAATGTATTAAATGTACGAAGTTGCATGCCTCGAACTGTAAATTTTAATCCCTACCCATACAAATTTTCAACTCTTCGTTTTTACTTCCTTCGGGGTTTAATTTTTCAAATTTGTTTCGTATTATTTGTATACATTATAAATGAAAATTATAACTTTCTAGCTTCAGTAGTTTCGGCCTGGCTACAATCCAACTTTTCAACCCCGTTTCAACTCCTTTGGGGTGGAGTTTTGAAAAACGCTGAAATTATTTTTTTGTTTGGAGCTGAGTAGCCTACAAACGAACTTTCAAGTCTGTCACAATTTTTTTTTAAATATTTCGTTACAAATTTTCAACCCCTTTTTAACCCCGTTAGAGGTTATATACCAGAAAACGCTGAAATGACTTTTATTATTTTTTAATTAGCAACAAACGTACGAAGTTTCAAGATTCTAACTTAAAATTTTAAATCCTTACCGTACAAACGCTTAACACCGTTTTTACCCCCTTAGGGCTTGAATTTTTAAAAATCGATCCTTATTACTTGTACAAATTAAAAATGTAACCTTATCTGCAAATTTCAACTTTCCAGCTTTAGTAGTTTCGGCTCTGCGTGGATCATTCAGTCAGTCAGTCAGGACATAGGCATTTATATAAATATAAATTAAAATAATATTAAGAATTATATTTTATCAGTGTGATTTAAAAAATAGTGTAATATTAATAAATAAAATGAGCCCATTATTTATTTCACCCTGATTATTACTCCTAAGTAAGCAACTACGCACCATACGCTATGCCCTTCTGCGCTTCTTATGTACCTACACGGTCAATGACCTTAGGTGCACTAATCGTATCGGCCGCCGCAGGTCTTATGTGTTGTAGTTTCCGCCCCGCGCCCCGCTCCAATTATGTTTATTTTTTTGATTACTAATTTTACAATTCCTGAAAATGCTCACTATATCTACTGGTGAAATTTTGATATTATATAACATATTATTAAAGCTAAAAGGAGCATCAAAATCATGAGTGTAGAATTAATGGGCGTGTTCGAAAATCATTTAAAATCATTTAAGAAATAGTAATAATACAGTCACCGCTGTAAAAAAAAATTTAAACGAATCGTAATAATTGTCTCGACAATATAGTGAAAAATCACCATTTGTATAATTTGTGTTTGATTGTTATTGAATTTTTTAAACATTTTTATTATTTCAAATGTATTCTCAACTTGACAGGTGGTGAATATTTCAAATACTGTTTTAAATATTCAGGTAGTCCCTTGGATTAAAAATCTTTAGTGTAGGATTTAATGTTTGTGGTAAATAAACATTCAAATTTTCAAAAAAAATTTTTAAAGAATGCACAATGTATTTTTTGGGCAAAACTTAATACATCTTTTCAATAAATGTTGTTTTACCAGATCCCAAGGACAAAATAGTGTAGGATTAAATGTGATCTCCTCGAACAATTTAAAGTTTAGTGACGGGACTATAAAGCAAATTCTGATATTTCTGATTCGGACTTTTAGGCGTTAGCTGTATTGCGTAGTTAATGCATTGGAGTTGTATTGAAGTTGGATTGTGTCTTAACGTCTTTTAAAGTTAGAAAGCGGCCCCAGGTTTTTTAGTATGATCATTTAATACTAAAAAAACCCGGGTATCATTCCCAGTACCCGCAAATCGCGGTAGATTATCTATACAAAAAAAAAACATTTTTAATAAGTAGCACAACTTTGATCTATTCAATGCATTTATCATGTTTTAAATTTACCAAATTGACTTAAAAACATATATAGAAGAAATTCTTCAACAACATGTTTTTTTATATATTTAGTTTAAAATTCTTGAATGTAGTTTAACTTAATAAACTCCAGGAATCTCAAATGTTTTTCTAGACATTTAATATTTAAAATACTCTCAGGTATCGTTTTAACCTGCCTAGCCTATAACATATTGTTTTATATCAAATCTAGAGATTGCAAGTAGACTTGTAAACGTTCAACGAAAGAAATTGCATGACCCATTTAATTGGGAAGTCAATAAAAGTAGGGTAAAATGCCAATTACTAGCCACTTTCCAATTACTGGCCACCTATACTAAAATGAATTCTGTGTATAGGTGAATAGAACTCATTTTTGTAAGAGGCGGCCAGTTATTGAACGAGTGGGTTGTGGATAAATTTCAGTTACTGGCCATTTTCCTTATACTGAAAATGAGTTTTATTTATCTGTAAATAGAATTCATTTTTGGAATAGGTGGCCAGTAATTGAAAAGTGGCTAATAATTGGATTTTCGTACCTTATATACTAAAATGAACTTTGTTCACCTATAAATAGAAATCAAATTAAGTGGCCAGTAATTGGAAAGTGGCTAGTAATTGGCATTTTACCCTATGTTCATTTCGAAATGGGAAGCTTCGCTAGTGTAAACAAACGAAAACTGGCTTCCTGGAAAAAATACTGCAGCTTTTTACTCTTAAAATATGAAAAAATGGTTGTATTTCACTGTACTGTTAAACCTTTCTTTTTCCCATATTTAACTATTGTTGTTCTATAGAAGATAATAAGGCTCAAGTAACTGTATCTTTGGATTTCGTTGATTTAGGTACAAGCTTAGATTTTTTAGAGCTTCAAGGGAACGCAGATATAAGTATTTGATGTTCAGTTCAACTTGATCCTGCCACGTGTTCCTGCGTAAAATGCTTTTGACAGACAGATAGATAGACAAACAGACGGACAACAAAGTGGTCCGAAAAGGATTTATTGTTTCCTTTTTAGGCACGGGTGTAATTGCCCACTGACAGTGATTTCCCGCCCGCTTTAAAAAAACATTATCGAATGTTAGCTTTGGATCATTCTAGTTGGATTAGAATTCGCTAGATGGTGCTGTAATTTGATGTTTAGTAGATTTAGAATTGACAACTGGCAACACTCTGAACAAAAAAATAGTAATGGCGGATTTTGTCTAGATGGGTGAAAGTGTTACTCAAACAGGTAAACATTTTAACAGTTTTCTTAAGAACGTACTTTCTTAATGGTTATTTTTGTGTGTTGAATTTTTGATATTCAGCTTCTTTTGCATGAATGTGATAAAACTAAATGTATTTACATCGTTTTTAATGTAAATCTGTGTTCAATTTTGAATCCTAACGGTCGTTTTAGCTGTGGGCAATCACTGAACCAAAATTTGAATATTTTTAGTTATTGCCCACCATTTTTTTAGTAATTGCCATGTGGTAATGTCTATAGTTATTGCCCGAGCAATAGCTGTCGTGGTAGATTATTGGTCAAAGTGTTGCGAACATCACCTATTAAAAATACCTAAACAAAAATTCGAACAAAATTCCAGAAAATGAAGATTCTATAATAAACGCCAATGGTGAGACCGTAAACACTAAGGAAACAGATACAATTAAAGGAAATAATGACCACCAACAAACTGAACATTTTAAGCAACAACCCGAACCCAAATACCAAAGAGATTAAAAAAAGAAGTAAACGTAAAAATTAAGGACAAGAAAGAAATTGAGCAATTACCAGCGTCTAAAAAGATAACTGTTTTTAAGTAACGTTGTAATAAAGCCTGGTAATAATAGTCTTTGCGGAGTTTGTCATACTAATGTGAAAAAAAGTCAACTGACTTGCAGTGCTTGTTCAAAAATCTTTCATGTGCGTTGCATTCCTCGAAACCATAAGGAACATACCCGACAGCACCGATTTGACTTTATTTTTATGTCATAATTGTTTTATGGCAGATGATTCTGACTCTTGGTGAATGATTCTGACTCATCATCATCAGCGAAAGAATTATTTGATGCTGTTATGAAAGCTAAACGCAACCCTTTTTGATTTATTGAAAACTATCCTGTTAGGTTTGAGTTTAATGTTTTGTTTTTAATGTTTATTTATGTTTAAAGTCAGTTCAGACGACTGACGTCAGACAAAGACTTTGATTTATGATTTTAAGATATTGGGCAATTACTGTGCTGTGATGTTGGCAATTACTGTAGGCTATGGGCAATGACTGTACTTTTTAGATGATTTTAATTTCGTTGCATTATTTCCTATATTATGTAAGTTTTAATTAAAAACTGTTACTATTCTATAGGAGAGTTTATTAGGTCATAAGAAAATAGTAATAAAAAGTTGGTACCTATCATATTTTCTTTTTTATTGCATGTCAATGTGTTTGAAATCCTTAAGTGGGCAATAGCTATATGATTTACCCTACCCTTAAAAGTAGTAAGTAGGTGTAAATACTATAAAGTATAGACATAACAACATACTTGTATTTCTTTAGTAAGCCTATTTAGTGTCCTTCTTCCTATAGCTGGGCATAGGCCTCTCCTCTTTGTATCCACTCAACCCTGATGGGTGAAATTTTCGACCACTCTTTACAGAATGCATCCATGTCATTCCGCCATCTCTTTTTTCTGGTTCTCCTCTGTCCCAGTAGCATCCTATGAGACCAGTGGGACACTTTGAGACCTAGTTGCACGACACTGTCAACTTGCATAATACACGTACAATTTATATGAAGCGCCCATACAAGACCTACATTGCGCTAACGAATTTCAAATTTTATTAGCATAAATACAACTTCTAACCAGCTCTCACAGGTCTTCGGCCCCCAGGCATAATCTCCTGGAGAGAGATCTCTCTATTGCCCTGTCTCTCTCCACATATGTACGTCTCCACAACACGAAGATTCCACCTGCATCACCGTTGCCTTTAACCATCTCGACCAATTGTTTATCTTTCCGTACCTGAATCGTATTAACGCCGTATTTACGTTTATAAATAGCGATTCCAACGATTCTATTTAAATCATTTAATTTACAGCGTAAATAAGTTTTTGGGTACGGCGCAACGCAATACACAAAGGTCGTTCCTTTTACAACTGAAAAAACACCGCAGACGTAACTTAAGCAACGCACGTGTAGAAGCCATTAAAAACATTTCATACCGCCTTTTACCTCCTTTGGTGTTAAATTCCGAAATAACTTTATTAGTGGAGTTTAATTATATTTCAAGATATGTTCCAAACGTTACGAATATGAAGGACATATGTTAAGTTTCTACCTTTGATGGTTTATGCTGTTATCTCTGTCTTTAAAGGTGCAGTTCCGAGCCAAGCGACACTGACGCCACTAACGCCGCGTTAGTATCACCGCGACAGAGCGATAGTACAAGGTTATATAGAAATACATGACGGCGTGTACGAACACGGCGGCAGTGACGCCGCGTCAAGTATCGCCGTAAATAATGCGATTGTTTTACATATTTAAAAGATCCCATAGATCCATTACCGCGTATTCCGATTCGAAAACAAAAAATAACGATTAGATTACATAATACAGTAAAACAAACTTAAGACGATTTGGAAGGGACCAGGCCAAAAACGCGTGTTAAACGGGACTGTCTGACTTCAAGTTGCAGGGACCGATATAGAATGACTTTTGGCGTTTTATGCAAGAAATCGTATTCTAGAGCTGAGTCGTTGCGAGTTTTAGGCAAAAGGAAACGTAACTGTTTTTTTTCTACCTCAAAACTGTTTCGTAAATAACTAGTTTCCCAGAGCGTCAACGAACGAAACGTCTATATCCCGTCTCCGCCAAAACGAATAAAACAGTTATAGGTTAGTTTTTGAGTTTTCTGTTCAGTTTATTTTTGCATTGCACGTCGGCGCGTGTGACTGATGTGCTACTGCAGGATCGTTTTTATAAAAACTGTTTTTGTTCTTATCAAAACCGTTTTTCCGTTACTGTATGAAAAAGTTTTTTTCGAAACGCTTAGAAAAAATACGCTCAGCTCTATCATATTCAACAAGAACGTATTAAACGGTTTTTACTGTATGTATATGTACATATATCTACCTATGTGTATTTCGATTATGTATGTACACCACTAATATTTTTGGCAAACATTACTTAAGTTACTATTTATTAATTTCAGTTTTTAGCCTTGTAATAGTATGTTACTACCTAACTTGCCTTATATAGGGTGCCATCTGAGACGTGATCAGTTACATGTTTTTCTAACTCCATAAACAACTAGCAGTTGATTGCCCCAACTTTTACTAAAATCAGACTTTTGTTTTCTTTTTTTTTACATGTTTTTGTAATTTATTTTTCTTTCAAAAGTGATAATATTAGTGTAAAACAGTTTTGTAAGATATTTAAGGTAAAAAAAATATTAAATTTCATTTTATCCGGAATAAATGACAAAATTGTTATTAACGACAGTTCCATTTCAAAGAGGTAATTCAATTTACTTATTAAAATATTCTAGTAAGTAGTTTAAATATCCCGAAAACCCCGTCAAATGAAAAATAAATTACAAAAACATGTAAAAAAAAATTAAAAAAAATGTCTGATTTTAGTAAAAGTTGGGGCATTCAACTGCTAGTTGTTTATGGAGTTAGAAAAACATATAACTGATCACGTCTCAGATGGCACCCCGTATAATGATTTCCTGGTTTTTCCTTGTGTTTGCATTATTTAAAGTAGAACTAATTACCTCTGAAGTATTTATAACGTCTCAGCACAGAGTCGATTGCGGAGCAACCCACCTACAGCTTTTAATAGCCCTGTTAATTCTGATGTAACTATTCCTTAATCGAAAATAATCTAATAATGTTCTGTTTGTTAAGTACCTATATTTTAGAGTTCCGTAGCCAAAATGGCAAAAACGGGTCCCTTGTAATTTTGTCATGTCCGTCTGTCATATAATGTCGAGATACATCAGTCATAACGGCCATAATATTCGTAAGCTACAGAAATTACAGAATATAGTATACCTATTGGTCCTACACGAAATACATAACAAAATTTCAAAAACAAATTGTTTTGATCATTATCGGTTAACGCGTTTCCGAGTTATCTTCAAAAAACTTATTTCATAGGCATGTACGACCTTTTCATATTAGTTCTTCGATAGTAGGTACGGAAACCTCCGTTATGCGTGGTCCGACACACACTTCGCCGGTTTTTTATCCTTCCTTCTGGGAAAAAGTAAATCAGAAACAAGACCATAACTCACTTTGCAAAACACAGACTTTCGTAATTTATTTTTAACAGAACGACTGTCGTTTCTTCGCCATACTTTCCGAACACGCCTTTTTGATGTCACAATTTGTTTGGCAATAGATCAAGAGCAGGCCGTAGGCAACCCTACCTCATTGAGTAGCAGAATTCGGCTTATGTAGGGTAATGCACTGTGAAAAGTTATGTATTTTAGTACTCGGTAGCCTGAGCTACTCTTGGCGCATTTTGTATAGTCAGCTAAAACATCATTATATAATCTACCTCATCGAGTAGCAAACTGAACCTAATGCCATTTGAGGGTACCAATCTACCTGGTAGCCGGCTTTAAACCTAGAGCTTTTGTTATTCAGACAAGTTTTTTATAAACTAAATTCTGCTACTCGATGAGGTAGGGTAGCCTACGGCCTACTCTTGATCTACAAGATCTGTTCTTTACTATGTAGATAGGTATCTTCATTGTATAGATAGATATATAGTATTTTATGGAATGGATTTTCAGTCATTTTATTTGATTCAGGAATTTTTCTATGTTAACATTATAGATTTTCATATTTTTTTAAATTATATCACGACCGTAGCAAACAAGCATACGGCCCGCTTGATTCTAAGCGTTATTTGTCCAATGTCTAGTTCTAATGAGCGTTTTATATATTTCATTCGTGCGTGCACCATGGTGGCTATAATCTCGCTACTACCGTGGTTTACGTAATTTAGGCAGGGTCTTATACTATAACTAGCCTTTTCCCGCGGCTTCGCCCGCGTACTATAAGTACTCAAAAAGGATACGATACCCATGTTGATTTTTAGACTTTGTGACATTTGCCCCTTTTGAGGGTTGAATTTCAAAAAACCTGAAACACATGTTTACTCATTTATCGATAGGAATACTCCTGTGAAGCTTTGAATAAAATAGTCTAACAAATCTTGTTTCGCCATACAAACTTTGGACCCCCATTATACCCCCTCAGGGGGTGAATTTTGAAAAATCCTTTCTTAGTGCTCCCCTAGACCTAATAAGGAACCTACGTGCTAAATATGAAATCTCTAGACCCAGCGGTTTGGGCTGTGCGTTGATATGTCAGTCAATCAGTCAGTCAGTCAGTCAGTCAGTCAGTTTCTTCTTTTATATATATAGATAGAAGATATAAAAAAAAAACAATTTTGTCCTTTATCAACTTTCTATACAGAAAACGGCCAAGTGCGTGTCGGAACACGCATAATGGAGGGTTCCGTAGCTTCAATGGAATAAGAACCAGACTAATGCCAAAAAGTCGTATCTGATGCCTATGGAAGAAGTTTTTTGGAAATAAATCCTTAATGGCTAAACCGATAATGCTCAAAATATTTTTTTTTCATATTTTTTGGATTTACGGTTTAAAAGTTACGCTATTTTTCCGACTTTCGAAGCGATTATTTCTGAAACTATTCACGTAATCACTAATTGTTTTGAGAAATCTCAATGTTATTTTTATTTTTTTTATTTTTTATGTAGTTACATGTATGGAAGCGCCCCCCCCCCGAAAATACTTTTTTCTGCAATTTCACTACATAACTAAATAGCGGCATACAAACGCCGCACCTTATGTCTAAATTTTATTAAGATACCTTTTATAGTTTCCGAGTAAAATGGCTGTGACATACGGACGGACGGACAGACGGACATGACCAAAACTATAAGGGTTCCGTTTTTGCCATTCTGGCTACGGAACCCATAAACGAGACTAATACTACAAAAAGATGAAAACAACAGACAACAATTAATATTATCCCCATTAAACCAAACAAACTCAATCAGTCACAATCCATCCTTATTTTCAAGACGTTATGGGAATATGGCGAGCGTTTTTTTGTTCAGCTGTTTTACATTTACAACGTTACAAATACCGCTTACCATGGCGCTATCATCTATGTAGATCTACTACTAATCTTTAGTTCCAAATTTTACCGCTAGCATATATAAGTTTGTAATTGTGGGAATACAAAGTTAGCTATGCGTTTCATGATGGCACTGTCTTCTATAGATATTGAATGGAGTTTGTATCCAGTTGAAAGAGTTCATAATTTGGCCGCTGTATTACTAACTTTGTAGTGAAGTAATGAGCGCATTAAAATTAGTGCGTGCGAGCTTCCTAGAAAGTTTTGATTTATTATTAACGCATAATGTGGCCATATGTGGTTGGTAATGGTTTAATTGTTAGCTTTTGATTATTATGACTGTAGTTTAAGCCGACAATTTTACTAAGTAGGAAATGACGTCATCTTTATAGTGTTTTGAAATATTTCTAAGAGCTTCTTCTTAAGTTGGAGTTTGAATCTGCGACCTCCTTTTTAAAAGCTGCATGCGTTTTCGCTAGACCATCGACGCTTTTCATAAAAGAAATAAGATAGATCCAGAATATTCCAAAAGTAAAAAAAAATGTTTATAATATTGAGAGAGTAAAACATATATTACTCTAGTGTTTTAGATAAAATAAATTAGGAATACCTTTTCGCCCAACTAAAATCGAATCCAAGTACACAGCAGCTATGTGCAATGTGCAATTTGCGTGATAGGCGATACGATACGTCAGTATAAAATTCATTGTCATTTAACTACCAAAAATCCATTAGTGACATCATCATCATCATCACAGTAGACGAAAGACGTCCACTGCTGAACATTGAAGAGTGCCAAAGTGCCCCCAAAAGAGTGCCACAATGACCGGTCCTGCGCCACCCGCATCCAGCGTACTCCCGCGACCTTTACCAGGTCATCAGTCCACCTTGTCGGGGGTCTACCCACGCTGCGCCTTCCGGTTCGTGGTCGCCACTCCAGAACCTTTCCGCCCCAACTGCCATCGGTTCTACGCGCAAAATGAGTGACATCATGTATTCTAAATTAAAATAAACTACGAACTAACAAAACGATCGATACTTAATTGAATTTCAACACCTTATAACGTCATTCTAACACACCTACCTTCAACCAATAGATAAAGACTTAACATTCAAATAATCCCACATACACTTATGGCATTTTACACTAACGCAATTTTACATTCACTCTTAAGCTAAGTGTACGATGTACGAGATCACACGCGAAATTTATCCCGCTCGAAGGACCAGTAAAGTCAAACGAATTTCGACCTTATGCTGACGTATTAAGGTTCCAGGTTAAAGTAGTACAAACGTCAGAGGCGCTTGAATGGAAAACCATTCGTGACAAGTGCACCATATCACCTGGAGCGTAGGATTGTAGGCTAAGAGCTTGCGTCATGTTTTACCAAATTATCACAAGTTGAATGTGTATTATTTCTGCACAGTTATTTAAATATGACATAGTATCATTGACTATTTAAGGAAATTAAAATTAAAGTTATGATAATTGCATGAAAAACTTGCAGTACTGTGTATTAATTCGCTGTAAGATAAATAAGTCATGGAAGATAAATTTGTAACCAAGCAAAGTTTGAACTATGGATTTTACCATAGTTGGTCTGCCTTTGTATCGGGTTAGCACAGATACATTCTCTATCGATCGTCTGACTCAAAAAAGGAGTCCAGTTCATCCAGCCCTCACCGACGTCCAGTTCTGACTTTGAGTTTTTATTTGCAACAAGTGAGTAGTGCCTAAAATTTAAATTAAATTATTACCTTAATCAAATGTGTTAACATCTAACTTGTTAAAGTAACTTTCAAGCGAAGTATTGTACAAAATGTATAAACAGGATGTGTAGGTACAACAAGTGAGTAGTACCTAAAATTTAAATTAAATTATTACCTTAATCAAATGTGTTAACATCTAACTTGTTAAAGTAACTTTCAAGCGAAGTATTGTACAATTTATGCTTGTTACCACGTACATTTTTCAGATAGCCAGAAAAGATGGTTCGGTTCAACTCGACACAAATTTCAACACAATTTGTATAACAAATAAAAAAACACATAAAAACAGAACGCAGCTCTGAGCCTATAATATTCATGTCTGACGCCGGTACGATTGTCGGCAGATACGAATATTCTATCGAAAACTAAAAACATAAATTCCATTTTTTTTGCTGTGCCGAATTCACAGTGTTTTTGCATTTTATTTCCGCTAATCTGAATAGGCAAGCCGATTCGCTTTTGATCAAAGGTATGAAAATACCTGCTATTCGTTTATTTTGTGCTCGTACGATATACCTTTGATTATCATACCAAAGTTTATACGAACACTGAAAAATAAATTTAGCGAGAGTATATACAATAAAGTAAATAGCATTGCAATTAAAAAACACCGACATTTTTAGGCAAGCAATTGCCGAATCCGAGCTGGGTTATGGGCCTTGGTTCGTAGTAATTTAATTAACTTAAATTTGTGATTGACACCCCTACAAAATATAACATGTAAAATTATCGGCCAAGACAATCTCAAGCTCATGAGGTTTTCGCTGAATAAAGTTATAGCTTATCCGAATCCAGGAAAAGCCAAGCCCCTAAGGCCTGACTGCTAACCTTGTATCCTTAGACATTGGTTTAAAACGTAGCTTGGCCGTTTCCCAGATCGATTACATGTGATAACTTTGAAGAGTTATGATGTAATTTCCAATCCATTCATCGTGTAACTCAGTGTATTACATATGTTCATAACGACAATCATCCTGCGAATTTGATCTTTATGGTGTTATTGAAGACGAGCCTATAGGGTTTTAAAATGAGATGAAACGTTTGGAGAAAACTGCTGTGTCTTCTTATTTGTTCGTCTTCGTACTATCGTGCCCTCAGATAATTATTTAACTCAACTTATACCTTGTCTCCAGATAATTCTCTAACTCAACTTCTACTTCACCTCCAGATAACTCGTTAACTTAACTTCTACCTTCATCATCATCATCATAATCAACCTATAGTAGTCCACTGCTGGACATAGGCCTCCCCTAATGAGCGCCATAGCGCCCTGTCTTTAGCTTGCCGCATCCAGCATCTGCCTGCAGTCTTTCGCAGATCGTCATCCCACCTGGCCGCAGGGTGTCTTACACTACGTTTGCCGAGACGCGGTCTCCACTCAAGAACACGTTTACCCCAGCGGTTGTCGGTTCTTCGCGAGATATGGCCGGCCCACTGCCACTTCAGCTTGCTCATTCTTTGAGCTATGTCGATAACTTTGGTTCTCTGTCGGATGCATTCGTTACGAATCCTATCCTTCAGAGAAACTCCGAGCATAGCTCTTTCCATAGCTCGCTGAGCGACTTTGAACTGTTGGACCAGCCCTACCATGAGTGTCCACGTCTCAGCTCCGTAGGTCATTACGGGCAGGACGCACTGATTAAAAACTTTTTCAAGCATTGCGGTAAGGATGACGAGAAGACTCGGCGTAGTTTCCCAAATGCTGCTCCTTCTCGAAATTGTTTTACCTAACTGCAGGATCTGCCCAAGGTATGTGTACTCAGAAACAATTTCAAGAAGGTGGTCATGTACGATGACCGGTCCCGGATCAATGTGGCCATTGATTATGACTTTGGTTTTATCCAAATTCATGCCAAGACCGATGCGTCGCGAGGCGGAATCTCCTGTATAATAGGAGCTCCTCCTGCCTTCAGAAGCTCTGAAGAAATAGCGTCCTCACCAGGGTCTTTTCCATGTTTAAGCTGCTTTCAGAGCTAACACGATCTCGTCTTGACTGATGTCCGGCAGTTCGTCGGTATAGTGGCGTGTCAGGGTGGCTCCGAAGGTCGCGCCGTACCATCTTCGCAATTTGCTTGATATTCAGGTCTGACCTTTCTGACGAAGTCGCTTGGGGGGTCTCCCGTCTTTTTGTCATCAGCCCCAGAGTCTCATCCGAGAGTTTGGACTTCTTGCCAGTACGCTGTTTCCTGCAGAACTTGATGCCCTCGTCCGTTTCGACCAGATTGTGTAGGGTCTCGTCAGCATCATCAGTGGGTTCCAAGGCAACAAATCTATTCCCGAGAAGCTGTTGAAACTGCTCGGTGCCACCGATGATTTGGATTTGGTTAGGCCGGAGCGTGGACTTCATCAGACGGTTTCTTGCAAGCTTCAAGTTGGTATTCAGAGAGCCTCGGAGTAGTCGGTGATCAGATCCGGTATTGAACCTGTTGATCACTGAGACAACTCTGAATATGTGCTTGCTAGCTTAATAACTAATACTATTGAGATGTGCTGTTTGAATCATAGAAAACTAATAAAATTGCGTTTATGTGTGGTGACCCCGTGCTCCTTGTAAAAGCTTAATGATGAGTAGTTTGTGTAGTATGTGTGTTAGTTACATGCATAATTTTCATTAAAGTTTAGAGTATATTTACTCGAACAGCCTAGAGTAGACTAGACTAGTCCAGACTAGACACTCGAACTATAATGAGAACATTACATTTGACGTACAGCGCCTACAGCTCAATATTCATAATGACACAGATATTAGAACACAGAGAGAGCACTAGGTGCGCAAGATTTTTGATTTATGTAGAAAGCTACAACTCTTTTTTAATTTGTCCAATATTTAACATTTTTTCTGCAATTCGGGGCGGAGATAATGCCAAAAAATCAAACATCATTAAAATCAGTTCCGCTGTTGTCGAGTTATAAATGGTGTAACCAACACGACTTTATTTCATATATATAGAGATAGATGAATAAATAAATAAAGATTAAAAACACTTTTTTTTTAGTTGTCGTCTATGTACTTAAAAACAATAAAATACCTAAACTTATATAGATGTCATATACAAAGGAAAAAGTGACCTAGGCCTCCGGTGCCCAGGGCTGGGATCGAACCAGCGTCTTCTGCATTCGCGGCAGACGCCTTTACCACTCGGCCACCCGGGTCACAGCTGCACCGGTCGAATTTTCCCGTGTATATGCAATCTTTGTAAATGCTCAGGCGCATTTTAGCCAATCATCTAAGGTAGAACATTATGAGTCCGTACCTCCAATCCGAACTCGTAGGAGTTCATTGAAAGCGAGAGAGATGGCGCTGCCCTCAGTACAACTGAAGAACAAATCAAATTATTTTTAATAAATATTTTGATTTGTTTATTTTAAGTAGACACACTACTATATAAATCATAAACTTATATAGATGTCATATACAAAGGAAAAAGTGACCTAGGCCTCCGGTGCCCAGGGCTGGGATCGAACCAGCGTCTTCTGCATTCGCGGCAGACGCCTTTACCACTCGGCCACCCGGGTCACAGCTGCACCGGTCGAATTTTCCCGTGTATATGCAATCTTTGTAAATGCTCAGGCGCATTTTAGCCAATCATCTAAGGTAGAACATTATGAGTCCGTACCTCCAATAAATAATAAATAATATTTATTAAAAATAATTTGATTTGTTCTTCAGTTTTAATAAAATACCTAATCAAATTAGAAATAACGAAACTAAAAGGAATATTAATACGATTAAGCAAAGTATAAAACCGAAACGAAATCGTAACACAGCAATTTTCCACTTAAAAAGAGGTACTAAGATGTATGATACGGTTTAAGCGAAATATCAAACCAAAACGAAATGTATTAGAACATATCGATATGTTTTTATAACGTTATAAATTTTATCCACACTCACATTGTAAGTCCTCTAAAACGTGTTCAAAAACGGTAGGCAATGGCTAGCATTACCACAACCGATTTTACTATGATAAGCTTTTTATCTGTGGCAGTAACGTAATTTTAAATTAATATGCTCATAATTATATTGATACGTTATGAGTTTCAAATTTCGAACATCGAATTTGATAACATAATGTAAATCCTGTCCTCCTTCCCGACCAACGGCACGCGCCCTCCAAACCGCCGGCACAATCGAGTTGGCCATGGCGGTGCAATGGCGATCATTCTAATGGTTTCCGAACAAGTCATCATAGTATTTATAATATGTATGTAGATAAAGCAGTGTATGCATGCAACTGTACGTAATTAGGCCTAATTACGTAACAGTTACATAAACTACTATTGTCTCTAAAAAAATAAAGCGGTATCAAAATGGACTGACTCACAAAATCAGCCCTGTGACTGGTATATTGAATTTTCGTCTTGCGACTCTCGCGTTCTATTTTAATCGAATAGGCATTGATTATGAGCTCTCAATTATGTACGATTCAATAATCGTCCTTTATCGGACCTCAGCTTTAGTTACAAGCGTTTTATGAATATTCCATTTGATTTTCATACTTTACTGAAAATTATACAACGTGTTACACCCAAGACTAAAAACCTGAAAAATATTCTACATAGTTTATATAAATATTTTATTTACATTATATACATTATTTCATATATGTATAGTTAATACGGTAGTTTCATAAATAGCACACTTTGGGTGGGTTTTCTAGCTCCTCTTAGTGTTTAGGAACCTGGTTCCTGTAGCCAGGGTAGTATTCCTTAACATTGTAGAAGTTGGCGACATCCTCTCCCTCATGGTAGATGAAGACATCCTCGTAGTAGATGTTGGGCTGTCTGAAGTAAGTCTCGTACACGGGGCGGTCGAAGGGATAAGTCATGGGCTTCATGTCGGGGAAGTACTGCTTGTACTCTTCCATCTCCTTAGGCAGAGGAGTGTAGGGATAGACGACGACGTACAGCTGGAAGGGGAAACCACCCTTGGTACCCTTAGGCAGCATCATCCTCTCAGGCTGGTAGAAGAAGTTCTCAGACATGTCAACGGGGATCATTCCTGCCTTGAAGATCTTGAACAGCTCAGCGACGGGGACGGAGTCTTCCTTGTACAGGACGAATTCAGAGGATTTGCGCTCGATCTTGTTCTGTCCAACGGTCAGTTTGTGCACAAACCAGTCAAGCTCGACAAAGTTCATCCAGTTGTCCTCAATCTTAAGAGGATAGCCATTGCTGTCGTATTTGGGACCCAAAAAGAACTTGAACACAGCGCTAGTGGCGACGTCAGACTTGACATCGACGGTGACGGTGAAAGGCTTGTGGTTGAGACGAGGTTGATGGACCACAAAGCGAGTAGAGTCGCTAGCCTTGAACTCATCGATGATGTGGGAGATGTCGTTAGTTATTTCGAAGTCGTAGGACTCGAAGAAGGTAACCAGTTTGTCGATCTGGACGTCGCTGATCTTGACACCCTCGAAGTGGAGCTGGCTGTAGGTGTAGGGATCTAGGTATTCTTTCCACTGCAGGAAGTAGTTCAGGATGCGAGCGTAGAACTGGTAGAAGACGGGGTCACGCAGAGAGGTCTGATAAAGCTCCAGAGCGCTGGGGAAGATGGTGTATCTGGAAAGATAATCAACCATTAGTAACATTATGTTCTACGTGTTGTAGTAGTAATACGCTACGTGGGCCACTAGGAAAGTATTGAGAGACTCCTAATTTATAAAGATCACTAAAATGGTTTTTACTTATTTAAATAGGTATAATTTATTAGAGATTCAATCATAGTCAATATATTTGATCGCGTATTTAAAAATTAGAAAAAACGGTTATTTTTTATTTATTTTCGCGGGCGTGTTTTGTCAACCATGGATTTTAAGCGAGAAGTGAGAACATTTAGGTACTATGATTTTCTATGATTATAAATTAGGGCTCAATAAAAGTGAGTGCAGAGAGCGATTAATTTCAGCATTTGGGGACTGTGCACCACCGCGTGCAACAGTTTTCAGATGGTTTGCACAATTTAAACGGGTAGTCTTCTCCTTGAATGATGACGAAAGAAGTGGTCACCCTACGACTTTAGTAACATAAGAAAACGTGATAGCCGTAAAAAAATATCAAAGAAGATCCAAAAGTGACTTATAAACAAATAGAAGCAGTACTTAAGATTTCATCGCCAGCCATTAATGACATTTTGCACAACCAGCTTGGACTCAGGAAACGACTTAGCCGTAAAAAAATATCAAAGAAGATCCAAAAGTGACTTATAAACAAATAGAAGCAGTACTTAAGATTTCATCGCCAGCCATTAATGACATTTTGCACAACCAGCTTGGACTCAGGAAACTGCATGTGTTCACGATGGGTGCCTCAAGCATCGACTGCAGAACAAAAACAAGCTTGCGTGACGTGATGCGAGAAATGCTTTAAAAATTTAATCAGGGCGAGGGGCACTATTTTTATCATCATTACTGCAGAGACGAGAGTTGGATTTACCGAACTCCGATGAAGGTTAAACGTGGGCAGGATCGGAAAAAAATGGTGGTCATACTTGCCTACTGTAATTAATAATTTGAAGCAGAAACGACCTAAATCTCGTTTGAGGGGGCTATTTTTACATCATGACAATGCGTCACCGCACAAGGCCATTCTTACCAAGGACTTTTAGAAGCGAACAGAGAACGGAGAGTTGGGTCATCCTCCGTATAGTCCAGATTTAGCTCCTTGCGATTTATTTTTATCCCGAAAATTAAACTTGGACTTCGTGTCACGCGTTTCAACTGAACAGCCGTGAGGATGCTCTGAATTCTTACTTGCAAGCCGTAGAAGTAGAATAACTTCCTAAAGAATAGTACCGGAAATTTACAAATCATGGTTTAGGGGGATGAACCGGTGCATAGATCCTAAAGGAGAATATTTTGAGAAATTGTAATAAAAAATATTTGAATAACTTTAGTGTTTTTGTTGTATCTGAAAACTTTCGTAGTGACCTAAGGTATTGTTTTATGTTGTACGTTCATGATGGAGAAACTGTTGGTTCTTAATTGTAGTATTGTTAACTTCTTTGTACACAGTTATGCAAGAAATGATTTTCTTAGTTTGTTATTAAAAAAAAACATTTAAAAATATAATCAACCCAGTTAGACTTGAACTTACAACGATAGGCCTTGCCGGGGTACGATGTCCAAGTAACAAAGCTGACGAAATTTTCAATGGCTTCAATCATCTTTTTGCATTAATTTTTATCTATATCGGCTATACAGCAGCCGTAAAATGCACCACTTTAAATCGTGTAAAATAATTAATGATTATCTTATCTTACATGTACCAGCCATTGCAAAACCTCATAACAGTTTCATGTACCTACGTGATCATGACGTTATTTGATTCTGATGGACAGTGGTTTACTAGAGCTGTGTAGAAAAAAACAGGCTATGAAAACTTACTGGTCCATAGGCTCGGGAGAGCCGGCAAGAAGGTGAAGACCGATAATCTCATAGAAACGTCCGTAGTTCTTCGGCAGCTTTTCGTACAGGTCGACGGAGGTAAACCAGTACTTGCTCACGAAGTCGATGGCTTTGGGGTTGTGCAGATCGATTTCTTGGTTGTACTGTAAAGTTATTAGAATTTATAGTGAGAGTAATGAGAAGCACGCTCGACTTATGTCATTGCAAAACATTTAAGAAAGGTAAGTTAAGTTGGGTGAATATGGTATTATATTCATAAAAAGACCAAATCAAATTAGAAGTTTTACTTACAGCCTTGAAGTGGCCCTGCTCCAAGTAGTACAAGAAAGATTGCTCGTAACTGCTCAGGTACTGGATGTACTTGTCATTTTCAACCTTGTTGATTTGGTAGTATTCATTCCTTGAGAAGAAGGGATAGTAGGAGGACAGCTGGCAGTAGTAGCCGGTCTCAATGGGCTTGTTCCACGAGAATTCAGGGATCTCTCCAAGTCCGTTGGTCAGACGGTTCAGGTAGTACCTTGCGATCAGTTGTTGGTAGTTGAAATAGAATAGGTCCCCGCGGATTTCATCGTAGCTCTTGATGCTGCTATTTTGCCACCAGAACGGGTGAAGGGTCTGGAAGTAGTAGTAGTAGGAGTTCATCTCAACATCCTCAGTGAAGTAGGACAGCTTATCCTCAGCGCTGCCAGTCAACCAGGGGCTAGTGTAGTTAGAGAAGAAGATGAATGTATCGTTCATATGATAGATGCCGTGGGTGGAGGCGTAAGCAGGGTTAACATCGCCGGTCTGCATCTTCATGCGGTAGGCCTTCAAGAAAGTCTTAGTGTTGACGAAGTACTGAGGGAACATCTCGTATGGGGCAGGCATAACCAGTTTCGTGGTGTCAGGGCGCTGGTAGATAGCAATGTAGTAGGCGTAGAGGAATTGGCCCTCGTTCATGTGCACACGAGCGAAGGCAGCAGTTTTGTAGAAGGTCTCAAAGTCCTTGGCGTAATAGAAGAGCTTGAAGAGAGCGATCGCTTCCTCCCTCATTTCATCGTAGAAGACGGAGAAGACCTTGTACTTGGGCATGAAACCGCTCTTGTAGTACATCAAAAATTCCTCTACGGCCTTTTTGTCCTGAAATTGAGAAGGTTGTGTTAGTTACATAGGATACATTAACAAATGAAAAACCAAATAAATAGTTACACGCATTTACGAACACAGCTGTTGTGTATATTTTTTTAAAAGTCTTTGTTTGTTAGACTTTTAATCCAATATGTTCAAATTTAGTAAATTTTATTATATAATAAATCAAGTAATACATAAACCACCCTCCGGTGGTTATAATAGTCGGGTATAATGGTTGAAATTTGGAATATTATAACATATATAACATATAGCATCTTGTTAGGTACAGTACTAACTTGATGAGGATTTAATGACAAACTCTTAACAGTCATCAAAAATCTCGAAGAAAAATCATTTGCAAACCAAGGTAAGGACAATAAAGGTTTGTATCAAATATGTGTACATTTGAGTGGTATTTGTTGTTTGGGCTACTTACGGTGTAGTTGTCAATGTTAGCTTCAACATTGTATTCGTAGCCAATCTTCCACCAGTCAGCGTCCTTTCTGTACTGTCCCATGCTCTCCAGAAGATAGAGAACCTTCTCTTGGCGCTCGATGCCTTCAGGCTCGACTGGAAAAAATTAAGGATTTGATTATGTTTGCCGGCTGTTTTTTGCGTCCATTTTGCCATTTGTCATGTTTCAGATGTTGCATAAATATATAAAACCACTTAAAGTTAATAAAACATTTTATACGTATTTAAATAAATGCAATGTAAACTTAAATAATAAACTTATATTTAGTTTGAGTAACACCATTAAAATGACATGCAATACAATTAAAATTAAAATCTTTAGTTACATGTTTTTGGGAGTATATTGCGCAGATCGAATTAATATAAAGTAAATGAGAATTATACGCGGAACAAAACAGCTTGGACCATAAAGGATGGTCCAAGCTGTTTCGTTCCGCATCCTACACGACACTTCCGACACTTCACTTTGTATAAAGAACATCACGTGACCTCCGAAAATCACGTGATACTTTCTATGGGGAGCTAGAGAGAGAGTATCGGGAGATACTTACTGAAGGGCTAACCTCCGTCCTGGACGCTTGACTGGCGCACAAGTATGTGCCGACACGTTGAAGATGTCAAAGTGACCTTCATAATAAAACCAGGTAAAAGTGACTAGACGGACCCTAAGTCTTTCAGGCCAATAAGTCTAACCTACCTACTTAAGACGCTGGAGAGTTTATGCGAAAGACACTGGGGGAGTCGGTACTAACCCACGTACCCCTGCATCCGAATCTACAGACTTAGCACTTCATGCGATCACGACTAAAATTGAAGTAGTAATCAAGAACAAGACTATGTGCCTAGGCACCTTCATAAACATCGAGGGAGCCTTCGTAAAAACTAAATTCACAAGTATAACTGCAGTGCTGGAAATACATGGAGTTCACGCAGGTATAATCGAATGCCAATGAATGCAATGCTGAGCCAGATGATCATCAGACTCGGCACGGATAAGAACAAAAAAGGATTAGTAACTAAGGGCTGTCCCCAAGGGCGTGTCCTATCGCCACTGCTATGATAAAAGATAAAAGATATTTATTCTTCAATTTAGGCACATTACAATGCACTTATGAACGTCAGAGAGAAAAAGAAAAACTACCACCGGTTCTAACCCTACACCTCTGACCCGAGAAGTATTATTTATGACCGGTAAGAAACTCGGCGGGACTTATTTTTTCAAAACAGTAATACAGTAATATTATATCTTAAAGATACACAATAATGCGTAGTTCTATAAGAAGACATATCAAAACAGCTTGAGAGACATACAATGTACGTATTGTTTGATTAAAATAAAATAATAATAATAAAATCCAAATCTTATTGCTTCACAAAACGTTTGATATGCTTTCCTATCTGAACTGTGTCCTCTAAATCTTAGATGATTTTGTAGTAGTTTCTGGTTTGGGCCATGCATGTTTGTCCGTCATATAGTCCTCGACCCTGTAATAACCCTTTGCAATTAAACTTTTTTTCAAATATTTCTTAAGAGCGGGATATGATAAATTTAAAGCATCGACGGGTAACTTGTTATAAATGTGAATACCTTGACCAAAAAATGACTTATATGCCTTGCGGATACGACTACTTCTGATAGCAAGCTTGTTTTTATTTCTAGTGTTATAGCTGTGGAACCTGGTGTTGAACAACCTGCTCAAAAAACTAAACAACAATTACTATTATGCAATTGGATACGCTTATGACATAGTGATACTGATAAACGGTATTCAGGCAGGTACAGTATGCGAGGTTACACGCTCGGTACTGGCGATAGTGGAACACTGATGCCTGCGATACCGAACTATCGGTCAATCCAAGGAAGATATGAGATGGTTATGTTCACCAACAAACGGACTTTGGTAAACTACCACTTCCCAAAACTTTTCAATACTGAATTCCAACTGTCATCTGAGGTAAAGTATCGAGGGGTAATACTCGACAGCAGACTAAACTGGAGCATTCATCTCACCAACAAAATTGAAAAAGCAACAGTGGTCTTCTGGCAATGCCGTAGAATGGTCGGTAGAACTTGAGGATTGAATCCCAAGATCAGTCTATGGTTACCAGGTACTAATCTGACCAATCATATACTACGGCACTATAGTGGCGGCCACACACCAAACTATCCACAGTAACAGCAAACTACGACGACTACAGAGATTGACCTGCATGGCAACCACGGGCTGCATGAGAACTACACCAACTGCAGCCCTGGAAGCTATGTTGGGCCTACCGCCAATGCATCTCTTCGTTAAACAAGAGGCCATGGCCGCGGCGGTGCGGCTAAAGAAGCTGAATCTTTGGGAGGCGCCTAGAATATACCACACACTGAAATCCTCCACGAGGCTGTAAGTAAGGAACCGCTCATAGAGGCGGTAACTGAAGCAATACCTAGGCAATTTGTTTTCGACAAAAAGTACAAAACCGAACTGTACGAAGACCCATAAGAAGGTCTTAACCCAAGGGAGCTGAGGATCTTCACAGACGGGACCAACACAAGGTCTGGCACTGGCTCGGAAGTTTTCTCAGAGGACCTAAACATACATATCTTAACACCATTAGGAGCCCACAATACAGTGCATGGGCATAATAATGGCCGCTCACGCAATCGCCTCTAGGAACCTTCCTACCCTACGGAATACCCCATCCGCATACTCCCTGATAATCGAACGGTTCTAAAAGCCCTGCAGAGTCACAAAATACCCTCAGGTCTTATATATGAATGCCACAGAATCCTAACAGAGGTATGAACCACTAAAAGCATAACCCTGCAATGGATCAAAGGGCACAGCAACTCACGTGGCAACGACGCAGCTGATGCTTTAGCGAGAGGTGGCTCAGAGGCGAAAGTGTTAGGTCCCGAGCCCATAATACCTACGGTATATATAACACCAAGGTAGAACACCAACAATTTTGGATTAACCTACGTACATGCAGGCAAGTTAAGGAGGTCCTCCAGACGATCAACCCCAGATTGTCCCGGAAGCTGAAACAGCTCAAGAGGCCGCAGGTCAAACTAATAACTGGAGCACTATCTGGTCATGCCCAAACATATTTTCACTCTAGGTGTCACGGATAGTCCCCTCTGCAGGGTCTGCATGAAGGAGGACGAGACAGCCGCCCACGTCATCATCACATGTCCAGAGGTGGCAGAATACCGGGAGAAACATCTTGTTTCGCCAAGGGCACTCCCGGAAGTAGTCGGCAACATAAAGGGTCTGCTAGGATTCCTGGATCTGGGTGACACGAATGCGGCTAGCCGGTACGCCAAATAGTCGGTGGTGTACACTTATTAATACGGAAAATGATGATGATGGAATTTCCATTTGCAGAGCAAATCCTTTAGGCTCTAAGATTAATTTAAGAAGGGGAGGCAATCAAATTTCTGATGCAAATGATTGACGAAGTGGGGGGTGCCCCCCATAATTAATTAAAAATAAAATAGAGCTATATAGTCAAGTTTGATATCATTTTCGTGTAAAACAAAGATGCCGAATTCATTTTTGGTATTTTATTTATAACTTTCCATATAAGAAAACTGAGAAAACATAAAAAATATGAAATCAATGTTTGATATTTTTTTGAATAAATGCCTATATTTTTTTTATTTATGATCGTAACATAAAAAATATATTTTCATGATAAGCCCTGTTATTCCCCTTTTTAAAAAGTATATAAATCCTATATTGGTTATAATATATTTAACGAAAAATAATAATATTAATAGGCCTGTTATCAACCATAATCTAATTATGTAGGAAAAACGATGTGGTTTGAGCTCTAATGCTTGCCTCATTATATCTTTCACAACTAAATAGACGTCAACAATTTTAAACACTATTATTTACCTTGCCTTCGTATGCTTGTTATAATCCGTAAGTGAAATAAAGCGATCGTTTAGAAGATACCGGAGCCGGTTACCAATTAAGGGGCATTAGATCGAGTAAGTTTTTGGTAGGGTTGTTTTTAAAAACTATCAATTTAGTAAGCACATCATTGCGTTACCCATAGGTAAGCGCTTGTAATGTCTCCTCCAGGAGGAGAGCAGAAGATCTAGCACAGTGGCGTGCCATGGGAGAAGCCTATGTCCAGCAGTGGACTGATACTGGCTGCTACTGCTGCTTGTAATAATGATAATGTAGCGCTTACCGAAATGAAAATCCAAAATGACGTATACCTATCAAGCTAATTTCATCTCTATTGCTAAGACATTAGACAGGGACATAACATTGAATATAGGGTAATAATTTTGTAACCAAATAATAGGGTGACCCTATCGAAAAGAGTTATCAAATAGAGGAGTTCTCCGGTCCCTGTTATCTAGTGACGTTTTCAAGTGAAAGGTACATCATTGGGGATTATCAATAAGGTTCATTTTTTTCTGATAGCGAATCTGTCTGTTAGCGAATAGTGCGCTCTAAAATAAAAAGAACAATTTTGTGTTATACCTACTTCGACATTACACAAACGTATTTGAAAATTTGTTAATTTATTATACTACTAATATTTACATAACTAAATGCAAGTCTGCATATCTACATGCTTCATCCCACATCTCCATAATTTTGTGGTTGAAATTTTACCCTCGTCCTGTTGACAAATTGATCCGATATCCGGTGCACACCTTAAGTTCTGATGACAATTACATTTTAATAGATTCAGTATTATTGTAACTCCAAGATGGCTGCCGCTACAGAATGCCGCGTATTACATATTTCTTAATAACCCCCTCAATCAAGTATAAAATGAAAGGGATTTACTAGTAGAACACAGTGCATTGCGGATCATAAAGAAAGCGAAGTTTAGACAGTTTTAGTAACATAACAACTTGAAATGAAAATAAGTATTGTTTAGGTAAATTCAAAAGCTTTTATTGAAAATAAACAATGCTATAGATGATGAACAAAAAGCTATAAAAATAGGTTCTAGGTACCAGTCATCACACCACTCTTCTCATCAATGTATACGTAGCTAGAGCATTGAAAAGACAAAAAACTAAAATCGTGGGGCGCTTGAATCTTTTATCAACGGACAACGCCTAATATCATTATATTATATATGAACTTAGGTTAGGTACGCTACGCTAGTGGTGTGATGAATGGTACCTAGGACCTATCGATTATTTTAGCCTTGAGTACATTACTTGCATCATTATTTTCAATTAAACCGTTTAATATACGACGTATAACATATTAATTTTACTACTATTAGAAACGGGGTGACTACTCAAATATACATGGTATACCATGAATATCATACCAATAATAATATTTTTCAACACACCTGCTCGTAACGAGGTTCTTATTCCACCGCTTTTATGCTCATAATCCTAGATATTAAACACGCGTGCATTTCACAATTATTATTCAACTAGTGGAATAATTTAATAATCCGATCAAGTGACGTTTGTACTCTAGTACCAAGTTGTACGTACGCAGACGACTCGTTGTAATTTAATCGGGTATGACCTTTACTTTTTTTAACTCTTTATGAGTTTACATTCTAAAAAAGTAAAAAAAAGTTAATATATTAAAAATATACACATTTACGATATAATATAAATTATACAATCCTGATTGTCAATAAGAATCATTTCAACTTATTATATTACTCGTAATACACAATAATTCGTGTTTAAACACGAATTGTCTTTTTTTTTATTATGGGACTGACCAGCGATCGGCCCTTGTCTCACCTGATGGAAAGTGAAGACAGGGCCTAAGATGGAGCTCACCGGTTCAGTAATAGCCTATTCTCTCTTGCCTTAAAAATACCGAGATCGTATTTATCAGGGAATACAGATGGCGGGAGCGCATTCCATTCCTTGGCAGTCCACACCAAAAAAGATGAAGCAAATCGTTTCGTGCGCACAAAGGGAATGCTAACAACGAACGGGTGCATTTTCTCCCCGCGCCTGGTAGTCCGATGATGGAAAGGGGAAGGTGGAACCAGGTCATGAAGCTCTTGTGCGCACTCCCCAAAATGTATCCGATAGAACACCGATAGACAAGCGACTCGACGGCGATGCTACAGACTCTGTAATTTTGACTTGACAGCTGGGTCATCGCCAAAAAGTTTATGAGCCCGGTGCTCTATCGCATCCAGGGTCGCCAGCTGATACTTGGCGAAACCGTCCCATAGGTGGCTACAGTATTCCATACACGAACGGACATGTGCTTTGTATAGGGTTAAAAGCAGATTCGGCGTGAAATATCGTCTCACCTTAAATAAGACACCGAGTTTTTTGGCAGCAGTTTTAGCCCTGGACTCGACAGCCAACCCGAAGTTTAAGTTGGATTTTAAACTTAGACCAAGAAGCTCAAGATGGTTGGTCACGGGAAGGGACACATTCTGGAAAGTGGGAGCTAAGGTGAACTGGCTCCGTTTTGCGGTGAATAAACACGCCTGAGTTTTGGTGGCGTTGAATCCAACCAAGTTCGCCTCTCCCCAATCGGACACGGCGACCAAAGACAAATTCATCCGCTCCACCATGGCCTCCATGAGGGTTTCGTTATCACTTATACTAGCCCTCGCGCCAGAAAGATATCTCTCCGTAACCGTACTGTCATCCGCATACCCAAAGATACCGGGCTTGAGCAGATCGTTAATGTGCAGCAGAAAAAGAGTCGCGGAGAGGACTGAGCCCTGAGGCACCCCGGTATTAATAGCCAAAAGATCAGACGAGCACCCATCCAGGACAACTCGAACAGATCGGTTCCTCAGAAAGTCAGTGATCCAGGAGCGCAGGCCAGAGGATATCCCATACGCGGGTAGCTTGCTTAATAGGCTCTCGTGCCAGACTCTATCAAAAGCCTTAGAAATGTCGAGGGACACGGCGATAGCCTCACCATGTCTCTCAATAGCCTCGCCCCAAAGGTGAGTGGCGTAAATAAGAAGGTCCCCAGTAGACCGGTTCCGGCGAAACCCGTATTGCCGATCACTGAGGAGATCGTTACCTTCGAGATATGCCAAGAGCTTGGTGTTTAATACACGCTCCATAGTCTTACAAAGTATGGAGGTGATCGCGATAGGCCGATAATTTGTCGGGTCAGCATGACTACCTTTTTAGGTACAGGCTGTACATTTGCAAGCTTCCACGACTCGGGGACTTGACCCAACCTCAGGGAGAGACGAAACAAGCGTGTTAGTACTGGAGACAACTCAGGTGCACAAGTTTTCAGTACAATCGCTGGAACTCCATCAGGACCACTAGCTTTGTTCACGTCTAGGCAGCTTAATAATTTCAATACCTCCTTTTGGTGTATATTGACTTTACTCTGTTCTAATATTGGCTGTTTGTAATAATGTTCTATTAATAGTATCTAGTTAAAACAGAAAATAATTATTTTACTTATTTTATTTATGGCCTGGATACGAGACTTTCAAGCCAAATCTAAACTCTGAACTATAATGTGTTGAAAATATAACAATTATTTTCCCCACTTCCCACAAAAGTAGGAACATTCATATTTTTTTTACAAAAACGGTTGAAGTTACCACAAAACTTTCAATGAAGCAAATATTCTTCATGAAATTCTCTACAATTTTTGCCTGCGAAGTATGTTGCTAAGACTTATAGTTTTCAATCTATGTGTCGTGAAAATTTTAACCCCCCCTTTTTACCCCCACCGCACCATAAATTTAGGTGGCTCTGCTTCCTAAAATGGCATATGGGTCCTAAAGTCTCACTATGCAAAAGGAGATCCCATCATCACTAAAATCCGTATAATGCCCTTTGTTGTCGTGTGCACCACCGACTAAAATAGGCGCAATATATAGAGGTCGAGTTACGAAAAACAGCCCGCGTTAACCTTAACCTTAACCAACGTGAACCATCCTTAACAAGAGGGAAAAAATTAAAAGCATAAAATTAAAATCTGATCCCAGGACCACAAGATTTAAAGACAACTAATGATAAGTGTATATTAATATAATATAAGCGTTTGTAATAGTACATTATGATACAAGTGTGCTAAGTTGATCATTACATACGAAGCGATATTGTGCGCACGAAAGCACGTGAGTGCGCATAAGGAAACTGAGCTATGTAATGATAAAGCACACGCGTTTCATACGACGTTTTTCAACACACTTGCGAGGAAAAAACAGAATAGTGTAATTAACTACTTTTGATAAATACATTAATTGACAGAATGTTTACAGGAAAGAGGTCCTTACGAACCTACGATAATTAAATTTAACTTACCTTTTTTTGTGATATTATTGACTATCTGGAACTCTTTTTCAACTCATTTCATAAAATTAAAGATCACATTTATCGTGCAATAAATTATAGTATTTTTTTCTTACGTATTGCTCACTAGATTTTTATGATAATCAGGATTGTATATTTCTATCGTAAATGTGTATATATTTCATATATTTTTAATTTATATTTATATTTTTTTTAAATGCAAACTCCTAAAGAGTTACAAAAATAAATGTAATACCCGACAAAATTACAACGTCATTCGTCTGCGTACATACAACTTGGTACTACTAGAGTATCTAGAGTACAAACGTCACTTGATCGGATTAATAAATTATTGCACTAGTTCGATAATTATTGTGAAATGCTCGCGTGTTTAATATCTAGGATTATGAGCGGTAGAATAAGAACGTCATTATGAGCAAGTGTGTTGAAAAAGTAGTTATTTTTACGTAATAACAAAAATAAATATATTTTTTTGGTCTCAGTATCTCGATTAAGTCGTGCACTGGTGCCGAAGGAGACGATTTTAAATCTATCTGAGGCAGTATTTTTTAACTTCAGATATTATAATGTTTGGTAATAAAACAAATTAATTTTTAGAAATATTTCAAACAAATAAAATAAAATATAAGCACTTACAACTCCTCAGCCGAATATTGTACTCGTATTGGAGCGGAACGGTGTCGGCGACCACCAGGGCTGTGAAAGCAGCTAGAATCAGGATAGTCTTCATCTTTCCACCTAGACATCAACTGTGCCGGCAACACCAGGTACCAACGGCCTTTTATAGCCCATCCACCTTATGTTTCGGACGAACAACTGGCTTGTTTATGATTTTGGCTCGCAACGGTGACCTTTTGCCGATTGTAACTGTGATAGCAAACAAGATGAGAACAAGGGTGTGATCACACGTTTGCAATATTCTTATTACCGCACTTTTTTTGGTAGCATGATTGTTTAGCTATGAAAGCTTCGTAGCTATCACACCAACACTTCAACGTATGATTTTACATACTAACACACCAACGTCAACAACGGAGAAACAGAACAAGCAGTCACCGCATACACGGACGAAACCTGCCGTGAAGCTTGTTATTATTAATTGTTTCTCCTTTAAGGAGTTACCGGCCAGTACATCCCGGTTTTTTGGTATGCTTACGTGGAGATACAGATAAAACTGCCGCCGTAAAGATAGTCTGGAGCAACATTGGTGTAAGTGGCTCAGGGTGTGGAGAGATGTCACCGCTTTTTACCCAGTGGATGTGAACTGACATTGTGTTAACTCACGACTTGATTCCACCCTGCGAGCATATAGCTCTGACGGCCAATTAAGGGACGCCAGAGCCGATTGTCCTTTGGAGTTCCACTCCAACCGATGAAGATACGCCGGAGACAGAGATCCTGGCCGAATCTCTGGAGTACTCAGGTTTGCGGGGTCGTTACTCCCCAATAGCTGGCCACAAGCCACGCCTGCCTAATACAACGGTAGGTGTCCAATTTTATCTCCGGCAGATAGTAACACGCCCTCCACAAGATTAGCCCCATATTGGAATTTGACCACAAACTTAATAAGCGCCTGATCTTTATGTGACAGCAACGCGACGAAGCGCGCGATTATCTCACACCAGAACAAAACGGCTTAAGTGAGAGAATGAGTAGAACTCTTATTGATAGATAAAAATGTATGATTTTAAATGCTCAATTACAGAACAACTTCTGAGGTGAAGCAGTGGTCACGGCAACACACATAATAAATCGTTCACCGACGAGAGCCCTTTCTTACGTCACTCTAGAAGAAGTTTGGACAGGCAAGAAATCAGACTTAAGCTACATGAATTTTTTTGCATGCAATTCGATGGTACACATACCTAAAGAGCGCCGCCAAAAGCTTCATCCGAAATCCCGTGAGTTGATTTTTGTCGGTTACAGTGACTCCATTTTATGGACCCCAAAAATAAGCAAACGGTAACAAGTAGATATGTCGTATTTCTCGAAGCCACTGTAAAAGGAAATATAATTAATTATGTGTCTGCTCCTGAAAACAAATGAAGGTAATGAAAGAAAATATACTACACATAAATAAATAAATAATTTTTGACAACCTTACACAAATCGACCTAGGCCCACGGTAAGATCAATAAGGCTTGTGTTATGGGTACTAGATGACGATATAAATAATAGATAAATAATGGATAAAATATTTAAATACATAGAAAACATCCATAACTCAGGAACAAATATCTGTGATAAACACACAAATAAATGCCCTGACCAGGATTCGACCCGGCACTCCTGCTTCGTAGGCAGGGTCACTACCGACTAGGCTAGGAGGCCGTTAAACATACATGATGGAAATAATAGTGTATCTGTACTAGAAACAGAAAAAAGGATCAGTAATCAAAGAAATAATAAGCAGGAAATAAATAAAAAGGAAAAATTAAACTTACCTAAACCTAAACTAGTTTACTTACCTTTACCTGAAGAGAACGGGAAAGAATAGGAAGATGGTGAATATGAAGAGGAAGATGATAATGATAAGAGCGTTGAAACCGACAGTTCCCTGCAAGTAAGTTTACAAAACAAAAACTGATGAGAAGGGCAATGTATCAAGACTGAAAGCACGACTCGTAGTAAAAGACTACTAACTGAAAAAGGGCATAGACTATCATGAAGTTTATGCCCCGGTAGTACGTTACACTTCTGTAAGATACGTTATTGGGTACAATCTAAATATTTAGCAACTGGATGCAGTCACCGCATTTATGCAGGATGACATTGAAGAAAATATTTACATGTCTTAGCCACCGTATTTTGAAGAAGGCGACAAATTTTGCTTTCTTAAAAAAAACCTTATATGGTCTGAAGCAGGCTAGCAGACAATGGAACAAAAAGCTAACTACGCTTAAGCATAGTTAATGAAAAAGTTATACTGATACTTACAGTTTACGTAGATGATTTATTATATTTCTTTAATAATGAAGAATCTGTCAAAATTATAAAAGAGAAACTGAGTTCTAAATTTCACATGAAGGACTTGGGTGAAGTTAAATGTTGTATTGGATTTAGAATTACACATGAAAAAGCATTAAATGAAATATATCATCAGGTGATATGATAACCAAAAATCACTAATTATAAAAATTAATATTGAACAAAAATCAACCTTCTTTTGTTACCAGTTCGGTTCATTATGGATATGAACTTGTGGTAGTAGTTAGTTAGCCTGCTGTATTCGTAAATCATCATCATCATCACCATCAGCCTATATTAGTCCACTGCTGGACATAAGCCTCCCCTAATGAGCGCCATAGCGCCCTGTCTTCAGCTTCCCGCATCCAGCATCTGCCTGCAGTCTTTCGCAGATCGTCATCCCACCTGGCCAGAGGGCGTCTATTTGCCGAGACGCGGTCTCCACTCAAGAACACGTTTACCCTAGCGGTTGTCGGTGCTTTGCGAGATATGGCCGGCCCACTGCCACTTCATCTTGCAAATTCTTTGAGCTATGTCGATAACTTTGGTTCTCTGTCGAATGTTTTCGTTACGAATCCTAGCCTTCAGAGAAACTCCGAGCATAGCTCTTTCCATAGCTCGCTGAGTGACTTTGAACTGGTGGAGTGTCCACGTCTCAGCTCCGTAGGTCATTACTTTCGTTTTCAAGCATTGCGGTATGGATGACGAGATGACTCGACGTAGTTTCCCAAATGCTGCCCAGCCTAGCTGGATCCTTCTTTTGGCCTCCTTCTGAAAATTATTTTTACCTAACTGCAGAATCTGCCCAAGGTAGGTGTACTCAGAAACATTTTCAAGAAAGTGGCCATGTACGACGACCGGTCCCGGATCAATGTGGCCATTGATCATGACTTTGGTTTTATCCAAATTCATGCCAAGACCGATGCGTCGCGAGGCTGAAGCTAGGCTGTCCAGCATCTGGGTCAGCTCCTCTAGCGACTCCGCCATTACGACTATATCATCAGCGAATCGCAGGTGTGAGATGTAATCGCCGTTTGTTTATGCCCTTTCCTTTCCAGTCCAGCGTCATAAACATGTCTTCCAATGCGCTCGTGAACAGTTTCGGGGATATGACATCCCCTTGTCTCACCCCTCTGCGCAATTGGATGTGTTTAGACTGCTGGCCCTGTACTTGGACACCCATAGTGGCGGCTTCGGAGAGACATCCCAGCAACTCGATATAACGATAGTCTACTTGGCATCGCTGTAAGGACTCCAAAACAGCCCAAGTTTCCACGGAGTCAAAGGCCTTCTCATAGTCCACAAAAGCGAGAGACCAGGGCTGATTATACTCTTCGGACTTCTGTATAATCTGCCTCACTGTGTGAATGTGGTCTATGGTGCCATATCCTCCGCGGAAACCAGCCTGTTCCGGTGGCTGGTCGGTGGCTATTCGTAAATGCTTGTAAACGTTTATTTGTTTTTGTAGTGTTAACATAGATGTACCTAACATCTATATTTTGCATATGTACGAGTACACAAGTGGGTATGAGTGGGTAGGTCCAGATCTTGTACCTAGTATCTTTTGGCATTCCGAATATAATCGTTGAACTGTGACTGTGTGTTTGCTTCCGATACCCATACAACTCATAGACAAACAAGGATTTGAGATTTATTTTTGCTGGAGAGGACCGCAACTATCACAACAATGACGATCGGTTTTGGGGTGTTTCACGCGGCGTCGGGCAACTGGTCGCTGGACGTCGAGAGGTTAAAGATGTACCTCAAAGTTAATACCATTGCCGTGGATTTATGGCTACCTAAATTAATTGCTGTGATGAGCGTGGAAACCTACGACTTGTTGAGCGACCTGGTTAGTCCGGAAAAGCCGACAGATATGTACGAACATGGCGGAAAGGTACCACTTTAGACGGCGGCGGCGGCGGCGGCAGAATGCAGATGAAAGCATTATACAGCACACAGCGGAATTAATACTTGCTAAATATTGTGATTTTGGTGCGGGACTAGAAGACAATTTACGTGATCAGTTGATGTGTGGGTTAAAATGTGACGTCATTAGGCAGCGATTATTCGCGAAGGACGGTTTAAAATACGAGCGTGCAGTGAGACTAGCGTGTGCATTAGAAGGGGTGGAGCAAGACGCAGCGGCCGTCGACCAAGCAGGACCACGCGAAGCTCGGAGCCAGGCAGATGGTACGGGCGCGAAACACTCCTTGGCAGCACGGGCAGCGCACGCGCAGCAGGGGCGCGGGCGGCGCAGGAGCAGGAGGAGTCGATCGAAGCAGCGCTTTATGACGGGTGCGGGGCGAGCAATCACTCCAGCATTGTGTGTAGATTTAAGAATTTCGTATGTCGATTCTGCGGAAAAAAAGGCCACCTTAAGCGGGTTTGCCCAGAGCGCAAGGGAGCGACTGGCAGAGGAGGAGGAGCAGTTGGCTGGTTCGAGCCTATTTATCCTAGAATCGGCGGCGCAGAGGACTTCTACCGGTATCGGCCAGTCGGAGGATTTTGAACTGGATGGTGATCTTCATCAGTTGTGTTTGAACAGCTTCAAACCGGTGAGCATTAAGTTGTGGGTATAGGGAGATAATGTGGAAATGAATATGAAAGTGCACACTGGAGCAGCCATGGCATCTATTAGTAAAAGTACCTATTTAAAGTATTTTAAACATAGACCAATTTTTCAGGCCAGTAGGCATTATTAAACCAGTTGTTAAGTAAAAAGGTCAAGAACAAGTGTTAGAATCATTTGTTGTGGACGCCGGACCAACTCCGTTAATGTTTAGACATTGGTTGAGTTAAAAGTTAATATTCCTACGTTAGAAAAACTATATTTATCCATCGTTCTTTCATCACCTCTGGTAGTTCCCTACACTTTCCGGTCATCGTCCCTATTTTCCAACTCTCATACCTCAATCTTACACACTTTGGTTCCCGGGCTCGCTTCTTATGTCGCCCCCGCCCGGGCTGGTGCAACACCTTGTCCATGTCCCACAGGATCCGGGTGCTGCCCCTGCGCTTCGCCTGCGGGGTACGCCCTAGCCCTGTCGCTAATCTCATTTGACACCATGTCATACTGCTTAAACGATTTGACATAGTTTTTTTAGACAACCGGCCGCCTGCCTGACGTTAACCTTCCTTGGGAATTTCTAGTTGACACAGATGTTGGTCAAATTTCTCCTTAAAACGCCTTTTAGTTGCTATTTAAAAGTTTTAATTTTTATTCTAAATACAGATTTTTTTATTTATACATTTAAAAGTAAATACAATAAATACCTACCCTAATAATTCAACCTACTTAAAATTACAGGTATTTTTTTTACCCAGATCGCTGTCAACGGGCAAGGTGCCCAGAAGGCTGGCCGTATTACCACGCTGAATAGGCATGATGACACAGTCATGTTGAATTTTGTAATAAAATTAAGTTAAATGGATTCAAAATGATAAATATAACCTAATAAAGTGAAATTAAAAAATATATATTGAAACGGTTCAAAGATGAGACTTCAAAATTTTAAAATTTTTTAAAGTACGATATTTCTGTAGCGCGTCGGGGATGTTCGCAGAGGTGCGGGTGGATGGCTTCTACGCGACTATGCGCAAGCGATTTACAGCCTTGGCCAGAAGTGTTGAGCACCCTTGCGATTTTCATACAAAACTCGAAAGTTTAGTCTGCGTTTCTATCTTTTTTGGAGTTATTTTACCAATTAATTCAAACTGAACAGGCATTTTTCGTTGAAGTAGTAGTAACTGCATAGAATATTTAAATTTGTCGCACTGACTTAAATTCGCATTTTTGCTACCTCCGCTTTTCATATTTTATAGCTACCTTGAAAGTGTTATTTAGTGAAGTTTTCTAGATATATCAATAAAATATAACACTTTACGTCATCGTACATTGTTATTATAGGGAATTAATACTTAACATCAAAATTGTAAACAAAAAACAGCTATGCTCAACACTTCTTCCAAGGCTGTACATCCCTTGCACGCCGGATTCGTGCCAGTCATAATACCATTTTGAAAATGATTTCCGAACGTATGGACTCCATATATCTCTATCACTATAGTAGAATTCATTTAAATAAAAATAAAAATTATGTTTACTGATACCTGGGAAACTTAATTGGAGGCGATGTTTTTGTAATACCAAACCAAAATTAATCGAAATGACATTTTACATATCTAATTACAATTTTATTTGACATTTATACTTAATTTTAATTCATTATATAATTACAACTTTATAATTTTAAAATTTCAATTTAATTCTGATGAAATCTCATTTCTATTAATTTTTATCTTTTGTTTGTTTAATTAATGGAATCAGGCGTTACTTTGCGGAAGTCCATAATATCAAGAACAATAGTATTGCTTTGCTATTCCGCGGTATAATAACGTGCTAGTTGATTAGTGACTACCCGTTATACTTATTTGCGTATTTTTTGCATGCATTAATGTTCCCACCCTCCCGCCGCAAAAGAAATACAACAAACCACCACCAATAATACCAAAACTCGACACGTGTTTCGCCTCTCTACGAGGCATCCTCAGGAGCTGCTGGAGATGTTGTCGGTCTGACGTCCGGCAACCGAATGACGTGTCCAGAATGGTCGGCCATATTTAAAATTCGAAGTAACGGCGATGACGCAACATTCAACTGTTCGTTAATAATTATTCCCCTATTGTTGTACCTAATTATTTCTAAATGTTCTAGAACGCTCAGACGCAATCCTTTTTCACAAACATGTAAAAGATCAAAAGAATGATCCTCAGACAGAGAATGACCATTTTCCAACAAATGTTTCGCGAAATTGGATCGTTCCGGATGGTTATGTCTATATGAAGAAACATGCTCCTTATATCTTGTGTTAAAATTACGTCCCGTTTGCCCCACATACACTTTATGGCAGTCATCACAAGTCAACTTATAGACGGAGAGCTGGCCACGGCAGGAATGACACAATAATGAGAGAAACGAAATTGATATAGTGAGACTGCTATACTATTGTTGTTACCTAATCTGGCAATCTAGCAGCTTTAAGCCGGGGGGTTCAAGAGTAGCAGACCAGAAAAGTGGTTTAAAAATCTAGGGAACGACGCAATACTGAGAGTTCTTGCTTTAGTACGATATCGTGGCATTTGATGTATATAATTGGAATATAACGTGGAAGATGTCTCAGTGGGGGGGAAAAGAGGCAGGTTGAAGTTAAATATATTTATACCGGACGCCTGCGGTGTATTTCCTTCTGATCTGTGAAAACTCTTTGTAATTAATCAGGCGCTCTAATAAAACTTATTAGTTGACAGCTTTCCATGCCGAGACGATATTACCGATAGTTATTTCTAAATAGGAATTCGACTTTAACAGCCAGGATTCTCGGTTTAAATTGTTATGAAAAAATATGTGACATATTAGGTTTTGTTCTGATAATGAACTTAGCTTACAAAGCCACATCATAATACAGCTACTCGTCACTAAATTGCGTTAATATCTACTAAACATAGACAGGGTATGATATTTGAATTCCAACCTCTGACCCAGCACGGGTGCGCAGTAGATAATTAACCAGTATAAGTGTGCCACATTGCTACGAATCTCGCGGTCATTTTACACTGGCAGTTAGAGAAGTTGGCTCGCCAAGGGGCGCACAACCATTAGGAAATTACGGATATATGGCTGCCTAATTTGTCGATAAAAATATGAACCCTTAGCCATGCCTGGCAATATTGTGACCATTGAATACTTGGAGAATTCAACCACCCGGAGTCGCCATTGACAGGCTTTTCCTTCTGCCGAAAACATATGACCAGTGGTCATACACATGTATGGACTGACGTTTATCTAACGTAGCTATTTGTACGTTACGTACGAATAGCCATACATTTGACGTTCCCCTCCACCGCAAAAATCGGCAGACTTTTTTTGTATAGAAAATGACAGACATGGCTACTCCATCTGGATTGAAGTCTCTAAGTTGAATACCGATTCTGATAGCCATCAGCAATAAAAGAAAAGTCATTTCTTATTTTATTATTATATTCTCTTTATTTATCTTTCTTCTTAGGCTAGGTTTTTTACAATATCAATATAAAAGTAATGTTGGAAATGTCAATGTGATAGTTGCCTTCCCAATTCATTTTAATTATATTAAGTAAGATTTAAACAAGGGTGTACATCTGAACTTATTTTGCATAGTTTATGACAAAATATCAAACAATAATTATAAAATGTACATTAGTTTTGGGATAGCCCTTAGAATTTAGGATTTTTACTGTATAAATTAAATTAACATAATAAATTAGTATAAGTTTCAAACAGCTGTACTTACTTGTGTTTAGTTACTCACAATATAATCAGACTAAATATTTTCATAATTCCTTATTGATACAAAATGGACGTCTGAATAAACAAACTCTCCTTAAAGTGGCCCATACCGGGGCTTCTGGCCTAATATTTTTAGATAATCGTTTTCAGAAAAAAAAATAGCCATTTTAAAAATCGTTTTCCTACCTGCACTCAATTTTCTACTCTTTAAAACAACAGATTATTTTTAATTAGTAGGTACAGTCGCCATCAAATATATCGGAGCGGCCAAGGTACTCAAAAATATCTGAACTTACACTTTATCGCCTTGATAATAGAGGCGTTGTTCATATATTTGAGACCACCTTGGCCGCTTCGATATATCTGATGGCGACTGTACTTAAATTATTAACGCTAATATATGTAGTGATCACGCGAGTCGTTTTGTATGCTCAATCTAATGTGCAACATAAGTTGTGCCGTTATTCCCACTAATAGTTGTGTGCACCTTGGCGAGCAAACTGCTCAAACTACCAGTGTAACATGACCGCGAGATTCGTAGCAATGCAGCACACTTATACTGGTTAATTTTCTACTGCTCACCCGTGCTAGGTCAGCAGTTGGAATTCAAATGTCATACCCTGTCTATGTTAAAAGGTTGAACACGCCAAAACTCAGGCACGCAAAATTTGTTTTTAAACCAGCAGGCTTATAATGGTTACTGTCGGCGGATAACTTGATAAAATGATAAACTGACAGGTTATCAAGTTATCAGCGGATAGCCAGATAACATGACAATATGTCAAGTTGTCGGCTAGTTGCCGACATGATTCAGTAGTGTGTGTGTACCACAGTGTATACGATTGTCTACGACTAGCTTTTTAAAACCCATAAAATAGATTAAGACTTTAAGGAGTACTAACTTCTTTTAGATAGTCTAGCTAGTCCATGTGTAGTCATACTCTAAAAAGTAATGCTTTAATCTTTAATATGTATAAAAAAACCGGCCAAGTGCGTGTCGGACCACGCATAATGGAGGGGAAGAAGTTTTTTGAAGATAACTCAAAAATGGCTACCTATATCGATAATGTTCAAAATAATATGTTGTGACCACAAATCATTTGATATTTACAAGCCAGTAAAGAAATATATTTCCTTTGTATATGACGTCTAAATAAGTTTATAAGAAATATATTGTAGGAATACCGAACCTAATCCCAACAAACCCTAGTTTCCCGTCAATGTTGAAAGGTCTGTATCTTTCGTAAAAACTGGTGTGTATGCCAAATCTTAGGATTAGGTTCTGGAGCAGACCTCGAGCTCCGAGAAAAACGTGCGGCCGAGATAATACGATCAATGCACGGTTTAGCCATGAAGTTATCATTTCAAACCCGAGTATTACCCTTCGGTCACAAAGCGAGGCCGAAAGAGAGGGTTATCATGGGGACTGTATCTCGTTTTGGCTAAGGAGGTAATGACGTCATTAGACAATCAAAATGTCAATATGTGTCAAATGTGACAATTTTGTAACAAGTGTGAGTGAGACACCGCCCCCTACATTATGCTCTCTATCAGACCGTTTTTACTACTTATTACTAGTCACAGTAGTAGTGCTCGGTAAAAAGGTTCAACTGTGGTTAGGGACATAGAGTAATGTCCGGTTTCTCTCTTAATCCGTGGGTTTAGCACTTTGAGAATTCAACCGACCAACCAACAATAGCGACTCCTATTGACAGGCGTTCCCCTCTGCCGAAAACATATAACCAGTGGTCATACACATGTATGGACTGGCGTTTATCTGACGTAGCTATTTGTACGTTACGTACGAATAGCCATACATTTGACGTTCCTCTCCCCCGCAAAAATCGGCAAACTTTTTGTATCGGAAATGACAGACATGGCTACTCCATCCGGGTTGAATTCTCTAAGGTTTAGCACGATTGCTTTCGTACTTGTCAATAATGACAAAAGTAAAAAGATAATAATTAATGTCATATTTTTATCTGAAGTGCTTTTTATTCCTTAGAGATTTATATTTATAATTCGGCACCAAGCAAAATATCAGCAATACTTGTACCCAAAATAAGTAAAATAGCAAGAAATAAAATAAAACAATCCGAATATGAGGGTAAGTAAATGTAGATAAGCATTATAAGAAGACGCCTCCAAAGTCATCGGTTCCTCGAGCAATGTGTTTTTCCCATAGCAAGCACCTCTCTGAGCTCTCTGATATCGACAGCCATCAACAGGCTAGAATAGGCTTCTTATGCGTTTTTTATATTAGTTTTTTGGTTAAGTATCTTTCTTATTACGGTTTTGCTCGATACCGATACTTGATATTTTTTTCTCTCATCATCAACTTCTTTTCATTTCAGACTATCGCACGAAAAACTGTGAACTTCTTCAGGCTATGGCTACTAGAACGCAACTAAAGTGTCGTAAAAAAAGGAAAAGTAAGTAATATGTTTATTAAAGTGAGTAAACAAGCTGATAGTAAATAGTGAAATGCAGACCTAACTAATTTAAAATTCTCTTGAAAATTACTATACACATCATGCGAGCAATCAAAACGTCTAGTGCATTTTAGTTTATGCTACTCTGCATCGTAGGAAATGCAATCCGTGATGTCAGCCGAACTCTTCGGAAAATGATGACCGTTTCATGTAAACAGAATAGAAATAAATAATGTTTGTTCCTTATTTAGAGTTCCATAATCAAAGAGCAATAAATGAAAATTCACATCAATTTACAATATTTTGAAGCTCTTGATGTCTGTCTGTCCGTCCGTCTGTCCTTGCGTTCGACTTATAGCGGGGTTTTCTTTCCCATCTCAAGAACCGTAGGATTAGCATAATTTTCTATTCAATTGTTAGTCCTTTTTATTTATTTGATGTAAATAAAAGTATTGCTACCTATGTAATATATCGTAATACATTTTTTTTCACATGTAGCGACTAACCGAATTCTATGGGAATAGAAGTGAAAAATAAAGGATATTTTTGTCGGTGATGTTTTCAATAATCAACGGTTTAGACTGTGTGGTTGTCTGTCCGACTCTATGTAACGTCTACTGCAGTAAAACACTTCTATAATTGCATTAACACGTTTAATTTTGAAGACAAAGTAAATTATTTAAAATTAGCAACAATAGTCAGATTATTTAAAATTTAGCATTTCACGTAAAACTTACAATAACGGTATCTATATAAAGATATTTCACATTCAATAACTTCCTTAGTGGTTAGAATGTAATTAAATTACAATAATCAAAATATTTAAAATTAGCATTTCACTTAAAAATTAAGATAACTGTACCTATATAAGGATATTTCACATTAAATAGTTACCTCAGTGGTTAAAATGTAATTAAATTACAATAATCAGAATATTTAATATTAGCACTTCACATAAAAATGACGATAACTGTACCTATATAAGGATATTTCACATTCAATAGTTACCTTAGTAAAATAAAAACGATGGAGTACTAGCAAAACTGTTAAGTACAAATAAAGACTCGGCTGGTAATAATAATAATAATAATAAATACTCTTTATTGCACACCTCATACAGTTACAAGCACAAATTTTACAATTAGATAAATTTAGGTAGAGGTAACAACAGGCGGTCTTATCGCTAATGAGCGATTTCTTCCAGACAACCTTTGGGTAGTGGAGACTAGAGAAAAACAATAAGCAGTAGGTGGTGCATAGAAACAAAAGAGACGAAATAGATAACACAGCACATTCATATGAATATACATACTTAAATAAATACAAAATAAACATACATATACGTACATATATACATATATAATACACACAATAAGAAACAACAGTGTCAACTTAAAAACCTAAGGAAGAGATAAATAGTATTCCTTAAGTTGCGATTTAAAGCTACCAATAGATTGCGCGCGTTTAATGTTGAGAGGGAGAGAATTCCACAAACGAACGGCCTGGAACGTAAATGAGCAATTATAAAATTTGGAAGATGAAGATGGCACTTTTAGGACCAATTTTTGAGAGGATCTAATAGAATTAAGATAAGAGAAACGCTCTTTGAGGTAGCGGGGAGTTGCAGGGTTAAAAAGTATAGAAAAGAGTAAAGAAAGTATGTGAGAGTTACGGCGGTGACGGATAGGGAGCAATTTGGCTGCAGGAAAATAATGGATTAATGAGGCGGGTGATATGGATGGTGACAGATGATTCGCTGGCTGAACGTAGCCTAAATTAAAGAACCAGGTCTTTGTACGCCCGTCAAACGAGGCAATTGGAATTTTGGGAAATTTAGCAAAACAACAAAAAAAAAACTATTATGGCACAAAAACACTGGATACAAAAAAAGGAATCGGATTTATAACGTTTTTAAAAAATTGTAAATAATATGATATTCTCGAAAGACAGGATGGCTAAAGCTGTAGTTGAAATTGAAAAGAGTTCGTGGGCAAGTGTCCGCTTTGGCTTAGGCGGACCCAATAGCTCGCTGAACTCTCTTTCTCACTTGGAGAGCCCGCTGGATGCGGGCTCTAATTCTCCGACGACGGTGAAGAATCACGCGGAACACGCGGCGGCTGCAGACCGTCTCGCCGGTCCGGCACTCACAAGCGCCTTCCGGAGTCCCTCCGGCCTAGGCGGCTCCACTGGTGGCCCTTTTGTCCGACAACGTATCCGGTTTTTAAAAAGAATTTGGATTTAATTCAATAATGTATCAGCACTTGCTATACAATGTTTGAACCCAAAGATCCAGGGAATTAGATCGCACTTCAACACGTTGCAACCAGGGACCGGAACCGGTAACCATTAAAGGGGTATTAGATTGGGTATTTGATAGAGTTGTTTTTAAAAACCCTATCAATTCGGTAAGCGTATCGTTTGACTTACCCGAACGAAAGGCTAACCATGTCAATACAGTTAATTCGGGTAAGTGGTTACAACCCAGCATATGGTTTCCCTATCAGATAGGGTTTTTCAAATGCGATTAAGCTATTTTAAACTCTGTGACCAATACATTTGGCTTATTTATTATTCGAGCACCCTACGAGCTAAGCGCTGCCGGGCGGCACGAGCGAGCCTACAGACAAACAAGAATCTTTTTGCGTATGTTTTCGTACTTACGCCTTTGATCTAGACGCTATTATTGCTTGTTAGTGCGCTAAAAGATCGTTGTGTGGTGCCGGTGTTTTTGTTCTTGCCATTCGAGCGTGACGGCTCGTGTCGATTGAATCTTAGACCCAGGCTTATAGGAATCAAAATCAAATGCATATTGTGAAGTGTTAAAATATATAATTTTGTGTTATTCTAGTTATAGGTAGTACTTTGTTTCAATGGCTCCAGCAAAATGTGACGCCGTTGACGCCGTTCACCGATACTTCTAGTATAATGAAACGATCAATATCAGTCATTGTTGGACACTCAAGAATAAAATGATTATTTGAAAAAAATATCGTAAGAATAAACTTATGTTGATTGTATTCCCGTTAAAATGATTCAAAATAATTTCGTCGGGACTAATTCATATACGAGAAAATGTAATAAAAATAATTGATTCTTAACAGAATTATTTAATCATGCTTTTTATTTTAAATAATGTTCCGCGTATAAGAATGTATTCTGGGTTTTTCGGTGTAAGAAAACATCGTGTGGAAACTGGACCTAATCCCAATAAGGCGTAGTTTCCCTTATGCCCAGCAAAAATTATATCTGTTTTAAAATCCACGGTAGGCAGATATACTCTTTTCACTTCTCATGCTCGTAAATTTCGACTTTAAATCATGCGTGGACGATATAAAATCGCATTTTAAGCTCTAGGGCATAAAGTAAAATTTTCTTCTAAGACCAAGAATGTGGCTCAACAGCCAAACAGAGTCAAAATATATTGCACAATTTAATTGAACAGTAAAATTTCGTAAAATACTGAAACTTGTTCTTTTATTATATTCTTGTACTCAGATAGAATAAGCTTTCTGGCCCAGACAATTCCTATTGGATGGGTTTTTTTTTGTATAGATCAAAGTGTCAGGAATTGATACCAATAAAATTTATAAGTAAATATTGGGCGCTAAGATGCCAAAAAAATGGTAAAAATGGTAAAAATCAGTTTTTCGATTCTAGAGGAAAAACTACGGCTCCGACAAAAAATAGTTAAATGTAACAAATGTGCGCTATAAAAAAACATAGAGAATGAGCCCCAGTAGAGCAAAATCTGTTAAGAGGATCGTCCGCAATGTGAAAAAAATTAACCAGTGTAAGTTGACCTTTGTATAAGAATAATTACTAGGGCAGAAGAGGTCCGTTACCGGACCGTTATAAGGTGCCATTTGCAATAATGCTCCATTTCTCTTAAAATTAAATAACCATGTTTAGCTGATCTCCTCTGCCCTAGTAATTATTCTTATACAATGGTCAACTTACACTGGTTATTTTTTTTCACATTAATTATACCAAAATAATAATAAAAATAGTCAATTTTAGTCTATGAGTGTAAACTAATTTTGTCCAGCTAGATCGGGCGTTTGGGCCATAGTGCGCCGCTGCCGCGCGCGCAAAAAGTGTCTGATCTTCATAGATTATTTAAACAAGTTTATTCCTTGTCAAATGATCTGTAAATTTGGAAATTTGTAGTTCAACTCCTCCTTAATGCATAGAAATCGAAATTATAACGTTTTTCGAAACAACATTTTTACAACATTTTCATTTGAACATTTAGCTGTAGTTAGAGGACCACAAAACTGACATCATATTCAAATTTCAGCTCTCCAGCACTTCCGGAACGCGAGTTATTGAATTTACAATATTTGCAAAAAAAATGTGTTTTTTGGCGAATTGCGGACGATCCTCTGGACCGATTTTGCTCTACCGGGGCTCATTCTCTTTGTTTTATAATTGCGCACATTTATACATTTAATTATTTTTGGTCCGACCCGTAGTTTTTCCTCTAGAAGCGAAAAACTGGTTTTTACCATTTTTTTGGCACCTTAGCGCCCAATATTGATCACTTATAAATTTTATTGATATCAATTCCTGACACTTTGATCTATACAAACAATTTTTTTCCCGTCCAATAGGAATTGACTGTACTTTTTATGATTTTTCCGCTAATTCTATCTGAGTATTGCTATAATTATTTGAATTGCGTGTTTTCTATAATTAAATAAATGAAATCAAATAAAATAGGAGTTGATAATAGTTTAGAAATGCCCCGAAATGTTTTGATGACTTGGCAGAAAATTTCTAAATTCACATGTTAAAAATTCAAAAAAATATATTAAAAAATTAATTGGTTGGAACCATATTTGTTTTCATTGTAATATTTTTGTTAGAACTTGAAATTGTTTTACGATTACCGATAAATAATTTCCTCGCAAATGAAGTGAAAATTTGAGTGTAACCCTCGTCCATAAAACCCATTCTACACTCGACTTTTAAACGCCTCGCGTAAAATCGTACGTTTTATGCACTTGTTACTACTATAATAAAAAAAAATAAAAAAAAATGAAATAAAAATGGAAATAAAATGAAAATAAAATGAAAACAAAATGAAAATAAAATGAAAATAAAATGAAAATAAAATGAAAATAAAATGAAAATAAAATGAAAATAAAATGAAAATAAAATGAAAATAAAATGAAAGTAAAATGAAAATAAAATGAAAATAAAAACAAAAATAAAAACGAAAATAAAAACGAAAAAAAAACGAAAAAAAAAAACGAAACGAAACGAAAACGAAACGAAAACGAAACGAAAACGAAGCGAAAACGAAACGAAAACGAAACGAAAACGAAACGAAACGAAAACGAAACGAAAACGAAACTGTTATGTATCAAATGGGGTAGATACCAATTTATAAATATGTATATGTGGGTGGGTTTGTAAAAGAGTTCAGTCTGCGAATAAATGTAGTACGCACCACACGCTATCTTTTATTTATCAGTGGCTGACGAGGATAATTGCAAATTAAGATGTCGGTGGGCAAGATACGGGAGTTCGACGTTCAAAGTGGTAGCTGGAGATCGTATTGTGAAAGGCTGGAGAGCTACTTTGTTGTCAACGACGTAAAGGATGAGCGAAAATTACCGACATTAATATCGGCTGTGGGTGACGCGGCTTACGAGTTGATGGTGAATCTGTGTAGTCCGAAGAAGCCGGCCGAGATGACTTTTAAGGAAGTAATAGAAGTCATGGGAAAACACCTGGAACCAACTCCTTCGGTGCTCGCAGAACGGTTCAGATTTCGACAGTACCGGCAGGTCAAAGGTCAAACGGTGGCGCAGTACGTGGCGGAATTGAAAAAGATGGCGCGGTTTTGCTGTTTCGAGGCAACGTTAGATGAAAATATGCGAGACCAGTTTGTGTGCGGGTTATCTAGCGATTTAATACGGCAGCGATTGTTTGCGGAAACTATAAGTAGATTAAATTTTGCAAAGTCAGTGTCATTAGCGTTATCTCTGGAAGCGGCCGAGCGGGATTCCGTAGCGGTCGAGAGGGGCGGCGTTGGGGCAACCGCAGGTGACTTGGTAACAGAACCATTGCATAGTGTTCGCGCGGCGCCGGCTGGATGCATGGCTTGTGGAGATTTCCGCCATATGCAGGCTCAGTGCAAATTTAACAGTTACGTGTGTAGTCGGTGTAACGTTAAGGGACATTTACGTCGCATGTGCCCGATTATGACCGAGGGAACGGTCAAAGAGACTCCAGCGACGAGAGACAACGTCCGGGGTGAATTTATGAAGAGTTCAGCTGATTATGGCCGAAGGGGAGCGTTCCGGTACGGGCCGGGGATAGCGGCTACGCCACGCGGCAGCGGAGCGCACGGTGGTCGCGCGGGTGGTCGCGGCAGAAGTCGATGGGGTCACTCACGTATGCATTGGGTGGACGGAAATCGCCAGACGGAGCAAGACGAGGTACCATTTGAGGAGGATGAAGGAGAAGAGGAACCTATATACCAAATGAGCCTCGACCAATACAAACCGGTAAGAATTCCTGTGTGTGTTAACAAGAAGATAATGGCGTTCGAAATTGATACCGGTACAGCCTTAACTTGTATAAGTAAACAAACATATGACACTTTGTTTAAAGATGTACCTATATTACCTTGTTACATGTCCATCAGGTTCTTTGATAATAGCATACCGAAAAGACCGTTCTTAGGATTTATTGTTGTCGACGTGGAATATAAACATATAAATAAAAAATTAAATATATATGTGCACGAGAAAGGTACGACGAGCCTATTAGGTCGCCAATGGTTGGCGGAATTAGACGTAACGATACCGAAGGTGGTACGTTCTTCATGCGAAAAAGTGTTTTCGAACGAGGTGATTTACAAAGATAAAATGTCAGATGTAATTTCCAGATATAAAACAATCTTCGACGGGACCCTGGGTGCGTTCACCGGCGGGCGGGCTCAGCTGCGCGTGAGGCCGGACGCGGCGCCCGTGTTCTGCCGCGCGCGCCCGCTGCCCTACGCGCTGAAGGAGCGCGTCGACGCTGAGCTCGACGCCATGCTGCGCGCTGACGTCATCGAGTCGGTGGAACACTCAGATTGGGCCACACCATTGGTAATTGTAAATAAACCGGACGGTTCGCTACGTTTGTGCGCGGATTACAAAACCACCTTGAATCGCGTTTTGCTAGTCGATAAGTTTCCGATACCTAAGATTGAAGACTTATTTTCCCAGCTTAGCGGTAGTAGATATTTCACTAAGTTGGACTTATCACAAGCCTACAATCAAATTGTTTTGGAGGATGACGGTTCTAGAGATTTGACGGTAATCAATACACACCGGGGATTGTTTAGGTATAAGCGTTTAGTATACGGTCTTTCGTCTAGCCCGGGTATATTTCAAAGAATCATGAGCAACCTTTTGAAAGATATCCCTAATGTAACTTTTTTTTTAGATGACATTTTAATAACTGGAAATACTTTAGAATCACATTTAGATAGCCTTCAGCAAGTGTTACAGAAATTGAGCGAGTCTGGGTTAAAGATTAAAAAACAGAAGTGTAATTTTTTAGTACAAGAGGTTAAATACTTAGGATTTGTGATTGATAAAAATGGAGTTAGGGTAGACGAAGACAAGGTTAGGCCGATTCTAGCGATGACTCAACCTAACAATGTTTCTGAACTCAAATCATTTATTGGCATGGTCAATTTTTATGGAAAGTTCATACAAAACCTAAGCGAATATTTAGCGCCGTTATATGAATTATTAAGGAAATATAGACGGTGGGGGTGGTCAGCCGAACAGGACAGGGCGTTCAAGAAGGTAAAAGAGTTATTAAGTAAGGCGCCGGTGTTAGGACATTATGACGCGGAACGCGAACTCGTGCTCACGTGCGATGCCGGGCCCCGCGGAGTGGGTGCCGTGCTAGCCATGCGCGGCCGCGGCGCGCCCGACACCGTCAACGCCTACGCCTCGCGAGCGCTCACACCGCCGGAGTACAATTATAGTCAAATACATAAGGAGGCACTTTCAATTATATTTTCGGTGAAAAAGTTCCATCAGTTTCTATACGGTAGGAAATTTACATTGAGAACCGACCACAAACCCCTCGTAAGCATATTTGGGCCGAGCCATGGTATCCCTAGCATGACCGCGAGCCGGTTACAGCGCTGGGCCATAATTTTGTCAGCATACGACTTTGATATAGAATACGTAAAATCGGATGATAACACAGCGGACGCTCTTTCCCGGCTTATAGCGGCATATAAATCCACAGGTCCAGTAGACGAGGACTGTCCGGAACAAACATACTTACATTTTGCGACTGAGGCCATGTTATTGGATTATAATGTTATAAGTAAAGAAACACGGAACGACATATTATTAGGTAGAATAGTTAGTTACATTAGAGACGGGTGGCCCCAAGAGACAGATATAAGAGAATTAAAACCATTTTTCAACCGTAAATCTGAACTTTATACAGAGCTTGACTGTGTCATGTGGGGTCACAGGGTAGTGGTGCCGGCAGTGTGTCGCGAGCGGGTTATGCGAGAGTTGCACGACTCCCACATGGGTATCGTCAAAACGAAAGCGCTGGCGCGTAGCTACGTGTGGTGGCCCGGCCTGGACGAGGCCGTGGAGGCCAGGTGCCGCGCCTGCCCCGTGTGTGCCGCGGTAGCCGCGGCGCCTCCGCGCCACTCCCCCTGTCCCTGGCCTTACCCCAGTCGGGCTTGGAATAGAATACATTTAGATTTCCTAGGTCCAGTAGCTGGAGTTAAATACTTAGTACTCGTGGACGCGTATTCTAAGTGGATAGAAATAGCACAGATGTCTAGTACGACGGCCAAAGCATTAATTAAACAACTAAGAGAATATTTTGCAAGGTTCGGTATACCTAAACAGATAGTGAGCGATAACGGGCCTCCGTTCTCAAGTGAAGAGTTTAGAGCGTTTTGTTCGGGAAATAAAATAGAACAGTTGTTTTCAGCACCGTACCACCCGGCCTCAAACGGGGCCGCGGAAAATGCAGTCAAATTGTGTAAGCGAGTAATAAAAAAAGCAATACTCCAGAATATTGATACGCATACTGCACTAAACAGATTTCTATTGATGTATCGTAATACTCCTCATAATACCACGGGTGAAAGCCCAGCTAAAGTTCTTTTAAGTCGAGCGGTACGAACTCGGTTAGATTGCCTCAAACCCGACCGCGAACAGAAGGTTAGTAATCTTCAACGTCAGCAGCAGCAGACAGCAGGAGGAACGCAGCGGGCGTTCGAAGTAGGCGATTGGGTATGGTATAGGCGGTACAACATAGATAACTTACAAAGCAGATGGGAAGCGGGACAGGTATTAGAAAGGGTCGGAGAAACTAATTATAAGATAGGGAGTTCATTAGGAGTTACTCATCGGCATGTAGATCAACTAAGAAAACGCGATTCAAATGGTGAAGTTCGGATCGTTCGAGAGCCTACGTCGCGAAATATGGCGCTGAGTGATCCACCGGCTCAGTTGCCATTGTTTATTCCAAGCGAGGAGGCGTCGAGTTCAGGGTCGGCGGAGAGTGCCGGTAGTCGCCTTGTAAACAACCCGCCAGGGGACGCGCGTGTAGGGCCGCAGCTAAACCCTGAGCCGGAGCAGCTGCCCGACCCGGCCGCCGCTGAGCGCACGCGGCCCGATCACTTGCGACCTATTGTAAATGCACCGAGACGTTTTGGATTTGAGGACATTTTTTAGTAACATACATCAGAGTAGGTATATTCTAAATTGTATGTTTACTTTCACTTATTTAGTTTTAAGGTAATTATAGCCATTAAGATATAACTAAATGTATCGATATAAGTTCTAATACGCTTGGCGGATTGTACATACCTACAATCGGTCCATTCTCCCTATGTTGGTGGTTATCGTGGTATTATGTAAAATACCTACTTTGATTGTAAACAGTCTTTAATGTATAAGTATACCAAAAATGGACCTACTTTGTTAGATAATCGTAAGTTAGAAAATAAGGGTGGAGGTGTTATGTATCAAATGGGGTAGATACCAATTTATAAATATGTATATGTGGGTGGGTTTGTAAAAGAGTTCAGTCTGCGAATAAATGTAGTACGCACCACACGCTATCTTTTATTTATCAGAAACGAAAACGAAACGAAAACGAAACGAAAACGAAACGAAAACGAAACGAAAACGAAACGAAAACGAAACGAAAACGAAACGAAAACGAAAATGAAACGAAAATAAAATAAAAAAAAAAGAAAAAAAAAGAAAAAAAATTAACAAAAATATTATACACTGATTTTTTTTATATAAAATGAAAAAAAAAATTATATACACGGTGAATCTGAGTATCCCGACAGATTTTAACCATAAATTCCTGATAATTGACTGATAAATAACTGACTGAGACTAAAATGTCGTATAAACTTTTCTGGAATTAGCCTAGTTTCAGAGTTCTTCTTCTTTGTCGTTACACTCTTTACAGAGTGGTCGTGGCCAAAATGTACTAATTTATTTTAATTGACAGTTTTACCAATAACATTTATGTTTTTATATTCAAAAGCATTTTAAAAATCGGAAAAATGAAAAAAAATATTTTTTTTTCGCGAAATCGAACTAAATTCGTAAAACATTTATTACTCTTTATGACCTCAGGAATTTATGGTTGAAATCTTTCGGGTTACTCAGATTCACCGTGTATAATAATAATAATAAAAAAACCAGTCTATCTTGAATTTTAAAACAGATATAATTTATACACCCCGAATAATTAACCGAAAATAACTACCATGACTATTTTTCAGTAAAAAGTATATAACCGCCATCTTGGATTATAAAACAGAAATAATTTTCGAAATTACATCCCCTAATTATAAATATTACTTATTTGTAACGGGGTATTTACCTCGTACCCGAAATATCGGGTGCCCAATAGACAATAACGCTAATATACATGGTAAATACCCCGTTTCAAATAATATTTATAATGTGAATGACCATGTGAGCTTAAAAAATCGTATATCCCATAATTAGCTGAAAACGACTACCAATCCCTACGCCAATTCATGGGATTAGGTTGCCAAGCGGACCACAGGCTCAACTGAGCCGTGGCAAAAGCCGGGACAAACAGGACAAAAGGAGGATGAATATTGGTTTGTGTCAAATCGATTTGAATATGAATAAAAATTGTGTTTTTATTCTTATTCAAAATAATTATTGCCCAGCTCATCAGTACGTGCGAACTATGCAAAAATAAACTGAACGTAAGACACATTTCTTTAACAGAAATTCTTTAATGGAAACTTGTGTACGTGAGCAGAGGACTGGACTGTGAGTGTGACTTTTCCAGAATGAATAAACGACAGCAAATCTTATATTTACTCAATTTGTTCCGCCGCCACCTCTCCTGTTCCATTTCAAATGAGAAAGATAGAACCGCCTGCCTGCGTGGAAAAGAGACAGGAAAAGGGTAGCCCTATGATAGGGTAAGCGGTAAATATTAAAGCTATCTTTACCCCATTCGACTCGGAAACCACATTGAAAAGGGTTAAGCCTATTAAAAATGATTTCCATATCGATAGGGTAACCCAATGATAGGGTAACCCTATCATTAGGGTAAGACTTTAATAGGGTTACCCTATCGAAACGATTAATCAAATGAAGGGGTTTTCCGGTCCCTGGTTGCAACTAAGCAAATTATAGCAAAACCCTCAAACTAAACCAGAATATGTTTTTTCTTTAAAAAATCTCCTCGTCGATCTGACACACTCAATCAAAATCAACTTTTTGTTTTTTTGACAATCTGGAATACCTCAAAAATTCACATTCAAAATTAGCGCGAGTATTATCTCAATTTATAACTGCCAGTCGTGTATCACAGAATGCGGACTGATATAAACGCCAACAACGACCTAGCCTTAGAACTTCCTTAGACACGGAAGTTCTGAAGAAAGTCGACAGATGTCGTACGATAAACGTAGCGTCATGCTACACTACGTAATGTTTTATAAGGAAATATCAAATATCAACAGTAGAACTATATATAAGATATGTAAGATATGGTATGCACATTTATATACCGAATGAAGGCAAGATTTTCCATATAGGTAGTTTTCAGACTTCAAAATTATAAAAGAAGGAGATTGGCTGTATGTTGTTTTAGGGTTCCGTATCTGAAAAGCAAAAAACCCTTCTAAGATCATGTCTCGGATGTCTGTCTGTCTATCTGTATGTCCGTGCCTGCGTCAGTATAATCGTTCTTTTTAGGGTTCCGTATTTCAAAACCACAAAACGGAACCCTTATAGATTCATGGCATGGAGGGTTGTCTGTCTGTCTACCTGTCCGTCCATCCGTCCGTGCGTCTGTCCATCTGCCCACCTGTCCGTCCGTCCGTCCATCTGCCCGTCTGTCCGTCCGTCCCGTCCGTCTGCCCGTCTGTCCGTTCTTTTTTTATAGAATCATATATTAGATGTCTAACTGTCCGTCCGTACGTCCGTCTGTCCGTTGTTTTTAAGGTTCCAAATCCATACCTCAAAAATAAAAAAAATGTCATGTCGTGTAGGTCTGTCTGTCTGTCTATTCGTCTGTCCGTCCCACCTTTTTATCCGACCGCCGAAGGAAGGTTATGATTTTCGTGAGTATTTATGTATGTATGTTTGTATTGTCGCATAGTAACTAACTAATACGGCAACTTTTCTAGACGGACTGTGGTGCTCATTCTTTGATATATTTCGTTCATATCCTACGACATAACGATTGGATTACCAAAATATTTTAGTAATATTTTTATTCTATCAGTCGGTTCTTTACAAGTCATGAGAAAGCGGTGCTGCTAGCGTTGTTTCTTTTATTTATATGTTACCTACTATTCCATATTTGTGCGAATATTGCACTGCTTTTTCCTGAAAAAAAACCGTATCGACACATGCTTAGATTGACTGGTAAATATTTTGATAATTGCCACAAGTAAATGGAATAACAAATAAATTTTTTTCAGAATTACCTAAGTACCTGAGAATTAAAAAGCAACTCTATCTATATGTAAGAGTTAAAGATTCATCACGCAACTTCGTGTCTTCGTGTGTAAAACGCCAAAAACCACAGTTCCGTGTCAAGAAAATACGCCAAGCCGAGAGCCTTCATAGACACTAAACACAGCATTTAATATTATTAAATAATTTTACTTTGTCCCCAAAAACGTGGTATCTGCTGTTAAAAAAATACTTGAGGATATCTGCAGCACCCACGTATTAGGAGGATCATTAGGTTCTAATCAATAAATTTTATTTCTGAAAGATGATGTGAATAATTGAATATGTACCTACCTCAAGTTTTGGGCGAGCTGTGCCAAATATGCGCATTATTTTCTCTTGTCTTTTATTTGTATATAAATCCACTGTTAAAACGTACAATTTGGGCACACTTAGCACAATTTGCACAAAACTTCCACGTCACATCGTCTTTATTAAAATAATAGACTAATTGAAAATTGTGACAAAATAACCAGAACGGTGAAACTCCTCTTATTAGTTTGCTATACTATCCTTATGACTAGATCCAGGCAACTGGTAGCTAATCATCGGTGGAGGTTAGAGTTACACGACAGTAAATCTGTTGGGAAAAAGGAACATCAAAGTAGTTAAAAAGGTGTCTCTTTCATAGCGGACAGGGCCTATATATTTATTTTAACATATCTAAGTACAAAAAATAATGCGAAAGAGAGAGAGATTAATAAGCTTAGTAACTTATTTATCTAAGCCTCCACCGATGAATAACTGACAGAAGCCAGGATCTAAAAATAAGGATAGAGTCATTCAGGGTAACTATGCGCACTCTTGTCTTCGACTTCATACCTCACAAAAAAAATAGTATTAGAAGAACAATTGGAGTATTTATGAAAATAATAATCTAAACAGTAGCTTTTTTTTGAAGCAGAATAAAAATAATGAGGAAAAACCGGAATGCGCATACTTGACACTTAATGCGGGTAAATGTACTTACCATTACGGGGTAAGTACCTAGGCGTATTCAGGATAAGTGTTTGCATTTGTTTCTTTACCATAAATAAACATTTTATAAATATTATCAGTTAAGTAATTAAAATTAACTAATAAGTCTGAAGATCTTTTGAAATTGTTATGAAATTGAGTCATTTTGATACAGAAAATGCGCACACTTACCCGCGCAGGCTTTCCCAAGAAAGGGATTTTTTTTATTACCGCCACTACATTTGCGCAACGATTTTAACTTTAAATTTTCAAACACTTAAATATACACTCAATTGATATTTAATAGACTCACTGTTTTGAGCTAGCAACTTTTCACATAACAAGGCTTTCCAAAATGCAAAAAAAATTGAAATGAGGCAACTAATATTTTTTGCAAAAATATTCTTAATGAAACGTTGTGCAGCGCAGTGAGTCATCGCAACCGATTCGCCCCTCTTGCGCTTCCAATCGGATCATATGCGGCCACCTCCTTCATTTGGCTTCTAAGATATTCGCATTGCGCCCACTTACCCACTGCGCTCGGTTACCGCGAATGACTAGCATTTTCTTAGCTCTCGTTATAGTGTCCCATTTTCCGTGTCATGGATCCTGGCCCGACCACAACAAGATATTGGAATATAATGATTGTACAAATTCATCATATTTAGGTGCTATTTAGTGCTTACAGTCAGATGAATTTGTGCCACATAGTTTTCAAGTTATAGCAGTACCGTTGTAGTCGGACGGGGGTACAGGATCCTGGCCCAATCACACCATTCAAACGAGATAAGGTGAACACAATTTCATCATTTTTAGGTGCTTTTAAGTGCCGCCAATGTCATGAATTTGTACCGCATAGTTTTCAAGTTATCGCGGTAACGTTGTGGTCGGGTGGGGGTACAGGTACCGTGATTACTATGTGGAACACATTCATGGAATTGAAGACACTAGATGACACCTAAATATTAGTTAATTTGTGCATTCACCAAATCTTCTTTGAATGGGGTTTTTCGGGCCAGGATCCTGTACCTACCCCAGCCCGACCACAACGGTACCACGATAACTTGAAAACTATGCTGCACAAAGACCTGCACTACATACCCAGGATGGTCAAACAAGCCATTGAAATTTTTAAATATAAGAATTTTAACCGGGAAGATGGGTTTCGTCTATCAAGTGTCTGGTATCCAGTGATCCGGAAGTTATATAATCCAAAATATACTGTTTCGCAAAAAAACGCGCGAGTTGATACTGTAGGTGTTGTGTGTCGCAATCGTGATCGAGTTACAAGTGAGAACGCGGACAGTAGTAGTAGCAGTGACAATGGACGAAAAAAGCGAACTCGAAAGAGGGTAGATCGCTACGGTGTGTGGGTAGACTACTAAAACTCACTGAAACGTTAGTTACTCCATGATGATGGTGCATGCAACTGCGCCGAAATATCGGGTGCTCGTAAACACAAATATACATGAACCATGTAACATGGTAAATATCCCGTATCAAATAATATTTATAATGTGAATGACCATGTGAGCTTGAAATCAAACAAAAAAGTTAATAATCGTTCATGGTGAATCTTTCGCTTATTAAGCTAAACACTTAAAATTGCCTGTGAAAATGGTCATCATATCTTCTTCCGATCCTAACCTTTTTAATTAAAGAGTTGCCTGCTTATAAACTAAAAATACTTCCTTGTTAGAGTTTGTGGTACATGTATGTGGTTTATATGGGAACTCATACATTCTTTCCAGACAGGCTCTAATCCAAACTGTAAAGAATTCCACAGTACGCACAGTAGGTATCTATACGGTTGTACTTAACAAAAATCGACATGACACAAAAAGTGCGAATGTATACAGTTAACAATCGAATAGAACTGCAAGGAGAACTAACCATACGAATATATTTCGCAATTATTAACTGTTTAAAGAATCACTACTGATTAATTATTTGGGGTATCTGAAGTTTTCAGTCCCTCTTATTGTATAATTACGCGCCAAACTGAAGCCGGGCGGTAAGACGTCCGACTTTCAATCCGGAGGTCTCGGGTTCAAACCACTGTGTTCTTCGCTACTTACGTACGATATATCATTTGATATTTACCAGTCGCTTTTCGGTGAAGCAAAACATCGTGAGAAAACCGGACCTAATCCCAATAAGGCCTAGTTTCTCCTCTGAGTCGCTTTCGTAAGAACATTATGCCTACGCCAATTCATGGGATTAGGTTGCCAAGCGCACCCAAGGCTCAAATGAGCCGTGGCTAAAGCCGAGTTTAACGCTAGGAGTATGATATGTGCCAAACTACGTCAGGAATATCGAATGGAATACAGACATCCCTATAAGCTCTACGATGGAGTTTTCTCTACTGTTTTTCTTCGGCAGCAGCAGCTGCCAAAAAAAATTGAATGCCGCCATTCCTACAAAACAATAACATAGTAAGCATAGAATCATTCTAAAAAGTAACTTTTGTTACATCTCAAAAAACAGCTACTTGCTAGAAATCAATGACAAAAAGAAGAATTTTCATACGTTTTAGTTCCCGACGACTCTTATCGGGTCCGATGAGCACCTATATAAAATTAACAAGTTTTGCTGTCAAAAAATGGTACATTATCAAGTTATCAGCTGGCGCTGTCAAAAGTGGAAAAACTGATATAACCATAGTGTAAACGATATTTTTTTAGACACACACATTCAAAAAAACATGCGTGCGTACAGTGGACAATATGTCAAGTTATCCCGCTATCAGATGTCAAATGAAAAACGGATAAAGTTACCATATTAATGACGGCAACTGTCATTTTATCAGATTTATATCAACTTATCCGCTGATAAAATCTGCCATCATAGGCGTGCAGTTTGAAAATAAATAACTACATCATGAATACCACATTAAGTGACAAATTTAATGAACTCTAAAATCACATTTTTAATTCTAATTAATGTTTACACAGCCATAGATCGAATTTTCTACGCACACGGCCCATAAGACTTTGCACCCTCTCTTTAGGAAAGATTTTTGTCGCCCAGGTCCGTATTTTTTGTAGCCGAGGGACCGATTTTACTTCTCCGCCTTTCTTTTTTAGAATTCCTTTCATAATACTCCAGTACTCTTCAACACGCCGCAGTTCTGGACTATTTGGCGGATTGCATATTTTAGGTACCACCATGATCCTGTTAGCGTTGTACCATTCCATAACTGATTTTGCGTATTAGCAACTGGCTAGATCTGGCCAAAATAGCGGTGGTGAGGCATGCTGTCTTATAAAAGGCAGCAAACGCTTCTGTAAACAATATTTCCGATAAATATCGCCGTTTATTGTCCCGGTGGTGATAAACGAGCGACTTAATTTACCACAGCTGCATATTGCCTGCCAAAGAAGGTATTTTTTTGAAAGTTTCCCTCGTTTTTTTAATTCACAATCTTCAGGAGCATCTGTTCGTGATTTGCTAGTATAAAACTCTTGACCAGGTATTTGTTTCAAATCCGTTCAAATTTTATATACGTCTCGTCGTCCATCACCGCGCATTCAAATTTTGTAAGAAAATATTCATAGAGTTTGCACGACCGTTTCTTTGCGGATAAGTTCTATCTTGAGTCAAGATCTGGTGCGGCCTGGGCTTTATAACTCCTCAGTCCTGCCCTCTGTTTCACTTTTTGGACAAAAGACTGAGAAATTTTTTTACTTTTTTAGCAACATCACGAGATGAAATCGTATGATTTTAGGCAAAAATCTTTAAAATACTCTGTTCTTTTTTTATTCTTGACTCCCTTCAACGCACCACTTCCTGGCTTTTTATATATTGTCAAGCGTTCACGGAATGTTTTTAATATGTGACCAATTTCAGCCTTTTCGCGATATCTTTATAGCTTAACATGGGATTTTTTACATGTTCGTGCAGAATGCGTTCACGTTTTTGATGTTGTACGCTCCACATTTTGCCAATGAATTAATAAAAGAAAATAAAACTATCATCATTTTATAGCCCAGTTCTTTCTGAGAAAATTGTTGTTTAAAAAAATTTAATATCTCCATTTTTCGAAAAACTATAGCTATTTTTACATGCCCAAATTTTGGCGTGTTCAACCTTTAGTAGATATTAGCGCAATCTAGTGACCAGTAACTGTATTATGATGTGGCTTTGTAAGCTAAGTTCATTATCAGAACAAAACCTAATATGTCACATATTTTTTCATAACAATTTAAACCGAGAATCCTGGCTGTTAAAGTCGATTTCCTATTTAGAAATAACTATCGGTAATATCGTCTTGGCATGGAAAGTTTTGCCTGCCTCTTTTCCCCCCCACTGAGACATCTTCCACGTTATATTCCAATTATATACATCTCTCAAGCAAGAACTCTCAGTATTGCGTCGTTCCCTAAATTTTTAAACAACTTTTCTGGTCTGCTACTCTTGAACCCCCCCCCCCCCCCCCCCGGCTTAAAGCTGCCAGATTGCCAGATTACGTAATAACAATAGTATAGCAGTCTACCTATATCAATTTCGTTGCTCTCATTATTGTGTCATACCTGCCGTGGCCAGCTTTTAGTCCATTATACACTCCAGACTTCTTCCTATTTTCTAGTATATCCTTCCCATTACAAAGTCTTGAGCGCAAGGTGTTATTGGCCTTAAAAGCCACATTAATATTGTTGGATTTTAAAGTGTTATGAATTGCATCTGATAACTTTCCGACATACGTAATGCTCGCTTGAAACTTTTTAATGGGATCAGACGATCGTGCAGCATACAACATATTGCTAACCAAACAATTTTGCTTCTTTCTGATGATACCATCCACGACAGACCTATCGTAGCCATTTGAGATAGCTAAATGATAAATATTATCTAATTCCATCTGATAATGCTCATCAGAAAGAGGCACGGTTAACAACCTATGCACATAACAATGAAATGCCGCTAACTTATGCTGCCACGGATGAGTGGAAGATGCCGGAATCACCGTGTCGGTATGTGTTGGCTTGCGGTAAATATGGAACTGATGTTTATTATCTACTCTTGTGAGCGTTAAATCAAGAAAATTGAGTGAGCCGTTCTGTTCTAAATAAAATAAAAATAAAAATAAAAAAGCCTTTTTATTCCATGCAATTACAATAAATAAGCATACATTCTTATTTATTTTTTCAATAATTGGAACCTATTATTGAAAAAATATATTAAGTATTAGTTAACATTGTGTACTTTGTAACTTTGTATTACATTAGTAACTAACATAAATATAAGTATACATATATATTTTTAATTAATTTTATTATTATTTTTTGTACTTTACTTAAATGTAGGTATTTATAAATTTATTGTATTAATTATTCACATTTTTACTATCATGCTTTGTATTACATTAGTAAGTACCTAACATAAATATAAGTATATATTTTTTTAAATTAATTTAATTATTATTAATTTTTGTACTTTACTTCTATTATATTATGTATACAGTTGCAAATCTAGGTACTTATTTATAAATTTAATGTATTAATTATTCATATTTTTTTGTGAATTTTTTCAAATGTGAATTATTTACACTTTTGGTACCTATGTATATATTTATTATATTGTTTTTATAAAATTCACTTTTATATTAGGTTATATTAAGCATGGACCCCCTTCGGGTAAAGGCCTCCTCCAAAGATCATGTTTCTTTTTTTTTTTTTTTTTTCGGTGGCCGATCATCTGACTTTGAATGAACCGATGATGTCATATTTTATTTCCTTTACAGGTTCCTCGGCTTTTAATAATCCACAATTAATGAAAGTGTTCTAACATTGTGTGGCAACATAGAGCTTGTTCTTCACGGGTTGTTTCAATTCTTAGTTTTTTTTTTCTTCGGAGGGTTGTGGTCATACTCTTCCACGGTGACCAGCCGGCTTGGAAGATATTTTCCATTTTTTACATTGTTTCTGTTTTTGTGTTGCTAAGAGGGGTTGCTCTATTTGTTTAAATTATTATTTGTTTGTTGCGATTCATTGGTGTGGTTTTTGTTAATGAGAAAGTTTAATATCCCTGGCTTGAATACACCTACGGTAACATTTACTGGTTTTTGCTGGTAGCTTGGGTTGCTTGTAGTAGGTGCAGTAGGTTTGTTTTTCTTGTTTGCTGGAACTCTATTTGGTGCTTTGGTTTGGTTGCTGGTAGTTTCCTGGGGTGAAGCTTTTATTGTTTCCTGGTGTGTTAGTTGTTTCTGGTCTCTTAAGTATTATCAATTTATCATATTTAATTACAGCTTTGTTTCCCTTTTCTTTTTCGATGGTGACTTGTTTCTGTAGTTCCTTTCTTATCTCTAGAATATGCCGGGGGTAGTCTTCCTTTATGTAGTAGTTAGTGTCCATCAGTACATTCTTTTTCTTGAGGATTTCTATCTTTATTCCAAGCGTAGTAAAAGTTACAATCACTGGCCGAGGCCTTTCTGATATCTTTCCGATTCTTCTGACTTCTTGTATGTCTCTGTGGCTCAGATTTATTTTAAAGTAATCATTTATAAAGGTAATGGTTTCCGCTTCTAAGCTTGAGTAAGAGTATTGATCGTTATACTCTTCGATGCCAAAAAATACTAAATTTCGATTTCTTGCCTGTTTTTCTAAGTAGTTCAGTCTCTGTTCTTGTTTTTCACATCGTTCTTTTAGGTTTGCAAAATTTTCTTCCAGCCGGTTAAGTTTCTCGTCTAAAATGCTTTGAATGTTTTCTGTGACTGATTTTGTAACTTCCGCGCCATTTTCTCTAATTGAAACTTTTTGTTCTTCTAGGTCTTTTTGAATTTGGCGTAAAAATGCCATAATTTCCTCCATTTTATGTGAAGTTTATTAAATCAGAATGAATGTTGAAGTTTACAGCTGTCAAAATCTGTTTACATACAAGTGGCGCACTCTATTGGGGAGTAGTGGAGATTTTGAGCAAGTTATCGGTTGATTGTCTTCGAAAAATGATGATGGGTGTCACTAGATGTCGCTATTAATCTTGTTACGCGTGGCTGTGTTGATAACTCGATATGGTGACTTTGCCGGTTTGGTTTTATTTTTTTTAGGTTATGTATTTTTTGCAACACTAACACTTTTTATTTATCTTTCGCTTTTTATAGTTTTAGATACAGGAGGCACGTTTATGTCCTTTTTTTTTTAATCACAATCACGAAATTAGTCTCCCCTTAAAGGAATATCACATAAATGTAGTAGCTATATTGTTCACTTTTTCACTATTTATTCGACATTTTTCACTGTTCCTATTATTTATCAAGGTTATTTGAGACAAAAACTGTTGATTTGATTTGTTTCAGTTCACTTTTTTATGATATTTCTATTTATTTAACCTCAAGAATGCACTGACGATGTTGACTACGGCTCAGCAGCGCCCTCCCCCTCCGTTCTGTTCTAGTTCCTTCTTAAACTTGATCTTTGGGTGCTTGTTATTGAGCGTCCAGCTGGTCCACACTCCCCATCCAACAGATAATCAAATCATCCACATATCTAAAATAATACAAAATATGCTCATTAGCTACAATGTGCTGGTTTTCAAAGTGATCCAAAAAAATGTCCGCCATTAAGGAACTCAGCGGGGAACCCATAGCCAAACCGTCACTTTGCAAGAAATATTGCCCCCAAAACCTAAAATAATTCTGTTTCATACAAATAGTAGTTAGTTCTATTAATTCCTCAACCTCTCCTGGATGTAGTCCTTGCTTTTCAAAAAGATCCCTAAGAATGTTCAAAGTTTTTTTTTATTTTATGAAATAGGAGGCAAACGAGCAGACGAATCGCCTGATGGTAAGCAATTAACGCCGCCCATGGACGCCTGCAACACCAGAGGGGTCACAAGCGCATTGCCGGCCTTTAAGATGGGAATACGCTCTTTTCTTGAAGGTTTGAAGGTCGTATCGGTCCGGAAATACCGCAGACGACAGTTCATTCCACAGTTTTGTTGTGCGAGGCAGGAAGTTTCTCGAGAAACGCACAGTTGAGGACTGCCAACCATCTAAGTGGTGATGATGGTAATGCTGTCGCGTAGGACGATGGCGGAAAGAGGCGGCAGGGATTAATCCGAACAATTCCTCGGAGCACTCTCCGTCATAGAGGCGATAGAAGATGCAGAGCGAGGCTACATCTCTACGCAGCGCCAAGGAGTCAAGCCTATCCGTAAGATCCCGGCAGCCGACAATTCGAGTCGCTCTCCGTTGGGTGCGGTCAAGAGGGAGAAGTTGGTACTGGGGCGCTCCCGCCCACAGATGAGAACAGTATTCCATATGTGGGCGTACTTGTGCCTTGTAAAGCTGGAGGCGGTGGGCCGGAGTGAAATACTGCCTCGATCTGTTTGCCTGATCTGCCTTGAGCACACCGAGCTTTTTTGAGGCCAACTTGGCCTTACCCTCTAAATGGCCGCGGAACTGGACTTCACTCGAAATGTCGACGCCAAGGATTCGGACACAGGCAGTGGCAGTTAAGGAAGTGCTCTCAAAACGAGGTGAAGCGACAAACGCAAGCTTTTTTGCGGTAAACGCGAAAACCTGTGTCTTGGTAGGGTTAAAATGGACTAAATTTAGTCGACCCCATTCTGAAACTTCTTTAAGGGAAGTCTCAACTTCAGACACAAGTTTGTCCCGGCTCTCAACGACATTCTCCCGAGAAATGTTGGTTCGGCCGGTGTAGTAGGCATCACCCGTACTATCGTCTGCATAACAATGAATGTCGCTAATCTGCAGCATGTCATTGATATGCAGAAGGAACAGCGTGGGTGATAGCACGCAGCCTTGGGGGACACCAGCATTCACAGACATGGAGTCAGAGCATTCACCGTCAACTACGACCTTGATGCGTCTGTCTGCAAGAAAGCTACTGATCCATTCACACAATTTCTCGGGAAGTCCATAAGATGGAAGTTTCGTTAGAAGTGCTTTGTGCCAAACCCGATCAAAGGCCTTCGCAATATCCAAACTAACTGCCAATGCTTCACCCTTTGTCTCGATCGCCTGCGCCCAACGATGTGTCAGGTAAACTAGAAGATCACCAGCCGAGCGGCCCCCACGGAAACCGTATTGTCGGTCGCTGAGCAACTGGTGGTCCTCTAGGTACCGAAGGAGCTGGCAGTGTTGATATTGGATTCCATTATCTTCGAGAACAGGGAAGTAATAGCTATTGGCCTGTAGTTGGATGGATTTGAGCGGTCACCTTTTTTTGGGATCGGGTGCACCAAAGCTGACTTCCACGAGATCGGGACTATGCCAGAAGAGTAAGAGAGCCGAAAAAGACGCGTTAAAACCGGGGCCAACTCAGGAGCGCACATCTTTAGCACAATCGCAGGGATTTCATCGGGCCCACTCGACTTATGAATATCGACGGAAGTGAGAGAAGGAGTGCTTTACGCAGTGAGCTTTGGCGGAACTGTATATCCGGCATACTGCTCTCACACTGCGGTATGGTCGGCGGTGCGTGTCCCCCGTCGTCCAAAGTCGAGTTGTACGCAAAGAGTTTGCCTAGAAGATTGGCTTTGTCTTTTGCGTCGTGGGCCAACGAGTCATTTCCCATGTTCAGAGGCGGAAAAGATTGCTTGCAGAATTTCCCTTGGATAGCTTTGGCAAGAGACCAGAACGCACGAGTTCCCGAGTTCACGACTTTGCCTTGGCAATTACTCTTTTGAGGGACCGGGAGGCAAAGTTGAACTCTATATATATATTTGATAAATATGGATAAATACTTAAATACATAGAAAACATCCATAACTCAGGAACAAATATCTGTGATAAACACACAAACAAATTCCCTGACCAGGATTCGAACCCGGGACCTCCTGCTTCGTAGGCAGGGTCACTACCGACAGGGCTAGGAGGCCGTTATTTCTATCGGTAGCCTGGTAGTCAGTGCCTTAAAGCCCTTAAAGGACTGTTTGACATTTGATACTTCACGCAGATAAAAATAGTAGAAAAATGGAGCAACAGTATAGTAATTATCAAAACAAACTCTGGTAGCCTGGCGGCCAGACGCCCGACTTACGCTCTAAGGATCGCGGGTTCAAACTTGGCTCCTACTACTGCCTCCTAACTTAACTAAGGTTTTAGACACTTCAAACAATATTACACATATTCTTCATAGATTCTAATTTAATGTAAGACTCTTATATTACAAAGGTATTCCTAATCCTGAGAGTTGAGGATGTTATGGAAATATAAACATATCAGGTAAATAAATACAGTGCGCAGTAGTACTAGTCATAATCCTCATGATTATAACTAATTGCCACTAACAAGACCCAAGTTTTGAATTACTATTTAGGAGACTCGGGATATGAAAACCAATGGGTCTTCATTTCAAAAAAGAAGTTGACGTTTACTGCAAGTAAATGTAATTGTGTATCTGACTGACTTACGTGTAAGTTATATTCCAATATTATGTCATATTATATTTCTTATATAATGAATTGATATGGTTACATATGGCACTTTAAACTATACATACTTGTTTCTTTAAACATCGATTTTTTTAAGGGTGTTCAATTTTTCAGCTGCTTTCGCCACCGCATCTGGATGTGTCATGTTTATTGGATCCGGGAGGTGAGAAGCCGCCAGTGTGTCTACGCATGTAGTATGCACATGTACATGGGGAATGGCTATACAGCCGCATACAGTCAAGGCGTTGTAGGAGATTTATTGCTAGTGGCTTGCTTAATCTGAGGAAATCTACTCTAACATAGCATCCAAATTACACAAAATAATGCAGAGCACAGTGAATGCAGGGTACTGTAGAGATATTCTCAACAGCAGGGTGGAAGAACCCTATAACTCATCGCAATTTTTGATGTTTATCCATTCGCTCCTCGGCCAGATATCGACATTTCTTTTATGGCATATTAATTGAACTTTAGGTTAAATAGGTAATGCCAATAAAAATAAATGGTTATATTTTAACAGTTATATATTTTTAATAAATACCTACAATTAATAATCATAAAAATTATAAATATTAATGTGCTCTCAGTGAAAATGTCTTAAAATCATATCAATTTTAATATAATACTTCTAGAGGTATCTTACCTAGTTTGAATAGTCAGAAATCAACTTCGCGCAAAAGTTTCGTGGGGGCAATTACTAGAGGTCGCCTCCATCATTACTATCGGTAGCCTGGTAGTCAGTGCCTTAAAGGATTGTTTGACATCTGATACTTCACTACTTAAACATTATAGATACTGGTGCCGGCTATACTGTAAATTTATCAAAAATCTAAAATTACCGGTCGGCTTCCATATAGCGTTGACAGCGTTGTAGAGCCCATCACGGAGATATTGAAAACATAAGTCTTAAAGGTCGTAAATGGGCGCTAGTATGTGTGGCGTTAAGTTAAAAATACAAAAAAAACCGGCCAAGAGCGTGTCGGGCCACGCTCAGTGTAGGGTTCCGTAGTTTTCCGTCCGTCACAGTAAGTGTCCCCACTTAAGAGTTAAAATAACACCGCCATGTAGGATATGATATGAGCGTTCCACGTACAGCGACATCTATCGGCAAATTAAGTAAACTATTGCGCGCGAGCTTAAAGTATGGAAGATGATTTTTATGGGATAAATCTTTATTGCGTGAACCGATTTTCACCGTTTTTACTTTATTTGAAAGCACGTCATTTCATTGTGATTTTGTAGAAATTACAGGTACAATAAACACCTGCTTATACAGTTAAATTACAAACTTATTTCAGAAATTATTTTGTATTTTTTTTCAAAAACTATTCAACCTATCAAGTTCAAAATAATTTTCCTAGAAAGTTTTTTTAAAGTTCTACTTTTGAATTTTTTTTATATTTTTAAAAGTTATGGTTCAAAAGTTAGAGGGGGGGGGGAACACATTTTTTTTTTACTTCTGGAGCGATTATTTCCGAAAATATTTACATTATCAAAAAATTATTTTAGTAAACCCCTATTCATTTTTAAATACCTATCCAGCAATATATCACACGTTAGGGTTGAAATGAAAAAAAAAATCACTCCCCACTTTACATATAGGGGAGGTACCCTAATAATAAAAAAATCCACTTTTTATTTTATCACTTTGTCGGCGTGATTGATATACATATCAGTACCAAATTTCAGCGTTCTAGTGCTAACGGTCACTGAGATTATCCGCGGACGGACGGACGGACGGACGGGCAGACATGGCGAAACTATAAGGGTCCTAGTTGACTACGGAACCCTAATACGTTAATTTATCGTTACGCTTAAATTTTGACACACGGCGAAGCCCACTTACTTAACCACCCACAAAATCTACATACATACCAAATTTAAGGCCATTACCGTGGGCGTATAAGGTTTTAAGACCAGTTAAAATCGCAATTTGTTGACCCTTAATTTATTTTCTCGAATTTTTTACAGAAGCTATAAGACCCGTTTAGTAAGAAAATACCAAATTTAAGACCATACCGGTGGGCGCATAAGGATTTAAGACCATTTTAAGAAATAGTCGGCTTCATAACATCAACTGTAAGACACTCCTCCGTCTACAGCTCAGCCAGCCTCGTAGGTAAAGTCACTAAAATCTTACAGGACCGCCACCCGTGGAACTGTGGGCTTAGAGGAGGCCAAAAAAGCTTGGTGAAGTGGTTGGCGGGTCAGGATGTTTTTACCCATCCAAATTGTCAATGGAGCTGGGAAGACGTATTGTGCCAAATTTCTTATGAGTCACTCACTCCTAAGCCGCAGCACTGGCTACCGGCTTACAGTGTGGACAGCTTTTCCAGACACTGTCAGTAATAATGACATTAATTCTCTACTCATCTTGCTCATCCTTCATTCATATACATAGAAAAGAATGGGTACAGAAATATTGACATTATTACTGGATAGAAATAAGTCAAATAATAATAACATTAAATAATTAAAATACTTTAAAAAAAAAGAAAAAATATATAAATGTACAAAAATCTATAACCTAAAAAAGTTAAAAACTAAAATAAAAACGTCTTCTAAGGCTTTTCCTCAAAATATGCACTTAATGAATACACACAAATAATATGTAAGTTAACCAGTGAACGCACCGGGTAGTTCGGTTTAACTGGTCCCTATGCACAACATTACATTGTTGCATTGCGCTTGGTGTTACCGAGCGCCTTTGTTCTTAACTCGTCCACCAGTTTTTGCATTCTACCCTCACCCATTTAGCTTTAAGATAAATATTGTTTTCTCAGTAAGTGATTTATGTAAATCTTTTTGAGAAATAAATGTCTTAAACCGTATAGTATCTGGACCGGCACCTGATTGATTGAAATCTGATTCCGGCTTTGAGTCCGTGTTTGTGCTCAACACAGGTGTTATTGCGGTACTTAAGTAAATACCACATGCGTGCCTGTGGGATGCTATATGCGTAGACACACTGGCGGCTTCTCACTTCACCGGAACCAATAAACAAGCAGGTGCGGTGGCCAAAGAAGCTGAAAAACTGAAGACCCATAAAAAAATGTATACCTTTCGTTGTCGAGACCCTTGGCGCGTGGGGACCCAGTGCTCAGTAACTTTTTAAAGAACGCAAAAAGAGGCTCGTCGACTCAATTGGTGACCAAAGAGCTGGCAGCTTCCTCGCTCAACTCATAAGTTTTGCGATACAGCGGAGAAATGCTGCCACCATCCTCGTTTGCTAGTTTCTAACATGTCGATACATATAATATATATCGGAACCTCGACAAAACAAATACCAACGGTAAATACCCCGTTTTAAATAGTTTTTGTAACTTCCATAAAAAAAATTGCGTTCTACGACGTTAAAAAAAATTGATTTATTTAGAACGTCATATAAATATTGAATACCATTTTTTTTTTCAAAAATAAAAAAATATAAGGATGAACATTTAAAGCATTCTTTTAGAAACATGAATGAATGAATGAATGAATGAAAGATTTATTCATGACAATTACAAAAAACATAATAAACAATAACATATACAACCCGAAACATTAATTGCCACGAAATCGTCGCAACTCAGCGTTAAATGCCGGCAGGGCCAGCGCTGGTCTTCCGTTGCAACCATTTGACGACACGGCGCATTGACGCCACGATCACATCCCCAAAGTAAGAATACCTTAATCAAAACAAGAGAAAAAAAAAACAATAAAAAACAGGAAAAAAAAACATATCCCTGTTATACACTTTATAACGGCATGTTAAACTATAAGCCACTTAAACATGGATATCCAGTTATGCGTGTGCCAATTAAGTAAATATTTGAAACTATTTAAAGTATTTTTTTTCAAAACTGTCCCGCAAGGTTAACTTTTACGGTTTAAAATTTAAAATAAGGCGGTGAAGTGCCTAGTTAATGGTCAAAAAATTTGGAGTGTTAGCTCAAAAATAATACAAATGCAAAAATTGCGATTAGATTCCAATCTTAAAATAGGCATGATGACACATATTGATTTATGCAATAAAATTTAGTTGACAGGATGCAAAATGATCAATATATCCAACTAAAGTGAAAATTTATAAATTCTTTTGAAGTGGCTCAAAGATATCAAGCTGCAAAATTTCATAATTTTACGATTTTTTAAAGTGTGAATTGAAATTATTTTTAACATTGTACTGTAAAATAAATTGTATGGCAACCATACACGTAAACGCAACATTTCACGGTAAAAATAGCAATTTCATATTTTTTCCATACTTTAAACAGGGCAACTATGTGATCGTGACGTCACTTTTGCACGTCATTTTGGAGCGTTTTGAGAAACAAATGCAAATCTCGGAATTTAAGTCTCATTTCTGACTTTTCTGTTGCTTTGACGCAATTGGCCTCATATAGACATTTGATCCTCACAACAAAACGAATCGATTGATACCATACATGAAAAAAATTCACCATGCCTATATTGTATGCTACCACCGGAATTTGGTATGTGGGTTATTTGAAGTAGACTTTACCGTAAGTACAAATTTGGAGCGGTAAACCCACTGATTAATTAACGTTATTTTCTTGTATTTTCAACTTGACGCCATATGATAAGATATGATATTTATTTAAGAACAATTTACATCGTGTTATACATACTAGCGCCCATTTCAGATCATATTTTTTCATGATCTCGAAGATGGGCTCTATATCGCTATATGGAAGCCAACCGATAAGATTTCTGATAAATTTACAGTGGGGCGGGCTAACAAGGTGTAATCTGTGTTCGTATCACGGATTTATATGAAGTGGATCTTTTTCTTAAACCTTGTCCCTAACCAAGGATGTGCATTTCTGTCATTGAATTTGACAACTAGTATCCGATACGTTTGCCTAAGTGAGAAAGAGAACTTGCCATGCGTGAAGAAGGGACAACATGATTCGTAACGTCAAAGAGGGACCTCTGTATAGTACTATTGTTTACTCGGTGCCCTAGCCACAGTTGAAAATTATTACCGAGTAAAAGAGTCGTTCATAGGCGACTAGCATAAAACCGGCCAAGTGCGTGTCGGACCTATTGAATATTATGACTTATAAAAAACTTGTAATGTGTAAATACAGCTTTAACACTCTGGACATGTAGTTTGTCTATACTAGACGTTATGTCAGCTGTCACTTGATAATTCCTCATTCATTCCAAATTTGATCTGTTCTCGCACACCATCTTATTTGATAAATTAATCTTGTATTGTCTTCATATGTTATCGTCGTTTATCTATTTAATCCTCGTTGTATTTTATTCGTTTGACAAACGATTCGTATGTGCTTTATATATTGATTATAAAGTTACGTTAATCGCGACGAGCACTTTTTATTTCCCGCCTGAATATCGCTTTCCCTGCATTCAAGAGTGGTAAGAATCCACGGTCTCCTCTCAGCACCCAGGTGCAATAGGACCACGCATAAAAGAGGGTTCCGTACCTTCCATGGAATAAGAACCAAACTAATACCAGAAGGTCGTATCTGATACATATGGAAGAAGTTTTTTGGAGATAACTCAAAAATGGCTGAACTGATAATGTTCAAAATAATTTTCGTAAAAAGTATGTAATAGAAAAATAAGATAATCTTCTCAAATTTTTTTAAGTTTATTATATGGACTTAGGGTTCGTTACGGGGGGGGGGGGGGGGGTTCACTCAATTTTTCTGACTTTCGAGGCGATTATTTCTGAAAATATTCACTAAATCACAAAATGTTCAAAAAAACCGCAATGTTATTTTTAAACACCTATCGATTGATGGGCAACATGTTGATATTAGGGGAACAATTGGTTTACATGGAGCGCCCCCCATAAAATTTTTTTCTCCTTCAATTTAACTACATATAGTCTGTCCAGCCAACGAACGCAGTAGCAATGTACAGCGACCAAAAGTATGACAACACTAAGAATCAGTGAAAAAAGCAGCAATGATCATCAAATTCTATGTTTTTAATTTTAGTTGGTATTTCCACCCCTTTCATTACGTGACATTCACGGTGTGTAAAAAGGAGACGGATATATTTCGTCTGATCTGTCATCAACTGTAACAAATAATCTGGTTGAGGCAATTGACAAATGCCATAAAAACGAATTTAAATTCAATGTAGAACGTTGCAGGAGTTCTATCTCACTCGCGCTTAAGACGAGAGAGTGAAATGCACTAGAAACAAATTCAATGTAAAAGATATGTGAATTGAAATGTTCGTCACGAACACGGTGTCTCATCACAAAGGGTCGGCACATGTACGTATTTTGAATTTGCCGCACTTTTCTACTGAAAAAATGGTTTGCCAGACTATAATTAAATAGCGGCATGAAAAATACAACTCTACTGTCTAAATTTTATTTTATTCGTCTTATAGTTTCCGAGTAAAATGGTCGTGACATACGGACAGACGGACTGACGGACAGACAGACGGACATGAAGAAACTATTAGGGTTTCCCCAAATCTATCGACGCGAGTTCGGCAAAATCCGGTGGAAAAAAGCTTTATGTCCACGCAATAAGAGCGAAAACGACGTCAACACGTCGGCAGGCGTCGGCCGAGCCGATCCGAGCCGAAACGTGGCTTGTTGGCTCTTATTGCGTGGACATAAAGCTTTTTTCCACCGGATTTTGCCGAACTCGCGTCGATAGATTTGGGGAAACCCTAAGGGTACCGTTTATGCTATTTTGGCTACGGAACCCTTAAAAGTACTAAAAACGGTCCGATAGAGAGCGCGGTACCTCACTCGCACTCGTTACAAAATTGTCACATTTGACACATATTCACATTTTGATTGTCTGCTGACGTCATTACCTCCTTAGTCAAAACGAGACACTCCCTTAGATAAGCTTCTCTGTCGGCCTCACTTTGTGACCGAAGAATGAGATCCACTTCTTATACATCCATGGTTCGATACCTACGTATACCTACTAAAAAAAAACCACCAAACTCTCTGCCATGGGATTCCCTACGTCCTGTCAACATATCTAAAATGGTGGCCATAGCCATAGACAAAACGCTCTAGCGAGACCTACTGACAGCTTGACAGTTAGGTGTATCACTCTATCACCTAGTGAGACAACTGTGAGAGCAACGTCTTACAGTTTGGCATCTCGAATAGGGGCCCTGCTGCTGCACGGAGTCTGCAGCCATTTGGATCTGCTCAATGAGTCCGTCAGTTTCGGCATTACCGCTATGGGACCTATACAGACACGAGTAAACGCGAGGATGGTCATCGCTGTCTACACGCAGCCATAAAATGGAGAGGTCCATATCTTCAATATTGCTCAGGCGGCGAGAACTGATATCATCTCTAACGTCCACGCATACCCCGGCTCTGGGTATAGAGTATAGCATTTTCCGGAATGTTAATGTCCTTGATTCTATTTATTAAATCCAAGCTATTCTTCAAACAATACTTTGGCTGAAATTGGGACTTGACTTTAATAATGTTATTCAATTTCTTTGCTAAATTATATGTTGGTGCGCCCAAATATGAGACCACTGGTCGAATCGGGATATTATTTTTATGAATTTTCGGAAGTCCATAAAGCATAGGAGCACGTGGGTTCATAGGCACAATCATATCCTTCTGATGCTCGGTTTCAAAAACAAACGAAAAACTTTTTATTGCATTCCTCAAATCTTTTTGGAACCCTGGAGTAGGATCTCGCCGTAAGCTCGTAAAGGCGTCACCTTGAACAAGATCTAATACTTTCCGATTATAGTGTCCTCTCTCCATGATTACAATACAATTGACTTTGTCCGCTTTTGAAACCACCAAGTCATTATCTTGCACTTTCTGTTGTATAGATCTTAACAACAAACCATCAGAACTGACTCTCACAACCGCTACTGGATCAGTGCTCTTAATAACCTTAGCCACCTCGATCTTTGTATCCACATCACCACGTCCCCGCACTATTGCAACCTCTGAATCCACTGCCAAATTTTCTAAAGCTTTCTGAGTAATTCTCGGCTGGATGTTATATTTTAAGCCTTTTTCCAATAAATCAGTTTCGGCTTCCGAAAACTCTACATCGGTTAGATTCTTTATACGAGGGTAAAAATCATGATGATGATGTGTCAAGATAATGACTTGGTGGTTTCAAAAGCATGTGTTTTTAACCTACTTTACAGGAGACACAAAAAACTAATAATTTCGATACTGCTTTCACATAAGTACATGAATATTTTTTTAGTAAAAATATGCACTCTTTTACAAACTTTAAGTTTCTCGTGGAAAGATAAACGTGTTTAAATAAATCAAAATAAGTACATGTTCATAAATCTGTCACATAGCGATTTTTGTTTGAGTCAAATAATAATCTCTATGTGTCTGGCCAGTACTTAGCTATATTAAATTATATAGGAGCGCATTCAATTTGTATGTTTTATTATCACATAGTTATGTTATGAAATTTTATTAGGTATTTTTTTTAAAACAAGATAAATATTGTAAGACAAATATAATGAAAAATCAATAGGATCAATCTTCGGACTTTCTTGTTACTTTCCATTGAGTTAGAATGTAGGTAGAAATACAGTCTAAAACAAGATTTACCAAAAATATGGCTCGTGAAAATTGTAACCAGCCAGTCTTATAGCGTAATAAATAAGACTGTCGGAGAAACTGCTGTACGAGTCGTTCTTACAGCACTATGGCGAGGCGATTTTTTTTGGTTGATTGTGTATGTGTAGCCCGTTCTTTATTACATATCGATGTTACTTTCATTATCTTTTTAGATAAGATCATAATTAGAATGAATCCATAGCTATAAGATATTTTTTTAATCAAATATTTCTAGAAACATCTCCTTCATGAGCCGTATTATTAATCCACCGTGGCATGGCAAATAACAATAAAATCCGGAAGACTTTTTAGTGTTCACCCAGATTCAAAATTGCATGGATAATACATTAATGAATTAATTGGCCGTAATAAATATGTTTCGTACCTACTTTCATTACTCCATTGAAGTATGATTTATTAGTACTCCATGTTGATGAGGGTTGTTACCCTGAGGAAGACCAATCTTCTTCTTGCAACAACATTATTCATCGTTTATACAAACGATCAACCCATAAAGGCGAACTAACGTTACTTCCACTATGCCGACGACCTGGCCCTAACATCATAGGAAAAATCTTTCGAGGAAGTAAAGAGTGGCTCGGCAGAAGGTCTGGCGTCCCGTTCAACGTACTACCAGAAGATATCAACCCAGACCCAACCCAGCTTAGTCACAGGTAAATGCTTTTCTCCTCAAACATATACAGGCAACTAGACAGCTAACTATTGTTTGGGCGGGTTGTCGGCTGGATCACTTCTTCGCTCCCAAATATCTGGACATAATGCTAGACAGATCCCTGGCCTAGAAGTCTTAACACAAAATAGAAAGTGGCGGCAAGAAACAACATCGTTTATCGGATCACTGAACCACATGGTGTGCAACTCCACATACACTTAGCACTACTGTACTTGCGCTAAGTTTCTCGGTTGCAGAGTATACATGCCGTATGCCCAGTGAAAAAGAATTCTGCACACGTGGATCAGATAGATATTTACTGCACCTGTCGACTAATCACTGGATGCCTTAAACCTACCAAATGCGACCATCTTTACCAAAGACCGGACCACCTTTTGAGCGGAATTGCTTCTTCTCACATACTTAGAGACTTGGCAACTGTTGTAGAACGCCAAAGCAACTGCGGGATCCCCGACACACAACTAAAATGAGAAGTTGGCCGATCCATAGACGATCTTATTAAATGGGGAATCAGCCTGGGACAAAGAAATGCACAATGCGAATGTGGGGACTTACAAACAACGCAACACATGATACAAGTGTTCTCTGAATCCAAATATGTAATACAGTAAGTAGACTTCATGAAAGCTACTTCCCGGAGATTAGAGGTGACAAACCACTTGCAAATAATAATTAACCTTAAGTTTTTGATCCCGTCATACGAAAAGAAGAAGAATTTGATTTACCTGCCAGTGACAGCAATAATGGTTTAGTGAAAAACATATTTATTTACTTGAAGGTAGATTACACGTGGAACATGTGGTCGACTGAATATATTATAGAAAAATCTCGCTATCTACCGTAAAGCAACGTCTGACGCCGTGTCTACGAACATAACAACGATCCAAACTAGTACAAAAATATCGCTAAGTGCTAAATGCTACATAGCGGGTGAAAATATCTGATTAATCAAAGTGAAAAATATCGATATGTGTCCAGAATTACATATTTAGGCGCATTCTAATAATGACCATTGAGGCAAACTAAAGTAGTTATGTGATTTATTTCACTTAGTGATTATAGAATTCAACCTATGGACATCACATAGGTAGATTTGGTAAATCCTGAAATATTGAAATTAGCCTGATGTGATTTTTGGAGCATATGTATCTTGAAATAAGGATCAAAATGGCATTAAAAACGAAAAATCGTCAAAATTCACATAGCGACTTTTGCACGCACAGCGACGGTATGTGATATGATAGTTGATTATATATATAATTCAATCTCTGTGATAATAAGTACTATGATTAGATGTGTTGTGTTATACTAACGATAGTAGTAATTGCTTAGATATACTTATAGATACTAACAAAAATGGATCCCAGTTAGTCTTGAAATAAACGACTAATAATAATAATTAAAAAAACCATTGATACCATTCGATTATTAACAGTTTACTGTTAAATAAATTGTATGGCAACCATATACATAAAAAGAATATTTCACTGTCAAAATAACAATTTCATAATTTTTCCATACTTTAAACAGGGCGACTATGCAACTGTGACGTCACCGTTGCATAGCATTTTGTTAGGAGCGTTTTGAGAAACAAAAGCGAGTGCCAGATTTTAAATCTCATTTCTGATTTTGGTGTTGCTTTTAACGCAATTGACCCTATACAGACATTTGTTCCTTACAATAAATAAATAAAAATAAATAAATAAATGAATAAATAAATATTATAGGACAATCTTACACAAACCGACCTAGATCCACAGTAAGCTCAATAAGGTTTATGTTGTGGGTACTAGACGACGATATATATAATAAATAGATATATATAAATACTTAAATACATAGGAAACATCCATAACTCAGGTACAAATATATGTGATAACCACACAAATAAATGCCCTGACCAGGATTCGAACCCGGGACCTCCTGCTTCGTAAGCAGTGTCACTACCGACTGGGCTAGGAGGCACTTAAAATAACACGAATAACAATAAAACGAATCGATTGATACTATACATTAAAAAAATTCATCATGCCTATGGCGATAGCTATTCGTCGAGCAAAATAGAAGCCAGCCTTCTGGTCACCAGAAGCCTCTATTAGGCGCGCCGATAGATCTTTGTATACACCGTGGGCTGGAATAACCCGACAAAATAAACAAACAATAAACCCCATTTACTGTGGCCCCTCAGTTCCAAGGCACAACCCTTACAATGTCAGGGAGTATTGGGATCCTCGGTGTGGACATTTCCAGTGACGTCCAATTCCGTAGTCACCTTGAAGCGAAGGCCAAGCTGGCATCCAAAAAGCTCGGTGTGCTCAATAGAGCGAGGCGATACTTCACTCCGGGGCAGAGACTGCTCCTATACAAGTCGCAAGTCAGACCCCACATGGAGTACTGTTGTCACCTTTGGGCGGGAGCACCTGGATACCAGCTTGGGCCCTTTGACTCGGTGCAAAGGCGCGCTGTGCGGATCGTCGACGATCCCAAACTCACGAGCGATATTGAACCTTTGAGTCTTAGGAGGGACTTTGCCTCCTTATGCGTGTTCTATCGCTTGTGCAATGGGTTGTGCTCTGAAGAACTGTTTGATATGATGCCCACGGCAGCTTTTTATCACCGCACCGCTCGCCGCCGGCAGGGTGTTCATCCCCACACCCTGGAGCCCAATGGGTCGCGCACAGTACGATTTAAGAGGAATTTCCTCCCACGAACGCTGCGGCTGTGGAATGAACTCCCTGCCGAGGTTTTCCCAGTGGGCTACAGTATGAGGTTCTTCAAAAAAGGAGTGTATAGGTTCCTAAAGGGTAGGCAACGCGCATGTAAATCCTCTGGGGTTGCAGGCGTCCATAGGCTACGGTAACTGCTTACCACCAGGCGGGCCGTATGCTTGTTTGCCACCGTCGTGGTATAAAAAAAAAAAAAAGATATTAACCACGAATTTCTAAGACCAAAAGAAGGAAAAAATATTATGTGACTTTAGGTCAACTTCGCCAAAAATAAATATTTATTTTCCTTTTTTTCCATTTTTTGAATGTTTATTGCACATGAAAAACAAATGTTATTAATAAAATTATCGCCTAAAACAAATTGGTACATTTTTTTTGTAAAAATTTAGTTTCTGCAAGGTTTTCCTTGTCACTTTGATATCTGTCAATAAGGACGTGTAAACTATGTCCAATAGTGGCAACAACGCCATTAGGAAGGCGTTTTGTGATGAGTTATAATAAAAAGTGTATTTTTTTAAAATTGGTATTAACTCTGAAACTAGGCGTATTCCAGAAAAGTTTATAGGACATTTAAGTATCTAAATATGATCAGGAATACACTGTCTGTCTAGTTATATGGGCCCACGGTGTATAGTCTGCGCGGGCTTGGCCCCCACAGCCCTAAAGTTTCAACGCCAAACGCCGCAAATATGTAGCTGCTTTTTAGAGTATGTTATGACATAAGTCGAAATAAATGTTAAATTGCAAACTTTGCTTTGTTAAATGAGTAGGTACGGTCACGGACTTTAATTGTTAAGCCATATAGGGTTCATTTTACTTTGGATGTTTCATAGAGTAAGTTCAAGTGGCGGCGCGTCCATAGAACACGGTTTCCACCGTCTTGCCTAATTATCAGCCACTGTAGAACTTTAACTATGTTAGATGGGTTGTATATGAGATAAGATGAGACCTAGGTAAAATTTTAGAATGCAAGGATTACGACTGCTTTGAGCCATAATGGCAATATATTTTGATAAAAGGTGGGAAATTGTTTTAAAACCATAAATTATATCTCTTTTTATTTATATCCATTATCTTCTGTAGGTTTCGGTTGATTGGGGACAAATAATCGCATATTATAAAAAGGCGATTATTGAGTTTGAAAAAACTAACCAGCTCTAATGACAAGAGTAAAAGGCTTCTGATGTTTTTTTTTGTATAAATGTAGGTAAAAACCTTACAAAAGAAATTACCATGAAGATGAAGAGTGACTTATTTCAATGGTTTCATTTAACTAGTGTAGTGTCTTTGTTTTTGGTAACCACCTAGTAAATGTATACTTATTATAGTAGATGATTAATCTCACTCCACCGTAATACAGTTTTTAACTAGTATGGGGAGTGATGGGCATTGTTACACTCAAATATAATAACTTTCAACTTAAATAAAATTAATAAGTAAAGTACTGTACCTTACCTTATGTACCATTTGTTGTTGGTTTAATAAAGTTATTTTTATTTATTTATTTATTATTTTTATTTCAAGTTTCTATTGAATATTTCTATAGGGCTCAGATTAGAAACATAGTTTATATAAATATTTTTATTATTATTATATACATTATTTCATACAACTCGGTAGTTTCATAAATAGCATACTTTGGACGGGTTTTCTCTCTCCTCTTAGTGTTTAGGAACCTGGTTCTTGTAGCCAGGATAGTATTCCTTAACATTGTAGAAGTTGGCGACATCCTCTCCCTCATGGTAGATGAAGACATCCTCGTAGTAGATGTTGGGCTGTCTGAAGTAAGTCTCGTACACGGGGCGGTCGAAGGGATAAGTCATGGGCTTCATGTCGGGGAAGTACTGCTTGTACTCTTCCATCTCCTTAGGCAGAGGAGTGTAGGGGTAGACGACGACGTACAGCTGGAAGGGGAAACCACCCTTGGTACCCTTAGGCAGCATCATCCTCTCAGGCTGGTAGAAGAAGTTCTCAGACATGTCAACGGGGACTTTTCCTTGCTTGAAGAGCTTGAACAGCTCGGCGACGGGGACGGAGTCTTCCTTGTACAGGGCGAAATCAGAGGATTTGCGCTCGATCTTGTTCTGTCCAACGGTCAGCTTGTGCACGAACCAGTCAAGCTCAACGAAGTTCATCCAGTTGTCCTCAATGTGAATAGGATAGCCATTGCTGTCGTATTTGGGACCCAGGAAGAACTTGAACACGGCATCGGTGGCGACGTCAGACTTGACATCGACGTTAACGGTGAAGGCCTTGTGGTTGAGACGAGGTTGACGGACCAAGTAGCGAGTAGGGTCGTTAGCCTTGAACTCCTCCACGCTGTGGAAGATGTCGTTGGTGATGTCGAAGTCGTAGGGCTCGAAGAAGGTGATCAGTTTATCGGTCTTGACGTCGCTGATCTTGACACCCTCGAAGTGGAGCTGGCTGTAGTTGTAGGGCTCCAGGTACTCTTTCCATTGTAGGAAGAAGTTCAGGATGCGAGCGTAGAACTGGTAGAAGACGGGGTCACGGAGAGAGGTCTGGTAAAGCTCCAGAGCGCTGGGGAAGATGGTGTATCTGGAAAGAGAATCAACTATTAGTTCTTGTACCAGCCTTTGCAAAACCACGTCAAGTATTATAATAACATTTTGATGTACCTATGTGAAAATCTCTTCATGACTTTACTTGATTCTGATTAACAGTTGTTTACTACGAGTAGATTAGTGTTGAATTAATTAGGTTTTAAAAACTTACTGGTCCATAGGCTCGGGAGTTCCGGCAAGGAGGTGGAGACCGATGACCTCGTAGAAACGTTCGTAGTTCTTGGGCATCTTCTCGTACAGGTCGACGGTGGTGAACCAGTACTTGCTCACAAAGTCGATGGCCTTGGAGTTGCGCAGGTCGATTTCTTGGTTGTACTGTAAAATTATTAGAATTTATAGTAAGAGTAATAACAACAACGCTCAACTCACCTGTAAGTCAATGCAATAAGATTTAAGAAAGAATAGTTAAGTGCGGTGAATATGGTATATTTATATAAAGATCTAGACAATTTAGAAGTTATACTTACAGCCTTGAAGTGGCCCTGCTCCAAGTAGTACAAGAAAGATTGTTCGTAACTGCTCAGGTACTGGATGTACTTGTCGTTCTCAACCTTGTTGATTTGGTAGTACTCGTTCCTCGAGAAGAAGGGATAGTAGGAGGACAGTTGGCAGTAGTAGCCGGTCTCGATGGGCTTGTACCACGAGAATTCAGGAATCTCTCCAAGTCCGTTGGTCAGACGGTTCAGGTAGTACCTAGCGATCAGCTGTTGGTAGTGGAAATAGAAGAGGTCTCCGCGGATTTCATCGTAGTTCTTGATGCTGTTCTTTTTCCACCAGAACGGGTGCAGGGTCTGGAAGTAGTAGTGGTAGGAGTTCATGCCAATGTCCTCAGTGAAGTAGGAAAGCTTATCCTCAGCACTGCCGGTCAACCAGGGGCTAGTGTAGTTGGAGTAGAGGATGAACTTGTCGTTTTCGTGGTAGATGCCATGGGTGGAGGCGTAAGCGGGGTCAACATCGCCAGTCTGCATCTTCATGCGATAGGCCTTCAGGAAAGTCTTGGTGTTGACGAAGTACTGAGGGAACATCTCGTAAGGGGCAGGCATAACAAGAGTCTTTGTGTCATGGCGCTGGTAGATAGCGATGTAGTAGGCGTAGAGGAATTGGCCTTCGTTCATGTGCACGCGGGCGAAGGCGGCGGTCTTGTAGAAGGTCTCGAAGTCCTTGGCGTAATAAAAAAGCTTGAAGAGAGCGATGGCTTCCTCCCTCATTTCATCGTAGAAGACGGAGAAGACCTTGTACTTGGGCATGAACCCGCTCTTGTAGTACAGCATGAATTCCTCGACGGCCTTCTTGTCCTAAAATTGAGATGATTGATTTAGTAACATGTTACATTAACAAATAAAAAAATAAAATGAATGTTTAGACGCATTGACGAACATATGTATTGTTTTTAATTCTTTTCAAAATAGTTCCATTGTTAGTTTGATTTTAATCCACCGGAATATAATAGTTACAATTGAGTATACTTTAACATATAGCATAATATAACAGTACTGTGTTTTATGTACAGTACTAATTTGATAAGGATTTAAGGAGAAACTCTTAAGAGTCATCAAGAATCTCAAAAAAAGTCATTTTCGAACCAAGGTAAGGACAATAAAGGTTTTTATCGAATATACATTTGAACATCACTTGTTATTTTTGCTACTTACGGTGTAGTTGTCAATGTTAGCCTCAACATTGTATTCGTAGCCAATCTTCCACCAGTCAGCGTCCTTCCTGTACTGTCCTATGCTCTCCAGAAGATAGAGGACCTTCTCTTGACGCTCGATGTAATGAGCGTCCACTGGAAAAATAAAAGAATATTATTTTGATAACCAGTTATTTCTAATGTTTCGAATATAATGTCAGTTAAAATAAATTTACCTAACTAACGTACTATACTACGTCCTACTTTATACGTATTATGCAATGTAAACTTAAATAAAAACGTATATGTAGTTTGAGTACCTACACCATTCAAAATGAGATGCAATACAAACAAAATTAAACTGTTCAGTTAAAGGGATATTATTTGGGATTTTATAAAATTGGGACTATCTTGCACAAATAGATTTAATTTAAAGTTAACATAATAATTGTACTTAACACTAGGTAAAAAATGGCCAGCATGAGAATCTGAACTCAGGACTTAGGGTGCCTTTCCACCTGAGCTAAGCTATGTAGCTATGCTATGGATGCGTTTGAATCTAATAATCAACGCGTAACACCAACCAATGGAAAAGCATAGCTTACACATCCTCGCAGCATAACTACAGAGCTATATCTCTTTGGTGGAAAGGGCACCCTAAGGGATTGAAGACAGCTAATGTTAGGTAAAGCCTGACCAGAAATATATGATATAATTACCAGACCAGAAATATATCATGCACCATGTTGCGGAATTTAATTAGAACAAATTTCTTATACTGGCATTAATTTTAATATTTTATTTTAAGTGTTGTATATTAAATAATAAATGAAAAGAAATGCTCAAAACTATTCATAGTCAAGAGCAAAGCATTGTAAATAATTTATCTAATAAACTGCTGGAAATAAAACATTCGGTAAATGAAACTACTTTGCTACGAAGCATTTACAAATTAACATCAGGTAAACAAATCGAAATTTCACCATACCATAGATAATAATATACTTTTTGACTATATTGAACTGTTACATATAAATGAGAATGATAGCGCCCTCTTGACAATGATCATATCGTTCTGGTCAGGCTTTACATACTAATGTTAGCGTTTGTGAAAGCAGTTATTTTTACGTAAGATTAAAAATAAAATATTATTATTTTGGTCTCAACATCTCGGTACTTTCATTGTGGATGGGTGCCCGGTGCCACGATTGTAAATCATTCAAAGTTAATATTTTTTTTTAATTTTATACGTTACAATGTTTTGTAATAAAAGAAGTTCATTTCGAGAAAAAATATTTCAAGCCAATTAAATAAAATTATTTTAAAACTTACCAGATTTCAGCTCCACATCATATTTGGGTGGGACGGTGCCGGCGACCGCCAGGGCCACAATAGCAGCTAGGATCAGGACAGTCTTCATCTTTCTAGCTAGACCTCAACTGTACCGACAACACCCCAGGTATGGCCTTATATACCCGATCCACTTTATCTACCAAACAACAGGCTTGTTTACAATTTGGCTCTCGACGATGATCTTTTGCCGATTGTGTTTACAATTTCGACTATCTGTGACCTGTGACTGTGATAGCAAATAAGTTGACAACAAGGATGAGATCACATGTTTTCAATATTCACTAGCTTTTTTTTGCTAGCATGGTTATGTCTGCCTCATGAGTGCACACCAACGTCAACGACGGAGATGAAAGCAGTCACCGTGGTCAAAATCGGTTGTGGAGCTGGTTATTTTTTTTTTTTTTTCCTTTCTCCTTTAAGGAATGTCAGGCCTGTACATTCCTGTCTTCTGGTATGCTTGCGTGGGGATGCAGATCTTATACGTAGTGGCCCTTTGAGGACATGACGTACATCAATAGATAACCCATGAACCGGTCACAGCAGACGTTGGGGTTTTGTAAATAGAATGAAAAGAGTAATGGGTTATGGTGATGAAGTTTGCGTGGGTCAATGAGGTGGGGCTATTCCAAACAGGTCCAGACACTTGCCATAACAATATCAAACACACTATCGAGGCAGGCGGTGACATACGGCTGACTACATGGACGTCTGAAACCGCCGCCGTAAAGATGGTCAGGAGAAACATCGGTGTGAGTGGTTCAGGGTGTGGAGAAGTGCCTTTCTCGTACATGGGACAAGGTTGTTCCAGACCCTTGAGAGGAGTATGCGGAGGCTTTTTCGACAATCCAATGAAATGTGAAGAGTACAATAAGCGGATGCTGCAAGCACCTGCCCGTGGCGTGTGCACGTAGAGACAGCTTCCGCCATGTTGTAAGAACTATTGAGAGTTAATGTAATCTAAAATGTACTAGAGTATTGGGTGCAAAGTATGTACTAATTACTGGGCTATTGGATGAACATTCGGACGCGGTATCCAATTTTATCTTCGACAGATAGTGACACGCTCTCTATAAGATAAGCCCCCATAGACAACGACATTAAGAGGCTGACAACACCCGATGACCTTCAAATTGACTTTACTCAAGCAGTTTTTTAGCTATAACTACTTGTTTTGAGAAACTAAAAAATATATATGTTATTATTCGTTATATTTGGAAGAACTTCGTTAATTCCGATACACGATTGGACGAAATCGGCTCGATAGAAAATAATTCCAAAGTTACATCTTCAAATTTACTTTAAACAGTGGTTAAGGTGTAGCAAAGGGGGGGCTGGGACAGAAAATTTTTGATGGGGGTGGTGTCATTATGACACCTATTTTTTATGATGCTATCGTATCGTATAGAGGACGCTAAAATAGGCATGTTTTATATGGGCAACTTATGATAGAATATTATGTAAACGATATTAGCCTGCGAAAGTCCGAATCTAGGGCTCTCGCTGATTAGGACACGTGCCGACACAGCGCGCCCTAGAGTGTTTTTATAGAGCCGGAGGCGCGGAGGGAGAGCGGCCCTCGCCCGCCATGATGAAGCGCGGGAACGAGCGAGGCGAGCGGCTGAGGCTGGTCGCCGAAGGCGACCAACAAGCCGGCGCTGCGGGAAGTCACTATTAATTTATAATTACATCAATCTTTGAAGGCGTCTATCTCGGCCATTTTTAATTTTAGAGAAAAGTTTTTCTAATAAAATATATATGCTTTTTGCATATTTTGAAAAAAAAATCTAAGTCCGAAATACGCCCCCCCCCCCCTCTTTTGTACACTCTGGTCAAAAACTTCGTTGTTTTATATTTCTCAATTAATGCGTAGTTTTTCTTAAATTCATCATTTTGCTAAACTCGCGCTAAAAAAGATAGGGAGGGAATTTAGCTGTTGGCTGTTAAAAGATGGCTCAAGGACAACACCGGTGCAGAAGGAGGAGGGTAGAGGGGTGTCACAGAACTTTAAACAGAGAAATAAAAATAATATTCCGCATATCAAAATCAAAACAATGCTAATCTAAATGCAAATCAAAGCAATTTTTTGATGTCAATTTGTTTTTAGGGTTTCGTACCTCAAAAGGAAATAAACGGAACTCTTATAAGATCACTCGCTTGTCTGTATGTCCGTCTGTCACAGCCAATTTACTCCGAAAAAGACATAACATTGGTTTAAGAAACACTTCTGGAATAACTTAGGTCGAAAATGTCCGCTGTAACAAGGCACTGAGGCTTTAACTGCTTACATTTAATTTTATGAGAAATTTTAGGGGGATGACATAACATAAACATAACATAACATAAATACTGTTTATTGCACACCTCAAATAATAGACACAAAGTATACACAAGTCACAAACAAAAAAGCAGAGGCAAAACAATTGGCGGTCTTATCGCTAAAGAGCGATCTCTTCCAGACAACCTTTGGGAAGCGGAACCTTTGTAAATTAACAGAAAAGTAGGTGTTGCAAAGTAAATAAACCAAACATTAATAAACTTACGTAGCTCATACATACATATATTATATCGGGTGGAACAATACGATGAACTTTTACGAAAATGGGGGTTTGTTTAGCTCTAGTTATAACTTTTAAGCCAATGAACCATGTTAATATTCCTAACCGTTTTCAAGTTAGAGCTTGTTAAAATAAAGTGCAAAACACAGCCTGTTACAACCCTAATTAGTAAACGGGTTTAATTACCTTTATAGTAAACAAACTTTACATGACTGACAAGAAATGTCATCATAAAGTCGACTTTTGCTTGCTAGAAGATATTGACAACCACAGAGCTTAACGTTAAGAAACATAAGGTCGATTTAACACAAAGGTTTTAATACATACAATAATATTAATAATAATCAATTTCCAACATCACTTAAGTGTTTCCAAATGGCATATTTTTTAATTTTCGCGGTTTAAATTTTTACTTTTTTTAGTAACGAAATACCTTAGTAAAGCAATAAATAAAATTATTAAGGAATTAACATACCTTTTTGGTGTGTGTCATTTTGATCATTAATAACATAACAACTCATCACAAAAGACATGGTAACGTTTACGTCATGTCATGTTTAATGTCATAATGTTTTGCTATAAATGGATAAAATGATCTAAATTATTTTTATTTGCGGAAGTAAAATTGGAACTGTAATCGTAACGCACGTTAAGAAAAACTACATCGTTGGGAACAGCTGTTTCGATTTTGTAGACAACAGAGAAATAGTGGTGGGTAAAACTCAACATCGTGTCTTACATGCTCATCTTCACAAGATATGAAATTGTGATTGAAAGTTTACTCAGAACAAAATGAGTCTACCTGTTAAAGGAATAACGAAATAGGCACCACAAGGAAGTCATCAAAAACACCGAGTGAAATTAATAATATTTTTGTTCTTTGAAAATGTAAACATTACGTAGGAGCACTAGGGTTGGCAATGCAATATAAAAAACATCATTCTAATTTATTTCTCTGTTTTAATTGCGAGGGCTATTATTAGTACCTATAAATCGATTGTAAAACATTTATAAATAACAATCCTTTCAGCATAGTTCTTAGAATTGCACCACCCGGTATATTTAATAAATATAATAAAATAAAAATATATAAACTAGGACCAAACACACTACATGCCACAGGTTGTTAAAACAGGGGATTAAGGGGGAAAGTAAATTTTATTTTTTATTTGTATGATACGTGTGGGGTATCAACAGAAAGTTTGCAAAAAATTTGGTCAGCTGACAGATTTTGACTTCATTTTACGAGCAGCAGAGGTTTCGATAAAAATCGCATTTGAAAATGGAGGTTTTCTTACTAAAATTGCGACTCTGTTCCCGCCTTTTTTCAGACTCTATAGATGACGGTATAATTATTTGGTAAGTAGACCTATCTTTAACAGTTTTCAGACCACGGATTGACCTTAGGTTACTATAGGACTCAATATGTACCTACAGTCAGTTTACAATGGTAATTTCCTTTGATTAATATTGTTATATATAATGAATGAAAGAATGAATGAAGAAATGCTTTATTGCACACCTAAAAAAACGGCACAGTAGAGAAAAAAAATGATAAAAAGAGGCAAACAACAGGCGGTCTTATCGCTAATGGTAATGACACAGCTCGCTTAGTTTATCACAGTTATTTTCATAGTGTAATGTCATATGGTATTCTGGTTTGAGGCAAAGCAGCTGACATACAGACTATATTCGTTTTCCAAAAAAGAGCCATTCGCATTCTGTATAACTTAAAGGCAGGTGCATCAGTTAGAGAACTATTTACAGAAATTAATATTTTAACTGTTGCTTCCCAATATATCTATGACAATATTATTTTTGTTGTAAAGAATATACATACATTCAAAAAAAAATCTGACATACACAGCTATCACACTAGAAATAAAAACAAGCTTGCTATCAGAAGTAGTCGTATCCGCAAAGCATATAAGTAAGTCATTTTTTGGTCAAGTTATTCACATTTATAACAAGTTACCAGTCGATGCTTTAAAGGAGATCGTCAATTCTGGGCCACCTGATATAAACCGTATATAGAATAAATACTCATTTTATTACTAAAGTAGACAAAATATTGTAAAAACATGAAACGGGAATTAGAAATACTAAATAAATAAACATTATGTTGATTTTTCCGGGATTAAAATACAGCAAGACAAGTCGTTAACGTCCTTATGGCATTGACATAAAGTTTAACGTCACTCTGGCCTGAAACGGGATTGTTTTTTGGTTTGACACTGTCAATGTATACCGTTACATAATCTGCGTTTTGATACTGTTCGTTAAGTTAGAACATTGCAATATTAAAATAGTATCTAAGCCTACGAATACGGAAGTTTAAATTAGAAATCGACTGTATTAAAACGCCTAAAGATTGAAAATGCGTATTTTTGCATTTTTTTATCGGAGTTTGAATATTAAAAGTGGGTTTCATAATGGCATAATATCATGCTCCTTCGATAACGAAACGCATCTTTTTTTTTATTTCGTAATGTCAGATACTAGTGCTATCGCACTTAACGGTGGTAAACCTTATCCTTTCGCAATAGGTGTTAGGAATGTTCAGTTAATAGTATCAACGATGGTTTGACAGCCGTCTTTGTTTACCGAAATACAGGAACTATAAATACGATCAAAATATGACTTTTTATTATTTCATCATGATTCCCGTTTTGTTTTCAAGTCCGCTTTTGTACATTATCTTTAAAAAATTGGTACTTTTTTTTACATTAATATATAAATCATAGGCAAGCACGCTTTCAAATATTGTCGGTGTCAGATTCAAGTTTTAAATGCATGATTTTTCAGTTTTCCCATTAGATTTCGCAATATTTTTACCACCATCCTGATCTAGAAATTATGACGATTCTTTAAAGGTAAGAACCATTCCTAAACGGTCCTAAATAATCTAGGCCAGATCACCTAACAAAAATTGACGATCTCCTTTATCATTTCCCGCTTTTAAGAAATATTTGAAAAAAACTTTAATGTCAAAGGGTTATTACAGGGTCGAGGACTATATGACGGACAAAGATGCATGGCCCAAACCAGAAACTATTACAAAGTCATCTAACATTTAGAGGACACAGTTCAGATAAGAAAGCATATCAAACGTTTTGTGAAGCAATCAGATTTGGATTTTAATATTATTATTTTATTTTATTTTTATTAAACAATACGTACAGTCAGCTGCAGAGAAAAGGAACCCCCCTGACACTTAAACATTATTGGCCGACGGCGAGCGCGTCACATGATGTGACGTGTTCGCCCCGAGTACCTTCCCTCTCCCCGTGCCCCTCGCCCATATCTTTCCGAGCATCACCGACTCGTTTCCACTCAAATTATTTGCAGTTTTAACTTAATGGTATTTGGTCGGCTTCCGAGCAAATCACATGACCCAGAAAAACTCACAAAAAGATATCGCTTAAGTGCAGTTGACACAAGATTTGAACCCGGTCCCACCATGCGCCGGCCGAACATCTGACCATGGCTTATAACCCTAGGATTATGCTTGTGCATCCATACGGCACTTCTCAATCGATTACAAAATAAGATTGAAATTCGTATAGATTTCTCGTTTGATTAAATAATGTTCTTGTGTCGGATTGTTGAACTACCGTAATTTTAATTTAGAAAACTAACTGTTGTCAATATGCGTGTTATGATCTACAGGTTAAGGTTGAGTTTAAAATAATTTACTTCGTCTTATTTACTAAATTGTGATTGAGGGTAACCTTATAATGTATTCAAGTCATTAGGTTTTCTTTCGATTCGATAATAACATATTCTTAATACTATTCCGGATACTTATCCGAATTTCTAAGTTTTCGCATAGTTCGATAATTCGAAACAATGGTGCGATTAACAAAGTTTTTAAAAACTAAAATTGTTGTGCTTTTGGAATAGGGAAAAAGTATCAAAAAAATAGCACGAGATATGGACATAACGGTAAGATTTCTGTTATATGTATTTTGTTGTCATATAGGTATACTTATTGCAGCAATTATGTTGCAATATTGCCCACAGGTTTTTTTATGTTTAAAATATTATCATTTTCATTATAGAGGAAAACAGTTCGTAGATGGATACGAAGGTATCAAGCGACGGGTGACGTGGAATGCGATCGTCAAGGTCCTCGGCCAGTTGCTTACACTGATGACTCGGAGTGACACCGAAATATTGTGGAAGTTCATTCAGTGGCACCTTTTAAAACTACACGATCAACTGCTGAAACTTTTGGAGTGTCGCTTAGCACACCTCCACGCTGCAGACATCCATAATTATATGAATGAATGAATGAATGAATGAATAATATTTATTTCGGATTATAAAAGATCCATATTTTATAAACCGGCGAAAAAAATTAAGCTTACTGACGACCACCGCACCGATAGAGTAATGTTTGCTAATCGTTATTTAAATTTCGATTGGGAAAACGAAATTGTTATATTTACCGAGGAAAAGTGCTTCAAGTCAAATAAGTGGACAGAGGTTTAACCCTAAAAATGTATTAGATTTGAGAACAAGCGGACGGTAAGAAAAAATCGTTTTTATTTAAATTTAGTATATGGTATACAGGGCGGAAAGATCGAATGCCACATGGATGGCAACTACCTTAAATATTGTAAATAGCACATTCTGTGTAAAGGAGACTTTCCTTTGTTTTTAAAAACAATAAATTCTGCATTTATGGATTTATGAAAAATCGCATGCCTCAGTCGGGACTCGAACCGGTCAAATGTGACAAAAAATAACGTGGCGTATTTTATGATGCAGATTGAAAGGGTAGGTAGGGATAAGGTTCATTTTTCTCTAAATAACAAATACAATCAAAATAACGGAAGGCTATGAAAACTAACAATTACCTTTTAATTTTGTTTTCACCCGTCACGTGAAATGCAGCGCAACTAAGATCGGTGATCGAATTCAAGATCAAAAAGTAATCTCTGGAATGCAAGGAAAATAAAGATGTTTAAATGACATGACACTTATGTTTACTTATCAGTTTAGTTGCGATTACTAATGCCACTTCTTTAGTAACCTACTTCCTTAGATAAGAAAATTGCATCAATTATTATCATTATAACTAGTCAGCATAGGAGCTTGGATAGGTAGATATTTAAAAATGGAACATTTAAACGAGCCGTTTTTAAATTTATGCATACGAGAAAATGGAGCTCATTTTGAACAACTGCTTTAGTTAGCAAGGTTTTAGTAAGTTGATTAAATGAATATTGTTATCTTTTGTGTGTTATAATTGTTGGTTTTCAATTTTCATGGCCTTCCGTTATTTTTATTGTATATGTTATTTAGAGCAAAATGAACCTTATCAGTAACCCTTTTAATCTGCATCATAAGACACGGCACGTTATTTTTTGTCACATTTGACCGGTTCGGGTCCCAAGCGATTTTTCATAAATCCATAAATGCAGAATTTATTGTTTTTAAAAACAAAGCAAAGTCTCCTTTACACAGAATGTGCTATTTACAATATTTAAGGTAGTTGCCATCCATGTGGCATTCGATATTTCCGCCCTGTATATACCGTAATATTTTACTTGATATTTATGATTGCTAAATCGTTTTAATATTTACTCTTTTTAGGTTACTGGGGATGGATGTCAGTAATATAGATTCACCGTTTCTACCACATGGATTTCCCACCACGGTTTTTCGGGGCTCTGAAACCTAAAAAAAAAAGTTTGGTATGTTTTAGTACGTTTAGCCCCCCATTTAGATCGATTCCACTCGGTCTAGGGTTTGCAAGATCCGTCAGTTTTTCGGATCCGGATATTACGGATCCAAAAAATTGACGGATCCGGGTATCCGGATAATACTGATATTACGGATCCGAAAAATAAAATCTTAAATTCTGACGTTACGGTAAACGATTCCGTTAATTAAACGATGAAAATCATTGGTTCAGTGGGATTTATTACTTTTTCTAAAATCAATATAGAAAAAATTATCAATGCCATCACAAATAATACAATTATATGATATAAACACTCGGTAAACTCTGGTCTTTATTAAATAATAACAATCAGTCTAACTTAACAAAAGAATCTTAATAATTAACAATTTAGTATCGTAGCTAAGCTGGTACATGTAAGCTATAAAAAATAAAATCATTTACATTACATATATTCAACATCTTACAATATTAAAAAGAACAATTGTATATGCTAGTTTCTAACGATTAAATTAAACTCTGTAGTGACTGTAGTAAAACAAATGTGTGTGGTATATGCATATTAATCAACATTCAATAAAAAAATTCAAACAAAGACACTTTGTGTATAGTATTAGTAGATATAATAATGTAAATATTAATTGTTTACTAGCTAGTAAAGGCTACCTAGATAGGATTTCTAGGATAATCTTAATCATAAATCAGTCGAGTCGAGTTAAAGTATACCTATTTAAAATCAATTTTGTAAATTAATCTTTAAAAGGAACATTAACATTGATAAAGAGAAACCAACCTAACTCTTCCAAGCAAATGAACTCTCAAACTCTAATATGTAGCAATAGCAATAGTAAGAGTTATTTATCAGAAATTAAGTGTTCAATTTATTTTATATGGGGTATATAAGGTATATTCACACAATGTAGACTGAAGAGTAATATATAGTAATCGAAAACAAAATATGGGCATAACGAGTTATGAATTAATCATTTTAGTGATAATAATTGAATGGATCCGTAGTATCCGTAATATCCGGATCCTGAGACGTAGGATCCGGATCCGAAAGTGAGCGGGTATCCGGATATTTCGGGTATCCGGGTATCCGGATCGCAAAGCCTAACTCGGTCTCAACAGTGACCGGAGCCTCCTTCAGCACTTAGGCACTCCGCTAATTAAACAATACACGCTCTTCGACACCACAATAGAACCCTTGCTCACCTTTTTCTATTGTCTCTATTGTTAGCTCGACTCGACGACATCGCATTGTTACCGAGCTCGGTAGAGGCATACTCCTACGTTGTAGTTTGTTCTTTACGTATTTGCAATAGGTTTTATAATTGCTTAATTGGTTACTCCTTATGAAAGACTAGGTATACTACCTAAAGTTTCCATAGTTTAGGTATAGTTTTGGTGGTGGGAAATCAATGGGGTAGAAACGGTCATGTAACTTAACGAGATTTTTAATGATCTAACAAGCCCCGCGAACTGACTCAATTACATTACCCTTTATTAGTCTGGACTGGAGTAGGTATCAAATTTATACCTAAAGTAATTAATTCACATTTCGCGAATATATATGCAAATTTCAACGTATCTATATGTGTTACAGCACAATATGAAACTTCTGGTATATGTTTCAACCCCATCAATTTTAGTTATTTAGTATCTATTCGTTTTCAGTTTTTGCCTAAAATTTATTATTTTATGCAAATCCAATTTTTGAAATATTATTTTATTGATTCTAGATTTGTGTTTATATATTTGTGTTGTCTTAATTATTTTTTTTTGGGTAAATTATTTTATGCAAATCCAATTTTTGAAATATTATTTTATTCATTCTAGATTATTTCCAGTCTAGATATTTGTGTTGTCTAAATTTTTTTTTTATGGTAAATTATTTTATGCAAATCCAATTTTTGAAATATTGTTTTATTGATTTTAGATTATTTCTAGTCTAGATATTTGTGTTGTCATTTTTTTTTTTTTTTGAACTCGTAAATAATTTTGGTATATGTGACAATCGACTGCTATTTATTGGTGGACAATAAACATGACTGTGTTTTGAACAAGTTTCAACCTGTAAGTATGCTGTACGTTTCCGTAAAGGAAGTTCCCATTATTTATTATAATATATAGATCTTTTGTTAATGTAGGATTCGGTGTGTGATTTATTGCATTCCTGTTTATACCAGTTAGGTGGGGTGGTGCGATGTTTAAAGACTCCTTTGGTGCTCTAATTTAAAGTCACAATTTCTATTATTAGTTTTTTCTTTATGCTGTCGGCTTGAGTACTTTACCTTTTTTGCTAGATGTCCTTTGAAGAAGGTAATAATTTACTTTTTATTCGTTTCTGAGAAATATATAAATTAATCATCGGGTTTGAAGTCACATGCGATTTTAATAGAAAGTAAATGCACAAAATATCTGTCGTTTAAATTCTTTAGAATTCTTTTGATAATTTAATCTTTTGTTAGAAAACATTCCGCTGCAAACAAAAATTTACCTGTCCCCGAAATCCTGTTTAAACTCGTCGCTACCTACCTAGGTGGTCCTCTGTCCCCACCAGCCGTGATCTTTTTTTCAACACAAATTCATATAAAAAGGCTGAGGCTTGCGAAGAAGCGTCAATCAAATAATATTGATGGCTTTTTTGAAAGGCCTAAGAAGAAGACAAAAGTGTATAAGAAATCTTCAACGGTCTCCAAAAAAGAAGAAGACGGTGTTTCATATCTCACTTCGGGTCAGGACGATGGGGCATATGCATCACACCTCATAAAGATCGAAGTATACGACATGAATAAAATACGAAACGTTGGACCTCTGGACCACTGGAAACACTGTGACTATCATGTTAAATATTATGCTAACGAAGGTGACTCACATGAACAAATTGCTCGGGATGTTATATTTAATATAACGAAAGAACTATCATCTAAAACCAAATGTGTAAAATATTTTATAGAGACTGATAAGGGTGATAAAAAATAGTTTTAATCAGTGCTTTATTTATAACTAGAATAATTTCCTTTATTTTTTCACTTATAAAAAATGTTTACTTTCTTTCTTGTTTTATTGTATATTAATGTTATTACTCATTTATTGAACATGTTTAATATTAGATGTAGTTTTAACTGCTTATTTTGTGTTTCTTTCTCCGTCACTGCATTTGTCTTAGGTAGTAGGAATATTTTGTAATTATAGTTGTAAGAAATAAAATAAAACCCAATTTATTTTCATAACACATTGTTTTAATTCACATAAACTGATTTAAACATATTCCTTAAAACTAAATCATTACACAAAGAATTATCAGAAAACAGACATAAAAACTCAGACATTTTTTTCCCTTGAAGCTTAAAATAAAGATAAACTAAACAGTATTCTCCACAAACTGAAGTAAAATAATTCTGAAGTGATTGATGGTTATAAAACCACCTCTTAGAGTTTCTATTTAAAAATAACCTGTGATAACCAGTAGGCTTTCGACCAAAAGAGTCAAAGTATTCACCATATCCATTCACATCAATGTGCATTGCAATCCAATGAGAACCGGGCTTTGAATCAGGATCCAGATTGCTTATAATAAAAGTAAAGGAGTTTACCAATAAAAGTAGGTAGATTAACCCAAACAGGAATCCGGTTTGCAGCAAAAACATTTGACTTAAACCTCGGGTTTATTTTATTCATACAAAATTGTATTTCATTCGAATCCATAATAATAATTAATCTAAAAAAGTTAACACTGGTGGTTTTACAGACAATGTTCAAGTGGTAATGATAAAATTGAGTGAATGCATTGTATTTATTTAATTACTAAATATTATAATCTACAGTGACATCACGATTTTTATTTATTTCAATTATGTTATCAAATTCAGCATACACAATACAGTTGATAGTAGTACTTAAAGCTGAATCAAATCGAACTTCCATTCGAACACTTCCGTGTCTTACAAGATTCCAGTGTGAAGTTGAACTTGCAGATAAATCAGGAGTCAAATCGAAACATAATAAAGAATAACCACCCACATAGTTTGATCTGCTATAGCATTACCTTCGTTATGGAAACGAATACCAGTTCCAGAAAACAAAGTATGATATGCAGTTGCTATTAAACCCGGAGAGTTAAATGAGGGTTGCAAAGTTTTAGAAGGAATTTCATGACCATCTACGTACAAACTAAATGAATTCATATGAAAATGTTGAAAATTGAAGGGATTTATAGCTAAATTACCATTAAACCCAGAGTTTGAAACGAATCCAATAATACATCTTTTAGGGACTTGCCCGAGAAATATATTATCCAACGTTTTACCTTGTATAACTGCGGGTAATGTCAGAACCTTAACTTCTGCCCTTGTTATCGGATATTTCGCAGTTGTTGATGCTAATACTTTTTGATGAGCTAACAATACACTAGGATTTATTCTTGCTCTTCTGATAATGAGACTGGCATCTGTTATTTGTACTTTAAATTTACCATCCTTATGACAAATTAAATTAAATCTTTCTTTCGAACGGACTAATTTAACTCTCATTTCTACACCATTAATTAGAAATTTCTCCTGGTTAAACATATCACCATGTAAATGACCAATCATTTCAACTTCCTTGCTTTCCTTAACAAAGTCCATTCTTTCGTGAAACCCTTTATTAGTCGAGTCAACGGCGTCCATATAGTTGGGGGTATCTTCATACCACAATCCACAAGTCAGATGAGATTTTTTGGCTGCTGAACCATAATTAAGCAGAATTTCCATGTAGGCTCGGTAAGCATAAGTGTTGTTTGGAGGTGATATAAGCTTCTGATTTAAATAAATGTCTAGTTGGCTAAACAGGGAATGTAACCAATTATTTACCGGTGCAACATTTGCATCAGGTTTTATTTTTGTACCATCTTGATTCAATATTTTGGCATTTATATGCAACAAAGTGTGTGATAGATCAATGTAGTCATCACCTGACCCAGGAACTTGAAACTCAATAGGACCATCGTCACATAGAGATGAAATTGGTTTGTAATGAATCCACTGGCCACTTTCAATGCTTGTTTGAGTTGATGGTAAAGCAAATAAGTCTAACTCAGATTTGGCACACTCACAAGAATGACTATGTAAGAATGACATTTTTTAGTTTGAAAATATATCTTCAATATTGTTTTTCCTATATTTTTTACTTCCTCTTCGGTGCGATGCTTTTAAGTTAATGAATGGTCCACGTCTTTTTGTGGACGTTTTATACCCAGACCCCGACATCAAAGAATCAATTTTTTCATCTGCTTTTCTTTTTAAGTTGGCGCTTGCTTCATTGAACCGAGATCTAATAGAACTATCCATTGGTCGTGAATTTACCATATCGGATAAAAGACCGATTCCTGCATCTAAAGTTTTTTTTCCCACTGTTTTAAGACCACTAGATAATAATGGTAGCACAGACCTAAAAAGACCACCCAAGAAACTCCCGATCCCATGTCCTCGTTGATATGGTACCCCTTTATAAACTATTCCTATACCCGTACCAGCTTGGTGTGAATAGTAATGTTCATATGGGCAAGACGTAGATGATCTTTTATAATTCATTTTACCCGTTGTAAGTGTAGCTTCACGCAAGAAGATCCAAACTGGAATGGTATTCTAGCTCCAGTAGTTGTCCTTATATCTATTTCTATAGTATCGAATTCTCTTCGTTATACGGGTACATAGTGAGCAGGTGAGAAAATATGTGTTTTGTAAGCACCATAGATAAATTTAGTTGGGTCTAACGGTATTATTCTCAGTAATGATGTAATTACATCTCCCACCACTTGTGGATGAATGATATCAGTATAAACAAATATTTGTGAGGGTAAACCTAAGTATAAATTTGCAGGATGTTTTCCAATTGACATTTCTTTTAAATTTGATCTTGGTCGAAATCCTAATTGTAGACTTAATATGGGTGTTGTTGTGACTGAGACTATTTCTTTATCTGTTGATATCCCCACCATTTTTGTAATTTTATCATATCTAAACTTAACTTTGCTTTTTAGCTGTGGGTTTTCATTTAATGCATCAAGAAAATGATCAAGACTATCATACGAAGTAGCTGGTATGTGAGTTTTTGAATCAACGATTTTATCCGTCTTGTCTGCAGGTCCTCGAACTTTATTTTTAATATAAATGGTATTTTCATGTTCTTGAACATTGTACATGGAGCATGGGTATTGAAATTCTACTAAACGCACGACCCATTCTCCTTCCAATTTAATGGTTTTAGGTAGTTTTGTTCAAAAGTGCGCAGTTGTATTATCATTGTAATATTCCGATGAGCTATTGCTCAACAAAGTTAAGTAAAAACTGTTTTCACTCATATTGTTTCTAAACTTGATGACGGTATCCAGGAATTAAATTTATTAAGATAACCTCGCCACTTCACGAACACTTCCTTTCTGCCACCAATACGGCGCGAGCGTATTATTTTATCAATTTTATATTTGATGGAGGGGTGGTGAGTTACTTTTTGTAATTCTTTAGAATAAAATGTACCAATTATTGGTTAACCTTCCAAATCTCTTAAAGTATAAACAACCCACGGAGACCTATTGATAACTGATTCAATCACAAATATTTCATCACTCCAATTGGTTTCATAACCCTTTTGGAATATATGTTTATATTTAGTTATCCTAACATGGTCACCTACATTTAGCCTTGCATTTTCTAAAGAAGGTTGTTTATCATTTTTTCTTTCATATAAGTTACACCAAACAGTCCTTATATTACTAGAGTTAACATCAACTGGACGCATTTTTATGCTGGAATGATAGCTATGGTTATATGAATAAAGCAGATCTTGTAATATATTAGTGTAATTGTAAGTATTCCTATGAGTGAAATAACGCCACATTTTAGTTTTGAGAGTTCTTTGAAACCTTTCAACTATGCTAGCTTTAATGTCTGGGTTGTTAGTTGTATAATAATTTATGTTCTTACTTTTAAAATAATCTCTCACCATCTTTGAAACAAATTCTGTACCCTTATCAGATTGAATATGTCTAGGGGTTGCATTTGCTTCCGTGAATATGCTTTCAAAACACGTTTTAACCGTTTCAGCATCCTTCTTTTTCATAAGTCTCGCAAATGCATATTTGCTAAATACATCAATAACACAAAGAATGTATTTATACCCATCGTTGTATTGACTATAGGTACGCATATCACTTAGATCAGCTTGCCATAGTTCATTGTAGTTTGACAGGATGTATTTGTTACGCGAGAAACGTTTATGAACAGGTTTATGTAGAGTGTACGCTTCTTGGGACTGCAACCATTTTTTCACTTCCTCTCTATTCATTTGACCTTTCATTTCCTTCATAACATTATTTAAACTACTATATCCAGCCGGGTTTGATATATCGTAATATATTATATTTATGTCTAATAAGGAGTCCATCTTTCCTAATCAACTTTCTTTTGAGACCTCGTTTTTGGCTTAGTAGATAGAGGAGTAGATGCGTTTTTTTCTTTAATTGATAGGTTGTGCTCACTAATAGAAGCCTGTGAAGTGTTAGCTTCAGGTTTAGATTGAATTTTATTAATAAATTCTAAAGTCTTGGGGTTACCAATACATGACGATGGAACTTTTATATCATTTAAAAGACGAGCGAAATCCTCCCATCCCACTGGTTTTGAGCGTTTAAGCGGTCTAAGCACATCGCCTAACAAATCGAGAATATTGCTATTTGGTATTGTCTGACTGTTAATAACTACTTCACCGTTCTCCTTCCACCAAATTTTAGGTCTATTCAGAACAATGTTTTGCAGTAGCGTCTGACTTTTTGTCCTGTACGATTTAGGTATAACATCTATAATATAGGATGGAGAATATCGTTTAGGTAATTGAACCTTTGATACACCAGGAGGTGTGGCATAAACATCTTCTTCCGGCACAGGTGAATTTGCGTCTCCGCTTAAGTTCTGAGTAAATGATTCCTCCTTTCGGATACTTTCCTCTTTTTTTACATTTTCCTCCTTTTTGTTAACTTTCGAAGCAACGTTGTAGTTATCGTTAGTAAGGTAGTTCACTTCATCCATCACTATTGGTAATTTAAATGGTCTTCGATCTGCCTCAGCAAAATGTAAAAATCGTTGTAGTGCTTGACAATATAATGCCCACTTTTCACGATCATTTATTTTTCTTCTAAGAATTGTTTGCATTTCTCCATCCAGACGGGATGATAAATTTTCCACCTGATTTTCACTTTTTTTAAGTCTCAATAAATTCAGGTTCTACTAACAACATTTTCTTTGTATTCTCCATTGTATCTAAGATAAGGAGTTTACCAATGCACTTAAAACTGCACCTAAAATTATTGGTAATAATGCACCCCCTTTCTGAATAATAACGGTTTTTCTAAGCTTATTTTTGCCTTTTGAAACTAGTTTTTGTAATGTTTCCTTATATTTTTTTAATTTAGATTTTTCTTTGTTATCTAAAGGAATTTTACCCTTTAGAACGTTATAGATACATTCACAAATGATGTTGATCTCATCTTCATCGCACGATTTAAGCAAAGCAGTGCGATATTTTGGTTTAAGTAAATGCAGGGCTTCCAGTAAATGTTTATAGGTGCTTACTTGAGAATGCATCATTTAGAACTGACTGAAACTTGATGATCCTTGTTATATTTAAATCCTTTCTTTGGGATATACACTGTGCAATGGCCATCAAATGGAAATATTTTAGTTTTAAAACGACACATGTCATCTGTGTTTTGTTTTAGATCAATCATAAGATAGCCGTGAGCGTTTTTAGTAGCACCTTTGTAAGCTTCGTCAACGAACTTTGAGTTTTCTGGGCATACTTGACGAGACAAATAACGTAGTTGTGTTTTATCTCTAGGATTCTTAAAAAACACTAAATAACTTGTATTCAAAGACATATCACGTTGACCTTTACCCTGATGAAATATATTTTGAGTAATATAAAACAGGCTTAAATTTCTGTGGTGACTACCTTTTGTAAAAATATCAACCAGTCGCCCATTTGATTCCCGCATTAAATCATCTATTATAAGTAATTTGGGCTTCAGTCCATCAAACATGGACATATCAGGTATTCCTTGACTATAAATCACATTTTCTAGATTATATAGGGGTTGCATTTCATCATAACACCAAATCACTTCATCAAACTCAACATTACATAATTGTTTCGAATGTTCAAGAAAACTTGTAACAAATTTAGTTTTTCCACAACCACTCGGACCAGCTACAATAGTGGTGAAGGGGTGGTAAAATTAAATCATTTTTGAATTAACGTGAGGAGTGTGTTGTTATGAAAAGGAATTAATTTCAAATGACAATTTTTTTTAAAGTTTCTCCTTTTATCAAGAACATTTATTAAAAATAACACATAACAAAAAAAATTGACACAAGATAATTTTAACTTCTAAACCAATCATACAATTTACAAAAATTATACACATTGCACAAAAAATAAATACATTTCATTGAATATTCTGTGTAAATTAAATAAATTTTAAAGTACACCATGAGGAATTTTATAATGACCCCACGCAAGAGTATCAATAGAATTTCCTAACAAATATCGTTTCGTGTCATTACGGGAAAGCGTTATTTTGGTAATTTTCTGTGTAAATAAAATGTGTTTTATTGATTTGAAACGTAACATTGTATCATATTTAATTTTTTTCTTAAATAAACATTATTTAAAACTATCAAGATCATACGTTTCCGTTACGCATTTATTGACACCTTTAGCTTTAGCTTTAATTTCTTTATTTTGTACATCTATGGCGTACATTTTTGAACGCAAACCAATAAATTCCTTAAATATTTCCCCATTGTTTTCATCTTTGAAAACACCAAGTTGCTTTTTATTTACCAGAGGGAAACCATACACGTTGTCCTCTGGGTATTCAGAAATATCAAAATATAAATTAAGATCTGATTTTATGTCATCACAAAAGTCCTCTGTGAATATTTGATATAGTAAACTATCAGTATCTGTGTAAAGCAATTTCAAATTATTTTGATATTTGGTTTTCATATAGTCGTAATGAAATTGATACATGAAAGTTTTAGAAAGATCTAAAATGCAAAAACCTAGGTAAATTGGTTTGTTGTATAAAACTTTAGTTTTTTTTAATTGAACAGCTACTAAATCATGTGAAAAAACAGACAAACTATGAAATTCAGGTTTCGCAATTAAAGATTGAACTCCTTGAGATTTCCCACGATTTTCCCAGTGATTTAATAATTTGATGTTTACTCGTTTCATTACATTCTCCATAGTTTTACCAAACACTGAATTGTTCATGAGTTTGAAAAAATCTTTTTTGAATTCAGAAGATGCTTGGGATCGCATGTAGGTATTTAAATCTATGTAACTTTTTAACCATGGGGATTGCTCAAATTTTAATATTCTATGGATTTTAAGCAATTTTAATCCGTTTTGTAAACTTTGTTTAAGATTTCTGTAATGAATGACATAGTTTGTTTTCTTGTTTAGATTTGGTATTAATTTTTTTGCTTTAGAATTACCTAAACATACATTTTCGGGACAGAATGGTAGATCCGAATGATAATCATGTAATTCTTTAGGGTACTCAATGTCTACTTCTAAGATAAAGCCATGATCAGCATCATCTGCAATATTAAAATTCGTCTCTACATTCACCCATTCAAATTTACCTGTAGGAAGAGGTTGAGACATAGCCCATCCATACAAGTTATTTGCATCTAAATATACAAGAAAAGAAGACGGTTGGTTTGATTCATAGTTTGACATATATTTATTGTTAGCTTTTGCATGTCTGTGACTGCATTGGGATATACCTCCTCGAATATTTTTTGCTATGAAAGCAATTTTATCAATATCCGTCAAAAGTTCAAGTTTTATTTTTGTAACTTTTAACATAGCATCCCAACTCAATCCTGGGGCAGTGTAATAATGAGCTGGATCCAAACCGTAGGTCTTAACACATACATTTCTAAAATTTTCAAATACATCAGTTAGTAGAAAAACATCTGTTTTCAGATATAAATCTGAATAGTCCCCCATATTTTGACAATTAAAGTGATTCCACACACCCACAGCATGTTCATAATCTTCATCTGAAATGTGGCTATTAGTCAGAGAACTATAAAATAAATCCCTACGAGGAAGGGCGGTAAGGTTTAAACTATCAAATGATGTCATGTATTCATATGGGTACACAACCTTACGTATCAAGCGCTTATAGTCTTCTTCACTTGGAAAATTTAATTTTAGTTCATTGAATTGGTTTGTTGTTAAGTTTGTAGCTAATTTTTCAAGACTACTAGACATGAATTTAAGGGAATCAACGAATCTTAATTTCACTGTACGGTTATTCACTTTTAACATTTTGGAAAAGGAAATATATTTTTGGTTGTTCTGTGGGATTAGTTCTATATCACCATCTTCAAAATTAAGCCCATGTACTATAAAGTGACTGTCATAGTTGCTTAAGTTATGAAAAAACACAGGTACAAAGTTTTGGGGTCTGTACTTTTCATTGCAAAGTGAATGTGCAACGCCTTCGTAAACACCGGTATGCCAGTTATAGGAAACGCAGGAATCCTCGTTTAAACATGTACTACAAATGAAACAGACTTTGCTGTTTGCAATGTGTTCTTTATTTAAAGTTGTTAAGGGTAATGGGGACTTGGAAAATGTATTCTTTTTACAAATACTCTCCAAATCATGTTTAATACATTTCATAAACGTTTGACCACAGTTCTCCCCTTCTTGTTCTTCATGTTCTATAAATTGATAACTTGTCATCATATGCACATTTACTATAGTATCCAAAACTATAAACTTGATGTTTGTGAATGTTAATGGTTGAGGAACGCTTGTCTATACGTCTGCGTTTACGTTTGATTTTATCATCCACATAATCATCATCATCTCCATAATCTTTATCACTGTCAGGTGTTGGAGAGTGACTATTATCTTTAGTGGTTTGTTCATTAGATTGTTCTGACTGAATAGGACTTAAAAATGCCTCAAAATCTGCATACATAACAAAAGGAACTCGTAATTTACGCTCGTAATTATTGAAATTAACTTGACTTGAAGAAGTCATTTTGTCAAACCAATCTTTCCTTTTATCCTCTTCAGAGAGTAAATTGGTACATATATGAAAACAATCGTTCTTTTGATGCTCTACTAAATTCTGATTAGATGAAAAATTTGACAAACAACCATCACATATATTAACAGCATGTTGTGATTTATTTATTTGAGCGGATACTAATCGAGATAAATTGTTGATTAGACAATAGTGTCCTCTATTCCCCTTTATTATATATAACAAATTAAAATGTTTTGTTTTTTTACATTTTGTAATGTGTAAAGGACCAACAATATCATGACATTTATTTTGTGAATTATACTCCAAACCAAACACGTTAATACTTAAATCATTTAACTTTTCAAATTTCTGAATATCAGTAAACTTGATAGGAAAAGGAATGTCACCAAACTTCAATTTCTCCTTGTATTTGACATAACAGTTCACCATATTAGCGTGATTGTTTTTCTTAGGTGGATATAAACCCGAAAGCAATGCCCAACTGAAACATTCATGATCATTGTTTTTGATGTTTATTACTGCTCTTTTGTTTGTTATATCACGTGGTAATTCAATATATGAAGAACCACGCAATGGTTTATATTTATTAACATTAACGTCTAAGTGGTTTATGTTTACCAACCTCCATCCACTATCTTTTCTTTCAAAGTTTGTTAATCTCTCTGTTATTTCATTTACGAGGGATATGAAAAATAAATCTTTATCACTGCTCACATTAAAAAGTTGATTGTTTAATTGAAAATTAAATGTATTTCTTAGCTGTTTGGTATCCTGACAAAAATTTGCATTTAAAATAAAATTAACTTTTAAAGCACAATGATCTGCAACTGATCGATTTAATAAAGTGAAAATTGTATCTTTATTTTTTTTCTAAAAACGATTCGGGGGTTTCAAAGGGTTGGTAATCATTTTTATTACTTGATATTCTGTACGTAGCAACCCTGTTTCGGAATGCATTTTCAATTAGCTGAACGTTGATTAATTCGCTGTCTGAACTAAGAACATTGTTTTTGTGGTTATTGCTTTTCAAATGGTTTGCTAAATATCTTTTTACCACATACACATGGCACACAGAACATTCAATTTTGTCATTATTTTTTGTGCTTACGTCAATACAGCAAGCTTGTGTTGATGCTGAATCACTGCTAGTTGAAGGTTGACTCTTCTTTGTTGATGCCTTAGACACAGGATCCGTAGTTGCCATTTCTATTCCGCCTCCAACTTGTTGGGATCTAAAGAAATAAAATAAAATATCACAAATAATATAATTACATCATTACTTATAATATGATTACCAGAAACAAAGATTAATAATAACTACAAAATACTAACTTGTATATTTCTTACAATGCAAACAATACGCTTGCATTGGTAGGACTCCGTCTACTACATCAGTAGTTGATATATGAATATCCTGTGTTTGATTCCTATGACCCTCACATTGGGTATAATATGGTTTAATATCTTGATCTTCGAAAATTGAATCAGGTAATAAGCCATCAATAAACCACAATCGGATGTGTCTATGAAATTTCTGGATTATTAACTTTTTGCTAAAATTTGCTATCTCGCTACGTTCTAATTTAGGCTCAAGATAAAATGTCATGTTGCAAAACTGAATCACACAACACCACAGGTACAAAACACTGAAACTTCAATTTGCTATAGATAATTTTAAAACTGGGGACCCACTTTTATACCACTATCCCCTCCGTATCCATAAGTCAGGTAAGGAAACATGTAACAACAGGTTTTAACTTAGATCACCCACCCCAACAAGATGCAAGGTAGAAAAAAAAAGTATAATGAATTAAATATTTAAACAGATTGATTAACTTACATTTCATATTTTTGTTGACTTAGAGATTCACACAAATTATATATTTCTTGGTCTTCAAAATATTCCTTCTCCGCGTCTTCACATAATTGAAGAAGTTTAACATCACAATTATCATTTCCAATCGACATGCTATACATATAGATAAAAAATCAGGATAGTATAAGTTTTTTATACTTTGAAATTTAAAGTGTTCCTTCTAATTCTATCTCTGATTAGTCAAAATTAAGAAGTTTATTCACTTAATCGTAATTGAACGCGTGATTTGCAGCTCACTTCGTTTCTAAAATTTACCCTCCAGCCTCAGCCTTTTTATATGAATTTGTGCTGAAAAAAAGGTCACGGCTGGTGGGGAGATTTATATATTTCTCAGAAACGAATAAAAAGTAAATTATTACCTTCTTCAAAGGACATCTAGCAAAAAAGGTAAAGTTCTCAAGCCGACAGCATAAAGAAAAAACTAATAATAGAAATTGTGACTTTAAATTAGAGCACCAAAGGAGTCTTTAAACATCGCACCGCCCCACCTAACTGGTATAAACAGGAATGCAATAAATCACACACCGAATCCTACATTAACAAAAGATCTATATATTATAATAAATAATGGGAACTTCCTTTACGGAAACGTACAGCATACTTACAGGTTGAAACTTGTTCAAAACACAGTCATGTTTATTGTCCACCAATAAATAGCAGTCGGTTGTCACATATACCAAAGTTATTTACGAGTTCAAAAAAAATAAAAAAATGACAACACAAATATCTAGAGTAGAAATAATCTAAAATCAATAAAACAATATTTCAAAAATTGGATTTGCATAAAATAATTTACCATAAAAAAAAAATTTAGACAACACAAATATCTAGACTAGAAATAATCTAGAATGAATAAAATAATATTTCAAAAATTGGATTTGCATAAAATAATTTACCCAAAAAAAAAAATTAAGACAACACAAATATATAAACACAAATCTAGAATCAATAAAATAATATTTCAAAAATTGGATTTGCATAAAATAATAAATTTTAGGCAAAAACTGAAAACGAATAGATACTAAATAACTAAAATTGATGGGGTTGAAACATATACCAGAAGTTTCATATTGTGCTGTAACACATATAGATACGTTGAAATTTGCATATATATTCGCGAAATGTGAATTAATTACTTTAGGTATAAATTTGATACCTACTCCAGTCCAGACTAATAAAGGGTAATGTAATTGAGTCAGTTCGCGGGGCTTGTTAGATCATTAAAAATCTCGTTAAGTTATATGACCGTTTCTACCCCATTGATTTCCCACCACCAAAACTATACCTAAACTATGGAAACTTTAGGTAGTATACCTAGTCTTTCATAAGGAGTAACCAATTAAGCAATTATAAAACCTATTGCAAATACGTAAAGAACAAACTACAACGTAGGAGTATGCCTCTACCGAGCTCGGTAACAATGCGATGTCGTCGAGTCGAGCTAACAATAGAGACAATAGAAAAAGGTGAGCAAGGGTTCTATTGTGGTGTCGAAGAGCGTGTATTGTTTAATTAGCGGAGTGCCTAAGTGCTGAAGGAGGCTCCGGTCACTGTTGAGACCGAGTGGAATCGATCTAAATGGGGGGCTAAACGTACTAAAACATACCAAACTTTTTTTTTTTTTTTTAGGTTTCATAGCCCCGAAAAACCACCATAATCCCGAAAAACCATTGTTTTGGTGGTGGGAAATCCATGTGGTACAAACGGTGAATCTATACTACTGATGTCTTCGATGGGGCCAGGCGAGCTGGTTGAAATAGGCGGCCGAATGAACAGTTAGCGATACCTTGAAGTTTTGAAGGACGTAATGCTGCCTTCTGTGCGTGTTGCATATCCTGAAGGCCATATTTATTTAGTTCAGGATAATTCCTCAGTGCATCGATCCAAAATCTTCCAAGATTGGTTAAAGGCACAAAATGATATAACGTGTTTAAGTAGCCGGCAAAAAGTCCGGACCTAAATCTAGTAGAAAACTTGTGGGGTCAAATGGTTTTGAACTGGGACTCTAGTGAAATAAAGTAAAAAAAAAATTGAATGAAGAGGTAAACAAAACTTGGGAACTCTTGCGAAATAGTGATGCTTGTTTCAATATGGTTGCAAGCATGAAAAGTCGACTTCAAGAAGTGATAGATAATGAAGGCTATCCTCTACGCTATTAAAAAAGTAGGTATTTACTCCTCACAAGTGTTTCGGAGCAAAGTATTAGAACGAACGAGCATAAATCGTTCGTTCGACAATGCTTTCAATTTCCCAATATATTGTTATTTCGTAGTTAGTCAAATTAAACAACATTAGTTATCAATAATAGAGATACTCTTGTTTACGAGTATTTATGTCTTAATGCACTACATGATCTCACATAGTTATTTTTTCTAAAGTTGTGTATATAAGGTTATCAGAAATGGTGATAACAGAGAAAGATCTATAAGTATTGCTAAGACTAATAATGGTATTTAGCATGTTGGTTTCTTTCTCAATGACTCACTCCCAGTAAAATATTTGTGTCATATATAGATATAGATAGTCTATAAAGTCTCTAGAAATATCTATAACTATAAACCAACTGTTAGGTGTCTGTTTATAAACGTTATAAATGTCATCCAGATATCTATTTTGTGTTTTGTTGGTAAATTAAGTTGGATTCAAAATCTTAATAAGTAACCATATTTTTAAGCAGGTAGAAAAGTGTATAAACTACTGAATTATATAATGGATTACAAATATTAATTTCTTTTGATCTCGTTGTTATTAAAAAGTAAGTTTATAAGTTAACTGCATAAAAATAAATCACAACCATACAGAATGTTACGCCTGGTTATTAAATAAATAAAATAATTTTATTATATGCAATATACCCATCTTTCCTTGTATACCTCATTTCAGAAAATGTCTCTATTCTATAATAATAATATAACAGTATAATAATATAACAGTATAATACATAAGGTAATTAATGAAAAAAAAAAAGAAAAAAAGTGATGCCAACGTTGGGTTTGAACCGGTGTCCTCAAATTAGTAGCCTCATAGTATAACCACTAGACCAAATCAACTTCTATTCAACACGACGAAAATACTTAACGGTTTCATGTCATTACCAAGGGGGGGTCCTTTTCTCTGATGCTGACTGTACATTGTATGTCTCTCAAGCTGATTTGATATGTCTTCTTATAGAACTACGCATTAATAGTGTGTCTTTAAGATATAATATTACTGTATTACTGTTTTGAAAAAATAAGTCCCGCCGAGTTTCTTGCCGGTCATACATAATACTTCTCGGGTCAGAGGTCTAGGGTTAGAACCGGTGGCAGTTTCTTTTTCTCTGACGTTCATAAGTGCATTGTAATGTGCCTAAATCTTTTATGAGCGATCTCTTCCAGACAACCTTTGGGTAGAGGAGAAGATAATGCAGAAAAAGTCAATTCGAGGTGCAAAAAAATTAATTTGAAAACACGAACATTGAAATAATAATAAATAAATAATAAATAAACAACCTTTCCAAACCATGGAACATTTTATGTGAGTCATATTTATTTTGAAGTTAATCTGAACGAATTTGAATTAAGACCTCCATACTTCATTATCGTTTTTTTTTAACCGACTTCAAGATTTGAAAAGAGGAGGTTCTCAATTCGGCGTGTATGTTTTTTTTTTTTTTTTTTTTTTTTTTTTTTTTTTTTTTTTTTTATGTTTGTTACTCCATAACTCCGTCATGTCTGAACCGATTTTGAAAATTCTTTTTTTGATTGTAAGTATATATATACAGATTGGTCCCGTTTTTGTCAAAACGCAGTTCTGATGATGGGATCCATGAGGAATCGAGGGAACTCCTCAAATCTTAAAGGCATACATATAGTGATTTTTATATTTTTATCAACAAAACCATCATTTTCATTCAAAACAGTGACATTTGATGAAGTAGAACTGCTGATGATGATCAGAACGGAACTCTTCAACGACGCATAGTTCACGTTTGGCGATTCGTCCTCTTCGCTGTGTTTGTTTAGCAAGTTTAATTGTCAGAACAAATGTTCGTCAAGCTCAAGTTCTGATGATGGGATCCATGAAGAATCGAGGGAACTCCTCAAATCTTAAGGGCTTACAAATAGTGATTTTAGTATTTTTATCAACAAATCAAGCATTTTCATTCAAAAGAGTGACATTTGATGAAGTGGAACTGCTGATGATGAACAGAACGGAACTCTTCAACGACGCATAGTTCACGTTTGGCGATTTGTCCTCTCCGCTGCGTTTTTTAAGCAAGTTATTTCATTGTATGGAATCTAAGTGCACCATCTACAATAATCCTTCACCGGCTACCCCCATTGAAGTCGGTTTTTTTTTCTTAAAAATTAGTTTTTATGAGATCAAGTTATAAAGCAAGAATGTATTTTATTAGATATTGATTCAATTTGCAAGTGACCAATTTGGATATTGATTTTCTGTGTCACTGTGTGATATGATTCATCGAAATAATACACACAGTGGATACTGTTGGATTTAAACTAATGATCTATATATAGGCATATATAAAGGAAAGTCGAAAATCTGTCGAAATTGCTTTTTATACTCTGAGTTAGTTACGTCATTTGCTAAGGCGAAAGAAGAAAGCCCAGCGGAACCTGGTAGACCCCTTCTACCACATTTCGCAGGTCGGGGGAGAAAGCAGGAAAATAATAATGTACGATACTATTTATTAAACGGTGGGGGCAAAAATAATTTTAATAGAGTTTATCACATGAAGCTGATGAAGCCTGTAAAAATAGGATGAGGGAAGCCCTTTACATTAAAGAAAAGTACACTGCATGATTACAATCTATAGCTGATGGATACGATATACGATTCAATGTCTAGAAGGCGTAACAAAACAGGGTTTAGATAAGTTTATTACGTGAAGTCGGGTAAAAGGGGGGCTCAACGTTGGCTAGATTACCAAATAAGCGTGATTCTACGAATATGGAGGCCAAGTTATGCTAGTCACTGGCTACAAAATCTATAGGTTTTACTAAATATCTTACGATATTTTTGATGGTATTTTGTTTGCGCCTGTATTTATATTATCATGAATTCTATGTAATAAAAGTTTGCGAACAAGCCTTCAAATCAACGCCATGAAGTTATCATTTTAAACTGGGGACACTGAGGTTACAGTCTTCGGTCACAAAGTGAGCCTGAAAGAGAGGGTTATAATATAATAGCGGACTATGTCTCATTTTGACTAGGGTGCTAATGACGTCATCAGACAATCAAAATGTCAATGTGTATCAATTTTGTAACGAGTACGAGTAGAACACCGCCCCCTATACATATGTTCTCTATCGGACAGTTTTTAGTACTTTTTACTAGTCACGTATGAACAACTGTTTAAGTTCGGTAAGTGTCGTAGAAGGTTTGAGTTCCCATATAAAACTACGAGCACGTCACTTCTCTTTCCGGACAGACTCTAGTAACACTAATAAAATAATCCATTCGTTCTAATGGTCATACTAATAATTATTAAAATACTAGCGACCCGCCCCGGCTTCGCACGGGATAAAAAATGGTTATTGTGCGTCATCTCTAAGATATAGTCATATACCATCGCGGACTTTTTGTAGACCGTTTTAAGATGTACCATCGGGTTCAAAATTGCATGGCCAATTTATCAATGAATTCATTCATAAATTGGCCATGCAATTCTGAACCCGATAGTACAATACTGTAGTACATTGTTTTGATCTATCTCTTAGGACTTAGCCAGCGTTTGCAATGTAAGCGCAAAAATGGGTTTATTTACGACATCACATTAGAAACCTCTAAAATTATCATAGCGCAATAATTGGAGCATTTGCCTCACAAAAGGTGGAGTAGAAAATGTTTTAATGGTTATTGGTAGGCTATAGGGTGGTTATTAAAATACTAGATTGGGGGGGGGGGGTGCGTTGGCCGCCATATTGGTTTAAACGTGCCATAAGTCCGTTTTTGAACCTTGGCGCTTAAACGGTTATCAGTATGCCTAAAATGTCTATGCAATGTATGAAGAACATAAAATTTTCTACAATATTTCCATACTCAATACATCTGTAAGTCTTACAGATATAAAGATACAGGGGGTGAAAAAGTGTATATTTTCTTATATCATAAGAATTTTATTTATTAGCTTCAAAGTTTTGTGCTTCGAGATAAGGAAATGAAGTCTCTACCACAGTTTTGTCATCTTCTAATGATTCTTTTAAAATATATTCAAAAGTTGAATTCACCCCTAGAGCGCTTATAGAGGGGGTGAAAGTAGTAAGTCTCACACACAAAATCAGTGTTCTATTACTCATCATAAAAAACTACTAGGCGTTGTCAGTTATAGCTATGGATCAATTAGGGTATAATTAATTTAGATTTGACAAAAAAAAATATGCTTTCATACAAAAACCATTTTTTTTTAAAGAAAGTGCTTGAAAATATTTTTATTTTTTTAAACTTCAGACAACTGTCAAGTTATTATTAAAATATCGTATAGGCTTTAGCATTTTTTACATAATGCTTGAACAGTTGACTTTATGACAAAAATGTCTACGAGAAGTATAAAGACAATGAGTATGAGTAATTTTTTCCTTCCTGTAACTTTGTATCTTCTAAGACGTACAGAATAAATACAAATACAAAAAAAATAGAGTCTTTATAATGCTGCTGTTTAGGCATTATGTAAAAAATGCTAAAGCCTATACGATATTTTAATAATAAGTTGACAGTTATATGAAATTTAAAAAAATAAAAAAAAATTCAAGCACTTTCTTAAAAAAAAAATTTTTTTTCTATGAAAGCGTATATGTTTTTTGTCAAATCTAAATTCATTATACCCGAATTGATCGATTGCTATACCTGACAACGCCTAGTAGTATTTTATGATGAGTAATAGAACATTGATTTTGTGTGTGAGACTTACTACTTTCACCCCCTCTATAAGCGCTCCAGGGGTGAATTCAACTTTTGAATATCTTTTAAAAGAATCATTAGAACATGGCAAAACTGTGGTAGAGACTTCATTTCCTTATCTCGAAGCACAAAACTTTGAAGCTAATAAATAAAATTCTTATGATATAAGAAAATATACACTTTTTCACCCCCTGTATCTTTATATCTGTAAGACTTACAGATGTATTGTGTATGGAAATATTGTAGACTATTTTATGTTCTTCATACGTTGCATAGACATTTTAGGCACACTGATAACCGTTTAAGCGCCAAGGTTCAAAAACGGACTTAGGGCACGTTTAAACCAAGATGGCGGCCAACGCACCCCCCCCTCGAGGTCTCAAATCTAGTATTTTAATAACCACCCTATAGCGTACCAATAACCATTAAAATATTTTCTACTCCACCTTTAACTAACTGTAAGGCAATGTATGGATATGATTCCCCAATGATTGGATTATCAGTGTTTCTCTACTGTATTATGCATCTATTATACATATAAACCTTCCTTTCGAATCACTCTTTCTATTAAAAAAAGCCGCATCAAAATCCGTTGCTTAGTTTTAAAGAGTTAATCATACATAGGGACAAACAGCGGAAAGCAACTTTCTTTTATACTAAGTATGTAGTGATAGTAATAGTGATAGACATCTGATAGCTGATAGTACAGTCAATGGATCGCAATGACATGTTGTTGTAAACTCCGGCACACCGGCTTGGTTTTACATTAGATTCAATACTTTTTGCAGTAGCATTTTTGTACATGTAATGATTTTGATGGGATACTAATTACTTCATGCATACTTTAAATATTTTTCTTCACTACCCAAACGTTATTTGGAAGAGATTTGGTTTTAGCGATAAGGCTACGTGTGGTTTACTCTGTAGTTATAAGCTGTTGGCTGTTGGTTGTTGAGCTAAAGGCCAGACCAAGTGTGGCCATAAATTACTACTATGTCGGAGGGGTGCTGACTTGCAGCGAGTGTGGCCGCACATTTGCTGCAAAAATGGGCTATATCAGTCACCTAAGAGCGCACTAGCGTCGCTCTCAGCGATAGAATGCAGTCGCCGTAGCCGAAAACGGCTAGAAGAGGATATATAGATCAGCTGTTGGGTAGATATGTAGTGTATTTCTTAGGATTTAATTAATTTATCTTCCGCCCGCGATGCATATCTATTCTACCTATTTTAATTTATATTCTAAACTAAAATCACTTAAGCTAATACATCCATTGCATTTTTTAAATAACGGCCTTTATTGTTTTTTTTTTATTTGTAAAAAGAACTTTAGGATGGTAACACACGCACCGGGCGTATTGAATATCATCGTGCAATGTGTTTAATATTTTATTAGAAGGAATAGGATTTACAAGTTTCTTATAGCCTAAGTCGACTTAAAATTCTGGTCTGGTGTACGTACATGGTGGAAAAATTGTAATAAAAGTCCAAATTTTATTTATACATGTATGCCTACTTGTATAGCAACAAGCACTTTCGAAGCGTCAGTACGATTGTGAACTAGGGTATTAATTAAAACAAAATGGATGCAAAAAAGGGCAATAAATAATAAACATATTCTTTATTTTACCAGTTGAGGCATAAGACATCGAGCGCCAAGATAAGGTCCTCGATCTTCTGAAGAGCATAGGACAGTACAAGAAGGACGCTGATTGATGGAAGATTGGCTACGAAAACAATTTTGAGGCTAACATTGACAACTCCACCGTAAGTAGCACAAAAAACAAAGTGACACTCAATTGTATCATATTTGATACAAACTTTTACTGTCTTCACCTTGGTTTGCAAATTATTTCTCGTCGACATTTTGAAAGTTCATCTTGAAGAACTCGTCAAATTAGTACTGTACATAATCACGCAAAATAGGCATACTGGATGTCGACTTACGGAAAATGCCCAGCAAAACTAACTAACTAACTAACTATACATAATAACATTGACAGTACTGTAATATGTTACCCATCAAAAACATAAATGTGAAAGGCTGCCAAGTTCGATACTATGGGAATGCTTCGCCTATAAAAGAAGTGAGATCTGAATAAGTACCAAGTTCCATAAAAATACCTCAAATCATAAATAGTTATAGGAATGCACACTTGATTTCCAGCAGTTTTTAAGGTACATTTTGAATAAGTATCACGTTACATAGAAATACCTAAAATTATAATAGTCAGAGAAACGCACACCGGTTTTTTTAGCAGTTTCCTGATAACATTTATTATTTTCAGTACTTTTTAATGATGTTACTTGGCAAGTTTTCACACACCACACACCTTTTCAATGCAATGAATTGCGACACCTTTGGACTGCAATGTCTCAAGTATATAATTTTCTATTAAAACTTGCCAAGTTACATCATTAAAAAGTACTGAAAATAATAAATGTTATCAGGAAACTGCTAAAAAAACCGGTGTGCGTTTCTCTGACTATTATAATTTTAGGTATTTCTATGTAACGTGATACTTATTCAAAATGTACCTTAAAAACTGCTGGAAATCAAGTGTGCATTCCTATAACTATTTATGATTTGAGGTATTTTTATGGAACTTGGTACTTATTCAGATCTCACTTCTTTTATAGGCGAAGCATTCCCATAGCATCGAACTTGGCAGCCTTTCACATTTATGTTTTTGATGGGATTTCATTTATTTTTGTTAGGTGTAGGTTTTTTATTATTTTTTTATCACTTTTGCTTTAGGAAATGTCTCGCGTATGACGCGCGGCTGCCGAACGCTTTGTTTCGTCGACTCCCCGCCTCCCGCGCGTACGCATCACCCCGGCGGCATGAGCGGGCGAACGGATGGCATGAGCTGGCGGACGGCGCGAGCGCGGCGGACGAGTGTAGGCAGCGACGGAGGGTGCGCGAGGCGGGGAACGGAATTTTTATCTAGTATCACTATACATACGTTATACACTCACTTGCCAGAATTTCATTTGCCAGAATTTCATTTGCCATAATAGTCAACAGCCATTATATTGTTTCCCATAATTACATATGCAATACTTATTGTTTACTATATTAGTCACGTGCCAGAAACTTTGTTTCCCATAAAATCAATTTCAATAATATAATTTGTCATGATCATTGTAAGCCATAATATCACTAGCCATAATATCATTTGCCATCCAAATTGCTTCCCAGAAAGTAAGTCAGGTTAGGTTAGAACTGTGACCTCCTACAAAATAAAACGGCTACCAGAAAGTAGGTTAGGTTAGGTTAGAACTGTGACCTCCTACAAAATAAAACGGCTACCAGAAAGTAGGTTAGGTTAGGTTAGAACTGTGACCTCCTAAAAAATTACACGGCTACCAGAAAGTAGGTTAGGTTAGAACTGTGATCCCCCAAAAAGCGAACGGCTACCAGAATGTAGGTTAGGTTAGGTTAGAACTGTGATCTCCTTCAAAATAAAACGGCTACCAGAAAGTAGGTGAGGTTAGGTTAAAACTGTGATCCCCAAAAAGCGAACGGCTACCAGAAAGTAGGTTAGTTTAGGTTAGAACTGTGACCTCCTATAAAATAAAATGGCTACCAGAAAGTAGGTTAGGTTAGGTTAGAACTGTGATCCCCCAAAAAGCGAACGGCTACCAGAATGTAGGTTAGGTTAGGTTGGAACTGTGATCTCCTACAAAATAAAACGGCTACCAGAAAGTAGGTTAGGTTAGAACTGTGATCTTCTACAAAATAAAACGGCCCCTACATAATAATATGACTAAGTAAATAAATATTTTTAAAGCGCCTACAGGAATATAGTGAGCAAATGCATTGTTTGTATGCATGGATTCGGAAAACCATTATTTAGTATGACGTTTAAATATTCTATTAAATAGTATTATTACAATTAATAATATGGACAACAATACGTATGGCACTCGTACGTTCTGAAATCTAATAATCGGGTAAACAAAGAGTATGTCACATCATTAGGGTTCCGTACCTCGAAAGGAAAAAACGGAACCCTTATAGGATCACTTTGTTGTCCGTCTGTCTGTCTGTCTGTCTGTCTGTCTGTCTGTCTGTCTGTCCGTCAAGACCATTTTTCTCAGGAACGCGTGGAGGTATCCAGCTGAAATTTATATCAAATACTCAGGTCTATTGCCCCTTGAAGCTGTGAAAAAATCAAACTTAAAAACCAACGCAATCAAAAGATACAGTCGTTTATGCTGCAAATTTTAGAGTTTTTCGGCACTTGCAAAACCTACAGGGTACTTCCCGTGAACTCAGAAACTTGAAATTTGGCACGAAGCAACGTCATATAGCATAGACAATGGAAAAATTACAAAAAGTAGAAATTTTTAGTAAAATCATACAAAAAAATATTTTTTTTAATTTTAAACTTACTACCTTTTTCCTCGTAAACGCGTGGAGGTATTAAATTGAAATTCATGTCAAATACTCAGCGCTATAATACCTTTCAAATGTAGCAAAACCAAACTTTTATGTCAACGCAATCAAAAGAAATTGCAATTTAAGTCGCTTATTTTTAAACTGAGTACTCGCAAGTAACTCAAAACCTAAAGGATACTTCCCGTAAACTCAGAAACTTGAAACTTGGCACGAAAAAACTTCATATATCACAAACAAAGGAAAAATTACGAAAAGTAGACATTTTTAGTAAAATCATACAAAAAATATTTTTTTTAATTTTAAACTTACGACCTTTTTCCTCGTAAACGCGTGGAGGTATTAAATTGAAATTCATGTTAAATACTCAGGGCTATAGGAACTTTCCGATGTAGCAAAACCAAACTTTTATGTGAACGCAATCAAAAGAAATAGCAATTTAAGTCGCATATTTTGAAACTGAGTACTCGCAACAAACCCAAAACCTACAGGGTACTTCCCGTAAACTCAGAAACTTGAAACTTGGCACGAAGAAACTTCATATAGCACAGACAAAGGAAAAATTACGAAAAGTAGACATTTTTAGTAAAATCATACAAAAAATATTTTTTGAAATTTTAAACTTACTACCTTTTTCCTCGTAAACGCGTAGAGGTATTAAATTGAAATAAGTAATAAACATACTACAACTTTTGCTTGTTATAGGTTTGTACGGAACCCTCGGTGCGCGAGTCCGACTCGCACTTGGCCGGTTTTTTTTATGGTAAACAAACCATTCGGGCAAATGAAATTCGGGAAAATAAAATTCGGGCATATGAGTATTATTTTATATAATTTTCGGGCAAACAATAGACAACCCTATACATACATATATCGGGATCGATCGGGCAGCGCGAGTACCTATAATTTATGATAAATCCTATTTTACTATTTATTTATAGGTGATTTTTACAAATAAACTGGCTCCCTACACCTATAAAATGTACCTACTTACATATAATTACATACATCAATAACGTACTTTATTCTGTTTGTAAGTACGCTACCTACATAGATAATTAATAACTTGGTAATACCTACCTACCAGTAGGTATTATAATTGGTGGCCTATTATGTAGCCCTAGAAGTGCACCATCCCATCTCATCCCGTGGCGTATCGGAGGGTGAGATGGGCAGTAGCATATATAATTCCATCTTAGAGTATATATGATTTCCATGTTCTTGAATCTGCGATTTTATTAGTTGTAAAATTAGAAATTATTTAGACTATGCGAGAAAAAATAGTCTTTTCATTTTTGTTTGACTGATTTAGCGCACCTAGTGTACCTAGTGACCTGCTTTGCACTTCGTAAATCGTGGGTTCGGTACCCGCAACAGACACACACAGAGTGGTGAACAATTTTATTGTTCTTGTCTTTAAGACAAACATGTATTGTCTTAAATTGGTATGTATCTAAATTTAAATAAGTCTTATCTCATTTCCACTCCATACCTACTTATAGTAGAACAAAATTACACATTTGTTGTTTTCGAAACTGACTCACACTTGGCCGTTTTCAGATTTTTACTTTATTTCGACCTAAAGACAAACCTTCGAGCCAAATTTCAGGTCGGTACGACCATTGGAAGATAGACCCATTTAGTTCATTATGACTTCATAGTAGAACAAAGTTACACCTTCGCTATTTTGAAAACTGACTCACACTTGGCCATTTTCAGATTTTTCCCTATACTTTGACCTTAAGACCTATCTCCATGCCAAATTTCAAGTCAGTACGACCATTGGAAGTGTCTAGGTTTTTGACGAGTCAGTGAGTCAGTGAGTCAGTCAGTGTATAGTAAAAATAGCGATTTTCTGACGTCAATATCTCAAGAACTGCTATAGGTAGAACAATGAAATTTTGTATTCTAGACAATTAAGGGGATGTCAACAGACACTCGAAATTTCATATGCGAAGATAAAATATGTTTTGAGTTATAGGGTGGTCGAAATTGGCCCGAAATGGTTCGTGTAATATAACCCACGGCCGGTGTGTCGCTTTTTTTTGCTCGAACTTGGCGGACACACTGCCGTGTGTCTAGATATACTTTATACTAAGTTTCAAACATCATACTTCTGTCGTTACAATACAGTTTATACAATTTTAACATATTTCAATTAAAATCAAACAAACAAAGGTACTCCTTTGTAAAGTATATTTACTTCAGATGTCTTCAAAAATGCTTGTAAACATTTTTTTGTTTTGTAATTTGTTAATGTACCCTATGTTGCTAAATCAACCCTCTCAATTTCAGAACAGGAAGGCCGTCGAGGAATTCTTGCTGTACTAAAAGAGCGGTTTCATGGCATTTCTCCGTCTTCTATAATGAAATGATGGAGGAAGCTACCGCTCTCTTTAAGCTCTTCTATTACGCCAAGGACTTCGAGACCTTCTATAAGACCGCTGCCTTCGCCCGCGTAAACATGAACGAAAGCCAATTCCTTTACGCCTACTACATTGCTATCTACCAGCGCCCTGACACCCTGACTCTGGATATGCCTGACCCATAGGAGATGTTCCCTCAGTACTTCGTGAACTTCAAGACTTTCCTGAAGGCCTACCGCACTGCCGTATCAAGCCTATCTCTGTTATCTTGAAATAGTTAAATGTAAACTTTTTATTGTTGTAATTTTTTTATTTTTGGTGCAATAAAGAATATATTATTATTATTATTTATGTGTATCTTTTTTTAAGTCTATAAATGGTAATAAAGCCATAATTAAGTACGATAAACTAATAATACTCGGGAAAAAAACAAACACTACCAACAGCAAAAAAAGAAACCTGAATATGTCACCGGAAAGCAACACTGCACGCCAACCTGATCGCATAACACAAATGGCAAAGAAAAACAAAATTCAGGCTACATAAACACCACCCCAAAGGACGCCGAGTTCTTCAGAAGGAGTAGTAAAACCAGGAATATTGAACTTTCTAGTAAATAAAAATAAAAACATTCAGGAAAACAAGGACCTGAATGAATAGCAATTAGCACCCCTCCCGAGCTCTATAAAGAAAGTACTTAATAAGAATCAGAAACAAAATGATCAAAACACCGCACAACAAAACACCATATCAGCAAAAATGCATCTACATAAAAAGCAAAAAAACAGCACAACTAAAATATCATCTTCAAATACGGACGAATTAAACCCAATATCATACCAGCTAACAACTGATTACAGTAGTCTTCCGAACACCTCACCGTCATTAAACATTTTTTATGCAAACATGCGCAGTATCATGGCACCGGGAAAATTTGAAGAACTAAAATGTATCTTACAAATTATACCTAAAACTGTGCATCTAATCCTGCTGACAGAGACCTGGATTAAAACGGAAGACGATACGAAACTGCTACACCTGCCCAACTACACACACATCTGTAACTACAGGAATGACTATAGAGGCGGAGGAGTATCTTTATACGTAATTAGTTCTCTGCAATACACTGTTAAGGAAAATCTCTACCATGGAGGAAACAATTACTTGTGGGTTCACCTGAATACGATGGCACTTGATATCGGTGTCATCTACAAACCTGGAGATACTAAACTGAGCGACTTTTTAGAGGCATATTCAACGCAGTTAGAAAAGATGCGCAATGCAATCGTTATTGGCGACTTTAACATCGACATTCTCAAGACCAACGGTACTACCACAGCCTACAGGGATATGATTGAAGAAGCCGGATACGAGTTTCTTAACAAAATTGACAATGAACATTGCACACGCAAAACTCCGAGCACAGAAACGATATTAGACCACATCTGCACCAATCTAAGAAATCGAAAATTCCATGTAGCTGTGATTGAATCGCCACTATCTGACCACAAGCAACTATACCTGGAAATAAAAAAGTATGCACCAATACAAAAGAAAACCGAAGAATATGAAGCTGTTAATTATGGAAAACTACACAACACTTTTCAAGACTCTAAATTAAATAACCCATCTAATCACTATTCTGCGTTGGAAGACTACATAATACAGAATATAAACAAGAACAAAACTCTTAAGAAGAAAGTACAGAATTTACCTCAGGAAGACTGGATAAATAAATACATAATTGCCGGAATATCAAAGAGAAACTCACTATGGAGGGACCTTAAAAATGATCCAGAAAATGAGGCTCTTAAGAAGCAATATAAGCAAGAGAGAAACCGAGTATGTGCAGCCATTAAATCAGCTAAAAATAAGTATTACTATAGAGAATTTCATAAATGTCACGGAAAACCAAAAACAATGTGGAACCTAATTAATACTTTATCAACAAACAAAATAAAATGTAACGAAGGCCCTACAAAACTAGTTGTAAACAACAATACGATTTCAGATAAAAAAGAAATATGTGAATATTTTAACTTGTACTTTTCAACAGTAGGTAGCACCTTGGCTCAGAAAATAATAAGTAAAAACGATATCAGCATTACGTGCTTAGCACACAACAATTTAAGTGTACATACTAATAAAGAACTCAAGGTACTACCCCCATGCCAGGCTAAAGAAATAAGTAAAATAATAGATACCCTAGACTCAAACGTGAGTGCAGGCATAGATGGCATTAACACAAAGACTATCAAATGTATTAAAACACATATCTTAGATGACTTGAGAGATAGTTTAAATGTTTGCTTTGAAACGGGAGAGTTTCCCAACACGCTAAAAATTGCAAGGGTGACACCAATCTACAAGTCGGGAAAAAAAACAGAATCGGAGAATTACCGTCCAATATCAGTCCTGCCAGTATTATCCAAAATACTTGAAAAACTCCTATATACCCGCCTTAATAACTATTTAAAATCTATAAACTACATAAGTGACAAGCAGTATGGTTTCCGAGAAAAATCAAATACAATGACGGCCACTGTAGACCTAATAACTAAAATTAAAACTAACATTGATGAAAAGAGAATAGTGCTAGGAGTTTTTATAGACTTAAAAAAGGCTTTTGACACGGTCAGCCATTCGCTACTGTTAAAGAAACTAGATAGCATAGGTGTTAAAAACGCGGCCCTTAAAATATTTGAATCCTATCTAACAAATCGGCAACAGGTAGTCAAAATAGGTAATGTTACCAGTGAGCCGCGTAGCTTAAATTACGGAGTGCCCCAAGGATCCATCTTGGGGCCTTTGTTATTTACTATCTATATTAATGATTTAACAACTGCGGGGTTGACTGGTGACATAACATTATATGCTGATGACACCAGCTTATTTTACTATGGCAACTCAATGGCAGATATCTTTAAACAAGCACAATTGGACTTAAATATATTGAGCAAATGGTTCGAGAGTAACTTACTCACCATAAATACTGCCAAAACATCATATGTAGTTTTTGCAGCTAAAAACAAAAATATTGGAAGATGTTCTCGTCATTTGTCTATTAACGGGCAGGTTATAAAAGAAAGTAAAGAAGAAAAATACTTAGGACTTATACTCGATGGCGGCCTGACATGGCGGCCACACATTCAAAAAATTAAAAGTAAAATGATCTCGATAACAAGAGCCCTGCGAGGAATGGCTGGTTGTGTCCCACAGCATATCCGTCAACAAGTGTATAATGCCTTAGTTCAACCACACCTAGAGTATCTCATAGAGGTATGGGGAAGTGCAGCAAAAACTAATATAGATAAAATACAAAGAACTCAAAACAAGCTAATAAAAATATTATTCAATTATGATTATCTCACACCTACCATAAAAATATATAACGATACTAAAATCCTTACGATAAAACAAAATTATATTTACAAAACCTGTGTCCTGATACACAAAATAAGAAACAAACAAGTACATTCTCAACTTACATTTTTTACTAACAGAGAAATAGGCTTGCGGGAAACCCGTCGCTCGAACAATTTAACCTTATCTAATGCCCGAACTAACCAATTCGGCCACCAAAATTTTACTCGGGAGGGACCCAAACTTTACAATAGCTTACCAACTGAAATTCGTAACTCATTGACAATAAACATTTTCAAGAAAAAGCTAAAGTGTCATATACTCAAAGTTTTCTTAATTTAGTATGTTTCTGCTATACGTAAACATTCAGTATGAGTGCATGCAATTTGTAACTTAAATTCTTATGTATGTAGATTAATAAGTTAATTTAATGTAATTCTCATATAAGTGAAGTTTGTATATCTTCTTTTTGAGAATAAAAGTATCTTAAACCTGAAGTCTCCCTTTTCAAGGGTGATATTATGTTTATTATGCGGGCCATGGCCAAGCATAATAAAGCATTTTTAAATATTAGATCGGATATAATCGATGTAGTCAAAAACTTCCTGGGCCGCGATTCGAAAAATAAACACACACACTGGAAAGACACAGCTCCAACCCAAATCAACCCAACTCAACTCAACGCTATAACGACATTGACATTTGCTATTCGAACAGATATTCATTCAACATTGGTATCACATTGGTCTCACATTGGTCACACATTGGTCGCACATTGTAGCAATGTTGTACCAATATGACTTGACACATGCCACTGTCACCCTCTGTTTTGAAAATCCAAATACATTTCTTTAAAATAATTCACATCTCTGCAATATACAACACAAAAACACTCTTAAAATACACCAGAATATCTAAATATATAGTGAAAGTGTTTACTCCATTCGAAATTACCGTAAAACAAAAATATCAACATTCATACCTAATGACAACATGTTGAAAGCCCCCAACAAAATTGTGTTTTGAAGAAATGAATACGACCGCAGTCAATTCAAGCAATCAAGAAACCTGTCCGACCTGTTCCAAAACCTTTAAAAGAAACGGCCTGCAACGTCACATACGTGCCGCCCATGGTGAGCAGTCCTCTTCGCATCAACAAGCCTCCACTCAACACTCGCCCTTTGCATCACCACGAGAAGAAGCATATGGGTCGCCTTACCTTAACAACACAGGATCGAAGACAGGTATATGGCAAAAAAGATGGAACGACATATGCTCACTTCATGGAAAACATTACGATCTCCCTTTTGGCACAGCAAGCAGAAAATTCGTCCATACACTTGCCGATGAAATAGAACACCTAACCAAGCTAAATTATCCCTCAGAACGATTACTAATTTACACTGCCGTATTGCTACAAAGGGACAAAAACATTAAACAGGCCGAAGATACCAGCAGATTACTTGACCGCCGCCTCAAACTGTGGGTTGATGAGCAGTTTGATATTTTAATCTCAGAATCGATAAAATCTGACAAAACTCTTCAAAATACATATAGTCGAAAATACCACAATAACGACGAAACAACACAAACATTCACAAGACTAATTCAACGTGGAAAATTCTGCGAGGCCCTAAGCTGGCTATTAACCAAAGATACAAGCAAAGTCCTGAATAGTAATGACGAAATCGATTATACCGGTAAAACCGTCGACGTACTAAGAGAAAAACATCCACCTCCCGCAAACCCCAACCCTGACTTATTTACCCTGCCCGAGGATTTCCCCGAAATGCCACCATTATTAGATGTCGACATAACTAGTAACCACGTCGAGCAAGTTGCAAGAAAACTACATGGTGGTGGGGGTCCAACTGGCTCAACGTCCGAAAATTGGAAGGACTTTCTCTTACGTTTCGGCGATGCGAGCCTGCACCTAAGAAATGCCATAGCCCAACTTACTATGAAATTGAATAACGAACACGTACCTTGGACACAAATACAATCCCTTATGTCGAGCCGTCTTGTAGCTCTGGATAAATGCCCAGGCGTGAGACCCATTGGAATCGGGGAATGCCTTAGAAGAATCCTCTCTAAATGTATGATCTTGGCAACAGGATCTGAAGTCACCGAAGCATGTGGACAATGGCAACTTTGCAGTGGCCTCAACTCTGGTATCGAAGGAGCCATACATGCAATGAATGACGCTTTTGAAGAGAAATGTCACCCAAGCTCAGAATGGGGAATGCTCCTCGTTGATGCTAACAACGCATTCAACAGTGTAAATAGGCAGCTTGCTTTGTGGCAGGCCCGAATATATCGGCCACATTGTGCCCGTTTCCTGTACAACACATATAACGGCCATGCCGAGCTTGTTATTCGAAACTCAGACACAAGAATGTATAGCAAAGAAGGCGTTACCCAAGGCGATCCACTCGCTATGCCACTATATGCTCTTGCAACATTACCCATAATCAATAAACTAAAAAAAGAACAGAATACACTCCAGATATGGTACGCTGATGACTCATCGGTCCAGGGAAACTTCAAAAGCCTTCGTAAATGGTGGGAACAGATCTGCAACATAGGACCGGCATATGGATACCTCCCTCAACCTAAAATGACAATCCTTATTGTATCTGAAACAGACAAAAATAAAGCACAGCAGATTTTTAAAGGAACTAACATTACCATCGCCATAGGTTCACCCTTCCTTGGTAGTTACATAGGCAAGAGAAAAGAAGACTTTATAAGAAACAAAGTGAAGCAATTTATTTCAATAATCGAGAAACTAACACATGTCTGTAAGGACTCCCCCCAAGCAGCTTACACAGCACTTACCAAAGCTGCCCAATTAATCGCTGATTCTAACGAACTTTTTGAACCACTGACACTTGCACTACGGGCTAATTTCATGCCAACTATGATGGGTAGCGACATCACTGCCGACGAAGCCGCTCTGTTTTCCCTACAGGTACATAAAGGTGGCTTGGCAATATCCAATCCATTCACCGAGAATAATTTGAGCTACAAAACCTCTAAAAAAGGCTGTTCAGTCCTCTCATCAGCTTTGATCGGGACACAACATGTAGACCTAGCCCAACACAATAAATCCCTGATTGACGCACGCAAAGAAAGCCGAACAATGAAAGAAGCTCGCGATAACGAACTTTTAGACACTATATTGGCCAAATTACCCCCTAACAAAATAAGAGCTATAGAAAGATCAATCGCATTGAAAAGGAAAACAAAGTCTTCCACCTGGCTATCTACTATACCAACGAAGAAAGATAACCTCGACTTGTCCCCTCAAGAATTCAGAGACGCCCTGGCAATACGCTATCACAGAACCCCAAACTCAATGCCACCCTCATGTGATGGATGTGGCAACAGCCAATTTAATATCGACCATGCTCTCTGCTGCAAGACTGGGGGGCTAATTTCAAGACGACACAACGAAGTTCGTGATCTATTTGCTGAACTATGTCACCAAGCATGGAGCAACGTCACAATAGAACCCATAATCACAGAAGGTGACCTTGGATTACGCGGCGACTTATCTTGCCATGGCGTGTGGAATGCTCAGAGAGAGCTCTTTTTGATATCCGTGTCGTAGACACTGACGCTCCCTCTTACATTACACGCCATGTCACTTCTGTCCTAAAATCTGCTGAGACTGAAAAACAAAGAAAACACTCCGCTGCCTGCGAAGCGAAACACGCTACCTTCACCCCTCTCGTGACTTCCGTCGATGGCGTATTCGCACCACAGATGACCTCCTTTGTCAAACACATAGGCGAAGCCCTCGCGGACCGCTGGAATAAATCGCTGAGTACGATACTGGGTTGGCTTAGAACAAGGATATGCATTACTATAATTCGAGCCACCAGTATGTGCATACGAGGCACACGTCACAAATTCAAACCTGCAGCGAAACTATTGGGGTTCGACGACGGAGCAGGCATTCCCAGCTCTAACTAAACTGTCACCTGCCTGACCGTGCATTGCAGAGATGTGAATTATTACTATTATTTTATATACATTATTATTAGCTATTTCTTTAATAAATGACTTCCTACATCATGTGAGACCAATATGATACCAATGTTGAATGAATATCTGTTCGAATAGCAAATGTCAATGTCGTTATAGCGTTGAGTTGAGTTGGGTTGGAGCTGCTGGTTATTCGGCATGTATTTAAAATCGTGGCTTTTTGTAGAGTATCTTTGATGTATGTGGGGGTCTGTAAGGTTTTCAGGCTATTGCTTAAAGTTTTTGGGGATTACTCCCGTTGTGGAAATTATAATTGGTACTATATGGACCGTACTTGCGTACCATTGACGTCTAAGCTCTATGGCCAAATCCTTATTATTATTATAGAGATAACGCATCACCAGTCACAAATAATTTTAATTATGACCTATATTTTACACTATACTAAATCTTTGGGAGAGGCCTATGTGTCTGAAGACACGCTGAACACTAATCCGGACAATCCGATATGTTAATTTTTTAAGCAAATTTGTTTATATAAATGAAATGTAATTTAGTTTCGGCAATAAAGGCTATTATTATTATATTATTATAAAATTATAAAATCAAATTAAAAACATGTTTTGATTACCGAGACATTCAATAAAAGCAGATAAATGTTACTTTTATTTCATTTTATTTTTTATTTATTTAATCTAGAAACGAACAGTATTATATGGTTGTATACTCGTATAACACTAAACATTTTTTTAAACTAGACTTACAGTTTCCTTAAGATTATTACGATTATTTAAAGTTTCGGGATCCCGGATTTCTGAAAATCCCGGAATCCTGGAGTCCACTATTATACCCGGTAGCCTTCAAGTTTACCCGATTCCTGGAATTTGGGGTTTAGTAAGTCTCAATTTCTCTTATTTCTGGTCTCCTGGGATGTTCCAAAATTCCTGCGTGCCGCTATTTCGGAATTCGAGCTTTTGAAAATTCATTTTTAAAAGTCATTTCTGAAATTTTAGATTCCTAGGGCCCTAAAATTCTAGCATACTGCATTATCAGAATCCCAGCTTTGTAAGAGTTCCTCAAGGGTTGTTCTTTGCAAATAATAATAATATAATATAGCCATTTATTCCAATAAATATTACATTTCATAATATTCGATTTCATCTTAAATATTTTGCATGCATGTAGATTGTTGTATTTCTAATTCATTTGTTTAATTAAGTATATAATTTATTCTGTTTATTTATTGGGATGTCCATTTGTGGACATAGGCCTCCTCCATCATGTGCCACGCGTCTCTATCAGTGGCGAGTCTCGTCCAGGCGATGCCGACCACGGCCACGATGTCGTCCCTCCAGCGTCGCCGCGGGGTTTGCAAGGGTCCCGGAAATTCGTTTCGCATTTTCGGAATCCAGAATTTCTAAACGTCCCTTTATACCTGGAGTCCAAATACCCTGAAATACCGGTTCCCCCTATTCCCGGAATCCCGGCTGTCTAAGAACTCGTAGTAGCGGCTTTTTATTTAAAATAATCTATTTTATTTTGAGGACAGAGATTATACCCAGGTAACAGAAAATTTACGAAAGTATTATTTTTGAAACATATTAACAATGACTTGATGATTCTGGAGACTGGTATTATTAATTAGGTATTTAGCAAATACACATTTTGAGAACACGTGTGTTTAAGAGATGGAAATTAGTTACAAATTAAACTTTGTAGACATAAAATATAGTCTCCATTTAACTAATTTTCTAGCTGACAAGAAATTTCTTATTTTTGGTTTAAATAATATACTTTTAAAAGTTACAATAGATAATGACTAGTTTTATGGATTTATAAAATTAGTTTTATATATATTATTCTGATAATTGGAAATATAGAGTTTGCAAAAACTCTAGCTTTAGAGCTAGACAAGAGTTAAAGGCTACTCTGATGTCTTTCTTTGTTAAAATGTAGGTGAAAAGTAGATACTTTCAAATATAATTGCTATGACGAGTAACTGTTATGTTTTTATTATACTAGTTTTGGTTACGAACTAGTAAATGTGGACTTGTTTAGAATATAAACATAGCGTTCTGTATAAATATGTTTTATTATTTTTAGATCATTTCATACAACTTGGTAGATTCATAAATAGCATACTTTGGACGGGTTTTCTCTCTCCTCTTAGTGTTTGGGAACCTGGTTCTTGTAGCCAGGGTAGTATTCCTTAACATTGTAGAAGTTAGCGACATCCTCTCCCTCATGGTAGATGAAGACATCCTCGTAGTAGATGTTGGGCTGTCTGAAGTAAGTCTCGTACACGGGGCGGTCGAAGGGATAAGACATGGGCTTCATGTCGGGGAAGTACTGCTTGTACTCTTCCATCTCCTTAGGCAGAGGAGTGTAGGGGTAGACGACGACGTACAGCTGGAAGGGGAAACCACCCTTGGTACCCTTAGGCAGCATCATCCTCTCAGGCTGGTAGAAGAAGTTCTCAGACATGTCAACGGGGACCTTTCCTTGCTTGAAGAGCTTGAACAGCTCGGCGACGGGGACGGAGTCTTCCTTGTACAGGGCGAATTCAGAGGATTTGCGTTCGATCTTGTTCTGTCCAACGGTCAGTTTGTGCACAAACCAGTCAAGCTCGACGAAGTTCATCCAGTTGTCCTCAATGTTAAGAGGATAGCCATTGCTGTCGTATTTGGGACCCAAGAAGAACTTGAACACGGCGTCGGTGGCGACGTCAGACTTGACATCGACGGAGACGGTGAAGGCCTTGTGGTTGAGACGAGGTTGACGGACCAAGTAGTGAGTAGGGTCGTTAGCTTTGAACTCCTCCACACTGTGGAAGATGTCGTTGGTGATGTCGAAGTCGTAGGGCTCGAAGAAGGTAACCAGTTTGTCGGTCTTGACGTTGCTGATCTTGACACCCTCGAAGTGGAGCTGGCTGTAGCTGTAGGGTTCCAGGTACTCTTTCCATTGTAGGAAGTAGTTCAGGATGCGAGCGTAGAACTGGTAGAAGACGGGGTCACGCAGAGAGGTCTGATAAAGCTCCAGAGCGCTGGGGAAGATGGTGTATCTGGAAAGAGATTCAACCGTTAGTTCCTGTTTAATGTACCTAAGTGAAAATCTCATTATGACTTTACTTGATTCTGATTGACAGTTGTTTACTAGAATAGTGTTGAATTAATTAGGTTTTGAAAACTTACTGGTCCATAGGCTCGGGGGTGCCGGCAAGGAGATGGAGACCGATAACCTCGTAGAAACGTTCGTAGTTCTTGGGCAGCTTCTCGTACAGGTCGACGGTGGTGAACCAGTACTTGCTCACGAAGTCGATGGCCTTGGAGTTGCGCAGGTCGATCTCTTGGTTGTACTAGAAAGTTATTAGAATTTATATTAAGAGATAAGATTTAAGAGAAGATAGCTGTGTGGAATATGGTATACTCATATAGATAAATTAATTAATTAATATTATGAGACAATCTTACTCAAATCGACCCAGTCCCACAGTACGCTCAATAAGGCTTGTGTTATGGGTACTAGACGACGATATATACAGCCTTGGCCAGAAGTATTGAGCATAGCTCTTTTTTGTTTACAATTTTGATGTTAAGTATTAATTCCCTATCATAACATCGTAAGATGACGTAAAATGTTATATTTTATTGATATATCTAGAAAACATCAGTTAATAACACTTACCTATAAAATATGAAAAGTGGAGGTCCCAAAACCGCGAATTTAGGTCGGTGCAATAAATTGCAAATATTATATGCAGTTACTACTCACTTCTACAAAACATGCCTGTTCGGTTTTAATTAATTGATAAAATAACTTCAAAAAAGATAGAAAAACCGGTCTTAACTTTCGAGTTTTGTATGACAATCGCAAAGGTGCTTAACACTTCTGGCCAAGGCTGTATATATAAATACTTATATAAATACAAAACATCCATAACTTAGGAACAAATATCTGAAAAACACAAAAATAAATGCCCTGACCAGGATTCGAACCCGAAATCAACTGCGTCATAGGCAGGCTCACTACGGACTAGGCTAGGAGACCGTTATATATAGATCGAGACAAATTAGAACATATACTTACAGCCTTGAAGTGGCCCTGCTCCAAGTAGTACAAGAAAGATTGCTCATAGTTGCTCAGGAACTGGATGTACTTGTCGTTTTCAACCTTGTTGATATGGTAGTGTTCGTTTCTCGAGAAGAAGGGATAATAGGAGGACAGCTGGCAGTAGTAGCCGGTCTCGATGGGCTTGTACCACGAGAATTCAGGAATCTCTCCGAGTCCGTTGGTCAGACGGTTAAGGTAGTACTTAGCGATCAGCTGTTGGTAGTTGAAGTAGAAGATGTCTCCGCGGATTTCGTCGTAGTTCTTGATGCTGCTCTTGTCCCACCAGAACGGGTAGAGGGTCTGGAAGTAGTAGTAGTAGGAGTTCATGCCAATGTCCTCAGTGAAGTAAGAAAGCTTATCTTCAGCGCTGCCGGTCAACCAGGGGCTAGTGTAGTTGGAGTAGAAGATGAACTTGTCGTTCTCATGGTAGATGCCGTGGGTGGAAGCGTAAGCGGGGTCAACATCGCCATCCTGCATCTTCATGCGGTAGGCCTTCAGGAAAGTCTTGGTGTTGACGAAGTACTGAGGGAACATCTCGTAAGGGGCAGGCATAACAAGAGTCTTTGTGTCATGGCGCTGGTAGATAGCGATGTAGTAGGCGTAAAGGAATTGGCCTTCGTTCATGTGCACGCGGGCGAAGGCGGCGGTCTTGTAGAAGGTCTCGAAGTCCTTGGCGTAAAAGAAAAGCTTGAAGAGAGCGATGGCTTCCTCCCTCATTTCATCGTAGAAGACGGAGAAGACCTTGTACTTGGGCATGAACCCGCTCTTGTAGTACAGCATGAATTCCTCGACAGCCTTCTTGTCCTTAAATTGAGAAGGTTCATTTAGTAACAAAATATAAAATAATAAATGAAAAAAAAAAAGCAAATGTATATTTTATAACGTAGCTGCTGTATATTATTCTTTATAAAGTAGTTCCTTCGTTTTGTTCGGCATTTGTTGTTTGTGCTACTTACGGTGTAGTTGTCAATGTTAGCCTCAACATTGTATTCGTAGCCAATCTTCCACCAGTCAGCGTCCTTCCTGTACTGTCCTATGCTCTCTAGAAGATAGAGGACCTTCTCTTGGCGCTCGATGTAATGAGCGTCCACTGGAAAAATAAAAGAATATGACTATGCAATGTATACCGGTTTTTTTACGTCCATTTTGTTTTAAATGTTGTCAATATAAAGACAGTTAAAGTAAGCACCTAAATTGTATATGTAATGTTAAGTTAAATAAAAACTTAAATTTAATTTGAGTAACACCATTGTTAAAAAACGTTAACGTTACAAAGAAAATTGAACTGTTCATTCATGTTTCGGGACTATCACAAGATCAACCGATCGATTTATACAAAGTAAAAATAAGAATTATACATAACACTAGGTAAAAAATTGAAACCCTGGACCACAAGGTTTGAAGACTGCTAGTGATAGGTGCATATTAAAATAAAATAAATAAAATAAAATAATGTTTATTACCAATACCAAAAAAATAAATTTACAAATAGAATATTAATATAAGCGTTTTTAAAGTAGTTATTTTTACGTCAGACAAGAGAAAAATTTTTTTGACCGGTACCAAATGCCAATATTAAATCTTTTAAATGTATTTAATTAAACAAACATTATTTAAAACTTAAAAAATAAATACAATTTATTGTATTGCATTAGGTTAAAAACTTTATTTCGCTTATCACAAAAATTCTCTAAATTTAAATTTTGTTGAATTTAAATGAAATATTTATTTGTTTTAAATAGTTGTTTTCCTTGTATTAAACAGATTTTTTTTTGTAATTCAGATAGTACTCGTACCTATATAATGTTTTATATTAAAACAAATTTAATTATAAGAGAATATATTTGAGCAAAGTTAAATAAAATTATTTAAAAACTTACCAGATTTCAGCTCCACATCATATTTGGGTGGGACGGTGCCGGCAACCGCCAGGGCCACAAGAGCAGCTAGGATCAGGACAGTCTTCATCTTTAGCTAGACCTCAACTGTACCGACAACACCCCAGGTATGGCCTTTTATACCCGAACTGGACATTATCTTCCAGACTTAGCAACGGGCGTGTTTACGATTTTGGCTATCATCGGCGACCTTTCGCCTGTGTTTACAATTTCGACTATCTCCAACTGTGTGACTGTGATTACGAAATTGGTTGCAATGGAAAAATTTTAATGAGACTACTGTAGATCATTATATTATGCTCATGCGAAGACGAAATCAAAAGGTAAATAATTTTTTTTTTTATACTCGTAAACCGCGGTATGATTGTTGTATTTATGGGTTAATTTGCTAATATAATGTAATATTATTATTTTAATAAAATGGCTTTCTCATTTTGTACAATGTACGTAGCAATGGGAATTCCGCCAATGACGACGTTAATTGCAATTTTATTTCTTCAAATAAAATAAAGGGAACGTTGTTCGGTATAGGCCTTGCTCTTTGTAAGGTGCTGTTCCTTATATACAACACATTAACTAAAGAGTGGCTACATGCGTTTAAAGACCAAGTCTTCATTAGTTGCACATTTGTTTATACATAGATCACCGCACAATCAGCTATCAATATTAAACATTGGATAAACATCAAACGGCTATACTCACTTGTTTTTTTTTTCTTTTTTAATCACTACGAGCGACATGTTAAAATTCAATAACTATACACAGTGAACAGTACACTAAAATAAGCAAAAAACTAAAATACTATTCCCAAGATGCTACCCAGCGCCTCGAATGGAATTCGGCATTAGTAAAATAATGTCATAATAACGAGTGAGTATTATTGTTACTTAACATATTATTGGTGAATATCTATTTACTTGATGAATAACATAAAATCCTTTTGCCCCATAAATTAAAATCCATAATACCTAAATAAAAGATGTATCATTTATTGTTCTACTCGTATTATAACGTGCGATCTTATCTCTAACAATTTAAAATTATTTTTGTAGCTAAAACAAATCTCTTCCTCAAGGTAGGACATATTTAGCTCAAAATTATACCATCCTTATTTAAATATGTCAATTCTCCCTTTTTTTTCGTTGGAAATAATAAGTAGTAGGTGGCACAAGCACATAGTAAGCTACGTGCTTGTTTTCGGCCGTATTCCGGGCTTTACACATACCTGAATGTTCGACTTCCAAACATGATGACCGCTATAGCCTTCTTGCAGCGTTCATCCTTACGTATCAAGGGCTTAACTGTGTGATTGACAATTATTGTCAGGAGCCCCATAACAATAAAACTATTCAACGGAAGTTCACAATTTTGCTAAGTCTAGCGATCGATCACTTATTAATTCCTTCACCGTGCACTCATCACATCATCGTCATATAGTAAATAACTAAGCACTTGTCGATGGAGCAATTTTCATGCATTGCTGTCGTTTTACTTCTCCTGTACAGCTTGATACGACACGACATTTACCTTTTCATGTCCTCTACTTGATCCATGTATCTCTCTCTCCTTGGCTTTCCTGACTTCTTCTCTGCTTTCACCTTCTATGATGTTCGTTATAAATTCATCGTGTCGTAGCAGGTGTCCAAGTATTCTCCCTCTCCATTTATCTATACACACACTCACATACACTTTCTGCACTATCATCACATTGATTTTTTTATGTCTAACATAGCTAATTATATACAACCGTTCGACGAGTGATTTGGACTGTTCACTGTCGCTACACTCACGTAAATAATAAAAAAAAATAGGAGGAATAAGTATTTGTATATGCAAACAGAGTGATGCAACTTTTTCATTTCTTGCTAGGCATTAAATCCCTGAGCTTCAGCTGTGTCTTATTCGAACGAGCGGAGCATAAGCGAAGTGAGTTCTTATAGACAACTTCGGACTCAAAAGAACTGTCAACCGGCTACCGAGACGTCCCTGTATTTCGATGGGTTTTTGATTTTGAATAGTTGTTCTGCGATAACTTTAGTAACGTTTCTTCTGATCCGAAATTTGTTTGGGTTTGGGTTGTATCTATAAAATTTGAGTTTTAATATGAACAGGATTGATCAAGGGGTTATGGAGCTAAAACGCGCGAAACAATCATCATAAGGGTCTTGTTATATTGGACACTTCGTTTGCAAAGAAATCGAGAGTTCTCAGTGTCAGTAAATTTGTAAACATGCTTTCACATTTCACCTTTATCATTGTAACACAATTGATAAATACATAGGAGATAAAAGTATTTTATTTATAACTTTTTTGAGATTGCAGTTGTGCTTTAGAGCCATTGAGTGGAGGACAGATGGAATCCGGAATACCAAAATACATACAACCGTGTTGTGTCAAGATCGATCTTTATTGTGACTAAATAGACTGGTGATATACTCGTATATTGTACTTATTTATACATAGGTAAGTTAAAATCGCCATGCAGAAAATGCCACATGACGGGACATACTATTTTCCTCTCGACAAAATGACATGTAGTACTAGAAAAATAAGGTTTATAATCATTTTTTAGCCAGTTGGAGTATCCCACTGCTGGGCTAAGATCTGCCTCATGAATTTCCAACCGTCTCTGGCCTTGATCTCCTGTTAACAATCTGTGTGTCCGGGTCGTCCCGCCATCTCTAGCTGGGGCTGCCCCGCCCTTCTGAACCTATTGTCAGGCAACCACCAAGAAGTGGTTAAATGAGCCCCATCTTTTCGCGTGCATTCCAAAATATTTCCATTTATGTTTACATATTTACTCATACTATTACATGTGACGAGCTTAGCAGGTCAAGACAAAATAAAAAACAACTGACTTTTATTTGCTAATTAAAGTAAACTTTGCTCAAAATGTAAAGCTTGCATTAAGTTTAAGTACAAAAACCGGCCAAGTGCGAGTCGGACATGCGCACGAAGGGTTCCGTACCATTGTTTATAAAAAAACCGGCCAAGTGCGAGTTGGACTCGCACACCGAGGGTTCCCTATAAACCTGTAGGTATATAGGGGAAGGAACTTTAAAATTATTAGAAATATTTTTATTATATGATGTGAGTAAAAATTTACAGTTTTCGCAATTTTTCCTGTATCTGTGCTATAAGACGTAGTAGCTTCGTACCAAATTTCAAGATTTTAAGTTCACAGGATGTACCCTGTAGGTTTTGATTCCCTTGCAAGTTTCGAAAATTTGCGGAAATTTGCGGCATAAACGGCTGTATCTTTTGATTGCGTTGGCTTAGATGTTTGATTTTTTCACAGCTCTATGGGACAGTAGACCTGAGTATATGATATAAATTTCAGCTTGATACCTCTACGCGTTCCTGAGAAAAAGGGTCTTGACAGGCGGACGGACGGACGGACGGACGGACGGACAACAAAGTGATCCTATAAGGGTTCCGTTTTTTCCTTTCGAGGTACGGAACTCTAAAAACGGCAAAAATCATGTCTGTTGTACGGGAGCCCCCTTAAATATTCATTTTATTCTGTTTTTTAGTATTTCGTCGCTGTGCGTGCATAAGTCGCTATGTGAATTTTGACGATTTTTCGTTTTTAATACCATTTTGATCCTTATTTCAAGATACATATCGATACCTTTGGGTTCAATTATCGTAAAGGACAAAATGCTGGTTTTCAGGAGACGCAAAAAACAGAAACATTTTTTAAATTTCGATTATATATTTTTTGTTTATCGAGCTATATCTTTGATGTGTATTAGAAAAGTACTCAAATTGTTGGTATCTCTAATCTGAATTAACAATCCTACCCATAAACTAAATACTTTAGAAGTTAGATGTCCTTTACAATTGGTCAAAACGCTATAAATATCCTTTACGCCCATGGAATTTATGATAAATTAAAAATGATGGGGATCGTAAGTGACGGTCCTAGATTAGTTTACTCCAAATTCGGGGCATACAGTTACCAGTTACAGTACGCACGTTAACTGTATTCAGCTTAGTTCACTGTTAGGAAACCTGAAAAATATATCAAAACGTGGCTGATCCGGCTAGGTATATCCAGATTATATTTATAATATAGAAAATTCAATATTTTTAATCAGTTGTGTAATAGAAATGAATTACTTGCTAAAAAACTAGCTAATATATTCCGGGAATTAAGATAATTAAATGTCGCAGTGCCTAAACTTGTACCAATTGTTGACACCCTCGGCCTTAAATCAAAACAAGGGAAGTAACAGATCGGCTAACGATGATTACTATAAGGATATCACGAATTAGGACGTTTACTTAGTGAGTCAAAGACTATAAATATAATTTTAATAATATCGTTTCAATATTTCAAGATTACGATACAACAAGATTTTTATTTGAAAGTAATTATAAATTCTTCTATAAGTAGTAATTTCTGTGTCTCAAGAGTCACAACTGAAAAGAGGGTTAACTTTAACCGAGGCGCAGAATATTTCTTACCTAGCGTTTAACGTCCGATATTAATCTAATTTGCCATAACTAAAAATATATCCTGTTTACGGTTATTATTCATATATTTATTATTAGAAATATTAATAATATTACACGTCATTTTAATTATAATTAAAGAATATATTAAACAATTAAATGAATAAATTAAAACCCAATCTATCATAAAGTATTAATTGCCACTTAGTCATGTCCGGATACGTTTCAAACTTGACACGTTACGTTTTGGACCCCTTACACTACTTGCGTCTATAAGAGGGGCATGGGCACTGCGAATGTCGTCTCGCTTTGTGTGGTAGGGCACAGCTCAGCGAATATAATCTCGCTCAAATCTGGAGCAGAGCCCGACTGGGGAACTACCTCCACCTTACAAAAAACCTCAGCTAAATAGGAGCTACCCTACCCTACATTAGGAGCACTAGACCCTACTCTAGGGTTGAGTTTCTGCCGGTGAGTAAGGTCGCCATAGAGCTCTAAATGGATGCAATGTGTTGACGACGGGGGCCCCATTTTTCTCTTTAGCCTTCAACCCAGTGTACTCTTTTCTGCAAGATAAATATTTTCAACAATTTCTAGAAGCTTATCTTTTACTTTTTATTGAAATGGTAACGTAGTGTACCCTGAATGAAAACGGCGTAGGATAGTAGTTTGATCACAATGCTTTTTTAGGTCTTATACTTAGCCGACGAAATTGGTAATCATTCGGTGTTGTAACTAGATCAATAGCAAAATTTAAATTATGGTATGAATTAAAGCAATACAAATTGTTTCTATATTTATCTTTCGTTGGCGTCCATGTCACATTTTAACCACTGATTATTTTTTAAACGATTAATAATGATTCATAACACATTATCAATTTAACTTCTGTCTTTACAATACAATTAAAACACAAACAAAAAATTACACTTACGTGCCCTTAATATGATAAATAATTAATAAAAACCTGTCCTTTATAGCCTACAAAACTTACTTGTATTCATAGTAAGTGACCTTTACACCGTTAGTTTACATTTAAACCGAGCGTAAATGTTTACTAATTTGAAGGTCAAATATTACATTTTAGTGATAAAGGTCCCATGAAACCATTTTTTTGACATTATAGACTTTTACATCCATGTTAATTCTTTTAATTTTAGAATTTAGAAACTCCTTTATAGCAATAAACTACACAAAATATTAGAAAAGTCCTTTACAACCATGTTCACTTCATTATATTAAACTTCATTATGGTAAATCATTTTTAGAGCGGGTCGTAAAGGACAAACGTAATAAAACACGTCCTTTACGCCCATCTAGATCATACGACTCGGAAAATAAGCAAAATAAAATGAAGGGCTTAAAAGGGAAAGGGACGGAAAATGAGATGAAAGTCACTTACTACAATATTTATATTTAGCGACTTCCTTTACGACTATATCTTAAACTTGTAAATTATAACTGGTCATTTACGTCCCTTTAGATACGCTGTTTTTGCAAGCTCTTGGTATAAAAATTGGGTCGTAAAGGCAACTTTTTAAGAGATATCGAAATTTTAACCATACAGAACGATAGCGCTTGAAATTCTGAACACAGCTGTATAATATAACTCATTTTCGCCAAAATGTCCTTTACGACAATTGAACCCAAAGGTATCGATATGCTCCAAAAATCACATCAGGCTAATTTCAATATTTCAGGATTTACCAAATCTAGCTATGTGATGTCCATAGGTTGAATGCGCCTTCTATAATTACTAAGTGAAATAAATCACATAACTACTTTAGTCATTATTAGAATGCGCCTAAATATGTATGTGATTCTTGACACAGCGATATTTTTCACTTAGATTAATCAAATATTTTCACCCGATATGTAGCATTTAGCACATAGCGATATTTTTGTACAAGTTTGGATCGATGTTATGTTCGTAGACGCGGCGTCAAACGTTGATTTACGGTACATAGCGAGATTTTTCTATAATATATTCAGTCGACCACATGTTCCACGTGTAATCTACCTTCAATTAAATAAATATGTTTTTCACTAAACCATTATTGTCGTCACTGACAGGTAAATCAAATTCTTCTTCTTTTCGTATGACGGGATCAAAAACTTAAGCTTAATTATCTTTTGCAAGTGGTTTGCCACCTCTAATATCCGGGAAGTAGCTTTCATGAAGTCTACTGTATTACACATATTTGGATACAGAGAACACTGAACTTTGTAAGTCCCCACATTCGCATTGTGCATCTCTTTGTCCCAGGCTGATTCAACATTTAAGAAGATTGTCTTTGGGTCGGGCAACTTCTCATTTTAGTCTGTTTAGAGACTCCCAGGTGACCGTTGTATGTCGGGAATCCCGCTGTTGCTTTCGCGTTCTACAACAGTTGCCAAGTCTCTAAGTATTTGAAGAGAAGCTAGCTCATTTGGTAAAGATGGTCGCATTTGGTAGGTTTAAGGCATCCAGTGATTAGTCGACAGGTTGAGAGCAGTATCTATCTGAGCCACGTGTGCAGAATTATTTCTCACTGGGCATACGGCATGTATACTCTGCAACCGAGAAACTTAGCGCAAGTGCAGTAGTGCTAAGTGTATGTTGAGTTGCACACCATGTGGTGTCAGTGATCCGACAAATGATGTTGTTTCTTGCCGCCACTTTCTGTTTTGTGTTAAAACTTCTAGGCCAGGGATCTGTCTAGAATTATGTCCAGATATTTGGGAGCGAAGAAGAGATCCAGCCGACAACCCTCCCAAACAATGGTTAGCTGTCCTAGTTGCCTGTATATGTTTGAGGTGAAAAGCATTTACCTGTGACTAAGCTGGGTTGGGTCTGGGTTGATATATCCTGGTAGTACGTTGAAAGGGACGTCAGAGCTTCTGCCGAACCACTCTGTACTTCCTCGAAAGATTTTTCCTATGATGTTAGGGCCAGGTCGTCAGCATAGTGGAAGTAATGTTAGTTGTCCTTTATGGGTTGATCGTTTGTATAAACGATTAACAATGCTGTTGCAAGAAGAAGAATGGACTTCCTCAGGGTAACCACCCTCATCAACATGGAGTACTAATAAATCATACTTCAATGGAGTGATTAAATTAGGTACGAAACATATTACGGCCAATTCATTCATTTATGAATGGTCCATTTGAAACTGGGTGTACACTAAAAAGTCTTCCGGATTTTATTGTTCTTTGCCATGCCCGGACGGATTAAAAATACGGCTCTGGAAGGAGATGTTTCTAGAAATATTTGATTAAAAAAATATCTTATAGCTAATATGGATTCATTTTAATTATGATCTTATCGAAAAAGATAATGAAAGTAACATCGATAAGTAATAAAGAACGGGCTACACATACACAATCAGCCCAAAAAAATCGCCTCGCCATAGTGCTGTAAGAACGACTCGTACAGCAGTTTCTCCGACAGTCTTATTACGGTATAAGACTGGCTGGTCACAAATTTTCACGAGCCATATTTTCGGTAAATCTTGTTTTAGACTGTATTTCTACCTACATTCTAACTCAATGGAAAGTAACAAGAAAATCCAAAGATTGATCCTATTGATTTTTCTTTATATTTGTCTTACAATATTTCTCTTGTTTTTTTTATTTTAATACCTAATATCATTAGAAAAAATAACTATGAGTCAATAAAACATACAAATTGAATACGCTCCTATATAATTTAATATAGCTAAGTATTGGCAAGACAAATAGAGATTATTATATGACTCAAACTAAAATCGCTATGTGACAGATTTATGAACATGTATTTATTTTGATTTATTTAAACACGTTTATCTTTCTACGAGAAACTTAAAGTATATAAAAGAGTGCATATTTTTACTAAAAAAATATTCATGTACTTATGTGAAAGCAGTATCGAAATAATTAGTTTTTTATGTTTCCTGTAAAGTAGGTTAAAAACACATGGCGACTTTTGCACGCACGGCGACTTGTTGTTATAGCGGCAACAAAAATATATCATCTTTGAAAATTTCAACTGTCTAACTATCACGGTTCGTGAGATACAGCCTGGTGACAGACGGACAGCGGAGTCTTAATCTTAGTAAATAGGGTCCCGTTTTTACCCTTTGTGTAAAAAACCCTAAAAATTATTTGATATTTAATCGACATAGGTACCTACATATAATATATATTCCCAAAAAAAATTGTATGTTAAGCTGTGGATCGTAGTTGAATATGCTAAGCGTATCGATAACGATGACCTCTGTAGCCGAGTCGAAAGTGCCCTGATGGTAACACGACACTGTAGCCTATCGACGCTTGCAACTCTGGTTGTATATGATTTTTTTCTTTATTTTGACAAAAAGAGAGATGCAATTAATCAACCTACCTACTTATCTGTCTGCATAGCAGTTTGTTGGCAGACAACGTATTTTACCCTCCACCATTGTACTAATCATTTAGGTACGTACTTACTTATATGTGGCTGTGGGAGCGTCTGCTTACTCCGTTTGCAATAACAGGTAGCAAATCCATTTGCAAGCAGAGTAAGCAGGCACTCGCCGCGCAGTCGCTTTCATGATTTTTTAGTGTTTCGAACCAATACTTGGTTTACGAAACACTTGTGGGATCACTTCCGTCGCCGAAATCGGTAAAACGCGTCTTTCTCAGAAACGGTTTAACGTAGAAAGCTGAAATTTGGAATAGGTATAGAAAATGTCGGCTGTAACAAGGTACCGAAGCCTTAACTGCTTAAATTAAATTTTATGAGGAAGTTTAGGGAGATTATAGGGGAAAGTGAAATATATTTTTTGATTTGTAAGAATCGTGTGGGGTACCAATAGAAAGCCTGCAAAAAGTTAAGACAGCTGACTGATTTTGACTTCTTTTTACCACTATAGTTACCTGGAGTTGGAGCTGCAAGTTACTATCCCGGCTGCCTAGGACCCTTAGTAAAATATTTACTTTCGTCGTCTATTCACTTGTGACGAGCCTTGGAACTCCTTCACCGAAGGATTCATGATACCGATAGGTAAATTAGCCTTAACAGTTGTGTACCAATAGGGCAATGAACATACTGACCCTTACCTACCTTACTAAGACAATTTGTAATAAATTCCAAGCATATTGTGTCTCACCTGTTGGATAAAGACCTCCGTCTTTTTTTGCAATATTCCCGGTTTTGTGATACCTCTGGCCAATCTGTCAAAAATAAATCCATGTTATCCCACCATCGTTGGCAAGGTCTGCCATATCCTCGGTTTGACTCATCCAATCCACTCGGTCATCTTACCCCACAAATCATTTGACATGACCACTTGACCAGCCCAGTCTCACTTCAACTTAAACGCTTTCCGAACTACATCAAGGCAGTTTATTAATTATTATTTTGACAGTGTATCATTTTCCCAAAATTTAACAATGATACATGAATTTTAGTCTCCTTTCTTTTGAATATTTTTATACTTACTTTATTAGCAACCACTTTATTTACTATCATTTTTAAGTTAACATTCTTTGACCTCAAGATAAAATGTAATCAGTTTAACTAAACAAGCAACAATGTATAGTTATCAAGAAATATGTTTATTTTTTGTTTAATTGCATAATCTAATCAACTACTTTTATATACACTTAATTAACTTACTCTTCGAAATTGTTTTATTTTGCAGCAATTACATCAAGCTTAATAAGTAGGTAATATAGGAGAGTGTTTAACTAAATTCATAAGGTAGATTTATATAAATGCTCGTTCCTACGAGTAAATATATAAATCTACCGTAACCGTAACGCAAATTTTAGCATCATCGCGGATGCTGAAGTGGAATATTATATACTAGCATTTTCCCGCGGCTTCGCCCGCGTACTATAAGTACTCAAAAAGGATACGATACCCATGTTGATTTTCAGACTTTGTGACCGTATTTGCCCCTTTTAGGGGTTTAATTTTCAAAAAACCTGAAACACGTGTTTACTCATTTATCGCTAGGAATACTCTTGTGAAGTTTCGAATAAAATAGTCTAACAAATCTTGATTCGCCATACAAACTTTGGACCCCATTTTACGCCCTTAGGCGGTGAATTTTGAAAAATCCTTTCTTAGTGCATCCCTAGACCTTATAAGGAACATACGTGCCAAATTTGGTATCTATAGAACCAGCGGTTTGGGCTGTGCGATGATACGTCAGTCAGTCAGTCAGTCAGTCAGTCAGTCAGTCAGTCAGTCAGTCAGTCAGTCAGTCAGTCAGTCAGTCAGTCAGTCAGTCAGTCAGTCAATCAGTCCGTCAGTCAGTCAGTCAGTCAGTCAGTTATGATGCTAAAATTTGCGACCATAAAAGCCCCATCGAAAAGTATGCGCTAGTAGTTTGGTCTACAAAGTCACAATTCAAACATTATAGACGACGAAATGAAAAAATACTATTATTCGTCTGGGCATTCCAAACATATTCATTATCCGAGTGCTCGACACACGCTTATATCTAACAGTTGTAATCCTGTTGTTACCTTTAACCATAGACTAATTAACCCAAGACCCCGCATAGCCAGGCGGCCCCCGCTACCACGCTCGAAGTAATTTCACTCTATAGTAAGACACTAATTATTGGAAGTGACAGTCAACTTAGTACGTCTCCATGGCAACCATAAATGTCTGACTCTCTCTTACGCCCCACGGGACAATCGCGCGTTCCCTGTCTAGCATTGCGTGTTCCCCTCCCGCACGCCTTCTTTTTGGCAGCTTAGGTTTCAAAGAAATAACGCGCTAAGCGGAGTATAGAGATCAGGGATGTTACAGAGCTCCGGTTCCGGTTCCGTTAAGTCGGAACTTCCGTTTGGTTTTAAACATCCGCTTCGGTTCCGGTTCTGTTACTTTCAACACAGAAGTTATATATCGGGTGTCATAGCAATACAGTGGGGGAAAATGAGCGGCGCGGCGTACATCAAAAACAAACAAGTTTATACCTGTCATTTGCTCATGTCGCTTGCTTGCCATGTGCTGCTATCACTCGGGCTCTGATTCTGGTTCCGCTTCCGTTTTCGGTTCCGATTCCGTTTCTGGTTCCGATAAGTTAAATTTAAGACATCTGATTCCGCTTTCGGTTCCGATAAAACCACATCTGTTACATCCCTGATAGAGATATCTTGTATATGCCTTTAACTTACTTCCGACTTACCTTTAACTTTCTTTGCTAACATCTTAAGTTTTAAGATGTTATAGTGACGGAAAGGCAGTCGGATTTTAGACGTCTATCTTAATGTCACGACACGAGACCATCTGCAATCGAAGACCGATGACCTGGCCGATGCCGCAGCAAGAGAAAGATTGCGTATCAACTTTGCTAAAACGAAAGCTGTGCGCCTTAACACCATGAATGTAGCGCCAACTCCTGCAACTGGGGAGCCAGTTGCGTGTAGTAGGTTAGTTAGGTTTTTTTTTCTCTTTTACTTTGATAAACTATCTGACGTGTAAAAGTGCCCTTGTGGCCTACTTACTAAATAAATGTTTGAGTTTGAGTTCGAGTTTAAATCCCTACACATACTTACACATCTCCCAGTCGGTGGCCGTCAATTCAATATCATATTATATGTATGTAGTTAATGTAGTTTAAGCGTATTATAAGTATTTGTGAGATACGAGTATATGTATTAGTGTTTACCTAAAGTTTTTTGTGTTTCCGAACTTTCTATTGATCTCTTTTGTGCATAGTTTGTCTTTCACCATGTAGTATTTATTCCTATCTCATTTTCTCATGGGGTGGCAGAAAGAGATCCCTTTCAGGGATAAGCTCGCCTTTGTGCATATCTTTTACATATTTTACTGTTTGTTTAAAGTTATACCTACTTGTTTATGTGCAATAAAATCATACTTAAATACATACAAATCCTCATTTTTGGATGTTGGTCAAATTTACGAAATACAGGAAATTAAGCTTCAAATTACGTCAAAGAACGAATTCAAAGTTAAAATCAATCAGACTTCAGAATCTTCCGATACCGGCTCCAAATGCAATTCTTTGAATTTAATAAAGCCATATTTTATTGATTCGCGGAAATAAAAGACAACTTTAACTTTTACTGTGTAAAGATACATTTTCAAAAACATGCAATGGATAGAATCGAGGTAGAAATTAAAGAGGAATGGTACAAAATAATCCGGAGGTAAACTTTATAATTAAATTTTACGATTGTAGGATTACAGTTTTATGATGAGCGATGTTATTTGTGCTGAAGTAAATAAAACTTTTAAATAGGATTAATAATTTTCTAATAAATAAGTTACAGGTAAAATTATGATTAGTCCATTTATAAAGTGTATTCAGGTAATTTTGAATGGAAAAAGTTATATATTTCCTGAAAATGACTCTTGTTACACACGTTAAACGGTTTCAATTCATTATATATCAGAAATGATACTTCAGCATGAAACATATAAATCGGAATTATAAAATAGGAAAGACCTTCGAAGAGAATTTGACAAACAAATAAATATTATCGGACAATCTCACACAAATCAACGTAGTCCTATACGGCTCGTGTTATGTGTATGAGACGACGATATATATAATAAATAGATAAAGATAAATACACATCCATAACTCAGGAACAAATATCCGTGATAAATACACAAATAGATGCCCCGAGGAATCGAACCCGGGACTTCCTGCTTCATAGGCAGGGTCACTACCGACTAGGCTAGGAAGCCGTTAAGCTATTTAACTTGTCAACCAAACACCTTATTTACTACTAGCTGTGCCCGCGGCTCCGCCCGCGTGGAATTCGGTCTGTGTCAGTAGGCGACTAATTCACCCCTAATTTCTTTCCCGCTACCCTGAAGGCGGAACTTGAAGTAAAGTTGACAGATGGATACGCTAGAGGACAGTAGTCCTAATAAAATATTTTACAATTACCACTAAATGAAACTACAGTCATCAATGAATACTTTTTTTTATTATATATTTTTTTGGCATGATTTAAACGACATAGAGAGTAGTAGGTGTATATCGGACGATACAGGACCACTTTTGTATTTATACGTTCATGTCCACGGCAAATATCATCCAAATCGATCCTCCCGTCAAATCAGTCAAAGCATGAAAGGTAAGAACAGGCGGGGGGTCACAAATGCAGAAATGATTTTTTTCTATTTGAGGTGCACTTGGAGGGGGGGGGGGGTCCATGACCCATGCAAATTTGATTCCATTTTACATGTTTCTCAATCGTATGGGTGTCGCATTTTAGTGACGTGACGCTTTTTCGTGACGGTCACGTGACTTTTTTTCGCCTAGGCCCCCATCCGCGAACCGTCCGATAAGGAACTTCGTTCCAAAACTACCACCGGTTCTAACCCTACACCTCTGGCCCAAGAAGTATTATGACCGAAAAGAAATTCGACGGGACTTATTTTTTTCAAAACAGTTTCAATACAGTATTAGATCTTAAAGATACAAAATAATGCGTAGTTCTTCAAGAAGACATATCAAAACAGCTTGAGAGACAGATAATGTACCTATTGTTTAATTATAAAGAAAAATAAATCCTAATCTGACCGCTTCACAAAACGTTTGATATGTTTTCCTACCTAAACCTATAAATGTGTCCTATAACCTGTGTCCTATAAATGTTAGATGATTTTGTAGTAGTTTTTTGGTTTGGGCCATGCATCTTTGTCCGTCATATATAGTCCTCGAACCTGCAATAACCCTTTGATATTCATGACTTTTCAAATATTTCTTAAGAGCGGGTAAAGGTAAATTTAAAGCATCGACGGGTTATAAATATGAACACCTTGACCAAAAAATTACAAATTATTTCAATACCAACTTTCAACATACAAACTTTCAACCCCCTTTTCACCCCTTCCAGGGTTGATTTTCGGGATGAAAACTATTCTTTGTCCTTTCCCGGGACTCAAACTATCTCTACACAAAATTTCATCATTATCCGTTCAGCCGTTAACGAATTAAAAATTCTTGGAATGTGTTCTGTTATCGATTCTAAGTATCTCCAGCCAACTTTTTTTCGAATATATTCCATGAACAGACTTTCGACCCTCTTCAGCTTTATTATATGTATAGATAGTTTTTATTGAAAGTACCTTTCAGGCGTCACTTCCATTATTTTTTTTTATTTTTTTGGACCTACGGTTCTAAAGTAAGATGGTGGGGGGGGGGGGGGGGGGTGTTGAAGAAGAAACTATCCTTTGTCATGTCTCGAGACCCATACTATCTCTATACCAATTTTCATCTACATCAGTTCAGCGTTAAAAAATTACTCATACCACCTTCCAACCCCCTTTTCACCCCCACAAGGGTTTGAAAACGATCCTATGACGTTTCTCGAGACTTAAATTATCTCCATACTCATTTCTATCTAAATCGTTTCAGCGGTTAAAAATTCTCCATACAAACTTTCAACCCCATTTTCACCCCCACCAGGGTTGATTTTCGGGATTAAAACTATATATTATCCTTTCCCAGGACTCAAACTATATCTATATAAAATTTCATCAAAATCCGTTCAGCCGTTTTCACGTGATGCGCGGTCAAATAAACAGACAAACAGATAAACAGATAAACAGATAAACAGATAAACAGACAAACAGATAAACAGACAAAAATTCTAAAAATTGTTGGAAAGTGTTCTGTTATCGATTCTAAGTATCCCCAGTCAACTTTTTTTCGATTATCTTCCATGTACAGACTTTCGACCCTCTTCAGCTTTATTATATGTATAGATAGATGATAGCCCTTAAGATAGTCGTGCATGAAAACAGTTATCAGGAAAAGGGTAACTGTAATTTAAAAGAGGCCTGAATCGAAATCAGATTTGACCATTTGAACCCAAAAGTCAAAACACAAAAATAATTGTGATCGCCAACAGCAGATAACTTCACCCACAAAAGCAATACGAGCGGTCTTACTTACTTTGAAAATTTATAATAAATTTATAAAACAAGCTATTTGTAACCTTAAATCAATACCAGTAAAATCACCCACAAAAGCAATACGAGCGGTCTTACTTACTTTGAAAATTTATAATAAATTTATAAAACAAGCTATTTGTAACCTTAAATCAATACCAGTAAGAATTAAGACGAATGAACGTATACAGCTATCATGATTATAAAAACAAACGTAAACGTGCGTTTTCGCGTCGAATTCTTCTTGTATTTTCTTTACCAAACCGAGTTTAGGATCCGCAAAACTAACTTTGCAGTGATAAGAAAAGTTTTGCTTGGGAGAATTACAGAGAATTCGTTTGTATTACAAAAGAAAACCGCAAAAATCGAATCAAAAAAAGAATGGCGGGCAACGAATGGTATTAATGGAGAGTTTCCTGAAATTTGGAAGAATAAATAGATTTTAACCATTAATATAGAGGCCAATTTGGCGGTTGTTAGATACAAGGAGCAGTATTCGATACAAATTAAACTCTTGTTATCGTTTATTTTCGCAAAACAATTTACAAAGAAAATAAAAACATTAAAAAAAAAACTTATAATGAATATATAAAACTTATAAATAAAAAATTTGGCCGAGGTCTGCACCGCTGTCTCTGGGTAGGGTGCCCAGAAGGCTGGCCGCATTGCCCCGCTGGATAGCAATGCTTATCCGCTGGGCGAAATAGTGACCAGCCCTCTGGTCACCAGACGCCTCTATAAGTCGGGTCGATATTTCCTTATAGAGGCGTCGTGCATTTGGACCCCACGGTCCAAGGGTTTCTACCCCAAACGCCGCAAATAAGTAACTCCCTCCTAGGGCAGCATATTTGCGACGTTTGAGGATTTCAGCCTCGGACGCAGCTGCACCAGCAGCAACTTTGGTGCCCGGGATATGGGTCGGCGCCAAGGTATCTACACACGTAGCATCCCATACAAGCGGCCTACCCATACTCCAGGGCACCAGCGTCATCCCGTCGGGCCGCTTGCTATCCTCTATCATCAGTCCGTTTGGCTCAAGGATCGCAGGCACCTTGGCGCTGACAAGGGCCCGACGGATGACGTCGTTAATGCTGGCGTGTCGTGGGATCCTGCCTGCGCTTCGCTGACATGACAGGCCGTGGTGACCAAGATTGTTCACCATTACCCCGCATATACAGCGGTGCGGTAAGTTAGTCGATGCCCCTATCCTTAGACATGTGGCCAGACGGAAAGTGGTGTTGTCCAGCAATGTTCCAATCGTTGTAGATGGAAGTGCCTGCAGCCACAGACCAGCCTCCCATTCAGCTGACGCAATGAGACGAGCCCGGTCTATCGGACTGGTTGCTAATTCCAGGAGCTGGTTCCTTGTCAGTCTGCAGAGGGGCTCGTCCCATTGCCTCTGCGAACCGAGGTTATCCGGAATGTCTGTGGTAGGGCATGTGAGTGACCATACGTTCTTGGCCTCGGCACAGTGCGCAGCCTCTAGGACCCCAATGGATGGGGCTAAAATTTTCCCAATGAGGATCTGAGCGCCATGAACCGAGGCCAAGAAAGCAGGAAGAGCTATACTCGAAATTTTGCGGATACCCAGGCCGCCAAACCTAATGGGTAGGGTGGCCTGGGTCCATGTTAACTCGCCAAAAGATATGTTAAATACGGAAGTGAGGGTGTCCAAAATTATAGAATCCAAATTTAAAAGCAATATAGGGTGTTTCCAAAGGTGGGATCCGCGAAGGATATAGGTAAATTTTGGAACGAAAACACAGTGTTTCATGATCGCGTAAGCCGAATGCATGTTAATTTTGTTTAAACGATGTGAGGTTGCTTTAAAATTTTGAATTTTAACATTAATAAAATTTTCAAAGGATTGATCAAAAATAGGGCAGCCTAGGAGGTGAAGCGACTCTTTATCTACGATCTTAATGCCGGGAGCTAATTGTTTAAATAATTCTGTTGTTCGGTCTTTATCTAAACATGAATCTGTGACGTAGAGTTCACATTTTGAATAGTTGAGTGAGAGACCAATACTACCAAAACTGGCGATTAAAGTTTCGAGATCATTTAAAACTGTAGTCGCATCACCACCCAGGGTGCCATCGTCCAAGTACCAAATGTTTAATTTTGAATTTAGATCTTTAATAGAGGGATGAATCGCGAGACTGAAAATTGCTGGACCTAAAGGGTCGCCTTGTTGACAGCCTACAGAAGAATCGAGAAAATTTGTTTTGTACAACAGTTTGGATGGTGAACTGTAGCATTGCCACAAAAATTGGTATGTTGTGGGGATTTTTTCTTTAATATGTGACAACAAGGCGCCCCTGTCTACGGAATTGAAGGCGTTCGATACATCCACCTTCAAAACAACTTCTCCCGACTGATGCTCGAGGTATGTACGCACGGTGTGGACGGCGGCTTCGCAGCCACTCTTAGACCCGAATCCTAGCTGCACAGGTTGTAATTCCGCACTTAGGTCTCCGAGTATAGAGCGGCAAGCAATTTTGGTGGCGAGACGGCGAAATGTAGTGCCCACTGCGATGGGGCGAATGCCACCGTCTTTCTTTTGGAGAGCGCATAAATTCGCTCCGTACAGGATATCTGTGATTGCTTCAGGTACTTTGCCAGCCAGCATTATATTAATTAAGGCGGTCAGGCTTTTTAAGACAAGTTCTTTTGTGTCGCCACATCCGCAATAAAGAAGATCTTTCAGATGCTGCGGTGCCAGTCCATCGAGCCCGCCTGCGGAACCATTAGGAAAAGACATAATGGCTGCGAAGATGGCCTCGGTTGTGGTGGTGAGGGTAGGATCGTCAGGTTGTGGGGGTTCGGGAAGGCGAAGATTCACGTCCGAAGGTGGATGTTTAGCCAGAAGTGCTGTTAGAGTTTCTGAATTTGCGGGGGCAACCGCATCATCGGAAAAAAGTAGGCGGGCGGCCCCTTTAATGTCGCCGTCGGAAACTTTGGTTTCTACTTTTTTAAACAAATTATTACTCAATGGTCTAGGTCTGTATTCAGCTTCGGGAAGCGAAGAATAAGAAAGGCAATTGTCCTTGACTAAATTGGTTAAAGATTTAGAATTTTGATCCGGTAAAATGTGCAGCACGTGATAAGAAAAGGTTAATAATTTTTCCCAGTTAGCAGGTGAATTGTCTGATTTAATTGCGGTTATTAAATTACATAGAAATTTAGCGACAGAAATGCGGGCACCCCGTGGGATCCGTTTTAAAACTGGCCGTGTATTTTTTAAATCGCTGAGGGTTTTCCAAAACGGTATGTCTGGGTTAGGTACCTGCGATTGGGCGGGCGCTGAGGAACCGAGCCGTGGCGCCGCACAGGGTGTCGGTTGACTGAGATTCTGGCGATGTTTTCTGGTAATGTGAATTTTGAGGCCTCTGGGGCCTTTGAAAAACCGCGGTTCCAGACATTCGGGGCAGCGGACATAGTTTTCCGATGACGCAGTAACTGGAGTAGGGCAGGAAAGGGACATCAACGAGAGGTAAAATATATGTACAATATAAAAACTTAGACTAACTTTTAAAACTAATGAAAATTAGGATAAAAAGGTAAAGATTATAAAAAAACACATAAAAAAAAGTATTATGTAACACTATATATATTGTCTTTGCGGTGTCCAGTCTTTGAACGAAGGGGTACCGGGGGTAAAGGGCCTTTATGCCGGAGTATCAGCCGTAATATGCTGATGAGATGGTGCTTTTGGATGGACTCCGTAAAAAAAGATGGGGAATTTGTCTCTCACGTTATTACGGGATAACGATATATTTTAATGCACTTACTTTAGGTACGTAATATGGACGGCACTAGTAAACACTACAAACGTTTGTTGTTACTACTCGATTTGTTGAATAAAACTCTTATTTACAAACATTTCACTGATTGACAACTAATTGTCAAGTCAACCAGAAAGCGTAGAGGTCCCTTGTGAGCGCTCGGGCTACGGTCCTGTGCTGAGGTTTAGATTTTATTAGTCTATAGCTTTAATAAATAAGCTAGGATCGGCTTGGGTAGCAGTAAGCTACGTACAAATATTTTAATAGGAAAAAACTTTCTCCGGATATTGTTTGACCGTTGCTAGGAAGTATTTTTTTTTTTTGCTTTGCAGTATTCTAACTTTCAAATAATGATTTGTTATCTTATCAAGTTATCTTCCATTGTAATTTTAAATAAAAATGTTACTTTTAGATAACGTATCGTACTTGAAGTTTAGCAATCTCTTTTTAGCCGACTTTTTTCGAAAGGGGAGATTCTCAATTCGTCTGGATCTTCGTTTTGTTTTTGCATTTTTTAGGGTTCTTCGTACGTCATCCTCGTAGCGACGAGGTACGAGGTCACTTTGTTGTCCGTCCGTCCGTCTGTCAAAACCCTTTTTTCTCAGGAACGCGTGGAGGTATCAAGCTGAAATTTATATCAAATACTCAAGTCTACTGTCCCTTGGAGCTGTGAAAAAATCAAACTTCTAAGCCAACGCAATCAAAAAATACAGCCGCTTATGCCGCAAATTTTCGAAACTCGCAAGGGAATCAAAACCTACAGGGTACTTCCCGTGAACTCAGAATCTTGAAATTTGGTACGAAGCAACGTCTTATAGCACAGATACAGGAAAAATTTCGAAAAATTACATCGTATATTAAAAATATTTTTAATAATTTTAAAGTTTCTACCCGTAGTCCGACTAGCACTTGGCCGGTTTTTTTTTTGTTGATCCGTGTCCGTGACCGATTATTCGAAGACGGCTGGACTGAATTATAAAATTATTTATTCTGATTCAAATAAATAAATAAAATTAAAATTAAAATTGTTTATTTCAGACCATGATTGCGATACATATTTTGTTAGTAACATTTGAACCTTAATAATTACTATGTTAGTAATACTTATACCTACTTATATCTACTTAGACATACCTATAACTACATCTACCCAGTACTTGATGAGCGGGCAGTCGAGGCGCTCGTCTAACGCCCTTAGCATGCTGTTACTGCTGCCGCGGACACGTCTCAGCAAGGACGCTATTCGCTTTCGCCTGATGGCATAAAAGTCGTCCGTTTGCGCCTCCGCGAACATGCCTGACGCACTACAATGCCTCGGCAGCCTTAACAGCATCCTAAGGATGTTATTGTACTGGACCCGCAATGTATTGTAGGCCCTTTGAGTAAAACTCGCCCACAGACTGCACGTGTAAAACGTCTGACAGTACGCTTTAAATAGAGTCAGCTTTACTTCCGTGTTACATCGTGCAAATCTGCGGGCAAGCATGTTTCCTAAGAGTCCATTGGTCCTGTTATCATCAGGTCAGGAACTAATGATGAGATCTTAGAGAAATCGAGAGAAATGTATTTTGTACAGTAGCTTGGGCATTTGCTTTCAGAAAGGTGGGCTAAGTGAAGTCAGTTCATTTTTTACATTCAATGGATGCCTACTTGACCTGAAGTTGATAGCAAATAAATAGGTAACAAGAAAAAGATATTATTATCATCTGAATTAGCCACATCACTTTTGACGAAACCAACCCTATTCAATATCAAATTGATCAAAACAAAAAAAATCGAATAGCACTTAAGGCCGTACAGATGGTAGGTTTGTAATGCGATCAATTGTAATTTGGTAAACGTTTCTTTTCTTTATCGGTTGCGAAAGAAATTATATAATAACCTGGACGCGTATCATGGTTGTCATTTTATGGCCTATCACGTCATGCATCACTTTCGCACTTACATACTTGTTAGAATGTGACAGCTATAGTGACAGGCGATAACAATCCGACCATACTAGCAGCCCTAAGATCGACGTCGTTTCTTAAACCTATTAGAGAGAATGGAAAGTAAAAAGTTGTTTAAATAATATGTTGTAATTATTGATGTTTTGTCTTAGATTTAATAACAGGGAAGATATTTCTATAGATATGCCTTTGAGCTCATTTACTATATTTATGCCATGCCAACGGCGGCGGCGATACGCGGCGGCGGTATGGTAACTAATCCAGCTCGCGCGGGAGTTACGTAGGTCTGACCCTATAGCAAGGATGATTAAGACATGGATTGACAATGCCTATACAAAATCGCGTTCCTCGAACCTTCAGGTTATACGTCAGTTTTCGGTACTACGTGCCACAGCGCCATCTGTCGAGTCTGGAGTCGATTTATTCTGTCAGCGTTAAGCGTCGAACAAAATAATAGAAACTAGGATTTAGTGTTTGTGGTGACCGATAGATGACGCTAGTGCTTTAACCTGAAATAAGGGAACGCGATTTTGTATGGATATCGTCAATCCATGTCTATATCATCCTTGCCCTATACACATATAAAATAAGAAGACGCGGTGCCGTGTAGACCATAATAAAGACAAAATTGTGATTCCATAATAAGTTGATTTTCTCGTGTTTACGCCCGATACGCACACATATACAACTCGTGGACGAGCGGTGATTGGTTCAAACGTCAAGTGTGTGTGTGCACGAGACCGCGGCTTATTATGGAATCAGAGTTCTTCGTCGGACCACATCTTCCTGTTTTATATGTCTATGGGCCTGACCATAGCTATTTATAGCTTTCAGCCCATTCCACTATCAAATATTCTGAATCGACAAAAAATCTACATAACAATTAAACTTAAAATTTCAGGAGAATCGGTCGAGAAATGCGACCTATATATAGGGAAGAAGCGCTGGATATCTAAGTAATAGTCTAAGCTCCCGTTGCATGAAACCTTACCTCACACGGTGGCAAATCAGACACATACTACAGCAATAGATAATACTTAGGGACACTCGATTATAGTAGGTTGCCATTGGCATAGCCTGGAAGAACATAGTTTTTTTTTTCATTCTCATACCGCAATTTTTACCAAAAATTACATCATAAGGTGGCAGTTCAAAACGTTTACCTATCGAAAGAGATACCTTTGGTGATCCGATCCCGCATTGGTTGCCAGCCAAAAACCTGGCAGATTTCAAGGTCAGCCATGTTTCATGAGGCCAAAAAATGGGGTAATTTACCTCATCAGGTGGCAAGATGAAATTGATGCAGATTGATAGCCCTAGGCGTGCCATTCACGAATATATAGGGTTGCCTGCCATCAGCCTGGCAGTTTTTCTGGTCAGCCTCCTCAAAGTATCGATGTTGAGAACTTGGAACGACGAGAAGTTCATGTACAGATGCTAACATTTAAGGAATACTTTAATTCAAACCATAATTTTTAATTAAAAACTACACATTGACAGCCTTGCACGTCATACGTGTTGAAATAATAGGGTAAATGAACCAGTTAAAGTCATTTTTCATTGGTATTTTCGAATATGGGAAAAGTAATGTTGCCGTTTAGGTTCAAGGTTCACTGAATGCTAAACAGGGCATATACTTAAGATCTACGTACGGTCATACTGGATATTTAATTATGTAGAAATAATCTGACATCATTCATCACTAAGTATCTTCTTCTTCCTGCCTCTTTTCCATTTCAATTGGAATCGGGCCGCTTTGTATGTAGGCGCCAAGACTTTCGGCCCTGGGTTGTCGATGGTGCGATATTCAGGGCTTTTAGATCCTTCTCGATTCTTGTCCACCAAATAGAGGAGGATTTTCCTTTAACACGTGGTTTTGTGGGGATGTGAATACTGCTTTTACATAATAAATGTCGTCTCTTTTACTTTTGTGACCGAACCATCGGAGTCGGTTTTCCTTAAGATTTTCTGCCACTGGAACCACATTAAATCATCCCCTCGACGTACTCATACGGCATACATCAGCTTGACTTAAGACATATGAGATAGCGCTTGTACACAGATCAAAAGCCCGCTGGGATAAGTGATCCGTTCCAAGTCCGCGTAGGAGTACTAAGGTTTGACAAACAGTCCTTCACTGTTTAACCTTACTATGGACCATATCACGAGGTTCAAACAGACGGTAATACCATTACCATTCGAACAAACGCCCTAAAAACACATTTAACATGGCTTGACGAGTTGGAGTGTCACGGGCTGCGAGTAAGTCCGAGACACGAAAGAAACAGGTTGCAACATATACATTAACAACGTTGATGTAATGATGTAACTACCTAGAGCCATTAGTACTGCCCTACTGTCGGAGAGTATACGGATGAAGGCTCCTGTTACTCTCCTTGCAGTGATGGCGGCAGCTGCATTGATGATGCCCATGGAATACTGTGTTGTGAGCGCCCAGCGGAGTGATTATAGATACGTTCAGGTCTTCTGAGAATGTTCCGAAAACTGACCCCACATCTGTTTTAGATCCCTCAGTGAAGATTCTCAATACACGGGAGTTGAGACTTTCATGATTGTCGTCCTCGTGTAACTGTATTTTGTACATTTTGTCGAAGACAACACGTTTGTAAATCCGATCTCGCATACTATGTGCAGAGTATTCAAATATGAGGGTATTATATGTGAGGGGGGGGGAAACGGTGGAAGGTTCAGCATGACTTCTAAGGCTCCGGTCGGAGTGCTCCTCAAGCAACCTGTGGTAGCCACACATGCAAGCATCTTTAGTTTCTGCAACTTGTTCCGTACCAGCGCGTCTTGTAGAGCTAAAGAGTGATTTTTGGGTTGACCCACCAATCAACTTTCTGCATTGCCAGAAGCTAACTTCCGCCTTGTTTATACATTTGTTTATGTAGTTGGTCCAATGGAGTCTACTGTCAAGAGTCAGTCCTAAATACTCATTTGTAAGTTGTAGGTTGTAGCTTAGATTGTAACAGTTTTGGTTTGGTACAGTTGCCAAGTGCCCATTTGTTGGCACCATTGGTACATTTTGTTTGGTGGTACCATTTCTGTCTCGGTGGGGTTTACTGATAGGTCAAATTCCTCGCATCATCGCTCCGCTCCAGAGCGGTTTGGGTGAGGTCACAGACCGTGCTGGTGAATTTACCAGATATTAGTATCGTCAGATCATCAGAATGGCCTATGGTGAAGAAGTGTTCCTTGTTCAGGTTGGTTATGTTTGTTTACTACTAGGTTTCATAACAGCGGTGATACGACTACCCCTTGAAGGCATCCTTGCACCGCCGCTACGGCCTGCGGCTCACCTGCATACATAATAGTCCTTTTGTTGAGCAGTTGATGATCCACTTGATCAGTTCGGGCTCCGTGCCGTGATTATTTAAAGCAAAGCGCCAAGCGCCTTGGGTGTTAATGAACGTGCTGGGGCACATTTACTTGTCACCAATAGCCTTCCCTAGCTAACGATACGGCTGACGACCATGTGAAGAGCCGATTCTGTAGATTTACCTAAGATGTATGCAGTATGCGTGTTGGTTGTCGTGCATCAGTATATTCCTTGGCTAACACTAAGGATCTAACGATGCCTTAGGTCCCTGTCGCACAGTTTTCTAGTGTCTTGATGAGTCGTGAAACTGTCGATGGCCCACCTGATCTTTTTAGCAGTGATGATTCTTTTCGCCATTTGTTTGTTGTTGTCTAAAGTATTGTAAATATTCGAGTTTCCGCAGCGATCCCAGCTGAGTAATGGATTTTTGGCTTTTCTTACCCGATTTTCATGATCTAGTGTTTCGATGCTGCTGCAAAAGGTCTTCCATGAAAGACGCCTCCAATACCGCAGTCGTTTTTTGTACCTGGCTTTGGCATCATAATATTTGGCCTAGTCCGCCTCAGCCGTGGTTTTCATAGCCCTGTTAAAGGGTTTCCTGGTTTTCTTCAGGGTTTTCTGGGTCTCTCCAGTTCTGTACCCTACCACTGATGACCTGCTATGGCCGGTTCCAATAGTGGATTCAGCGGGCAAACCGTGTGACAGGTGTCTACTGGGATATAAGTTAGGATGTTTACCTGTGTTTCTATCTGTGCTGGCTCTCGAATGTCGTACTTTGGAGGGAGTTTTTCTAGACCCTTACCCGGGGTCTTCCTGAAGATGTATCGGTCTGTCTTCCTAGGATTGCGAATCCATCTGAACAAGAGGCCTCTCGTGAGACGTGAGACTAGTTCACTTACATTCTCTGAAGACAGAGTGAGGTCAATAATCGTACTGCACCTTCTGTTTTCGAATGTTGTTTCCTCACCTACGTTTAGAATGCTTAAGTAACAAGGTATTCCTCAGTGTCTAACTTACCTCTATTGTTGTCTTTATCTCCCTTAGAGGGTGACTGCATTAGAATTGGCCCTAATGATGATCGCGAGGCCCTCTCTTTCTCAGTGGTTGACCAGCAGTTGTCATTCTAGTGACGGAGAGGATATATATGAAACCACTGTCAGACCCGCAATGACATACGCGTCACAGTGCTGGACCACGCAAAAAATCACGCACAATAACTTTATTCAGCACAGATGAATATGTTGCGCTCGCTGGGAGGTGGCGTAACAAGGCTGGACAAGGTTTGCAATGAGTACGTCAGGGGATTATTTAAAGTGACTCCAGCGGCAGAAAAACTTAAGGAAAACTGACTCCGCTGGTTCCATCACAAAATTAGAAGAGACGACAATTATCCTGTAAAGGCAGTGCTTAATATATCCACAAAACCTCGTACCTATTAAAGGATCCTCCTCTATTTGGTGGACAAGAATCGAGAAAGATCTAAAAGCCCTGAATATCACACCATCGACAACCCAGGGCCGAAAGTCCTGGCGCCTACATACAAAGCGGCCCGATTCCAACTGAAATGGAAAAGAAAGAGGCAGGAATAAGCAGATATTTAGTGATGAATGATGTCAGATTATTTCTACATAATTAAATATCCAGTATGACCGTACGTAGATCTTAAGTATATGCCGTGTTTAGCATTCAGTGAATCTTGAACCTAAACGGCAACATTACTTTTCCCATATTCGAAAATACCAATGAGAAATGACCGTAACTGGTTCATTTACCCTACTATTTCAAAACGTTTGACGTGCAAGACTGTCAATGTGTACTTTTTCAACCGACTTCAAGATTTCGAAGGAGGAGGTTATCAATTCGTCGGGATCTTTGTTTTTGCTTGTTTTTTTTTTTTTTTTTTATGTATGTTCACCGATTATTCGAAGACGGCTGGACCGATTTGGAAAATTCCTTTTTTATTTGAAAGAGTATACTTAACAGTTGGTCCCATTGTAACCAGGTAAGGATCTGATGAGGGGATCCTGGAGAAATCGAGGGAAATCTGTGTGTGTGATTTGAGTATTTTTTACAGCAGCTCGAGCATTTGCTGTTGGAAAGGTGGATGCTAAGTGAAGTCGGTTCTTTTTTGTTTAAAATTATAATTAAAAATGATGGTTTTAATTAAAGTATTCCTTATCTGTACATGAACTTCTCGTCGTTCCAAGTTCTCAACATCGATACTTTGAGGAGGCTGACCAGGAAAACTGCCAGGCTGATGGCAGGCAACCCTATATATTCGTGAATGGCACGCCTGCCCTAGGCGTATACCGGGCTATCGATCTGCATCAATTTCATCTTGCCACCTGATGAGGTAAATTACCCCATTTTTTGGCCTCATGAAACATGGCTGACCTTGAAATCTGCCAGGTTTTTAGCTGGCAACCTATGCGGGATCGGATCACCAAAGGTATCTTTCGATAGGTAAACGTTTCGAACTGCCACCTTATGATGTAATTTTTGGTAAAAATTGCGGTATGAGCATGAAAAAAAAACTATGTTCTTCCAGGCTATGCCATGGCAACCTACTATAATCGAGTGTCCCTAAGTATTATCTATTGCTGTAGTATGTGTCTGATTTGCCACCGTGTGAGGTAAGGCTTCCTGCAACGGGAGCTTAGACTATAATTCATACCTAAAAAGTTATATAGATGCTATGCTCGTATCACTCGCTCGGTCAATGATAAAGATGAAGGTATTATAAGTGTTAAAACTAATTAGAATCAAGCAGATAGAGTAACCTAAAAGTTGTACGAGTTTCTTTTAATTTGACTTTCGCATTCACCTCGAAGTGCCAATACTATTTACTTCGAATTTGACTATCAACGGCGAACTACGAAATAGACGGAGAGCTAGCCACGTCAGATATGAGACAATAATGAGAACAATAAAAACCCCTCTAGTCAGTTAGCTATACTATGCTTATTTCTAGATCTGGACATCTAGCAGCTGTAAAGTGGTGAAGATCAAAGAATGCAAACCACTTCAAGACAACAAATCCTAGAGTTCTGGGTTTGATGCAATATTGTGAGAAATTATGTAAATAATTAGATTGTATCATTGCCAAAAGTTTTTTGTTTCCGTCATAAGAAGCAATGTTTTTTGTTTTAATGTTAAAATATAGGCCCTGTCCTTTAAAACTGAGATAACTTAGGCAGTATTTACCTGTTTTGGTAGTACTATTTTCTAATTTTAAAAAAATGCTAGTCTGTCACTCTGACCCCCACCCATTAAAAGCTGCCAGATTCTCAGATCTAGCAATAAGGATGGAGCATTCTCAGATATAGCAATCTAACCAGACGGGTTTTGTTGCTCTTATTATTGTGTCATATCTGACGTGGCCAGCTCTTAGTCCAAAAGGCGTCAGTCGTCAATCGCTAGTAAACAGTGGTATATTATGTAAAAATTATACAGAATGCTTTTTAAACTTTTATTTAACTCATTCATCATCATCATTTACTTGAGGGCTATGCAGGGACTGCATATCGGAATTTAGTAGTACCGTTTTAAAACGATATGACGTCATACCGTTTGTTTCGGTATGGTTTTGGTAGTGCAACCGAAATTTGTCTATACCGAAATATATTGGTACCTTTATTTCTTTCAATATCTCAAAAGTTTTCATAAAGGTATCGTTTGAGCTTGAAGTATGCGCAAGTATGAGCCGGCAGCTCTCTGCGCCCCGCATCTCACCTTAGTTCCCTTATATAGGGAACGCGCCGCCGCGAGCTCGTAAAAGCTACGATCAAAATTTCAGTACCAAGATATGGTTGGATGACGCTATAAGAAAGGTACAAACAATACCAATATAATAGTAACAAAAATTAGCGATATCGTAATTTTATACCGGTAGCGTACCGTTATATTTCAACGGTATAGTTCTACCTTTATGACATAACGGTATCGAAATTGTATAGCGCTACCATACCGCTTATACCGTAACGAAAACGGTACCTGGAGCTACACAGCTATGCTATGCTATAGAGTTGTCGGTGTACATCGCTAATCCTCTCTTATTAGCCACCTTTTTAATTTCATCATACTACCAGTTCACGTCAACTTCCTTTTATATTAGATCCCAATCTTTCGCTTTGCATATGGAATATATGCAAGCTAACACCCATTGACGTAGATATCGCGATATGGAAAAAGAGATGGGTAGACTATACCATTCGCAGAGGACAAGTGAATAGCTAATGAGGCTAGCGTTACTCTCGGCTGGAAACAGTCAGATGGAAGCCGTGGCTCCAGGCAACCTGTCCATAAATTAATCTTGTACTTAGCAGAAACGTCTGCAAGCGAAATTTCAAGTATACTCGTAGCCATAGCTGGGCACCTTTAATCAAATAGTTAACTTCGTTAATCGTTAATCCGCTACAAAAAAAGTTAGCTTCGTTAAACGTTAAAGCGTTACATTTCGGAAGAATTAACGCAAGTTAACGTTAATCGTTAATCCGTTAATATGTGTAAAATTGCTAAGTAATGAAATAATCAAACGAAACAAATCTCTTCGCAGTTTTCTCACTCGCACGCGCCGGCAAAATATATCAAGTTTTGTTTTTGTTTCACTCGCTGCCACGCGCCGCCCGGCACTTGTCGTTCATTTCATACTTGTCTGAACCTGTTTTTCGCGCCGCGCCGCGGTACCGTGCGGTAAATAGTAGGCATTGGATTAACGATTAACGGACTTCTGCATATTAACGGAAGTTAACGTGTCCGTTAACATTTTTAAAAGTTAACTTAAAAGTTAATCCGTTAATCAAAATGTTAACTTCGTTAATTAACGATTAACGGATTAACGAGTTAATGCCCAGCTATGCTCGTAGCATGGATTAGCGCATTGTTATCAATATTATTCCAATATGACTTGGAACTTCGATGCCGCTAACGTGTATATATGCTGACGGTAGATGTCACTACACGTCACCCTCTGACGTAAGCAATGAAGGAACTGATGGAAAGATTCACCGAGGTTAAGTAAGCGTCGATGGCTCAGTTGGTCAGAGTGATCGAACCGGTGTTCCGAAAGGTCGCAAGTTCGAATATTGCTCGACGCGGTGAATTTTTAATATTTTTTTTAATTATAAAATTGAAATCTGCCCATACGTGGCAGGGGTCAGGTGGAAAGAGCTACGAGCGATTGGACTGATCTGGATAGCTAGAAGGGTAACTGAAGACAGGGCGAAATGAAGGCCCCTTGCAGATTGCATCTCTGTGATGCCTTTAGGATAACAACATAATGCGCATTGCTCCGTTGTGCAACCATACTAATCCTTTACGAAAAGAGCGGAGCGTAAGCGAAGTAAGTTCTTACAAACAACTTCTGACTACTGGGACGTTTCGGCATTTCGATAGCATTTTGATTTTGAGAGTTTGTTCCGCGAAACTTTAGTTCTCTGATCTGCATGAAATTTGTTGCGGTTGAAGCAGAGATACATATAATTTGAGAGTTCGTATATGAGCAGGATCGACCAAGGGGTCATGGAGCTAGAAGGCTATTGGTTGTCTCGTTTACAAAGTTTAAAAATTCGTCAAAATACGTAGTATAAATATACCCACCAACACCCTGTTCGCAAACGTATGCCCTTTTCGTAGCACGGCAATTCAGCGCAGCACTAAACTTTGCTAATAAATACTGCACAACAGACTGTGCAACTTAGCTGCATTCTGCATAACATCATCCACCCTAAGTACATTTGAACCGTGCTTAACTTAGCACCTTATTGCATAGAAATAGGGCGTAGAATTGAATGAGATTCACATGCACATACGATGTGTAAGATAAGTAATGCAGCATTGCAGTGAAGTGTTACTCCAATCTTTGAAGTAATTAGTTCGAGCGAGTCGAACTCTGAGTCGTTTAGAAAGCCGCTTCTCAAAATATCATCAGATATTTTTTCCTGATAAAAAATAAGTTAATAGATAAAGCAGAGATAAAAAACCAGAATAAGAAGAATATTATTTGTTATTGTTTTAATTTGATATTGATTCATAATTTGAAATGATCACATCAAATTCATATCAAAAAAGTTACAATACTGCTTGTTCACTTGAGCGTGCGACTCGTCTGTGTTAGTTAACCGATCGGAATACAGTGGCCAGCATTGCACAGGCTTATTAAAAAGTATATGTTCACATTTTGCACCTTACTCCATTGTGATAAGGTCCAAAAGTGTAAGCATAATGTTTGACGTCGACGGGTCCTGCTTACAGTCTAGCATGAACGGAAGGCAGGGCTATCTGCTAGAGCGAGAAAGTTATATGTGTAGGTTAGGTTACTCGTGTGACCGCACTCGTATTTTAATGCCCTTTGTTATGAAGCAATCACATAAACTACCAGTATAGTCGAATTATAGTACGTACAATAATAATACTTATACACGGTGAATCTGAGTAACCCGAAAGATTTTAACCATAAATTCCTGAGGTCGTAAGGAATAATAAATGTTATATGAATTTAGGTCAATTTCGCCAAAAAAAGATATTTTTTTTTTCTTTTTTTTCGTTTTGTTTTTATACTTTTGAACATTAAAACATAAATGTTATTTATAAACTGTCGATTAAAATAAATTAGTACATTCCACTCCGCTTAGTACTCCGCTGCAGCCCCAGCCGTTTGAACCGATCGACCGCGGTGTGAGGCGGCGAAAGTGCTGACGCACGTGGCGTCCCAGAGGAGGGACTTACCCTTCTGCCATGGCACCAGCGTTAGCCCGTCCGGCCTTTTGCCATCAGTGCGACAGAGGCCTGGTGGTTCAGCACACACGGGATGTTGGCGGATACTAAGGCCCTTCGAACGATATCATTTAGAGCGTGGTGTCGAGGAAATCTCCCCGAGCAGCGACAGCAACTTAACGCGTGATGGCGGTTCGCTTCCACCATGGACCCGCAGATGCATTTATGAGGTACACAAACATCGCAGCCAAGGCGGAGAGCTACTGCTGTTAGTTGCATATTTGTTATCAAAATGATCTTCTATTGTCATTTGAACGGCATCTATATAAAAATTTTAGGTTGTCACGAATAATTTTCCTACATTTTAGGACGTATCGTATTCTCAATCTCCTTGTAATAACGGTGTTGTTTTAACGGCCTCCTAGCCCAGTCAGTGACACTGCCGACGAAGCAGGAGGTCCCGGGTTCGAATCCTGGTAAGGGCATTTATTTGTGTGTTTATCACAGATATTTGTACCAGAGTTATGGATGTTTTCTATGTATTTAAGTATTTATCAATACCTGTCTATTATATAGATCGTCGTCTAGTACCCACAACACAAGCCTTATTGAGCTTACTGTGGGCCTAGGTCGGTTTGTGTAAGGTTGTCCTATAATATTTATTTATTCATTTATTTATTGTAATACGCGCGTATAATCGGATCAGTGTTTAAGTAGTAGTATAGATTCACCGTTTCTACTCCATCGTTTTCCCACCACCAAAACAATGGATTTTCGGGATTATGGTGGTTTTTCGGGGCTATGAAACCTAAAAAAAAAAAAAAGTTTGGTATGTTTTAGTACGTTTAGCCCCCCATTTAGATCGATTGCACTAGGTCTCAACAGTGCCCGGAGCCTCCTTCAGCACTTAGGCACTCCGCTAATTAAACAATACGGGCTCTTCGACACCACAATAGAATCCTTGCTCACCTTTTTCTATTGTCTCTATTGTTAGCTCGACTCGGCGACATCGCATTGTTACCGAGCTCGGTAGAGGCATACTCCTACGTTGTAGTTTGTTCTTTACGTATTTGCAATAGGTTTTATAATTGCTTAATTGGTTACTTCTTATGAAAGACTAGGTATATTACCTAAAGTTTCCAAAGTTTAGGTATTTCAATAGGTATTTTTTATATGGGCTGTTACGTTCTATTAGCACTCACACGTCGCTGTCTCTTTCAAACCTGTAAACTCGTTTTGAAAAAGCCAATATCAATATTGTTATTACGTTACATTTTGAGTAGGTAATCTACCTAAACTATTTCAATCTCACATGGTGATATAATTATTATTATTAATATTTTACTACCTATAACTTAACGGGATATTTAATGATCTAACAAACCCCGCGAACTGACACAATTACATTACCCTTTATTAGTCTGGACTGGAGTAGGTATCAAATTTATACCTAAAGTAATTAATTCACATTTCGCGAATATATATGTAAATTTCAACGTATCTATATGTGTTACAGCACAATATGAAACTTCTGGTATATGTTTCAACCCCATCAATTTTAGTTATTTAGTATCTATTCGTTTTCAGTTTTTGCCTAAAATTTATTATTTTATGCAAATCCAATTTTTGAAATATTATTTTATTGATTCTAGATTACTTCCAGTCTAGATATTTGTGTTGTCTTAATTTTTTTGGGTAAATTATTTTATGCAAATCCAATTTTTGAAATATTATTTTATTGATTTTAGATTAATTCTAGTCTAGATATTTGTGTTGTCTTAAATTTTTTTAACTCGTAAATAACTTTGGTATATGTGACAACCGACTGCTATTTATTGGTGGACAATAAACATGACTGTGTTTTGAACAAGTTTCAACCTGTAAGTATGCTGTACGTTTTCGTAAACGAAGTTCCCATTATTTATTATAATATCTTTTGTTAATGTAGGATTCGGTGTGTGATTTATTGCATTCCTGTTTATACCAGTTAGATAGGTGAGGCGGTGCGATGTTTAAAGACTCCTTTGGTGCTCTAATTTAAAGTCGCAATTTCTATTATTAGTTTTTTCTTTATGCTGTCGGCTTGAGAACTTTACCTTTTTTGCTAGATGTCCTTTGAAGAAGGTAATAATTTACTTTTTATTCGTTTCTGAGAAAGATATAAATCAATCGGGTTTGAAGTCACACGCGATTTTCATAGAAAGTAAATGCACAAAAGATCTGTCGTTTAAATTCTTTAGAATTCTTATGATAATTTAATCTTATGTTAGAAAACATTTCGCTGCAAACAAAAATTTACCTGTCCCTGACATCCTGTTTTTTATACCACGACGGTGGCAAACAAGCATACGGCCCGCCTGATGGTAAGCAGCTACCGTAACCTATGGACGCCTGCAACTCCAAAGGAGTCACATGCGCGTTGCCGACCCTTTACAAAAAGGAGGATTCACTGTGTTGACGACTAAAGGAACAAGAAGGTCCCTCATCGTCAACACACTGGGTCCTCTTTGAGCTCTTTGGCAACCTTACTCACCAGCAGGAACACAACACTATGAGTAGGGTCTAGTGCTATTTGGCTGTGGTTTTCTGTAAGGTGGAGGTACTTCCCCAGTCGGGCTCTGCTCCAGATTTGAGCGATGACATTCGCTGAACGTGCCCTACCGCACTTAGCGAGATGCCATTCGCAGTGCCCATACCTCTCTTTTTGGCGTAGTTTAAGGACATACCCAGGTCCGGACGTAGTTTAAGGACATACCCCGGGTCCGAACTCTTCACACTCAACTCAACTCTTGTGTTTGAACTCTTCGCTACCTACCTAGGTGGTTCTCTGTCCCCACCAGCCGTGACCTTTTTTTCTACACAAATTCATATAATAAGGCTGAGGCTGTGGGTAACTTTATATAGTACCTTCGGATCTCTAGTTCAGTTAAGAGCTCTCATTTTCTACGCTTTGAAGTTTTAACGAAGACTATTCATAATGGATGTAAGTATTTAAATAGTATTACTCTTTAATTATTTTTATCTGTTGTGTGTGTATGTTTTAAGTCTGTAATATTAATTATGAATTTTGTTTCAGTTTTCCGACAACACTTTCAAAAACTTTTACGTTGATGAAAATGAGGACGAAGCAAGTGATGAAGAGGGGACGCTGGCTTTCAAAGTGAAGCAAGCTATTGCGAAGAAGCGTCAATCAAATAATATTGATGGCTTTTTTGAAAGGCCTAAGAAGAAGACAAAAGTGTACAAGAAATCTTCAACGGTCTCCAAAAAAGAAGAAGACGGTGTTTCATATCTCACTTCAGGTTAGGACGATGGGGCATATGCATCACACCTCATCAAGATCGAAGTATACGACATGAACAAAATACGAAACGTTGGACCTCTGGACCACTGGAAACACTGTGACTATCGTGTTAAATATTATTCTAACGAAGGTGACTCACATGAACAAAGTGCTCGGGATGTTAAATTTAATATAACGAAGGAACTATCATCTAAAACAAAATGTGTAAAATATTTTATAGAGACTGATAAGGGTGACAAAAAATAGTTTTAATCAGTGCTTTATTTATAACTAGAATAACTTACTTTATTTTTTCACTTATAAAAAATGTTTACTTTCTTTCTTGTTTTATTGTATATTCATGTTATTACTCATTTATTGAACATGTTTAATATTAGATGTAGTTAAAACTTCTCCGTCACTGCATTTGTCTTAGGTAGTAGGAATGTTTTGTAATTATAGTTGTAAGAAATAAAATAAAACCCAATTTATTTTCATAACACATTATTTTAATTCACAAAAACTGATTTAAACATATTCCTTAAAACTAAATCATTACACAAAGAATTATCAGTAAACCGACGTAAAAACTCAGATATTTTTTTCCCTTGAAGCTTAAAATAAAGATAAACTAAACAGTATTCTCCACAAACTGAAGTAAAATAATTTTGAAGTTATTGATGGTTATAAAACCACCTCTAAGAGTTTCTATTTAAAAATAACCTGTGATAACCGGTAGGTTTTCGACCAAAAGAGTCAAAGTATTCGCCATATCCATTCACATCAATGTGCATTGCAATCCAATGAGAACCGGGCTTTGAATCAGGATCCAGATTACTTATAATAAAAGTAGGTAGATTAACCCAAACAGGAATCCGGTTTGCAGCAAAAACATTTGACTTAAACTTCGGGTTTATTTTATTCATACAAAATTGTATTTCATTTGAATCCATAATAATAATTAATCTAAAAAAGTAAACACTGGTGGTTTTACGGACAATGTTCAAGTGGTAATGATGAAATTGAGTGAATGCATAGTATTTATTTAATTACTAACTATTATAATCTACAGTGATATCACGATTTTTATTTATTTCAATTATGTTATCAAATTCAGCATACACAATACAGTTGATAGTAGTACATAAAGCTGAATCAAAACGAACTTCGATTCGAACACTTCCGTGTCTTACAAGATTCCAGTGTGAAGTTGAACTTGCAGATAAATCAGGAGTCAAATTGAAACATAATAAAGAATAACCACGCACATAGTTTGATCTGCTTATAGCATTACCTTCATTATGGAAATGAATACCAGTGACTAATTTAACTCTCATTTCTGCACCATTAATTAGAAATTTCTCCTGGTTAAACATATTAGCATGTAAATGACCAATCATTTCAACTTTCTTGCTTTCCTCAACAAAGTCCATTCTTTCGTGAAACCCTTTATTAGTCAAGTCAACAGCGTCCATATAGTTGGGGGTATCTTCATACCACAATCCACAAGTCAGATGAGATTTTTTGGCTGCTAAGCCATAATTAAGCAGATTTTTCCATGTAGGCTCGGTAAGCATAAGTGCTGTTTGGAGGTGATATAAGCTTCTGATTTAAATAAATGTCTAGTTGGCTAAACAGGGAATGTAACCAATTGTTTACCGGGGCAACATTTGCATCAGCTTTTATTTTTGTACCATCTTGATTCAATATTTTGGCATTTATATGCAACAAAGTGTGTGATAGATCAATGTAGTCATCACCTGACCCAGGAACTTGAAACTCAATAGGACCATCGTCACTTAGAGATGAAATTGGTTTGTAATGAATCCACTGACCACTTTCAATGCTTGTTTGAGTTGATGGTAAAGCAAATAAGTCTAACTCAGATTTGGCACACTCACAAGAATGACTATGTAAGAATGACATTTTTTTAGTTTGAAAATGTATCTTCAATATTGTTTTTCCTATATATTTTACCTCCTCTTCGGTGCGATGCTTTTAAGTTAATGAATGGTCCACGTCTTTTTGTGGACGTTTTATAGCCAGACCCCGACATCAAAGAATCAATTTATTCATCTGCTTTTCTTTTTAAGTTGACGCTTGCTTCATTGAACCGAGATCTAATAGAACTATCCTTTGGTCGTGAATTTACCATATCGGATAAAATACCGATTCCTGCATCTAAAGTTTACTTTCTCACTGTTTTAAGACCAATAGATAATAATGGTAGCACAGACCTAAAAAGACCACCCAAGAAACTCCTGATCCCATGTCCTCGTTAATCCATTATAACCCCTTTATAAGCTATTCCTATACCCGTACCAGCTTGGTGTGAATAGTAATGTGATGACGCGCCCAGGCGCGCACACAATACCTCGCCGCCGCCACAATACAGACATCGGAGCGACGCATCGAGCCAGCGCGCCAAGCGGGCGCACCGCGCCGCGGCCGGCAGACGACTGAGAGCAGCCGCCCCCTCCCGCGACCCCGCGCTCCGATCCATATATAAACGCGCGCGCGCCGTACATCAGGGCAGTGGTTCTCACCGCCTCCCGCTGTGAGGATCGCTGCACCCTGGTAGTGCCGGCCCGTTTGTAGACGAGTAGGCACACCGGTCCCCCGCTCATCTTCCCCCCTTCCGTCATACCGCTCCCTGGAGTGCCGGCCCGTTTGTAGACGAGTAGGCACCTAGGATACGCGGCCGTATTCCCTGAAACAGAAGCCAGAGTGCCGGCCCGTTTATAGACGAGTAGGCACCTGGATTCCCGGTCCTGTATCCCCCTCGCTCTTGCGACCGCTGCAAGGGTCGGGGTTTACCTACTAGCTCCGCGTGACACACGCCGCGTTAGAGTAGGGATCCGCGACTATCCCGAGTCGCTCCCGTACCGCACCTAGCCTAGGATACCTAGCTGTACATAGTTAAGAGTCAATTATAAATAAACCGGCATAAAAGCCCGCTGAGTTGTAATCTGTACTTCATCCGTGTTTCTCTTAATCACCCTGCTACCCCTCTCTCCTCTGAGCTGACTAGGAAACCGAGCTATCGAATTCTCTTCGTAATACGGGTACATAGTGAGCAGGTGAGAAAATATGTGTTTTGTAAGCACCATAGATAAATTTAGTTGGGTCTAACGGTATAATTCTCAGTAATGATGTAATTACATCTCCCACCACTTGTGGATGAATGATATCAGTATAAAAAAAATATTTGTGAAGGTAAACCTAAGTATAAATTTGCAGGATGTTTTCCAATTGACATTTCTTTTAAATTTGATCTTGTTCGAAATCCTAATTGTAGACTTAATATGGGTGTTGTTGTGACTGAGACTATTTCTTTATCTGTTGATATCCCCACCATTTTTGTAATTTTATCATATCTAAACTTAACTTTGCTTTTTAGCTGTGGGTTTTCATTTAATGCATCAAGAAAATGATCAAGACTATCATACGAAGTAGCTGGTATGTGAGTTTTTGAATCAACGATTTTATCCGTCTTGTCTGCAGGTCCTCGAACTTTCTTTTTAATGTAAATGGTATTTTCATGTTCTTGAACATTGTACATGGAGCATGGGTATTGAAATTCTACTAAACCCACGACCCATTCTCCTTCCAATTTCATGGTTTTAGGTAATTTTTGTTAAAAAGTGCGCAGTTGTATTATCATTGTAATATTCAGATGAGCTATTGCTCAATAAAGTTAAGTAAAAACTGTTTTCACTCATATTGTTTCTAGACTTGATGACGGTATCCAGGAATTAAATTTATTAGGATAACCTCTCCACTTCACGAGCACTTCCTTTCTGCCACCAATACGGCGCGAGCGTATTATTTTATCAATTTTATATTTGATGGAGGGGTGGTGAGTTACTTTTTGTAATTCTTTAGAATAAAATGTACCAATTATTGGTTCACCTTCCAAATCTTTTAAAGTATAAACAACCCAAGGAGACCTATTGATAACTGATTCAATCCAAAATATTTCATCACTCCAATTGGTTTCATAACCCTTTTGGAATATATGTTTATATTTAGTTATCCTAACATGGTCACCTACATTTAGCCTTGCATTTTCTAAAGAAGGTTGTTTATCATTTTTTCTTTCATATAAGTTACACCAAACAGTCCTTATTTTACTAGAGTTAACATCAACTGGACGCATTTTTATGCTGGAATGATAGCTATGGTTATATGAATAAAGCAGATCTTGTAATATATTAGTGTAATTGTAAGTATTCTTATGAGTGAAATAACGCCACATTTTAGTTTTGAGAGTTCTTTGAAACCTTTCAACTATGCTAGCTTTAATGTCTGGGTTGTTAGTTGTATAATAATTTATGTTCTTACTTTTAAAATAATCTCTCACCATTTTTGAAACAAATTCTGTACCCTTATCAGATTGAATATGTCTAGGGGTTGCATTTGCTTCCGTGAATATGCTTTCAAAACACGTTTTAACCGTTTCAGCATCCTTCTTTTTCATAAGCCTCGCAAATGCATATTTGCTAAATACATCGTTGTATTGACTATAGGTACGCATATCACTTAGATCAGCTTGCCATAGTTCATTGTAGTTTGACAGGATGTATTTGTTACGCGAGAAACGTTTATGAACAGGTTTATGTAGAGTGTACGCTTCTTGAGACTGCAACCATTTCTTCACTTCCTCTCTATTCATTTGACCTTTCATTTCCTTCATAACATTATTTAAACTACTATATCCAGCCGGGTTTGATATATCGTAATATATTCTATTTATGTCTAATAAGGAGTCCATCTTTCCCAATCAACTTTCTTTTGAGATCTCGTTTTTTGCTTAGTAGATAGAGGAGTAGATGCGTTTTTGTCTTTTATTGATAGGTTTTGCGCGCTCATAGAAGCATGTGAAGTGTTAGCTTCAGGTTTAGATTGAATTTTATTAATAAATTCTAAAGTCTCGGGGTTACCAATACATGACGATGGAACTTTTATATCATTTAAAAGACTAGCGAAATCCTCCCATCCCACTGGTTTTGAGCGTTTAAGCGGTCTAAGCACATCGCCTACCAAATCGATAATATTGCTATTTGGTATTGTCTGACTGTTTATAACTACTTCACCGTTCTCCTTCCATCAAATTTTAGGTCTATTCAGAACAATGTAATGCAGTAGTGTCTGACTTTTTGTCCTGTACGATTTAGGTATAACATCTATAATATAGGATGTAGAATATCGTTTATGTAATTCAACCTTTGATACACCAGGAGGTGTGGCATAAACATCTTCTCCCGGCACAGGTGAATTTGCGTCTCCGCTTAAGTTTTGAGTAAATGATTCCTCCTTTCGGATACTTTCCTCTTTTTTTACATTTTCCTTCTTTTTGTTAACTTTCGAAGGAACGTTGTAGTTATCGTTAGTAAGGTAGTTCACTTCATCCATCACTATTGGTAATTTAAATGGTCTTCGATCTGCCTCAGCAAAATCATTGTAGTGCTTGACAGTATAATGCCCACTTTTCACGATCATTTATTTTTCTTCTAAGAATTGTTTGCATTTCTCCATCCAGACGGGATGATAAATTTTCCACCTGATTTTCACTTTTTTTAAGTATTTCAATAAATTCAGGTTCTACTAACAACATTTTCTTTGTATTCTCCATTGTATCTAAGATAAGGAGTTTACCAATGCACTTAAAACTACACCTAAAATTATCGGTAAAAATGCACCCGGTGCACCCCCATTCTGAATAATAACGGTTTTTCTAAGCTTATTTTTGCCTTTTGAAACTAGTTTTCATAATGTTTCCTTATATTTTTTTAATTTGGACTTTTCTTGGTTATCTAAAGGAATTTTACCCTTTAGAACGTTATAGATACATTCACAAAGGATGTTGATCTCATCTTCATCACACGATTTAAGCAAAGCAGTGCGATATTTTGGTTTATGTAAATGCAGGGTTTCCAGTAAATGTTTATAGGTGCTTACTCGAGAATGCATCATTTAGAACTAACTGAAACTTGATGATCCTTGTTATATTTAAATCCTTTCTTTGGGATATACACTGTGCAATGGCCATCAAATGGAATTATTTTAGTTTTAAAATGACACATGTCATCTGTGTTTTGTTTTAGATCAATCATAAGATAGTGAACGTTTTTAATAGCTTCCTTGTAAGCTTCGTCAACGAAATTTGAGTTTTCTGGGTATACTTGACGAGACAAATAACGTTTTTGTGTTTTATCTCTAGGATTCTTAAAAAACACTTAATAACTTGTATTCAAAGACATATCACGTTGACCTTTACCCTGATGAAATATGTTTTGAGTAATATAAAACAGGCTTAAATTTCTGTGGTGACTACCTTTTGTAAAAATATCAACCAGTCGCCCATTTGATTCCGGCATTAAATCATCTATTATAAGTAATTTGGGCTTCAGTCCATCAAACATGGACATATCAGGTATTCCTTGACTATAATAATAATAATAATAATAAATACTCTTTATTGCACACCTCATACAGTTACAAGCACAAATTTTACAATTAGATAAATTTAGGTAGAGGTAACAACAGGCGGTCTTATCGCTAATGAGCGATTTCTTCCAGACAACCTTTGGGTAGTGGAGACTAGAGAAAAACAATAAGCAGTAGGTGGTGCATAGAAACAAAAGAGACGAAATAGATAACAGCACATTCATATGAATATACATACTTAAATAAATACAAAATAAACATACATATACGTACATATATACATATATAATACACACAATAAGAAACAACAGTGTCAACTTAAAAACCTAAGGAAGAGATAAATAGTATTCCTTAAGTTGCGATTTAAAGCTACCAATAGATTGCGCGCGTTTAATGTTGAGAGGGAGAGAATTCCACAAACGAACGGCCTGGAACGTAAATGAACAATTATAAAATTCTATAAATCACATTTTCTAGATTATATAGGGGTTGCATTTCATCATAACACCAAATCACTTCATCAAACTCAACATTACATAATTCTTTCGAATGTTCAAGAAAACTTGTAACAAATTTAGTTTTTCCACAATCACTCGGACCAGCTACAATAGTGGTGAAGGGATGGTAAAAATGAATCATTTTGAATTAACGTCAGGAGTGTGTTGTTATGAAAAGGAATTAATTTCAAATGACAATTTTTTTTTTAAGTTTCTCCTTTTATCAAGAACATTTATTAAAAACTCGCTTTTGCCCGCGGCTTCGCTCGCGTTAAATTCGGAGTAACACGATTCCCTTTGCCCCCCGTAATGCTCCATACAAATTTCCACCCCCCATTTTAGGGAAGTGGAGGGCTAGAAAGAGACAAAAAGTAGCCTATGTCACTCTCCATCCCTTCAACGATCTCCACTTAAAAAATCACGTCAATTCGTCGCCCCGTTTTGCCGTGAAAGACGGACAAACAAACAAACACACACACTTTCCCATTTATAATATTAGTATGGATAACACATAAAAAAAATTGACACAAGATAATTTTAACTTCTAAACTAAATCATACAATTTACAAAAATTATACACATTGCACAAAAAATAAATACATTTCATTGAATATTCTGTGTAAATTAAATAATTTTTTAAGTACACCATGAGGAATTTTATAATGACCCCACGCAAGAGTATCAATAGAATTTCCTAACAAATATCGTTTCGTGTCATAACGGGAAAGCGTTATTTTGGTAATTTACTGTGTAAATAAAATGTGTTTTATTGATTTGAAACGTAACATTGTATCATATTTAATTTTTTTCTTAAATAAACATTTTTTTAAACTATCAAGATCATATGTTTCCGTTACGCATTTATTGACACCTTTAGCTTTAGCTTTAATTTCTTTATTTTGTACATATATAGCGTACATTTTTGAACGCAAACCAACAAATTCCTTAAATATTTCCCCATTGTTTTCATCTTTGAAAACACCAAGTTGCTTTTTATTTACTAGAGGGAAACCATACACGTTGTCCTCTGGGTATTCAGAAGTATCAAAATATAAATTAAGATCTGATTTTATGTCATCATAAAAGTCCTCTGTGAATATTTGATATAGTAAACTATTAGTATCTGTGTAAAGCAATTTCAAATTATTTTGATATTTGGTTTTCATATAGTCGTAATGAAATTGATACATTAAAGTTTTAGAAAGATCTAAAATGCAAAAACCTAGATAAATTGGTTTGTTGTATAAAACTTTAGTTTTTTTCAATTGAACAGCCCAACCATACAAGTTATTTGCATCTAAATATACAAGAAAAGAAGACGGTTGGTTTGATTCATAGTTTGACATATATTTACTGTTAGCTTTTGCATGTCTGTGACTGCATTGGGATATACCTCCTCTAATATTTTTTGCTATGAAACCAATTTTATCAATATCCGTCAAAAGTTCAAGTTTCATTTTTGTAACTTTTAACATGGCATCCCAACTCAATCCTGGGGCAGTGTAATAATGAGCTGGATCCAAACCGTAGGTCTTAACACATACATTTCTAAAATTTTCAATTACATCAGTTAGTAGCAAAACATCTGTTTTCAGATATTAATCTGAATAGTCCCCCATATTTTGACAATTAAAGTGATTCCACACACCCACAGCATGTCCATAATCTTCATCTGAAATGTGGCTATTAGTCACAGAACTATAAAAAAAATCCTTACGAGGAAGGGCGGTAAAATTTAAACTATCAAATGATGTCATGTATTCATATGGGTAAACACCCTTACGCATCAATCGCTTATAGTCTTCTTCACTTGGAAAATTTAATTTTAGTTCATTGAATTGGTTTGTTGTTAAGTTTTTAGCTAATTTTTCAAGACTACTAGACATGAATTTAAGGGAATCAACGAATCTTAATTTCACTGTACGGTTATTCACTTTTAACATTTTGGAAAAGGAAATATATTTTTCTTTGTTCTGTGGGATTAGTTCTATATCACCATCTTCAAAATTAAGCCCATGTACTATAAAGTGACTGTCATAGTTCCTTAAGTTATGAAAAAACACAGGTACAAAGTTTTGGGGTCTGTACTTTTCATTGCAAAGTGAATGTGCAACGCCTTCGTAAACACCGGTATGCCAGTTATAGGAAACGCAGGAATCCTCGTTTAAACATGTACTACAAATGAAACAGACTTTGCTGTTTGCAATGTGTTCTTTATTTAAAGTTGTTAAGGGTAATGGGGGCTTGGAAAATGTATTCTTTTTACAAATACTCTCCAAATCATGTTTAATACATTTCATAAACGTTTGACCACAGTTCTCCCCTTTGTATGTTCTATAAATTGATAACTTGTCATCATATGCACATTTAATATAGTATCCAAAACTATAAACTTGATGTTTCTGAATGTTAATGGTTGAGGAACGCTTGTCTATACGTCTGCGTTTACGTTTAATTTTATCATCCACATAATCATCATCATCTCCATAATCTTTATCACTGTCAGGTGTTGGAGAGTGACTATTATCTTTAGTCGTTTGTTTATTAGATTGTTCTGACTGAATAGGACTTAAAAATGCCTCAAAATCTGCATACACAACAAAAGGAACTAAAACTGTTTTCACTCATATTGTTTCTAAACTTGATGACGGTATCCAGGAATTAAATTTATTAGGATAACCTCGCCACTTCACAACAAAAGGAACTCGTAATTTACGCTCGTAATTATTGAAATTAACTTGACTTGAAGAAGTCATTTTGTCAAACCAATCTTTCCTTTTATCCTCTTCAGAGGGTAAATTGGTACATATATGAAAACAATCGTTCTTTTGATGCTCTACTAAATTCTGATTAGATGAAAAATTTGACAAACAACCATGACATATATTAACAGCATGTTGTGATTTATTTATTTGAGCGGATACTAATCGAGATAAATTGTTGATTAGACAATAATGTCCTCTATTCCCCTTTGTTATATATAACAAATTAAAATGTTTTATTTTTTTACATTTTGTGATGTGTAGAGGACCAACAATATCATGACTTTAATTTTGTGAATTATACTCCAAACCAAACACGTTAATACTTAAATCATTTAACTTTTCAAATTTCTGAATATCAGTAAACTTGATGGGAAAAGGAATGTCACCAAACTTCAATTTCTCCTTGTATTTGACATAACATTTCACCATATTAGCGTGATTGTTTTTCTTAGGTGGATATAAACCCGAAAACAATGCCCAACTGAAACATTCATGATCATTGTTTTTGATGTTTATTATACTGCTCTTCTGTTTGTTATATCCCGTGGTATTTCAATATATGAAGAACCACGCAATGGTTTATATTTATTAACATTAACGTCTAAGTGGTTTATGTTTACCAAACTCCATCCACTATCTTTTCTTTCAAAGTTTGTTAATCTCTCTGTTATTTCATTTACAAGGGATATGAAAAAAAATCTTTATCACTGCTCACATTAAAAAGTTGATTGTTTAATTGAAAATCAAATGTATTTCTTAACTGTTTGGTATCCTGACAAAAATTTTCATTTAAAATAAAATTAACTTTTAAAGCACAATGATCTGCAACTGATCGATTTAATACAGTAAAAATTGTATCTTTATTTTTATCTAAAAACGATTCGGGGGTTTCAAAAGGTTGGTAATCATTTTTAGTACTTGATATTCTGTACGTAGCAACCCTGTTTCGGAATGCATTTTCAATTAGCTGAACGTTGATTAATTCGCTGTCTGAACTAAGAACATTGTTTTTGTGGTTATTTCTTTTCAAATGGTTTGCTAAATATCTTTTTACCACATACACATAGCACACAGAACATTCAATTTTGTCATTATTTTTTGTGCTTACGTCAATACAGCAAGCTTGTGTTGTAGAAGTTGATGCTGAATCACTGCTAGTTGAAGATTGACTCTTCTTTGTTGATGCCTTAGACACAGGATCCGTAGTTGCCATTTCTATTCCACCTCCAACTTGTTGGTATCTAAAGAAATAAAATACAATATCACAAATAATATTATTACATCATTACTTATAATATGATTACAAAGATTAATAATAACTACAAAATACTAACTTGTATATTTCTTACAATGCAAACAATACGCTTGCATTGGTAGAACTCCGTCTACTACATCAGTAGTTGATATATGAATATCCTGTGTTTGATTCCTATGACCCTCACATGGGGTATAATAAGGTTTAATATCTTGATCTTCGAAAAATGAATCAGGTAATAAGCCATCAATAAACCACAATCGGATGTATCTATGAAATTTCTGCATTTTGCTAAAACTTGCTATCTTGCTACGTTCTAATTTAGGCTCAAGGTAAAATGCCATGTTGCAAAACTGAATCACACAACACCACAGGTACAAAACACTGAAACTTCAATTTGCTATAGATAATTTTAAAACTGGGGACCCACTTTTATACCACTATCCCCTCCGTATCCATAAGTCAGGTAAGGAAACATGTAACAACAGGTTTTTACTTAGATCACCCACCCCAACAAGATGCAAGGTAGAAAAAAAATGTATAATGAATTAAATATTTAAACAGATTGATTAACTTACATTTTATATTTTTTTTGACTTAGAGATTCACACAAATTATATATTTCTTGGTCTTCAAAATATGCCTTCTCCGCGTCTTCACATAATTGAAGAAGTTCAACATCACAATTATCAGGATAGTATAAGCTTTTTATACTTTGAAATTTAAAGTGTTCCTTCAAATTCTATCTCAAATTAGACAAAATTAAGAAATTTATTCACTTATTCATATTCATATTCATTTATTTCGTAAATGCACAGATACAATATACGTCAAAAGAAAAAATTAAACTAAAATTAATACTAGTGAGCTATTATATGTATAATACTAATTTAATTCGCAATTCATAACAAAAGTCAAAACGATGTCAATTCTGATTACAAATAGAGCTACACAATTATAATTAAGTTAATTTTATGTCACATAATTCTTTAAGGTCAAAGAAAGCATTTTCAATTAGCCATTTTTTCAATTCCTTAAAAAATGAGTTATTATTTTCTAGGGTTTGTATGTACTTTGGGATGGCATTATACAATTTTGGTCCGATTACTTAAGTTATTTTGGTAGACTTGGTTAGTCTGCAACTAGTCGTTGCTAGTATTCCTCGTTTCCTATCTCTTAGGTTTCGTAGGTTGCCCGGTCTTAATAGTCGGTGGTGCACACGACAACAAAGGGCATTATACGGATTTTAGTGATGATGGGATCACCTTTTGCACAGTGAGACTTTAGGACTCATAGGCCATTTTAGGAAGCAGAGCCACCTAAATTTATGGTGCGGTGGGGGTAAAAAGGGGGAGTTAAGATTTTCGTGACACATAGATTGAAAACTATAAGTCTTAGTAACATACTTCAAAGGCAAGAATTGTACGAGTAGAGAATTTCATGAAGAATATTTCCTTTATTGAAAGTTTTGTGGTAACTTCAACCGTTTTTGCAAAAAAATATATGAATGTTCCTACTTTTCTGGGAAGTGGGGAAAACAATTGTTATATTTGTAACAATATAGTGCAGATTTATCCAATAAAGATTTGGCTTGAAAGTCTCGTATCCAGGCCATAAATAAAATAAGTAAAAAAATTATTTTCTGTTTTGACTAGATACTATTAAATATTATTATTGGCAAGGTATTTACCATGTATATTTGAGTTAGGTAAACACCCCGTTTCCAATAGCAGTTAAATTGGTATGTTAAAAATCGTATATTAAACGGTTTAATTGAAAATAATGATAATAATGATGCAGGTAATATACTCAAGCCTAAAATAATCGAAAGGTCCTAGGTACCACTCATCACACCACTAGCGAAGCGTACCTAACCTAAGTTCATATATATTATAATGATATTAGGCGTTGTCCGTTAATAAAAGATTCAAGCGCCCCACGATTGTAGTTTTTTGTCTTTTCAATGCTCTAGCTACATTGATGAGAAGAGTGGTGTGATGCCTGGTACCTAGAACCTACCGAATTGTTTTTATAGCTTTTTGTACATTATGTATATCATTGTTTATTTTCAATAAAAGCTTTTGAATTTACCTAAACAATACTTATTTTCTTTTCAAGTTGTTATGTTACAAAATCTGTCTAAACTACGCTTAATTTATGATCCGCAATACACTGTGTTCTACAAATAAATCCCTTTCATTGTATACTTGATTGAGAGGTTTGTTAAGAAATATGTAATACGCGGCATTCTGTAGCGGCAGCTATCTTGGATTTACAATGATACTGAATCTATTGAATTGTAATCGTCATCAGAACTTAAAGTGTGCACCAGATATCGGATCAATTTGTCAACAGAACGAGGGTATAATTTCAACCACAAAATTATGGAGATGTGGCATGAATCATATAGCTGTAGATATGCAGACTTGCATTTAGCTATGTAAATATTAGTTATAATATATTGACAAATTTTCAAATAAATTTGTGTAATGTCTAAGTAGGTATAACACAGAATTGTTATTTTTATTTTAGAGCGCACTATTCGTCAACAGACTGTCCTCAGTTGAAGATGTATACCTACCGCTTAAGTTTTCTCTCTGAAAAAATGAACGGGCCCTTATTGATAAGCATACTTGCATTTAGTTATGTAAATATTAGTTATAATAAATTAACGAATTTTCAAATAAGTTTGTGTAATGTCTAAGTAGGTATAACACAGAATTGTTTTTTTTATTTTGGAGCGCACTATTCGCCAACAGACTGTCCTCAGTTGAAGATACCTACCGCTTAAGTTTTCTCTCTAAAAAAATGAACGGGCCCTTATTGATAACCCGCAATGATGTACCTTTCACTTGAAAACGTCACTAGAAAACAGGGACTGGAGAACCCCTCTATTTGATAACGCTGTTATTTGGTTACAAAATGATATGGTTACCTTATATTCAATGTTATGTCCTTGTCTAATTAGCTTGATAGGTAAACGTCATTTTGGATTTTCATTTCGGTAAGCGCTACATTATCATTGTCAGCAGCAGCAGCCAGTACCTATCAGTCCACTGCTGGACATAGGCCTCTCCCGTGGCACGCCACTGTGCTCGATCTTCTGCTGTCCTCCTCCAATCCGTACCCGCCAAGCGCTTACCTTTGGGTAACTCAATGATGTGCTTAGTAAATTGATAGTTTTTTTAAACTACCCTACCAAAAAGTTCTCAAGCCGACAGCATAAAGAAAAAACTAATAATAGAAATTGCGACTTTAAATTAGAGCACCAAAGGAGTCTTTAAACATCGCACCGTCTCACCTATCTAACTGGTATAAACAGGAATGCAATAAATCACACACCGAATCCTACATTAACAAAAGATATTATAATAAATAATGGGAACTTCGTTTACGGAAACGTACAGCATACTTACAGGTTGAAACTTGTTCAAAACACAGTCATGTTTATTGTCCACCAATAAATAGCAGTCGGTTGTCACATATACCAAAGATATTTACGAGTTAAAAAAAATTAAGACAACACAAATATCTAGACTAGAAATAATCTAAAATCAATAAAATAATATTTCAAAAATTGGATTTGCATAAAATAATTTACCCAAAAAAAATTAGGACAACACAAATATCTAGACTATAAATAATCTAAAATCAATAAAATAAAATTTCAAAAATTGGATCTGCATAAAATAATTTACCCAAAAAAATTAAGACAACACAAATATCTAGACTGGAAATAATCTAGAATCAATAAAATAATATTTCAAAAATTTGATTTGCATAAAATAATACATTTTAGGCAAAAACTGAAAACGATTATATACTAAATAACTAAAATTGATGGGGTTGAAACATATACCAGAAGATTCATATTGTGCTGTAACACAAAGAATAAAATTAGATTCTTCGTGTTCTTCCTGGTGCAGCACATCAGCTGGTGTCCCACAGGGTGGTGTGCTGTCTCCTCTTTTATTTTCTATCTTCATTAATTCCATAACTCTTGATCTCTCTTCTTCGTATCACCTCTATGCAGACGACCTTCAAATATATTCGCAGGGTATGCATAGCGATCTCAATTCAGTTATAGAAGCCACGACTCTTGATCTGCTCCGCATATCAAATTGGAGTCAAAATTACGGTTTAAAAGTAAACCCCATAAAGTCACAGGTAATTGTGATGGGTAGCGCTAAACAAATCTCCAAAATTGACTTTCTCAGGCTCCCTCCGATAGTCTTTGATGGTATCCAAATTCCTTTTTCCAACCGAGTGAAAAATCTTGGCGTAATCATGGATCGTTGTCTATCATGGGTGCCTCAGGTGAGTGAAGTGAGCAGGAAGATGTTTGCTGTCATAGGGTCTCTCAGACGGCTCCGGAATTTCCTGCCAATTGCTACTAAAATTGCGCTTGCTCAGTCGTTACTTCTCCCCATTCTTGATTATGCAGATATCTCCTATTTAGACCTAACCGAGGAGCAACTTAATAAGCTTGAGCGTATTCAAAATGCCTGCATTCGGTTCATTTTCGGATTATACGCAAATTCGACCATGTTTCTAGTTTTCGTTCTCAACTCAAATGGCTCCCTATCCGTCACCGCCGTAACTCTCACATACTTTCTTTACTCTTTTCTATACTTTTTAACCCTGCAACTCCCCGCTACCTCAAAGAGCGTTTCTCTTATCTTAATTCTATTAGATCCTCTCAAAAATTGCTCCTAAAAGTACCATCTTCATCTTCCAAATTTTATAATTGCTCATTTACGTTCCAGGCCGTTCGTTTGTGGAATTCTCTCCCTCTCAACATAAAACGCGCGCAATCTATCGGTAGCTTTAAATCGCAACTTAAGGAATACTATTTATCTCTTCCTTAGGTTTTTAAGTTGACACTGTTGTTTCTTACTGTGTGTATTATATATGTATATATGTACGTATATGTATGTTTATTTTGTATTTATTTAAGTATGTATATTCATATGAATGTGCTGTGTTATCTATTTCGTCTCTTTTGTGTCTATGCACCACCTACTGCTTATTGTTTTTCTCTAGTCTCCACTACCCAAAGGTTGTCTGGAAGAAATCGCTCATTAGCGATAAGACCGCCTGTTGTTACCTCTACCTAAATTTATCTATGTAGTATTGTAAAATTTGTGCTTGTAACTGTATGAGGTGTGCAATAAAGAGTATTTATTATTATTATTATATAGATACGTTGAAATTTGCATATATATTCGCGAAATGTGAATTAATTACTTTAGGTATAAATTTGATACCTACTCCAGTCCAGACTTATAAAGGGTAATGTAATTGTGTCAGTTCGCGGGGTTTGTTAGATCATTAAAAATCCCGTTAAGTTATAGGTAGTAAAATATTAATAATAATAATTATATCACCATGTGAGATTGAAAGAGTTTAGGTAAATTACCTACTCAAAATGTAACGTAATAACAATATTGATATTGGCTTCTTCAAGACGAGTTTACAGGTTTGAAAGAGACAGCGACGTGTGAGTGCTAATAGAACGTAACAGCCCATATAAAAAATACCTATTGAAATACCTAAACTTTGGAAACTTTAGGTACTATACCTAGTCTTTCATAAGGAGTAACCAATTAAGCAATTATAAAACCTATTGCAAATACGTAAAGAACAAACTACAATGTAGGAGTATGCCTCTACCGAGCTCGGTAACAATGCGATGTCGCCGAGTCGAGCTAACAATAGAGACAATAGAAAAAGGTGAGCAAGGGTTCTATTGTGGTGTCGAAGAGCGTGTATTGTTTAATTAGCGGAGGGCCTAAGTGCTGAAGGAGGCTCCGGGCACTATTGAGACCTAGTGCAATCGATCTAAATGGGGGGCTAAACGTACTAAAACATACCAAACTTTTTTTTTCTAGGTTTCATAGCCCCGAAAAACCACCATAATCCCGAAAAACCATTGTTTTGGTGGTGGGAAAACGATGGGGTAGAAACGGTGAATCTATACTACTGTAAGTGCGGTTTAATTTAGCAAGGGCCGTATTTTAACTTTAAAACACGTTTATAGACGATCTAACTCCAATACAACCCCAATGCATTAACAACGCAATAGGTAACGCCTACACGTCTGAATCAGAATCGTCAGAATTTGCTTGAAAATTATTCCGATGTAACTCCAATATTGGTTGATTATTAATATTGTGTGTTGGAGTTAAGTTTGAAATAGATTGTGTTTTTAATGTATTGTTTATATATCGTGTATGTATGTAATGTGTCGTTAGAATACGGCGCTAGGTAAACGTAATGTGTCCAGACGTATCAAAAGCCTTAGCTTAAATCTAAGCTTAATTTGTTGTGTTGTGTGTTTGAGTTAAGTTTGAGATAGACTGTGTTTTTGATGAATTATTTATGTATTTTATAGTTAGTTTACGGCACTAGGTATACGAGTACGTAATATGCCCAGACATTTCAAAAGCCTTAGCATAAACGACAAAATCCAGGCTATAACTGATTATAAAAGGCTTATTATTTTTCTGGCAACCAACACTCGTTAATACCACGTCCATATATATGACTTGAGTAAAATAACTATAGATTTTAAATTACCAACACACGCTTCTGATTTACAACATTTTCTGCGTAACATTCGCTCCGACTGGATGTTTGTTTTACTAATTAGCTGGTGAAACCAAGATGTTCGCTGTTCCGTCTTTTGTTTATTTACCTACTTTAGTTTAGTGCAAGTTACTGCAGATTTGATGTAACATACCTACCTAAAGTAAAGGTGATGGTGAAAATTTAAAAGCAATTTTACTACTTAAAAATAGAATAATTTTTATTTTGACGCTATATTTTTTTTATATCGGGCAGTTGTACTCGTAGTAGCCATTCATATTGAACCATTTTTGTCTTGTATTTTTTTTCTACTTTGATACCAATTTTTTTGTGGCAAACAAGCATACGGTCCACCTGATGGTAAGCCTATGGACGCCTGTAACTCCAGAGGTGTCACATGCGCGTTGCTGACCCTTAACAAAAAGGAGGATTCACTGCGTTGACGGCTAAAGCAACAAGAGGGTCCCTCATCGTTAACACACTGGGTCCTCTTTGAGTTCTTTGGCAACCTCACTCACCAGCAGGAATACAACACTATGAGAAGGGTCTAGTGCTATTTGGCTGTCGTGTTTTCTGTAAGGTGGAGTTACTTACCTAGTCGGGCTCTGCTCCAGATTTGAGCGAGATGACATTCGCTATGCTGTGCCCTACCACACATAGCGAGATGACATTCGCAGTATCGATACCTCTCTTTTGGACGTAGTTTAAGGACATACCTGTGTCCGGACATAGTTTAGAGACATACCCGGGTCCAAAAGGACATACAAAACTATGCTCTTGAACGGATCACCGGTCAGCATTTTCGTACCACTTTGTGTATGTTAAGCTATGCCTCCGGCCACAACTTCGTCCGCAAGTCATTAAATAGCATCCACCTCATTTGTGTGATGTACATAACTAACAATTTGGGTAAACTTAAGTTAGCATAAGTTCATTGTAATGTGCCTAAATTGAAGAATAAATATCTTTTATCTTTTTAGGTATAGGGCAGATTCGCACCTACATGCCTTCAATCTTTGATTAAAGCCCTAACTGATTGCGTTACGCGTGGTTTAATTATTGACCACCTGGACTTCCACACTGCCCTATTCCTGGATTTTATAGTGGTGACGAGACGATCTGGACCTGCAGTATTGACACGTGTTGTTGTAGTTATAGGTAGTTACTTATGTCTGACCGGACTGATAACGCGAGTTGTGTCTTTTGTGGTGCAACGGCGGGTCGAGCAACAATGGCGGTCGGTAAAATACTGGAATATAAAGTGGGAACGGATATGTGGGTCGATTAGAACTATACTTTTCAGTAAACGAAATTGATTCCACCGTGCATGTTCCGACATTTTTATGGTAATGGGAGCTGAACGAACTTCTAGTGAATTTGTGCACGCGGGATAAACCTTATGGAAAGAATTCCCAAAAATCCTTTCCTAGTGAAGCTCCTTGACATTCGAAGAATATGTTAAACCTTCAATGTTAAGCCTTCCGCCTACATTAGTATGGCCACGTCAAACGGCAGGAAAACGATCACGTAGTACAAATAGTAGTCTATCCACCGGTGCCACATACTACACATACTACTCATCATTAATCTTTTACAAGGAGCACGGGGTCACCACACATAAGCTCAATTTTATTCGTAAATTTCTAAAATTCGAACAGCTCATCTCAATAGTATTCTTCACCATTTTGCAGTATAACAATCCAGGTTCACCCCTATAACTTGATTTTTGTGGATATTTTTAATTCACATGAGTCAGATCAAAAACGTTAACTGGAATAAGCGGTCGCGCTCTCATACTAAATTACTACGGGAGCGCCTATGTGTGTGTGTGTGTGTGTGGTGACATCAAGTAGTTGTACGTATGATCTATCTAGTGGTTGAGGTTATTTGTAACTGGAGACGAAAACAGGAAAAGGCCGACCGCCATACTCCTGGTGGACAAATATAGAGAGACCTCAAAAAAGCCCTGGTGTCTCAACAGACAACAGATCGCAGAACTTGGCGCAGGACAGTGAGGAGATCCGACACTTAATAATGGGAATAGGAGAAGAAGTAAAAGAAGACCATTAACAGTTTAGGCTATGCGTTGTAAATCAGTCTCTAGGTAACGCGTTTTATACTCGTATTTTAGATATCTAATGCATCTGCGTGTTTGTCGCTTGAGTTAAGTAAGGGCCAGACGGCATATAACAACAGCCCTCGGCCACGAGACCTCGGCAAAGACAGAGACTTTAAACCAAGTAGCCCGTGGTTGATGCCAAATTCTACATGACCTTTAAACGCCCTTGGTGGCTAGGCGTGCTCTGCCAACCATTGGCTGGCCACGATTCGAACACACTGAAGTTGGGCCAGACGGCATATAACCACAGCCCTCTGCCACGAGACCTTGACAGAAAACAGAGATTTAAAACCAAGTAGCCCGTGGTTGATGCCAAATTCTACATGACCTTTAAACGCCCTTGGTGACTAGGCGTGCTCTGCCAACCATTGGCTGGCCACGCTTCGAACACACTGAAGTTGGGCGCTTGTTGTCAACCATCTAGACGCTCGCTTCAACAACTCGCTTCAACCAAGGTCACGTGGCAGAATCTGCGGCTATCTGCCATCTGGCCCTACTTCTAAAGTCACAGGCTGTAGCCTGATCTGATAAGAACTTCTGTTTATGTAATAATATGCATATAGTGGGTGATATTACATAAACAGAAAATCTATCTCCGAAAGATTTTCTGTTTATGTAATATCACCCACAATAAGATAAGTAACGTAGTGACCGACTTAGGAGTAATCTACTTAGTGCAATACAAGTCTAGGACATTAAGGGGATCATCCCCGGACACTCGGCCTCGGTAAACATGCTTGCATTCGTGCATGAGCGGATTTACTGGTTGACAGAGAAACACTGCATCGTGCATATAGAACAAGTAATCATCGCAAATCGGAACAATCTTTTAATATCCTGCAATAACAACTAGTTTATGACTATAAAATATAACGTAACGTGAGTGTAACACTCACGTCACATGTGTCTTCGCGCGACATGTTTCGAAGAGCTTAGGTCTCCATCTTCAAGCACTTCTTCTTATAGTTCTCTTTCTTTTTATTGTGATAGTAAGTCTCACGAAAGTTTAAATTTAATAACTAGTTTATGTTTTCCAAAGGTTGACTGGTAAGGAAGGCTAAATAAAATATGCGCACAAATAATTATTAATTTTTTCTGATATATTGTATGTCTATTATTTTACTAGTTAAGTTTTGTTACAGTCAATTTGAGAATAGTAACCATGCAAGCAGTTTTTCAAGACAATTATTTTTTCTACAGTAAAATATACATTTAATAATATACTTACTCTCCATGTACTACAGTCCGCTGCTTCTTAGCAGCAGCTTAGTTGACCAGCACGTTAACTTATGAGAACTACTAATAATCTTTGTCTACCATGTCTGACCGATTTCTCTCAGTTGCTTAAAGGTGAGCTGGAAGAGATCCCTGAAATGGGATAAATTCACCTTTGTACACACTCACTATATTTATGTTGGTCATGTACTTGTTTTGTGTAATGAAGTGTTTTACTACTACTACTATAACTTCATTTCTTTCTTTTTTTAAACTCGCCTTATGTAAGACCCCAGCCTTACCCCATAGGCTGTGGCCGTAATCCAGCATCACTTATTCTCCTTGAGACTTAATGGCATAGTCGCGCCGTTTCATACATTTGATGTTGGTTAAACAGTATTAAGCAGCTAGGACACAATCTCTTAGCATGTAATGGAGCTTTTGTGATATTTAGTTAAAACATACGTTTTAGAAACAGTGACAGGCATGGAATCAATGGACTTCGACTAGTTTTGGAAGAATAGAGAACATGCGTGAAAAATATTTAATTTAATTTGTTCCATAAACACGTTCAACAACCCCAAATTAATATAAATAAGTGGAAATCCGTAATAATGTTTAACAGTTTTTTAAAGATGATATTGCGGTTTAAAAACGTAAAATTTTAGGCTTTTTTTTTATACCTCAAATGTATTTTCGAAAAATCAGTTCGATTACTTATGTTCTAACAAGAAAAAAAATGTACAACAACTATATAGCAAAACGCATTTTTTCGTGCCTAAAATTACAAAAATCTTCCAAAAACTTGTTCCTTCCAAGCAGTTTTCTGCAACTTTGTGGTTGGTGACTTCACAAAACTCACACTTTTTGTATGGGGCGTTTTGACGCGCGGCGCAGACGCCTAACGTATTTTCACATTTTTGACGTTTCAGAGCTATCATAGATAGTAGGTTTATTAGAGACATTTGAATCTACGGGGAAATAGAATCGAATGACGTCTTCCAAAAAAATCATGCATGTTCCTAATTGTGCACCAGAGTAGACTGTATGCAGTGCACAGTGTAAGTTGTCTTACAGCATAGAAGTTTTTTTATATACCACGACGGTGGCAAACAAGCATATGGCCCGTCTGATGGTAAGCAGCTACCGTAGCCTATGGACGCCTGCAACTCCAGAGATGTCACATGCGCATTGCCGACCCAAAAGGGATGATTCACTGTGTTGACGGCTAAGGAACAAGAGGGTTCCTCATCGTCAATACACTGGGTCCTCTTTGAGCTCATATTTAAAGGCGCTGCCACCAATATGTTTCTACAGATAACATGTCTTATGAACAGATTATGTAAACCTTCGCAACGGCGCAACCAATATCTATATTATCACACACTAGAAAATCTTTAAAATTAAAATCGCATTGAAATCGGTTCAGCTGTTTTAGCGCTACGGTACAGACAGATCCACATACTTAGCGGGTAAACTCATAACACCCCTATTTCTGCATATGGGGTTAAAAAAGATTTTACCAATCGTACATGAGTTCAAATATAATAATTTGAAACAAAAAAGAACGGACTTCTCTTATCCTCCACCTTTCCAAAAGAAAATGCCCGAGCTACTATTAAAACACTGAAATCACTATAGGTCTGCCTATAATATTTGAAGAATTCCCTCGATTCCTCCAGGATTCCATCATCAGATCCTGACCTGATGAAATTGAGACCAACTATGAAGTCTCTTTCAAACAAAAAATAATTTTCCAAATCAGTCCAGCCGTCTTCTAATAATCGGTGAACATAGATAAAAAAACAATCAAACAAAGATCTAGACGATTTGAGAACCTCCTTCTTCTAGATCTTGAAGTCGGTTGAAAATATAAAACCCTGCATCAATATTTTTTAGCTCCAAAACCTTCTTTAAGTTTAAAATATCCTACTTAAATTTTTGCTTGGGAACTATCTTATTACGTACACAGATATAGATACATATTGCATCTTTTACATGAAAACAGCATCTTTGGCACGAAGCCTCGGGGGCCTTATTTAGACGTATTTTAGTTTACATTAGTTTTAATTTATTGTTTAGTAGATTTTATTTTTTTATTTTTTTGTTATAGGTATTTAAGTTATTGTGTTTACGTGTATGAACAAATAAAGTTGTCACATGATAGGTCTCAGCGCTAATCAGTGCATTCTTTTCGGCTTAAAAGAGGTTATCATTATCAATTTAACCCTATACATTTATTTTTGCAATTACACAATAATATCGGTACAAGTTACCTAACTTTACTACTAAACTGCTCCTTTGAACTTACACAGCCGTATAATAGGCAGTTTTTCCCGTAACATTCAACACCCTCGCCTATCTAAATAACATGTAAATCAACTTACTTTAAACGCTGACTCAAAGATACCGCCAATAAAAATATGCAGATCAGACAAACTTTTAGCTAACATTATCATAAAAACTCAAACATTAAAACGGCTACAGGGACGCTACTGAACATAAAACATTCTCTTAGGTTCCGTACAAAATCGTTATTTTCATGAACGGTTTATCCTTTACTTGGGAGCGGGGCTTGATGTTACAGGGGTAAGTAGTAAAACTCAATATTTTACCAACTGAATAACAGGAACCTTCCGGAACAGAACATGTTTTTTTTCTGAGTTCCCCACAGAGTCACACGTAACCAAACCTGTTGTTTGTTTTTAAAAACTAAATAATCGAGAGACTTCAAAATGTGTCGGAGTAGAACAAAAGGTCCTAACAGCCTACATCGTTTCACGGTTTAAAACGTGTGAGGTTTCATTAGTCATCTTTATCAGATAAAAAATGGTGTTTAAAATAAATCGCTTGCAAAGTCATACTGCACTAGGGTTGCAGGCTATTATTACCGCTCACCATTACGCTGGCCGCAAGTATCTTAACTACCACATATTTCTCGAACAAGTTCGAAGTGAAGTTCTTACAGACAACTTCAGACACAACGGAACTGTCAGTTGGCTATCTAGACGTCTGTGCATTTCGATGGCTTTTTGATTTTTAATAGTTGTTCCGTGTTCAAATTTGTTGGGGTTGCAGCAGAGCTCAATACAATTTGAGAGTTCGTTTATGAGCAGGATCGATCAAGGGGTTATAGAGCTAGAAAGCTCGAAACAATCATCATTAGGGTCTTGTTATATTGGTTATCTCGTTTGCAAGGAAATCGCGAGTTCTCAGTTCGGGGCGAACTACTAGTTTAAATCGTTGCAAGAAAAACTACGATATTCAAAGTGGAATAGCGGGCCAATCATTTCCCACGAAACCTTGCGTTTAATTTAAAGTTGGAACGTGGCAACACTGCACGGACATGTGACGCAGAGCTTCCAACTTTCAGGAAAAACGACGAAAAATGCGTAACACTCGCCCTCACGGTCACTCGTTAGGGATAAATAAAAACAGATGCGGAATTGCACAATAATATCTACCTACTTATACACCAGATACAGATACAGATCTTACTTGGTAAAAACACATTTTACATGTCAATTTCAATATTTACAACAACAATATAGAAAGAAAAGTATTTTCGGTTTATTTAACAACTATTTGACATTTGCCATTTTCTGTGGGTAAATTTCACAAGCGTTTCAACCGCCGCGCGCCGATTCAATTTTCATTTGTGTTACGAATTTATGACATAAAAGTTGCTCATAATATTATGCAATACTAGTACCTGTTTTATGATAAATAACACACAATTTTAAAATATTTTTTTTGTTGTATATGTCTTAAAACTTTTGTCTTAAATACGTAACACAATGGAACTGGCGGTTGAAATGCTTGTGAAATTTACTCTTATTTTGCGTGAGTCTAATTGTCTTTAATAGATCCATAATTAATTTCCAGCGCATATGATACATCTGCTTACTCTTTTTTGCCACGTTTATATAGACTTTTTTGAAATTAACGTCCCTGCTAAAAATAACTTAACAATATTTGCGCTGAATGTTGAATAGCTTTCCAACCAATTCCTACGGAACCCTGCTCTCGTTTAATTTAAAGTTGGAACGTGGCAACACTGCACGGACATGTGACGCAGAGCTGCCAACTTTGAGGAAAAACGACGAAAAACGCGTAAAACTCGCCCTCACGGTCACTCGGTTAGGATAAATAAAGACAGACGCGGAATTAGGCAACAATACATATGTAGTGTATGTGTGAAAGGTACCTTCTAGTATTTGTCACTGTCCCATTATTATGTCATCGTCAATAAAAGTGACAGCATTATGTTAACTGTTGGGCATTATAAATAAATAAATAAATATTATGGGACAATCTCACACAAATCAACCTAGTCCCACAGTAGGCGCAATTAAGGCTTGTGTTGTGGGTACTAGATGACGATATATTTATATGTATAATAGATATATATAGAAAACATCCATAACTCAGGGACAAATATCTGTGATAAACAAACAAATAAATACCCTGACCAGGATTCGAACCCGGGACCTCCTGCTTCATAGGCAGAGTCACTACCCACTAGGCTAGGAGGCCGTTAAATTCATATTTAGCTTATTAAGTACTTGCTTTTGCCCGAAACTTCGTCTGCGCGGGATTAACATTCGCCAGAAGGTATTAATGAAACGCCTTAGTAAAATCACATAGCAAATATTAATTTAGCGCACATGCTATTTTACGTTTACAGTGAGCAACAATTCCATACAAATTTCCACCCCCTTTTCACCCCATTAAGGAATTATTTCTGGGATAAGAACTATCCCATAATATAAAAATTTCATCTAAATCAGTTACGCGGTTTAAGCGTGAAGAGGTAACAGACAGACAAACAGACAGACACACTTTCGCATTTATGATATTAGCATGGATTAGGTGGTTAGTCTTTTAAATATTCTACTTATGTTGCTTGATGAGTCCACAACATTTTCGGTAAACAACGCATTCAGAATCAGTTCACCCATTTTAAAGCTACCTACGATCACAGCGGTACAGATAAACAAATTTTGCATAGTTACAAAAGTTAACCTTATAATATCTCCCTTTTTCATCGGCGGCTGGGGTTTAAAATTGGCTGTAATTCACGTTAGTTTTTCGCCAATGTATTACAGAACAGAATAACTTGCCTCTCACACAATTATTTATAAAACTTTGCAATTCTCTGATTTTTTCTGTCTTTTTAACAAATACAAATGTCAATGTGACGTATATGCCAAAATATTATTAACGGCGTTTTAGAATTTACATACGTTAAGTCGTTTACTAAATATCTATTACATTTATATCTTCCTAACCCTTTCACTATCTGTCTAATCTTTGCCCCTCTCAGCTTATGCATGGCAGTAAAATTTAACGTTCAACAATAAAGTACTGAAACTAAGGCTGTGCACACTCCTAGGCAATAACTTGCCGCATGTGCGCGCGGCCTTATAGCCGGCCGTTAAGGGGTTTTGGAGCTGAATTTTGGTCTATTTTTAAAATCATGGATTTTATTGTTGCTTTATTGCGATTTTAGGAGACAAAGTTGAAAATATGATAGTGTCACAGAGTATATAATAACATTAACAGACTGAATGTGTAGTCAGCGCATAGATTCAAAATAATCTTCTTTTAATAAAACTCTAGAATTCATTCAAAATAATCCTCATTTCAAAATGGGAAGTAATTAAATGATCAGAGAGATCAGATCATTTCAAAATGGGAAGTAATTAAATGCAAAATAATTACTTGGTCAGCAAGATTTAAAAATTGGTGGGTAGAAAAAACATGGCGGTAAGCAGTTTAATTGAAAGGTATGCATATTAAAGCAATTGTAATCTGATATAATAAAGTTGGTAGCGTTTAATTTGAAAAATCAGCAGAGATGTAACCGGAGTGAAATTAGTACAATTTTATTTTTGGATTAACTTGCCTTGAATGATGATGAACTTGAATTGGTCCAAAGTTGCGAATTCGGTCATAGAATTACTACTACGGAGCCAAGGACTTTAAAAAATTATAATATAATTAAATTTGGCTACAAATAAAGTGGGTTAGGTTAGGTTTGAACTGTGACCCACAACCGACCCGAACGGCTACAAATAAGAACTGTGACCCTAAACCGACCCGAACGGCTACTTATAAAGTGGGTTAGATTAGGTTAGAACTGTGACCCTCAACCGACCCGAACGGCTACAAATAAAGTGTGTTAGGTTAGATTAGAACTGTGACCCTCAATGGACCTGGACAGCTACAAATAAAGTGGGTTAGGTTAGGTTAGAACTGTGACCCTCAACCGACCCGAACGGCTACAAATAAAGTGGGTTAGGTTAGGTTAGAACTGTGACCCTCAACCGACCCGAACGGCTACAAATAAAGTGGGTTAGGTTAGGTTAGAACTGTGACCCTCAACTCACCAGACAAAGACAGGAAAATAGGGGGACGGGGGGGCGTAGACCCCCGCATGAGAAAAAAAATTAGGATCCCTATTTTTACTTCGTCAGGTTCGTCAGTTATCTTTTACCCCATAGAGCGAAAGTAGAAGAACCGCTCTAGTTCGTAAACAGTTAAGTTTATGTAACTTTACTTGACGTCAAAATGAAAGGAAAGTAATTAAATGATGCCTAGTATTTTTTTTGTTTCAAAAAATCAGCTGACCAGCAAAAGGTTGGTTAGGTTGGTAAGACATTTGATCACGTGGTGGAGGCGTAGGCTTTTATATTAAGCGTAATCTTAATGCACGCACCTTGCCTCATCCCGTTGACCCTGATCATAAGTTGGTTGAGCAGATGTGGGTCACATTGACTCTCAACGGCAAGAAGCTGGTAATCGGTACAGCATATCGACCACCCTGGATGGATCTTCAGTTGTTTTTGGATGCTATTACTGACACGATTAGCTCAACACCCTGCTACGATGCTTTGGTTGTACTGGGTGATTTCAACTTAAACTTGTTAGATAACAACAGCAGTAAAACTACCGGCTTTAACAATTTTTTAACTAGTTTTGGATCATCTCAATTAATATCTCAGCCTACACATTTTACTGATACTAGCCAATCGCTGATTGACATTGTTTGTGCAGACATAAAGGCAAAAAGCACAACGATAGAACATGTTGGTACCCTATACGGGCACTGCATGGTAGTATGCAACTTCAACATACAGGAAACTAAGCCTAGGCCATACTGCATTGTCTATAGGCCATTGAAGAACATCTGTTCTGATGACCTGGATGTGCACTTACGGGGTATTCGTTGGCACATAGTGTCTAAGCTGGGAAATGTTAATGATATGGTGAGTACTTTCAACCATCAAGTACTTGAAATATTTGATCTGCATGCACCCCTGAGGAGATCCTTGGTCAAGGCCCAGTCCTATCCTTGGATTACTGATACAGTCAAGGTCATGATGCGATTGCGAGACAAAGCAGCTGCAGACTTCCATAAAAATCAATGTGAGTTTAAGAAAAAATATTACAAAGACCTAAAATCAGTTGTAAATAAAGCACTTTATACTGAAAAAATTGCCTATTTTAAACTAAATATTAATAATAAAATAAATCAACCTAAAGCATTATGGAAGAATTTAAAATCTAATTTGCTGCCCAAGAAAATCACTGAAATACCATCTTGTCTCAACAATCCTACAGTCTTAAATGCACATTTTCTTAGTCTGCCAGGTATCTCAGATGTCACTATATCAAAGTTGACATTTTTAGAGTTTCATAGGTACAGTGACTCTATTTTCCATTTAGATACCATTAGCTCTGACCAAATTATTAAAATTATAAAAAGTTTAAAATCAAATGCTGAAGGCTGTGACGGTATAAATCTAAATATGCTGATAATGACACTCCCGCATACCATTGACACTATTACAAGTATAATAAATACCTCCATACTTACATCCACTTTTCCAGATGTGTGGAAATTAGCAATTGTACAGCCCTTGCCTAAAAACTCAAACCCAACTGAGATGAAAGACCTTAGACCTATCAGTATACTGACATGTATGTCAAAAATATTGGAAAAAGCAGTATCTTACCAGTTAAGGCACTACATAGAGAGTAACAATATTTTGCCGGATGTTCAGTCAGGGTTTCGCCAAGGTCGCAGTACAATGACTGCTTTATTGGATGTCACTGACAACATCTTGGATGCTCAGGATAAGGGAATGTGCACAATACTAGTACTCCTTGATTTTTCTCGGGCATTTGATTGTTTAAATATAAGCCTGCTACTGTCCAAGCTGAGATACTATGGTTTTGACAATAGTACTATTAAGTGGTTTGACAGCTACCTCTATAAGCGGTCCCAAAAAGTGAAAGTAAGTCTGAATGATGGTTCCTCACAGTACTCGGATAGGGCTGGCCTTACTAGAGGGGTTCCTCAGGGATCAGTCATTGGCCCGCTTCTTTTCATTTTATATTCCGCTGATATAAGGTTCAGCATCACTCATTGCAAGTATCACATCTATGCAGATGACATTCAGGTGTATGTCTCTTGTAAGCCAACAGAAATTAACAGTGCTTTGGAGAAGCTTAATCTGGACCTTGTCAGTATCACAAGCTGGGCCAGAGAAAACTGCCTTGTACTTAATCCCAGTAAAACCAAATACCTTATTTTTGGCACCAAAAAACAACTGGATAGTATTGGCAGTGCGCTTGACATCAGGCTGCTGGAGGAACCCATAGAGCGGGTATATGAGGCTCGTAATTTGGGCCTCCTAATGGAAAAGCATGTAGCCGAGGCTGTTAGGAGTTGTTTCTATAAACTTAAGATTCTGTACCAAATTAAGGCATATATTAATGAAAACTTACGTATCAGGTTAGTTGAATAACTTGTTTTATCTAAACTGAACTATGTGGACACAGTGTTTGGCCCTAGACTTCTCTCTAAAACAAAAAAACTCATCCAAAGGGTTCAAAATGCTTGCGCTCGGTTTTGCTTTAGTGTCCCGTTGAGAGGCCATGTTACCCCATTTCTTAATAAGCACAACTTGCTTAAAATGCACCACCGTCGTAAGCTTCACTTGGCTTGCTTGCTGTTCGGAGTGCTTCAGTATAAGAGTCCTGCTTATCTATTCGAAAAGCTAGCTGGCATCAGGTTACGTGAACGCCGGGAGTGTAGGTTGTACTTGCTGACGCCTCGTCATGCGTCGGCCGCTTTCCGAGGGAGCTTCCGATATGCAGCGTCAAAATGCTGGAGTAATATTCCACCGCCATTGAGGGACCTAAAAAGTAGTCATTGCTTTAAATCAAACATTAAAAAGTTTATGCTTTGTCACCAACTCAACGAGGAAACTTGTAGAGTTGACACTAGTTGTTTCTAACACGTACCGCTAGGTTATGTGCCTTTTTCGTTACTGTGTGAGTTTTCCGTGTTGTCAATTGTCTTTTTGCCCGCTTTCTTCTGTTGCTTAGTTGTATTCTTTTAGTTATAGTCTTCTGAGTCGGATGTAAGCCACGATTTTTAGTTAGAGTGTATTATTTTGTTTTGTGCTATGCTATGTTTCACGTGTCTGCCGTTGACGCTGGCGCTAGTGGCTAAGAAATTATAATGTTAGGCCAAGGCATGTCCGGTCAGATACGTGGTCACCAGATTGTTGCATTGTAGTTATAAGTTAATCTTATTTTTATTTTATTACGTTTTTAATTTCTACTGTTCTCTTGTTTATTACTGATGTTTTTTGTCATAGATTGTACTACTTAGCCACATATGTTTGTTACCTGCCGTGAATTTTTCACCGGATGGTCTTTTCGGAAGATCAGCGCTGGCTAACGCTAGCAACATGCTGAGAAGAGGCCATTTCGTGACACTTGTCTTACTCTACAATTATCTGTAATTTATTTGTTTTTTTTCTGTAATGTCACGAATAAATATATTTCTATTTCTTTCTATTTCTACATTTGCTGATCAACAGATTTTTTAGCGAACCAATTTTTGCGAATTAGTTCAATTGTAATTCAAAATTGAATAATCCGCTTACCCACTGATTGCTTAAAGAAATCTGATTAAAGGCGGATAGCTTACTGCTGCTGAAATAATTAAATTGCCAGCCAAATCATTTTAGAGCAGCTCAGTATGACATTAATTGCGAACTGGTTTAGAAATACTTGCTGACCGTAAGTTGCTAACCAAGTGCTTCATTTTGCTGACCAAATATATATTTTTGCTTACCAAAATAGGAATATTCTGCAGATCGATTAAATGACACCCTTTCAAAATCATAACACATTTTCTTCCGATAAAAGTTAACGTCCTAAATGTATAATCAAACGAGTGGAGCGTAAGCGAAGCGAGTTCTTACAAACAACTTCTGGCTACTGAGACGTCTCGACATTTCGATGGCTTTTTGATTTTGAGAGTTTGTTCTGAGATAACTGAAGTAACGTTTTTTTGATCTTCATGAAATTTGATGGTAGCAGGGATACATATAATTTGAGAGTTCGTATATGGGCAGGATCGATCAAGGGGTCATGGAGCTAGAAGGCGCGAAAAAATCATCAAATGGGTCTTGTTATATTGGTCATCTCGTTTGCAAGGAAATCGCAAGTTTTCAGTTCTAGGCGGAGTACTAGTTATGTTTTATTCGTAAATTATTTTATTTAACTATAGCACACGATCCGTAAGTGGTGTCGACAAATCTGACTCCACATCAGAGAAGCTCTGCCTAACGATGCTTCTGATCCATTAAATTAAAGCATCGCTTTGTGCTTCTGGGCCGCAAGTCCAAAGCAATGAGACTAGTTTATAAAAAAAATTATCACGACGGCGGCAAACAAGAATACGGCCCGCCTAATAGACAAGCAGCTACCCTATCTGACGCATGCAACTCCAGAGGTATCACATGCGCGTTGCCAACCCTTCTTGTGTTTTCTGATTTCTGTTTGATATTCTTGAATTAAGGGGAATTCTGGAAAATAACAATCATTCCACCATGGAACACAAAATACAACTGAAGAACAAGTCAAACTATTTTAATAAATATTTTGATCTGCCCCGAATGCAGAAGACGCGGGTTCGATCCCAGCCCTGGGCACCGGAGGCCTAGGTCACTTTGTCCTTCATATATGACATCTTTATAAGCTTGAACACAAAGTACTCTGGATAACTAGAAACTGCATTGATCGAACGAGCGAAGTGAAGTTCTTACAAACAACTTCTGGCTACTGGGACGTCTCGGCATTTCGATGACTTTTTGATTTTGAGAGTTTGTTCCGTTTGTTTGATCTTTATGAAATTTTTTGGAGATGTTGCAGAGATCAATATAACTTGAAAGTTCGTATATGAGCAGGACCGGTCAACAGGTTATGGAGCGAGAAGGCGCGAAAAAATCATGGGTCTTCTTATATTGGTCAGATTGTTTGCAAGTAAATTGCGAGTTCTCAGTTCGAGGCGGACTACTAGTTATACTTATTTGTAATAAAATGTTAGTTATTGTTATAAAATAATAACGTCAGTTAAAGTGGAATTCTTTTAGTACCTGTTCAAAATAAAGTATTAAGTTTTCATCATGTAATCTAGTTTATCTACACTCGCATTGTAAGTCCTCTAAAACGTGTTCAAAAACGTTAGGCAATGGCTAGCATTACCACAACCGATTTTACTATGATAAGCTTTTTATCTGTGACAGTAACGTAATTTTAACTTTACATGCTCAAATATTGATGTGTTATGAGTTTTGATAACATAATGTACACCTGCACGCGCCCGCGTGGCCGCCGACACGCTCCCCCCCCCGACCGCCGGCACTCTCCCTCCCGACTGCCGGCACAATCGAGTTGGCCTCAGCTCGGCATTTGACATGGTCGATCATAATATCCTATTGGGCAAATTGGAGCATTATGGCGTTAGAGATACTGTACTGCAACTATTTAAATCTTATCTCACCAACAGGAAACAGTACGTAGAATTGAAGTCTGTAGTGAACGGTGGTGAAGTGGTGGTTCAGTCTAAAATGACAACAGTAAATCGCGGCGTCCCCCAGGGTTCAATATTGGGACCATTATTTTTCATAGTGTTTATCAACGACATCTTTGTTCACATAACTAGGTTAGTACCATGTACCAACCTAACTGTTTTCGCTGACGATACTAATGCTGTTATCTCAGCTGACAACACGTCTCAGCTGAATGAAAGAGTCAATGCTGCCCTGATAGTTTTTAACATGTGGTTTGAAACTAACAACCTAAAACTTAACTCTAGCAAAACTAATGCAGTACTATTCAAATCCACTAGTAGAAATTCTGACATCTTAGACATAAAACTAAATGGGGAAAAAATTGAACAAACGGATACGGTAAAATTCTTAGGAATTCATATTGACGCATTCCTAAACTGGAAACAGGAAATTCAGTACCTAAGTAAAACAATAAGTTCTGCTTGCTTTGCTCTACGTAGCCTTCGCATTGTGTTACAAATAAAGCAACTCAAGATTGTCTACCATGCCTTAGTTGAGTCAAAGTTGAGGTATAGTGTCAAACTATGGGGCAACAGCTATAACTACAAAACAGATTGTGCCTTCAAGTTGCAAAAAAGAGCCATTCGCGTGATTGCTCGAATCCCATAGATAGAATCATGTAGGGTATTGTTCGTCGATCTCAAGGTCTTAACGGTGCCATGTCTTTACATTCTCGTGCTTCTTACAGATTTTGTAAAGCACTTAAATAAGAGGGAGAGCATACCGGAAAGGGATCGCCGATTGGTAACTAGACGTAAGGACTTTTCCTGCAACATTGTCCCTACACTGAACGTAGTGAAACATGCAGCATACTTTCAGGCCGTGCGTCTATTTAATAAATTACCACTGGAGTTGAAAATCACTCTAAATAGTAAAATTTTCAATGCATAGCTCAAGCTGCACCTCTTAGAGAAATCATACTACCTATATTGTATTGACGACTACATAACGAAGGTTATATAAATAGTAGTATAAGAATATAAATAAATACTTTAATTGTTAACTTAATTAACAATGTTGACATCGTTAAATTTATTCCTAAATTTACATCTATATAATTAGAAGAATATATAGCTTTTAAGGTTGTATAAATAGTTCTAGTCAACCCCCTAAATATATATAAATAGGTACTTGAAATATTAACTTAATTAACAATGTTGACATCGTTGAAATCATTCTTAAATTGACATCTACATAATTAAATGAATATATAGTTTTTAAGCTAAGCTAAATGTATTCACAGATTCACACACAATGTATATTGTTTTTGAATAAAATAAAAAAAATGGCCATGGCGGTGCAATGGCGGCCATTCTATGGTTTCCGAACACGGCAATTAGTATAAATAATATGAGTGTAGATAAAGCAGTGTATGCAACTGTACGTAATAAGGCCTTAAAACACTCGTGTGATCTTATTATGAAACTCACCTGCGGCTCGTTTCATAAAACCACACTCGTATTTTAAGGACCCTTATTACGTAACAGTTACATAAACTACTATTATTTAAATATCTAATGTATTGTATTTGGTAGAGCTCCTCATGAACAGAAAATACAACGTTGTCATATCATATATAACTAGGATTAGTCCGCCGCGAACTAAGAATTTGCGATACACCTGCAAACGGAAAGACCAATATAACAAGACCCTTCTGAATAATTTTTTGCGCCTTCTAGCTCCACAAACCCTTGATCGATCCTGCTGATGTACGAACTCCCAAATTATATGTATCTCTGCTACAAACCCAACAAATTTCATAAAGATCAGGAAAACATTACTAAGTTATCGCGGAACAAACCCTGTAAATCAAAAAGCCATCGAAATGCCGAGACGTCCCAGTACCCGAAGTTGTTGGTAAGAAGTAAGAACTTCACTTCGCTTACGCTCCGCTCGTTCGATTATCTTACCTTTCGCTCTTGGCTTGGATCACAGCATAAAGTCACCACACGAAAATCGTATTCTACAATGGTGTGCACCAAACAAAGCTTTTTGCTGACGTGTATAAAAGTTTATTTTAAGTACGTTAATATGAATATGATTACTTTTTACTAACAACTTAGAATGTATACTAACACAATAGACCATGTTGTCTAAAATAATTATTCTTGATTTTTTTTTACAGAGTTTTTTTGATTTTTTTGATTTTTGTAAAAAATATTTTCTTAAAAGTGTTTTTCTAGTATAACGTTACACAACAGTAAAAAAAACATTAGAAATGTTTGTTTAGCAGAATATTATGTAGGATAGGTCTCAATGGCAGCTAAAAGAGTGTTGAAAAATTCGAAATACAGTTGGATATGATAATGAATTGGCACTCTTTGGGGGAGGCCTATGTTCAGCAGTGGACGTCTTTCGGCTGATATGATGATGATAATGATAATGAATATAGAATATAAAAATCACGGTCTAATCATGACAAAAGGTCTGCTTAACAGAGAATAATCCCTAAAAACTTAAATTCCATCTTTCCCGAAGATACCTGGAAGTGTTTTTATAATAGCCAGGAAAATTCTAAAACCGACACAACACTCCACCCAACCAGTCATAAGAGCCGTACCTATGTACATTTTAAGACCCGTTGGAATCTGGACTTTATTGAGCAAGAATAAGATATACAATTGAATGATTGCAGTGGTTGTTACTGCTCTTATGCCTGGTTAGGCCTGGTTAGGCCTACGCACGCACACAATGATATCTAGCGGGGACGAGTTTCCGACCCTGAGCTATAAAATTTTACAACTTAAAATGTTGGAAACTGTATTTACTGAGGTCGTTAGAGTAGGGGAATACCACTCTGTAAGGTGATGAGGATTTGTGGACGATAATACTATAATAATCTTATCAACTGACTTCAAGATGTGTGTTCACCGATTATTCGAAGCCGGCTGGACCGATTTGAATTTATTTTTTGTTTGAAAGAGAATACTTCACAGTTGGTCCCATTGTAATTAGGTCAGGATCTGATGATGAGATCCTGGAGAAATCGAGGAAACTCTTGAACTATTATAGACACACCTATAGTGATTTCAGTATTTTTTACAGCAGCTCGAGCATTTGCTTTAAAATTATTTTAAATAAGTTTTTTTGAGATTCATTCCTCAAGTCATCTGCATATAAAATTACAAAAACATTTTTTCCTTACAACGCATTCAAATTACAATTTAAAAAAAATCCTATGTTCATGTAATGAAACACATAATGTATAACCCAATAATGGTAAGGACTCCAGCGGATTTAAAATTATAGGTTTCTTCATGTGTGATGGTGCCCATTAGAAAGTTATTAAGTTCGCAGCGTTGCCCTGTTAAATCTCAATGGACAGCGTCTGAAAACTTAGGTATCAGATGTTTACCAGTTCATCGTCGGTTTAGTTTAAAGAAACATCGTAAAGGAACCTGCACGGTTAGCACAAGAGTGACGCGCCAGTATCTCGCGGGCGCGATAGTCTACCCTTCCTTTTCTGACTGTATCAATTAAAAAGAGAGGGTTAGTCTATCTCGCGCGCGAGATACTGTCGCGTCACTCATGTGCTAACCGTGCTGCAAACACTTTACGTACGTTGTAGTAAATAAAAATAAAATAAAAAGATAAAAGATAATATTCTTCAATTTAGACACATAACAATGCACTTATGAACGTCAGAGAGAGAAAAATTCTGCCACCGGTTCTGACCCAAGAAGTATTATGACCGGCAAGAAACTCTCTTATTTATAAGTTACATATCGTAAATATATTCAATTCAAAGTAAGGCCGATGAAAATAAAGCAGCATTATTCGACTACGAATAACATTTTTTATGAATACTAATACGTAGAAAACGAATTAAACAACATGTGCATTACAACCGCTAAATTCAAACAGAAATAAATTAAGATTGCAACAAAATCTGTTTTATAACAGCATAAACGTATCCGCCATTGCACTGTAAGTACATTAGAAAGTAAACTTGCTCTTCTAAATTTAAAAATGGCGTACGTTAAAGAACATCTGTCTTTCAGGACCACCTAGCGAGACAGGCCTGACAGTGCCATTCATCTTTATTCCCCAAGAACCAGAATCCAACAACACTGAAGAAACCTTAATACTTTAAATTAAAGTTGAATGTCCTCTGCCTGAGATGTATATATAAGGTTGTACACAATGAGATGCTAAGTAATTCATCGTTAGTGTAGCTCTTATTGTAATGGGATAAGGTGGTGTTTCGCTAGTTGATGGTGGATGAATTATGAATAGATGCAGGTGACGTTTCGTTAGACTGTATGGAGGTCTGTATTAGATCCTTCGTGAAGTATTTTGGAGAGGCTTTCTGTTTGCGTTAATAAGAAAATGCAGTATATTCAATAATGCCACAAATGATATTCTTAAAAAGGGACTTCGTTTTTCCTATTACTCGAGGATACACTTTATAACCAAACGCTAAATAAGTTATTTTACTTTTAACGGAAAGGAGACGCTATATTTAGGTATTTTTGGTTAAGAGGGTTTTTTCTTGTATGTACCTACTTTAGTCTACCTTACCTAGTAAATCTAATTTATTATCTATTTTCGAACCTGCACTCAACAAATTTTTCTTTTTGGCCCAATGGTTAACTGGTAGAGAATACCTTAAGGCATTAAGTTCGCCACTTGTACTTGTAAATAAATCTTGGCGCGATTCTAATTTTGTTAGTATAGTATATTTTCAATTATCTTAAAAGGGGTTTTATTTATTTGTATGCATCTGTCCGTGTATATAAAAATAATTTAATTCAATTTAAAAGATTTGTTTCAGAATTTGTAACATACAAATAATTTATAATATTATATTTCTAATGTTAAGTACATTATAATTTATAATGTTGACTAATTTTCCATCCCCCTCAGAGAATGAATTTCCAAAATCCTTTTAAAGAATATAATCTCCTTTCAATGCTTATATATAGTAAATTAATTAATTATATATAATTTTATTTATTTCCAAAAATGTCAAATAATATAATTACAAATACAAAATAATACAAAGAAGTCAAGTTACTTATATGTAAAAATTAGGTATTTTAGTCTGCATATCAGAGACTGTTTTACAAATGTGTGTTGTGTTCCTACCGGTAAGTAAAGTCACCAAAGAGCTCAAAGAAGATGCAGTATATTGGGGGGGCCCTTTTTCCTTTTAGCCGTCAACACAGTGAATCCTCCTCAAAGGGTCGGCAACGCGTATGTGACACTTCTAGGGTTGTAGGCGTCCATAGGCTGCGGTAGCTATTAATATCAGGTGGGACACATGCTTATTTGCAATCGCCGTAAATTAGTAGTAGTAGTATAATACTTTATTGTACAACAAATAAAAATACAACAGGAAAGAATGCACAATATTTGTACACAGGTGGACTTATCCCTTAAGGGATCTCTTCCAATAAATCTTTGAGCACTTGAGGGAGAATTAGGACTGGCTGTACAAAACGGTAATAAATAACCTTACAGAAAGCCACAGCCAAATAGCACTAGACCCTACTCATAGTGTTGTGTTCCAGCTGGTGAGTAAGGTTGCCAAAGAGCTCAAAGAGGACCCAGTGTGTTGACGATGAGGGACCCTCTTGTTCCTTTAGCCGTCAACACAACCTCCTTTTTGTAAAGGGTCGGCAACGCGCATGTGACTCCTGTGGAGTTACAGGCGTCCATAGGTTACGGTAGCTGCTTACCATCGGGCGGGCCGTGTGCTTGTTTGCCACCGTCGTAGTATAAAAAAAATAAAAAAAAAATAATAATAAAAAAATTAAATGGACACGGGCAGGGGCTGCATCCGCTTAGTGTACCCCTCACTTTTAATTAAATTATTGAAAGGGCCTCTGCGCGTTGGCTTCGGCTCCGCATACGGAGTCCCATTGTTCCGTGGTCGGGAAAGAATTAACATTCTAATCTAACCTACTAGATAAATAAAATATATTTTTCAATAAATACTATTTATACATGCATACATAAATACATGTGTTGCCTGCATACATAGTGTAAGCCGCGAATAACATATTAAAATTCGTCTGAAAGCCATAACTAAAGTTCTTTCAATAGGTATAATACCTACAGCCATTCGATATTCAACAGCGATGATTTGTCTCGTTTCAGAGGCACGCAAACAAATCGCCTTGGCATTATTTATCGGTCAAGTTTCGACAGTACAAGGTCAGTGTCGAATTGAAGATAGCACGTCGCGTTGATAAGTGAACGTTGACCTTTCGCCGACACTCTTTTGATAATAAAGTGCATCTTAAAGTCAGATAGTGTAGTGTAAGTATTTGCTACCAAGGACAAAAATTACAACAGGTAATTAGGAGTAAATATAATTATAAAGTTCGAGAGTGGGAGCCAACAACAGCCTGGCTTAATGGTCTAAGAGCTGGCCACGTCAGATATGACACAATAATGAGAGCAATGCAACCTGTCTAGTTAGACTGCTGTACCATCCTCATTGCTAGATCCGGGCATCTGGCAGCTTTTAATGGGTGGAGGTCGGAGCGACAGACTAACAAAGTTTTTAAGTTGGAAAAAAGTAATACCAAAATAGATAAAAACTGCCAAAGTTGTGTCATTTATAGAGGACAGGGCCTATATTTTAACATTAGATTAAAAACCATTGTCTTTTATTGCGAAAACAAAAATAGTAGGCGACAAACTAAAAATTGCATTATACAACATTTGGCACTACTTTCCCCCAACAGAAACCTCTGGATACGATATAATCTAATTAATTACATAATTTCCCATAATATTGCATCAAACCCAGAACTCTAGGATTTGTTTTCTTCGAGTTATTTGCATTATTTGACCTCCACCACTTTACAGCTGCTAGATGTCCGGATCTAGAAATAAGCGTAGTATAGCAAACTAAATAGAGGGGTTTCGTTGCTCTCATTATTGTGTCATATCTGACGTGGCCAGCTCTCCGTCTATAAGTATTACGTCACGAATAAACGTATTTTCTTTCTTTCTTTTAACAGCGCTGGTGGCCTAGCGGTAAGACGTCCGACTTTCAATTCGGGGGTCTCAGGTTCAATACCCGGCTCGTACCACTGAGTTTTTCGGAACTTATGTACGGAATATCATTTGATATTCACCAGTCGCTTTTAGGTGAAGGAAAACATCGTAAGGAAACTGGACCTAATCCCGATAAGGCCTAGTTCTCTGGGTTGGAAGGTCAGATGGCAGTCGCTTTCGTAAAAACTAGTGTCTACACCAATCCATGGGATTAGGTTGTCAAGCGGACCCCAAGCCGGGAAAAACGTTAGGGGGCACTCCATACTAAGTATGGAGTGACCCCTCTAAAACAATTTTTTTAATTAATTTTACTACGTAATTAAGTATCGGCATACAAAATACACCTGAAGTTTAAGTTTTATTTAGATATTTACGTCTTATAGTTTCCGAGTAAAATGGCTGTGACATACGGACGGACGGACATGAAGAAACTATAACGGTTTTGTTTTTGTTATTCTGACTACGGAACCCTAAAAAGTGTCACAAATAATGTTTCAGTTTCTACACATTGTCCACTCACATGCTTTGGGTAGCTCTAGCTACCGGCCGTCACCCTTATTACCTACGCAATAGAATCCACTGAAACATTTAAAGCAAGCTAGTGGGTGTATACACATTTGCCGCTGAATGTAAATAGTCCGGTGACGGGTTTCGTTCCTTTGCCGCGTGTCACTTGCAAACGTTAGCCGGTAAATTACCCCCTAAGGCCGGTTGAATGGTAAACGTTTAAACAGTATTTATTAACTGAGAGCGCGACGGTGATGCCTGTCTGTAAGCTTTGATAGGCACATAACCAACATCTTAACATTAAAAGATAAAATATATTTATTCTTCAATTAAGACACATTGCAAATATGCATTTATGAACGTCAGAGGAAAAAAAACTACCACCGGTTCTAACCCTACACCTCTGACCCGAGAAGTATTATGACCGGCAAGAAACTCGGCGGGATTTATTTTTTCAAAACAGTAATACATTCGATCTTAAAGTAGACACTATAGTTCTTCAAGAAGACATAACAAAACAGTTTGAGAGACAGACAATGAACCAATTGTTTAATTAAAAAAGGAAAAAAATCCTTAGTAATGTATCAAAGATTTTTTATTAATAATGATATGTTTAAAATACGAAGAAGTGAATTTGCAGTAATTTACAATTTACAATAAACTGGACAGAAAAATCTATGCAGTTGTATGCCAAAAAATAATCATCAATATTGGTGATAAAAATAGTATACATATAATCATTAGGTTCATCTTCCAAATCTGTATCATTTTCTCTAATTAAATTTTTACATCGGTATTTTATTTTATTGGTATTCAGGACAACAACAGCCATAGATATTACTATGATATAATAGTAGTTACATAAAAAAGGCCAATAACAGTTATCCTTTATTTTACAATATCTACATATGTTTCACATCAAAAAATTTAAAAATAGTGAAATGAATATTATTATTTTCACAAATGCCCGATACAAAGTACATACCGGAGGTTAAGAAAATGAACTTACGTTCAATTGTTTACATAACAAAGACGCTGCATGCAACAAAAACAGACACCAATAGAATTTCTTAAAAATGTAAGTTAACACTACAAACGTTACCTAGGGACCTATGCTTGTAATGTATGCTCAAAACTAATCCGTATATAGTGAACAGTTTCACCGGCCCCATAAAGACAACTACTCTTCCATTAGGTGTGTGGTCTGATTAGCTCTGTCTTCATTACTGGTCTGTGTTAAGGGAAATTATTTTCCAGTAAAAATGTACCGGCAAAGTTTACCATTAAACCGGTAAATTACCGGTTTTTATTCAACATAATATACCTACTAATATGGTTAAAATACGACAAAACTTGAAGTACCTCGAATAGTTTTAAAATTTGGTGTGTGTGTTGATTTGAGGTCCCGTTTTCATGTCCAGACCACTTGATGTTTCAGGATTTCGAGGAACCGCCAGCACCTTGGATGTCCTCCATCCTGGAGAAATTCACTTTTCCCTCTGAATCTACGCATTTTATGAAAATATGGTCTAGGACGATATTAAAGCACATTAAATTCTACATAGAAATATGCTAACACATTTTCGGAAAAATGCACCTCCTTAGAGATAGCACTTGAGAAAGTGAAGTGTTTTAACTGTATTAAGTACTTATACTTAATGAAAATTCACTTCTTCGTATATGTGTTTAAAACATATATTGATAAAAAATCTGTAATACTATCATGTATACCGTTTGTATGTTTTTACCGCTAAAAAGTTACCATTATCGGTGGATATTTTTATACCACAGCGGTGGCAAACAATCATACAGCCCATCTAATAGTAAGCGATAATCGTAGGATATGGACACCTGCAACTCTAAGGGTGCTTTACATGCATGTGATCGTCCCTTAGAATTAGTTTTCTATTTTTTTGGTTTAGTTATTAGGGTTCCGTAGTCAACTAGGAACCCTTATAGTTTCGCCATGTCTGCCCGTCCGTCCGTCCGTCCGCGGATAATCTCAGTGACCGTTAGCACTAGAAAGCTGAAATTTGGTACTAATATGTATATCAATCACGCAGACAAAGTGGTAAAATAAAAAGTGGAAAATAATGTTTTATTAGGGTACCTCCCCTATACGTAATGTGGGGAGTGATTTTTTTTTTCATTTCAACCCTAACGTGTGATATATTGTTGGATAGGTATTTAAAAATGAATAGAGGTTTACTAAAACGATTTTTGATAATGTTAATATTTTCGGAAATAATCGCTCCAGAAGTAAAAAAAATGTGTCCCCCCCCCTCTAACTTTTGAACCATAACTTTTAAAAATATGAAAAAAATTTCAAAAGTCGAACTTTATAAAAACTTTCTAGGAAAATTATTTTGAAAAAAGGTTGAATAGTTTTTGAAAAAAAAATAATAATTTCTGAACTAAGTTTGTAATTTAACCGTATAAGCAGGTGTTTATTGTACCTGTCATTTCTACAAAATCACAATGAAATGACGTGCTTTCAAATAAAGTAAAAACGGTGAAAATCGGTTCACGCAATACAGAATTATCCCATAAAAATCATCTTCCATACTTTAAGCTCGCGCGCAATAGTTTACTTAATTTGCCGATAGATGTCGCTGTACGTGGAACGCTCATATCATATCCTACATGGCGGTGTTATTTTAACTCTTAACTGGGGACACTTACTGTGACGGACGGAAAACTACGGAACCCTACACTGAGCGCGGCCCGACACGCTCTTGGCCGGTTTTTAAATGTTGCTTTACTTTCTGGAAAAAAACTTACTCTTTTATGTAGAGCGGCATTCGAATTTTACATTTAAATTATCGCAATTTGATATCATTTGACCTTACTAGTGGTGTGTCTCATTCACAACAAGAATAAAAATAAAAATGTTGACTGTGATATAATAAAAATTTGGTAATATGACTTTGCTGCTTGATTTCATTTTGATCTTGAACAGGATTTGAACTATCAGAAAAGACGTTTTAGTAGGGTTGCTCTCAGTACAAAAGTGAAAAAAATTGTGCGCATCGAGAAAAAATTGAGAAATTTTCAGCATGGATAGAGTGCCCTACGATGAATATTTTTTTAGTATTGGAGGTCCGTAAAATTTTTGGACCTTCACGTCAAAATCAGGGGTCCCGTGCAATATGTTATTACTCTATGGTTAAGGCTGCTAGGGGTTGTGTGGTGTCATTTCCAAGGAAGCATATTTAATGCAGTTTTTAAATATACCTATACAATTTTAAACCTTTTACTAGACAAAAACTATGCGAAAAAAAAATCATTCGTGTCGTGGTGTATATGTTTTCTCCGAAAAAAAAGATTAAAAAACACATTTGTTCCATTGTAACGATTAATACTTAAGTTAGTATAAGGAAATATGTGTTTTTTAATTATTATTTTTCATTTTGTAGAAGGTATTATAAGCAAAATTGACTAATAATAAGCAATACATACATTTTAAGGTCAATTCGCTACGGATGTTTACGTTTCTTAATGATTTTCCATACTTATAATGGAGAAAACATATACACCACGACGCGAATGATTTTTTTTCGCGTAGTTTTTGTGTAGTAAAAGGTTTAAAATTGTATATATTTAAAAACTACATGTAATATGCTTTCTTATGATATTTATTGTATTTAACAATAAATTATATTTGTTAGTTATATAACGTTATAAAAAATAACATTTTTTGAGTGTTTCCTCTCCGTAGAGCTTTTTTTTTAAATTTCGATTTTTACTTTTTTATTATCAAAAATGAATTCTGCACGTCTGTTTTATACGGAATTTGTACCACACAACCTGATTTTGACGTGAAGGTCTAAAAATTTTACAGACCTCCAATACTAAAAATATTTATAATGGGGCAATCTATCCATGTCCAAAAATTCACAACTTTTTCTCGATGCGCACATTTTTTTCAAATTCAAGCTCTGCTATTTAGCTTAAATGTCATCCTTTTCTTGTAACCAATTGACTATCAAGTTCATGTCAGATAGATAAATAAGAATATTAATTGACATGTAATCAAATAAAAACAACACCAGAATCTATAAATAGAGTGAAATTTATGTGATTTTAGTATAGAGTGTAGGATGGTTCCAGTCGATATGATTATATTGACAACACATCCGTAACCGCTCTAGTAATTAGTAAAATTTTAACTTTAAGCCAATATCATAATTTACAAAAACCGTTTATAATGGGGAATTTATGCGTGCATGCGTGTTAGATGTGGTCTACCCATGGTCTACCCACACACCATAGCGATCTACCCTCTTTCGAGTTCGTTTTTTTCGTCCGTTATCACTGCTACACTACTACCGTCCGCATTGCAACAGCCATGTTGTCAGCAGTGACAACGGACAAAAAAAGCGAACTCGAAAGAGTGTAGATCGCTACGGTGTGTGGGTAGAACACAACTAACACAGTTCAGTTACTCCGTGATAATGACGCATGTCGAAATATAGGAAACTCATTAAAAAAAAATACATGATAAATTTTATATCCCGTTTTAAACAGGTTTTGTAATGTTAATTACCAAAGTTAGCTTGAAATCATCATCATTTTTATTTTATTTTTATTAATGGCTTTTACTCCTCGCTTATTAGCGCTTTAGCGAGGTGAATTCGGCCAATGTCAGGGTTTACTTATGATTTTATTCGTTCCTGGTAAAATAAAATAAAAGCAACGTTGTTCGGTTAGTTGTAAAGTGATAGGCTCCTTACAAACACGTGGGTGGCCGAGACCCCGGATAACGTTTGTTCAACTAAAGGGTGGTTACGCGTGTTTTGGGACAAATTTTTCATTAGCTGCACACTTGTTCGTTAGGACACCGCACAATAAGCTATCAATATTACACACTGAACTACGTAAATGAGCAAAAAACAAAAAACTATTCCAAAGATGATGCAGCCATCTTGAAGCTCAAACGATTATCCCCATCATCATTTATTTAAGAGCTGGGCTCCTGTCGGTAGATTTTCCATGCATGTCTGTCATTTGCCTACTCCTAATACATTACGTTTATTTTTTCCTTTACTTGATCCATGTATGCTCGAACCTAGCTATATAATATCACATGTTTTCGAACCTTACAAGAGTTACAAGCATATTAGGCATGCAACGTATAGCCGCCATTTTCGAAACTACACACAAGGGATCCGGGTAATATTCAAAGCCAAAACGAATTTGGAAGTAAACTCAAAGGGGATAAATTTAATTTTATATTGGGTTGGTAAAGTCTTAGAAAATATGTGGAATATTTTGTTGAATAGTTTACTGTAAAGTAAACGAAGTTATAGGGTAAAATATTTAGGTGTTAAGAAGTATTTTCTAGATATCAGTCTCATATTTGTCATTGTATCTCAGAAATATTTATTACCTTTAAATTGGGAAACTTCGTCTTTTTCTGCGAAATGATTTAGTATTGAAAATTTGTCTTATTTATAAATAAATATAGATTAAATACTGGAAATTACGCCACAATTATTATTAACACTATAATACTAACAGTTCTATACTCAAAATGCGGCTGAATGAATCATGTACTAGTATAACCATTTTGATGTAAAATAATTATTGTATCAAAAGAATAATAAACCCACTTATCAAGAAATGATTATTTTTGGATCATAGGTCAGCTCTTGAAATGACTGGCGTCATCTGTAAATGCAGTTTATTTGGAGAAAACAAATGACATTGTAAGATAATAATAGTAGGCCATGTCAATGGCAAACTTTTTTTTAAAGAGAACAGTACTACATATAGAAAACTACATATATAAAAAGTGCAGTAAACTTAACCTTAAAAACAGAACAAATTTTCATTAAAACTAACTAAAGTTAATATTTTTATAACATTTTGTGATGCCATAAATCTTGTACCGCATGTCGACTTTTACTTTCTGCAATCACAGCTCTTAATACTGGCACTACTCGATACCATGGCGATGGCTAGGAGCCTATAGAACTGAATTCCCACCAGCGTGCCTTACAGTACAATACAATATTCTCATTTTCAATTGTAGAAATAATAATTATACAGAAAAGGAGAAAGAACTCTAAATTGGTAATTTGTGTGGTAGACAAATGTGTTATTTTCGCTGAAAAGCGATATCTTCCATAAAACCTTATTCTCAGACAATTGAGCCACCAGACCACGAAAAAAATTAAGCCATATTAGCTCGGTCTCACCAATGACATTTTTTGATGTACCAGGATCATAGTTCGCAAACATTGATATGGCCGTATCGACAAACTGTCTTTACATTAAACAAGTAAAATTTACCTCATGTTCTATTAATATCCGAGTCCCGTGCCATCATCTGAGTGACATCTACATTAGCCCTTAAAAGCCTCAATTTCCCCCTAATTTCCCCTACAAACGTATTAAGGACACGGTAATTCGTAAATCCCGCACTAATAATCAGCCGATGTAACCTCAACGCATGATTTACATACAAACTTGGGCTCCTGTTTACAATAAACGTCTCAATTTGATACAAAATTGTTGTTATATTACGACCTTTCATTACTAAAGATGTAGTAATGTACACCAGGTCCCGCTATTACAGACACATTTACATCAAATCAGCTTAGAAGTAAAACAGCCTATATTAATATGTAAATCCTGGTCATGGCACCATTTTTTGAAACGGAGCCCCCTAATAGGTACACCTTTGACAATACAAGATTTCATTCAATTTACGAACTTATTGTTTTGAGTTAAGGTTGTAGGTGTTTATAGATGAGTGTAATAGGTTTGCGCGAGTGATATTATAATTAAGTGGTAACAGGTGGTTTCCGTGTTACTTGATGTAGGCTCATTAGGAAACCAGTCAGTATTTGTCCATATACATATATATAGGTAAGCACAATTAATTACTACATATGTAAAACCAGATAATGCATGTCGCAAGGTGCGAACTACATATGAAACGATTTAAGTGACATGACTAATACACATACAATTATGGCATGTTTTTTTTTCGTGTATGGTATCAATCGTTTCGTTTTGTTGTGAGGGTCAAATATCTATATGGGGCCAATTGCGTTAAAGCGACACAAAATTCAGGAATGATACTTGATGCCTGAGATTTGCATTTATTTCTCAAAAAGCTCGTCACGATCAAATAGCTCTGTTTTAAATATGGAAAAAAATACAAATTGCTATTTTTACACAGAAATGTTGCGTTTATGTATATGTATAGTTGCTATACAATTTATTTTATAGTAAAATGTTAAAAATGGAATGTTATAAATGTTTTTTTTAATTCGTAATTTTTGTAATATTCAAGCTCAATATCTATGGCCATTTCAAAAGATTTTTTAAATTTTCCCTTTATTTGGATATATTGATAATTTTGCATCCTATCAACTGAAATTGATTACGTAATTCAACATGTGTCATCATCCCTATTACATTGAAAAATATTTACTGTAGACATTTAAAGGTACCTACATAAACTGAGCTACTGAGTTCATAACAATATTAAGGTACAATTTTTCGTTTATTAGAGGCTTGAATTACCTTCACTCGATAAACAGGCTTAGAAATCAGCTTGTTGTCTCGCCGTTTGCCTGTAACGTTCAAAAGCAACTCGACTATGAACACTAAAATGCTAACGGCATACATTATACCTATAAACATAAAGGCACCCAGTAAATGTTGAATACGTAAAGGCACCACTCGGCTCGTACTATCCACACCTACAGTATGAATAAACAATTCCTGATTCCACTTATCAATAAGCCCATTTTCGGATACACTGCGTATGATATTGTTGAAACGCCCAAGCATAGGAAACCAGCGGCGTGCAAGCAAAACTACACCGTACTTGTAAAGATTGTTGCCCTCTTTAAAACAGTATAAAAGCTGCGCTCCTTTCCCTAGCTTCTGGTCTTGATATTCCGCTTGACGACGCGATGCCACTACGGCGAAATTCCTATCCAAAGCAGCCCGTTTAATCCCCTCAGAGAAACTCGTCGAGATATATTTGCGATACAAATAAAACGAACTCGCGTTATTAGTCTCAAAATAGGATCTGTAGATCGCTCTGCCTCCCAAAGGAATTTCGGACTGGATGAGATCAGTCTCAGAGCTTATCTGCCTCTCGTATCGTGGATGCATTAGAAAAGTTCTCAGAAACGACTCGTACGATATGCTCATGATCATACCGAAGAATAGCCAAGCGAAGATTAGGATCCTGAACGTTGCTGTCTTCGGTTTAAACGATGCGCCCCACCCCAGAATCATACTAAACGTATATAGCAGTGAATTAGTCGGTAGTTTTGTCACTTTTCTATCATGTTCTCTGTAGTAAATGTAGTGAAAGACAAGCCCCATTATAACTATGCTCAGCAACGTTGCTACCCAAGTCGTCCATTGAAATATTATCACTAAGTTATTCCAAGTTGACGCTTGAGCGGCTTTGGGCACACACCACGTCATCTCGTCTTGTGTGTAGCTCACTGTTGGATCAAACCACTTGCGAATAGTCCTAGTCACTTCTATGTCACCGATCACCAAATCAACCGAGTCATTCCTTAGAATTCCGTAAGCGCCCGTCGCTGTCCCGTTCGGGTAAATGAGACCCCAATTTTCCGGTACATCAGATATTCTCACGATCAAGCTCATGTTTGTGAACTCGCTAATCAGTCTCACTAGATTTATTTCACCGCCTTTTTGGAATTCGTAAGCATCGGGGTAGGGTGTGTCTGTTAATCGGCGGACCGGTGGCATTACGTAAGGTTCAGAAATTATAGCGTGAGTGACAAGAGGACATTGTTTCATGTTTAAAGGAAACATTTCTCTCTGAGAATTCTTCTGACTCACAATACCTTTCATACATCTATCTAGAATATAAACGGAATCGCATTCTCCTCCACAATTTGTATAGCTATAAGGCGCCCATGTATAAGAAATCAATTCTGCATTGTCTGGAGAATAAATAAAAATAATGCTTTTCAGGAGCTTGTAATCTCTCAATTCGTTAATAAATTTTTTTGATATAGTTTCGCCATCTTCATCTGACAGAAGTTGGTAAAAAATAATAGCTTTAGCTAAAGGATTCCAAGTTGGCAGTTTATTTAACTGCAGAATGTTTCTTACGAGCTCGGATTTCTCTTCTAAAATCAACATATAATTTTTAGCTTTCTCAGGGAAATGGGACGCGTTAGCATGCTTATAGAATGAGTCTTTTACCATAACGGAATATTTAATGCCACTGTGGATGGTACGCAATAATAGCCCCTCTGTTGTAGAAGCGTAAGAGTTAATATTTATTATGACGATGCTTCCGCTTAGAGCTTTTTTCTCTATAAAATATTTCGCGGACAATTTTAAGACGCATTCAGCGGTTTCTTGTATACGGCCCGAATCTCCAGATGCCATTAGCAGAGGATTCTCACTTTTTACCGTGACAAAGTGAATAAAAGATAAATATAGGAATAATGTGGAGTGCATCTTCGTTGTGTGGCGGAGCAAAAAGACTCAAAGGAATCAGAGGGAGGGCCTTTTAGTCTTGTTTATGAGTGAGTTTCCGTTTGATGTCAGCAGCGATGTGCAACTGTTACATTATTATAGTGAAACAACAGCTCGTATTTATATTTACTTTACACGTTGAATTTTAATAAATATGCAGTGTTATTTATTTTGAATTTTAATACTTGCTGGTAAAATATTATTGTACAAAAACTTGTATCAAAATTAATGAATACGTTATTTTTAATATCCATTATTATTCCAACAGTATTTTAACTAGTTGACGCAGTTCGCTCAAATATCACCCAGGGGCGCAATTCGACAACTGACAGTGGGTCGTGGGACCAGTTTGACATATTCTAGCAAGTGCTAGCTTAGCAAGTGTCAAGCAAGTAAGCACATATCAAAGTAATAATCTCGCATGGATATCCTAGTGTCACAGTTCAATAGATTACATGTAGAATAGAGGTCCTAGTATTTTTGATTGTATTTTTTTTATTTTAGTGCAATAATAATAATTATAATACTAATAATTATTTTGTCCCATGGAATGTATCTACACCCTAATGACGAGTAAAGTACATAAGTGCATTCCTGTTTGGTGATATCATTAATAGACATTGAAGAGGCTTCGATAGCTTATAAAAGGGTTTTAATTATTGGGAGAAAGAAAAAAAAAACAATTAATTGACGTGTGTAAATGAAATATACTAAAGAAAATATATGACAGAACCTTCAAATATAAAATATAAAAATAGAATCATATAAAAACATAGAGAATATATATCAAATCTCAATCTCAACAGACATGATTGCTTAATAGAATGATTTACTCCTTTTTTGTTAGTATTTACGTCGCTACCCAAGTGGTCATGTCTTTTATTCCAACTTTACAGGTTATACACATCTGGTCATAATAAATTTTGCCTATTTGTTGACATTTCGTGAACATTATCATGGCTGACATTTGAGAAATGGGGCAATTGGCAATAATCTCCATTATTATCGTAACTGACTTTACCTTGAACTTCAAAAAAATTTTTGATTTAACTGTTATCTTCTGTCAATGTCTATTGACTTTTATTTTCCTTTTACTGTTCCTTACAATGTGTACTCTATTCAATTTTTGAACGTTCTCGGATATTGTTTAACTTTGCAAATTTTGCATACATATTTTTGATAGTTCATGGAAAAATTTATTATTAATCAAGTCGGGAACTACCTACAACGTAATTCTATTTTAAATCATTATCAACATGGGTTTCAAAAAGGTCTTAGGTACACATACTCTATTAGCTAAGTTTACAGATGAAATAAATACGCATTTAGAAAATCAAAAAGTTGTTATTGTGTTGTTTTACGACTATAAAAAAGCTTTTGATACCCTCAAATCGGACTCTTTTGAATGCAATGGACGAATGTGGTGTCAGACAGCCGTTAAACGCATGGTTCCGCGACTACCTGACGTCACGGACCTTTCGCGTGAAGGTTGGCGATGTGCTCAGCGACGAGATGGCGGTTGACTGTGGGGTGCCGCAGGAGTCGGGGTGTGGACCAGTGTCCTATCTGATGCATGTTAACAGCTTAGGTGGAGTCATACGTCACAGCACACCTTATATGTTTGCCGATGATTTGTGTACTGTAAGTGCCGGAACCGACATCGCTGACATGACACGAAATATACAAATAGACATAGATGCAATCGTACAATGGTCTCACGACAACGGTATTATGTTAAATGCAGAAAAAACGAATCTACTTGTAATACATTCACCATATTTGAGTATATTAAACCAAAGCTTTCGCCTAATTTCCCACTGTTATCAATGTTTGCATAATAATCGAGTCAACTGCCAATGTAGTGTCAATAATGGCCTCGGCAGTCCCGCTAGCAACAAGAAGGTGGCGCCACGGTCGTGTTGTTAACCGACGTTATTATCACCAAACGTCAAACCACGTGCCTCGTACTGCAGCCGCTAGAGGGCGCGTGGTTGTCACACAGCTATGGCGGCAGCATTTCCGCCAAAACGGACCAATCAGCGGCGCTCGCGCTCATCATGCCACTGGAACCTCGTAACGTGATTGGCCAAGACATCGCTACCCAATGGGAGACGTGCAGAGTACTGGAGGGAAATCTCGACCCCGTCGGCGAAAACGTGGAGCGGCGGCATTCATTCCTTTCTGGCTTCTTGTTGCGAACAGTCAAACTTACGTATTGTTAAAATAAAGATAAGTACTTCTGGTTATTTAGTGTAATTATGCTTGTAGTATTTGTATAGGCTTTGTGGTTCATTCGCTTATTATTTAGGGTTTGCTTTCGATTGCGTTCCTTAACATTTTAAACATAACGTTACCGTAGTATTAAGCTCAATATTGAGCCTTGTTTTGAATTATTGGTTTAACAAGTTAGTGCACAATAATTTGAGTTTATAGTGTTCGAGTTTTATTTTTGAATTGTGTTACTTCCTGTTATTCGATTTAAATTATATTCGCGATAACTTGAGTTGATAGTATTCCGTTTCTGAATAGTGTTACTTTTCGTTGTTTGATTTGAATTTGCCTTTTAGTTTTTGCGATAACGGTTAACGTATCTAATGTTTTAAAATTAACATAAAGTAACGATCATTTAAATGTATTCTAGTGGTTAAAAGATTTAACTGGGCCTTTGTGCCTTTCATTGTTACATAATAAGTGTTACGTTTTATAATGTAGCTTAGCAATAATATTGTTAGTTTTTGCTGTGTTTTAAATATTCAATAAATTGCGTATGCTTACTTTTGACTTGTTTTATAGAATCCAGTTGTATTAATAACGTTTTCCCTTGTGATTTATGAATGATTATGTTAAAGTAATCAAATATGCAATCCCTGTTTTACTGCTTTGCTATTAGTTTATTATAGGAGTAGTGTTAATTTTAAACCAGGCTGATTTGAGACTTTGACTTTTATTCCTTTATTAATAAATGCCTTAACAGTAGAGCTATAGACAAATTAGACTGTGTAACGTATCTAGGAGTTACGATAGATTCTAGTTTTTCTTGGTCTCGTCACATAGAATGTATTTGTAATAAATTAAGAATGTTATTAGGTAAATTTTACCACCTGAGTTATAAAGTTCCTATAAGTACCTTAAAATGTTTGTACTTTGCGTTGGTAGACTCAATACTAGGTTATGCTCTTGATTCGTATGGTCTTACATTTAAAACATATATAGATAAATTAGAATCACTACAGATTAGGTTTTTAAAATTCTTAGTTCCCAAAAAAATTAAAAATACATACAAATGTGACTACCGAAAACTATTTAAAATTTGTAAAATTCTCCTATATCATTAAAACATAAGTACCTTTTAGCCATTAACAACCATGGGAATCAGGAGCATGACCTGTATAGAGCTACACACAAGTATGGTACAAGATCGGTGTCCTCAGGTAAATTTGAAGTACCTAGGATTCAGAACTATTATGGCGACAGAACTTTAAAAAAACGAGTACCATACACACTGGATAGTTTGCCTGAAGACATCCGACTAGAACATAATAAACGTATATTTAAGAGAAAATTAAAGAAATATTTGTTAGATTCACTGCCATAGAAAAAGCTTTTAATTTTAAAGTATTAATTGTAATATGTTTAAGTTTATTTTTTTTTAAATTATATATTTAATTTTTCCTGCAGACAAACTGTCAAGCAGTTTTGCGGAACTTTTGTTTAAAATGTAATGTTTGTTGTTTGATTAATAATAATAAATAAAATAATTAAAAAAAAAGTTTGTTACTCTTTTAGCACCACCCAGGGATCACCTGTAGGGTTGTCTAAGGTGTCTCCTACGGACGCAGAGTAACATTGATCCCCAGATAAAGTAGATAAATGCCTTTGCTTTTATCCGAAGGCTGCACCGGGTGCATCTATTGAACTTCCTTAGGGCACTCATACTCAGTTGGCTTATTTAGACAACCCACCAAGTATTGTATTTCCGGAACTCGACTCTATGTCCCTCGCCTTTTTTGCGTGAGGACAGGACGGCTAGTCCAGCCAACTTCACTCTTTTAGGAATCCTATCCCACCTTAAATGTTGAGTAGGACCTCGGGGATATCTCGAGGAAATTGCTCTGAATAAGTATTAGGTCAAAAATATTAATTGTAACTGACGATTCGAAAGTGCTTGTTGCTATACCTACTAATAAACGATATCTTCAGTCTGAGTTTGATCTCTTTAGATCTGGGACCCGTGATCTTTTGCCCTATACGGAGCCACACCGTTGCATTTCAGCCTCCAGCAACAAATGAGAGGCTGCTTCTTCCGTCTCACCAATTATTAATTGATTTGTCATTTTTCTTCTGAAAATTACTAAGTATTATTGTGCCAGCTTCGCTGGTTAGTTCATGCGTTAAGGCTATGTGACTGAAAAAATATTGATGCAAAATAGCGTCCAACGTGGGGCGTTATTTAGCAGCTAGCTGCTAACACAACTCTACGTTACTGGTTAGGCGTATCTCCATTGTTCCAAGATTTCAAGAGATAGAGATAGACCTGACATGGCAGAGTAACAAGCTGCTGACGCTACTTATGTTCTTTAAAATCGGCGCTGTAGATGCGCTAACATTATTTATTTTACATCCTTTGGGCTGATATTCTCGTAACTGACGAAATATCCATACTAATATTATAAATGGGAAAGTGTATGTGTGTGTTTGTTTGTTTGTCCGTCTTTCCCGGAAAAACGGGGCGACGAATTGACGTGATTTTTTAAGTGGAGATAGTTGAAGGGATGGAGAGTGACATAGGCTACTTTTTGTCTCTTTCTAACCCCTCACTTCCCTAAAATGGGGGGTGGAAGTTTGTATGGAGCATTCCGGGGGGCCATCAGGAAAGGGGAACCGTGTTACCCCGAATTTAACGCGAGCGAAGTCGCGGGCAAAAGCTAGTTCTCCATATTTGTTAATTACTAGTATGCAAATATATGCAAGGCCTTCGTGGTATTATCAAAAAGTTATTTAGTTACGAGTTCAAACCTCTGTTCTGTTTTAAAATACATATCATATTTCCTCTCGTCTGTTTTAGAATGAGTAAACTAGCAATCTTAGAGAATTCAACCAACCGGAGGCCATGTTCCATACAAAAAAAAGTCTGCCGATTGTTGCGGGGGAGGGGAACGTCAAATGTATGGCTATTCGAACGTAGCATACAAATAGCCACGTTAGATAAACGTCAGTCCATACAATAAGTATGACCACTGGTCATATGTTTTCGGCAGAGGGGAACGCCTGTCAATGGCCGCTCCGGTTGGTTGAATTCTTTATGACTAGCAATAGTCAGCGATGTAGGGAATTGAAATTAAACAAGCATATTATGTAATTTACATGGTATTATTTCAATTTCTGTCACTTGTACATTTAAAATAAAACTTGGTCCGACCAAAGTCGAGTTTACAACAACTTGAAGTGAACAACAAACGTAATAAAAAAGACAGCAATTTTCTTAAAACACAGTCACGGTCGAGGTTATAAAAACTATTCTTAGAAATTAGGTTACTTACACTAAAATGCGTATTTATTGAAATGCAACAAAGAGGTAAAAATAGAGCCTTCAATAATAATGCGTTTGATAATACCAGCTTCAATAACGGTTAAGTATTGAGGCACTTCAATTAATTTTTGACAAAGCTAATATAACATGTCGTGTCTTATAAGAAAATTGCATTAATAATCCTTAATATCCCGGTACAAATCATTAACCATATTAACCTTTAAATTTTACACTAAAATTGACAGACAAACAAACTGTTGTTACTAACATTTTGTGCCGTAAAACGAGTGTGATAATCATACCGTACAGTACCGCTTAAATTCATTAATTACAATATCATAATCGTTAACTATTTACAATAAATGCAATTTCAAAGACCTAGAACCTGTGCTTCATAACAATCTATATAAATATGTTTATCTACACTCATACTGTAAGTACTCTAAAATGCGTTCAAAAACCGTAGACAATGACAAGCATTACAACAAACGATTTAACTATGATAAGTTTCTTATCTGCGGCAGTAACGTAATTTTAACTTTGCATGCTCAAATATTGTTAAGCAATGAGTTTCAAATTTGGAACATCGAATTTGATAACATAATGTTACCGCCATGGCCAACTCGATTGGTCCCGCGCGAGCGCCGGCACAATCGAGTTGGCCATGACGGTACAATGGCGGTCATTCTATGGTTTCCGAACACTTAATTTAATATATATAATATGAGTGTAGATAAAGCAGTGTATGCAACTGTACGTAATTAGGCCTTAAAACACACGTGTGATCTTATTATGAAATTCGCCTGCGGCTCATTTCATAAAACCACACTCATGTTTTAAGGACCCTTATAACGTAACAGTTACATAAACTACTATTTTCGTCTTACTTTATAGCTAATTCAAGGTTTTTTTTATTAAATCGGAAAGTGGAAATGGGACGGTGGATGTACACTCTATTTGTAAAAATATAAGCAATTTATTTATAATGATTTGAAGAGGAAACTGCATGCAATATAATAGATTATTACTAGAGGACCAAGGATAGCTCCTTGTGGCACACCACCTGAGAAACTCACTTACAATCTTTGATACATGCATTGAGTTTTCGAACTGCAAGAGAAGTATTATAGAAGCGCCTTGTGTAGTTATGGCAAGTTATATAATTATAAATATTAGAAAGTTACTTAAAACTTTCTTTTATATTAATATATTTAAAGCTTTTAATAAATCCAAACCAAACTTTTGCAACGTGTTGTAAATTTTTCTATCATTTTTAATTAGGCCTATTAATCTAAGGGGACAGTTGCAGGTTGAGCAATCAAAATAAATTGGCGATGTAAAATGAAAAATGTCTTTCTACATTCCATATCAAATCTACAAGCTCATACTCGACTGTTAACTTTACGCGTTCTACGTATTTTACAATATCCTTCGCAGTATCTATCAAGCGAGTTGACCTTAAACTTGAGTGATTATGATTCCTTCTCTAACCCTTCTAACGCCGCGTCTCACCTATTAATAAATGTGTACAAGACCTAATAATATAGGAAAGAGATATTGAAATTTTAAAGTACGGTAGTCTTCATTTGATCGATATGCTTTATTTCCACAATGGCAGCCAAAATTATCTTTATATTGATTCAACTTGATGTAATTAATATTACAGAAGGCAAGTTTGATAGAAAAGTTGTTTCACGAAAAAAGCATAAGTATAGATACTTATGCTAAGAATACAAAAAAAACGAAGTAGTAATAAGAAATAACAATACAACATAAAAGCTACTAAACATAAACAGAACACCAACGTCAACCTTGTAAATGCAATTCCATTTTAAACTAGACTTTACTTTCACATATTGATCTTAAAAATTGCACATTAGATCGCACAAGTGACTAAACATTAGAGTAATTAATATTTACAATACTAAACACTTGCGTATCAGTCAGTACTTCTTCTTATTTTATCTTCTTACGCATTAAAGCAACTTAATCATTATCAATACATTCATTACGATCTAGATCTTACGATCTTTCCTTTCATGAACTTTTGTCTTGCTCTGCGAGTTTGAGGATCGAAGCTACTGCGGGATTGATACGAGTACATTCATTTCTCTATTCTACGATCTTTGATATGTCCAGAGCACACAACAAACACAATGGTGGTTAGTGTCATTCTATGCAATTCTAAAATTTGAGTCAAAGATCGTGGGTATCATATAAATTTTTTTTAAAGTAATTATAGAAAATTACACTTATAGAATATAGAAGGCTTCCTTGAATAAAGGTAATAGAGCTAATATATTTTTAGCTAAGTGGGTCGGCAGAAGACGAATAAAAAAAGGCAACTCCTTTTCTGTGCAATAAAATAACAGTGAATTAAAAAAAAAGGAAAGAGTTTTTTTACTTATATTAAAAAAAACACTTTTAAACCATATAAAAATAACAATAAAATTCCTATACAACAAATTGAGTACTATTGATTTTGTGCACGACTCTGACTTACGACTACAGGACATCTAGTGATTTCACAGTTAACATATGACCCACGACGCTATTTGTTTTTCACATTTCGAACACAGTTGATAAAATAAACAAAGTAACATAATAACAGTGTCATTTTACTCTCATATTTTAGCCTTGCACAGAAGTATAGTCCCGCTTATTTTACGCCCCAGTGGCGAGCGCTCGGCGTCGCGATCAGAGCTGCGTCTACTCCCATATGCTTTCATATGTTGACGATGAACGCGTCGCCGGTCGCGCCACCCGCTTAGACGTACCACTCCTTGATGCCGTCGCGCTTGACGGGCTGCGCGGGCGGCGGCGCGGCGCCGTTCCTGTTGAGCGGGAGCGGCTGCAGGTTGCGCGCCGCGCCGCCCGCCGGCAGGGACGCGCCGCTTTGGTAACTCGAGTGAGCCTGGGAATAGGAGGAATGATGACACATGATGAATTATGAACTGAAATTTGAATAAAAATATCAGGCTTCAAAATTTTTTAAAGTACGATCTTTAAAAATAACAATACCATTCGAAATTTTACAGTTTACTGTAAAAAAAATTTGATGGCAACCATATACATAAACGCAACATTTCACCGTAAAAATAGCAATTTCATAACTTTTCCATACTTATACAAGGCGACTATGTAATCGTGACGTCACTTTTACACATTATTTTGTTAGGAGCGTTTTGAGAAACAAATGCAAATCTCAGACTTTAAATCTCATTTCTGACTTTTGTGTTGCTTTAACGCAATTGGCTCCATATAGACATTTGATCCTCACAACAAAACGAATCGATTGATACCATACATCAAAAAAATTCATAATGCGTATGGACAAAAAATACAGTCAAATTTTGTATTAAATGGTTCAAAATCTCCAATGTTAGACCAACGTAGGAGTACCAATATACTTCTAAATACTCCTGCAGCACTTAAACCAAGAAGGAAAATTTGATTCAAACCAGGTTAATTACGTCATCCAACAGTAGGTTAGGTAGAAGAAAAGGAAGTCGGTGCAAACAGGAAAAAGGTAAGATGAATCGAATTCACTCGAAGCATTTTAGTGATCTAATTAAGCAAATTTTTGCCAAAATATCAATGACATCAAAATTAAAACGGAACCTGCCATACCTGGTTGCCGAGCAAGGCGGCGCTAGCTCCTTGCTGGTAACTCTTGTCCTCTGTTACCTTATACGATGGGTCCAGTGGATACACGATGTACTTCAGCACTATTATCACTATTAGGATGATTGCTATCAACACTGATGCTACTATGCCTGAAAAATAAGACAGTAAATTTAGTCAATTTTAGTTTCGATTACCACCGAACAATTCAGAATTAGACTATAGATACGGAATATTTTACTATTTAGCTTTGTCAATTGTATTAATGGTGTAGGTCATGCAAATTTTTTTTTTAAACTAAACAAATGCAGTTGATTCAAATCAAAACATACGCCAAATTACATTGAGGTTTGCAATTCTTTGCCTTATATTTCTCCGATCCTTTTGCACTTGTAATAAGTAAATTGAAAGTACAAGTTGATGTAAGAAACCATGAATGTTTAACAATGAATTTGATTATTCTATGCAAAGATAATTTTATCATGACAAAATGAAATTATTCATAATATTGTCTTCGATTGCAGTGATAATTATAAATGAAATAAAACAACTGAAAACGGATATAATTCTATACGCGATGGAGATGGGTCGCGCACTGTACGATTTAAGACGAATTTCCTACCACGAACGCTGCGATTGTGGAATGAACTCCCTGCCGAGGTTTTCCCAGCGGGCTACAGTATGAGGTTCTTCAAAAAAGGAGGGTATAGGTCTTAAAGGGTAGGCAACGCGTATGTGAATCCTCTGCAGGCGTCCATAGGCTACGGTAACTACTTACCATCAGGCGGGCCGTATGCTTGTTTGCCACCGTCGTGGTATTAAAAAAAACCTTTTTTAGTTGTTCTATCTCGTGAAATTATTTAACTGTGGATCAAATAAGATAACAATAATTAGTTTCATAAAATTATGAAAGTAAATGAAAACTCACCAACAATAGTGGCAAAGAACTCCGACTCCGGCGTCACAATCCTCCCCGCGTCCGTGGTCTTCGGCAGATACCACTTGGTGGTGGCGTCGTGCTCGTACCCGTTGTACTCGCTCCGGCTGCCGTCCTCCCCGGCCGGCGTGCCGGGGTCGCCGGGGTCGCCGGGGTCGCCGGGGTCGCCGGGGTCGCCGGGGGCGCCGGGGTCGCCGGGGGCGCCGGGGTCGCCGGGGGCGCCGGGCTCGGGCTCCGGGTACTCGGGGAGCTCCGAGTGCGGCGTGCGCGTGTCCGTGTCGGCCGTGTGGCCGGGCAGGGACGGGGTGAAGTGGGCTAAGGTGTGGTCTGGAAATTTGGGTTTATTGAGTTCCCATTAAACAGTATATTACTGCAGAGACTAAGTAGGCCATCGTGGCCGAAGGTGTAAGCCCGCCACCCAAAAGTGAGATAGAGAGTGAGATGTGACATCTATAACACATTTTGTGTGCCATGTTTGGCGGTTGACAGCTATGACAGAATCAAAGAGTAATATGATTTTCACTACAACTTTTGGGACAAAAAATCTTAGGAATATCATCTCCTGTTACTCAATGATGTAAAAAGCAAGCTCAAGCGTATTTTAAGGTCAAATACAATTTTTTTTTAATTGGAGCAGGTGATGCCGATTTGTAGCACTTTTTTCAAAACATACTAGGAATGACATCAGCCGTTTAAGCGTTATCATCGGTAGACGTGGTCTTCTCTGGCGTAGTAGCCAAATCTACCGTTCCATCCTGATCGTTGCCGTTGTCAAGCGGTGTAGCCCCGTGACTACTGTATGAGCATCCGCGGAACCTTCTAGAATGACATACCGTCGATAGGTGTAGTCTTCTCAGGCGTAGTAGCCGAGTCTACCGTCCCTACGTGCATGTTGCCATGGTCGACCGGTGTAGCCTACTGTATGAGTATCCGTGGAACCTTCTAGAATGACATACCATCGGTAAGAATTGTCTTCTCCGGCGTAGTAGCCGAGTCTTCTGTTCCGGCGTACATGTTGCCTTGGTCGGGCGGTGCAGTCTCCTGGGTTCTACTTAGGTAGAGTAGCATGAAAGGATCCTTCTAGAATGACATACCATCGGTAGGTGTAGTCTTCTCCGGCGTAGTGGCCAAGTGTACCGTCCCGGCGTGCATGTCGCCGTGGTCGGGCGGCGCGGAGCCCGGGCCGCGGCTGCTGCGCGTGGAGCCGTGTGTGGTGTCGGTGGCTCCGTCCGTGGAACCTTCTAGAGTCTTCGCGTGCTCGGTGGAGATAGCTGCGGTTGGGGAGGTCATGCTGTGTGTGCTTGATGCGCCGTTGCTGGAGAAAATATTAAGTTCATACATTTAATGAACTATGTTTACTTTACTGCATTGTATTTGCTTTGATTTCCTGGTGAGCCATCTTTATATGAAAACACAGCCAACACAGGCGAATTATAAAGGGTACGGGCAGAAGTTTAAGCATATTTTTTATTTCAATGCTTTTTGAAGGCTAGTGAATTTTTTTTAATTGATCCAGGTTAAATTAAAAGACGAGGTTCATATAATGTGAAAATCTTAATGCAAGATAAGGAAACCCAGGACATCCATAATAGGAGCAACTTACGTAGTCATGGGGTGGTCTGGCTCTGTTATTTCCTCTCCGTTGGACCCCGAGCCTTCGATGCAATCCTCATCGTCACAAGGCTTCATCAGCTTGCCACTTGTGTCACCCTAAGAAAAAAATTACATAATTAAAAACATATTACAAAAGGAGATGGGCTTTTGAAAATAAACGACGACGAGGCAAAATTATGGATACACTTAACTATTATGCAACACACGGGTGATATCATCAATATCTACACCTAAACTAGTCCTTAAGGTTAGACCTGGTAGTTTAAAGACCAGAACAGTACCTCTTTATACAGCCTAGACGGAGGTCTTGGAAGGTACATAGACCAGCGTGTTGAGGTCATTTCTGCTCCCAACATTAGGCAGCACGCAGGTGACACAGGTATCTTCATAATCATCCCGATACCTAAAGCTTTCTCCAGAGTAGATCAGCTCATCTATCACCCCACGCCAAATATTTAGTACGCCTCGACCTTATGGCATCTAGCACAGTACCTTATTTTATTATACACCCTGAAGGGAGGTCTCCTAGTCGAAGATACGTAGACCGGCGTGATGAGGTCATCTCCGCTCCCAGTAGCAGGGCAGCACACAGGCGTCTTCGTCATCATATCGACATCTTAGCTTGCTCCAGAGTAGTCCAGCTCAACTAATATCCCTCACAATTTGTTCAGTACTACTGGATCTGGTGGCATCTATAACTGTTACCTTATTATACACCCTGGATAGGTTTCTTCGTTGAAGGTGCGTAGACCGCCGTGATGAGGTCATCTTCTCGTCCAGTATCAGGCAGTACCCAAGCATTATCAATCCGAAGCCTGCTCCTAGAGACCAGCCCATCTAGTACCTTTACCATTTGTTCAGTATTCCTGGATCTGGTAGTATCTACAACAGTACCTTGTTATACACCCTGGAGGGAATCTCCTCGTTTAAGGTACGTAAACCGGCATAATGAGGTCATTTCCGCTTCCAGCATCAAGCAGCACACAAGCGTCTTCATCATCATCTCTATATCCAGAGCCTGATTCGAAGTAGACCAGCTCATCACCCCTCATCATTTGTTTAGTCAGTACTCCTGGATCATTAGTTTACTCCTAGACCTAATGGCATCTAGAACAGTACCTTGTTATACACCCTGGACGGAGGTCTCCTAGTCGAAGGTACATAGACCGGTGTGATGAGGTCATCTCCGCTTCCAGCATCAGGAAGTACGCAGGCATCTTCATCATCATCTCTGCATCCTGAGCCTGCTCCGGAGTAGACCAGCTCGTCTAATACTCCTGGACCACCGTAGCCTGATGGTGGAGTCTGAAAAAAATTATTGTAATATTTAGAATCTATTATCATATGTTTCCTGCTAGTATATTCTTGGGTTACATAAATCATATTTTTTCGCCTATTAAATTATTGGCTACCAAATTCAAGACGTTGATTTTATCTACAGCAAATGAATCTCCACTTTATAAACTTAACGGTATATCAGTTAAAAGACGTTCACTATCGGATAAAGGTTTCTTTAAATTTTCTTAATGCTATTCGTGGATTAACAGATTTCTTTATCCAACTTGGTATTTTATATTGGAGGACCTTCGGGATCGGGCAAAACGCTTGGTATTATACTAGCAATGGTGTAAGCTAAGTCGATTTTAATTCCTCTGCGGCCTTGATAAAATCTAACTGGCTTGATACCTCAGCCTAGTTATACTGTTGCAACCCATTGATCCATCTCTTGTCGAGCGGCGACGTGGCCCTCCAGGTATGTCCGCGCAGCAGCCAGGAAGCATTCCTAGCAGCCGTGAGGTGTAGAACCTGCATGTCTTCGACAGTGAGCTCGGTCACCATGCCAATGATCTAAGTATACGAACCTGTTGCATGCCATTGATCCACCCCTTGTCCAGCGGCGACGTGGCCCTCCTGGCGTCCCCTCGCACGGAGACGCTAGCATCCCCAGCAGCCGCGAGGTCCAGCACGCGCGCGCCGTCCACGGCCAGCCCGGCCACCACGCCGCTGAACGTGCGCGCGCCGCCCGCGCCGCCGCCCACTGTGATGCTGGACATGCTGTTGAAGATTGTGGACTGCTGGCCGCCTGGAACATACGATGAGACTTTTCAAATACCCTGACGGTGAATCGTTACTGTAATACAAAGTAGCCCTGGCTACCTTCCGATTTTATCATTAGAACTAAGACCCTCTCTTATTAAAAGCTTGTAATACTAAAATAGTAAGTAGGTATCTCTAGATTCTTTAGTGATTGAAGCACCTTATATGACTTCGCAAACCACTTTGTAAGGTAATATCTATCAGATTAGTTCAGTCAGTTAAAAATACTACTTTAGCGGTAGTGACTTTTTGACACCTTTTATCAGAAAAAAACTTCCGCTTGATTTACAAGTCACAATTTTTTGAGAAAGAACCCTTGCTCAATATTACGGTACATACTAAAACACAGTCGAACCGTGTTCTATCGAAATAAATCGCATCCTGAAATGAATTTCTATCAAGAATCTATAACATGTCGTGTATCTAACATGACGTGACGACTACTGCAACAATCTCTACTTAATAAAAAAATTGGAAATGGATCCGGTGCACTATTTGCCAAGTAAACATACGATTGTATTGTATTGTAGAACGAGCAAGTTTCTGCAACTCGACATCTAGCGCCTATTTTGCTAATGTAAACACACTATCACGCACATTTTTCCCAGTAGCCTCCTAGTTCTCCCAATTCTTTGGTAGCCCCTAAGTATTTAACGTAGATCCAGAGTTACGAGAGTTAGACCACTCAGCGTTCTCTAATACGAATGAACCTTAAGCAGTTTAAATTAACTGAAGTATATTTAGTTTCACTGCTACGGATTAAGAGGCAAGCCTATTCATAGCACAGAAAAACAAATATCTAACCTTGCGGATGCCTGATGTTAACTGCATAATTATCAATCTGCAATGCAGCTCTGCTTCCATTTCTTGTAAATCTCGCCACGTGGTAGGCTCCGTCGTCAACTCTTGCCGTCTCGTCTCCTAGAGGATGGTCACCACCACCAACATTGTACACCATGAAGAGGTTGCCACGAATCTGGAATGTTTATTAGATTGGTTAAACAAGTCATAAGGGTAGATAAAGATAGATAGATAAATAAATATATTTTGAAAAGTAGGTACCCGAGTAAGTACACAAAGGGTGACTTACTCGTATTCCGAAAGAAATATATTGAAAAGTAAACAGAAAAGTTAATCGAGAGACAATAGATTGAGAGCTTTTTATCTAAATTACACATTTTACTTGTCATTTTGAATTCGAGGAAAGTAAAAATGTATCTTGTATTTAAAGCACGAACTTGTAGTAATAAGTCTTGAGATAATTTTTACTCTTTAACCAATTTGGTAATTTAGCAGAAAGTATACAGGCATGATTCCCATAAAAATATCTGAATGCGCAACGCCATCTGCATGTAGTCCAGAGTATAAGACGAATCTATCCTCAGCAGCACGGCATCAGCCTTGCTAGTAACTAAGCCGGTTGCCAAGGGGTCCGTCTTCGTGTCCACGAAGATCCAGAGCTCTATAAGGAACTTGATCCGGCAACAATGTGGTCCTGTAAGGGTTTCTTTTGATGCACAGCATTTAGAATAGAACTTAATACAATCTCCATCTGCATGTAGTCCTGAGTATTAGACGAGTCTATCCTCAGCAGCACGGCATCAGCCTTGCTGGTGACGAAGCCGATTGCCACGCGGTCCGTATCCGTGTCCACGAACATCCAGAGCTCTAAAACGAACTTGATCCGGCAATAAAGTGGTCCTGTAAGGGTTTATTTTGATGCACTGCATTTAGAATAGAACTTACAATCTCCATCTGCATGTAGTCCTGAGTATTAGACGAGTCTATCCTCAGCAGCACGGCATCAGCCTTGCTAGTAACGAAGCCGATTGCCACGCGGTCCGTCTCCGTGTCCACGAACATCCAGAGCTCTAAAACGAACTTGATCCGGCAACAAAGTGGTCCTGTAAGGGTTTATTTTGATGCACAGCATTTAGAATAGAACTTACAATCTCCATGTAGTCCTGAGTATTAGACGAGTCTATCCACAGCAGCTCGGCATTAGCCTTGCTAGTAACGAAGCCGATTGCCACGCGATCCGTCTCCGCGTCCATGAACATCCAGAGCTCTAAAACGAACTTGATCCGGCGACAAAGTGGTCCTTTTGAGGTACAGTATTTAGAATAGAACTTACAATCTCCATCTGCATGTAGTCCTGAGTATTAGACGAGTCTATCCTCAGCAGCACGGCATCAGCCTTGCTGGTGACGAAACCGAGCGCGACCCGGTCCGTTTCCGTGTCTGCGACTGCGTGCGGTGGGAACGTGTAGGTCAGAATTCCACGGCCCGGGCCGAACTCGAAGGCTATTGATTCTGGAAATTAAGAGTATATAATGAAACGACTGTCTGTATGTGCTAGATATTATAAAAACCCATTACTGTAAAGCTTGGTGCATCATATATATTATTGAAAAAATTGGAAAGACAGAATACACATTTCATACTAAATTTTAGATTGAATGTAAAAGTCAAAATTATCGGATCTGATAATTAATAGGTACCTGCCTAAAATACTTGAAGATGAAATAATATTTTTATTAGCTTTGAACCTCTTGACCTTGCAGTTTTGAAAAACAATTGTAAGAAGATATAATTTCCCTTTGCAGCACAAACTGTGGTAGGTGATCATTAAGCAACAAAGTATCGGTTGAAGCCAAATTAGCCGATAGTCCTTAAAACAACGTACCATCATAACAAGTTGGTCCAGTAAAAGAGGTGAGATCGCAGTCGCATACGTATGTTTTCCACTGCTGCACACATACTCCCTTGTTGGCGCATGCATTGTGTGTACATTTTGTAGGTCCTGAAATTGTTAAAAATACTACATTGTATAAAATAGAAGACTACGTCATAAAGAAACTAAGTCTAATACGGAACATAAACAAACAGCTGACGGACATCTGATGGCCGACAATAAAAGTCCCAAAGCAGGTGGTACGAGGAGAAAAAGCTAGACAGTGCCTTAATAGGTGTAAAAACGAGGTTATTCAAGGGTAAGACAGCAGTATTATGTTACAAAATATGCTATGAGAATTATACCCTCGCAAGTAAAGTTTTTAGAAGGTGCAATGATTATATTCAGTTATTTCACTTCCAGACACTAGTGATGAATTAGGGACAACTGCATTGTCCATCAGCAACGGAGACTCTCCCGGTAAGTCTAGGCTAAACATGAAACCTTCGAACTCTTTGCGAGACAGCGCGTAAACTGGCAACTATGAGTTAATATCCGTAGGTGTTTCTAAGATGGTACCTTCACATCCAGAAACCAACGATGAACTGGGCACCACAGCATCCTCCATAAGTGAAGGCGATTCTCCCGGTAGGTCCAGGCTGGACATGCAGCCTTCGAAGCCTTGTCGAGACAGCACGCCAACTGGTAATGATGAGTACATATCCTTGGGCACGCCTCCAACGTATAGAACGCTGTCCAGCTCTAGCATTAGGTTTGAACCTGGAAGAAAATTAAAGACCTGCTTTAAAAAAATTCAGTGATTGGATTTGGAAAATTCCTTTAAGTCGACTGGTCTTGGAAGAAAATATTTAGTGGCGGATCAAAATAGAACACGTATCTATGTAAATTCTTTAAAATTGAACCAGATAGAAATGTCACAATTGTGAAATAACAAAAGAGGAATGATTGACCAGTATTCAATTGTATGCCGTGAATCGGAAAGATAAAACGTAATAGGGATGATGACACATGTTGAATTATGCAATATTTAGTTTATAGGATGCAAAATGATCAATAACCAAAACCAAACCAAATAAAGTAAACATTTTAAAATTATTTTGTAATGGTTCAAAGATATCAATCAGGCGTCCAAATTTTAATTTTTTTTAGATTTTAGAAAGTATCAAATGGTAGGCAGCTAGCTGCCCTACAAGTTATTGGAAATAAATTTCACTGTAAAAACAGCAATTTCATAATTTTTCCATACTTTAAACAAGGCCGCAGGGCGACTTTTTGAACGTGACGTCACTTTTGCAAATCATTTTATTAGGAGATTTTTGAAATTTTAGATATGAACAAATGAAAATCTCAGACTTTAAGTCTCATTTGTGACTTTTGTGTTGCTTTAACGCAATTGTCCCGATATATACATTTAATCCTCGTATTAAAGCGAATCGATTGATACCATACATGAAAACAATCATCATGACTATTATGTTGAGCAATATGAATAAATAAATAAATACTATGGGACAATCTTACACAAATCCACCTAGTCCCACAGTGAGCTCAATTAAGGCTTGTTTTGTGGGTACTAGACGACAATATATATAAAAGATAAATACTTAAATAAGGTCGATGTGGGCAACTCCGGCATACTTTATTTAAAGTTAGGTTTGATCGGTTGAAAAAAGGTTATGTTTACCTTGGTATTTCATTGCCAAATGTTCCGACTATTTCTATTTTTTTCTTATTTTTCCCTGAGCCTCGCACTCGCAATTCGAGATTAACATGCAAATTTTTTTTAAATTCAATTTCCGTCAATAATTTACGTCCTAGCGACATCTGCTTTAGAGATATGGACCCAGAATAAATTAGTGCTTTACCGATCATGTGCTAAGCAGAATACTCATACAAACACCGGAGATATGGCACCTAGACGGGCTTGCCTTATTGACGGACTTGCCCACATCGACTTTACATAGAAAACATCCATAACTCAGGAACAAATATCTGTGATAAACACACAAATAAATGCCCTGACCAGGATTCGAACCTGGGACCTCCTGCTTCATAGGCAGGGTCACTACCGACTAGTAAACAGAATCGTTTACCGGCCGTAAAAAAAAAGACTCAACGACGGTTTATATTTATGAGATATGCGTCAGGTATACTTACTTGTTGTATGCATTTCTATAGCATCATCTACTTGCAGCGTATGCATTTTAGGAGTTGGCCTTCTTACTGACACTGTATGCCATCTGTTATCGTTTAAAAAATTCTTCAGTTTGTCCTTCATAGTCACCACGTTATCCCCAAGGTTGAACACACAGTGTATATGGCCATTAACCAGTTCTATAGCTATAAAATCTTGCTTCTTTCCGCCATTATAGAATAATAGTCCGTCCATCTCCGTCGTACGGAAGTAAAAATCTAAATATGTATTCCCATAAGCTTTCAATAATGGCAACCCTACGTAGGTATGCTTTGATTTAAACGTAACAGCTTTGTATACATTCAGAGAATCAGGTTTGACAAACGATCCAGTAAATATTATATTTGAATCATGTTGATTAATGTTATTGTTGTTTCCATCATTTCCCATACCAATAGCTTTAGCCAGGTCTATGTACTTCATTCCATTGAAAACGAACTTTTGTAGATAACCCACGAAGTTTGGTAAAGTTGAAGTCATTTGGATTTCTTCTTCTGGATGGTACATGCCACCTAAATGGAGCGTCGATATTTCCAAAGTCGAGGCTTTACCTAAAATCGTTTCAGCTGCAAATCCAAAATCAAGATAATTTAGCAATTTTGAAATAATACGTTCAGAAACGGTCACACAACATTGACTTTGAAATAAAAAGAAATTAGCTCAACAGATTTCAGTTTACCAAACATATACAGTTGCTTTACATTACAAAGACTATACAGAGTTAGCACAAGTATTATACATGATAGAAAGCCGGATAGAACATCAGATCTACAGGAGCATTTGTACACACTGCCATTCTAGTTGGAAAGAGCCATACTTTAAGATGCTTGTAGCTAGCTAGTTCTAGAGAATGATTGTCGAAATGAGCTGGCTTTAGAAATTTTCTTTAAAATACATTAATAACCTATTTGTCCTCATTAGCTTTTTAACAGCACGTGCTATTTGCCATTCAACTATGATAAACCTTAATTTTAAAAGTGTTTATTAATATTCTTTATACTTAAATTATCAGCACCTATAATGTCAGCATTTTGATTACTAAATACACATTAAATCAGGAAAATGTTTATTTGTAACCAATTAGACACTAGAGAAGATTTGTTCTCTTGATTTAAAAATACAATTTTGAAATAAAATTTAGAAAAGATTTTTAAAATTTAGCACATTCACATAGGGTACTACAGGAGAAAGTAAAGAAAACGAAGTCAGTCAGGGCATCCAACTAAAAGGTGAAGGTATCAAGTGCCAGCTAGAAACCAACGAAAAATAAGCAGCTAACTACATCTCTAATAGGACATCTAACACCAATAAAGAACGTTTTTATATAAACGTCTTTTGTAAATTAAACTTTGTTAAACTTAACTATTATATCTGATTTCACTCCGTTACACAAAATACATTTAACTTCATTATTTTGTACTGTATTGTGTAATGTAATGATGTTTTTCATTTATGTTCTTAGCATGTCTTTCATGTAAAGTGTCTGATCCAGGTTTTGTTGTTAGTATTTATTTTACATTACTTATTTTATATTAATTAATTATATTTGTGTCAGTTCTGTTAGTGGTCTGAATATCTATATTACCATAATTTTCAAACCCATGCTCATGCTCATCAAAATCCGGAGTGAAACCAAAACCAACCTTATCTCCTTCTACATTGGGGTCAAAATAAAAGTGTGCGGGTGCTGTCCCGTGCATACGTACATAACATACCGCGCACGGGCTGCGCTCCGTCCACCTGGAGCTTTAGGTTGGAGGCGCGGCGGGAGAAACGAACCGTGTGCCAGTTGTCGTCGGCGACGTTCGAGCCCGCTAGGAGATTCTGGAAATTATAAATTGTAAAATGTATTCTCTTAACATTATTGCCTTGCAAAATTCAGCCTGTATCTAATCATTTCATGATAACACTTTTAATTTTTGAATGTACCAATTCAATGACGGATTTTTCTAAATAGAATTTCTTCACCCATTTTTATGCTGCATGTCGTTTGTAATCCATTCATAATCCTCCCCTCTTTCATTTTTTGGTCTGGATGGGCTTTGATTGTCTTCTAAGAGGATATCAATCTAAATCTTTTATAATTTGGACCAGACGAATAACTTGAAAGAACACTGACAGGTACTAGCGTCTACTTCGTTTATTAAGTTTTACTCAATCAATATCTCTCAATTGTAGCAACCCTGATTTGCTGGTCTTCAAGCTCTTTTTAACTGAAGAGTGTGTTTCCAGATTAGAAACAGAAGAAAGTTTGGCAGCTCATACATTTTCCCTATCAGCCCTACTTAGCTCACACTCTCCTCGCCGCAATAACTAGCTCAATCAGCTCCGTAGAATGTCTGATGCCATCCTGAAAAGCAACGCCGCTTTGCTGATTTTGTAGTTCAGTACCTATAAGATAGCTATCATAAGCTTACCTTTTCCCTGTCTCCTAGCCGCACATTGGCTCGCACCCGTCCCGCCGCGACAACCAACTCTATCCTATCCGCCGAATGTTCCGACGCCGTCCTCAATAGAAGCCCAGCTTTACTGGTCTTGAAACGCAGCATCAACTCTTCGGTTTGCGTGACGTGTTCTGGCCCGAGTGCTGCGGTGAGATGCTGACTGCCGTTGAGGTATATTGTTGCTGATTCTGGAATCAAACGAAATTGCATTCGATCAGATAGGTTTTTAGGTGAGGAAAAGATGTAATTATTTAAAGTAAATGATATAACTTGTAGTCCGCCTCGAACTCAGAACTCACGATTTCCTTGCAAACGAGATGACCAATATAACAAGACCCTAATGATGATTTTTTCGCGCCTTCTAGCTCCATGAACCCTAGGTCGATCCTGCTCATATACGAACTCTCAAATTATATGTATCTCTGCTACAACCCCAACAAATTGCATGAAGATCAGCTCACTAAAGTTATCGCGGAACAAACTCTTTAAATCAAAAAGCCATCGAAATGCCGAGGCGTCCCAATAGCCAAGAAGTTTTTTGTAAGAACTTGCTTCGCTTTTGCTCTGGTCGTTCGATACAAGTAGCTAAATATTCTCTAAATTATATTTGATGTTTTTTTATCATTTTGTAAAAAGCCAATTATATCTTAAACGTCTCAGAATTAAGTATTATTACAGGTCTTTCCTACACTTTTTACAATTAGATGTTAGAGAACAAGTTGTAAAACAACTAGTTGTGTTGTCAATTTTACTTTGATTAATCATTCAAATGAAGGTCTACAGCAACATTACAGTAAGTTACTAAAACTACAAAAGTAACTTTGTACTAGTATTTAGTCACAATTGTATGTAATTAACTAATTTTTGTCAATTAAGCATAATAATATACTCGTACGAGCCTATGGTTAATATGGGTAATAACTCGGAGTAACTTATGTACAAGGTGTGGCATTGATGTATAATTTGAAGAAACCTAAAGTGACCCTGGTAAAGTTGTTTGACAATAATGGTGATTCATTTAAAGGTATAATCGAATAAGAAAAAAGAACGTCCTATCATTTAATTTAATTACAGTTAATTCAGGCCATGCCGATGGCCCATATTGTTGCTAGTATATAACAGACTTATATTAATTAATGTTAGTGGGTATATAATAAAAAATATTTATTTTTACAAATTAAACGCAAAGAACTGGAACGGTTGAGTAGTTATTTTTCGCTACCACTAAGCATAGATTAAAGAATTAATACTGAAATAAAATAGTAGAAAGTTCAAATATTGCTTCGTTAACATTAAAAACATTTTGACTAGCCTTTTTTATTCGTTTTTTAGGGTTCCGTAGGCAACTAATAGTTTCGCCATGTCTGCCCGTCCGTCCGTCCGTCCGTCCGCGGATAATCTCAGTGACCGTTAGCACTAGAAAGCTGAAATTTGGTACTAATATGTATATCAATCACGCCGACAAAGTGGTAAAATAAAAAGTGGAAAAAAATAATTTATTAGGGTACCTCCCCTATACGTAAAGTGGGGAGTGATTTTTTTTTTTTCATTTCAACCCTACCGTGTGATATATTGTTGGATAGGTATTTAAAAATGAATAGGGGTTTACTAAAATCATTTTTTGATGATGTAAATATTTTCGGAAATAATCGCTCCAGAAGTAAAAAAAATGTGTCCCCCCCCCTCTAACTTTTGAACCATAAGTTTTAAAAATATGAAAAAAATCTCAAAAGTAGAACTTTATAAAAACTTTCTAGGAAAATTATTTTGAACTTATGAATAGTTGAATAGTTTTTGAAAAAAATTTACAAAAAATTTCTGAACTAAGTTTGTAATTTAACCGTATAAGCAGGTGTTTATTGTACCTGTAATTTCTACAAACTCACAATGAAATGACGTGCTTTCAAATAAAGTAAAAACGGTGAAAATCGGTCCACGCAATAAAGAATTATCCCATAAAAATCATCTTCCATACTTTAAGCTCGCGTGCAATAGTTTACTTAATTTGCCGATAAATGTCGCTGTACGTGGAACGCTCGACTCATATCATATCCTACATGGCGGTGTTATTTTGACTCTTAAGTGGGGACACTTACTGTGACGGACGGAAAATTACGGAACCCTACACTGAGCGTGGCCCGACACGCTCTTGGCCGATTTTTTTAATAATAACGTTCCGTCTCAGTCTTCTTTAATAAATACGTTTGACAGTTTCGCATAAACATCGAAATACCCCTTTAATTTGCTATGTTTACTGAATTAAAGAACCTGGTTATAAACCCAGGTTTACTTCTCGTTTGGTACATCCTACAAGGATTCTTGTGCCTAAGTTTACGTGCCTTAAAATAGTACTCGATTTCAAATAAATAGCACAATTTCTCTTCTCTAAATCTAATTGAACAGTTCCTAAAACCGACCGTATCGGAAACCGTTATCATCATTATTGTCAAATACCAAATTGTTCCACAAAACGGTTATTACCCCAAGTTACTAAACGATTATTAGTTTTAGTACAAAGTGTCATAGTAATTTCATGTCGGTTACTAACGAGAATTGTTATAGGGGCACTAAATTTTAATAACAATGTCGTGAAACACGGTTTGAGTCCTTGAAGCAAACGCCTCCATGCTGACATGTAGTGTAGATGCATTCTTTAAGACCTAGTTTGCTGGATAATGTCTCACTTACCTCTTCCACAAGTAGGCCCGCCATAATTGGTAGAAGAGCAATCACACAGCGGCCGGTTCCAACCTTCGGAACAGACGCCTCCATGCTGGCATGGAGAGTTGACACATTGCTTCATCAGCACGTGACACGCTGGCCGCACCGATGCTGGAACGACAAATTATTTCGGTTAAAAGTGAACTTAAAACAAACAATAACAAAACAGAAGTTGTCAGACGTTCGGAATAAACAGCTCATGCTTAGTCACGGATGATTAAGAGGCTGACAACACCCGATGACCTTCAAATTGACTTTACTCAAACAGTGTTTCAGCTATAACTACTTGTTTTGAGAAAATAAAAAAAATGTATGTTAATATTCGTTATATTTGGAAGAACTTCGTTGCGTCCGATACACGATTGGACGAAATCGGCTCGATAGAAAATAATTCCAAAATTACATCTTAAAATTTGCTTTAAACAGTTGTATGTCTTTAGTTTCTTGAGACGTCTTATACGTCTGTAACTAAGAACAAAATTCCACCACACTAATACTAAAAACTTCGTTGCCTTATATTTCTCAATTAATGCGTCGTTTTTTTAAATTCATTATTTTGTAAAATTTGCAATGAGCTCCCATACTAATCGTAACACTGTGTTTCTCTTTCACTCGCACTGAATAAGATAGGGAGGGAATTTAGCTGTTGTCAGCCCCTTAAGACATGGATGGACAATGCCTATACAAAATCGCGTTCCTCGAACCTTCAGGCTAAACGTCTTTTTTCGGTACTGAGTGCTACAGCGCCATCTGTTGAGTCTGGAGTCGAGTTATTCTGTCAGCGTTAATCACCGAACAAAATATTAGAAACTAGAATTTATTTATTTAATCTTAATTGCACAAAATAAGATGGTACAAATGGCGAACTTAATGCCATAAGGCATTCTCTACCAGTCAACCAATGGGCTTAACAGAAAGGTTAAGTAGGCATTTAGTGTTTGTGGTGACCAATAGATGACGCTTTAGCCTGAAAAATAAGGGGACGCGATTTTGTATAAGCATTGTCAATCCATGTCTTAATCATCCTTTTGCTTAGTATAAGGTATTACAAAAATACTAGTGATCCGTTTAGGGGCGTATTTGGTATTGTATTCTAATTATAAAAAACTAAGAAATTTTTTTTTCACGGGACGACTTGCCCCATACAAAAAAAAACCGGCCAAGTGCGTGTCGGACCACGCATAGGAGGGTTCCGTACCTTCAATGTAATAAGAACCAAATTAATACCAAAAGGTCGTATCTGATGCCTATGGAAGAAGTTTTTTGGGGATAACTCAAAAATGGCTGAACCGATAATGTTCAAAATAATTTTCGTAGAAATTATATGATAAGGCGCATTTCTTCAAATTTTTTCATATTTTTTGAACGTACGGTTCAAAAGTTACGGGGGGGGCCACACAACTTTTCTGACTGATAGTTTCCGAGTAAAATGCCTGTGACATACGGACGGACAGACAGACAGATAGACAGACAGCCAGCCATGACGAATCTATAAGGGTTCCGGTTTTTGCCATTTGGCTACGGAACCCTAAAAATTGCGTCAAAAAAATTGTTTCCTACTTTTCTTAATCGCAATACGATACCGATTATGCTCTTAAACGAATTACCAGTATTTTTGTAACATCATGTAGAAGCTTAGAGAATTCAACCCGGATGGAGTAGCCATGAGTCATATTCTATACAAAAAAAGTCTGCCGATTTTTGCGGGGGAGGTGAACGTCAAATCTATGGCTATTCGTACGTAACGTACAAATAGCTACGTCAGATAAACGTCGGGCCATACATGTGTATGACCACTGGTCATATGTTTTCGGCAGAGGGGAACGCCTGTCAATGGCGACTCCGGTTGGTTGATTTCTCTAAGTGTAGAAGTAATGATTTCGTCACAGGTTAAACGAGTATCATTATCTGTGGATAAGAGTTCAATCAGAAACTTTTAGTTTTGGGATTCTCTTGGGAACCTAATTTAAATGTATGACCGAGATGTAAAATAAATCCTGTCCTACATTTTGACTGGTTGAGACATTAGGCACAATCATTTGAAAGTCCATTCGAATTAATTGGTTTTTACATATTTAATGCCATTTAAAGTAATTATTTTCATTAATTCCATTACTAAACGCCTGAAGAAAAATGATGACATTTTAATTTTGTTAATTAAACATCCGTTTTTCATTGTCGTTGTTGTTTTACAAAATATTATCATCATCATTATATCAGCCGAAAGACGTCCACTACTGAACATAGGCCTCCTCCAAAGAATGCCACAATGACCGCGGTCCTGCGCCACCCGCATCCAGCGGACTCCCGCGACCTTTACCAGGTCATCAGTCCACCTCGTAGGGGGTCTACCGACACTGCGCCTTCCGGTTCGAGGTCGCCACTGTAGAACCTTTCCGCCCCAACGGCCATCGGTTCTACGTGCATTGTGCCCCGTCCACTGCCATTTTAGTTTAGCGATTAAATATAGCCAGTACATATTACATACCCACACTGATCTTTCGCAACCTTTATTCCAGCATCATAAGATCTACCAAGTGTACTGCTCTTAGTACAATTAGCAGTAAGAATTCCTGAGAATAAAAGCGTATCATCATTATAACACCTTAGACGTCTGGCTACTTCTGCTGTTGTACTTGAGGGTTTTTATGAAAATTTATATCTCCATTTATACTTAGGTAACATAGGTACAGTTAGCCAAAATATTTAGCCAATGTCGCTTAACTGCCTTACTGCTAATACGTCGTCAAAGTATGGTCTTGCCAGAATTCTGCAGCCTCGCATACACTGTCAGGTCCTGTGACTTTCTATTAAGCACCAGACTCCTGACACAACCAACAAACACCTACCTGAACGCCGCAGTCTTTTCAACCGAGTACTGAAGGAGTCTTCGCAACCGAGTAAATCCAATAGCCAAAGAAAAGACAAGTAGGTTCTAGACTACAGCTAATATCTACTCCTCACCAGAATCCTGCTGCCGCGCATACGCCGTCAGGTCCTGTGACTTCCCATTTAGCACCAGATCCCGGACGCATCCCACGAAGCCCTGCCTTAAGGCAGCAGTCCAGAGCACTGGAGGAGTCTTGGCTGCGGAATACTCTGATCCCAGACCGCCGACGAAGAGTGGGCCGTCCAGTTCTAGCTGGTTTGATTCCCCTGTAATTTATGAAGTTGCAATAACGCATGATATTGACTAACAAAATTGTGAGAAAGCCATAGTAGATCAGTCATTGTAGCATTTTGCCTGAAAATAGGTAGCGTAAAAAAAAGAAAAAAAGGTTTTAATGGGTATTGGTAGGCTACAGAATGGTTAAAAAAACGAAGTTTGGCACCTTTCAACCAAGATGGCGGCCAACGCTCCGCCCCTCAAGGTCTAAAATCTAGATTTTTAATAACTATCATGGAGCCTGCTAATACCCATTAAAACATTCTCTATACTACCTTTTGTAAGGCAAAGTATAGAGATGATTCCCCGATTATTGGATTATAGGACTACTAGCCTTTTCCCGCGGCTTCGCCCGCGTACTATAAGTACTAAAAAAGGATACGATACCCATGTTGATTTTCAGACTTTGTGACCACGTTTGCCCCTTTTAGGGGTTGAATTTTCAAAAAATCTGAAACACGTGTTTACTCATTTATCGTTAGGAATAATCCTGTGAATTTTCGAATAAAATAATCTAACAAATCTTGATTCGCCATACAAACTTTGGACCCCCATTTTACCCCCTTAGGGGGTGAATTTTGAAAAATCCTTTCTTAGTGCACCTCTAGACCTTATAAGGAACCTACGTGCCAAATTTGGAATCTCTAGAACCAGCGGTTTAGGCTGTGCGTTGATATGTCAGTCAGTCAATCAGTCAGTCAGTCAGTCAGTTTCTTCTTTTATATATTTAGATTCTAACTTTAAAAACGTTAAACTCACATAATATTGTACAGTCAGTACACCAAAGTGGCACAGAAAAAGGGGCCAAATACGAATTTTCCAAATGCTAACTGTAATTCTCTGTATTATATTAGTTCAATGTTTGAAATGCCTTCAAATTTTCATTCAGATTTGGTAATAATACAACCTTAAGATGAATCGAACAGCAAGATGCAAAACAGGCGGGGTATAGCGCGTGTTCTAAACGAGCGATCGTTTCAGATCCAGATGGAATTTTACGGTGCCCAAGGAAAACCTACACAAATCAGAATATCGTACGAAAACACAGAAATAGAAAATATCACCTCCACAAAATTTCTAGGTATAATGATAGACTCTAATTCAAAGTGGCTAGACCATTCAGAACACATAATAGCAAAATTGAGTAGATTTGCTTACGCTCTAAGACGTCTTAGAGAAATTTCAACAGAAAAAACAACTCTTCTAGCTTTCCACGCCTATGTCATGTCAAATTTACGTTACGGGATTATTGTATGGGGTAATGTTGTGACTAAAGACCAAGTCTTTATACTACAGAAGAGATGTCTTCGTGCTGTGTACGGTCTAAATCAAATTGAAACATGTCGTTCACTATTCGTCGATAACAAAATATTAACGTTTCCCGCCATATACATATTTGAGATATGTATTTTTGTTAAAAATAACCCTGACATGTTTGAGGGTAGAAATCCAAGGCCACGTCTACTCTGTAAATACGGTTATGACATTGGATGTCCGAGATCAAACTCAGCGTTTTTTTCTAACAGTGTTATGGGTATGTGTCCGCTAATATATAATAAATTACCAATTGACATAAAAAAACTACAGCCTTTCAAATTTAAAAGAACACTGTTTAACTGGCTTGTTGAAAAATGTTTTTACAGCATATCTGAATATTTGACAGAATAGGTTGTTAGTTTTTATGTGGAAAAATGTATAATACTAGTCATAGTATAAATAAACGTAGTGTAACATAACCCTAATTAGAAATAAGTTTTTTTTTAATTGTACATCTCTCTGAGGCAGGACATGATGGCATATAAAAAATGTAATAACATCTTTGTAACCCATGACCTTTCAATAAATATTTTGATTGATTGATTGATTGAGATATGCGATATGGATCGCATCATGTCAAGATATTTAAAATCATAATCTCGTTCTAGATCACGTGTTTATTTATATTTATTTTTTAAGTAACCTTGATGATGAAGATGACAAAAGTCAAATTTAAATCCCCGTTTAAAACTTTTTATCACGGTCTATTTCATAAACATGACCGCCTGTTGTTACCTCTACCTAAATTTATCTAATTGACAACATTTCATTTTTTTTGAGTGCTACTTTTTATTGTATGGCCCGAAAGAACTCAGAATTTTAAGAGACCCGTATTTTTTTATTTTTGCGAAAATCCATGTTTTTTAGTGGAAATATCCATTTATATTATTACTTGGGCAGAAAGGGCGTATGTAACAGTCGTCGAAGTATCGGCTAAATGACGTCACATGTTGTGTTTCATACACTGAAAAAAACGTTGAAATAATTACATTGATTGACATTTACGTAAAAACCATAGCGTGACCATAGTGCGCTTAAACAGTTTGACATTTGAAGCACAAGATAAATGTCAAAACTTAAAATATCAAACCGCTAACTTCAAAAGATATCTTAAGGATTGTTGAAAATGCCTTGCATCCAATATTACCTAATGAAAACTTACAATAGCAACACATCTTTATAGCCCAGTTATTTACTGTTCTACCATCAGCTGAGGGAAGTACTATCTGAGACTATATACAGATGGACCTGAGGAGAGGCCCATCTTGTTGTTTTTCTTTCGCCGATGTGTGTCATTATGTTGGTTTGTTTATTATATTGTGTGAGAATGTATATTTTATATTAGGCCACGTTTCCACCACAGATGTGCTAGGTATATGAAGGTATCCGCCTAATGAATAACTGAACGAAATTAAAATAATTTTATTATAATCATAGACATAAACAAAAAGGAAGATGAGTGACGTTCATAGTAAACAAAACTGAAATGTGGTCCTGCACTCACATAATTGTAAAATGCTACACACCGCTATAATGTATGTGCATCATGGGCAAAAGAGATAAACCTATATAGTTAACACGGGTATGCAAGGGAGACCTCCATATTTTGCGCATTCCACAAAGTGTGACTGAGAGACTGCCACACGACTAATTCAATATAGGTGCCGGAACCTATATATAATGGCACAGAATCGAGCGCCTGGTACCATATCTCCCTTTTTGTATAAATCAATGATTATAATATACCTTTTATTTCTCCCCTGATTAACACATGGTAAATTTTACTTCTCCAGTAGTAACATTCTAAGTTCAGGAAAGATATTTAACTGATTATTGACAAGTCATCAGAAAGTACCTACTTAGGATACAGATTTAAAAATGACTAATGTCCATACTAATAAAATAAGTACTTTATTTCCTATAAAATGTAATTTATTTACCACAATCCAAAACAACTTTGGCTCGTGACATTTTAATTGATATAATTTCTCAGTTTTATCTGTACATTTCAACTTGAAAGCCAAATCGTCACAGATTCCGTTTGGAGAAGCACAAACAGTCATCCATTTTATGATTGTTGGCTTCTTGGAGAAACTCTTGAAGATTTGGGACGTCAGCATCACTTCTATACTGTTTTCGTTTACAAATAGTAAAGGAACATGAGGCTGCACTAAATAAAGGCCTTTGCCAGTTTGTACATAAGAACTCCGCGAAGATAACGAAGCTTCGGTACCTCTTGTGCCAGGCAAATTATATTTATCCGAGCTTTGCAAAAACACACGCGGCAAGCTCCTGCTGTCAGCTTTGACAAATATTTTTGAGTTTCTCGTGTCCGCTTCGTTGTCGAGGTATTGGTCAATCAATACCCAACCGGCGTATTTTCCGAGGATTCCCTGAATTCCATCGTCAGGTCGTCGTAGAAGAAAGCAGTCCGGGATCCGTGAAAAAGCGAAAATCGTAGTCGTCGTTGAAGAATCCGGGGTCTGTTAGAAAGCGAGTTGTGGTCGTCGTGGAAGAAAGCAGTCCAGAGTCCGTGACAAATCGCAACAAGATAATTAAATTTTATTAATCCAAGGAAACGTAAATTACAAGCAAATATTCGAATTGAATGAATTAACTGTCAGCTGTCCTGTCACTGTCAGTAGTGTTGTAATTGTAAAAGTTGTCAAACGGAAACCCGGAAGATAACGTTTTTTCATAGTGGTAGTATTGAATCAGCCGTGTGACGTCATTTTCCGGTTTACATATTTTGGCGATTTTTCCAAAAATTACTGAAAAAATATATCTAAAAAAATGGTTTTTGTGTTCTACAAATGTATTTCTCGAAATGGTTATCGATTTATAAAATTTGGAAATTTTGAAATATTGTCAATTGTAAAATTTGTGCTTGTAACTGTATGAGGTGTGCAATAAAGATCGAGTATTTATTTATTTATTTATTTATTTATGACTTTAGCAGCGTTTAATTTTCAGTCGTACGTGACTATTTTAATAGAAGTTGAATTACGATTCCAAACATTTAGAATACGGATCCGACTTGGAGCCCATTTTTTATTTGTAAGTATGTTTTAGGGTTTAGTTTATATGTAGTTTTATATTTAATGGTAATTTATACTGTTATAAGGATATAATACCCCGAACCAAAGAAAATATAATATGACCAAACTTGACAATCCTAAATACTGCCCTCCTTATGAAGAGTGCAGTATCTCGATCAAACCACTTTTCGAGAAAAAGGCGGTTTAAAGATTGGTTTCTATTTTTTAGTGTATCTCATAGACTATCTTAGTGAAAGACATAAGTCTTACATCAAAATGATCGTTATTGTTTACAGAATGTGTATGTATTACTGAAAACATATAAACTTGTTTAAGTGATAAAAAAATTACGAAAACGCATTAATTGTTAGATATACCATAGGATTTGACATAAGTATCCCTAACGATAACTGCAGTAAGTAACCGCTTTACTGCACTTATGATTAAGAAAAAGTACTTACTGCAGTTATCGCTACAGAATTATTGAATACAGTGTTAGACTAGCCTAAGTAAAAACGTAGTAACTAAGTATTTAACTCACTCCGGTGGTAGAAAAAATGATGTTTATTGACTTCTTCTTCTTAATAAAACGAAACTTCTCTATAATATTTTAATAATGAATGCAAATAAAATAAAGTAAAAGAAACAAAAACATAAAACTTCTCAAAGACAAATACTTTCCTTAGCACAACGTAAAACAATATTAATTAAAAACTAATTATAATCACTAGGCATCGGAGTATTCATAGCACGGTAAGACGTAAGCGAGCTATGGAGTCGACATTAGTGTAATATATGTGTAAAATGTAGGGTACTTTGGTTATGATTACGTTTGAGGGTAAGCCTTAAATAAATCAGTTGTGTCGTTGACTTGGCGTTTACTTTCGTCTTGCGTTCCCAAAAAGCCCTTAAACATTACTGGCGACGGGATTAAAGGATAATTTGTATCAAATCAGTGTTAAAATAGCGGGCAGTGTTGTTGTAAATAAACATGCCGATCGGTAAAATTTAAAAAAATTGATCGGTTAAATAAATCAGTTGTGTCGTTGACTTGGCGTTTACTTTCGTCTTGCATTCCCAAAAAAACCCTTAAACATTACTATTAGCAATTAAATTAAACTCATATTCATATATTTAATCATTTATTTAATCCCATCAAAAACATAAATGTGAAATGAGAGCCTAGTTCAATATACATATTATATATGCCTTGGTCAACAGACTTCAACGACAAAAGAAGTGAGATCTAAATGGGTGCCAAGTTCAATGGTTGTTATTTGTAATAAAATTAATACCAATTGATTTTTGTTAATCTACTGTATTTTCCTACATTTACGAGGTATAATTGTGTTATTTTCTATATTTTCTTGTACCTTTAAAATGTTTAAGTTTATTGCCCATTTATAAGTAATGAATACGAGTATCTTACACTATTGATGTGCGTTAAATATTGAAATAATAATTAAAACTAAATCCCAGTTAATAACGTAATAAATACGAAAGTCGACTATACTTTTAGTTATAACTTATAAGTAGTTATATAATAAGTACTAAAACTGATATACGTTTAAATAAAAAAAAGTAAGGGTAGAATACCAATTCTACCCGAAACGTTATATATTCACGTGAAGACCATAAAATCCACATAAAGACAAGCTGTTATCAATTTTATTATTAATTCTTACATTACAGGCACTATAAGTAAGTGTTCCTAATAGAATCAATTAATTGAAAAAATATAATAAAATTATAAAAAAATATTAGTTTCTGATTTATTTCTTTGTGTTCACCCTACTACCTATCTGGATGCCAAATTTAAACTTTATAGGTCATTTGGAACAGGGTTAGAGTTTTGGTCTATAAGTCAATACGTGATAAAAATGACGATTTTTGGACGTTAATATCTAAATAACCGTTTGAGGTGTGTTTATGAAATTTTGAAAACATATGTGAGATACATATATAAGCCAAAGTACAATGTAAGATAATGAGATACATGTATAAGCCAAAGATACATATGTAAGCTCAAGTTTCAATATATAAGCCAAATTTGACATGTTTATGTGAAATAGTTTTTGAGTTATGAGGGGGTTAAAATTGGCTCCACATGGTTCGTGTAATATTACACACGGTGCTGCTCGCCAGTTCTGTTAAACTTGAATGTGGCTTGAGACGTTACCGCGTAGACACGCGGACAATCTAGACAGATTCTAAAATGCCTCTATACCGATTGTGATTAAAAATCGGATCTAAATTATAAATAAAATGTTATTTCTATTAGATTAAAAATTTAAAAACCCTTATCAGCTTTAACTATGTATTTTAAAATACAACTATACTCTGATGCACAAACTACATCGCTGCGTAAGACCTAATTTTATTTTATTTTATGAAATGTCGTAATATAATCAATATTACAAAAAATGGTCATTATTCTTGTTTGTAATATTTATATAATTACTGAAGACAAAATTAAAGGGTCGTTTATAAGCTCACGTTCTTAACCTTGATTATAAAATTAAAATCACTAATTAAATAAATGAGTGAGTATGAATATGAATAAGAGTTCAATTTTATTGCTAATCTCGACTACATAGCTCGCTAACGTCTTACCCTTCTCCTATCCTATTTGTTAGAATTACTTACCACCTTAGCTACTAGAACCCAGAGACATGTATTTAATTTCATAATAAAATTGTACACAACCTTACCGCTTAAAGATCCGGACCAAACATGCGTGGTCCCGCCTTCAACGTTTACGCCGTTTACTGCAGTAATGACTAATAAGCAATAATATTAAATAACGTTGCTCACAATCATAAGTGCAGTAACTATACTTACTGCACTTTAGAATATTGTGCTCAATAATGTCAAAGGTGGATTATCCTACTGTTAAGTGCAGTAACTATATATACTGCACTTTTAACTAAAAAATATTGAACTTTAACAAAACTATTCCAAAAACTGTTGCAGTATCTAAACTTACTGCACTTATGCTTTGGAAACTGTATTCAGAATTCTGAGTTACTGCAGTTATCGTTAATGAAAAGTCAGGTTCCTGACAACTTTTATATGTCATGTCAAAGAAGAAATTGTAGAGCTCCTCTTCCTGATTCCGGATATGTATCTAACTCAATTTTGACAAAAATACGAGTTACTGCACTCTTCATAAGGAGGGCAGAATATTAGGTAAATAGAAAAATTCCCACCAAACCCTATTTCGGATTGAAATTTTTGTGACATTTTTATTCAGTTTTTTTTTGGTAGTGGCAACGAAGTAACGGGTTCTCATTTTGAAACATGGAAAAAGATAAATATTTGTGTGTTTAGGACAAAACAAAGCCTTAATCTTTTATAATACTTACTTATACATAAAAGAGTAAACCAAATAATGATTACTCGAACTTATCATTTTTTGCTAACCACCCCTGTTATTCAAGAAATACCCTTATTTTACTCGTGGCTCCTTTTGTTATCTATTAAGTAATAGGTAATATTCATATTATTAAACATTGACCTCTTAATGTCCCAAAAGAAATTCAACCTTATTTGACTCGCCATTCCATTTGGAACCAAACGTTTAACGAACAAAACTACTCACCAGGCGTCTTAAACTCCGCGTTAGCGCCATCAACAGTCACCCGTCCATCCCTCCCCGTTCTCCGCAACAAGAACTCATGCCAATGCGAGTCATCCACCCTCCTCCTCGAAGCTCTGACCCTCACTCCCCCTGATCCCAGGTCCATGTGAACGTAGATGTAGCCGTTCAGCATCTCGACGGCGAAGAGGTCCGCCTGGAAGATGTTCTGTTGCCAGGTTATGGCTTTTGGTATTTTAATCAAGGAACTAAGTCATGCTTGACTAATGTGTGATGACTAATGCGCTACGGGAGCTATTTATTTATTGGCAAACTATTGCATACCTTTAAAGTACCTACTGGCAGCTTTGAAACTACTTTTTTTTTTATATACATGTGACTAGCCCGGTAAGGGATGCGTTCATAAAGTTAACTTTTAGGTCATGTCAATAGATGTAAGTTAATTATTATTATGTTCTTGTGTGTACTTAATATCTACCCTCTAAGGAAACTATTCATTATTGTTCTTTTCTACGGTTTTTATTTCACTTTAACAATACAATTTGTAATGTAAATTAATACCTCTCCATCTCCAATTAGCTGACCAAGGGCGGGTTGAAATCCAGCAAGCTGTACCCGCACCTTTTTCATTACATGATTTTAATTAAATATGATTCATATCGTTGAATTGTTACCTAACTTTTCATAACTAACATAGAGTACTTACTCGCCTAACCTCGATACCTGTAAACACTGTGTAGTGTAAAAAGTAATGAAATAAACGCAATTGTATTTGTAAATAATCGTCTTTATACATATAAATTCTGAAAGTTCTCAACTAATATATTCTTCCCTTACAATCTGCCATAACATAAGAGTAAAATTTCGTTTTAAATGGCTTTAGTATACCTACCAACCTAATGGCATTTGTTTATATACCTACTGTTAACAGTTACAAAGTAAATAATAACTACAAATAATAATAATATTCTAGGTCAGACTTTCAATCTACTTTCCAAACAATAATTTCTAGGCCAATAATGTACACATTTACACAAAAGCTATGCAAAACACTCAAGATTTTAATACTTTAATCCATTTCAATTCCAGCAGTGAACTTCAAGGCACATTGCTTACAAAAATAGTTTCTATCCATTTTGACTTCACTCAGTAAGGTTAAACTACAACAGCGACCATGCAAACAATTTATAGTAATACTTACTGAACCTAAAATAGAAGCTAACCTAGTACAAATCAATAAAATTGTAACTCACGGCAAAATAAAAACTGTCACAAACTCACGTAGTGCATGCAAACTATTCACGAACGGTTTGAATACTGAAATATATTCTGGGCATGCTTGTATTGGCTTTGATCGAATTAGCAACAGTAAAAAAGTCTTTTATAACCAAAAGGCAACAGTTTTAGATATTTATGTAGATAAACTACTTTAGAAAAAAAACTTTATAGTGACTTGTGAAATTGAACAGAACGACTTAATTGAAAAGATTGAATAAAGAGTATACATTATTTGAAAAGTTTTTAAAGTGGCATAGTATTTAAAAGAAGCAATAGTGCAAATTTGTGTAGGTATTAATAAAGCCTTGTCTATAATCAAGCTTGTAAATTCCTCTGCATTAGCATTACCCTGTGCTTTAATATAATGTCTAACTGTTAAAATATTTTCGTCTCCAAACACAGCTTACGTGTTTCCTAACAACGGTGACGGTGCTCGCTTCTACAGTGCCCAAGTAACATATAAACATAAAAACACTTCAACACTTAAAAAGTGGGTGAAACTTTATAAGGTACCATACACAAATTCCCCTATTTCTGTGTATTATGAATTTTCCGATTATCTGAGCCTACCATGCAGGCCTTTAAGGGATCATTTTGCTTTGATCATGATTTTATCGTATGATCAAATCAAAGATTTTATCCATTGATGTTTGTATAGAGAATTGCAGTCATCAATATATATTTGCAGGAAATGGCACTTGTTGTTAGCAACCTTTTTTATGTGACGACGTCTTTAAAGTTTTGAACGATTGAGAAGAATATTTCCAAAAGTGGGATATTTAAAATATTAAGTAATAATTATGTAACAAATGTACATAGTATTTCATTATAAGGAGTGGTCCTGAAATAAAGTAGCCGTGTACAATCTTGTGTATTTTTTAATTTAGTGCTAATTTTGAAGCAGTATATTTATTTTATTAATCCGTAGATACAATACTAATAAATAAAAATACAACCATACTAAAATATGTGAGCATATATAAGTTTTCGCGTTTTTAATTCAACATACTTTGTAACTTTTTGAACAACATAATTTGACAATCTTCAATCGACATCCGCTACAATGCCACAATTGTATTTCCATTTTCACAACCCGTTTTATGCTTTTCAGAATTTAATCTTAGCAAGAAGCTACATTAATTAAGTGTATTTTAGCTAGGATAGTCAGGAAGACTCTCTAATCTAACCTCTGACAAAGATTTTTCTATGGGAGACAGTTTTCTATAAAAAAAAGGCAAATACATTTAAATAAAAATTACTGTAACTACCTTAAAATGAAGCCAGATAAAAAAGTTTACTATTGAAGAAAGACAATTTATTAAGGTATAAAATGGCTGATCAAATCAAACTATAAGAAAAAACATGTTTTTGAGAAACACCTCAAAAATTCTGTCAGAAGACGCTGTTCAAAAAACTATGTGTATGATGCAATACAAAAGGCGAAAACTTCGAAACGCTGTTTCGTTAAAATATGATTGTATTTATGTTTTGTATGATTGTATCTACAGATTATTTAAATATAAACACTGCTTCTAAATCGGCACAAAATAAAAAGATAAATCAGAAAAGGCCCGGCTACTTTTTTCCCGGACCACTCCTTATATAGTATTTACTTTTACAGCTAGTTGATAATAGATAATATATATTTTTACACCTAAACCGCATGTATATATAATAAAATTATGGTCTTAGTAAAGTAGTAGGATGTGTTCTAACACAAATGGGTACCAAACTACCTCATGTATTTCGCACAATACCCATGTGAAAAAAAGGAATCAATCATTTTCAATAACTATAAATGCAGTTATGCGATGCTCATTTACTTAAAAAAAACTCCCATATTTTTGTGGTGGTATCTTCATCTAACTTGGAAAAAGAAACATCTACAAAAAATTTTTTTCTTAAAAAAAGGTAAATTACTGAGAGGACCCTAATAATATTGAAAAGACGCTGTCACTTATCAACAATAAATCAACAACCCGATTATGCAATCCTCTATAAGATGAAACCTTACATAATGATGTTAATGACGATGACTTTGATGATGTCATTGATGATCATGACGATGTCATTGATGATCATGATGATCTGATTGATGATCGGCCAACCCCAAAAGCTTCACCCCTTACCGTGCAACCTACCCTTGGTGGTTTGGCACCCATGTTGAAGAGAATGAGACCGTTTGGCTCATTCGTTCTGAATTTGAACGATATCGTCCCGGTTTTCACGGCTTCCCATTTTGGCAAGATCTGTGGAGAGAAAGGGTAATGTTACGTGAATAAATAAAAATAAAAAGTTTTTATTTCAGGCAGTCAGTATAGTGCATACAAGAATAACTTGAACTAAATTGACACTGTAGAAGGGTGCCACTTTCATCTTAAAGTTAAAATAAAAATAAGACTATCTACATATTTAATGCACATTCAGTGCCCAGTCATTTTTTATTCTGGTCCATGTGAATAGAAATCCAGCGCTTAAACTACATAAACTACATAAACACTTTTTAGTTCAAAAGACTAAGAAAAATCTTGTTACAAAACTATAGTCGTTTTTAGTGAGTTGATAGATATATTATGAAGACTACCTAAGTAAAATAACCTTAAATTTTAACCGAAAAATTATTCTGGAATTACACCTTCCTATAGAAACATTAAATATTGTTTTATATACATACCATATGAAGGGTACACGGAAAGAACATGTCTAGTCACATTGACAACATTTTGAGTTATAGCGCTTTTAAAATTTGGAACGATTCAATTAACCACACTATTTTCGTAACTAGATGGTTTTTATGAGTTAAGAAGTGGATATACGTTAAAAATTACATCTGTAACAAAAGTTCTGTCCTAATAGTTCACTGCAAGCTCTACATTTTGATATAAAAATCTCATTTTACAAAAAAAAGTGACTAGACATGTTCTTTCCGTGTACCCTTCATATAAACCTCTCGGCATTTTTTATGAGTAAACATTTTATTAGATTTCGAATATCACACGAATTATTTTTGGTTTGAAGTTCAGTCTTTTGGTAACCTATACTTTGAAACCCTTAATAACCTTTTGAAATATAAATAAGACCTCAAAGAAACAAGGAAACGGGAAGAGCACTCAAATCTCGGAATCGAACGTAAGAGGATTTGGTATAACGAAACGAGTCGAGTGTTTTTTGTCGTTTTCACTAATATTACCTTACGAATACACCGTGGTTCTTGTTCATTGGTTTCTTTACTGCTTGTATTTAAAACCTCAAAGTCACACGTAAAATCGGCATTTGGAGAATTTATTTCGATTGCTAATTAGAATTTAATTATGTTTCTGAGTTTTGTTTTTATTCTTTTAGTGTGCTCATTAGTATTTTTGTGTTGTGTTAGCTTATAAACAAAAAGTTGACCGAAGATAGAAAAAAAAAATCCAACCTTTAGATTTCAGCAGATTTTAATTTACAAAAATTAAAACTACAGCTTTATTTATATATTCGAATAGATGAAATCAAGCTAACTAATAACCACATCAACCATAATATCCGTAATTTTACTAATTTAGTGAATCAGGGCGTACAGAATAATATTAAACAACAGCTAGCTTAATATGGTCGATTTTTTATCGCCTGTCCACCATAACTGTCACATTCTAACAAGTATGTAAGTGCGAAAGTGATGCATGACGTGATAGGTGATAGAATAACAACCATGATACGCGTTCAGATAAGCCAGATGAGATAGCCGAAATGGTTTAAAAAGAATAAGAGCATGTTAAGGCAATTTTGCACACCTCATCGCAAAGGTATCTACTTCTGCTAATTTTATGTGGAACGTACAGTCCACGTCAATAATATGTATACATCTTTGAACCTTATTACAAAGGAGTTAGGTGCAAAAGTGTAAACCTATTTTTGGCGTTGACTGTATAAGTACTGTATTACGCGTCCCGATTCTAAAAACTCATGATCTTAGACAGAAGAACATATAGACGGAAAGCCACGTCAGATATGACACAATAATGTCTGGCAGCTGTAAAGTGATGGAGGTCAAAGAATGCAAACCACTTTAAAAATACAAATCCTAGAGTTCTGGTTTTGATGCAGTGTTATGAGAAATTATACATGGTTTCTACGGTTTACGTGTCAATGCTCTAGCCTTGTTGAGATCATACTTGTCCAATCGTTGCCAATATGTAGAAATTAGAAATAATTCAAACGAAGAGGCAATCAAATCGGATGTAAAATATGTTAAATTTGGAGTTCCTCAAGGATGAGTGTTAGGACCCCTACTATTTATAATATTTATAAATGATTTGCCTAATGTGCTACATCATGGCACTCCATATCTCTAAGCTGATGATACAAGTGTCACTTTAATCGCATCATCCGCTGAAGCTTCAAATGCATATATGCAAAATTCTTGGACGCAACTTACAGACTGGTTTGCAGCTAACGGATTAAAAATGAACTGCAACAAAAGCTTTTATATGACATTTAGAAGGCACACATCTAGTCCGGATTGTGAATGTGATATCCCCATCTCTAAAGCTGAACATGTGCTATTTCTAGGTGTAGATCTTGACCCGTATTTGAGATGGCATGAGCAGATTAATAAGATAAATATACAATTAGCGCGTGCATGTTATGCTATGAGATCTTTAATGTACATTTCAAGTAAGGAAGTCTTATTGACGATGTATTTTTTCATACTTCGAAAGCATAATTAGGTATTGTATTGAAGTCTGGGGAAATGGAACTAATATTAACGCACTTTTACTCAAACAAAAGTATGCCTAAGAATAGTCGAAAGAAATTTGACTATACCCGAGTCACACCGCAATATGTTTATTGACAACAGAATACTAACTATAACTTCTATGTACCTGTACAGAATATGTCTTTACGTGTTCACCAGTAAACATTTGTACGTGGAACGGGGTGCTACTTTAAATCAATATAATCTGCGACACAGAAATAAACTACTACGCACATTACGTACATTTCGACAATAGTCTAAACAATACTGCCATAAAAGTTTATAATTTACTGTCAAATGAAATAAAAATTATAGAAGACTTCAAAACGTTTGATAAGACAGTTAAGGAATATTTTCTTAAACGTCCATTTTACTCGATAAATGAATATTATGATAGGGTCTTTGACCAATGTACCTGACATTAAGTCCTTCGAGCTTTGACCTCTGAAATTCTGAAATTTAATTTATTTTATTACACAATTATTTATTATTTTTATTTGTTACTGATAAATGTCGACGTGCTTGACATATTGTTTAAATTATTATTATTTTATTTGCTTTTATTTTTGCCACATTGATTTATAATTTTAATAATGATTATATGTAAATTAATTATCCAATTTGACTTGCCTTATGTAAGTTACTGCCTAATTGTTTAAAAATTGTATTTGCATGCATTGTTATGTATTATAATGCAAATAAACTGTCACTCTGACCTCCACTCATTAAATTAGCAATAAGGATAGTATAGCAAACTTACTAGACGGGTTTCGATGCTCTCATTATTGTGTCATATCTGACGTGGCCAGCTCTTAGGCCGATAGGTTAAAGTCAGCGTATCCATTTATGGTTTATTGATACGGTTTAGTAGTTTCATCATTCACTACTATCATAAAACGGGATTGTAAAGTCATGTTGCCAATCGGTACCGACATCGTAACCTTGCGGAATACTATCGATTATTGTGATCAATGGTTTGCACATGTTTCAACAATACATGTCAAGCCCGATACACATGTTACACCAACTTTGCCCAATCTACAAGACCTATCACGTTATATCAAATATCTGTGACCTGTAATAATACTGCCCCACTACGGCTGGTATATAACGTTTTATAACAAGGATGCTGTTATCAATAATTATAACAATGTCCTTGTTACACAATGTTATAAACTACCAGTGAGTGTATCAGCACCAAAAGTGGATGATTGACCCAACATACATCGGATTATACTAAGTCAAAATATTGAGGCGTTGATTTTATACGTTTAACGGCCTGCTAGCCTAGTCGGTAGTGACCCTGTCTTTGAAGCAGGAGGTCCCGGGTTCGAATCCTGGTCAGGGCATTTACTTGTGTGTTTATCACAGATATTTGTTCCTGAGTTATGGGTGTTTTCTATGTATTTAAGTATTTATCTATCCATTATATATATCGTCGTCTAGTACCCCACAACACAAGCCTTATTGTGCTTACTGTGGGACTAGGTCGATTTGTGTGAGATTGTCCCATAATATTTATTTATTATTTATTTATTTAAATGAATATGCAGAACGACCCGGTTATTTCTGGTTATATCTGATTACTTAAATTAGAAAATACCTTAGCACCGAGTGGTCTATCCTTGAAAATTGCTCATATAAAATCCGTAGGCGTTTCTTCCTTGCTACGATATAAAAAAATGCTTATGGAAAAATTATACAAATGATTTGCAGTACTCATACCTCAAATGATTGAGCAAAATGAATAAAAGGCCAAGGCATGTAGTATAATTATAGATTTGATTTTAATTTGATAGTAAGAAGATTTTTTTGTCAATTAGTTATCAACTTCATGTCAAATAGATGTCAAAATGAGACTGCTTAACGTAAAAAAGGTTATTACATAAAAAATTCACATTGGTTGTCAAAAGTCAAAATCACAATTTGTTTAAAGTCGTTTTGATAACTAATTATCATATTGATAACAAATATGTAACCAGTCAAGATTTATAGTCGAAATGCTTGAAGGTATTGCCATTGCTTGAGTTGAACACTTGCATTCGGTAGGCTACTGGAACCCAACAGACCTTAACGATAAAGGTTCCTTTACCAACCCTCGTAACATGCGGGTTTGTGGGTATCGTGGTTTCTGTGGTGTTTAAATTGACATAATGAGGTTATAAACTTTGGTATAATGTGACCAATATAACTATGCACCAACTTTTCATACAATGATCAACCTGAGTAAAATTTTACTTGTTACTCGTCAAGGTATCGATTTCCTAGGTTACTCTTTTAACCCAGGTTTTATCAAATTCATGATAGTTTTAAGCCCTTTCTAGATATGCGCAAAGTGTGTCACTGAAATGAAATGATGATACTTATCAATCATTTCGCTCATTTCGCCCGGTTCGCTCAGTTGATTTATACATATCTAAACGGTTCTTTCTATCCCTCGTTCGCGAATTGATCTGTAAATTTACGAAAAAATTGATAAAATTGTAGAGAATTGGCCAATCTTGCTATCGGACTGTGCATATAGATGTTACGAATGTTGAAATTCGCTTAAAATTGCTTAAAATTTTCGAGTTTAATTCAAATTATGATTTAAATAAGAACAGCATCACACATCGAAATTTAAAAAATATAGAATTCAACTCATGATTTTGCGTACTGCGTCGTACTTCGTTTTTTTTTCATAGAAATCATTCCAACATCTGGGCAGATGGGAATACATACTCTCAAGGGTGTCCTTTTAAAATCATAGTTTAACGTAAATACATTTTCGTAGTTACTAGTCACCTACCATTACCCCGACCTTTGTTAAAAAGGGGCATTAACTCTAAAGTTGGTTCGTTTGCTCAAGTACTACTAATCGAGTTTGTTCATTTAGTTGTTTGATTGTGTTTCACGCCCCAAACTACATAATTACAGCTTAGAAAGTGGCTGATATTAGAATTACACACTATTTATTTTTCATATCGCGTTAAATCTATATACGTTTCAAACACAGAAACTTGATACAACAATACAACTGGCTTAAGAGGATTTTGTAAAGACTTAGCAAAAACGCGTCTTAAGCGGGAAAACGTAATTCTGCGGGACTGTCTTGCGGGATCTCAAGTTGCAGGGACTGATATAATATTATACGAGAAATTGCATCTAGCGGGTTCTACTGTATACATGAAAGGTTATTTTTTTGATTTTAAGTAAATGGCGTGAGCGAATATCAACGTCAAATACTTAGTATGATAATTCTTTAGATTTCGCAGCTCAGAAAAATAAAAAGGAGCCTCCATGGGATCACTCGTTTGTCCGTCTGCCAAGACCCTTTTTTTTTCAAACGCATGAAGTTCAAATTCTTATCAAACTCGTAGGTCTTAAGTTATAGAAAACTTTCAACGTTTAGGAGATTACTAAGGTAATGTTAGGTAAACGCTAGAAATATAAGTTAGTTAATTGCTTGTGTCAACATTTTGGACTTTTCAGAAATCCTAGCCATTCATTAAAATGATAAACCATTCTGAGAGTAGCTGGTTTATGTCAGCAAAGGCTGATCCAACGATATTGAAGATTCGTTAATTTAAAACCAAGAATAATAGATCTTTAATAAGCGACACTCATTGAGTTCCGACTGTCACCCTTTGGTCATGATACTCTAAAAAAAAAAAAATTTAAGCAGTCAATGCCTCGGTACCTTCTTACAGCCGACATTTTCTATACCTACTCCAAATTTCAGCTTTCGACGCAATAAAGACGTGTTTTACCGATTTCGGACCCGAAGTGATCCCATAAGTGTTTCGTAAACCAAGTATTGGTACGAAACACAAAAAATGAGCATTTTAAATGAGTTAACTTTTCAGAAGGCCGCCTCCACGTTTGCGTCCTTCGATTACTATAATTGACTAAATGATCGGTCTTGCCTGCCAACTACTAATATATAATTTTCACTGACTATACATACACCTTATCTCGAGGCAATACGGTTTATAATTTACTAGTTAGCTGTGTCGATAGTGCCGTATTGATTTGTGTGCCCTCTACAAGTTCGGTTAGCCACTGTGAATTCGAGGGTATTAACTTTACTGTTTGATTGGTTCGAGATTGGATTTGTGAAGACATAAAAACAAGCGTAGGATTTCAATATACCTCTCCTTTGGTTTGAAAATATAACTGGAATAATCCATACTAATATTATAAATGCGAAAGTGTATGTGTGTGTTTGTTTGTCCGTCTTTCACGGCAAAACGGGGCGACGAATTGACGTGATTTTTCAAGTGGAGATAGTTGAAGGGATGGAGAGTGACATAGGCTACTTTTTGTCTCTTTATAACCCCCCACTTCCCTAAAATGGGGGGTGGAAGTTTGTATGGAAAATTTAACGCGAGCGAAGCCGCGGGCAAAAGTTAGTTCTTTATAAAGTTTACCCCTATCTAAGGAAGTTAAATATTCAGTGATTGCTTTTGACATTTTATGAGAATATTAAATTAATTATGCTTTAGTGCTTTGCATAAGCAAACCTTCCACAAACTTGCTTATCCTACATTGGTATATTCAAAGAATTGTTCATCAATCGTGCCAAAGTTTTATATTTCCTTTTCCTTTTAATGTTCATGTTGGCTACTTTTATCATTACGTCTAAAGCAGCACTTATTACAAAGCTTATCTAGGACCATTAGTTGTAATTTAAATTCCACAATGTTAGCTATTCAGACGTTCCCAAAACTAATAACAATAATCCCAAATCTCTAGGAATACCTGAATAGGAACTCAATTGTGACATATAATCTTGATAACTCCTTAATCTAGTACAGACAGACCTCGAAAGTAGAGTTCTAATTAAAAACACTCGTCAAGTATTAAGCAAGAACGTTATTACTGGAAATTTCAATAATCAATTACAAATGCCTTAATGAGTTCAAGTAGCAAATTGAATCACATTGTGGAAGACTGAAGTCCCGATATTGTAAATTTATTCATATCAGGCATTTGACCTTTTGTTATAAGATTGATGGCATCGATAAGCCAACAATACAAACAACTACATCTCTTAATAGCCAACACTAATTCGTTTGAAACAAGGTTCATGATTAAATGAAGGACAAAATGTAGAATAGTGACTTATGCTCTGTAAGGAATATGAATCTCGAAAGGGACGGTTCTTGGTCCGGAATGTTAACTGATTCTCGTTTTGATAATGACAATCCTAAGTAAATTTTCTTGAACAATATTTTCTCCGTCGTTCAAACAATTTAATACATTGTGTGAACAGTTTGAGTATATTATACTCAAGTAGAATTAAATTTAAGCTATTTGACATTGACAATTAAGTGATTTTGTAAACGATATTAATTTGTGTTAAAAATATCATCTTTTCAAAATACTCCTACAATACCTATAATCTGACCATCATACAATGCTTAGTAAAAAAACGTTTATCATAAACATTATTAAAAATACATATTTCCGATATTGACTGAAAAGCACCCGATAAGTTATCTTTTTAACACACCGGATCGTTTATGAAATACGCCGTGTTCTGTTCAATAATGTTACCTATTCACGTCAAGTTAACACTGTAAAGGACACGAGGACAGCCACAAACCAATCAATAGAACACTTAGTCTACCCGCAACCTCCGAAACGCTTAGCTCGGATCGAACATCGCAATCTAATCGGGTGCAATGCCCTCTTCAGGGCACTTTGGGGCACTCGGACAAATTCAAGAGTCTGTCGTTTAAAGGGCTCTCAACTCTAGCAAACGATGTCTTTAACTCTTCGGGTTGCATGGGATTTTTCGCGCGGCCGGCGACAGACTATTGTTTTTAATTGGTGCTTAGTTTCGCCGGCTCTCTGGGTAATGAGGTGTCTCTGTGAGTGCCCGAAAAATACTCAATTATGTTCACTGTGAAGGATCTCGATCCCCGGCTTAACGAAGCCTTTGTGGTTTCTTTATTTGACGAAAGAATTCATTGTACTTTTCACAAAAGGCTGGCCACTACGGCTTTTAAATTGAAGGACGCCTGAAATCGTGTTTGTTGCAATTTCTTTCCACAGCCGAGTTTTTTTAAGAAATTTACTTACAAAGAAACTTTAAGTCGTTGCGTTGTTAATGATTATTACTTACACACACACCTTTTTTCATAAGACCAAAATGTGTTTTTAAAAATGTGCTTAAGCTAATACAGTATTCTTTATTGTTCATCAATAATAGAAAATACAAATAAGAAGAAAAACATAAGAGTGGTAGACAAAATAATTAACAATTTGCTACTTAATGCTAAGAAAACCAAATGTATTAGATTTGTTTTGCCAAACGTTGCACCGGTGGACACTAAGATTCTCCTGAATGGTGAATGTTTAGAGATAGTAGATAAAGCAGTGTTCCTTGGTTCGACGTTGGACAAAAATCTACAATGGAGTCCTCATATAAGAAAACTCGCTCTTCGATTAAGCTCGGCCGCTCATGCTGTTAGGAGAATTAGACAATTAACGAATATTGACACAGCTCGCTTAGTTTATCACAGTTATTTTCATAGTGTAATGTCATATGGTATTCTGGTTTTGGGCAAAGCAGCTGACATACAGACTATATTTGTTTTACAAAAAAGAGCCATCCGCTTTCTGTATAACTTAAAGGCAGGTGCATCAGTTAGAGAACTATTTAAAGAAATTAATATTTTAACTGTTGCTTCCCAATATATCTATGACAATATTATTTATGTTGTAAAGAATATACATACATTCAAAAAAAATTCTGACATCCACAGCTATAACACTAGAAATAAAAACAAGCTTGCATTCAGAAGTAGTCGTATCCGCAAGGCATATAAGTCATTTTTTGGTCAAGGTATTCATATTTATAACAAGTTACCCGTCGATGCTTTAAATTTATCATTTCCCGCTCTTAAGAAATATTTCAAAAAAGTTTAATGTCAAAGGGTTATTACAGGGTCGAGGACTATATGACGAACAAACATGCATGGCCCAAACCAGAAACTACTACACAATGATCTAAGATTTAGCGGACACAGTTCAGATAGGAAAGCATATCAAACGTTTTGTGAAGCAATCAGATTTGGATTTTATTATTATTATTTTATTTTAATTAAACAATACGTACATTGTATATCTCTCAAGCTGTTTTGATATGTCTTCTTATAGAACTACGCATTATTGTGTATCTTTAAGATATAATATTACTGTATTACTGTTTTGAAAAAATAAGTCCCGCCGAGTTTCTTGCCGGTCATAAATAATACTTCTCGGGTCAGAGGTTCCGGTTCTAACCCTACGGTTAGAACCGGTGGTAGTTTTTCTTTTTCTCTCTGACGTTCATAAGTGCATTGTAATGTGCCTAAATTGAAGAATAAATATATTTTATCTTTTTTTTTTTTTTTTTTTAAACGCTAAATATTTTTAAATCATATTATCATCTTACTGCAGGTCTAAAGGGGGCCGTGATATGTGTCATCCCTGCACAATTGTCTTCAGAACATAAAATTGTTTAACGACTGGTCTGTTAAGAACGTTTTTTATTCAAAGGGGCCACATGTATTATCCTATAAGGACTACCAAAAAGGACTTACCAAGTGCGCATCCCTGGTGGTGAAGGTTACTGGATCAGCGGAGTCAGTGGCCGTGCAGGCGTACTCCAAACGTCCAGTGACCGTGATGAGCTTGCTGCCAGTCCTGGCGAGGTCTATGAGGTTAAGCCGAAGTGTGTCTGCTGAAAACTCCACCTAAAGATATGAAAGACATTTTAGTTATGGAGCCACTTTTAAAATCAGGCTTATCTGGTGTTGCCTACCATACAAAATTTTGGCCCGAAAATGGCAAAAGCACTTTATAGGACTAACAAATGATCTGGATTCAATTACAACATAACGTACATGCTAATGTACCTACATTGGGCAGCACGAGGCTAGACTAACTGATTGCAAGCTTGTATATACTATTATTTTTTTATTAAATCTACTGGGTGATTCAGAAGACGTGAGCGGAAACAACCCTACACACTTAGTTAACGATAATGAAGCAGCCGCCATCATGTTCAAGTGTAACAATAACGCATTTCTATTTTTTTTACCTACAGGGCTTAGCATGCACTGCGGTTTTTAAAAAGCGGTTCCGCAACCGCAAAAAATGTAACGTACGGCATTCTTTATAAGCGCATGCACTTGCAAGAAGTACGGTGTCAAGTGTAAAAAAACCGCAAGACTAATACCGCAAGAAAAAACCACAGTGCGTGTTAAGGCTAATGCTCAACACTGCTGCTGCTCAACCAGCCATAACCTACCTTCTTCAAGCAGCCTATGAAATTGGTATGCACCCTCGCTCCTGGCAGTGCTCTAGCGTTAAGAGAGCCTCCCACATGAGCTCTTGAACTGGCCAGCATGGTAAAAGAACCAGCTACGTGGGAGTGCTCTGTGTACACGTCATCAACCACTGCTGAAACCTGTTGAAGAACAAAGCAGTTTTAAATTAAGAATGACTGACCATTGAGTCAGGCCATTGGGCCTAAATGAAAGGTTTACCATGAAACAAGATTGTTTTGAGATCAGATATTTCTAAATACATATACATCCAAACATTTTACGTTATGCAACTTTCACAAAAGCTTATATTTTCAATGTGTTCCATAGTTATACTGATTCCTAAATTGGGCCAACAAAATTTGGACTTTGGAATTTGGGGTTTGGAGTTGCAGGCGTCCATAGGTTACGGTATCAGGCGGGCCGTATGCTTGTTTGTCACCGTCGTGGTATTAAAAAAAAAAACAAAAAACAAAATTTACTCCTATCCTATGACTTTACTGTATCAGAAAACGGTCTCATATATATCGCTTCCTACTCTATTTCATCAAAGCGCGCTGATATAACCAGAAATCAAGTGGTGTAGTAGAGCGATTACCCTTAACTTGTATGAGAGGAAACTTTTTGTCATATTATATTACGTAAGATTGTACTCAAAGTGATCCTCCGGGGAGCTACGAGCATCTTTGAGAAGTTCGTTTATAGTTCTTTAAGTTATTCATTAGATGATAAATATTATAGTATCCCCGGAAAGTTATGTTTATATGTCGTGAAAAAACCATGATGCCAACTGTCGCTAGAAAGGCAAAAAGGGCTGGTTTTTATTTCTCATTTCGAATATTCTGTACTTCAGATAACAATTTGTACCAGTCCAGAAAGTGACTGTATTGACACGAAATTTTTTAAATTACTTCTAACCGTCGGGTACTTGTGTCATAGCCCAAAAACGTTGGAGGTCTGTGTTACTATAATAAAACTTAGCAAAAAATTGAAAAGTTTTATCTGTTTGTTACTCGTGACAAACATAAAAGTAAAAATGACAGTCAAGGACAAAGGTTATTCTTTACTGTTTACACCGCATTACAGTCTGATCACTACACTGCGAAACTACATAACATAAATTAAAATTATGATGCTAATACACTTGCCTGCCTATTATCCTTCAGCTCGGAAAATCGCCAATTATCGAGGGCAGTAGGTTTGACCACCGATCAAATAATAGGGATATAAATAGAAATAGACACAGAAATTGTAGAGTAAGACAAGTGTCACGAAATGGTCTCTTCTCAGCATGTTGCTAGCGTTAGCCAGCGCTGATCTTCCGAAAAGATCATCCGTTGAAAAATTCAGTCCGGATACACAATCAGCCCAAAAAAATAGCCCCACAATAGTACCGCTAGAACGACTTGTGCGGTTTTTTCTTTGACAGTCTTATTACGGTATAAGAAGCTCGTGAAGATTACACATTTTCACGAGCCATATTTTTAGTAAATCTTGTTGAATCTGTACCTCCTTTATATTGTTGCTCGAAGGCTTTCACAGACATAACTCTTAATATATATTATGCCGTTAATGTTTATTAAGACTAGTACTGACAAAACGTCATGTCTCTTTTATCTCACTTGTGGCTTGTGAGTCTTGTCAGCCTTGTGACACTTAGGTATATTCACTTCTAAAAACATTAGGACACGCCTTGAACGGATTTTCAAACCCAACAAAGTCAAGGCCGGCATTAAAACGTGCGTGCCTCTATGTTTCGTGTCCACACGATTTGGCCGCTTTAATCAGTCACCGGATTTCTGGGGCAATGTTATCTTTGCTTACCAAGTTCGGGCTCAATATAAGCAAAATCTTTTCATATAGAAACTCTTTCTGAAACCCTTTTTTACCCACTGTTAGATTTTAAGACGGTGGCAAACAAGCATACGGTCCGCCTAATGGTAAGCAGCTACCGTACCTATGGGCGCCTGCAGCTCTAGATATGATACATGCGCTTTGCTGAGCCCGAAGGAGGATTCACTGTGTTGACGGGTAAAGGAATAATAGGCAGAGAGCTGGCCTCGTCAGATATGACACAATAATGAGAGCAACGAAACTTTAAGACCTCGTCAACACACTGCACTGTTTGAGCTCTTTGATTTTTTTTTGTTTACCGTAGTTTCGGGCTTTTTGCATATAGTTCTTTTCTTTCCTATTGCAATTTCCTATTGGATATTGGCAAAGTCATCGTGCCATTTCCTATACAGAATATTCGCCCCACCTCGCCTGAAATCCTCGAGCGAGATGCGCTGCGAGAGATGTCAAAATGAGATCAATTAGAAAGTTAAAATGCTCCATGTATTCTCTTCAAGATCTAATGTAACAATTTTCCTTCTATTTTTCAATTATTAGAGTAAGTCTTATGAAGTCACAGTTGGCTATAATCTAATCGTTTTAATATTTACTTTTAATAGTTCCGTTTACTTAAAGATTTTGAGTTGGTATTAATACTCTTTAGATTGGAAAGCAATGTCGACGGTTAAACTAATCCTTTTATTGTCGCAGTGATTTGACTAGTGACCTTAATTTAGTAATCTCCTGATATAGACTTTCACGGTATTTGCACATTATTAACTTCATTAATTTGACAGAAAAAGAATAGTTACGAATAAGAGTTTCTTTTAAATGTCGCAATTTTAGTTGTTTTGTTATGAGAAGCTAGGGGTGCAAAAAATATTACATCTTTTTCTTCTAATTTTAATATCGCAAACTTCTTTAATATGTTAGGTACTTTGCAGATAATATTATTATGTTTTAAAGCAATATATTGTTTGTAAACTCCAACTCCAAAACTTTCCTCGTGTTTGAAAAACTTTTTTCATATTCCCGCGAGTAATATTTGTTTCGTTTAGGCTTTTACGCCTTATACATGTCAGATGTAAGTACACTTATGGGTAGGGTGCAAATGTCGCTTCAAAAGTTTTAGCGTCCTGCTATTTATGGACAAACAATCGTAATATTTTATTAGAAAATAGTTGTAGCGTGTATATCGTGATATAAGCTTGTATAAAATGACAGTTACCGCCATTTTTATCGTTCTTAATGATAATTTCAACTACTGTGTCGCGTTGTTCACGCACAATTATGTTTAGTCATTATTAATGATGACATAAACCATCATATGTGGTATTTTCAAGTCAAAGCCGTCAAAGGTACATCAATGTCGGTTGTCAATAAGGCGTTGCTGCCAAAAATATCTTTATTAACAACCAACAATGATGTACCTTTGACATGGAAATGTCACATTATTATACCTCTTGGATGGCAAAACTTGTGTAACGAATATGGGTAATTATTCTGACCTTTTATAGCAAACATCAAGATAATTATTCCAAATCTGACGCTGGAAAATATTTTTAGAAATATATTTTACCCTTAATCTAATTCATTAATTTTCATTTATGAAAAACTTACGTGTTTAATCTGCATTATAAACGCACAGCAACGGTATAACTCCATCACAGAAAATCACACAAATAAAAATTCCCCGCATAAAATAAATAACAATAAAACCTGGTACAAAAATGCATTGTGAGCCATAATGGCGTGCTCCTGAATAGCACGGTTCACAATACTATGCTATTTTTATACTAAAACCTGTCAGCTTCGAAAACTAGCATATCATGGACCTACGCACGAAGTATGCGTCAGCAAAGATCTGACTGGTGCTGGTTTATTCACAATATATTTAAATTCAGTTAAGGTTAAATTCCATTTCTGACTGCGGTTCTATGATGACATCAGTTATGATATTATTATGTGGAAGGTATACGTGACATAAACTTCTATAAAATGTTGCCACCATTTTTATCGTTCGTAGGATAACCATGGATTTATATGAAGTGGATCCAATTTTTCGGTCACAAAGTGAGGTAGGTATCTAGGGGACTGTGTCTCCTTTTGACTAAGGAGGTAATGACGTCATCAGACAATCAAAATGTTAACATGTGTCAAATGTGACAATTTTGTAACGAGAGCGAGTGAGACACAGCCCCCTAGTGTTATGGTCTCTATCGTACCGTTTTTACTACTTTTACCAGTCACCTGTGAAAGAATGTTTTACTCAGTAATAAAGTTCAACTGTGGTTAGGTAAAAAGTATAAGAATTAGACTTAAGTCCTTGAATATGCCAGAATTAAAAATAAGTTAATGACATTATTGATTAATAATGTCATTAACTTATTTGCTATTATTCCCTTGCAGATTATTTTAAAGATAATTTAGAATGACATATGACAATTAACCAATTAAATTACTATTTTATTCATTATTCTGATTATATATAAAAATATTTGCCTTGACTCTTTTTTTTTTGTTTTTTAAGGTTCACATATTTAGTATAATGACAAACTGCTGTAGCTTTAATATTACAATCTGTATAGTCTGTGCATGATAGGATAAATAAGTAAATACCTTATTGTTTAGGATTAAGTTCATATTTTTTGTACGCCTGATGGCAAAATATAGTGAAACTATGTATAAATTTACCACCATTGCAACTACCTATATTTACAAACAAATCTTACTTACTTACTTACTATCTACTTCATATAAATCCATGAGGATAACATAACTACAACCAAGTTGTCACTTTGTGAACGGACAATTATGTCATTCTCGATATTAACAAATCCTTCATAGCCTTACAGAACTGAAAGCGAGTTAACGTTCCACTACAGTTCCGCTAAGAGAAAGTGTCGTAATGTTATCACTTTTGAAGTCTTTGTAGACTTAGACCCTATGTCTTATAGCGTTATTTTTATCGGGTTATGACGTGGCGAGAAGATAGCCAGGGGGATATCCAGGACTCTTCCGCACCAGATTTGATCCTTATGTGATCGCGGCCCTTTACAAATCAATGATAAGAACAATAATGTGTACCTACAGGGGTCAGGGTAAAATATTAATCATCGTTCATATTAAGCGAGGTGATATGAAGGTGCACGCTAGAAAACGGAAAAAAATTAACCATGCATTCCTGAGACCAAAAGAAGGAAAAAATATTAAGTATGTGAATTTAGGTCTTTGTTTCTTTTTTCTATTTTTTTAATGTTTCTTGCGCATGAAAAGTAAATTTTATAAACAAAATTATCGTCTGAAACAAATTGGTACATTATTTTTTGAAAAAATTTAGTTTCTGCATAGTTTTCCTTGTCACTTTGATATCTGTCAATAAAGACGTGTAAACTATGCCCAATAGTAGCAACAACGCCATCAGAAAGGCGTTTTGTGCTGAGTTATAATAAAAAGTGTATTTTTTATAAATTGGTATTAACTCTGAAACAAGGCGAATTTCAAAAAAGTTTATATGACATTTTTGTCTCTAAATGAGATCTAGAATATACTGTTAAAATCTTTCCGTTTTCTCGCGGGCACCGTGTATAGGCCATACTTAACAACTTTTACTATGGGACCAACTCCGCAATCGCGAAAAAAATTTTGGGTTTCCCACATAGGGACAACATGTGATCGGCCGAAATGTATTAAACAGCCAAAAAAATATTCGCGACTTTGGATTTGGTCCCATACTAAAATTTGTTCAGTAGGTATGACCTACCTAGTCACTTTGCTCAATATGAATGGTGATTAATATTTCACCCTATACCAAATTAAAGTTTGATTTGATACTGTATCACCATAATAAGTATCAAATCATTAATTTGGAGCGTGGCGAAAGAGGCTGCTTGCTGTCACAAATGACATGATATCTTTAGAATTTAAAGTATTTTTTTTCTACTCCTATACTTTTATCTGTCATTTATACATTCGTAAACACCTTTATAAGAACACAGACTCGAAGAAAAGTCTATCTAGTCTATAGACTATCAAGTGTTATATGGGGGTATACCCCAATATAACACTTGTTCTATAAAAGCGCCAAAATAATATCGCGTAATCGCGTGCAAGCTAATAAATATAGGATAAAATAAATTACTGCCAACCTATGAAACCTAAATAAACGCAGCGCTTTTAGAAAAAGAAAAAATGAAAAGTACCACAGACCTACTTTGTAGTTTTTATTTTACGTTTCCCGTTCGTTTGTAGGGGCAAACTGTAAACTTTGAAAGTAATTTAACTATTTTTACTAATCTCTGTAGCTCTTTAATCATTGATCAAATAACGACTGTGTATATTTGTTTAGTAATGTTAGTATTATTAAAAATTGTGTTTTTAAAGGTAAAATTTAAATGATTGTTGATTATATTGACAAAATAACTGCGATATTCATGAAGTTTTCAATTTCGCATTTTGTGTAAAATTAAGTAAAGTCTTAGAAAAAGTATTATATGCAACGTCGTATAAGTAGGTCAAAAAATTGTCGTGGCGTTTTTCTTAACAATTTTCGCCTACGCCTAATTGTTACCCACGCCACTCACCTTATTTGACCCCTCTTATACAACTGTTGCATAAACTACTATAATAAGACATAGAGATAAAAGACTCGCTTTTAAGTCTCAGTTTTTCAGTCAGTCAGAATATGGTTCAGATAATATATTTCGGTGCGGCCAAGGTGATCACAATTATCTGAACAACGCCTCTATTGTCAAGGCGATAAAGTGCATGTTCAGATATTTATGTGTGCCTTGGCCGCTCCGATATATTTGATGACGACTGTACGACAGGCGTATTTAGGGTGCTTCTTAATTTTGGTTTTATTTTGCGTTATGCAAGACACCTCTTGTATTGTGTTGTGGGGCATTTAAAATCATGGCAGAACTTATAATGATAACACATACGTTTTAGTGGTGAAAAATGTACTTTTTTGCTATATTAAGATAAAAAAGTCGAGAAAAAATAAGCCCTAAGTATCTTTTTCTAATGATTATTTTTATATAAAAAGAAATACTCACTCTACAGAAGCTCGTCATAGGTGTTATCTGTGAACAAGAAGAAGTCGTTAAAACATGGTTTTCAACCCATTTTACGAGTATGCAGCAAGTGATACTAAACTTAATAACATATTATAAAAGCAAAAGACAGTCTTTCTTTTTTCCGTCTATCTATAACCTCTTCACGCTTAAACCGCTGATTTAGAGAAAATGAGGTATGGAGGTAATTATTAGAATCCCAGGGGAAATAGATAGGATAGATAGTTTTTATCCCGGAAATAGTATCTTTAGAGGGTTGAAAAAAAGAAGGATTTAATTTGTGCCCCAATAAAAAAAATGAGGTATGGAGGTAATTATTAGAATCCCAGGGGAAATAGATAGGATAGATAGTTTTTATCCCGGAAATAGTATCTTTAGAGGGTTGAAAAAAAGAAGGATTTAATTTGTGCCCCAATAAAAAAAATGAGGTATGGAGGTAATTATTAGAATCCCAGGGGAAATAGATAGGATAGATAGTTTTTATCCCGGAAATAGTATCTTTAGAGGGTTGAAAAAAAGAAGGATTTAATTTGTGCCCCAATAAAAAAAATGAGGTATGGAGGTAATTATTAGAATCCCAGGGGAAATAGATAGGATAGATAGTTTTTATCCCGGAAATAGTATCTTTAGAGGGTTGAAAAAAAGAAGGATTTAATTTGTGCCCCAATAAAATTCCTTCCATTACGTTTTATTAAGGTGATTAAGGGGGTATTATTTGTATAAAGAAATACTGAATAATTTCAATGTCACTTCATATCAACTTCTAATAACGTTAACAATATTTATGTTATTCAAGAGCGCTGGTAGCCTGGCGGTAAGACGTCTGTTTTTCAATCTGAAGGTCTCGGGTTCAATCCCCGGCTCGTACCACTGAGTTTTTCGGAATTTATGTACGGAATATCATTTGATATTTACCAGTCGCTTTTAGGTGAAGGAAAAACATCGTAAGGAAACCGGACTTAATCCTGATAAGGCCTAGTTTCCCCTCTGGGTTGGTAGGTGAGATGGCAGTCGCTCTCGTAAAAAATCTAGTACCTACGCCAATTCATGGGATTAGGTTGTCAAGCAGACCCCACGCCGGGACAAACGCTAGAAGGAATAATAATATTTATGTTATTCACTTTGACACGATAAGTCAACACCTTAAAAATGTTTCGTCGCAATAATCGTTTCTGTGTCAAGAAGTTATTGAATTTTCGATATCGGGGCCATGGGAGTCGAACAACTGCTTTACGATGTTATACCCCATTGTGTCGTGTGTCATTGGAAAATCGATTTTAGACGTTTGAAATAAAGTTCATATTTCAATGACAGGAGATATGATTGTAAAAGAAAAATGTTTTTCTGTATTTTTGGAGAGTTGATTTGTTTTTTGTTGTAATATATTTTATTTGCGAGTAGAAAAACCTAACCAACCTTCACACGCTTCTTTGAAGAACAAAGTCCCGCCAAAACCATTTAGAAGACCTTAACTGCTAGGTTTTGTGCTGACTTCGTATATTATTATATATGATGGATCCATTATATGTTTGATATCAATGCCCATATAGGTACTTGATGATTGATGTAAAACATAACAAGAAATAAGGATTTAGTTTTAGAGATCGGAAGATACAATTTGTTTTAATGTAACTACTAACAGATTCAACGCACGTTAAAGGTAAAACATTGAAAGTTGAAGCACATAATTTTGTTTATTTCATATATTAAAAGTAGTAAACCTTCAGTTTAAATGAAACATCGTGAGCAAACTTGCATAATTTTCATACAAATTTGTATTATTTTCAAATTTAACGGAGCCGCACTAAGAGAAAATCTTTTAAATTCAACTCTTCGGGAAAAAGGATTTAAATAAAAATAACACTTATAAGATCCTGCACTGCGTAAAATCCTATGTGTACCTTGACATTGGCAGAATTCACCTCGCTAAAATAGGCGAGGAGTCATCATCATCATCATCATATCAGCCGAAAGACGTCCACTGCTGGACATAGGCCTCCCCCAAAGAGTGCCACAATGACCGGTCCTGCGCCACCCGCATCCAGCGGACTCCCGCGACCTTCACCAGGTCATCAGTCCACCTTGCGGGGAGTCTACCCACGCTGCGCCTTCCGGTTCGTGGTCGCCACTCGAGAACCTTTCCGCCCCAACGGCCATCGGTTCTACGAGCAATGTGCCCCGCCCACTGCCACTTTAGTTTAGCGATTCGAAGGGCTATATCGGTTACTTTGGTTCTGCTGCGGATGGCCTCATTTCTGATGCGATCACGCAGAGAGACTCCAACCATAGCCCTCTCCATTGCCCTTTGGGTGACTTTGAGCTTTCTTATGAGGCCCATTGTAAGCGACCACGTTTCAGTACCATATGTCATCACTGGCAACACACGTTGGTCAAAGACTTTCGTCTTGAGACACTGCGGAATATTGGACAAAAAGATGTGCCGTAGCTTCCCGAACGCTGCCCAACCGAGTGGGATTCGTCGAGTGACCTCTTTCTCGAAGTTGGATCTACCTAACTGGACAGTATGTCCTAAGTATATATAATCGTCCACAATTTCGAGTGTAAAGTCTCTGATTGTAACGGGAGTTGGTGCTACATGGGTATTTGACATGATCTTCGTCTTATCCATGTTCATCTTTAGACCAACTCGCTCGGAGGCTTTACTGAGGTCATCGAGCATCGTACTCAAATCCTCCATGGTCTCAGCCAAGACTACTATGTCGTCAGCAAACCGAAGGTGAGTAATGTACTCGCCGTTTATGTTGATACCTAGCCTTCTCCAGTCCAGAGTCTTGAAAACATCCTCCAGTGCAGCGGTAAACAGTTTAGGAGAAATAACATCTCCTTGCCTGACTCCCCGCTGCAACGGAATAGGCTTCGAGTTCTGGTCCTGGAGTCGGACTGACATAGTGGCGTTCTCGTACAAACACTTCAGCACTTCGATATAGCGATAGTCCACTTGGCACCTCTGGAGAGATTGTAGTACAGCCCAGGTTTCGATCGAGTCGAAGGCTTTCTCGTAGTCCACGAACGCTAAGCAGAGGGGCAGGTTATACTCCTCAGTCTTCTGTATAACCTGACGGAGCGTATGGATGTGGTCTACGGTACTAAAGCCTCTTCGGAAACCGGCTTGTTCGGGAGGCTGGAATCTAGCCTGCGTGCGAGACGGTTCGTAATGACTCTTGAAAACAGCTTATAGACATGGCTCAGAAGTGAAATGGGTCGTAGTTCTTCAGTAACGCGAGGAGTAAAAGCCATTAATTAAAGGAAAAAAAAACAGTGAGGCAATTTGTTATTAAGGTTTTACAGCAACAAGGCAATTTCAAATTTCGGCAAATTAGAGAATAACGCATTATGCAATTTAAGTTAAATTAAACCAAAACCTATTTTGCATGAAAACGGGGTAGCTCTATTCTAACCACCCTAGCTTATTATCATAATCAAATCATTGTTTACTATCATAATAAAACCAACCTTAATCAGTTTACCTAAGAATTGTGACTCTAATTCTATTTTTTATTAATTTTTTTAATAAACTACAAATATTTCTAAACTAGGTATCTAAGCACTTAGGCCCCATTTACACATTAATTAGTGTTTAGTACGAGTTCATACATATGTTACTAAACACAAGTAGAAAATTTATGGACTCGTACATAACACTAATCAATGTGTAAATGAGCCCTTACATTTGTAATCCCCAGTAAATCATTTATTGACATACGAAAAAAATAAAAACAAATACATTCTTTTTAAATCCGCAACACAGGTTTCGTCCATACAATATAAAAATAATAAAGCATCCACAACAGGTTTCGTCATAATTACCTAAAAAAACACACAATGTCCAAAAATTAAGTAAAATAAAATGTAAACAAAAACAAAAACTAGGAAAACACAAACATGAAACACTATCTCCACGCCTGGTAAGTACCCGGCGCAAACGTCCCAAAAACACTGGCCGCATTTCCGCGTTGAATGGCCAGTGATATACGCTGCACGAGGTACGAACCGGACCTAGGATCACAACCCCGATCTCGCAAACGCTTGCCTAACTCCCGAACAAATTGTTTCGCCTCGGAACACCAGGGACCAGCCGTTTCGACTGCAAGAGGCACAAAGTCGTACACTGGCTTTAGGTTGGAGTACTTCGCGTGCTTGTGCTTCGCCGCATTCTCCGCACCGCCCCCAGCAGAACGCATAGTTTGCGCAAGATGCGACGCAGCAAACGTGCTTACGCACGTCGCATCCCACAACAAACTTCGTCCCTTAGCCCAAGGAACCAGTGTCAGACCATCTGGCCTCTTCCCATCCGCTCGGCTGAGGCCCTGGGCCTCCAGAATGCAAGGTAGGTTCGCCGACACCATAGCCCTGCGAATAATATCATTGATAGCATGGTGTGTGGTGGTGTCATTTGTAATTGATCTTATCTACCTTTTATACCACCGATTTACACTCGACCGACTTTCAATTTAAACAATCATCAAAAACCATTAACTCAAAGTGACAATATCTTCCTGAAGTAACGCAATATCCATCCCCGTCATCCCTACTCTCAGAGGATATTGAAATATTAGAATTAAATTCAACTTTTATTAGAATTTCGCATTTCAGTTAAAATGGGTAGTTAAGACATTTTTGCTTAGCGTTTGGGGATATTGGGCCGAATCAATCAAAAATTTCAAAGAAAACTTTTTGGGATTATTTTGTTTCATAATTCACTTTCATACCTTTTTTCACTTGTTACTAAACTAGCATTCGCCCATGACTTTGTCTACGTGGAAGCTCTCATAATAGGTGTAAATAAATTTTCATACCTAATTATTTTTACGAGTAATATAATAAATGAAGTAATTATTTTCCATAATTAAGAACATTATATAATTACTGGCCATTTTATTTAAATTATAGATAATTATTTCAATTATAGTTGATTATTTGTTGTGTTAGAGTTATGTTGGAAATATATTGTTTTAATGTATTATTCAACAGCCTCCTAGCCCAGTCGGTAGTGACCCTGCCTACGAAGCAGGAAGTCCCGGGTTCGAATCCTGGTCAGGGCATTGGTTTGTGTGTTTATCGCAGATTGTTCCTGAGTTATGGATGTTTTCTATGTATTTAAGTATTTATCCATATTTATCTATTATATATATCGTCGTCTAGTACCCATAACACAAGCCTTATTGAGCTTCCTGTGGGCCTAGGTCGATTTGTGTAAGATTGTCCTATAATATTTATTTATTTATTATATAATTTAAAATTAAAATACGGCATTCTCCACACATAAATAAACCTACCTACCTCTAACTTAAAAAATATCAAAATTGCTCATGGAAAAATCTCGTATTACACAGGACTAAAATCCGTGTAATCAAAATAATGTAATGTACTATTTACGTCCTCATATTTACCAATTATCGGCAGTAATGAACCAAATTCCAACATTAACCCAAATGTGTGCTTGAAATTACCAGTTGTAATGTGTTGAAATTCACCCGTTATTTAAATAGCGAAATATTACACCAAATACACCCCTGGTCAAAAGTATGGAAACAAATATTACATTGTATACAAACTCAAAGATTTCAAATTTTTTTGTTGTGATATTGTCGCCAATCAAAATTCACATCACACTTTACCAGAGAATTTAAAAATTATTAAAAAGTTAGTAATTAAAAAAAGTTTTGAATGTTTGTGAAGTTAAGAAAAACTAGATTATTTCCATTAATAAAATCGAATTTATATGTAGATAATATATCTGCAAACTAAATAATAAAACTTTTCGCCTGATTATCATCGATTTGTATATATTTTTCTGTGATATTAAGCTCGTTTCCATATTTTTGGCCTAAGGTGTAGGTATGTACATATTACTAAACTAACCGAATCACATAATATTATAGTTGGTACAGTGGACTACAAAGAGATGTATCGCCTTTTGGACCTTATTACAACGCAATAAGGTGAAAAATTGGATACACCTCTTTGTAGTCGACTATACTATCCGGACAATTGACATACTAATATTGTTTCCAATTATTGTATTGCATCATTAGCTAACCACCCCGGTGTTCAAAAATCAAATAATTTAATTATTACTAAAATTTAATGATCTTAGCACTTTATTTATAAGAGCGTGTTGAGATCATTTTGAGCGGCTTGCCTGCGTAACAACTTCTGCTACTAACTAACTAGCATAGAAAAATAAATTAATAAAGAGTTAATATCTTTGTGAAATCTAGATAGCATTTACGTCAGGTTTACAACATAACAGGCAATTTGCCTAGGTTATTAAGTTTTATGTCCTATATAAAAGACACTAAATATTTAATAGGTCTTTTTGTTACTATGTATAAACTTTATCACCTTTTTAATAGGTTTTCGTAACGCAATCCATATTTAGAATCGCATTTTTTTGCAACAATGACTTTCACATTCATCTTTATACAAGTTTTTTATACAAAACACGTCAAAATTTTTTTTTACCCATATTTTAAAACTAGACCTTTATTCACAAGAAAAAACCGTGACAGAGTGGTAAAACATAAAAGTGTCTCCGCGCTGAAGTGACTACTCTGTCACAATACTTTCTGAAAAATCACTGCAAATACAAATTTATCACCGACGTAAAAATAAACATTTATTTGTCGCTTTAAAATACTGTTTCAGTATTTTAATAAATATCGTCATAATAAAGTCATTTTAATGATGTTCAAAAACCAAAAGAAAACAAGAAAATGTCGTTCCATTGTTGGCATTGCTCTGATGTTTCTATATTTGTATTACTAAACCATTATCCCTATTTTATTGTTAATCATTATTATAATCAAATTCAGAACTATCAAAAAACTAAACTAAAAGTCTAAACGTGTTTTAAAGTTAGAATACGGTCCCCAGTGTTTGCTCAAACAAACGATTTTAAACACATCAGAAGTGCTCTCGACCCCTAAGTAAGATATTCCAGGATCTTGCCAGTTTCAGAGTTTGCATATAAGAGAGTTAGGTAGGTACGAGTACTAACACTTAAATTATAGTTATATTTATACGTCGATACTAAGCAAATAAGCAAAGAACTGATAGCATGAGAATATCTCAAATTGTTGTAAATGTTATGCACAAAGGGCTTTAAGTAAATCAAAACAAACATCCTTTGAGTCCTTCAGTACTCCATAGTGAGTACTCAAACAAGCTTGACTGCAAACACATCAGAACTGGAGTACTCACGACCCCTAGACCAGACATTCCAGTAACTTGCTAAACGCGGGCGAGTTAAATACTTCCAGTAACTTCTAAAATTTTAGCATAATGTAGCATTATGGAAACATTGGACTATGGTTTATTTGTTTATTGATTAGGACTACCAGCAGGAGATACAACACACATTTAAATATAAAGATTGAAAACATATACAATTGATCCTCCACTTACAGGCAATCACAGCAAGCGTATGACATTATAAACACGAGTTATTTCAATCAAATACAAACACTGAAAACATTGAAAAAATAATCAACCCAGCCGGACTTGAACCTGGCATCGATACGCCTTACCGGGGCTCGATCGCTTTACCAATTAAGCTATGGGTTCAGTTACTGAGTTGACGAAATTCTCAATGCCTTCAATCATCTTTTTGCATTTATTTTTACATCGACTTTATAGCAGCCATCATAAATTATGAGTTGATAGCAGCGCCATCTATTATTTCCGTTGTGACACTTGTAAAAGGGTCGGCGGGAAGGGTATCTAACTCTAGTAGTTAGCACCTAGATGTCGCTTACGGCTGCTATAAAGTCGATGTAAAAATAAATGCAAAAAGATGATTGAAGGCATTGAGAATTTCGTCAACTCAGTAACTGAACCCATAGCTTAATTGGTAAAGCGATCGAGCCCCGGTAAGGCGTATCGATGCCAGGTTCAAGTCCGGCTGGGTTGATTATTTTTTCAATGTTTTCAGTGTTTGTATTTGATTGAATAACATACTATTGTATGAGTGGAATGCCCCACTTTAAAAATCATGTAAAATAATTACGAGTTATTTAACTAAAAACTAGCATTTACAATTTTATCAAAAGTAAGTTAGAAATTTAACGTAAGTATACTTACAATATCTACTTAAAACTACCTAATAGATGTAAAAAAATTGACTAAGGGCGAAAACAGATACTAAGCAATTTATTTTTAAAAGTTGTTTCATTGTCGTGAAATACATCTAGGGACGGGACACTGCTTGCTTGCTTGTTGTATAGGCGAGCTAGGCGGGGCAAGGGCGCGTGAACTTCAAGGTTAGTTCGGTTTTGAGGCACATACAGTAAAGAACAGGGGTACCGGGTATTGCTTAACATCGAGATCGCGTAAGGTACGTAGGTAGCGAGCGTATGCTCTTGAAGAACGAGCCGTTCTATTTTCAATTGAATGATGCTTTTGAAAATGTGGCTAATATAGGTTATAGCTACCTATTTGAAAATCACAGACATCGCAGTCATCGGTTGAGACAAGGGGTAGTCCGATCACGTATGTTTTTATTGATACACCATGAATAATAACCGGGACCATTCAAAATCTCAAAAAATTTCAAAGCTGGTATAGAATTTAAACATTTTATATGCTTGATTGGTTAGGCTTGGAATTCGACTTGCTTCTACGTTCGCAAATGGGAACATTTGCCTCGGATTCAAAGTGCATAGTGGAGGGCCGTGACGGTCTGTAAACAGCTTTTGGTCTGATGCTTTATTGAGCACTACGAAGGGGTTGAGGGAGTCTAAGCGTGCTTTACAAATGTGTTCGAGACGTCTGTGCTTTCAAAGGATTTCTAGGGTCATCCATAGTTGTACCTGCGTCTCAACTCCGTCAAACCATACTGAATATATGAAAAGTTTGACAGAGTTAAGTCTAACCGCATATTTAAATAAGTTTCAACAACTAAACGCTTCAAAAATATATTACCTATAGGTATCACCTTTTAGCTTGCATAAAGCTTATTAAATCTAAACTCGCTTCATTTACCTTCGCACTCGGCGTCTTAAAAATGAATACGAATTTGGAAGCTGCAATGTCAGCTTATTACGCGTTCGCCTATTCGTGGCTGAGTTATGGTTTAGTCTTGTGGGGAGATAGCACTGACGCCCAGAAACTATTTCTCATGCAGAAAGAGTGTGTCCGTATCTTAACCAATACATGCATACCAAATATTACCTTACCTAATTTTAAACGACTTAAAATTTTAACTTTACCTTCCATGTATATTATGGAAGCGGCACTTTTTGTTAGGAGAAACCCAAGTATTTTTAAAGGAACGGTAGTCTACAACCCTGAGGCTAGGCGAAAAATTAAAATAGTTTTACCACCTTTCAAACTAGAAATTGTAAAAACCGGTCCCCTCTACCGTTGCGTTCAAATAATGCACAGAATCCCAGAAACAATTAAACAAGAAAACAGTTAGAATTCATTTAAAAATAAAATATTTAAAGAAAATGCTCATTGAAAAAAAGTTACTATACAGTCGAAGAATTTTTTAAAGATAATTTATCCACCTAAAAGATTGAATATATTTGATAATGACTAATATTTATACACTGAAATAATTTGTAGTGCTTTGAATATAAAATGTTGACATCTTATTAATTATATAAAGTATGTTCCTATTTTGCATGTTTCTATCTGGCGATACCTATTGTTTTACTTCAAATTTTAGCTATGTGCTGCATGCTACTTATAGAAATATATTATAGCTATTAAGTCCAATATTGTACGCCCTAACAGGGTATCATGTACTGACTAAGTAAATGTAATACCACAAGTATGTACTGATGAACATGATAACAATGGAATAAATGAATATGAATATGAATATGAATATGAGCTTGTGCCTCGAATTTCTGCTACAGCTCGCGAAATATATCTGATTAGCAACCTAAATTGAAGAATTAACGTAGGCACTAATATTTCTGAAGCCACAGCTAAAAATAACCCAGAGAGGAAATTAGAGGCCTAAGAGTTTTACTCACTTATAAAGTTTTCCTTCATTGAAACAACTGCACGAGCATATAGGTATATAACTACGGGCCAGAGGCCCTTCATCTATTCAAAAAACCGTCCTTTCTGCCTATTCGCTCCTCCGGAGACCAGAGGGCTGGCTCGTTCCTCGCTCAGCGCATTGGCATTGCCATTCATAGAGGTAACGTAGCCAGCCTTATGGGCAAGTTACCAAATAGCAGTGGCATAAGGAACATTTGTACATACTTATGTATAGTAATTAAGCACCGTAGGCTAGGCTAAGTAATATTAATAAGTGTAATTTTTTATTCATATTGTTGTGTATCGTTTTGTTTGTATTATTTGTCAAATATACTGACACGAGTGGTTTTCATAAAAAACCAATATCTAATTACTTATACTACTTGCAATACTTTAGTTTAAGCCTACGACCTCCTGATTACAAGTTGATTACATCCTACATACCTGTAAAAAAACCTTGTAAAAACCACTTGACCGCGATTTGCGTGTTTTGAACGAATTATAATTATAATTGTCCATTATCAAACCTACTTCCAATATTGTGAAGTTGGCAGTAATTTGTCCAATTATGGTACCGGTACAAACAATTACGGTATCGGTACAAAACATCCATCAAGTGAGTGATTAGTGGTACGATCGATAATAGTTACCCCCGTGTTCTTTCATTAAAGTGGTTGTTATTCGGTCTGTAGCATAGAGCGAGAAAAATAAATTGAAAATAAGAACCGTCTATTAATTGACTTTAAAACACGTATAAATACGATCCAACTTCAATACAACTCCAATGCATAAACAACGCAATATAGCTACTGCATAAACATCTGAATCAGAAATATCAGAATTTGCTTGAGAAATATTCCAACGCAACTCCAATACAACTTCAATATTGATTGATTGTTGGTTGTGTGTTGGAGTTATGTTTGAGATAGGTTGTGTTGTTATTGTATTGTTAATGTATTTTAAAATTATAATCCGGCACCTTGCAGAACTCCGCACTTTTTTTTTCTTCTTAGCGTTTGTGAACTTGGCAACCTAATCCTATGAATTGGCGTAGCACTAGTTTTTAAGAAAGCGACTGCCATCTGACCTACCAACACAGAGGGGAAACTGGGCATTGTTGGGATTAGGTCCGGGTTCCTCGCGATATTTTCCTTCACCGAAAAGTGACTGGTAAATATCAAATGATATTTCGTACATAAGTCCTGAAAAACTCAGTGATACGTACCGGGGTTTGAAACCAAGACCTCCAGATTAAAAGTCAGACGTCTTACTTAAACTAGAACGCCAGGCTACCAGCGCTTCTGTCCACACTTTTCATTGAGTATAATATTTTGAAAACGAAATGTCCTAACAATATACTTTATTCACAACTATCGTACTTAGATAATTTTATGTATATTATTTTATTTATCTAAAGTTTTGTTGTAACTTTAACCACATTTATACAGTCTGTCCCAGGGAGAAGTGACCGGACAAAGTGGGTTGATTAGTTACGTAAAATTATCGATAAAAAACATTAGTTGAGAGGTATGAATGAAATGGATGAATAGCTCGGCTGCCGTCGCAGATGGTCACGTCAACTGCAAATTCAGAATTTATTTATTTATGACAATTAAATCGTAATCTGTGTCAAACTGTGTCAGCACTTTGAATAAACTGTGAACCTACGCGCGAGTGATACAGACTGTGTAGGCAATGGAAACAACGTTTTAACGCTGAGGTGAGTGGTAATGACGGTACAAATTCAAGGACTTCAGGAACCCCTCCTCCAAAACCAGAGCCTGCGACCATGGAACATGCCCGCGGAGGTCACGACATTTCAGCACCATTGGGTGAGCCTAAAACAGTGTCAACCACCGAACTACAGGGATGGCTATCCCAAATTGAAAAGCGCCTCAATGAGATCTGTACTATTGCAAATGAAGGTAAGCTAAACACAGACCAAAAACTGAAAATAAACAGCCTCAGCAAAAGCGTCTTGGGTGGAGCTTCACAAATGGTCGTTCAATATCAAGCGGCCAAGCATAACTATTTACTTTTCCATGCCCAAGCAAAAACCCTGACTCAACAAGTGGACTTAGGCGGCCAACTTCAGGAACTTAAACAATGTCTACAAGCAGTACCTAAAGGAACTGAAATGAAGCAATCCTTCGCCGATACGGTCAGAACTGGCAATAGTTCCCATGTAGTCCCCACAAAGACCAGTAGCATCGCTATTTACCCTGCCGACAAAGATAAATCTAGTGAGGACACTAAAAAGTTAGTTCAAAACCTTATCGAGCCCGAGGCCCTTAAATTACATGTTCGCGGTATAAGGAAGACAAAGAGCGGAGGTGTCATTATTAGCACTGATAGAAAGGATGACCTCGAAAAGCTCAAAGGATCCCAGCAGCTTCAACAATCAGGGCTCAAACTAGAGGATACCGCCAAAATGAGACCGAAGATAATCTTGCTGGGAATCCCGGCAGCTATGACCGACAAAGAAGTGTTTGACTGTATTTACGAACAAAACATTGCAGACCTCCAACCTAACCTCTCTAGAGATGTATTCATGACCTCAGTCAAACTCAGCCATAAATCAGGAAAAAAGGACACTTCCATCTGCAAATATATTTTATAATGCACTGCAGCACAAATCAGGCGAATGCTAGTACAACCCTATTTACAACCTAGTATACCCTTTTGACCAGGTGCTATTTGTGTCATCAATATGGGCACTCGGCTAAATTCTGTAGGGATACAGAGGCCACATGTGGACGCTGCGGTTCTTCTGGGCACAGTATTAAGGAGTGTACAAAGCAAGCCGAACCTGCCAAGTGTGCTACATGCCAGCGCTTTAAGAAACCGTCCAATCATAAAACCGGAGATGAGCAGTATCCAGCTAAGAAAAATGCACAAATTAACTATATTTAAGTTCTATTGACTACGAGGGCACCTAGACCGCAGCGCTTTTCGCTCTCATTAATAAGAAGTATATAAGAAAAATATACAGAACCCATATAATTAATACGATTATTAGTGTATTGTACAACTAGGTCATTACTCATCATTTTTATAAGCGTAATATACTAACTGTATTAATGTTATATATAAATAATATTTTTTGATCATGTAAGCACTTACCTACTTACTGAGTGACCTACAAAACTCTGAATGCCTAAGATACAAGTATTAATTTACTTAGTTTAGGTATTTCGATGTAAAAGTTTAATTTGAACTAGATTTGACTTTCTGCATTACAAAGATTTTATTATTACGATTGTTTGATAACTTTTAATATACGACTGTACCTATTGTAGCATGACGCTACGTTTATCGTCCGACATCTGTCGACTCTCTTTAGAACTTCTGTGTCTAAGGCTAGGTTGCAGTTGATGTATAAAAAAGCGTACATTGTGATTCACGGCATTGCAGGTAGATGGCGCTTATATCAGTCCGCATTTTGAGATACACGACTGGCAGTTATAAATTGAGATAATATTCGCGCTAATTTTGAATATGAATTTTTGAGGTATTCCAGATTGTCAAAAAAGAAAAAAGTTGATTTTGATGGAGTGTGTCAGATGGACGAGGAGATTTTTAAAGAAAAAAACATATTCTGGTTTAGTCTGAGGGTTTTGCTATAATTTGCTTAGTTGCAACGTGTTGAAGTGTGATCTATTTCTCTAGATCTTTGCGTTCAAACATTATATAGCAAGTGCTAATACATTATTGAATTAAATACAAATTCTATTTAAAAACCAAATACGTTGCCGGACAAAAAGGCCACCAGTGGGACCGCCTGAGCCGTAAGGACTCCGGAAGGCGCTTGTGGGTGCCGGACCGGCGAGACGGTCTGCAACCGCCGCGTGTTCCGCGTGATTCTTCACCGTCGTCGGAGAATTAGAGCCCGCATCCAGCGGGCTCTCCAAGTGAGAAAGAGAGTTCAGCGAGCTGTCGGGTCCGCCTAAACCAAAGGTGACGCTTGCCCACGAACTATATTCAAATTCAACTACAGCTTTAGCCATCCTGTCTTTCGAGAATATCATATTATTTACATTTTTTTAAAAACGTATAAATCCGATTCCTTTTTTTTGTATTCAGTGTTTTTGTGCCATAATAGCTTTTTTTTGTTGTTTTGCTAAAATATTCCCAAAATTCTAATTGCCTCGTTTGACGGGCGTACAAAGACCTGGCTCTTTAATTTAGGCTACGTTCAGCCAGCGAATCATCTGTCACCATCCATATCACCCGCCTCATTAATCCATTATTTTCCTGCAGCCAAATTACTAGCCGAGTCTTTATTTGTACTTACCAGTTTTGCTAGTCCTCCATCCTTTTTATTTTCCTTTTGTGCGGAAAGTATACGTTTACGATACTAAGGTAACTATTGAATGTGAAATATCCTTATATAGATACAGTTATCGTCATTTTTATGTGAAGTGCTAATATTAAATATTCTGATTATTGTAATTTAATAACATTCTAACCACTAAGGAAGTTATTGAATGTGAAATATCCTTATATAGATACAGTTATCGTCATTTTGATGTGAAGTGCTAATTTTAAATATTCTGATTATTGTATTTTAATTACATTCTAACCACTAAGGAAGTTATTGAATTCAAAATATCTTTATATAGATACCGTTATCGTCATTTTTATGTGAAGTGCTAATTTTAAATATTCTGATTATTGTTGCTAATTTTAAATAATTTACTTAATCTTCAAAACTTAACGTGTTAATGCAAGTATAGAAGTGTTTTACTGCAAATTGGCGCCCGATAAGGTAAAGAACTCTGGATTTACTTTTAATAATTGTAATTAAATATTTTTTTTTTGGATTTGTGAGACGGTGACCGTAGACCGGTCGCGGTTCTATTAACCTTGATTTTGGTTTGTTTCAGCCTGCTGCCTCCTTACGTCCCATCATTAACCCAAATTCCGTCATATTGAAATATTGCTTTTATTTATGTTAAAAAAAAAAGAATTAATCTGTTGACCTTTACTTATGCCTTTTTCTCAATTACCCGTAACATATCCCGAATACCTTATTTCATAGTTTGAGTCCTGTAGTTAGAGCCCGTAGACGTTAGGGAATTCGCAGGTAAGTCAGACATAGAATGTATGATTTGCGTTTTGTTTTTTTTTCAGAAACTGGACTTTTTTTTTTAATTCGAACTCTAACTTAGCATTTAGACTTCGAGTGTTATTTTCTTTCTTTGACTTAAGCGCTTGGTTTAGACCACTGATATACTCGAACTTCGGATTTTAATTTTGAGGCCGATTAACTTTATTTTTAGTTTGAACTTGCAACGCAAGACAACATTCGACTTTTCGCCATGTCGCACTTAAGTAATGAAGGATCAATTGCTGAGACGCCTCATGCGCACTTATCTTTAAACTCGCACGATCCGAGGATTTTAGATCCAATGGCAAACGATGATGAACAGTTTTTTTGATTCTGAACCACGACCCCAGGTGATGCATATGTCCGGACTTCCCCCGCCTTTTCCTTTCAAAGATTATTCACTTACGAAATGGAACTTGAACTTTTCCGGGGACACTTGTGTTCGCGAATTTTTCTTTCGAATCGAAGAAGAAGGTATGGCGCGTAACGTCAATCCTTCATGTTGTCAGACGTTTCCATGAATTGTTGTCAGATAGTGCCTTGAAACATTTTAGGGCAATCAGATATCCGGGTCTTACTTACGCGGAATTAAAGTCTGAATTCGTTAAAACCTTCGACGTAGCCGATTTCGATTTCAAAGCTTGAGAGCCAACTTCGCGCTTTATCACAGAAGGACAACCAGTCAGTGGTTGATTTTGTTATTCAGGCGCGCGATCTAAACGCAAAGCTTCGTACACCGGTTTCCGAAGACAACCTGTTTAACATTATTAAATATGGAATGAATCCTAGATATCATCCTTGTCTTGCAACTAACGTGGTTAGGGATATTGATGGTTTGTTAGAAGTCGCGAAAAATTTTGAAGCCTTTCAAGGTTCACGTCCAGCACGTTTGGCTATTGCACCGATTAGTGCTCAAGTTGTAGGTCAACCCAGTTCTATAGTGTGTATGAAGTGTGATGCAACTGGTCACAACTATCGTAATTGTCCTTACGTTTCAGGGGCAGTGTGCTTCAAGTGTAAGCGTGTTGGTGCAATCACCCGCGATTGTCCTAGTTGTAATTCTGGTCCGTCAAAAAACGAATTACGTACTGAGAGGTCCATCAGTGTCGCCCGTTTATATTAATAATTCCCCGGATAATAGACTTTTTATTGATGTTTTAGTTGCTGGCTCTTCGGTAAGAGCTCTTTTGGACTCTGGTGCTCAGGTTTCACTAATTGATATATCCCTTTTATCGGAGCTCGGTATAACATATCACGTGGATATCCGGCCTTATGTTGTCTCCGCCGACAATTCTCCTATTGAAATTCTAGGTGGTTTGGACGTCCCCATTCTTTTTAGTGGCATTCGCGTTCTGCACCCCTGTCTAGTGAGCAGTAATCTTCCTACTGCATTTATTTTAGGAATTGAGTTTTGGAATGCTGTTGGTCTCATTGACATTTTAAAGAAGGCATTCCGTGATGGTTTGTCAGGTAAGCTTTCCGTCGCTTCACATCATGTTCCTGTCGCAGCCCACGGGTAGGTGAGGTTCGCTATGTCCACCCTCGTACGGTGCTTGCACCACTGCAGGAATCAAAACTCCAATCTGTTATTGACGAGTTTGAGGAGATTTCTTCTGATAAAGCTGGATTAGGTTGTACTTCGTGGCTTTCGCATAAGATTGAGACTGTTGGTTCGCCCATCCGCCAACGTTACTATCCCTTATCTCCAGTCAAACTCAAGATTCTCAACGAAGAGATTGACAAGATGTTAGAGTTAGGCGTTATTCGTCCCTCACGATCACCCTGGGCTTCCCCAGTGGTGATGGTTACCAAGAAAGATGGTAGTGTCAGGTTTTGCGTGGACAGTAGGAAGTTGAACAGCGTTACCATCAGGGATTCATACCCTCTCCCGCGCGTCCAGGACATCCTTGATAACCTACGAGGTGCCAAATATCTAACTTCGTTGGATTTTAGGAGCGCCTTTTGGCAAATCCCCTTAGCTGATAAGGCCAGTTGTGAGAAAACGGCCTTTATTGTACCCCAAAGGGGCCTCTTTGAGTTCGTTCGTCTCCTTTTTGGTTTAACCAACGCTGCGTCCGAGATGCAGAGGCTTACTGACATGATTGTCAATTTTGAATATACCCCTGAGTCTGAGGATTTTATCTTCGGCTATGTTGATGATTTGATTTTGGTGTCTCGTGATTTTGACAGTCATATGCGGCTTATTCGTAAGGTTCGTGATAGGTTGAAAGAAGCTGGTCTTACGGTTAATTTAGATAAGTGCGAGTTTTGTAAGTCTGAATTGAAGTATCTCGGCTACATCGTCAATGAGCGTGGTCTTCAAACTGATCCGAAGAAATTAGAAGCTATTAGGGATTACCCTACCCCTTCTTCTGCCAAGTCTCTACGTGCTTTCATTGGTATGTGTTCGTATTATCGCCGTTTCGTGGATGGTTTTTCTTCGATTATTGCTCCTCTGACGGCACTTATCGGTAAGAGAAAGGGACGTGATCCCATCAATTGGAACGATAGTGCTAGTGAAGCTTTTTCTAAATTGAAGGATGCCTTGATGAGCGCTCCGTTGATGGCTTGCCCGGATTTTTCGAAACCTTTTATCCTTCAATGTGACGCTAGCCAGGTTGGCTTAGGCTCGGTCCTGGCTCAAGAGTTGGACGGCGTTGAACATCCAATTGCTTATTATTCTCGTTTATTCACTAAAGCTGAACGTGGATACTGGACAACCGAACATGAGCTTCTCGCTGTTGTTGATTCCATAAAGCATTTCCGCGGGTATCTCGATGGAATGAGGTTTAAGATCATTACTGATCATATTGCTCTTAAATGGTTGATCACCCTTGATAATCCTACCGGGCGCTTGGCTCGTTGGGCAACTTTGATTTCCCAATATAACTTTGATTGAACATAAAAAAGGTGTCCTTAATGTTGTTCCTGACGCCTTGTCCCGCGCTCAAGTTGGGCTTATCTCATTCGCGCGTGGCATGGATCCTTCTGGAGATCCTTGGTATGAACGAATTTACCAGGGGGTTTTGGACAATCCTCAAATGTTTACTGCATTTGCTCTTCGGGATGGTGTCTTAATGCGCAGGGTATCTATCGAAAACCCTTTAGCACCTAATCCGTGGCGTATAGTTCTTCCTGCTTCAAGGACTAGAGAGGCGGTTGCTGAAATTCATAATGGATTTCCCAACGTTCATCCTGGTGTTATGAAAACGTATTTAAAAGCTCGTGACTTATACTACTGGCCGAATATGTACCGTGATGTTACAAGGTTCCTTTCCGAATGTCAGATTTGCAAGTCTTATAAAATTGCAAATTCACAACCTCGTGGACTTCGCTTATTTCCTCGTCGTGTTGCGGCTCCAATGGATCTTCTTTCCATTGACTTAATTGGTCCTTTACCGGTTAGCCGTAATGGTTGTCGTTATATTTTGACTTTGGTTGACGTTTTTACCAAATTTGTTTGGTTGGTCCCTTTGAAGTTGGTGAATGCGAGGTCAATATCGATGGCTTTAGAGTCGGAGATTATTTTGCGGTACGGTGTTCCTACTAACATTCTCTGTGACAACGCTACAGTTTTTCATAGTCGTCAATTTCTGGATTTCCTGGCGAGCTATAATATTCCAGGTCCGTGTTATACCCCAAATTATTCGCCACAAGCGAATGTTGTGGAGAGATATAACCAGGTCGTGATTACTACTTTGAGCATTTTAGTTGAAAATGACCAACGCAGTTGGTCGGGTCATTTACATCGGGTCGCTCTTTATTTAAACTCTTGTATAAATTTGGCTACTGCTTATACACCGAATTTTTTGATGTACGGCCGCGAGTTGTCAATGATTCGTGAACGTGTTGAGAATCAGGTTGTGGACCAAGATGTGGGACTCAGCCGGATGGAACGCGCTTCGAATCTTCAGACGCTTCGTGAGGTGTACGATAAAGTTTCTGATTCGATGGCTTTGGCCTTTCATCGTAACGCCGCCAAGTTCAACACGAACCGTTCTTCGCCAAGAATCGTTGGTGACCAAATCGTTTGGCGCCGGAATTTCCAGCGTGGCTCCGCTGATCCTTTTCGAGGCGGTAAATTCGCTCCACGTTTCGTTCGGTGCCGTGTGGTTAGACGGGTGTCTCCACAGGTATATGTACTGGCTGATACCGATTCCGAGCACGTCGGTACCTATCATATTAAAGATATCTTGAAATAGTTTCTTCTTTCGGCCCGTTCAGTTTTCTCAAAATTCTAAAATGCGCTTTAGTCCGCCATTCCCTTATCGGTAATCCTTGCTTGATTCGTTTCTTATCGTTTTTTTGTTTTCGTTTGAGCGTTTCCTTGCTCCTTTTTCCAGATTTGACTTTTTTTACCGTTGGTGCTTAAGGCTTCGTTTATCTTTCCCGGTCTATGATAGCCTGGTTGTATAATTTGATGACTCGATGTGAGGGATTAAGATCTGTGGCCAGGTGCAGTTTCTGTCCTATCCCGGCCGTCACGTCTTGGACCGCGTGACGCGTTGGTTGGCGTTTTGTCATCTTGTTAATCTATTAGGTTAGTCTTTAGGGGTAATGTTAATAACTGGTTGGTTTTGTTTTTTTTGGAATTCGTTTAGGGTTCTCTTGTTGTACCTTTTTTGGCCTTAGCATTAAGTTGTGTTTTTTTTGTTGCTTGGGGTTAGTTTTCTTGTGTTTACTTGTGCTGTTGTTTGTTTGTTTCTTTGTTTGGTAGGGAGATGCTGTAGCATGACGCTACGTTTATCGTACGACATCTGTCGACTTTCTTTAGAACTTCTGTGTCTAAGGGAGGAGGCTAGGTTGCGGTTGATATATAAAAAAGCGTACATTGTGATTCACGGCATTGCAGGTAGATGGCGCTTATATCAGTCCGCATTTTGAGATACACGACTGGCAGTTATAAATTGAGATAATATTCGCGCTAATTTTGAATATGAATTTTTGAGGTATTCCAGATTGTCAAAAAAGGGAAAAGTTGATTTTGATGGAGTGTGTCAGATGGACAAGGAGATTTTTAAAGAAAAAAACATATTCTGGTTTAGTCTGAGGGTTTTGCTATAATTTGCTTAGTTGCAACGTGTTGAAGTGCGATCTATTTCTCTAGATCTTTGCGTTCAAACATTATATAGCAAGTGCTAATACATTATTGAATTAAATACAAATTCTTTTTAAAAACCAAATACGCTGCCGGACAAAAAGGCCACCAATGGGACCGCCTGAGCCGTAAGGACTCCGGAAGGCGCTTGTGGGTGCCGGACCGGCGAGACGGTCTGCAACCGCCGCGTGTTCCGCGTGATTCTTCACCGTCGTCGGAGAATTAGAGCCCGCATCCAGCGGGCTCTCCAAGTGAGAAAGAGAGTTCAGCGAGCTGTCGGGTCCGCCTAAACCAAAGGGGACGCTTGCCCACGAACTCTATTCAAATTCAACTACAGCTTTAGCCATCCTGTCTTTCGAGAATATCATATTATTTAATTTTTTTTAAAAACGTTATAAATCCGATTCCTTTTTTTTGTATTCAGTGTTTTCGTGCCATAATAGCTTTTTTTTGTTGTTTTGCTAAAATATTCCCAAAATTCTAATTGCCTCGTTTGACGGGCGTACAAAGACCTGGCTCTTTAATTTAGGCTACGTTCAGCCAGCGAATCATCTGTCACCATCCATATCACCCGCCTCATTAATCCATTATTTTCCTGCAGCCAAATTACCAGCCGAGTCTTTATTTGTACTTACCAGTTTTGCTAGTACTCCATCCTTTTTATTTTCCTTTTGTGCGGAAAGTAGACGTTTACGATACTAAGGTAACTATTAAATGTGAAATATCCTTATATAGATACAGTTATCGTAATTTTTATGTGAAGTGCTAATATTAAATATTCTGATTATTGTAATTTAATTACATTCCAACCACTGAGGAAGTTATTGAATGTGAAATATTCTTATATAGATACAGTTATCGTCATTTTTATGTGAAGTGCTAATTTTAAATATTCTGATTATTGTAATTTAATTACATTCTAACCACTAAGGAAGTTATTGAATTCGAAATATCTTTATATAGATACCGTTATCGTCATTTTTATGTGAAGTGCTAATTTTAAATATTCTGATTATTGTTGCTAATTTTAAATAATTTACTTAATCTTCAAAATTAAACGTGTTAATGCAATTATAGAAGTGTTTTACTGCACTATGTAATATGAATTATGTACCTATTGTAATTTTGTAAACTTTTTTGATTTTTTATAATGAATAAAAATTATTATTATTATTATTATATCGACAAGAACTTTTTTTTACTGTCATTTCTTTTTTGTTAGTCATATTTCGAATATTAGTAATATCTTAAAGCATTTTTCAATTATGTTTTAGAAAATACCATGCACTTTAATATTAACACATAAAATAATAATGTTTGGCGTCGAGACGCTCGGACCTTGGAGCAAGGGTGCACTCGGGCTCCACAAGGAGCTCAGTAAACGCCTGAGGGAGGCAACAGGCGACCCTCGCGCAGGCAGCTTTCTCGCACAAAGGATTGCTATTGCAATACAGCGCGGGAATGCTGCCTGCGTGATGGGAACCCTGCCAAAGGGGACCGGTTTAAGTTTTTAGTGATTTATTTTTAAAATAGGTTTTTTTAGTTTTAGTTAGTTTATTTTAATAGTAGTTTTAGTTTAATATAGTACTTAACTATCATTATGTTACTTAAGTTTTTTTCATGAATAATAAAAATATAATTTTATAATGTTTATCGGATATTTTTCGGAGTTTTGAGCTACACATATAAAAAAATTACTATTTCTTTGTTAAAATTTCAAGTTTATCCTTAGCATTCACCCCGTTTTTTTAGAGTTTGAGCGGATAAGTAACAGTAATAACAATTAAATAAAAAAATCAGAATGGAAAATAAACACAAAACAATCAAAATATTTCAAAAATAGTACATCAAGTCGGCCGTTTCTGCAAAAAAAAACTCGCGCACCGAGGGTTCCGTACAAACCTGTAGGTATATAGGGGTAGTAAATTTAAAATATTTTTATTATATGATGTAACTAAAAATTTACGGTTTTCGCAATTTTTCCTTTATCTGTGCTATAAGACGTTGCTTCGTACCAAATTTCAAGATTCTGAGTTCACGGGAAGTACCCTGTAGGTTTTGATTGCCTTGCGAGCGAAAATTTGCGGTATAAACGGCTGTATCTTTTGATAGCGTTGGCTTAGAAGTCTGATTTTTTCACAGCTCCAAGAGACAGTAGACCTGAGTATTTGATATAAATTTCAGCTTGATACCTCTACGCGTTCCTGAGAAAAATGGTCTTGACAGACAGACAAACAGACAGACAGACAGACAGACGGACAACAAAGTGATCCTATAAGGGTTCCATTTTTCTTTCGAGGTACGGAACCCTAAAAGGGAAATGACAGTAAAAGAAATCTTATCGATAATTTTACGTTTAACCCGCTTTGGCCGGTCACTTCTCCCTGGGACAGACTGCACAAAAGTACGGAGAGGAGGGAAACAATCACTTAACTAGTTGTTTTCACTTTTTTTTTTACCTATATGAGGCATATTAGGCGACTTTCACACTGCTGCGGTTTCCGGTGCGCGAGCGAGACAGCGCTCTGCATGTTTATAGTGCTATCACGCGTGATAATCGCCTTAAGCATGTAAAGTTTCTCACTTGTTTCCGGATGCAACCGGATTTTTTATTTATTACTTTTGGAAGCCGTAAAAAGTTGAATCAGCCTTGTTCTGGTTATAATACACTTTGTAACACAGACTTCTATTATATGTACAAGGAAAAGCAACTAAAGTATAAGCTCGCAAAGAGCTCAAGCCTTGAGGAAAACTAATTTCCAACCAACATTTTGTACCTTGAATATAAATTGCAGCTTACGACGATGGCTGTTCAATTTGTAATTTTTATTAAGGCTTAGGAAACGGGGACAAAGGAAGTCTCAGCTATGGTACTACAGTCATTTTACGGGCGGCTAGTATGGGGAATTGGAAATAATTAATAATAGCTAATATTTTTAGTGTAACGGATATATCATGATACTAGTATTATTTACGCAATGAAATCCTACAAAATATCGTTATTCGCTAACCGCCACAAATATGTACACATATATTACAAGCGTTTTTCTTGTAGGATTTTAATGAATATATCGTTTTTAAGTCATTTAAAATGTGTAAGAACAAACTACCAATTATTACTATTTGTTTCTAATGAATTAGGATATATATCGCCCGCGCCGTTTTTTTCTTATTTATGTGGTTTTACATGGACACGGTTTCTTGTTTTTCGCTTTAAACAGAAAGACGACTTAAATATCGTCATATTTACAAATAAAAATAATTGATATTATTGTAAATAAAAATATACAAATTTTTTTTATTTTTTTTTTACCTATTTTACTACTTCCGGGTGAAAAGTTGGTAGGATTTTTGCATATATTATCTATAAATGTTCCATAAGTATGAATAATAAAAAAATCAGGCTATTATAAATTAATGTTTGACGTAACCGTATCTTTACTGTACTATGGCCGCAATGTGGTATTGAAACCATCTTACTACATTAAAGTAGGTAAAATCTAAATTTAAAAAGAAATACTTTTGCATTCAATAGCTTGCTTACAGGAGTTTCAAGCAATTTGAGTGAACTCCTATTAAAAATCATGACCGAAAAGGACTCCCCTGACCACCTCTCTTCACTAACACCTCACCTCACCCACGTCTCAATTAATCACCTCCTATAACCTCCAATGGAGAGTTAGCTAGTGCCAATGGTGATCGTCGATCCTCGTCTTGGCCGGTTTGATATGTACGAGTATCTCCTGCTAATTGTAGCCCCATACGGATCATCCCCCATTCCCCTCTAAAGACTCACCTCCTGTATCCTCCGGTGGACAGTCAGCTTGTGCCACTGGTGGTCATCGAACCTCGTCTTAGCCGGTTTGATGTGCATCTCCTGTTTGCCATTGCCGAGACCCATGGTGAGCGAGACGCCGCCATCGCGCACTGCCAGGTTTAGGTAGTCGGCTTCGTGACCTGAAAAAAGGGGGGGTTAGAATTGTCTGGCAAACTTTTTCATTTTTTAAATTACCTAAAGTAGGTACCATCAGGTTCAAAATTGCATGGTCAATTTATCAATGAATTCATTCATAAATTGGCCATGCAATTCTGAACCCGATAGTATACAATATTATTTGACATTTACCAGTCGCTTTTCGGTGAAGGAAAACATCGTAAGGAAACCTCCATACATCCCTAAGGGAATTCAAAGGTGTATGTCGATGAAATATCGTTTGATATTTACCAGTTGCTTTTCGGGAAATGCAAGGTTTTGAAATGTGGTGGTGGAGAGGAGACGCAATGAAAGGCATAAGTAACAGAGAAAGAGTAACGATTGAGGAACGCAAGGGAGGTCAAGAAAAACCCAGACGTAAGCGTGTAACTGCATGGAACCAGTGACAGAAAAACTGGGAGCCGTGTATCGAAAGGTCAAGGAGCTGGCTCAAGATAAAGATGAAACTCCACAGGCAAGAGAATAACTCTTAAATGTATGATGATGATGAAATGAAATAAACACTTGAAAAGTTTGAATAATAATAGGGATGAGACATGAAGGTAAAACAAAGAGATCTAAATCTAATGTAAATATTTGTCGCGAGATGTTTTCTCGTGGCGAATTACTCATTTAGATACTCATCTTTTAACAATCAATAGAAACGCCTTTGCAAAGTCCTCGTTTTAGGGGTTATAAATAATTCCATACCGAGTACTGTGTTTTGGCTGAAATTCGCTAAATCCTCTTGGCTACAATACGGGCTCATTTATAACACCCCTTTGTGCTTCGTGTTTGTTTATCAGGGCTGTACTGTCCATTTATCAATTTCGTACTAGATACAAATCATTAATCTTTTCATTAAATTTAAACAACAGAGCTTTGATACGTGCTGCCTATAATAACTATAGGTCCACCACATATCTCAGGTGGTTGGTAATTTTCTTCCGTTAGGTCGGCTGGTAATTTTCTAGTAGAAGCACAGAATAAATAATAGTATATACCTATACATACAGAATGGCCACGCTCCGCCCCGCCTCGATCGTTATTACCTTACCCCGCGGCGACCGGTTGGTATCTTGGTAGGGAACTAGTAGGCTAATCCGTCAAGTTGGCAGCGCATCGATAAAAAGCGAAATGGCGGTGTATTGTCAAACGTCATTTACGACAGCGGAAACAGCGCCCAAAGACGCATGCACACATTGAAGCGTGTACAGATGTGCCGTTCAAACAAAGGCGCTCAAACGAGTTTTGTAGTATGACGTGGTATGACGAAGGTATGACCTTCGGGACTAAATTCACTCATCCATTCCGTATTTTAACCATAATAACTTCTTACCAACCAGTCCAGCTAAACGATAAACCTATAATTTCAGTTATATACTCATTTCCATCAAAATTGAAATAAATAAATTCAGCTATTGAGGAATTCATGTTAAACGAGTGCAAAGATAAGTATTTATCATAAATATTTTACAATGTGTAACTATTTTAATTATCTTTTATAATTTCCGGTATGACAAAAATTAAGAATTATTTATTTATGGTGATTCATGTTGGCTGAACTTACATCATGCTTCGCCTGGCGGCTTTCACCGATAATTTGCCACAAACAAACGAAGTGCTATCAATACTATCATTTTAAAATATATTTTTATTTAATGGAATAATCGTTTAAAAATATATTATATAAATAAAACAGTCGAAATACTTAGAGACTGACAAATAAACTCACAGCCTAAACCTGACCTGGTAGAATCCGTTATATTGATAAGGACCAAATTTGCTTAATCTGATAACCCTACCCATAATCTGATACCGCTGTTCCATAAGCCGTTCATTAGATACATACAGCTAACCTTTGACCTGTAACCCGAGCAAAAAATTAAAACGTTTTAAATATGTTTGTTACCTGCCGTGAATTTTTCACCGGATGGTCTTTTCGAAATATCAGCGCTGGCTAATGCTAGCAACATGCTGAGAAGAGACCATTTCGTGACACTTGTTTTACTCTACAATTATCTGTACTTTATTTGTTCTGTAATGTCACGAATAAAGATATTTCTATTTCTATCTATTTCTATTTCAAAAAAAAAATGGATTGTTTAGATTATCTCTTTTTCATACACACTAAATAGTATTATCATTAATATCATTATCATTAAAACCGTCCAATTGACATTGCTTGTCTTGTTACCCTACAGACATAATCAATTTCGCATAACATTGCGTATTCGAATAAACTTTAAAGTGTACTAAATCAAACCACAAGTTAATTTTTAAAGTCGCTGAACATACGCTGTCTAATTTGAGGAGTAGAATCAACGATTTATTTTTTGCTCGTGTTACAGGCCACACCCGGTATAGGCAAAATTAGCCGTAAAACTGCATTTTGTCACATTTAATTAACGGATAAACTATACGTCACAGGAATTAATCAATTATACATGTAATAATGATTAACATATATATTTTTTATTTTTTTAATGAGCCGTTAAGGAGACATATGCCTAAGAAAATAACAGTTTTCATCCACAATCACCGCCTAGCGCCTTAAGTCGTGACTTAGTTTTTAAGTGCCCCTAACCTTGCTTTAAATGTCATGGAGCTCTAAAATATTAGGATTGTTGAAAATTCAACTCAACAGAGTCTTCTACGCGGACCAAGTCGCGGGCAAAGACTGGACACGTATTATGTCAAGCTTCCTATTTCCTACTCTCATTAACTCCATCCATTGTAGTAAAACCTAACACTGCTCCTATTTGCAAAACCATGTCACTTGCGTCCTTCCACTAATGAGCCACTTCAGAAACTAGGACCAAACTAAACAAAGCCAACTTAACCCCGATTTTAAAAGGGCTTATGTATGTAGGAAATTGTAGGCATATAAGTTTTGCGAGGACAGTTTGCATGCAAATATCTGTTGTGGGGATAATAAACTAAATTAATATAGTTGTGCGGAGCTTGGGACTGCGAGCAGTGACCGCTTGGGGAGTGTCAACTCTTGCTTTGAATAAGACTGGTTTTTCACCTAAATGTCCATGTCCTATTATCTCCGTGACCTCACCCACATGTGGCCCCGACGGAAGATCAGCGCTGGCCCACCAGGCTAGCAACACGCTGAGCCGGGACCATGTCGTGACAAATGTATCGTTTAGTTTTATTCATTAAGTACTTGTGTACCATTTATTAGGTTTAAGTATTACGTTACGAATAAACGTTTTTTCTTTTCTTTCTTTCTTTAGATGGATAGTCGACGTTAAAAATATATTAACACAATTTACACCTTAATCCCTTGTCATTACAAGGTATGCTTAATCTTTTACAGCTCATTAGGTGTACGTGAGACGTACTTATACGGGGTGCCATCTGAGACGTGAACAGTTATATGTTTTTCTAACTCCATAAACAACTAGCAGTTGAATGCCCCAACTTTTACTAAAATCAGACATTTTTTTTCTTTTTTTTTACATGTTAGAAAAACATGGAGTTAGAAAAACATATAACTGAACACGTCTCAGATGGCACCCTGTATATAGGTACGTCAAAGATGGGAAGGGATGGGCCGTAGTTTCGTTATGATATCCTAATGAAACCACGTGACAGCGCGACACGGTGTCGCTATATATAACCCTCCCTCTATATTCTCTACAACGATCGGTCCTCATTCATCTTTATCATTATCATCATACCTACAAATGCCATCTTCATACCTACCAAAGTCATCTTCATATTAACATAGACTGTTGATCCTTAGTCCACTGCTAGCCATAGACTAAGGATCTATACAACGACTTCTAAGAGTACTTCGTCTACTCCTCGACGTAGACTCTCCGACGAAGGATCTCCAGATGACTGATCGTGCGTTGAGAGTGAGAATCAAATCAGTTCTTATCGGGGGCTTACTCTTACCGCAGCACTCTCTTTCTCTCTCTCTCTCTCTCTGCTAAAGTTAACTGTAAGTACTATAGATGCAAAAACAACGTGCCGGCAGGGTAATAAAAATAAAACACGAACGCTGCGCGCGAATCATAGAATCATCAGCAAGAGCGAGCGAGACGTTCAGCTTATTGAACTTCGACTCAATTGTCGCGTTGGCTTTGACGCCACAAAAGTAATTTATATTATTTATCGTTATCTTACATTGATTTATACAAAAAGGGAGATACGGTACCAGGCGCTCGATTGTGTGCCATCAAATATAGGTTCCGGGACCTATATTGAATGAGTCGTATGGCAGAGTCTCTCAGTCAGTGTGCAATGCGCAAAATATGGAGGTCTCGCTTGCATACCCGTGTTAACTATATAGGTTGATCTCTTTTGGCCATGATGCACATACATTGTAGCGGTGCATTTTAAATACAAGTGTGTAGGTGCTGGACCACATTTCAGTTTTGTTTACTATGAACGTCACTCATCTTCCTTTTTGTTTATGTCTATGTTATCTTATATTAACATACCGGTATAGAAGAGCAGTCCATTCGGCTGCCGCGTCTTGAAGTACAGCGATATAGTGTCCTGGGTGCTGACTATAGGCTCGCCCCCAGTCTGTGTCAAGTCGTAGGAAAGGAACTCCGCACCGCGGAACGTCGCTTCTGAAGGCGCTTTATCTGAAAAAGAAGGCAGGTATAAGTGCTTTGTATAGGACAAGCGCTGTATAAAGGTAATTGGCTTTTTTATGATTTTCGCAGATTTTTTTAGTAATAGGCGTAAAGTATAAGAAAGAATCGGGTATTAAAAAGGGATCACTTTCGAATATATATTATGAAACCCAATTTCATCAAAGAAAGAATTTTCCAAATCGATCCAGCCGTCTTCGAATAATCGGTGAATATATAAAAAAGAAACAAAGATTCAGACGAATTGAGAACTTCCGCCTTCAAAATCTTGAAGTCGGTTGAAAATGGCAAGTATAGGAAAATGTCGCCACCGGGACGTTTACCTTATTTCATTAAAAAACTATTTTAATATTCTCTACAAGAACACGCTTCACTCGTTGCAGCCTTAATCATGGCTCGTGTTATTCCACACGCTCACATAGCAGGTGAGGCGAACGCTTAGACGAACCAATATAAAAACCACTATAAAATATATGACGGTAAATATTTGATGAATATATACGGTCACGCTCACATCACTTTAGTCACTTCGCACGACATGTTTCGGAGAGCCTAGGTATCCAATAATAAATAATACTATTAGTGCTTGAAGAGTACTTGAGTAGTACCTAGGCTCTCTGAAACATGTCGCGCGAAGTGACTAAAGTGACGTGAGTGTAACCGTTAGATTATATAGTGTTAGTATGTCTCACGAAAGTTTAAATTTAATAATATAAAACCAATTATAGCGCAGACTGCAAGCTCAAAGCAGATAATAAGTAATAAATGTGAAATTTTCATGTTAAAAAAATCATTTATTTCATGGTACAATTAATTACATTATAAAATGTTTAGATGCTTGGATATGTGGACGTTTGGATGTTTGATCCTCCTTCATGGAAAAACGGCACACAGGAAGATTTGAAAGTGATATATTCAGTAGGTACGCTTGTAACCCAGTTTTAATTTTCATTCTCAAAGTAGGTGAAATAACGGTTCAAAATATTAAGCGAGAGGGGCGAGGCGAAGTGCTGTGCCATTTGACTGTATGAAAGGTGTTCAAAACGCGAAAGTTATAAGCATTATAAGTACACTGGTTTTATCCGTTCTCACCTAAGTTCGCCATGCAACGACAATACTGCAAACACCTGAGGCCTGATTAATAGACGAACTTCCCCGCGATTTTAATATTGCAGCCAATTTCAGACTTCGGCAATATAAACCTAAGTTTACTAGTGGAAGGCTTTAGTACTTTATTGACTGAATTATGTAGTTAGTAAGGTATTGCATTTTTTGTTAGTAGCCTATTATGATGAACACTTTGTGAACACAACATACCATAGAGAAATATGCCAGTGGCGAAAGTGGCAAAAGTGGCGAAAGAACAGAATAAATAATAGTATTTCATATAGAATGGCCACTCTACACCCCGCCCCGAACAGAATTACCTCGCCCCGCGGCGGCCGATTGGTAGGGAACTAGTAGGCTAATCCGTCAGGTTGGCAGCGCATCGACAAAAAGCAAAATGTCGGTGTATTGTCAAACGTTATTTACGACAGCGGAAACAGCGCCCTAAGACGCACGCGCACATAGAAGCGTGTACAGATGTGCCGTGCACACAAAGGCGCTCAAACGAGTTTTTTAGTATCATACTACAGTTATTATATAACCTGTGCTACAGTGTCTGCCCTGTGCCGAAAGCTTGAGATTATGAAGGCTAGAGGACTAAGAGGACTGAGGGAGGAGCGGGCAGGGTATGTGAATACCATGATTTACAATGGGTGCCCCTTTACAGATCTTATGATGATTGATCATTATCTTAAGGCTAGACATACTGCTGTGCTGCATAGAAGTGCTGCTACCAGCACTTCGGATGCTCGGTGCGCTTAGTGTAACCGCTTCCTTATCGTGAAGTACGTACGATATTAATCACTGATGCAATTTGCAATCACGCTTGTACGACGTAATGACGTACTCCACAAATATCCCGTCACTAGATCTGGCACCGTGAGGATGTGACGAACGTACGGTCAACCAATTTGATTCCTAGGCCACTGTAGAACCTTGTCGTAATGACAGTTGCCCGTGGATACGTATAAACGTAACATATTCGCTACCAAACTAGCTATTGTGACAAGGTTCTAGAGTCGCCTAGGAATCAAATTGGTTGACTGTACAGTCGCAATCATATATATCGGAGCGGCCAAGATGGTCACAAATATCTGAACAACGCTTCTATTGTCAAGGCGATTAAGGGCATGTTCAGATATTTTTGAGTATCTTGGCCGCTCCGATATATTTGATAGCGATTGTACATAGTGTTAGCAAAGCTATCGTCAAGGTTCGAATCCTAGTATTTATTTACCAGCTCGAGTATATACGGCTTTCACAGTAAAAGTTCTCATCAGTCACAAAATAGGGTAACCCGGTGGAATTCAAGTTCTGTAGGCGAAATTATTACTCGTTTGGCAATCCTGGATTATACGGGATCTAGTGAAAGGCAATCATTGAAACGATCACAGCCTGGCACGTTATGGAGTGTCAAACGATTTGATGTGTTGCCGGCCACTGTATATACTATAAATGTTAACTACAATGTATGTACTATAAATGTTATGTTAAATCAATGAGCAACAATTGATCGGTGACATAAGTACTCTTTATCGTACACCTCAAATTAAAAATAAAAAAACTCCGTAAATACAGATTACAAATAGGTAAATTAGAGGTAAAACAATTAGCCCACTCTGGTCCCAATTCGAGAAAGGGTGAACATTGCTTATTTAGCTGCAAAAATTGCATTCAAATAAAAATAAAAAAATTATTTGACAAAATTATAATATTGTCCAAAACATGTGTCGCTATTAAATAATACGAATAAGTAAATATAACAGTTGTATTGATATTTTTTTTTACTGAACTTTTTTTTTTATACCACGACGGTGGCAAACAAGCATACGGCCCGCCTGATGGATAAGAATTTTATTTAATTTCGAGTGTTATTTATGTTGGAAAAATGTGCCACTTTGTTATTAAATCAGTATACACACTCACATTGGTGAAGTTTCACTTTACGGATACGCCTCTTACGTCTGTAGATGTAGAGATGTCATTTTGCCTATATAAGTGGAAATTACTACAACAATAAAATTCTATTTTTTTTTATATAGCACGACGGTCGCATACAAGCACACGGCCCGGTATTACTTGTATTACGTTACTGATGGTAAGCAGCTACCGTAGCCTATAGATGCCTGCACCTACAAAGGTGTCACATGCGCGTTGCAGACCCTTTTCAAAAAGGAGGATTCACTGTGTTGACAGCTACAGGAACAAGAGGGTCCCGCATAGTCAACACACTGGGGTCCTCTTTGCAATGATGTTCTTTTTTTAAGTGTAGTAAAATCTATATTCCGGATATCGTTCGACGTTATTTTGACGTCATCTGCATCCGTCAACCGAACATCTATCTATCTATATATATTAATAAAAACGAAAAACCAGAACGGGATAAAAAACGGGGAATGAAGCGAGATGGCTTCTTACCAAATTTTAAGAACTTCCTTGACACGTTTCTCGAATACAATACAACGCACGTATCATTAGAAAAAACTATGCAAATCTATTGTCCAAATATGAGAATAGAACAGGAGCATAAAAACTACCGCCTGCGTTGCGTATTTATTTTACAATTAGCTTAAGAATTTTACATAAATTTCTTCATTTCACGAACATCGGTCTACTTCGGCAACTCTCGGCACAGAATAACTAATAGTGCTCTCGGTTCGTTTCGCTAAACTTGAAGTGTGTAGCCCAAATAATTTGACATAAGTTCAAGTAGCATAACTTATGTTTGTCATGTTGGTGTCCAGTTATATCGGTGTTTTTTACTCCAAATGATATTAAAAGTGCTTTCAACCCGTTATCTTTTGCCCATACAAGTGACTTATAAAGGTACTCTGTGAGACTAATGTCAAAATGGACATAAATGGATATTTATGTCATATCATAATAATTTTTTGTTATGATGATTGTTTAATATGTCTATATTCCCGGCCGCTTGAAATGATTTCTATAATAATGATAAGTGATTAATGTGATTATAGAGAAAATACCAAGAATTGTAAGTATTAACTTATCATTAGAGATACTTGGCCCATGGGCGGCTGACATGAAGTGTTTCATGAGGGCCCTGTAGGCACGTCTGGTCTGGTCGAAACTACAGGGGAACATAGATCTGGCGCGTACCTCTCCCAGAGCATATCCTTAGCTGTACAGAGCGTTAACGCCGCCAGCGTTATGGGGACCATGCTGCGGACGGACGGATATTTCTACATATTTTTAAAATAGTGAGCAAATTTAAAGGTTGAGTACCTAGAAAAACAAACTTTTGGGTACACGAGTTTTAATTAGGATGGATCTTATGTAAAATGTGTAATTCGCTTATTTTTAAGTCTGGTTAGGCAGTAATAATGCTGGAATATATTGCTGATACAAAGGTAAAATTAAATGAGAGTGGCTTCCATTAATAATAATTGTTGGAAAAGTGTTTAATAAATATCCGGATGAAAAAATACAGTCTTTCCTTTTTCTACCGACTTCAAGATTTCAAAGGAGGAGGTTATCAATTCGTCGGGATCTTTGTTTTCGCTATTTTTTAAATGTATGTTTACCGATTATTCGACGACGGTAGGACCGATTTGGAAAATTATGTTTTTGTTTGAAAGAGTATACTTCACAGTTGGTCCCATTGTAACCAGGTTAGGATCTCATGATGGGATCCTGGATAAATCGAGGGAACTCTTCAACTATTATAGGCACACCTATAGTGATTTGAGTATTTTTTACAGCAGCACGAGCATTTGCTTTTGGAAAGGTGGATGCTAAGTGAAGTCGGTTCTTTTTTGTTTAAAATTATTTATTGAGAAAGAAGCGAACTAAGTTACATATACAGCTGTTACAAATAAGAAGTATGACAGTCATAATTCCTGGCAGGGCTGAATGCTGCGAGTTTATTTTACTTACGCGAGCGGAGCTGCGGGCCCACCTAGTTAATTATAACAAGGACTTAAAGTGTAAAGGAATTTTGATATCGACTGTACGTATGTACGGTTCTTATATGTACACGGTGGAGCAACACTTCGAGTCGTACATACCAAATTCATTATGTATAATCTCAAAACCAAAGTACATTAGGATTTTAAACTCAGAACCAAAGTACATTAGGATTCTAAACTCAGAACCGGCCTCCTGTCAACTTAGGCCGCCATATTGGTGCGCAAAAACTCAATTTAGCCCGTGAACGTAGAATATGTAAATTTCGGATCGCACGCTTTACCGAAACCCTACTTAAATGTAAGCGAGTTTCCGAAACGGGTCGCGTTTACGGTTTTTAGCGAATGTGTTTGACGGGCGGGTTTTTGTTTGGCAACGGAGGTTGGAGGGCGTTTTTTCTACACGCAGATTTAATGCAAACTACAAAGACGGGGCCGCCTTGTATAGATTTTTTTACGTCATGACTAGTTTTTTTTATCCTTGTTATTCTACTTACGGCAATATTTAGAAATAATGGAAAATTCGAAGTCGCGACTCTGGGATACATGCCCATCGCTCTAACCAACTGAGCTACGGAGTCTTACCTGATTGATTTGTTTGTTTATTTGTTTATATTGAATTTCTCTACCATATCCTTTATTTATTCTGTTTCTATTGTCTTAAAAATAAATAGATTTTTTTAATTTTATGATTTAATTAAGTAATTTAATTTGACTTATTTTATATTACGTTAAAAATATTCATTGTTTTTTTCCAGAGATTAAAATGACAGTTGGATTTTACAATTTGTACCGATTATATATGGTTTAAGACTTAAACAACAGTGCCAGAGGCCCGTTTCTTAAAAGCTTACAGTCAGAATCAAAAATAACTACGCAATCGAAAACGTCAAAAGCTATTATTCCCTTTTAAAAAGGACTTTTGACGTGTTCGTTTGCGTAGTTAATTTTGATGCTGACTGTACATCAGTCAACGCTAAAAATATATACACTTTTGCACCCTACTCCGTTGTAATAAGGTTCAAAATTGTATATTTATTTTTTGCCTTGACTGTAACTTGGAACTGAGCGAAAGCCCCTATCTAATAAAAGGTATCAAAAAGTGACATCCTCTAAAGTTACAAGCTTTTATAAAACGGGCCCTAGGTAGTAAATTTGAAATCTACCAAGTTTTATATTAAAATTACATTAGAATTGGGCAGATTGTGTTAGATTACGGCTGATCGTACTGTTATTTTAGTCTCTGTAATAAAAGTCGGCTATAATATCTAATTTTTATGCACAAAATTATAAATGGCTTTTCCAAATTATATTAAACTAGCGACCCTCCCCGGCTTCGTACGGGATAAAAAATGGTTATTGTGGGTTATCCCTAAGAGATAGACATATACCACCGCAGATTCTTTTGTAGACCTTTTTAAAATGTACTATACTGTAGTACATTGTTTTGATGTGTCTCTTAGGACTCAGCCAGCGTTTGCAATGTAAGCGCAAAAAATGTGTTTATTTAAGACATCACATTAGAAACCTCTAAAATCATCAGTGTTTCTCTACTATATTATGCACGTATTATACATATAAACCTTTCTCTTGAATCACTCTATCTACTAAAAGAAACCGCATCAAAATCCGTTGCATAGTTTTAAAGATCTAAGCATACATAGGGACAAACAGCGGAAAGCGAATTTGTTTTATACTATGTAGAGATTCGGATGAATATTCTCATTGTATGACAAGTGAAAAATGGCTGTTTTAAATAGCTACTATGTACAGATAGTATAGTTAAAATATCATGGAACAGCAGTAGATAAACTCATAGGTAATTGGATGGAATAAATGTGCGTAAAATAATCCAAAAAGCTTTGCATAAAACGAATTGGATCGAGTTTAAAACAAATAGGATTAAATCCCTTAGCACACATCGCGCCCCAGCCTCGTTCAAACGCATTTTTAATGCACTGACTTACTTGCCTAATAACTGGCGTGTAAGACATAGATATATACCGGGTGTGGCCTGTAACACGAGCAAAAAATTAAATCGTAGATTCTACTCCTTAAACTAGACAACGTTTGTTCAGCGACTTTAAAAATTTACTTGTGGTTTGATTTTTAGTACACCATAAACTTTATTCGAATACGCAATGTATTGCGAAATTAATTATGTCTATAGGGTAACAATAGTGACAAGCAATGCCAGCAATTAGACGGATTTTAACGTACATGATACTACTATTTACTTTGTATGAAAAAGAGACAACAAAAGTGTTATAATTTGAGGAGTAGAATCTACGTTTAAATTTTTTGCTCGGGTTACAGGCCTTATACTGTATACAGAATTCATCCTTACTTGTCTTATCATGTATACAAACACTTCTCAAATACATTATTACACTTTTCACATTATCACTTAAAATATTGTTATGTACTTAAAGACTACTGAAAAATATCATTTCTAATAAAATTTTCTTCAATAATTGGAGTAACGAACGAAAATCCTCAAAAACAAATGACATTACTATGTCTAAAATGGCACACGTTTGTTTACGTGAGAAGACAAATAAGGATTGATTATGTATAATATTATAACATGCTTTTTTTGTGATGTTTGAATGAACTAAAGAGCTTTACCTATTATTCGGTTTTTAAAGCAATTAATTGCTCTACTAAGCATTGTGGTCCTTGGTTATCTAAGGAACATATTACATTTCAATATGAAATATATTTTTTTCATTCTTGACTTACATAACCTTTTTTGCGTGGAAGAGCAGACGCGAGGTTCTTGGCATATAAAAACTATATATTACCAAACCTACAAAACCGATCTAATTAAATCAATTGTCTGAGTTTTGTGGTTAGGGATGACATTATATTAAAAATAATAGTTTATAAAAGTAGACGAACATACAATTGAGCTATTATTAATATAAAGACAATATTTAATAACAAAAGGCTTTGACACATTGACAATACAGATTCACCGGCTCGTAAGTACAGTTCGCAGCAGAAGTAGTGAAGCGGTTGAGGTGCTTAAAATAACATTAACACGAAGCTGAATCTTATTATCTTAACAATAAAATCTTGCCAAACTCATTTTGTCACTTCAGATGCTTACCTACATCTACTGATTGTACACATAAAGAGTAATTTTAAATCGAAGGATGTGTATCGCCTGTATTTAAACAGTGTATTCCTAAAACCAACTTATAAGATTAAGTATATTTGACCCTAATGAAAATTACACGTTTTTGCTGAAACTGATAGCCCATCCTTGTTCTATCAGCCCTTTAAGTTTTGACGTTGGTTTAGGGACACAAGTATGCATTGTCCCTTACAGTAACTGGCACCAGTACTATCCTAAAGTAAACACCTGTTAAAGGGAGAGCGACACGACATCGCAATATGGTAATCAGACGGCCCGAAGGTTCCGGCCCAGTTCTCTACACGGCTACAAGTTTCAATCAAAGTAGCAAATAGCTGAATGTATAATGATTCATGTAATATTGTATAATGAAATTTAATGATTTAATTTGCAAAGTAAGGGTGGGATAATTAAACATTTATAACTGAGGTAGTCGCACAGTGTTTTATGGAAGCCAAAAAAGTGACATCCCCATTTTATTACAAATTACTGTAGTTTAGAGCATTACGAGTGCGAGACTAAAACCACGGTGTTTTCACTTCGAACAAAGTATTACATGTATATACTCGCGCCGTACTCGGATAGGCTTTGGTAAGGAAAATACAGATGGCGCTGGAAACAAATTCTATGAATTTGAGCCACTGTCACCTTCTTCGTTACACGCAATTTACAAAATAAAAAATGAACAAAACTATTGTATTTTTGGATTAATGGCATTTCAAAATATTTGTCTAATCCATTTATCTAAAAAAAAAAATATAAATTAAATGTTTTTCTATAAATGAGTCTATTTTAATAACGTCAACTAAACATATTTTTTAGAAAAGTTTGGACGAAATGGAACGTTTTTTTGCTCGACCCGCCATAATGTTTTTATTTCAAGACATATACTTTCTTGTAATCCTCGATGCTTGAAAGTGTTCTTTTATGATTTTCTTGTGATTTTACAATACGACTGTGCTTGCCCTGGCCTCCTATAACTCTGCTTTTATGTGAATATACCTGGTGTGCTCAATGGACTTTGATATTCTGCTTGTATGGTTAAAAGTGACAATGGTTCGAAAGAGTGCGATGTGTTGTGTACCTAATTGTGGTAAAACGCGTAAGTATTCATATTTTCATATTAGATACTCTTATTAAATTTTAACTGTTACACAATAATACTGTATACGTCTACATCCTAAAGTATAAATATGGAACTCTGAATCCATTATGGTCTTTGTTCATTTAAAGGTATACTTCATATTGAAACTTTGGCCTGTATTATAAATATGGCAAAATAGTAGTCAACCATTATAACCACTCACGTGCCCTGCGCAACTACAGTTGCATTTTGTCAAAACGCAAAGTGCTCTCGCAACACTAGTTGCGAGTTGGGGTACCAACGGTTTTTAAATGATATCTATGTGCAACGTGTGAAGAGCGCTTTTCTGTTGACTTAGTTAGGCAGAGGATTAATGTGGCAACATTAAAAAAAATAAAAACCGGAGTCTGTGGAACATTTTTACAAACTTGAGATTATTGTTTTGGTGACTGTCAAAGTTCGGTATGTCAGCGAGGGAGCTAGTCATTAAAAAAATGCCGTCAGTACTCAATTTCGCATATTTTAATTAGCATTGTATATCAAATTATTCCTTGTTTACTGCTCCATACGATAAAGCATATATTTCAATACTAATTTAAATATAATGTGATAAATTCTTGCAACAAATTAAGTCTAGTGATGAAAATTTTGCGTGTTTGATTTTGAATCGTACATTTATTATACGATTACGCCATATTTCTGTCTAGGCTATTAGAATAAGTTAGTTTGTCTATTAACCTAAGCGTAAATCCTCTTTAAATGAGTAATTATGTATGTTTTGAACAGGATTAGGTGAAATAAACTTGTGATGTCTGTAAGTACAACTGTACGCAACAGTAGTTGCTCGAAGCATTTTAACAGATCCTCACAGGGTCCGCGTTTTATGTCATAAGGCATGGTGCACACTGGGTTTTGGTTGCAGATTGATTTAATTTAGCTTAGTCAATTTTGAGTGTTTTTATTTTCATTTGTAGAGGCTATCTTGAGACTCATTTTTTGATAATTTTTAGTTTTTTTTAATAATCGGCGAAGGATGTTTTATCTTCTATCTTTAAGTATATAAAAGAAGAAACTGACTGACATATCAACGCACAGCCCAAACCGCTGGTTCTAGAGATTCCAAATTTTGCATTCCTTATAAGGTCTAGGGGTGCACTAAGAAAGGATTTTTCAAAATTAACCCCCTAAGGGGATGAAATGGCGGTTCAAAGTTTGTATGGCGAAACAAGATTAGTTAGACTATTTTATTTGATACTTCACAGGAGTATTTCTAACGATAAATGAGTAAATTAAGGACGTAGTTTAGGGAAAAGGATCCAGTCCACAAAAATCTGCCAATAAAATGTATTCTTTATGTCAATACCGTAAGCCATTCATTTCAATGACAAATTTTTGAGGATGGATCCTTTTCGCTAAACTACGTCCAATACGTGTTTCAGGTTTCTTGAAAATTCAACCCCTAAAAGAGGGAAAGGTGGTCACAAAGTCTGAAAATCAACATGGGTATTGTTTCTATGGTTTATCGGGTCGTTGATTACGAAAACAATAACGATTTTAAAATCCAACGTAGCGAACGTGAAATACCATCCGCCATGTTGAGGTGCGAAATGTCTAAATATCAATATGGGTGTCGATTTTATGGTATTGTGGGATGTTAATTACGAAAATTGCATCGATTTTGAAATTTAATATTGTGGACATGAAAATTCTTGAAAGTATTTGTACGAAATTGCAATCTAATAACATTAGGTAGCTTTCATCCAGAAAATCAACCCTTAAGGGGGTGAAAAGTGGGTTGGAAGTTTTTATGGCAATTTTTTAACAGGTGAACCTATTTAGATGAAACCTGGTATACAGATAGTTTGAGTCCCGGGAAGGAACATAAAATTGTTTATATCGCGAAAATCAACCCTTAAGGAGTGAAATGGGGGTTAGAGGTTTGTATGGAGAATTTTTAACCGCGAACCGATTTAGATAAAATTTGGTATGGAGCTTGAGTCCCGAGAAACAATATAGAAACGTTTTTATTCCGAAAATCAATCCTAGAGGGGTATAAAAGGGGTTGATAGTTTGTATGGCGAATTATTAACCGCTGAGAAGACGATTGAGATGAAACTTGGTACATAGATTTAATATTAGAATTTAATATTATAAATGCGAAAGTATGCCTGTCTAACTGTCTGTTACCTTTTCGCGCTTAAGCTGCTGGACCGATTTAGATGAAACTTGGTAAAGAGATAGTTTGAATCCCGGGAAATGACATAGTGTAGGTTTCATCCCGAATATCAACCCATAAGGTGGTTGGAAGTTTGTATGGGAAATTTTTAACCGCAAATCGATTTAGATAAAAGTTGTGGATATAGTTTAAGTCCCGAGAAACAATATAGGGTAGTTTTTATTCCAAAAATCAACCCTACAGGGGTAGAAAAGGGGTTGCTTGTTTGTATGGCGAATTATTAACCGCTGAACAGACGATGGAGATAAAACTTGCTACATAGATAGTTCGAGTCCCGGGAAACAATATAGGATAGGTTTTATACCGAAAATACCGCTTTAGGGGGTGAAACTGTGGGTTGAAAATTTGTATGCGGAATTAATAACCGCTGAGCCTATTTAGAAGATTTGGTATGGAGATAGTTTGAATTCTGGGGAACGATATATAACAGTTATTATCCCTGAAGTCATTGCTTAAGCGGGTTAAAAGGAGGCTGTTTTCTAATTCCACGCAGACGAAGTAGCGGGGAAAAGCTTCTATTTAAGAGTAGAAATCTGCATTAATCATAATCTCTTCGTAGTACATAGTAAGTCGTTGCTGGTATAACAATTCAACAATTATTGCAATCATTTATTTAAGAAAAAAAAATAAGGGAACCACCTTCACCAAAACATGATATACCGAGACCTACAGAGTGTAACAAATACTTTTCCGAAAACCGCATATAAATCGGTTCAGCAAGGTACATACAAACGTACAAGTCTAACTGAGAACCTCCTTTTATAGTAATTTTAGTACGCGGGCGAAGCCGCGGGAAAAAGCTCGTTATTAATATAAATGGTTCAAATTCACGGTGATGCTGATAGTACAATATATAATATGTATAAGAATAAAATTTTATATGCATAGCTTATTTTTAACGGAAATTTTCATGTTACGTAATATTTTTTGAACAACATAATCTTGTAGGTACGTAAAAAAAACCATTAGCTTACTTGTGAATTGTAACTCCGTTCAAAATTATTCAAATCGGGCAGTTAATTCTGGTTTCAGTAATTTACGAGTAGATATGCTAAAATCTGCCCGTACCTACTATAACATACTATGTTAGTCTTTTGTGTGTAGTTTTTGTTAACATACTATGTTAGTGATATAGATCACGACAACCACTGTTATTAAAATATAATTTATTAATTCAGGAATATCAAGTCTGCGGTTCTGCGTGAGTGAGCCGCTGCGCATAATATTTAATTTCGTATTAGCATTTTATACTTAAGTTATAATTATTCATAACTAGCCGACCCGGCGAACTTCGTACCATCAACAATTTTTTTTTTAATTTCTCCAATATTTTAATAGCTATTCTGCTTTCGAGGCGAAGATAAATCCAACAAATTAATCATCATTAAAATCGGTCCAGCCGTTCTTGACTTGTAATAGTGTAACCGACACGACTTTGTTTTATATATAAAGATTGATACAATAAAATGTAAATAATATATTATTTCAATGTTGAAGATGTGATTTCGTTGCTTGTGTATCCCGTCCTTATACCGCCGCCATCTTGAATGATGGCCGCGCGAGGCCCGCCCGGTGACATCTAGTATGACTTTTGACACTCTGCACGTGGGTTTGTTTACTTTTGTAATGAAAAAAAATAGTACATATTGAGTTGGTAATCGTCCTGATATGTATTTATTTGTAAAGTGTGACATGTGAGTGTATTTATGTTAAGTGTATATGTGGTTTGAAGTGGTGGGAATTGTCGGTAATCGGACGTCAAAAAAGGCACTCGTCACGGTAGGTATATAGGCCTATTTTTTGTTATTGATAATTTGTGACAGAAATTGCTGCGAGTTTGACAAAACTGGCACATGTTATTTAAAGATTAATAGTATCTTTATCTACGTATGACAATATTTTTGTCCTAATTTGCGTAAATTATTCGTAAAAAAATCATAAACAAACCACGCGGTTTGGCGGTCAATTGCGAAACTATCATTTTAGAAATTGCAAATGAATCAAGTTTTATGCAAAATATTTCCCCGCGATCATATACTTTATTTGGTATCAATCGAAGCGTAAACTATTGAAGTTTCAAATAAACATAAAAAATACATATGTTATCGATTTAGATTTTTTTTAATAAATATATTTCTGCCAAAAGTCCCCATTCGAAACTGTATGTCAACTTTGTGATTTTTGTTAAATAATTTTTACTACTATGACCTATTTAATTATTTATATAAACAATTTATCCGTTTCATCAGCTTTAAAACGTAAAAAGAATCATTACAAAAAGTTCAGTAAAAGCCAAGCAATCGATTTATTAACAAAACATGACACGGTGCCGCTGGCGCGCGGTAAATCTTGGGCACTTCACAGCACCTTTTTTTGATTCGCGGGCACTCAAGTGGATAATTGCATACTATTTAATTAACATTTATTTTCCGACCTAAACCACTGTCATCATTTATTGTCAATGCGTTACTACAGAAAAAATAGCATATTTTGGCGGCAAAATATGTACATCAATAAAACTTTGCTTTATATCTTTATCTTGGCATTAGGAATGAGGATCTGCCGAGTCCTATCAAAAATTATGCGTCCAACCCCTATAGGGGGGGGTATGGTAGGGGGGGGCACCTTAAAAAATACACATTTACCAAACTAGGCGATCAAAGTATCATTTTCGATGTATTTTTTTACGCTGAATCGAATGAGACCACACTTATGCTTATAGGATCAATATTTTGCGAGATATAAAGGGTTTTTGATGAAAAAATATGTTTTAGACAAAAGTAGGACTTGAGCATTAAAAACAATTGGAAAACTTAGGTACAATATGTAATATCAGCTATATATACACTACTACTATATACACACTACTATTCACATCTGGGGGCACGGCAGTGTCCCCGCCAAGTCGAGCTTTAGTCACTTATGTTAAATTTATTCTCAATCTTCTTTCAAATCACTGAGATCATTGTCATCAATGTCAATAGGGGCCATGGGACTTTTGTCCAAGTCCGTGTTGGAGCACGAATTCCCCTCGCACATTTTGCATACAGGCGAGCATGGTATCCCACTTTTTACACATGAGCACTTAAGAGTGGAACATCCACTTTTGCACGAGCAAAATATAAGGGTCATTATTTCATCCGGAGCTGGTGGTAGGGTAGTGCGAACAGGGAACAGATCACTATTTTGTCGACTCCATCCCCACTCTTCAGGATTTAGTTTATGACCCAGCCATTGTTGCACTTGGTGGTATGTCCTGAGAGAGTGTTGCGTTGCACTTGCAGAAGTAGGAGGCAGAGCTTCCAATTTTGCTGCGACTCTCTTCAATGATTTGTAGAATAAATAATAACGATGACTATCAAGAGATAGGTTACCTGGTTTTGCGCCATACAGTTGAAGGAACAAAGATTCACCTGCATTCCGCACTTCTTCAGCTGTAGCAGTGGTCTTGTTAAAGACTTCAGCACAATCTTGTAAGACAGGATTTTTTTCGAGGAGTTTAAGGAACTGTTTTTTACCTTTGCCGTAAACTGCGCTGGTTGTGCCACAACCTGAAAATGCATGTGCTGTGAGTATGTAGTTTTTTACATTCACATGTTGTTGTTGAAGATCGGTTGAAGAAAATATTTTTCTATTGACACGACCAATTTTAGGTTTAAGCAACAATATAGGTTTGTCAGAATAACTGAGAGCAATCAGGATAACCATAACATCCACATCTTGAGTAACTATTGTAGGCAAGTGATGATCAGATTTTTCTACTGCTGTTTGTACAATTAGAAAATCAGCATCACCTGGCGATTGCCTCACTTCAAAGTTGTTCTGCTTGAGAGTATCGGTCAAAATATTTATCAACTGTTTCTTGTTTTCGGAATTTGCGAGGAATCGATCTTGGTTTCCATGAACAGGAGTCGAATTATTAATTATGAATTGGGGAGCAAAATGTCGGTACCGGCGAAGTTGCTCACAACGTTTGGTGCTGTCACTGTCCTCGTACCCATCAAATACGATGACTGTAGGTGCCTTTGACTGGTAATTGTTTTGCAGATGTTTTACATACAATAGGCAAACATCTGAATATGTTTGACAAGTACTCCTGTTCCACCTGACTGTATATAAGAGGAAACCCCCATCGATAATATACACATCACTTTTCAACACCTCATCGTCATTCACTCCTCTGAATTCCTCATACAGGGTCGACTTAATATTTTTTCTCATACCAGTACTTGTAAACAAAGACAATGGGTATGGAGATATTTCATATCTGAAATATGTAGATAAATCTTCATTTGGATTTTTCGACACAAGCATTCGTTGATACAACATCATCGGATCAATATTGATGGTTTTGTGATCGACCACAACTGATGTACTTACTGCAGAAAGTGGACGGACATTGTTACTTCTCTTCATCTTTATTTCTGAAAACTGTTTCCCAATCAGCTGATTCATAGTATTCTTTCCCACCTCTTTAGCCATATGGCAATTTATTTCATCGGTACCTGTAATCCCAGTACCCAGTGAGACGACAACGCCGGATGAACTTGCAAATGGATTGTGAAGTTCAAGCCATTGCTGTATTTTTGTAACATCTTTGTCGTCCCTTTTCATACGACTTTCTCTCGCATCAATGTGTTGTTCAGATGTCATAAATTTAACTCCAGACAGGTCTTCAAGTGCTTCGGTTAGAGCAGCAAATGCTGGTTTTGTTACAACATATGCGTTGAGAATATCATCAGTGAAACCTCGTCTCACTATGCCTCCCATCACTTTAAACTGTCTGTTTGCTGTTTGTTCAATCACCATGTCAGGGGATGTGCCACTGCAAAACTTGTTACTACGCCTGATGGTGAAGTAGCCGTTTTTGATTGCCTCATAATGTGATGGATCCATCTCAAAGGGAAGATTGTACATCTGTTCCAAATAAATGTGGCAGGCTTTAGTATAGTGAAGGTGTCCACTGGCCGCAAAGAAAGGAATCATTAGTTTTAGTGTTTTCAAGTGCATCGTCCATTCGCCTGTCCTTTCTGCTTCGAGAAAGTTACGAACCAGAGTAACCATTTCTAAGTACTGCATCCACAATTTTGCTGTGGCACTTGTCTCTTTGATTCTCTCTATTTCTTTGTTGAATTTACATTTGAAACTAACAGCTCCGATGTGTGAAGAAATTTCGTCCTTGCTGGGAGGAAAATTGCTGAAGTTATTTATCAATTTTTCCATAGTTTCTTTTTCCTCAATAGTCATGTTGACGTTTTCCAAAATCATATTGCATAAAGCAGTAGCCACTAAACCATATGCACGGATTGCCCGTGCATAAGCATGCCCTGTTAAAATGTGTTTAACAGTGTTTTCTGCGTACACAGTTGCTAAAATTTCATGCAACCTGAGTCTGCCATTATGTATCCAATGGATCCTAGGAAGGACATAACTAGGTGAAAGCCACCAAGCCTGACAGAAATTTTGTTTAACTGAGAATCAGGAGGTGCAGACAGTGTGATCTCCACTGCTTTCATATATAAGGGCAAATCAAAGGTGACAAACACCTTGCTTAAGCCAAGATCTTTCACACAATCAAGTGCCATCAATAATGACGTGTGTACAGTGTCATACTGTGATGGAGGAGCCATGATGAATGGAAGAGTTATGACTGCAGAAGGATCACTGTAGCCTCCGTGTGTGATTGTTTCTAGGAAGCCTTGCCATCCCGAAATATTTTCAGCTTTCCAAAATTTTGCAACCATCCACAGTATATTGTGAGTTGATGGAAATCCTTCGTGCTGTTCTGTAGGAAATCGATTGTCAAGATCCGGAAATTTGAAATCTTGAAGACCCCTCAAACTTTGCAGATTTAGTGGTACAACCTCAGCTAACCCTTTCTTTTCACTCAGTGTAGATTGTGCTAACAGTTTTTGTTTAACAATTCTATCTTCGTCATTGATGATGGCATCAGAGGGGGTGACACATTTTATTCCAGCCATGTTGTGGAAAGTTCCATATCCATCTATTGTATTTACATTGAAATCACAGTTGTCGAACACAAACTGGACAAACGCTCCCTGCTTTATCGTATGCTCAGGAGCCATAACTACTGATGTTTCCAATATCTTTACATCGTGGTATGAGCTGCTCAACCCCAAGTTCGACAACAAGGTAATAAGGTTTTTGGATCCAATATTCTGATGTATATAAGCACCAACACCTAACAATATTGGTGACAAAAAGGATCTTGGCCGCACCAGAGAAATCAAACAATGAGCAATAGTTGTACATTTTCGGTCCATTTCATTTTTTTCGTTACTATCAGGTTTTCTTTTTTTGCGAGTCACAGATTTCAACAACACCTCCAGAGGTTTTGGTACCATGATGTTCACCTCATCAAAAAACTTATGAGTCATGGGGTATGATGTGTTATCATAGGCGAAACTTTCGATGTGTTTCCTCAGAATCTCACCAGCTTTTTCCATTATACGTAGTTCTTCTTCTAGCTCATCACCATTCTTTTGCTGATACCAGTGGTCATTTAAGATTTTTTCGCTGTGAGAGCGAAAGCAAATAACTGGATTTTTTTTATGGATTGTTGTTATTAATAGTCGATCCCCATATTTCTCTTGCAGTTTTCGCTTAAGACTTCGTTCACTTATTGTGTACTTGCTTGATACAAGATCAATTAACTCCTGCACACTGAACTGGCAGTCGCTACTAGATTCCATGTACTCATAAATCTCTTCCATGGCATTTGTTAAATCATCTGAAGGTTTACGTCCTAGGGTCCCACCTGGGAGCCCGGTCCCTTCTTGCTGTCTAAAAAACTGAACCCAGCATGCAAAGTGATATTGTGCACGTTCCTTTTTTAAATCTGCTGTACAAATACGTCCGATCACCTGTCGTCCCTGGTTATCACCTCTGACCACAGCTTGTTTTTGAACTTTTGTTATAACATCATCTTTCGTAACTGTACGTACTTTTCCAGGGGTTTTTCTCTCAAAAGATGTGATGATTGACGCACAAAAAAAACATGAGTTTGAAAAATTGAATAATCCCTCTGATCTCAATTTTTTTGGCGATACTGTAGTATCACTGACCCTCTTTTTGGGGGTATTTTTTGTATATGAATTTCTGCAATCACGGTGAACAATCATATTACAATCATCGCCACTAAGAAAAAGGTGTTTCCCGTCTCCTTTCAGTATACTGAACCGCTTGATTGTTTCTATGGCTTCCTTGCCTGGTGTAACCCTGTCACTATCCGCCACTAGTTTCTCACAAATGAAGCAGTGATCTGACCCAAGTATGGGTTCATCACTTTCGTTGTCCATTTTTCAAGTTATTCTAATTATAGAAATTATTAGATATTCATAATTATCCGCCGATATCTGCCATTTTGACAATTGTTTGACAGGTTAAGTGTCGAAAGCACAAACCCATCGATATACAGCCAGGACTGAAGAGTGTAAAAAGTTTAAACGACTTTTAAATCACGGATTTTCTTATTCATCAATATAACAATTAAATCATAAACATGTATATTTTAAAAAGAAAACTCAACCATAGCTTGATTTTAATCGAATTACTTATAACCTTCTTGGATTGTATGAACTCACATGGGAGAGAGACATGATTGTGAAAGTGAAACAATAAAAAAGCTGTTAATCACTCCCATGGGAGTAAAATGCGATTTTACCTCCTGCTTCACTTGCGTGCCAAAGCACTCTTTATGAGCTAGAGCGATCAAAAATATTACACTAATTCGTCGAATGAAAACGTGTTTGTAAATATTTTTCAACAAAAACCATTAATATCTCGCAAAATATTGATCCTATAAGCATGAGTAAAGTCTCATTCAATTCAGCGTAAAAAAATACATCGAAAATGATACTTCGATCGCCTAGTTTGGTAAATGTGTATTTTTTAAGGTGCCCCCCCCCTATCATACCCCCCCGATAGGGGTAGGACGCATAAATTTTGATAGGACTCGGCAGATCCTCATTCCTAGTGCCAAGATAAAGATATAAAGCAAAGTTTCATTGATGTACATATTTTGCCGCCAAAATGGCATATCTAGTCTTACTTTACCTGTGCTAGTGGTGTTTATAATAATTACTTCGGTTTTTATGGATTCCCTCAGTTTCTTAGGGTTTATATGTGGTGTTTTTGTTTATGTCACTTTATATTGGTGTTTAAAAATCAAAAATAGATCTTATATCATCACCAGTGTTAGTGTAATTGTATATGGTATTTTTTCAGGGTCAGATAATGTGATTCTCCACAAATTTCCTATGAGCCTGACAGGTTCCGTACTTGGATGTACTGTATTCTGGGCGATGTGTTATCCTTGGACAACCAATTTATACATGACTACCGAAAAGTGTGTCATGTTCACTTTGAAGAAAAATATATGACTCGAAGTGGTCGTCTCAGTAATGTTGCGGTTCCTACACTTTATTTAAAAGGTAAGAAGGTACAAATTAATTATTATTGCACACTGGTACTGGTGCATACTGGTATGTAGCTCGTAGTAGCTACGAAGAGAGAACCCGACAGTCGGGTTCTCGGTGCTGAATGTGTTGACACCGACAATGATGTACCTTTGACTTGAAGACTTCACATATACGGAGTGGATTTTACTTTTTGTGCAAAAAAAAAATGGATACAAGTTTAATTGTTGGACTGTTCTTTCCACAGTCATCTACTTCTCATTAAGTCATTTTTTTTATACCACGACGGTGGCAAACAAGCATACGGCCCGCCTGATGGTAAGCAGTTACCGTAGCCTATGGACGCCTGCAACCCCTGAGGATTCACATGAGTGTTGCCTAACCTTTAAGAACCTATACACCCCTTTTTTGAAGAACCTCATACTGTAGCCCGCCGGAAAAACCTCGCCAGGAAGTTCATTCCACTGCCGCAGCGCTCGTGGGAGGAAATTCCTCTTAAACCGTACAGTGCGCGACCCCTTAGGCTCCAGGGTGTGAGGATGAACACCCTGCCGGCAGCGAGCGGTGCGGTGATGAAAATTGAGATTCACCTTTGCATACTCTTTCAACGAATATTATTTTGATCATTAACGCTTAAAGCGTTATCGAGTTATCTCCAAAAACCTCTTCCATAGGCAGTACGACCTTTTGATAATTATTTTACGTGACCCTCCATTATGCGTGGTCCGAAACGGCTCTTGGCCGGTTTTTCTTTAGTTGTGTTGACTTTTAGCCTTAAGTTATTGGTATTTTATTGACTTGCACTAAGTTTATTGTTCTATTTCAGAAAAGGGAATACTAGATCCGTCGAGCCAGGAGACAGCCGACGTGATACTGTTCTTCGACGAATTGTTTGATTCTGTGAATGGAGGATTTATGAATGAGAGGACAAGACCCGGCAAAGACTTACTGGGCCCGCTCACACCCACATCAAGCCATCGACGTGTCTGGACTAAAAGCAAAAGGGTCTTGAGCACTATGAAGTTCGTCACACCAGAGGGGAAAAAGAGTCACGTATTCTCGGTGCCAAATTGGTTACGCACTCTCGAAAACCTGGAATATTTAGCAAGTGTGGTATTTCACAATTATTACATTAAGTCAATATGGTTGCGCCATTTTAACCAGGATCCCCTGGAAAACTTTTTTGGCTGTATCCGGAGCCATGGTGCAAGAAATAACAACCCGACTTGTGCACAATTTGAGGTGGCCTTTACAGTGTTGTTAATTAACAATTTAAATTCATTGCATTCTCCGGGGTACAATTGTGAAAAAGACCGAGGGCGCGGGTTTAAGTCATTAAGTAAGATTTTTTTCAAAAAACCATCATTTTACCGCGCCCCGTAGCATATGACTAACTACATTAATATTGACCATATCAGTGACCATGTCTTTGTAGGAATAAATAATAAAAAAGTTAATGTTAAAATTCTGGCTCAAATCGAATATGTCACTGGATACATACAAAGAAAATCTAAATTTATATTTAAAGATTGCAAGTCATGCAAGGACTGTCTTTATGATTGTGAAAGAAGCAGCCAGTACATAAAGGTAAAAGAATATAACAAAGGTAAATCATTTATGTCATACCCCGCTCACTCTTTAGTAGAATGTTTTTCTAATATCCAAGACGTGGTTACAAATGTATTAAAAACGGACTGTGACATGGGCAATATTAAAAATTACTTAAAAGATGTATTAGAAATTATAACAGATTTTAACTTTATAAAATGTGTAGATCATAAAACTGCCCTAACCAACCAAATAATTGACTTATCTTGTAGGTTTTTTCCTACATCACTACATAAATTATTCAAAGGAACGCGATCGGACTTTGACCCAGAAGATGAAATGAGAGAGATGAGTAGGAACTATTATTTAAAACGAAGGAAACAGTAACTTCCGTTACTTTGTTTAAAAAAGAAAATTTGTGTATTTTTACTTTTGCCAGATACAAAACAAGAGTTATATCTTATTTAATTTAATTACTCTATAATCTCCTAAATGCGACGGTTATTTTAGTATATAAAACCACATACGCAGAATAGGTAGCAATTTTGCGGTTGAACAGTCGTTTTATTCCTCGGAGAAAAAATGGAGCGTGGAAATAATAGTTTGTGTCTAATATATAATACTTACTTTTAATTTGAAATAGAAAAGCCTTATGTAAACATAATAAAAAGTAGAAAAAAATAAATTTATTGTTTTATTTTTTTTCCTAGTCATGGTCTGGGCAAACTGAACTAATACCACACCGTGTGCGAACTTCGTTAGCAGTTTTTAAGAGATGTTCACACCTGATGTGGTCTGGTTCAGTTTGCTCAGACCTTTGCAGCGTTGATAAACCTTAACAATTTAAAAAGCCCGCCATCGGTGTTATAGCCGTATACGTAGCTATAGATGTATATACATATGAAAAGTTGCGGGAAAACTATCAAAAGATGGCGTGGCATTCGAAAATCCTGACTGATAGCTCTATACCCTACTATTCAATATACTCTATGACTAAAACTCCCGCGTTTCTAATATGTGTAGTTTTTGAGAAATAAATTTTTGAAAATCTTGATTCTGACACCCGGATATTACGAAAAATAATTATGTATTGCAAATTAAGTAACAAACTTTTCTGTTGACTAAAGTGTTGGATAAACCTTTCAAAAAAGTACATTTAGATGTAATTACAACCTTTCTAGGTACATTTGTTACAATGATATTAATTATTTTAATGCTTTTGGTTTTTATTTTTTTTCTTCCATATTCCACCGTAGTAGATCGCGATATTTGTAAGACAGCTTCATTGTTATGTCTTCTATCTATCCTATTTTTTAAAAGATCTAATTCCCTGGAAGATTTAATCTACAGTCGATTAAAATTTGCAGTCAGGGCTGCCACTACCAGTATCCGGATTTACCTGGATATAAAATAAACACAGTATACAGGATGTAACAAAACTACTGGTGATTCTTTTAAGGGCATAATTGGTATCGTATTCTAATTATGAAAAACTTTTAAAAAATTTTTTTCGCGTGAAAAAAAAACTCTTTTGTACGGAGGGTTGGCCGGCTGGGACTACGTGTCCCATACAAAAAAAAACATTTTTGTTTGTGTAAAAAAAATTCTACAATTTTTTCTTAGTCGTAATACGATACCATTTTGCCCTTAAACGGATCACCAGTATTTTTGTTACATCCTGTATAGGGAATGCAATAACAGGTAAATCTTTAAAGCCGGGTCTTCGATCGGTTATGGTCGAAAAATAACCGGTTAAAGCCGTATACTACAATTATGTGTTTTTTTTTGGAAGAAACGGCTAAAATATCTATTATGCATCGCCAATTTAGCAAATATTTTTTCTAAAACATGAATTACTACAAAATTATCAACTTCCAGGCAACAATATTCTACTTCCAGGCTCTCTCCCCATCTTGCACCTCAGAATAGCTGTCGTCTGGACATAACTCTGATGATGGTGTTATGTTTTCATCCGATGGCGATATAAAAGCATCCTGTGGTGCTTTCAATAATGCTATTGCGGCAGATGGTAGGAGACGTTTTTTAATATTTTTTGTCGTTGCGACATCCGTTGTTCCGAAATTATTGGGTCTGATGAGACTAACGCTCATGGTTTTCGTTCGATCTGATTTGCGGGTATGGTGTTCTCTATCGTGACGCCAATATTTATTACGAGATTCTGATGATTGCTCGGAGAGCATTCCAATTGGAACAGACGAGTTTCGTATTATCGCAGCTCCATGGACCAAAAGTTTATGTATAGTCACTGCCGTAAGACTCCATTCGAAATTTTTAACATATTTTTTGGCTAGTTCTTTGCATATGTACTCAAAACTATTATCAAAACCTAGAATTATAGATATCCCGGAAAAAACGGCGTATAAAATTAAAAATACCGAAGTGTCAACCCTAGAGGCCGGGTAACCCGGATATAAAGTGTTTAGGTGATTACTTCAATGTTCCACGGAATTAGGTCTTGTAAAAAATAGAATAGATAGAAGACATAATAATGAAGCTCTCATACCAATATTGCGACCTACTACGGCGGGACATGGAAGGAAAAAAATAAAAACCAAAATTAATAAAACAATTAATATATTTGTAACAAATGAATCTAGGAAGGTAGTGATTGCTCTTAAATGTATGTTATTGAATGTTTTGTCGAACACCTTGGCGAAAGAAACAGTCCATGCAATATCTTTTAAATTATTTCTATTTTTCGTAATTTCCGAGCGTCAGAAACAAGATTTTCAAAAATGTATGTCTCAAAAACTACACATATTAGAAACATGGGATTTTTAGTCTCGCATTTGTAATACTCTAAACTATAGTAATTTGTAATAAAATGGGGATGTCACTTTTTTGGCTTCCATAAAACACTGTGAGTCGGTGTACTCGCTCCATCGAAAAAGTTTTATGGCGAATTGTCTTTAAAATCGTTAGGCGTAACGTGTAAAACAATTGCGTGCCATGTGTGGAGTTAGTAAAAATGTTACCCTGAAAATTACGAACAAAAATCCATAACTCCCTAAATAATAAGATATACAAGATGTAACAAATTCTACTTATGAAAAACTAAGAAAAAAAAAATTTTATGCCAAAAAATGGGTTTGTATCGAGGGTCGACCGCCTGGTGCCGGATTCTAATTTCAAAAATATTAACAATACAATAAGAACACAACCTATCTCAAACATAACTCCAACACACAACAAACAATCAACCAATGTTGAAGTTGTATTGGAGTTGCGTTGGAATATTTTTCAAGCAAATTCTGTTATTTCTATTTCAGATGTTTATGCCGTAGCTGTAATGCGTTGTTAAAGCATTGGAGTTGTATTGAAGTTGGATCGTGTCTATACGTGTTTTAAAGTTAGAATACGGCCCCTGGGATGACATGCCCCATACAATTTTTTTTTTTAGTCTAAAATATTTTTCTTCTACTTTTTCTTAGTTGCATTACGACACCAATTATGCCCTAAAACGTATCGCCACTATTTTTTTACAGCCTGTAGCTATAACTCCCGTTACGCCTGCGTGGAATACCTTATTGCCTTTGAGCCAGAGCCCCCACGGTGGAAAAGCTTAAAGATTTGAAATACACATTTTAATATCTTGGTACATCAGTAGGCATTTACTCGCGTTGTTTTTCTTCAAAGAAAAACGACTGGAAAATATCACATATGACACGGACTTGTTTTATTTCTAATTAAATAGAGTAGGCCCGTGTACTCAAGGAGATTAAACCTTACGGAGTTTGCATCTCGTTTACCCGATTGGAGAAGAGTTTGTTGACCCGTACTTAAAACTTTGTCTCTTTCTACAAGTAATTTTATGGAAAGAAACGTTATATAACAATAACTATATTAGTATATTATCTATCTATACATATAATAAAGCTGAAGAGGGTCGAAAGTCTGTACATGGAAGATAATCGAAAAAAAGTTGGCTGTGGGTACTTAGAATCGATAACAGAACACGTTCCAAAAATTTTTAGAATTTTTGTCTGTTTATCTGTTTGTCTGTTTATTTGACCGCGCATCACGTGAAAACGGCTGAACGGATTTTGATGAAATTTTGTATAGAGATAGTTTGAGTCCCGGGAAAGGATAATATATAGTTTGAATCCCGAAAATCAACCCTGGTGGGGGTGAAAATGGGGTTGAAAAATTGTATGGAGAATTTTTAACCGTTTAACGATTTAGATAGAAATGAGTATGGAGATAATTTGTGTCTCGAGAAACGTCATAGGATAGTTTTCAAACCCTTGTAGGGGTGAAAAGGGGGTTGGAAGTTGGTATGAGGATTTTTTTACCGCTGAACTGATTTAGATGAAAATTGGTATAGAGATAGTATGGGTCTCGAGAAAGGACAAAGGATAGTTTCATCTTCAAAAAAGCCCCCCCTCCTATCTTACTTTAGGAACCGTAGGTCCAAAAAATTTGAAAAAAATAATGAAATAAATTACACACCCATACGACTGAGAAACATGTAAAATGGAATGAAATAAAAAATATATAAAATGGAATAAAGTGAAGTGTAGTGAAAAGTGAAAGTGAGAAGTGACAAAGTGATAAAAGTAAAAAAAGTCGAGAACCTAAAACCACAAAATTTACGATAAATTTCAAAATTTCCAAAGTTTCCAAAATTTTCAAAATTTTTAATATTTCCAAAATTTCCAAATTATCCAAAATTTCCAAAATTTTCAAAATTTCCAAAATTTCCAAAAACATACAAAAAATAAAACCACAAAATTTACGATAACTTCAAAAATGAAATAATATTAAATTACATAACTTCGTTCCAATCGCGTGTTCCACGACACTCATGTATTTTATTTTTCTCTGACGTTCATTAGTGCACTGTAATGTGCTTACATTGAAGAATAAATATTTTGATATATACCAATATCATAAATCCTCTATCGGAACCGTATGTAATTACCACCATTATTGTAACCAGTAACGTAACATCAGTGTATTATCTGTGACAGTGTAGTAAAAACGTATGAAAATTCATTACCTACGGTAACGTCATGAAAATCCCGACCGCGGTCGTTCTTATGGTTTCAATGGATTTTTAATGTGTGTGTAGGTAAAGCAGTGTATGCTTCTGTACATAATTAGGCCTTATTACGTAACAGTTACATAAACTACTATTTATCTCTTTTTAGAGTTCCGTAGTCAACTAGGAACCCTTATAGTTTCGCCATGTCCGTCCGTCTGTCCGCGGTCTAGCTCAGTTACCGTTCGCACTAGAAAGCTGAAATTTGGTGAGGCCTGATAAGAACTTTAAATAAAAACTATATTGAATAAAATCGGTTCAGCCGTTTTTTAATTATAAGTCAAAAACGCATATTGAAAGGAAGTGTCGAATAGTAAAATGACGTAAGCGCCGCCAAATATCCCTTAATAAACGACCTTTTGAACGGATGTTTTGTAACAGGGCGGCATCTACGAAACTACACTGAGTATCGCCCGACATGCTCGTGGCCGGACCCCCCCCCCCCTCCAAGTGCACCTCAAATAGAAAAAAATCATTTCTGCATTTGTAAACCCCACCCCCCCCCCCCTTCCCCAATTTCAACCGCGCCTGTTCTTACCTTTCATCTTAGACTGATTTGACGGGAGGATCGATTTGGATGACATTTGCCGTGGACATGAACTCATAAATACAAAAGTGGTCCTGTATCGTCCAATATACACCTACTACTCTATGTCGCTTAAATCATGCCAAATAAAATTAATATGATAAAAAAAGTATTCATTTTTGAGTGTAGTTTCATTTAGTGGTAATTTTAAAATCTTTTATTAAGACTACTGTCCTCTAGCGTATCCATCTGTCAACTTTACTTCAAGTTCCGCCTCCAGGGTAGCGGGAGAGAAATTAGGGGTGAATTAGCCGCTTACTGACACAGACCGAATTCCACGCAGGCGGAGCCGCGGGCACAGCTAGTAAATAATAATATTAATAGGTTTGGGACTTGTATCAAGAGCGCCCAAATATAGCGGCTTTTTAGGGTTCCGTAGTCAACTAGGAACCCTTATAGTTTCGCCATGTCTGCCCGTCCGTCCGTCCGTCCGTCCGTCCGCGAATAATCTCAGTGACCGTTAGCACTAGAAAGCTGATATTTGGTACTAATATGTATATCAATCACGCCGACAAAGTGGTAAAATAAAAAGTGGAAAAAAATGTTTTATTAGGGTACCTCCCCTATACGTAAAGTGGGGAGTGATTTTTTTTTTTCATTTTAACCCTAACGTGTGATATATTGTTAGATAGGTATTTAAAAATGAATAGGGGTTTACTAAAATCATTTTTTGATAATGTAAATAGTTTCGAAAATAATCGCTCCAGAATTAAAAAAAAATGTGCCCCCCCCCCCTCTAACTTTTGAACCATAAGTTTTAAAAATATGAAAAAAATCTCAAAAGTAGAACTTTATAAAAACTTTTTAGGAAAATTATTTTGAACTTGATAGGTTGAATAGTTTTTGAAAAAAAAATACAAAATAATTTCTGAACTAAGTTTGTAATTTAACCGTATAAGCAGGTGTTTATTGTACCTGTAATTTCTACAAAATCACAATGAAATGACGTGCTTTTAAATAAAGTAAAAACGGTGAAAATCGGTTTACGCAATTTATTGCGTAAGAATTATCCCATAAAAATCATCATCCATACTTTAAGCTCGCGCGCAATAGTTTACTTAATTTGCCGATAGATGTCGCTGTACGTGGAATGCTCATATCATATCCTACATGGCGGTGTTATTTTAACTCTTAAGTGTCCCCACTTACTGTGACGGACGGAAAACTACGGAACCCTACACTGAGCGTGGCCCGACACGCTCTTGGCCGGTTTTTTTTAACTTTACTTTGTATGTGTCTTATTCTTTTTAGTCACAATCAGTAAATAAATATTCCTAGGAGCATAATTCCTTGGTTTCCAAGCTATAAAGTTAACGGCTAAACTTATTATTACGATTATAAAGTGTTATTTATGATTAGTAATGTATTTAAATCACATCATATTTGAAGTTTAGCGGTTGCTCAATAAATTCTTGACTTCCTAATTTGGCAGCAAGTTTCACACCGGCTTTTTACCATAGAATATTCGAGGAATTTAGAACCATGGTATGCTACTTCATACCGTTCATACGGCGGCGACGGAATGTGCGGGAATTCTGTGACGTCTCGAAATAGTCGCATTTAGCACTTCAAATCTTTCTGTTACATGCAAACTCCATTGGTTTTTATTTCCTTGGTCGTACCCGTTTTTACACGTGCATCAGATACACGTGTCTTAATTTGACGTGTACTCGTGTATAATTATTTTAATAAGCATCTCGTTTCGGAAGGATACATGTAAAACACGCAGTTAGGGGAAACAGGGTCAACATAATGAAACGTACAAATATTACTGGAGTTTTAATTATATAAATGACTAGCGACCCGCCCCGGCTTCGCTCGGGATAAAAATGGTTATTGTGGGTTATCTGTAAGAGATAGACATATACCACCGCGAACTTTTTTGTAGACCTTTTTGAGGTGTACAATACTGTGGTACATTATTTTGATCTATCTCGTAGGGTTTAGCCAGCGTTTTAAATGCAAAAAAATGAGTTTATTTCCGACATCACATTAGAAACCTCTAAAATTATCACCTTTCTCTTGAATCACTCTATCTATTAAAAAAACCGCATCAAAATCCGTTGATTAAGTTTTAAAGATCTAAGCATACATAGGGACAAACAGCGGAAAGCGACTTTGTTTTCAACCGACTTCAAGATTTCGAAGGAGGAGGTTATTAATTCATCGGGATCTTTGTTTTTGCTATTTTTTTTTTTTTTTTTATGTATTCGAAGACGGCTGGACCGATTTGGAAAATTCTTTTTTTGTTTGAATGAGTATACTTCACAGTTGGTCCCATTGCAACCAGGTCAGGATCTGATGATGGGATCCTGGAGAAATCGAAGGAACTCTTCAACTATTATTGGCACACCTATAGTGATTTGAGTATTTTTTACAGCAGCTCGAGCATTTGCTGTTGGAAAGGTGGATGCTAAGTGAAGTCGGTTCTTTTTTGTTTAAAATTATATACTATGTAGTGATGTATTACGAGTATACATATAAACCTTCCTCTTGAAAGTCTTGAATCACTATCTATTAAAAAAACCGGCCAAGTGCGAGTCGGACTCGCGCACCGAGGGTTCCGTACAAACCTATAACAAGCAAAAGTTGAAGTATGTTTATTACTAATTTCAATTTAATACCTCCACGCGTTTACGAGGAAAAGGTAGTAAGTTTAAAATTTAAAAAAATATTTTTTGTATGATTTTACTAAAAATGTCTACTCTTCGTAATTTTTCCTTTGTCTGTGCTATATGAAGTTTCTTCGTGCCAAGTTTCAAGTTTATGAGTTTACGGAAAGTACCCGTTTAGGTTTTGAGTTTCTTGCGAGTACTCAGTTTTAAAATATGCGACTTAAATTGCTATTTCTTTTGATAGCGTTGACATAAAAGTTTGGTTTTGCTACATCTGAAAGGTCCTATAGCCCTGATTATTTGACATGAATTTCAATTTAATACCTCCACGCGTTTACGAGGAAAAAGGTAGTAAGTTTAAAATAAAAATAAGTAAGTTTTAAATAAATATTTTTTTTGTATGATTTTATTAAAAATGTCTACTTTTTGTAATTTTTCCATTGTCTATGCTATATGACGTTGCTTCATGCCAAATTTCAAGTTTCTGAGTTCACAGGAAACGGGAAGTACCCCGTAGGTTTTGCGAGTGCCGAAAAACTCTAAAATTTGCAGCATAAACGACTGTATCTTTTGATTGCGTTGGCTTTTAAGTTTGATTTTTATACAGCTTCAATGGACAATAGACTTGAGTATTTGATATAAATTTCAGCTTGATACCTCCACGCGTTCCTGAGAAAAATGGTCTTGACAGACAGACAGACAGACAGACAGACGGACAACAAAGTGATCCTATAAGGGTTCCGTTTTTTCCTTTCGAGGTCCGGAACCCTAAAAAAAACCGCATCAAAATACCTTGCGTAGTTTTAAAGATCTAAGCATACATAGGGACAGACAGCCGAAAGCGACTTTGCTTTATACTATGTAGTGATAGTGATAGTGATAAGGAACAATTCACGTCATAATTCGAGTTTGTAGAGCAGAAAGAGGCTTCAATTTCAATATAATGGACTAAGAGCTGGCCACGTCAAATACGACTCAAAATGAGACCAGCGAAACCCGTCTGGGTTACATTGAAATACGTACTATCCTTATTGCTAGTATAGCAAACTAACTAGAGGGGTTTCGTCGCTCTCATTATTGTGTCATATCTGACGTGGCTAGCTCTCCGTCTATAAACAGTGGTGCGTAATGGTTAAGGTTTTGTGAAATTGTGTTATGTAAATAAGAATGATAAAAAAAAACAAAAAGATTAAAATCTATGGAGTCTGCGTTATAAGAAATATTTGATGCGCGGTCGCAATCATTTAATAACGTCACGTTGGCATTGCCGTCTTATTCTTTATAAAAGGTCAAACATTTCCAAAAATGGAGAAGTAGCTATCCAGACAACTTTGCAATGCTATATTTAAATAACTCTGGCTTAAACATTGAAACCCGGCAAATATTAATAATTTATATTTGTTTCTGTGGTAGCGTTTAAACTTTAAAGTGCCATTTTGAATTCCGTCTGACAGTTGATGAGTGTAAATTACTCTCGCTTTGACAATGAAATATTTCGATGAGTGCTTTTGGTTGAGCTACCTTTGTTAGAACAATTACTGGCAATAAATATCTTACATGACGAAGAGCACAAAAATATCTGACACCATTTTAGTACAGTCACCGGAATTAGTATTTTCCTACACGAAGGCCGCAAAAATATGTGACACGGTCTTATGACCCTACAAATAAGAGTGTGTCACATTTTTTTGCGGCCTTCATGTAGGAAGATACTTATGCCGGTGACTGTACCAGTCATAAGAGTGCCTTATACTTGATTAATTTGTGTACATACCTCACACATAAACTCTTATTATTCCATAATCCGTATCCCCGAAATCAACTCCAAATAGTGAAAATAATTTCGGCCGTTTCATACCTTTTGACCGATCGGATGACGATATTGTCTATGGAATAGTCAATTTATTAACTCCAAATTCCATGTTAAACTAATTTTGTTCTTGAGTCATGGATGTTTTCTACATATTTGAGTGAAATAGTTATATCTCGAGTACCATGAAGTCTATGTATACTATATAAATAAGGATAATTATGTTGTAGATACAGTACTTTAAAGTGTTTTCGGTGATTTTTATCGTAAATTAATCACGCCTTTGTGGGGAAAAATTTAAAACGAAAAAAATACAAAAACGAGGTGCATTTTGAGGTCGAAACCGCAAATAAGTATATCATCACAATTAACGCATAAAAAACCAGCCATGCCTAAACACCCCTTAAAATTTCGATTTCTATTATTAACCATATGTTAATCTAAAAATAAATCCATATTAGATTAAATAAAGCAACTGCAATATGTACAGTTTAACAGTTTATTGTGACCCACGATTTATAAAATTACCCGAAGAAATAGAAGAGGCGAATTCTCAGCTAACTAGGGAAATAACCGACACTTTAAATGGGTTATTCTTATAAATCGCGGTCTTATGATCGCGTGGCGTGTTATTTATTTTTAAACGGCCTTAGTGTGCCTACTTTAAAACCTAGATTATTCCTAGCTCATTTATTATGGGCATTACGACCTGAACTGGTGTTAAATCAACACAGATTATATAAACGTCATAAATATTTAAACAAACCAAACACCGCAGTTAATGGTAAAAGTAACTAGTAGTCCGCCTCGAACTCAGAACTCGCGATTTCCTTGCAAACGAGATGACCAATATAACAAGACCCATGTGATAATTTTTTTCGCGTCTTCTAGCTACATGACCCCTTGGTCGATCCTGCTCATATACGAACTCTCAAATTATATGTATCTCTGCTATAACCCCAACCAATTTCATGAAGATCAGAAAAGCGTTACTAAAGTTATCGCGGAACAAACTCTCAAAATCAAAAAGCCATCGAAATGCTGAGACGTCCCACTAGCCAGAAGTTGTTTGTAAGAACTCACTTCGCTCGTTCGATAACTAATAAGCTAAACCTAGTCATCCTTTTCTTAATGGTAAGGTTACTAACGTAAGAAAAAGACAATACGATTTTCTTTGTGTGGGCTTTAAATAAGAGTCCCTGGACAAACGATATTATAACTTAAAAAATAAATCATTTATTTTGTGTAAGATAACTAAAATTGCGTAATTAGACCGACGATTATCCAAAACTATTTCCTGCAAACTATTTATGGACAAATTTAAGCACACCATGGGTTCCAAAACTGCACACATGTAGTGAAGTGTGTGTGCATAATCATTTTCCATCGTATTTTCTCGAATAAAATAGTTTTTATCTACACTCATATTGTAAGTTCTCTAAAACGTGTTCGAAAACGGTAGGCAATGGCTAGCATTACCACGACCGATTTTACTATGATAAGCTTTTTATCCGTAGCAGTAACGTAATTTTAACTTTTCATGCTCAATTATTGATGTGCTATGAGTTTTGATAACATAATGTACACCTGCACCCTCCCGGGGATCCGCCGACAGCCCGACACGCGCCCGCGCGACCGCCGGCACACGAGAGTTGGCCATGGTGGCGGTGCGATGGCGGCCATTCTATGGTTTCCAAATAAGGCATTTAGAATAAATAATATGAGTGTAGATAAAGCAGTGTATGCAACTGTACGTAATTAGGCCTTAAAACACTCGTGTGATCTTATTATGAAATTCGCCTGCGGCTCATTTCATAAAACCACACTCATGTTTTAAGGACCCTTATTACGTAACAGTTACATAAACTACTATTATAGTGCTCTCTCAATTATCTTCATCTATTACCTATAGATACTGAAGGTAATGGAGATTGCAGGATGAAAACGAACTTTTTCTAGAAAATACGATTATGCACAACTTCTGTAGCTAAGGACGCAACCGTTATTTTACTTCAAAATCGTAAATTAATTAGTACGTACTAGTTAAAATTTGTCCGATAACTGAAACCCACGGTGTATATCTGACTGACAGGCCACAACAATTCAAATCAGTCGTGGCCACCACGCATGTAATATAAGTTAGAGCCCTCAAGGGACCGAGGCTGTCAAAACGGCGTATGTTCACAGAAACATATGGCGGTTACGACCTTGTACAGTAGAGAGACTTATGGAAACTTCTTGATGGGAAAAGCAGGGAATATTGTAACGGGGAGAATGGATGCATGCATTTGATTTATTTTACGCTTTTGGTTTGTACCGTCAAAAATATTAATACTGCAATTTGTTTTCATCACAACTCTTAGATCACTGAGTCACAATATAACGTACGGGGCAAATACGCCTGTAGGGTCAAATGCGGCTACCGTAAGTTGTTTATATAACTGCTACATAATGCCGAATTAAGTATATTATATACATATACACTTCTTTATCTACACACATAGTATAAATCTCAATGACGTGTTTGGGGACCATGAGAATGACCGCTATTGCGCCGCCATGGCCAACTGGATTGTGCGGGCGGTCGGGGAGGATACTACGAGTAACCTCACTGGGGAGGTGGATGACCAACTAGATTTTCATAACGTTACCGATCACCGATGTAGTTATGAATTTTCATACATTAATACAACACTATAATAGTACACTCCCACGGATAATACGCTTATGTTATGTTATATGCTATGTTAAGAACGCAGAATAGAGTATTTATTTTATGGGTATAAATAAAACCGTTAATAAAGTGTTAGAGGCTCTACCGTCGTGACCAATCTTTCCCTTACCTTAGGTACTAGGAAAACTGTAGCCATGGAAGAAAGGCATCTAAATCTGTAAATATAGATTTAGATGCCTTTCCACCATGGCTACAGTTTTCCTAGGTTAGGATATAAATAAGATCTAAAATGTTTATTAATTTTGAATAAGTTTAAATATCCTTCAGATTTTTCATTCCTTCAATTTTAAAATCTAGACTAGAGTAAAACTCATAATTGAGTGAAGTAATTTGACAGCACTTTATATACATTTGACAACCGCTTTGTATGCCATTGAAATTTCTAAACTAGCTAATTTACGGAATAACCCCATATACCTCATCTTCAACATATCAACAAACTTCCTCTAAGTCTACAAGATCCTTCGAAACCAGGGTATCATTAACAAATACAGAATGGGGCTTTCAAGGGTAAGCTTAGGACCGTATGACATGAATATGCAACGTAACATATCTGTTTGGGAAATGTTATAAGCGTCATAAAGATTGTATGACGTTGCGCTGTTATCGGTACGAATATGATGTGTTAAATTACTAATTGCATGGTAACACAGATGTATAAGTGGTCTATTTTGTAAGGGCCTTAAAAGAACTTAAAGCCTGACCAGTAAATGATCATGCGCCATGTTGCGGAATTTCATTGAACCTAATTTCTTACACTGGCAATAATTTTAATGATAGGTTGTCAGTGTCATTGTGGTGGTTCACTTGAATAATTCGAATAATGCCCAAAACTACGCATAGTCTAGAGCGAAACATTGTAAATAATGTGTATAATAAACTGCTGGAAATGAAACGCTCGGGAAATGAAGTTATTTTGCTACGAAACATTTCCACATTAACATCAGAGCTGACAAGTTAACAAATCAAGATGACATTATACCATAGAGAATTATATACTTTTTTACTATGATAATTTTGCATTTAATGATTTATTATAATTGGTCGAACGACCACAAGGTTTTTTGCTTAAATTCGTTTAATCGGGATATGGTTATATTTTAATCATATCTATTTAGATGCAACATGATTTCTAACTCTAGTTTCCAGTTTAAGTAGAAGTGATGATTGATGATATTTGCCTGCTTCGATACAAAATGGAGTAATATACATGGATATCCAACTAGCCCCAAATTAAGCTAAGCATAATAATATACTATTACGCAACGATATACCCTTATTTACTTATAAATACAAACGTACATAAATATCAACAAAATATCTTAAACAAATATTTTTGATACACAAATAAATAAATGTCGTTACCGAGATTTAAAACCAAGATCAAGAACAAAATAACTTTTTTCAATTACGAAAGTCACTATATTAAGATGTAAAATGACATGTAAAATTACTTATAATTTTATCAATAAATATCTTATTTCTCATTTCTCATACTAAATAATTCAAAAAATGTTTGAGTGTCTAATAAATCGGTACTAATTAAGTATATGGGTCTAAATCCATCCGGCAACCATTATGGCAGATAACGGCCATAATTCCGGGCTATCGGTCCCCTGGCGACATTAACATGCAGATTGTTCCGTTTCTAGAACCGATTCCTAGAGACGGAAGACGTCTGGGAGAAAAGTGGACAAACTTTAAACTTAAAATAAGAATTAAGTATTACATATACAAAACAAAAGAATGGTTGACATTTATGTGTTATGGTTGCTACTTGGAGCTGAACTTAGCTGCTGCTATCCGTATCTCTATCGCACTAATATGGACAGTGATAGAGAGACCGATAGCGTTTCGTTTCGTTTTCTACAAACGATTGTCATCTTGGCTACGCCCCCTGTTGTTAGTCGTAATTAGATAAGGCTAACTGCGTAAGTACAACAACAGTATGTTCCTAGTCTCTTAAGAATAAAGTCCCGCCTATAAAATATAACGGTTACACTCACGTCACTTTAGTCACTTCGCGCGGCATAGCACTCTTAGTGCTTGAAGAAGGAGAAGTAGGCTCTCCGAAACATGTCACGCGAAGTGACTAAAGTGACGTGAGTGTGACAGTTATATTTTATAGTGTTAGTATGACTCACGAAAGTTTAAATGTAATAAGTCCCGCCTAGACCATTTTGAACACCTCACCCTCTCAGCTACTTTCGCTGATTGTACGCCTATCATAAGATCATGGTATGAAGAAATCAAGGTTTCGCCATCACTACATCAGTAAACTGGTGTCAGTGCTGTGGTGTTGATTCTTAAACTTAAAGTTTTGGGGTAATTTGAAGTATTTTAAACTAAGTAAGTTAAAATTTTTAACTTACTTAGTAGATGTGGCTTAGTGGATTCTGCGTACTCATTCGATTCATATCGACTGAGCTAGTCCATATTAGGCCCTACCACTTGCCATAACTTTTTTGGGTCATACTCAACACCTACGATTCAGATTTTACTCAAAACTGCGGAAAATTTCCTTTCTTATTTCAGCTCAGCTGAACAAAAGATGATGTTTTCTATGGAATGGCTGTAGTTACTTCAATTTTCCATAGAAAATTTGTTTGTCAGTTTTGTAACGGTGCATACAGAATGTATGTAAAAACCCATCACAAAACTGTCAAAAAATTTAAAACCCTTTTTAGGGTTCCGTAGTCAACTAGGAACCCTTATAGTTTCGCCATGTCTGCCCGTCCGTCCGTCCGTCCGTCCGTCCGCGGATAATCTCAGTGACCGTTAGCACTAGAAAGCTGAAATTTGGTACTAATATGTATATCAATCACGCCGACAAAGTGGTAAAATAAAAAGTGAAAATTTTTTTTTTATTAGGGTACCTCCCCTATACGTAAAGTGGGGAGTGATTTTTTTTTCATTTCAACCCTAACGTGTGATATATTATTGGATAGGTATTTAAAAATGAATTGGGGTTTCCTAAAATCATTTTTCGATAATGTAAATATTTTCGGAAATAATCGCTCCAGAAGTAAAAAAATATGCGTCCCCCCCTCTAACTTTTGAACCATAAGTTTTAAAAATATGAAAAAAATCTCAAAAGTAGAACTTTATAAAAACTTTCTTGGAAAATTATTTTGAACTTGATAGGATGAATAGTTTTTGAAAAAAAAATACAAAATAATTTCTGAACTAAGTTTGTAATTTAACCGTATAAGCAGGTGTTTATTGTACCTGTAATTTCTACAAAATTACAATGAAATGACGTGCTTTCAAATAAAGTAAAAACGGTGAAAATCGGTTCACGCAATAAAGAATTATCCCATAAAAATCATCTTCCATACTTTATGCTCGCGCGCAATAGTTTACTCAATTTGCCGATAGATGTCGCTGTACATGGAACTCTCATATCATATCCTACATGGCGGTGTTATTAACTCTTAAGTGGGGACACTTACTGTGACGGACGGAAAACTACGGAACCCTACAGTGAGCGTGGCCCGACACGCTCTTGGCCGGTTTTTATTATTTTAATCGATAGCCCTCATGATTTTGAGCAGAAGTAACCCATTTGTCACGATTTTCAAAAAAAGTGAATGTTAGGTACACTTTCTTCTGAGAATACCCATCTGCTCTGATTCTTCTTCTTCTTTGTACATTCCCACTTTAGGTAGGGTCGGCTCTCCTAATTTTGCTGCGCCATGACATTCTTTCTGTCAAGGGTTGTCGGGTCAGGAAGACTTTCCTTCTTAAAAAGGATGTTCATACTGGTCCACAACGTTGCTGTAGGCCGGCCTCTACCCCTTGCTTTTTCTGGTAAGCATAGCGCTTTCTTTACCATATCCTCTTCATCAATGCGCATGACGTGTCCACGACTTTCTATTAGCTTTTCAGGGATAGGGGCTACTTTAAAGGTTCCACGTATGTGTTCATTCCTGACCTTGTCAAGTCTTGTATACCCTCCCGGCCATCGAAGCGTATTAATTTCAGTTGTACTTACCCTTTGTACGTTGGTCTGATTAATGAATAGATATTTATCTATCTATAAACTACACTCCAACGTCACCACACTAGTTCTAGGTACCATCGCCGCCTCAATCGGATTCGGGCGATGTTGATAGATACGGATCAGCATGAATGTTGGAATTACTACCGGCCGTTAGTTATAGTATCTTGTTATGATGGATGGGGGCATTAAGGTTCTTGTATATCCTGGGGCATTCATCATATCAAGTTATCAACATTTGATTATATTTTGACAGTAATATCCTAAATATGTTACGTTTAGTCTTGGCTATTGAACCTAATCGCGTACATTATTAGTGCCTATATTATTTGTCTAGATCCGGGTCGGGAAATCGCAGCTCGCGAGCCGCATGCGACTCTTTGAAGGGTCACTTGTGGCTATTAAAGTATCCCTTAATTTAAAAAAATCTAATTTTACAGTTAAACACAGAAAACTGCGATTCTCTGAGCTTCCAAAAATTCCATATTTTCCGCCATCTGGCTTTTTGTCAAAAAAGTTTGCCGACCCCTGGTCTAGATTCGAACGTAAATTTACGTGACATAGTTTTCAAAGGCGAAGTAGTTATTTACTTGTGCAGCTTTATTTTCGAGTTCAAAAAAATAGCTGCTGTGTCTGTGTAGGAAGGGGTGCATTGTATGAACAAAATATATTTTTTGTAATCTACAAGGGTTAGGTTCATACCTCAACCTCGGTGTAATTATTAAAAAAAACTGCACAATAAAATAATGAAATAACCAAGCGTGAGCCAATATTTAAAAAAAAATGGTTTATTGGTACGGAATCCGTAGGGCGCGGTCTCGGCACTAGCCCATCAAAATAATGAAGCACAAGCTCTGGGAATGTAACCAGTAAGTATTGATTTGTGTCAGACATCCAGTTTTAAAGCTCCATTTACGGACATGTCCGCCATTTTAGCAATTGCCAGTCTATAAGTACCAGCGACAGACAAACTTTGTATATGTATGCATATTTATGGGTTAGGATGAGCCGTTAATGAGAAACATGCACAATATATTAATGAGCTTTAATTGAAAACATTCGCGTTACAGTCATGCGTCTGGGATAAGTTCGCCTCTGTACGTATATGTTGTGTTATATGTATTTCGTTGTGTTTTCTTGTACAATAAAGTGTTTTACTACTACGTCTGAAAATTTGGCTACAAAAAGATGTATTTATTTATTGGTAATACAGTCGTGGCTAAATATAATATCTTTGTCACATTAAATGCATCCATATTTTCAGACGTGACTGTACATAAAACTGACAGACACCGCACAACCTAAACCTGAATGTAGGACCTCAAAATCAGGAATATATTATATTTGTTAAATATCGTAAAGCTCGTCGAAGAAAGGATTTTTACAAATTCATCGCCTAACGGGGTGAAACAACGTTAAAAGCTTTAACTACCTTTATGCAGACGAAAACAGGCGGAAGCCGTTGAGGTGTATCAAGTAGGTAATTACCATAAAATTATTTAACAAATCGAATAATACGGGTAAAATATTTATAAACCGTTAAAAACAACTGTCCGCGCGTTTTAATATAGAACTCCCAATTAGCGTGGATCGCTCCGGAACTTAAACTGTTCCCAATTTTGTTTCACGAGTATATTCTATTTTTAATTTGTTCACAATTGAACCACCAAAATTTGCATTTATACGATTTGGCTTCGTGGTAGTGTTTTTTTTTTTTTTATATTGTGGACAAAGTTTGTTCAGAAAATAACTTTAACCTTTAGCAAAGTGAGGCAATACTCGTATACAATGTGTACCAAAAATACTGTTGATCCGTTTAAGGGCATAATCGGTATCGTATCGCAACTAGATTTTTTTGACGCGACAAAAAATATATACAACGTGTTACACCCAAGACTAAAAACCTGGAAACTGTTTGTTCAGAATCGAGAGTGGAATCAATTGCAGTATATCTTAATATACTTTTTCTTTAATTTTCTACGTGTCGAGTCTAAAAGTTTCGATTACTACAGTTTACCATTCTATCGAGAGGTTAGGACATAGAGGTTGAATATTTAATAATGGCTGGCAGCTTTGGCAAATTTGTTTTTTCACTGAAAGTCATGTCATACAAATTGACAAAGTAGATTGACATGACATAACACATGTAGAGATGTGTCAACAGCGCAACAATTGTAGAATTAACAATTGAATAGAATTGCAAGAAAAACTAAACATACAAATATCTTTCGAAATAATTAACTAATTGTAAAACAAATAGATTAATAAGCAATAATAAACATCATTTGGGGTGTCTGGGGTTTTTAGTGGTTCAAGTAACACGTTGTATATGAGACCCATCACCCCAGCCGGCCAAGGCCAAAACCAATTTTTTTATGGCGAGATTTTTTATTTTATTTATTTTTTCTTAATTAGAATATGATGATGATTTTATGCCCTTAAACGGATCACGAGCATAATCCTGAAAAGAAATGTATATAGAAAGTCATAAAAGGAGCGCTCTTTTGAAAAATTACTAAGTTAACAAACTATTACTTGTCACTCTTTGCGTTCTCATGGGTGACTTTTTAAAACTGTCTGCAGACAGAAACGTAATCATTAATCAATAACACTAAATAGCCACATTATCGGGCCACTACAATCATGCTCTTTAGGGGGCGTCCATTAATCGCGTCGTATTGCTTAGGGGGGGAGGGGGTCAAGAAAAAATCACCAATGATCACCACAGGGGGGAGGGGGGTCTGGACACATATCACGTGTAATTTTTTTGTTCCTTGTGCTATACTGTATTATGGTCAATAAAATAAAAATTATCAACTTTTAAATGAATCAATCTGTCAAAAGCAGAGTAAAATTGCAATAGCACTATGATTGTAAATATTTTTTAATGGCATTTGACATATTATTTTGTGAAGTAGGTTTTTAGGGTTCCGTAGCCAAAGTGGCAAAAACGTATCCCTTATAGTTTCGTTATGTCCGTCTGTCCATCCGTCCGTCCGTATATCACAGCCATTTTACTCGGAAACTATAAAACGTATATCTTAATAAATATTTAAATATAAGGTGTGTTTTTGTACTGTACCGCTACTTAGTTTTGTAGTAAAACTGCTGAAAAATATATTTTAAGGAGGGGCACTACTCCATACATGTAATTATTTGTCAAAAAAAATTTTTTTTACCAAATATCGACATGATGCACATCACTCGACAGGTCTTTCAAAATAACTCTTGTCTTTTTGTCCTGAACATCAATAAATAAAAAAATAAACATTGAGGTCTGTTTGATTTTTTTTTATTTAGTGAATATCTTAAGAAAAAATCACCCCGTAAGTCTAAAAACTTATGTCCCCCCTGTCACTATTGAACCGGAGATCCAAAAAATATGAAAAAAATTGAGGACATTATCGGTTTAGGAATTATTGAGTTATCTCCTAAAACATTTCATACGCAGATACGACCTTTTGATATTACTTTTTCGATAGTAGGTACGAAACCGCGTGGTCCGACACAATTGGCCGGTTTTTTTCTATTAAATATAATTTTATTTTATATGTATACATGTAGTGTCATGTTTTGCCCTTTACGTGTACGTATGTTACGTAAGTAGGTTCACGTGTTAGAAAACTGTAGGGTATTTGTGCTAGTTTCCCGTCCAGGTCCAGTTTACCGTCCACTTGATTAAATTGCTGCAAATAAATGGGAAAAACTTTTTAAAGTCAACATAGTTTATATTTATAGTTTATTATTTTTTACTTTTAAGCTTTTATTTTGGGAAAAACCTGAAGATAAACATGTAAATAAGTATGGACAGAAAACTGACAAGAGTGGACGAAAACTAGCACAATCACCCTACTTACTTTAGTTAGTAAAAAATTACACGTCATATTGGACAGGGGGGGAGGGGTCCTGAAAATATCACCAAAGATCACCATGGGGGAGGGGGGGTCTAAAACAAGCCAAAAACGTATGACGCGATTAATGAACGCCCCCTTAGGTATTAGGGCGCGTTGTATCATTTTGTGTTGATTTTTAACACATTTTCGCCACTTTTATGTTAACTCTCTAACACATTTATGAAACTTATATGTATTTTATGTAAAAAAATTGTTCAGTTTTTTTATGTAACGTTCCTTGTTGTATACTTTTATGTAACTTTTATGTAACTGTAATATGAACGCTTAATGTTGCGTTTATGTAATATAAGCTCTTAAATACGTCCCCCACTCAGGTATTTTACGTAATCCTATTACATACTCGTTTAAACATAAAAAAGCCCCTCAGAACTGAAAGCAGCTATAAACGGAGTCACTTGCATCTCAATTTACAGGTGGAAGTCAGTTAGCCTTCAAAGCGTCTCATTTCAAATTTCCGGACGGCGCGAGTCCGGCTCGCTTCCGACCCGTCTGACCTGGCGTGCTATTACGACAGCCTACGTCTAACTCTTTGGAAAACCAGAAATTATATTTACATTTTAAAATCTCGCTTTGATGTAGTTATGACATTGGTAATTGGTAGTAACGGGACTTAACCGCGTATATAATTGATAGATTAACCTTTGACGTTTCGAGGACGACATTGTCCCCGCGGTCCCGAAGAGAGTCTTTCTTTGGGACCATGGGGACAGTAATTACAAACGGGGAAAATAAATAGGTAATTTATAAATTACTAGCCTTTTCCCGCGGCTTCGCCCGCGTACTATAAGTACTCAAAAAGGATACGATACCCATGTTGATTTTCAGACTTTGTGACCACATTTGCCCCTTTTAGGGGTTTGATTTTCAAAAAACCTGAAACACTTGTTTACTCATTTATCGTACGGAATACTCCTGTGAAGTTTCGAATAAAATAGTCTAACAAATCTTGATTCGCTATCAAACTTTGAACCCCCATTTTACCCCCTTAGGGGGTGAATTTTGAAAAATCCTTTCTTAGTACACCCCTAGACCTTATAAGGAACCTACGTGCCAAATTTGGAATCTCTAGAACCAGCGGTTTGGGCTGTGCGTTGATATGTCAGTCAGTCAGTCAATCAGTCAGTCAGTCAGTCAGTTTCTTCTTTTATATATTTAGATAAACGCAGTTAAGTCCCGTTACTACAGATAGATTAAATCATGCATGTTTCTAATTGACCACGGAAATGACGAAGATTGCTTAGGCTGCCTTTCCAATGAGGCAGAGATGAGCGGAGACATGTGGGAATTAACCAATACGCTGCCTTTCACAGAGGTGAGCCGGATAATAAGGTCCGACCGAGAACACTTTTTTTGTCTCGGAGACCGAGACCGAGACTAAATGGTATTCTCGGACGAGACCGAGACCGAGAATTTATAATCGGAGTAAAAAACACGTAATTTGCAATAAAAAACAATTTACCCATACAAAGAAATCAACTTTTTTATCGTGGCATTTATTTGAACTATGTTTTTTATTACATATGTACCTTGAGTACAGAATAAACTCTTACACGCAATATAAGATATCCAAATATCCACTTTCGTATTTCACTCCCATTGAGTTTGAATAAATCTTGCACAAACAATAAGCACAGTTATTATAACCCTTTTTAGGGTTCCGTAGTCAACTAGGAACCCTTATAGTTTCGCCATGTCTGCCCGTCCGTCCGTCCGTCCGTCCGCGGATAATCTCAGTGACCGTTAGCACTAGAAAGCTGAAATTTGGTACTAATATGTATATCAATCACGCCGACAAAGTGGTAAAATAAAAAGTGGATTTTTTTTTATTAGGGTACCTCCCCTATACGTAAAGTGGGGAGTGATTTTTTTTTTTCATTTCAACCCTAATGTGTGATATATTGTTGGATAGGTATTTAAAAATGAATAGGGGTTTACTAAAATCATTTTTCGATAATGTAAATATTTTCGGAAATAATCGCTCCAGAAGTAAAAAAATATGCGTCCCCCCCCCCCTCTAACTTTTGAACCATAAGTTTTAAAAATATGAAAAAAATCTCAAAAGTAGAACTTTATAAAAACTTTCTAGGAAAATTATTTTGAACTTGATAGGATGAATAGTTTTTGAAAAAAAATTACAAAATAATTTCTGAACTAAGTTTGTAATTTAACCGTATAAGCAGGTGTTTATTGTAGGTACCTGTAATTTCTACAAAATTACAATGAAATGACGTGCTTTCAAATAAAGTAAAATCGGTGAAAATCGGTTCACGCAATAAAGAATTATTCCATAAAAATCATCTTCCATACTTTAAGCTCGCGCGAAATAGTTTACTTAATTTGCCGATAGATGTCGCTGTACGTGAAACTCTCATATCATATCCTACTAGGCGGTGTTATTAACTCTTAAGTGGGGACACTTACTGTGACGGACGGAAAACTACGGAACCCTACACTGAGCGTGGCCCGACACGCTCTTGGCCGGTTTTTTCCATAATAACAACACAACGAAAACAATTAAATGAACAAGTAATTACTTGCCAAAATTATTAATCCTGCAAAAGCGGCGCTACGTCTAATAATTGGCTTAGAATGTGGATAGGTATGACACAGTCGACTCCAATCAGAACTCGTTTCATGGACTCGGCCGCGGCCGAGAATCTCGGCCCTTTTTGGTCAAGAACCGAGACCAAGATCCCGGCCTCGATTTTTGGCCGAGAATGCCGAGGCCGAGACCGAGACCGAGATGTCGGTCTCGGTCGAACCTTACTGGATAATGCTATTGGTTGATTCCCGCACGTCCTCAGAGGAAAGGCAGCTGTATTCTGATTTCATACAACATTACGCTCGTCAACGCGATTGGGATGACCCTTCCGCATTGTGAAGAGACACTATTCAAGTGTCAGGTTGACTGAAGCGGAAATTACAAGAGGTGCTGGCCGGGTCTCTATTAGACACGTGTCCAAGTTCATGTCAGGCTGTATGTATCCGACAAGCGCCAGCTCTGCATTTAGCGAAAATCAGTTAGTTTTTTTATACCACGACGGTAGCAAACAAGCATACGACACGCCTGATGGTAAGCAGTTACCGTAGCCTATGGATGGATGCCTGTAACCCCAGAGGATTCACATGCGCGTTGCCTACCCTTTAAGAACCTATACACTCCTTTTTTGAAGGACTAGCCTTCTGGGAAAACCTCGGCATGGGAGTTAATTCCAAGTTTTGATTTTTACTATCCCAACTAATATTATAGATGCTAGAGTATCTCTGCCTCTCTGTCTGTTAACGCGAAGCTTAAACTGCTGAACAGATTTAGATGAAATTTGTCACAGAGATAGTTTGAGCTCCGGAGAAATTATCTTTTAAGGGGGTAATAGGAGGTGAGAAATTATATATGCTGTATGAATGTTTGTTGTTTATAATAATCGTTTATCTTTTTTATGCGCACACCTATGAAGTCGCGGACAAAATCATGTCAGGTTCTTGAAATAGGCCTCCACTACTAACATAGTGCCAACTTCAGGCAATCCAAAGGGGAATTTTTAATTGAAGTGAAACTGACAGGTCCTTGCTCAAAAAAGTGGCTTACAAAGTCATATACAGTGTTGTCAAATTACTTAATTCGATTAAAAATACCACTTTTTTTTATACCACGACGGTGGCAAAAAAGCATACGGCCCGCCTGATGGTGAGCAGTTATAGCCTATGGACGCCTGTAACCCCCAGAGGATTCACATGCGCATTGCCTACCCGTAAAAACTAACCGAGTATTCAGATTTAATTCGTAAATGGTAACCACCAAACTGTGGTGACCACTAACAGTTGCATATTTATGGTCTGTCTATAAATCTGTGGGCGGAAAAATAGCATGACCCATGTACTAAACTAAAACCCTTAAAGGGTTCCGTACTAAAGTTGAACCACAAATGTTCAAGCTAATTATGCTTTAAAGTAACCAAAGAGAGTATAAAAGCAACTCGGAGCAGGTAATGGGCGTCCTTTCCGGAACGAAATGAAAATGGCGGCCTTCTGTAATGGTTGATCGGATCAGACTCCGTGCTAGGAATTTTGAATTCGGATTTCCAGTTCATAGATATCGGAGACATCTACAGAAAAACTCTAGTGATGAAAGCTATACACACCGATAAATGTTTTCTCCATTGTAATTCTCCAAATAGTAGAAACGGGGTTCCAGATATATTTATCTGTGTTTTCGGGTTTCCGATATTTCGTCGCAGTTGCATGCGCTTTTATAATTAATGGTTCATGTTATTATGATGAAATAACGGAAACTCGAAAACATAAATGTTAATTAAAAAGTGCGTTTCTAATGGTTGTTATCATAGAAATCTAAATTATAAGTGTCAGTGGGTAGTTATAATGTTAATGACTATGTTAGCTCGAAATATTGTCTGTCCTGTTTTGGAAAGATGATGAAACTAACTTAATTTTGTACTAAGCAGAAACGTCTGCAAGCGAAATTTCAATTTTATTATTGAAACAAAAACGGAAAAATTCAAGAATCCGCGTCGAGCGAGATTCAAACTTGCGTCATTTCGGAACGCCGGTCCGATCGCTCTGACCAACTGAGCTATCGACGTTTACATTAGTGTCGTTTATAATTCAACGACCAAGAAATCAAATTAGAACCGCAAAACCACCCAACTGTAGTCCAAAAGCTTCCAACTATTGTTCAAACATTAATTTAATATTGTTGTGTAGGTTTTACTTTTATTTTAATTAATTGACGTATTTAATTTTATAAATATGTTCATAAATTTAAAAAAAACTTACTTAAAACCAAAAAAGTATGAGGTTGATACCTGAATACGTTGATACCCGAATAATTGTATTATACGACATGTACGTATATAAATATATCGTAAAATGTGTAAATCGACTTGTAACGATGTGTTATTAATAATAAATTTCATTTCATTTCATTTCAATTCACTTCATTTTCATTTCATTTCATTGCGTATTGAAGTTGTAGACCATAGTTGCAGTACTGGACTATGTACAAGATCCTTTTTGGTATCGTATTTCAATTATGAAAACCTAAAAAAAAATGGTTTTGTATGGAGGGTTAGCCGGCTGGGATGACGTGCTCCATACAAAAAAATATATTTTAGCGTCCAAAATATTTTTTGGTCGCTATACGATACCGATTATGCCCTTAAACGTCTCACTAGTATTTTTGTTGCATCTTGTTTAGTTGGGTGGTTTTACAGGATCCAAAATATTTTTGAAATTAATCATACTTGGGATTGGATGACTGCACGCAAAAGCGGCAAAAACTCTGGAGGAGAAAGTTTGTCATTAAACATATCCTGTTTCATTTTTCAAGCCAACACGTGACCCCTGAGAGTTACATCATAAGCATACAGAATACGCATGGAGGTACTAAAGTGTAACTTAAGTTAAAATCTCTTGCAAACACTCTTTGGTCCATGGAGAATCGTTGAGAGTTCTAGCGTCAGCGTTTTGTTTAGTTCCTTGTAGAATTTTGCATAAGTCTTGCCCTGGGGGCACTGTCGAACGTGTGTTGGCAGTTCAACTTTGTTCAGTTTATAAAAAAGAATATACTATCGAGGATGTACTATCGGGTTCAGAATTGCATGGCCAATTTATGAATGAATTCATTGATAAATTGACCATGCAATTTTGAACCTGATGGTACCTTAAGGGAGAGAAATATTTTTGATGTTTTTTTTAGTTCAACTAAAATGTCTGGCAACGTTTTATTCCAATTAATAGCAAGAACCACCACACCAATTCATACTCTGCGCGGATTGAAGCACCTTGAAAACTTTTTTTAAACGCACGACAGGCTAACGCTTTCGTCTTTGTAACTCAATGTCAATTTCAGGAAGGAGATTCTTCTGAACTTATTTATTTATTTATTAAGGTAATCACAATAACAGTTACATTTTTATATAACAATATCCGTGTGATTCCGCAGTACTATTACTTATTCTACTTACTTTCTATTACTTAATCAGTGATAATATTATTTTGCTAACTAATAATATCTCCGATCCCTATGACTAAACCGTTCTATTCATTTGAATTTAATCAAGCCCGACAGTCAAAGAAATCCTCTTTAAAATGCGCTAAGTAAAGATTCTTCGCACGTCCCACACTTTATACTCGAGCATTGGGATGTCCGGGTACATTCGTTCTGCACTTACTGCGTGATATGAAGTTTTCATATCCTTGGAATAATCATGAGTTATTCTGTCATTCAATTTAATGACTATAGTTATTCTTAGTAAACGATTTTACACTACTATTTGGATTTAAGGATTAATATGAGAACTAATCTCATTGAAATACATAATATTGAGTTGTATGTCAAATGATTCGAGGTGTTTCTTTGAAACATCATCAACTGTAAAAATGTGTTTCAAAGTGGTTCATTATTTGGTACCTAGCCTAGTATTTGGTCTCAATAATTGGTTTCGTCAATCACCTCTTAGGTGATTGAGTAAATTTTTGCTGCATATGTAACCATGACAACATTCACTACTAGTTAACACCACTACGAAATAATTACAATTTATGACCACAGGTTATCTGGTTTCCAAATACACTGGGGACCTGTCTGTTGCAACAACCAAATTATATCTGGCAGACTCAGGCTGACCTTAGAAAAGGAGTTTAAAAACACAATGAGGTTTGGTTATAGAACCTCAGGCAGAAAATAAATCTGCGGTGCAAATCTGCTTAGGACTTAAGTAATGTCTGTTAACACGAGTTAATTATGATGATAATACTGGTAGTATTTTTTGTTTCTGAATAAAGCATAATTTTACACAAAAAAGAACCGACTTCACTTAGCCTCCACCTTTCCAAAAGCAGCTCGAGCTACTGTAAAAAATACTGAAATCACTATAGGTGTGCCGATAATATTTGAAGAGTTCCCTCGATTTCTCCAGGATCCAATTATCAAATCCTGACCTGGTGACAATAGGACTAACTGTCAAGTATACTATTTTAAACAAAAAAAGAATTTTCCAAATTGGTATAGCCGTCTTTGAATAATCGTCGGTGAATATACATAGAATAAAATAAAATAGCAAAAACGAAGATCCCGACTAATAGAACCTCCTCCTTCGAAATCTTGAAGTCAGTCAAAAAGTAAAATTGTGTAATGTAATGTGTAAACTACATTGAGTGATGCGAATTACAATTTCAAACTTAAGATTATATTGTCTCGCTTAATAACGTTCTTAGAAAATGAATGTTGAAGCAGATTCCACTCATTCAGGATTTAAACGTTCCCTTAATGCCTGGAATAAATGGTAGGATTATATCGTCATAAAATAACGACTAAGCATAATTTTACAGTCAACGTTAAAGGTATGTTCTTTATTATTTTATTATAATTGGTCGCGTGTAAGCCACGATTTTATATCTATGGTATGGTTATGAAATTCAGGGTTAGCTATGAAATTAAAGAAACAGTGATTTTTTTATATATACTTAAGTAACCTTTTCTGCACGACTTTTGATTTCACGGTAAACGATCAATATAGCGGGTGGGGCCAGTAACTTCAAACCAAGGTTTTGTATGATCTGGAATAGTAAATTTTACATTAGAAACAAAGTGATTACTTGGATTTTTTTTTAATTATTGTAGCTAAACATCTTGGTAATTAATTTATTAACCACCAAAATCATACTGTTTGCTCACTTGCCATTTCAATGATTGGTAAGTTATTTTAATTCGGCTTTTGTATAAGATTTTCATCATAAGAGTTGTTAGTGTTCCTTAACACTCGCAGAAACTGCACTCGTCAAAACCTGACCCAGTTCAGAAATCTATTCTTAACTTATTAAAACTGCGTCCAACTTTAACAAGAGACGGTATTTCAATAAAAAAAAAACTATTTTGACAGTAAATTCACAGAAAAGTACATCGTTTTTATACGAATATTTAATCTAACTCCAAAGAAAGATTTTTAAGATTTTTTTATTCAACGTGTTCTCGGTTCTAAATAATAAACAGTATTAGAGATAGTGTTGCTCAGATTATTCCTAAATAAGTACTTATAAATTACACTAGGATTTAACTCCGTATACCCTTGATTTTAAATTTTAGTTTAATTTCTATTATACTACATCGCAGCGCCGGCAATACACATACTGAAATAATTCCGTCTAGATACTTACGATTCTTGAGATTTTCATAAACTATTATTTCGCATTAAAAAATGTTTTAACCAGTGTAAACGCCTTCAGGTACAATCCCTAAAAACACTGTACACGTCACCTCGGCCTCCAAATTGCCTGGAGTTCGCCAATTTATCAAAACTCTCGCTATCGGACTCGCGAACTTTGCCTTTGAAACATTCCAGAATTTTTGGATAGCCTCAACTGTGTTAAATCTTGAAACTTAAAATTAAACTTCATTCGTCATTCTTCAACTTAGTTTACTCAATGCTTATTTTCTAATACCAAGAGCAAGTAAATTGGATCTTCTGAGTGCATATTTACAAAAGAAAATAAGAATTATTATACTTAGAGCGCCATTCATGTCGATAAACTTGCCAATAAAAAAACCGGCCAAGAGCATGTCGGGCCATGCTCAGTGTAGGGTTCTGTAGTTGCCGGTCTGTTACAATACATCCGTTCAAAAGGTCGTTTATTAAGGGATATTTGGCGGCGCTTACGTTATTTTACTATCCGGCACTTACGTCCTTTCACTCGCATAAGTTTATAAAATATAGTTTTCATTGAGAGTACTTATCAGTCCTCACTTTCATGAATTTTTATGTTCTGGAAGACCTCTATTCTTTTTTGAAAGACCTATCCAATGATATCCAACACGATATAGGGTTGAACCAAAAAAAATTCACGCCCCACTTCATGTGGTACCATAATAAAAAATGTTTTTTCCAGTTTTTATTCTATCACTTTGTCGGTGTGATTAATGCACATACTGATAATGATTAATGCACTGACAGACGGACGGACGGACATGGCGAAACTATGAGGATTCCTAGTTGACTATGGAACCCTAAAAAAGAGTTTAAAATGAAATATCCAATAACTTATGAAGGCTGATTTTTTTAAAGACCTACTCTCAAAAGTAAACAGAAAAAATGACGAAAGGAATAAAACTCGCGAAAATGTTACATCTATTCTAATGCTTAAGTAAAATCATCGAATGTCATCGCTCAAATCTGGAGCAGAGCCCGACTGGGGAAGTACCTCCACCTTACAGAAAACCACAGCCAAATAGCACTAGACCCTACTCATAGTGTTGTGTTCCTGCTGGTGAGTAAGGTTGCCAAAGAGCTCAAAGAGGACCCAGTGTGTTGACGATGAGGGACCTTCTTGTTCCTTTAGTCGTCAACACAGTGAATCCTCCTTTTTGTAAAGGGTCGGCAACGCGCATGTGACTCCTTTGGAGTTGCAGGCGTCCATAGGTTACGGTAGCTGCTTACCATCAGGCGGGCCGTATGCTTGTTTGCCACCGTCGTGGTATTAAAAAATGGCAATTTACGTGGAGATCCGCAGGGATAAGGCCAATCTATGGGTAGAGCAAGCTTCAAGGCGTCGCACGATCTGGATTGTTACACGTAGACGCATACTGCACCTCTAGTAGCTAAAAGGTTTCAAACGTGCAAAAGGTTCCAAAACAAAGTAAATTACAGACAACAAGTCAAATGGATACACCCCTCTTTAATGAAATGAAAAATATTTATTTGGTGCAAAGAGAAGAGAAATATACAAAAAAATAAAAATTTACACCAAAATGGTTGCCACTCAGCATGAGTCATGGCAGGGTAGCCACAACGCTGATTTTCAGGGCAACCAGAACTTAAAAACTATACTTAACCTAACCCCTTTAATGAGTTATTTTTGATTTAAGAGTTATAGAATGGGTATGATTTAACCGATCATCGAATAAATATGAAGTCGATTAACTAATTAATAAGATTGGCCACCAAAATAATAGATCCGCCACCAAAACTTGTATCACGAAATAATATTAAAACATTTACCAAAAAAGTTAATTGAAATTTCCGACAAATTATATTAATCACCAAAATAATATATCTGATACCAAAATCGGATCTCCAAACAATATGAATACGATTACCTTAGAAACATTTTGAATCCCATTGGAAAACTATTGATCATTAAAATAAAAAATTGCCCCATCTTTATAAAAATGGTCACACATATATTTTTTGGAGGCACATATTATAATTTGGGGGTACTAATTAGTGGCAAATCTGAATTTTAGAGGCAGAAAATATAATTGCCTTATAGGATAGGCAAAAAACCTGTGTACCTATTACTTTTCTTTGAATATTGAATATTTTGACAAATACATCTATTTAGGCCAGATCCAGCATCCTTCGATGACAGACAGTCTAAGGAACTCGATCGACGCATGTAGCTCGCCTGGAAGATCTTCAGGTCCATGAAAGCGCTAATAAAGGGCCACCTTCCACTAGCACTAAAGCGCAAACTGTGTGTGTAAAGTGTCTATCCGAACCTACGGTGGCCAAACATGGTCATCAACCGAAACCCAGAGTCACGACTGAAGATTTGCCAGCGATCAATGGAGCGCAGCATACTTGGAGTCCGTAGAACCGATCAGGTAAGGAACACCGAACCAAACCGGAGATGGCGAGACGACCTAGCTGGGTGCGTAGCCAACGTGCCAATCGCTAACGTTTCGTAGCAAACGAAACGCAACTGTCACTGTCGCACTAATATGGAAGAGTGATAGAGAGAGGTGATTACGATACGCTACGGAGTGTTCTAACGATTGGCACGTTGGCTACGCACCCTGAGCTCATTTAGTGGCGATTGGCAGGAGCCTACACGCACTGAGCCGTAACAGGTGGCGCAAAATAACGGAGGTCTTTGCCCAGCAGTGGGACACAACATAGGCTATTATAAAAAAAATTTTTTTTGTGCATTTTCGTGTATCTGATATCATTACCGTTGTGAAACAATTTTTGTCAATAATCTGTGGATTATAATTATAACGTGACTGATTATTTAATTGTCCTCTATTCAAAGAGATAAATAAACCCTTAGTAAACAGACAGCAGGGAATGTTCAAAAACGAGCAAAGTTCCGTAACTCAGAAAGAAGCAGGAATTTGTCAAACACGGATTATCGTACCGCGTAATTGAGATAACCAGATAACCACTTTAGAAAATTTACGAAATTTACGAGTTACGTCCTGTCGATTTGGGGGAACGAGATGGTTTCAAATTTGTAACTCAAGTTGTAATGTGTTTTGTATATTTATTTTTTACCGCGGCCAGGGGTGGCTTGCTGCGTGATTTCGTATTGCCGCGAAAGGAAACTTTACACTTTTGGGTTATATTGGTTACTGTAGTTTTTAAAAGTATCATAGTTTGTTATTAAATCAAATACAAACATTGAAAACATTGAAAAAACATTGAAAGATATCTAACTCTAGTAGTTAACACCTAGATGTCGCTTACAGCTGCTGTAAAGCCGATATGTAGATCAAAATAAATACAAAAAGATGGTTACTTAGTAAAGGTGCGACCAGACCGCTGCTTAAAATACGGCGACGTTACGGAATCGCAGTGACGCATCGTATCCGCACCGTTTAAAGGTGCGACCACACCGCTGCTTAAAATACGGCTACGTTACGGAATCGCAGTGACGCATCGCTTCCACACCGTTTTAATCGCATGCCCTCCACACCGCTGCTTAAAATACGCAGACAATTGAGCTGCGTCAAAGTATTTCGTATGGGGCACGTAACTGCGTCACGTTGCGTCTGCGTATTTTGAGCAGCGGTGTGGAGAGCATGCGTTAAAGTCGTGACGTTTACGGCACGTCATTGCGATTCCGTACCGTCAGCGTATTTTAAGCAGCGGTGTGGGGACCATGCTATTAAAACGGTGTGGATACGATGCGTCACTGCGATTCCGTAGCGTCACCGTTTTTTAAGCAGCGGTGTGGTCGCACCTTTAATCGCATGCCCTCCACACCGCTGCTTAAAATACGGCGACGTTACGGAATCGCAATGACGCATCGTATCTGTACCGTTTTTATCGCATGCCCTCCACACCGCTGCTCGAAATACGCAGACGCAACATGTACGCCGTGACGTGCCCCATACTAAATATTTTGACGCTGCTCAATGTCTGCGTATTTCAAGCAGCGGTGTGGAGAGCATGCGTTAAAATCGCGACGTTTACGGCACGTCATTGCGATTCCGTACCGTCAGCGTATTTTGATCAGCGGTGTGGAGGGCATGCGATTAAAACGGTACTAATACGATGCGTCACTGCGATTCCGTAGCGTCACCGTATTTTAAGCAGCGGTGTGGTCGCACCTTAACTTGACCCATAGCTTCATTGGTAAAGCGATCGAGCCCCGGCACGGCGTATCGATGCAGGTTCAAAATCTGCTGGGTTGATTGTTTTTTTCAATGTTTTCAATGTTTGTATTTGATTTAATAACAAACTATTGTATGAGCCCTTAACCTGACCTTAAAATCAATAATGAGTTTTAAAAGCATCCTTTTATATTTCACTTATTTTTAATCACTCCGCACAAGATGTTTCGAAAACCTCTGTTTATTGAGTTTGATGTTTCAGCCTGTACTGAGTACTGAAGAGTACTGAAACCCAGTCGAGTTAAAAGAAAAAGTAGCTATGTAGTTAAATAATGTCGTAGAGATTCCAACATTAACAAACCTCTTTCTTTTTGCCAATGAGAATGTTAACATAAAAGTATAACATTTTTACCTGACATTACATTTGAACGGCTGCACGTTTTTTACTACAATTGCCTCTTAGATTTCGAAAAGCTTTTCAGGTTTGCACGCGATGCCTTCTATAAAAATGTACCTACCGGTAAAGTATGACTTTGTGAAAATAAAGGTTAAGGTATTATAATGGCAAGGTGACAGGGGCCGTATTCTAACTTTAAAACACGATCAAACTCCAATACAACTCTAATACTCGTATATTATTAACTATACCGCCTAAACGTCAGAATCGGATTTTTTTCGGAACGGAATCGGAACTCCAATATTGGTTGATTATTTGTTGTGTGTTGGAGCTGTGTTGGTGCTAGATTGTGTTTTAACGTATGTTTATTTAATTTTTAGTTAGAATACGTCATATGTACAGTCGCAATCAAATATATCGGAGTTGCCAAGGTACTCAAACATATCTGAACATGCAGTTTATCGCCTTGACAATAGAGGCGTTGATCAGATATTTGTAACCACCTTGGCTGCTCCGATTTATCTGATGACGACTGTACACAGTGTAATTTATATTTCTAAGCTAGCGCATGTGAATAAAACTCTCAAGTAAACTATGTAATGATAGTATTATCATAGACATATATAATAAGGAGACGTAACGCTGTGATTCCATAATAAGCCGATTTACAAATACAAATAATTTATTTATAACACCAAGTTAAATGTCAATCTTATTTTTATATTCAATTCCATTGGTCAAATTTTCATATTAGTACGTACCTAAGTTAATATAAGTGAATAGAAATAATTTCTTCGTGATTACGGGCGAGACGCACATATACAACTCGTGGACGAGCGGCTTATTATCACGGTTCTTGGTCATCACGATTTTATCTTCGTGGGATTACGTCTGCTTCTTTTATATCTATGAGTATTACTAGGATTATCTCAAGGTCATGTCATGAATATCAAGCTCACAGTTACCTATATTATTTAGCTTAAATATCAACAACATTAAATATCATCATACAATATTAAATATCAAGTCAAAGCTTATTATTATTACCTAGCAACGGCCAGGCAGGTAGGACTGAATGTGTAAATTGTGAAATTGATTTATATAACGTCGCAAGGGAGAAACAGACGCGGCTAAAGGCTAATTTTAAGGTATTAACCACTCGCTAGGCAATAGCCTAGGTAATTAGGGTGACGGCTTGTTACTAGTAAGAACCACCAAAACCAAGAGAGTTGATAATAGCATTAGTATAAAATACTCAGTGTCACGGAAATCGCACATATTTGCTTGCAGCATGCAAACAAATACGATTTCTGTGATGCTGAGTACCTTAGGTCGCGATATTTCACTTTAATGTAAAAAATGTGTCGATAAGGATTCAAAGAGCTGATAGTTAAAATAAAAATATAATAAAATAGTATCACCTGCAACTATGGTTATGGTTTGAGCGTTATTAATCTGAGAGAGCGATATGGAGATTATTAATCTTTTTATTATACATTCTGAAAATAGTTACAATGGAAAATCCTTTAGGTATCCTATGGTGTTATCCAGCCAAGTGTGATTTTACCTGTAACAAACGAAATACACATTTAAATACAGTAAAGGAAATAGGGAGAGTTATAATCAAGAAATACTTTTAGGCAGAAGAGTCTTCGTCTTCTGCCTAAAAGTAAAGGTACAAAATTCAGTGATACGAGTAGTCTCCGCGAGATTTCCAGAGCTTGAATCCTTTACTAAGGATCCCATATATGATGATAATCCGTATTGACAGGGCTCTTATGACGGCAGACGCTTAAGTTGTAGTCCTTGCACAGATCAACTTAAATTTTCAAGAAATAACGGTGTAAGCGCCGGCGCCATTAGGGCCCTTTCAATATTTATCACATGAACTCGAAAGAGAGTAGATCGCTATGGTGTTTGGGTAAACTGCAACTAAAACTCGTAGCTGGCATAAAACTGATATAGAGTATCTGGGTACTTTAGCTGGTCACACATCTTCTCTCTCTTTCAGCTACAAGATGGGTACAAGCACAAGTCGAGGTCACCACATAGGCGCCGCCGTACTAATGTATTATGGGGAGCGCGACCGCTTATTTCAGTTGAGTTAACATTTTCGATCATTGCTCATGTAAATCATGGTACATGTAAATTAAAAATATCTACAAAAATCGAGTTATAAGAGTGAACTACAAAATAGTGAAGTAACCTGCACTATTGGGTGCTATTAGAGACGTAGAATTTTACTATTAAAATTGAGCCTAAGTAGGGTGATTTCGTGCTCCTTATAAAAGCTTCAAGATGCGGTGTCTGTCTACGGCTGGCCAGAAACCGCCATCTCTTATCCTTTGACCCGCTTTGTGTTCAGTAACGATTGAGGGCGGCTCATTCTGTATTCCACCAGCTAATGACTCAGTTCGGAGAAAAACATACAGCAACATTCGTAGAATAACCCTGACGTTGCTACTTCGGGGAAACCTGGCCTCATCAATAAGTATTGAATGTAAAGTTTCGTCAGACCACACTAACACCACTGTAAATTGCTTCTAATAGACGGAGAGCTAGCCACGTCAGATATGACAATATAATGAACGACGAAACCCCTCTCGTTAGTTTGCTATACTATGCTTATTTCTAGATCCGGACATCTGGCGGCTGTAAAGTGACGGAGGTCAAATAATGCAAACCACTTTAAGTATACCAATCCTAGAGTTCTAGTTTTGATCCAGTATTATGAGAAATTATATAAATAATTAGACTATATTATATATCATTGCCAAAACTTTCTGATGGGAGAAAGTAGTCCAAAACGTCGTATAATGTAATTCATAGTTTGTCGCCTACTGTTTATGTTTCCGAAATAATAATCAATGCTTTTTGTTATAATATTAAAATATAGCCCCATCCTCTATAAATAAGACAACTTCGGCAGTTTTTACCTATTTTGGCATTACTTTTTTCCAAATGAAAAATTTTCCTAGTCTGTCACGCTAACCGCCACCCATTAAAAGCTGCCAGATGTCCGGATCTAGCAATAAGGATAGTACTGCAATCTTACTAGACGGGTTTCGTTGCTCTCATTATTGTGTCATATCTGACGTGGCCAGCTCTTAGTCCATAACGCTATAGTCTGCCCGGAAAGAGAAGTCTTGTAGAAATTATTAGGTCCCATTCAACCACGTGATCTGTCTTTCTGCACAAACGTGCAAACTATAATAGTTTACGCTTTATCTGACGACATCCAGCACTAGACCCTACTCATAGTGTTGTGCTCCTGCTGGTGAGTAGGGTTGCCAAAAAGCTCAAAGAGGACCCAGTGTGTTGACGATGAGGGACCCTCTTGTTCCTTTAGCCGTCAACACAGTGAATCCTCCTTTTTGTAAAGGGTCGTCAACGCGCATGTTGGATACGGTAGCTGCTTACCATCAGGCGGGCCGTAAGCTTGTATGACACCGTTGTGGTATTAAATAAAACTGTATTTAGTCATTAATATATTCGTGACTAAGGCGTCACACTGGCACCGCAACCTGATGCAGCGACGGTGTGCAGGCGTGACAGCGCTATACACATGCAGAGCGCTATCTCGCTCGCGCACCGGCACCGCATGCGGAAACCGCAGCAGTATAAAAGCCGCCTTAAACCGTAATACTCGTAGTAGTTTATGTAACTGTGACGTAATAAGGGTCCTTAAAACATGAGTGTGGTTTCATAATAAGATCACACGAGTGTTTTAAGGCCTAATTACGTACAGTTGCATACACTGCTTTATCTACACTCATATTATTTATCCTAAATGCCGTATTCGGAAACCATAGAATGGCCGCCATTGCACCGCCATGGCCAACTCGATTGTGCCGGCGGTCGCGCGGGCACGTGTCGGCGGCCACGCGGGCGCGTGCAGGTGTACATTATGTTATCAAAACTCATAACACATCAATATTTGAGCATGTAAAGTTAAAATTACGTTACTGCCACAGATAAAAAGCTTATCATAGTAAAATCGGTTGTGGTAATGCTAGCCATTGCCTACCGTTTTCGAACACGTTTTAGAGAACTTACAATGTGAGTGTAGATAAACTTTTATAGTCTTATCATTAACAGCGGGTTGAAACACGCTCTTCAAGTAATAGACGAAGAGCTGGCTACATGGGCCGCGATTCGAAAAATAAACACACACACACTGGACAGAGACAGCTCCAACCCAACTCAAGTCAACGCTATAACGACATTGACATTTGCTATTCGAACAGATTTTCATTCAACATTGGTCTCACATTGGTCTCACATTGGTCACATATTGTCCCAATGTTGTACCAATGTGAGACCAATGTGTGATCATGGTATTTTTCGAATCGCGGCCACGAGATATGACACAATAATGAGAGCAACGAAAGCCCGCTAGTCAGTTCGCTATATATACTTATTTCTAGATCTGGACATCCGTAGTTCACTAGAAACCTTTATAACCATCATGTCCGTCCATCTGTCTGTTACTTTGTGATCCAGTAGAATCAATAGAATCACTAGTAGTACCTCAGTATTTCCAAAAACGTTCTCTGAATCCATACGACGCATTTACACTTTACAGCGATTTTTGAAAATACGCACAAAGAACTTACAGGTTTTTAAAAGCTCAGTAAGCTCGGTAACAAGTAACCCCAGAGTTGCAGGCGTCCATAGTTACTGCTTACTATGTATAATTTTTACCGCCGTATAAAATAGTTGCACACTGTTTTTTAAGGCAAATGCTCAGTTAGAATAAGGGGAATAAATTCCCTTGTTAACGGTCTCAAGAGTCGAGACACGTTTCGTCTATACATCTATAATAAATTAACAGTATCGCCAGACAAGTAGGTTTCGGCACGTCCCGGTTCTAATAAGCAAGGACCATTTAATTCCTGGACTGAATGTATATACAAAATCACATGTAGTTCGGGAAAACGTAGTAGCGCCACTGGATCTTGATCCATGCACTTGGGCAGGCCGTAGGCAACCCTCCCCCGTCGAGTAGCAGAGTTCGCATTATGTAGGGCAATACACGGCTGAGCTAAACTTGGAGCATTTTGTGTCAGTAAAAATATCAATCTACCACATTGATTTTGGTAAAATGGAAAATGGTAGCCGACGTTAAACCTGGAGCTTTTAGTATTCAGCCAATCGTAGTGTAGTATTTTAAGGTGAAAATCGACTAATGCAAGTACGACGTACAAATGAGTTCGGGGGATACTTTAAATGTAGTTTTACGCGCTACATAAGACAATTTCATGATTCTACCTTATTTAAAACTAGCCTTTTCCCGCGGCTTCGCCCGCGTACTATAAGTAATCAAAAAGGATACGACACCCATGTTGATTTTCAGATTTTGTGACCACATTTGCCCCTTTTGGGGGTTGAATTTTCAAAAAACCTGAAACACGTGTTTACTCATTTATTGTTAGGAATACTCCTGTGAAGTTTCAATTAAAATAGTCTAACAAATCTTGATTCGCCATACAAACTTTGGACCCCCATTTTACCCCCTTAGGGGGTGAATTTTGAAAAATCCTTTCTTAGTGCACCCCTAGACCTTATAAGGAACCTACGTGCCAAATTTGGAATCTCTAGAACCAGCGGTTTGGGCTGTGCGTTGATATGTCAGTCAGTCAGTCAGTCAGTCAGTTTCTTCTTTTATATATTTAGATTAACCTAGGTAGTAGAATATCGAAACAACGCGTCAACTTTTAAAGAAAAAAATCATAGAATGTCAGGTTCGCGTGGTGCTACCACAATTTTTTGACACTTCTCAATGAGCACTATCGAGTTGGCCGCTTGCTAGTCAATAAAATAGTTTTTGTCAAAAAATAGGGTCATATCTTGCTGACTGTACAAAATGCTCCAACTTTGGCTCAGGCTGCCAGGTACTAAAATACTTAACATTTTTCCGTGCATTGCCCTACATAAGCCGAATTCTGCTAGTCTATGAGGTAGGGTTTTTGGACCCGGGGTATGTCCTTAAACTACGTCCGGATGGACCCGGGGTATGTCCTTAAACTACGTCCGGATGGACCCGGGGTATGTCCTTAAACTACGCCCGGACTCGGGTATGTCCTTAAACTACGCCAAAAAGAGAGGTATGGGCACTGCGAATGACATCTCGCTAAGTGTGGTAGGGCACGTTCAGCGAATGTCATCTCGTTCAAATCTGGAGCAGAGCCCGACTGGGGAAGTACCTCCACCTTACAGAAAACCACAGCCAAATAGCACTAGACCCTACTCATAGTGTTGTGTTCCTGCCGGTGAGTAAGGTCGCCAGTGAGCTCTAAGAGGATACATTGTGTTGACGACGGGGGGCCCACGGAACCAATAATACGGCCTTTGTTCTTTGTGGGCGCAGAGTGCAGGTGCGGCGATCAGGGAGACCCGGTGAAACGGTTGTCCGCTGGCCGCCCGCAGGTCAGTAGGGTTCCCGAACCCAGGGGTCACTTAATCTCCACCCTGGGAGGCTGAACCGCCAACCTGCGAAAAATCCCTGGTGTAGTAGTCGTGCCGGTGTAGGAGACCGGAGTGGACCCGGCTACTGCAACAGGGGGGGACCGGGGGCCCTTCCGTACGCCGTGCCTGCAAATTGCACCTCCCACATCGTTCCTCGGTCGGTTTGTTTCGTCCTCTTGTCCTTTTAGCCGTCGACACAGTGAATCCTCTTTTATTTCCCACACACTCCCCAAAATTATGGCAAAAAAAAAACACAGAAGAAATAGGTCTTCAGCGGAGTCCCCTTCCACAAAAGTGGATTTCTGCAACGTCAGGGGACTGCATTCGAATCTAAACGCAGTACACCACCACCTCGAGTCTGCGCAGCCGACCCTTCTGTTTTTAACGGAGACGCAGATATCCTGCCCGGCCGATACATCATATCTGTTATACCCCGGCTATGTGCTAGAACACAGGTTTGTGAGGCGCGCTGGGGTATGTATGTACGCTCGGCAGGATGTCTGTTGTCGCCGCCTCCATGCCTATGAAGACAGGGACCTGTCAGTGCTATGGGTGCGTGTAGACTTCGGCGGCCACACCCGCGTCTACGCGTGCCTTTACAGGTCTCACAGCGGAGACACGGACACAAAACGGCTCTTCGAGCACCTACAAGTGACGACCGACAGAGTTCTGGAGCAGTACCCATCCGCTGAATTGGTGATTTTGGGAGATTTTAATGCCCACCACATTGAGTGGCTTGATTCTCGGTCCACCGACTATGCGGGGAGGTCTGCTTACGAATTTTCTCTGGCCTATGGTCTCTCGCAATTGGTACGTTCTCCCACGAGAATACCAGATATCGAGAACCATACAAGCTCTTTACTGGATCTCCTGCTGACCACACGTCCGGACGGATATTCCATCTCAGTGAATGCACCTCTCGGCTCGTCCGATCACTGCCTCGTCCGGACGCTGGCACCTAGCGCGTGGCCTGATCCACCACGGCCAACTGGCTCGCGACGCGTGTGGCAGTATACGTCAGCCGATTGGGATGGATTGCGTGAATTCTACGCATCGTACCCGTGGAGGCAGCTCTGTTTCACATCAGAAGATCCTGACTCCTGTACAGCTAAAGTCGCCGAGACTATACTGGAGGGAATGGCCTGCTTCATTCCCAACTCGGTAATAGCTGCAGGAGCAAGGAAACGACCTTGGTTTAATCGGCCCTGTAGAGAAGCTACAATTCGTAAGCAGGCTGCTTACAGGGCTTGGACCAAGGCCGTTACTGATAAGGATCCCAACATATCTGATGTGAAACGCAAATTAAACACTGCCTCGAGGTCCAGTAAAAGAGCCATTGCCAGAGCCAAATTCGACTTCGTCGGCAAAATTGGTAGGAAGCTAGTGGGCTACCCCACCGGGAGTCGTGCCTTCTGGTCACTTGCCAAAGCTGCCGAGGGAAACTTTTGTCGGTCGTCCTTACCACCACTGCGTAATGCTGATCGTAATCTGGTCCATAGTGCAAAAGAAAAAGCCGATCTTCTGGGTACTCTCTTTGCCTCGAACTCGACCTTGAACGATGATGGCAGCACCGTACCGCCTGACATCCCGCGGTGCGCAGCCTCGATGCCGGAAATTATCATTAAACAAAGTGATGTCCGGCGGGAGCTGCTATCATTAAACGTTCACAAGTCGAGCGGACCAGACGGCATACCAGCAGTTGTGCTCAAACGGTGTGCTCCTGAGTTGTGTCCCGTGCTAACGCGCCTTTTCACACTTTCTTACCACAAACGGCAAGTGCCGTCTTCATGGAAGACTGCCCTCGTGCACCCTGTGCCTAAAAAGGACGATAGATCGGACCCGTCGAATTACAGGCCTATCGCTATAACCTCTCTTCTCTCCAAGGTTATGGAGCGCATATTCAATGCAAAGCTCCTGGGATACCTAGAAGAGCACGACCTGATCAGTGATCGCCAGTATAGCTTTCGTCACGGTCGATCAACTGGTGATCTTCTAGTGTATCTCACTCACCGCTGGGCTTCAGCCATTGAGAGTCAGGGAGAGGCATTGGCAGTCAGCCTTGATATAGCTAAGGCGTTCGATCGGGTCTGGCATCGAGGTCTTCTATCGAAGTTGCCAGCTTACGGCCTGCCCGAGGGATTGTGCAGATGGGTCGCCAGCTTTTTGTCCGGCAGAAGCATACGAGCTGTAGTCGACGGCAGTTGCTCCGAAAGCATGGAGATAAACGCTGGTGTCCCGCAAGGCTCCGTGCTATCCCCAACGCTGTTTTTGCTGCATATCAATGATATGTTGTCTATCGGCAACATTCATTGTTATGCGGACGACAGTACTGGGGATGCCTGTTACACGGGCCGTGCCAATATCCCTCGATCCGTTGTGGTAGAGAGTCGTGAAAAACTTGTGTCCGATATCGAGAACACTCTTTCTGGAGTCTCGGTGTGGGGTCAGGACAACTTAGTCCGATTCAACCCCACAAAGACACAAGTTTGCGCGTTTACCGCTAAGAAATCCCTATTTACTGTGGCCCCTCAGTTCCAAGGCACAACCCTTACAATGTCAGGGAGTATTGGGATCCTCGGTGTCGACATTTCCAGCGACGTTCAATTCCGTAGTCACCTTGAACGGAAGGCCAAGCTGGCATCCAAAAAGCTCGGTGTGCTCAATAGAGCGAGGAGATACTTCACCCCGGGGCAGAGACTGCTTCTATACAAGTCGCAAGTCAGACCCCACATGGAGTACTGCTGTCACCTTTGGGCGGGAGCACCTGGATACCAGCTTGGGCCCTTTGACTCGGTGCAAAGGCGCGCTGTGCGGATCGTCGACGATCCCAAACTCACGAGCGATATTGAACCATTGAGTCTAAGGAGAGACTTTGCCTCCTTATGTGTGTTCTATCGCTTGTACAGTGGGTTGTGCTCTGAAGAACTGTTTGATATGATGCCCACGGCAGCTTTTTATCACCGCACCGCTCGCCGCCGGCAGGGTGTTGATCCTCACACCCTGGAGCCTAATGGGTCGCGCACTGTACGGTTTAAGAGGAATTTCCTCCCACGAACGCTGCGACTGTGGAATGAACTCCCTGCCGAGGTTTTCCCAGCGGGCTACAGTATGAGGTTCTTCAAAAAAGGAGTGTATAGGTTCTTAAAGGGTAGGCAACGCGCATGTGAATCCTCTGGGGTTGCAGGCGTCCATAGGCTACGGTAACTGCTTACCATCAGGCGGGCCGTATGCTTGTTTGCCACCGTCGTGGTATAAAAAAAAAAAAAAGGGTTGCCTACTGCCTACTCTTTATTGTATTAGACATTGTCAGTCCAGTAAAATACTCGTCCTTGTATAACATTAACATTAATGACGCTGCTCACGGCTTTGCTTCGTCTGCATTTTTCAGTCACACTTGTCACAGGTAAGGGTAAATATATGAGTGCTAGTCACTGTTCTAGTACATGTCATCTTTAAACTTAAGCCATTCGCAATAAAGGTATATTATATTCCAAAGCCAGAAGTTCGAATGATGCTCAATATGAACTATGCCAATTCTTTTTTTTTATTACATGATTTTATTTAGTTCCTGTCCCGTTGTCTGTAGTCAAATCTTACAAGTTAAATTTGACTCACTACCAGTTTTCCAACTGAGCTGAAATTTTTCATGCATGTGGGACGACAATGCGATATTATTATGACATGGAGCTGATCTGTTGATGGAGCTGGAAGGTGGCTACAGGAACTACTCAACATTATCCCGTCGTGTGGGCTTGTTGCGTCTTGGTGAGCAGATAGGGATTGTACAAATAAAAGTACAGTTAGCAATAGCCAGGTACACTTAGCAATAATTAGGCCAGATATGTCGACCGAAAGTGCAATATTGTGCCTTAAGCAAACTCGCCTATATATGCGTGCTTTCTGGACTTGTCCAAAGCATTTTACCTGGTTGTGTACGATGAAGTTGTGGAGTAAATTAGAAAAAACCAGTCTACCCAGAGAGTATTGTGCTGCTTAAATAAATATTGGTACAACAACCAGGTTTGTAGAGTGAGATGGGCGAGGGTTGAATCGGAAGAGTAAAAACTTCAGTGTGGTGTGAGACAGGGTGGGCTGTCATCCCCGATCCTGTTTAACCTTTATGTTAACGAGTTTATTGAGGATCTCAGCAGGGAGCATATCGGATGTCACATCGGCGATACGTGTTTCAATAATATAGATAAATCAAGGGGTGCTGGTGCATCCCTTGCTCTGCGTTGTGATAACAACCTTCTGCTATCTTCAGCTTACTTCTGTTCGATTGTGTTATTGTTGATACTTTTGTTAATTGTTGGACTTGCTGTTTGTTTTCCGCTTTGTTACAATGGAGGACCGTCAGTATTCTAGTCAGCACACTGCTGACATACATTTCGTTTATGGGTTTTGCAACGGGAACGCGAATGCTACTGTTCAAGAGTACGGAAGGAGGTTTCCTAACAGACTCATTCCGAATGCTCGCACATTCATAAGAATCCATGCACGGCTCGCTGAGAACGGCATAAGAAGTCCTGCCAATGAACGTGTTCGACTTGTGGCACCCCAGGACGAAGAAGAGATATTAAGATTAATCACACATGATCCGAGACTGAGCATTAGAAGAATAGCAAACCGGATGAATTTATGCAAGTGGACAGTCTGGTAAGTATTAAAAAGAGAAGGTTTACACCCTTATCATTTTAGACGGGTACAAGATATTATTGAACCAGATTACGCTGCAAGATCTGTTTTTTGTGCCTGGATAACAAGAAGAGTACGCAGGGATCAAACGTTTTTGAGACGTATTATGTGGACCGACGAGGCCACTTTCACGCGATCGGGATTTACAAACCACCGCAACGAGCATCTGTGGCAGTTGGAGAATCCTCATGCTGTGAGACAAAGTTCGTTCCAGCACCAGTTCTCAGTGAATGTTTGGGCAGGAATTATCGACGATATTTTATTTAGTTGGGCCTATTATTCTACCAGCGACAATGAATGGCCCACGATTTTTGGAATTTCTTCAAACAGAGTTTCACGACGCATTAATGGAGCTGCCAATAGCATACAAAAGAAGGATGATTTGACAGTTGGATGGTGCTCCCCCACATTTTGCAAGAGATGTGTGAAATTATTTGAACGAGCATTATGTCCCGTGGGTTGGACGTGACGGACATATCGCTTGGCCACCTCGATCGCCGGACTAACTCCACTCGATTATTTTCTATGGGGAACCTTAAAACAAAGAGTGTACGTTGACATACCGAGAACAAGGGAAGAATTAGTGCAAAAAATAATAGAACATGGGAACATATTAAGAGAAGATAATGAGATGATTCGGCGGTCTACGCAGCATGTTGCGATAAGAGCAACTGCTTGTCTCCAAAATCAAGGGGGCCATTTTGAACAGTTACTCAACTAATTGTCATTGTTAGCCTTAAGATACTCTTGCTGTGATTTCTTATTAAAGTTTAAATTATTATTACCGCTTTATTTTATTTTTATCTCCTTCTAAAAAATAAACTCATTTTTAGGTACATGTTGAAACCTGTGTAACTTCTTAAGTAATTATGTCAGATCCGTAAATTTGGTATCGACGTCTAGCCAATACCCTATACTACAAACACAGAACAAAAAAAAAGTAGGTAAACGACCTAGTTTTTTCAAAAACAAATGAAATCTGAAAAAAATATGCGTTTTTGTCCTTATTATTTACGTTTAATATTTTTTTTTGCTCTGTTATTGAAACGTTTGCGTATGATTGTTAGATTTAATCGATTGCTGATATGTTTAGCTATCTAATAAGATATTTTTTGTATTCGTAGGACGAATAATTGACAGATAATAGCAAAAATACCACATGCACCCGTGCTCAGGTGTTTGAAAAATTAAAAATGCCGCCATTTTATGACCGTTGACTTAAAAAAAAAACACGTGGTGATTTATCGATGAAATTGATTGTACTACATAACCATAAAAGCTCCGACATCGTTGACCAGACACAGTGTATCATCTTGTCAAACTGTGTGAGGGCTACGCGCAACGGCATGGTCTTAAATACAACGCGACCAAAAGCAAGGTGCTCATTTTTAAGGCACGTAAATATAATATTAACACTACCTAGGATCATGCTGGAGGGTGTGGCGCTTAAAGTAGTTGATAGGTTTAGTTAATTATTTAGAGCATGTGATCACGGTGGATCTAAATGATGATCTAGATGTTGAAAGAGAGAGGAGAGCGTTTGCAGTACGGGGTAATATGCTCGCCCGCGGGTTTACACTCTGTAACGAAGAAGTGAAACCTACGTTTTTCAAGGCGCATTGCCAAACGTTTTTCACGTGCAGCCTGTGGGTGAGGTTTACACAGAAGGCCTATTATGACACGTTGCGGGTGCAATACAACAACGTCCTCAGAATGCTGCTGAGGCGCACGAAGTACTGCGCTTGTGGCATGTTCGCCGAGGCACGCACAGACGATTTTTTTGCTATTCGGCTAAAAAGAATTGCCCCTCTTCTTAAACGAGTGCGCGGTACCAGCAACAGCATGCTCAGGACGTTGGCCGAACGTCTCGACTGCCAGCTTACAAAATACTGGGTCAATGTGATTATTGGGAGGGACAAATAGGATAAATCTTTATGTCTCTCGTTGTTTTGTACCTACTTAGGAGTACGAGTATTACTTAGCTTTGAATGTACCTAAATTTAAGTTTTTACTAACAAATCTATGGATTTTTAAGGTCCGAAATAAACAGTTTTTATTATAATTACTATTTTATTATATTCAGAGCTTGTCACAAAATTTGCATTTTTGAAAAAAATGCTTGTTTGTACCTTGCCGATTGTTCGTGCCCGAAAAGATGCGCATAATCCTAAAACCCGCGCCATTTGTAAACACCACCTGCATGCAGTTCGCAGCCCGCAATGTCGTTGCACATCGTAAAACTTCCATTTGCCGTTTCCAATATTCCCGCAAAGTTTCAGTGGAATACTAGGTACAGTCAGCGGAATAAATTGGACGGCTCAGGTGCTCAAAATGATCTAAGCACCACCAATTTATCCCATCAAAAACATTACATGTACAAAAATGATGTCTCGAATCGCAATTCTTCTGCCGCACAAAGTATTGAAATCTTTTTCAACCGACGTCAAGATTTCGATTTCGTATGTTCACCGATTATTCGAAGACGGCTGGACCGATTTAGAAAATTATTTTTTGTTTGATAGATTATACTTCACAGTTGGTCCCATTGTAACCAGGTCAGGATCTGATGATGGGATCCTGAAGAAATCGAGGGAACTCTTCAACTATTATAGGCACACCTATAGTGATTTGAGTATTTTTTACAGCAGCTCGAGCATTTGCTATTGGAAAGGTAGATGCTAAGTGAAGTCGGTTCTTTTTTGTTCAAAATTATTTATATACGACGGTGGCAAACAAGCATATGGCCCGCCTGATGGTAAGCAGCTACCGTAGACTTTGGACGCCTGCAACTCCAAATGTGTTACATGCACGTTGCCGACCCATTACAAACAGGAGAATGCACTGTGGGTGATTTGGCTGTGGTTTTCTGTAAGGTAGAGGTACTTCTACAGTCAGGCTCTGCTCCAGATTTGAGCGAGATGACATTCGCTGTGCTGTGCCCTACCACACATAGCGAGATGACATTCGCTGTGCTGTACCCTACCACACATAGCGAGATGACATTCGCAGTACCCATACCTCTCTTTTGGACGTAGTTTAATGCCATACCCGTGTCCGGACGTAGTTTAAAGACATACCCGGGTTGTCTAAGACCTAATGTAAAATCAAGCCAGTGTCCATAAAACTCATTCCCCACCTGAGCTTATAACAACATGTCATCCTTTAAATATTAATGTGTATATAATTATTTTCAGATAAGATCGTGTGTAGGTAATTTTGAACACGTCACCCGTTAAGCTACTTCTGCTACTGACTGTTTGTGCATCTGCATTAAACAACTATAAAACCAAAACCAAATACGCTGCAAAACACGTATATACGGCGCAAGATCACCCTCAACAACAGCGAGCGTGCGGCACGCGCGGCTTGCAGAGCGGGACGCAGGCCGGCAGTCGGCAACACGACGTGCAACAGTGCGCTACGGGCCGGTTCAAATAGCACTATTTGTACTTGAAGATGGAGACCTAAGCTCTCCGAAAAATGTCGCGCGAAGTGACTAAAGTGACGTAAGTGTAACCTTTATATTTTATAGTGTCATGTCTCACGAAAGTTTAAATTTAATAATTGCATTAACAAGTTGAAACCTATACATATTATGCTAAAACAGCCTTTTTATACTTGAATACTTTCATACGCTTTTTTGCTATTTAAATACACCATTATAGAGGATAAGCCGATGTTTACCGTGTGTTTTCCTTATGGAACTCATATAAGTACACAAAAAGGTAAGTACCTGAATAAAGGAAAACCTGTTTTATATCACATAGCTGCTATTATATTATATCATATACCTACCCTTAAAATAAAATGCGTTACTGAAAATTTCTAATAGTTTTCAAGGGATTTATTGCTTTCGCATATGCAATAACTTTAGGTTTAAAGACATTTATTCTCATAAAGATATCACTGACTGAGAACATAGTTAAATAATATAAAATAAATTACTTACGTCTATTGAAGTCGATGCATCATGATAATATAGGTAATTCAATACTAGTGTCTGCCTGCGATTTCGTTTGCTCCGAAGTAGTCAAAACTTTCAACCACAAGTTAATTGGAGATTTAGCTTCTAAAAATCCTTTTACGACAAACAATACCTTCGATTATAAAACCGCACACATATCGTCTCGGTTTGAGAGCTACGATGCAACAGACTTACAGTTACATACGGTAAAGTTACACTCTTTTCCATCTTTCTACCTTTTACTATCGCTGTAAAAAGGGAAAACCGGGAACACAGCCCTAATCCGGAGACTAAAAACACTATAAATCATTCCTGGTGAGGTGGAAACGTATGTTTCACGGGCTGCATTTATCCCGCACAGCGAAACCCGAACTTATATTTGTATATACAAGGTATAACAAAATCGGCCAAGTGCGTGTCGGACCACGCATAATATAATAACCAAACTAATACCTAAAGGTCGTATCTGATGCCTATGGAAGAAGTTTTTTGAAGATAACTCAAAAATGGCAAAACGGATAATGTTCAAACCAATTTTTGTAAAAAGGCGCATCTTCTCAAATTTTTTCATATTTTTTGAACTTACGGTTCAAAAGTTACAGGGTAGGGACACGATTTTTCTGACTTTCAAGGCGACTATTTCTGAAATAATTTACTTAATCACAAAATGTTGAAAGAAACCTCGATGTTATTTTTAAAGACCTATCGATTGGTGTACAACATGTTGATATTTAGTGATATGTACGGAGCGCCCCCCCCCCCCTAAAAATATTTTTTTCTGCAATTTAACTACATAACTTAGTAGCGGCATACAAAATACACCTTATATCCGAATTTTATTAAGATACGTCTCATAGTACTCGAGAAAAATGGCTGTGACATACGGACGGATGGACGGACGGACGGACGAACAGACGGACATAACGAAACTATAAGGTTCCGTTTTTGCCATTTTGGCTACTGAACCCTAAAAATGCAAAGATCATATAAGGGAATAATTGGTATTGTATTCTAAATATGAAAAAGTAACAAAAAAATTAGCGCGAAAAAAAAAGTTTTGTATTGGAGGATTGGCCGGCTTTATTTTTGTAATTTTTTAACAGTTTTAGATTTTTTTACAGTTGCACAAAAACTGCTTTTCTAGTAGTAGTTTATCGTGCGGGAAGTTCGATTTCCCTCACTAGCGCTTTTTACTTTTTCAGCCAATCACAGCTTAGGATGCATGATCACCGCGCCACCGCACCGCGCGAGAGCGTTCGGATTTACTAAGGTAACCTCAAGGTAACTAATTGTCCTTTTTGTAATTTTTTCGCAACTGTATTAAAAAACGTCGTTCGATACACGGACGGAATATCATTCTTCAATCGTCCCGAGTTTTGCCACTCGCCAACGGTTTGTGGCAAATTGTCTGGGAACTCGTGGAATAATGACATCCTTTCCGACCTAGTATAGAAATGTACTATTTTCGCGTCCAATCAAATTTACTCCTGCTTTTTCTCAATCGAAATACGATACTAATATACTAACTATGCCCTTAAACGGATCACCACTATGTTTGTTACACCCGGTATTGATGTCAGTGTTCTCAGTGGTGAGCGGTCCGTGACGCGACCAGGTGCCGTATTATTATTTTAAAATTCATAAAAAATACATTAAAACACAATCTATCTAAAACGTGGGCCGTACACGTATTCTAACTTTAAAACACCTTATGACACGATCCAACTTCAATACTACTCCAATACATTAACTACGCAATACAGCTATCTCTTACGTCTGAATCAGAAATGCCAGAATTTGCTTGAAAATCATTCGATGCAACTCCAATACAACTTCAATATTGGTTGATTATTTGTTGCGTGTTGAAGTTGTGTTTGAAATAGATTGTGTTTTTAATGTATTGTTTATGTATTTTAAAATTAGAATACGGCTCCATAACTTCAACACACAACAAATAATCAACCAATATTGAAGTTGTACGTGTGTTGTATTGTTGTTGGAGTTTTATTGGAATAATTTGGAACAAATTCTGATATTTCTGATTCAGGCGTTTAGGCGCTAGATGTACTGCGTAGTTAAAGCATTGGAGTTGTAATATGTTTTAAAGTTAGAATACTGCCACAGATGTTGCGTCGAGCTTCTAAGAGATTTGAACAGCCTTCAGTATTTCTTTTGTTCGCAATAGACGCGTCGCCAGACGCGCAGTCTGTCGCTGCCACTCTAGGGCCGCTCAGTCTGGACTGGAGGTCGCGAATGTTAGCTTAAGGTAGTGCATTATTCATATCTTTTTTTATACCACGAGATGACTAACAAGAATATGACCCGCCTGATGGTAAGCAGTTACCGTAGCCCATGGACGCCTGCAACTCGCCGACCCTTCATCTAGTATCCTCAACACAATTAGGGTTTTTAAGCTTACTATCGGACTGGGACTAAGCCGATTTTTGAAAGGTAGATAGAGAATTATTTAGTTCATCAACATCGTCATATCAGCCGAAAGACGTCCACTGCTGAACATAAGCCTCCCCCAAAGAGTGCCTCAATGACCGGTGCTGCGCCACCCGCATACAGCGGACTCCCGCGACCTTCACCAGACCCTTTAATTATTTAGTTACATATAACCATTATTATTTTGAATTTTTACCGTTTTTTAAAGTATGTATGTCTAATACTAGTTCTGAATCTCCCTCAACAGCTCAAAGGTTAACGGGAAGAGATCCCTTAAAGGAATAAGTTAGCCTTTGTTCTAAAGTTTAAGTATTTTTTTCCTGTTGTATTTTTCATTTGTCGTACTTACAATAAAGTTTTTTACTACTATTACTAATACGACGACGAATCATAACGCTGCGAATATATTTCGCTATCATGAGATCCTAACTTAATATCTACGACGTGCTACGACGGCGTAGCGTTACGAAATAAAATGTCATGAAGGTCTTAGTGATCATCGAGGAGCGGTATTGCGAATTTAAATGACTTGATTTTGAATTGATATAAATTTAATACGACTCGCAATGAGTAAAACCCCTCTTTTAGCTCCCTAAGGGCCCTAACTCTTATTACACCTCCCAACCTGACAGATTGGGCCCTACAAATTGCAATGTCTAATACCGGTTTTACCTACAAACATACCTACGTGTGTTCGCTGTGTGCATGATTGTAGCGCCATCTCTTGGGCAGGGGTTAAATCTTGTTTTTTCTCAAAGTCAGTCTCTTTTATGAATGGCTTTTTTAAATAAATACATAATATAGGACAATCTTACACAAATCGACCTAGGCCAACAGTAAGTTCAATAAGGCTTGTGTTATGGATACATAGATGACAATATATATAATAGATACATATGGATAAATACTTAAATACATAGAAAACATCCATAACTCAGGAACAAATATCTGTGATAAATACACAAATAAATGCCCTCACCAGGATTCGAACCCGGGACCTTCTGCTTCGTAGGCAGGGTCACTACAGACTGGGCTAGGAGGCCGTTAAACTGTTGGCTTTGACTCCTTGCTTATATGAAATTTATCTAGCTGATTCACTATTTTGACAGTTGACCGAGTTGAGGTGAATCAAGTGAAGTCAAATATTTTGAAATTTGATATTGACAAGAGCCCTTTGTAGTTTAATTTCTTTTCATATTATGCACTGCGATCGTTCACGTTCACCATGCACTTCGCACATAACGAATATTTCTTAATCTTATCCTTTATCGTAACACAAGTTCGAATTCGTAAACTGCCCAGGCAATCTACATCTGCCACATAAAAGTGTAATGCCAGTGTCACTGATGAAATAAGTTCAAGTGCCAAGTTACAATGTTGACTTTGATTACATTTGGTTCCAGTCATGCTTGTCGTAACAATGTAAAGATAAAAGAGGGATATCTTTGTTTGTAGGGTCTGCCCTAGATAAAATACATCAAACTAGAAGCGCAAATACTCCGTGTGTTATTTAGTTGACAAATGAGTATTAACTATTCACTCAGTCGAGCTCGTGACGTTCCAACTGCCAGACATTGATTTTCAAAATTTAAAACAAAAAAAAGAACCGACTTCACTTAGCCTCCACCGTTCTAAAAGAAAATGCTCGAGCTGCTGTAAAAAATACTCAAATCACTATAGGTATGCCTATAATAGTTGAAGGGTTCCCTCGATTTCTTCAGGATCCCATCATCAGATCCTGACCTGATGACAATGGGACCAACTGTGAGGTAAACTCTTTGAAGCAAAAAAAAAATTCCAAATCGGTCAGCCAACCAGACACACTACTATTTATATAAATTATAAACTTATATAGATAGATGTCATATACAAAGGAAAAAGTGACCTAGGCCTCCGGTGCTCAGGGCTGGGAACGAACCAGCGTCTTCTGCATTGGCGGCAGACGCCCTAACCACAGGGCTACCCGGGTCACAGCGGCACCGTGTATATGCAATGTTTGTAAATTCTAAGCCGCATTTGGCCAACCATCTAAGGTACAACATTATGAGTTGTTACCTCCAATCCGAACTACTTCGGAGTTCATTGAAAGCGAGAAAGATGGCGCTGCCGTCAATACAACTGAAGAACAAATCAAATTGTCCCAGCCCTGGGCTCCGGAGGTCTAGGTCACTTTTTCCTTTGTATATGACATCTATATACAGGGTGATTCATGAGACGTGAGCAGGCTTAACACTACGGATTCAGTTAAAAATAAGCTATTGTTTGATATCAGTATTAGTGTGATAAGCGCAAAAAATTTTTTTTAAATAAAAATAAATCGTTTGAAATTATTTACGACACGCATGGTCACTCTACAATTAGAATACTCCGTCGAGTACTGATATTCTCTTGTTTTTCTGTGATATGTGTCAAATTGATGTCTGGTTACTTTTGAAACATCGTATCTCACTTAATTTTTTTTTTTTTTTTCATAATCAAAGTGCTGTCATGATTGTCAAAGAGGTTTTATCTTTATTGATTTGTTTATATGGGGTGACCATGATTACAGAGAATAAAATTTCTAGGAAACAAAAAGGTTAAAAAAAATTGAAAGGCGTTATTGTTTCACTTAAACATGATGGCGGTCGATTCATTATCGTTAACTAAGTGTGTAGGGTTGTTCCTGCTCACGTCTCATGAATCATCCTATATATATATATATATTATAGGACAATCTTACACAAATCGACCTAGACCCACAGTAAGCTCAATAAGGCTTGTGTTATGGGTACTAGACGATGGATAAATAATAATATGGATAAATAATAATAAATAAATATTATGGGACAATCTTACACAAATCAACCTAGTCCCACAGTAAGCTCAATAAGGCTTGTGTTGTGGGTACTAGACGACGATATATTATAATAGATAGATATAGATAAATACTTAAATACATAGAAAACATCCATAACTCAGGAACAAATATCTGTGATAAACACACAAATAAATGCACTGACCAGGATTCAAATCCGGGATTCAAAGGAGGTTCTCAGTTAGACTCGTATGTTTGTATGTACGTATGCAGGAATGTATGTTTATCCGCGATCATCTCGTGTTTCGCTGAACTGATTTAGATGCAGTTTTCGGAAAGGTATTCGTTACATTCTGGAGGTTTCGGTATACCACGTTTTGGTGAAGGCGGTTCCCTTATTTTTTTTAAAGAAATGATTGCAATAATTGTTTAATTGTTACGCCAGCGACGACTTATACTACTAAGAGATTATGATTAATACAGATTTCTACTCTTGAATAGAAGCTTTTCCCCGCGACTTCATTAGCGTGGAATTAGTAATCCACCCTCCTTTTTACCCGCTTAAGGAATGACTTCTGGGATAACAACTATTATATATCCTTCCCCAGAACTCAAACTATCTCCATACCAAATCATCTAAATAGGATCAGCGGTTATTCATTTCCCATACAAACTTTCCACTCACGTTTCACCCCCTAAAGGGTTGATTTTCGGGATAAAACCTATTCTATATTCTTTCCCGCGACTCAACCTATATAATATGTACCAAGTTTCATTTCAATCGTCTGTTAATAATTCGCCATACAAACTACCAACAGGTTTTCTACCCCTCTAAGATTGATTTTCGGTTTAAAAAATATTCTATATTGTTTCCTGGGACTCAAACTATATCCACAACAAAATTATCTAAATCGGTTCGCGGTAAAAAAAATCTCCATACAAACCTCCAACCCCCATTTCACCCCCTTAAAGATTGATTTTCGAGATAAAAACTGTCCCATGTCGTTTCCCGGTACACAAACTATCTCTATACCAAGTTTCATCTAAATTGGTTCAACGTTTAAAAATTCCCCATACAAACTATCAACCCCCATTTCACCCCCTTAAGTGTTGATTTCGTAATCGGTGACCCGATAAACCATAGAAACAATACCCATGTTGATATTTAAATTTTGTCACCACATTTCCCCCTTATGGGTTGAATTCTCAAAAAAGCTGAAACACTTGTTTTCTCATTTATCATTAGGAATACTCCTGTAAAGTTTCGAATAAAATAGTTGAACTAATCTCGTTTCCCATACAAACTTTGAACCCCATTTCCCCTCTTAGGAGGTAAATTTTTAAAAATTATTTCTAAGTGCATCCTTATGCCTTATAAGGAGCCTACGTACCACATTTGGAATCTCTAGAACCAGCGGTTTGGGCTGTGCGTTGATATGTCAGTCAGTTTCTTCTTTTATATATTTAGAAGATTGCAATTTGGCACAAATACTTTCAATAATTTTCATGTCCACAATATTACATTTCAAAATTGATGCCATTTTCTTAATTAACTTCCCAAAAAATCACAAAAACGACACCCATATGGATATTTAGACATTTCAACCCCATTGTACCCTAACAGGGGAGATTGTATTTCACGTCCGCCACGTCGGATTTTAAAATCGTTGTTGTTTTCGTAATCAACGACCCGATAAACCATAGAAACAATACCCATGTTGATTTTCAGACTTTTTGACCACATTTCCCTCTTTTAGGGGTTGAATTCTCAAAAAACCTGCAACACGTATTTACTCATTTATTGCTAGGAATACTTCTGTGAAGTTTCGAATAAAATAGACTAACTAATCTTGTTTCCCCATACAAATTTTGGACCCCATTTCACCCCCTTAGGGGATACATTTTGAAAAATCCTTTCTTAGTACACCCCTAGACCTTATAAGGAACCTACGTGCCAAATTTGGAATCTCTAGAACCAGCGGTTTGGACTGTGCGTTGATAGATCACTATGTCAGTCAGTCAGTCAGTCAGTCACCTTTGAGTTATATATATATAGATAGATAAATTGAAAAATCCTTTCTTAGTGCACCCCTAGACCTTATAAGGAACCTACGTGCCAAATTTGGAATCTCTAGAACCAGCGGTTTGGACTTTGCGTTGATAGATCACTATGTCAGTCAGTCAGTCACCTTTGAGTTATATATATTTATAAATAAATATATTTTGCTTTACCATACTATTGCATTCAACTATTTCAACATCATCTGTCATTTTGTAACGTTTTGGTCAATAGATTATGTAAGCATAATCAAGAACAATTTCTCAAAATATAAGTGACCTTGAATTCTAAACGAATTACAAATGGCTAAGGGTCTCCCCAAATCTATCGACGCGGATTCGGCAAAATCCGGTGCAAAAAAAGCTTTATGTCTACGCAATAAGAGCGAAAAAGACGTCGACGCGTCGGCAGGCGTCGGCCGAGCCGAGCCGAGCCGAACCGTGCATTGTTAGCTCTTATTGCGTGGTCATAAAGCTTTTTTATGCTCTTGACAAAACCGTTATAAAATGAGAAGTTATGATGCAATAGTACAAAGCGATAGCCTGGTGGAGAAAAATAAAACTTACATAATATTTTCTATGTGTAGCAAACAAATACATGTATTATACCTAGCGCAATACTAACAACTGTTAGAAAATATTTTTTATTATTAGTACTTAGCGTAATCTAACAGGTCACAAAATAAAATCGTACTTATGATTTATATCATTTTTATAGGTTAAAAAGGCGTTCCCGTACTCCACTAAATACTCAAGTAATGTTTTGAAACAGAACGTCTGCCACATAATAACTAATAGTACTACCTTACAGAAAATTCACTCCTTCACAAAACTCAGATTTAGGTATAAAATTATACCTATACTCGCCGCCTGCAAGCAAAATTGAAACTTATAACCGCGCACGAACCGTGAATCTTCTTTGTGCGCCGTAGTTTTATGACCGTGCTGTGAGCGTCGGCACGGGGCTGTCACTTGACAAGTTTTTGTACCTATACCTACTGATTTATTATTTTTAAGATATGATATGATAGATATGTAGGAATTACAAACGTTGATTCTGTAAACATAATTTTTTTATCCGGAGATAGAATTTTTTGTAGAGATTATGTCTGATTCTCACGGAAGTAGGTATGCCACAGCCGTATTCCTTTGAAAATATGTCGGTCAGTTCCTAATATTGTAATTGGGCAACAATAAATTAAGGATGTTAATTTTAACTATTACTAAGTAAGGACTGCGGGACCTTTCAATATCGTCCGGAATTTAAAAATGTTATTTCTGCTTCCTTGTTCTTCCGTTTATTCAGACATCCGTAAAGACATCTTTTATACGGATTAGATCAAGATTTTCGAAGCCATTGTGTATTTTCAATTTTGCGCGAGCGCCACGTGACACGACTATCGTGCGAGCCGAGCGGCAGCCCACAGCCATACGCCTGCCCGGGAGGCGCGCCGGCCAAATGTACCTAAACTGCGTAGTGAAACCCCCCTGCGTCTGCTAACGATACCACAATGTTTAAAAATAAAGGAAAAGTATAAAAACTCACTGCTTCAGGCGAGACTCAAACTCGCGACTCTGGGATACACGCCCATCACTCTTACCAACTGAGCTACTGAGACTTACCTGATGGCTGCGAATTTCTTTACTATATCGAGTATCCGAGTTCGAGTCTCGCGTGAGGCAGTGGATTTTTCTACTTTTACTTTATTTCTAAACATTGTGGTATCGTTAGCAGACATTCTGCTTAAAACAAAATTAATTGGAAATATACAAGTAGTCCCAATTTTATTTGTGTGGAAGCCTGACCGATCTTTATCCTTGTAATAGGTACGGTCGGCATGTAATGTTCGTCGGCACGCGAGCCGAATTGCACCGGAAACGAGTACCGTCCGCAGTCGATGCACCCGTGTGTTCATCTCTTATCGGTGTTTTGGACGTGGATTGTTCTTAGTCAAAGGTTTTATGCTTGTTTTATGCCTCGTTCAGGCTAGACGATTTGGTTGAGGTACTTGTGATTAACGTATATTTTTTTATACCACGACGGTGGCAAACAAGCATACAGCCCGCCTGATGGTAAGCAGCTACCGTAGCCCATCGACGCCTGCAACGCCAGAGGTGTCACATGCGCGTTGCCGACCCTTTACAAAAAGGAGGGTTTACTGTGTTAACGGCTATAAGAACAAGAGGGTCCCTCATCGTCAACATACTGGGTCCTCTTTGAGCTCTTTGGCAACCTTACTTACCAACAGGAACACAACACTATGAGTAGGGTCTTGACCCTACTAAATAGCACTTGTGCTATTTGGCTGAGGTTTTCTGTAAGGTGGAGGTACTTCCCCAGTCGGGCTCTGCTCCAGATTTGAGCGAGATGACATTCGCTGTGCCCTACCACACATTAGCGAGATGACATTCGCAGTACCCATACCTCTCTTTTGGACGTAGTTTAAGGACATACCCGTGTCCGGACGTAGTGGAAGGACATACCGGGGTCCAAAGGACATACCGGGTTATACCTTAAATCAAATAAAATTAAATGTAAAACAATTTGGTACTGCTAACTCGCACATTCTTGCCTTGTTAGAGTGAAATGCTTTAAACACAGATTTAATGTAAAAGAACTGTGAATTGAAGTCATTATCCAAAATATGGTGTCTGATTAGGTACTCAGGGTTTCTAGATGTTTTTAATTTCCCACCTTTTTCTACTGACAAAAATGGTAAACTATAATTATGATAGTTTCTAAATAACTAACGCGACTTTTTTATTTATTTAATTTTTATTTAATTGGTCTTAAAATGCTATTAGGTACACTTTTTTTTATCATTTAGGTGTGTAAATTACACTTCATAATAAGTCAAACCGTCGTTCGTCGTTTCGTTCAAAAGGTCAGTCTCAAAAATTTCTATAGTAGTTTATGTAACTGTTACGTAATAAGGGTCCTTAAAACATGAGTGTGGTTTTATGAAATGAGCCGCAGGCGAATTTCATAATAAGATCACACGAGTGTTTTAAGGCCTAATTACGTACAGTTGCATACACTGCTTTATCTACACTCATATTATTTATTCTAAATGCCTTATTTGGAAACCATAGAATGGCCGCCATCGCACCGCCACCATGGCCAACTCGATTGTGCCGGCGGTCGCGCGGGCGCGTGTCGGGCTGTCGGCGGATCCCCGGGAGGGTGCAGGTGTACATTATGTTATCAAAACTCATAGCACATCAATAATTGAGCATGAAAAGTTAAAATTACGTTACTGCTACGGATAAAAAGCTTATCATAGTAAAATCGGTCGTGGTAATGCTAGCCATTGCCTACCGTTTTCGAACACGTTTTAGAGAACTAACAATATGAGTGTAGATAAAGTTTATTTTAATATTCAATTTTATTAGTATGTTTCCATTTCAGCCGACGGCGTCTTTCCCGCCCTGGAAACTAAAATAATAAAGAACGGTATTCTAATTTTAAAATGATGATTTTTTATGGATGTTTCCAAAATGGTCTTATATTGTCATCAAAATGGCATCAAAATACATTGTAATTCTGAAACCAAATGCTACTAACGTTTGACATATATCATATTGACTTTAAGCAATCTCTTTTTGATACGTATTCGAGACAAACTTGGTAAACAATTAATAACAATTATCTGAAAAAGCTTAACGTAATTTTAGACAGGTCAAATTTTGTTTAATATCAAATTGGAATCAAACTACATAATAAAAAAATGAACTCTTCGAATAGTCCTTAAAGTTTGATAACAGAACATTCGGGCCAAAATATTGCGTAGGCGACCGCCTACGCCACTCCTGGGATGAATCTTCTCAATTTACATCCCTCCTGTGTAAACAACAAACGATAACAGCCTTTACTGTGTAGACATTACGGTGTAAATTCATGGTCACCCTTAGAACTCATTCATTTACCTGGGAAAGTTTATGGAAGTTAAAGGTCAAATATAAATTGAAATTGCTTAGAAATGAAAGAAAAAGACTTCTAGATTCTGAGGAACAGTTATCCTAACCCATCTAAGCATCTCGCTCTTTTCTGAATTCTCTTTGCGAAGGATGTAGGGTAAAGTCGGGTAAAGGATGTAACATAATTTTGAACAAAAAAGAACCGACTTCACTAAACATCCACCTTTCCAAAAGCAAATGCTCGAGCTGATGTAAAAAATACTCAAATCACTATAGGTGTGCCTATAATAGTTGAAGAGTTCCCTCGATTTCTCCAGGATCCCATAATCAGATCCTGACCTGGTTACAATGGGACCAACTGTGAAGTATACTCTTTCAAACGAAAGAAGAATTTTTCAAATCGGTCCAGCCGTCTTCGAATAATCGGTGAACATACATTAAAAAAAAAAATAGCAAAAACAAAGATCCCGACGTATTGATAACCTCCTCCTTCGAAATCTTGAAGTCGGTTGAAAAATACTAGTGATCCGTTTAAGGGCATTAATTGGTATCGTATTGCGACTGAGAAAAAGTACGAGAAACATTTTTTGGACCATACAAAACACCTAGTCCCAGCAGGCCAACCCTCCATACAAAACAATTTTAACAATTAGGACACAATACCAATTATGGGCATAAAAGGATCACCAGTATTTTTGTTACACCCTGTATATCGTACCGCCCGTTAAATCGTATTACCCATAGATTTCCCATTAAACAACCAATTATAATTACTAAGCAATTCTTGATCTAATTTCTGATGTGGCCTTGTAACAATATAATTTAATTTTGTGAGAAATACGAAATTACTAGTAGGTATTGAACTACAAAATGTACTGCCTAAGAAGTTAGAGTAAAGGGCCAAAATACGGGAATACTAAGGCACAGGGGATGGAATAGGGCTTTGGTAGTTTTAATAATTTTACAGGAAGTCGCAAACAGAAACATGAATAATCATCGACAAACGTTGTTCGTTAAAAGCAGACATTCAACCTGCATTAGCAATTCGTGGCCCGCAGGCAAACCCCGATACGTGGAAGATCAGTTGCACAGCGGGCATTTAGCGTGACAACAAACGTAACCAGCCTTAAGCCAGCACTGCTTTGCTGCTATATCGACAGTATCTACACTGAAAATTCCAAATAAGAGGCCATTTTGTAGTTAACTAAACACACCATTTTTTGTATAGATTCGTGCATACAAGAAGTTAATCGATGGTTACTTTATACGCCTATTTTTGATATGTGAACTTAAGCAAATCTAAAGCATGCAGCTATGCGTTACAGATATAGCTGAGTCCTTTAGATTGGTCTACGTTGGCCCAATAAAACTGAAAAAGTGTACGCCTCAAATGAACTGGTTGTAAAATATGGTGTACCTCAAGGCAGTGTACTTGGTCCCCTGCTTTTCTTAATATATATAAATGACTTTCCTAAAAATGTTCATCGTCCAATGATTATGTTTGCTGACGACAGTACCTCAATTGTAAGTTGTAATAATAATATTGACTATGAAAATGACATAAATTTAGTAATTAATGAAATGGTGACTTGGCTTAATAACAATAATTTAATAATTAATTTAAATAAAACAAATGTAACTTTCACCAACGGAAAGAAGTAATGGACATGAACATACACTATAATGGAAACGCTATTGAACGAGTAGGTGTAACGAAATTCTTAGGACTTTTCATTGATGAAAAACTTACCTGGAAAGATCATGCGGAGTATGTCTGTAATAGAATAAGTAGGTCGGCATTTGCCCTACGTAAACTTGCAAAGATAGTAGATATAACCGCATTACTAACAGCATATCATGGCCTCGTGGAGTCTGTCTTAAGGTATGGAGTTATCTTTTGGGGAAACACTACCTACAGAAAGTCCGTTTTCATAGCCCAAAAAGACTGCGTACGGGCCGTCTGTGGACTTGCCTTTCTAGAAAGCTGTGACCCACACTTCAAGCCATTGAACATTTTGACATTTCCATCTCTTTATATATATGAAGTTGCAACTTTTGTAAAAATGAATCCTGACATGTTTCCAATGGTGACTCAGCGTCGCAAACTTCCTGTACGACCCCAATATGTAAACGACATCTGCAATCCGAAAAGTAATACAGCTCTACTAGATAAAAGCATCCTGGGAATGGCTTCTAGAATATATAACAAGATCCCAAACGACATTAGATTGAAAGAAGTAAATGAATTTAAAAGACAATTTAAAGCCTATCTAATTAGTAAAAACTATTACTCTCTTAATCATTTTTTTAATGACATTGACTCTAATGTATTATACTAACTGGCTGACTTATTGTTTATTTGAAATTTTAATATAATCTATGTTCTGTTATCTTATTTGTTATTTGTAGTTTTTATTTTGGATCTATGCTGTATATATTGTTGACATTATAATAATATATTACTTAAATAAATGTATTACTAACAAACTGCACTACTGTTAAGATAGTTAAGTTTAAATATAAATTTGTACGCCTATAGGCAAAGCACAGAGAAACTAATGTAAATTATCACCGTATTTTATATCACCTGTGTTAAACAAATACACTATTTCATTTCATTTCATTTCATTTCATTTCCTTTCATTTCATTTCAATATGTAGCTCAGGCATTAAAAAGTGTAACGTAAACTTTAGGGCTTCTACCAAACAACTCCAGTCCCCATCAAGTGTCAGGTTAGATAGATCTATCTATATCTATCTATTTATCTATACATATAATAAAGCTGAAGAGGGTCGAAAGTCTGTACATGGAAGATAATCGAAAAAAAGTTGGCTGGGGATACTCAGAATCGATAACAGAACACGTTGCAACAATTTTTAGAATTTTTGTCTGTTTATCTGTTTGTCTGTTTATTTGACCGCGCATCACGTGAAAACGGCTGAACGGATTTTAATGAAATTTTGTATATAGATAGTTTGAGTCTCGGGAAAGGATAATTTATAGTTTTAATCCCGAAAATCAACCCTGGTGGGGGTGAAAATGGGGTTGAAAGTTTGTATAGAGAATTTTTTACCGCTGAAAAAATTTAGATATAAATGTGTATGGAGATAATTGGAGTCTCTAAAAACGTCATAGGATAGTTTTCAAACCCTTGTGGGGGTGAAAAGGGGGTTGGAAGTTGGTATGAGGATTTTTTTACCGCTGAACTGATTTAGATGAAAATTGGTATAGAGATAGTATGGGTCTCGAGAAAGGACAAAGGATAGTTTCATCTTCAAAAAAGCCCACCACCCATCTTACTTTAGAGCCGTAGGTCCAAAAAATTTCAAAAAATAATGGAAGTGAAGCCTGAAAGGTACTTTCAATAAAAACTATCTATACATATGTATAATGAAATAAAAATTATATAAAATAGAATAAAGTGAAGTGAAGTGAAGTTTAGTGAAAAGTGAAAGTGACAAAGTAAAAAATGTCAAAAATTTCAAAAATTTCAAAAATTTCCAAAATTTCAAAAATTTCAAAAATTTCAAAAATTTCAAAAATTTCAAAAATTTCAAAAATTTCAAAAATTTCACAAATTTCAAAAATTTCAAAAATTTCAAAAATTTTAAAAATTTCAAAAATTTCATAAATTTCAAGTTTCAAAAATTTCAAAAATTTAGAAAATTTCAAAAATTACATAAATTTATAAAATTTCAAAAATTTCAGAAATTTCAAAAATTTCAAAAATTAAAAAAATGTCAACGTGACATCAGTATAAGATCTGTGACAGTGTGGTAAAAACGTATGAAAATTCATTTCAGGTTCAGCCGTTTTTGAATTATCAGTCAAAAACGCATAATGAAAGGAAGTGCCCGATAGTAAAATGACGTAAGCGCCGCCAAATATCCCTTAATAAACGACTTTTTGAACGGAATGTTTTGTAAAAAGGCGGCATCTACGAAACTCTACACTTAGCATCGCCCGACATGCTCTTGGCCGGTTTTTTCTGCATTGTCATCCCGACAATCACCCCTTAAGGATTACTAATTCCAATTCAAGAAAATACCATCACGTGAAAACGGCTGAACGGATTTTGATGAAATTTTGTATAAAGATAGTTTGAGTCCCGGGAAAGGATAATGGATAGTTTTAATCCCAAAAATCATCCCTGTTGGGGGTGAAAAGAAGGGTTGAAAGTTTGTATGGAGAATTTTTAACCGCTGAAAAAATTTAGATAGAAATTAGTATGGAGATAATTTGAGTCCCGAGAAACGTCATAGAATAGTTTTCATACCCTTGTGGGGGTGAAAAGGGGGTTGGAAGTTGGTATAAGGATTTTTTTTACCGCTGAACTGATTTAGATGAAATTTGGTATAGAGATATTACGGGTCTCGAGAAAGGACAAAGGATAGTTCCATCGTCAAAAAAGGGTACAACCCCCCCCCCCCATCCCCCCCCCCCCCCCCCATCGAACTGTAACTCCTAAAAATTTGAAAAAACTAATGGAAGTGAAGCCTGAAAGGTACTTTCAACTAAAACTATATTGAATAAAATCGGTTCAGCAGTTTTTGAGTTGTCAGTCACCACGTAAGGATTACTAATTATAATTGTCAAGAAAATCCCCGGCCAGGTATAGGTAGGCTATAAAATTCAACCTCTAAAAGAACGAGGGTAGCCACTACACTCGATTGAGTTAATTTTGCACCTGAATCTTATGGCGCTACTTAGGAAGGAGGTGCTAAGTGCAAACTTTTTTCCAAATGTGTCCTAAGACTAACGAGTACCCTGCTTAACTAACACATGGCGCTGAAATTAATACGTTGTGACATGAATAAGCTACTTAGAAAGGATTTTGCCAAATTAACTCTAAGCTTAGAAGTGGGGGTACATGGGACATGACTAAGTAGTTTTATTTAGTGGTAATTTTAAAATATTTTATCTGGACTACTGTCCTTTAGCGTATCCATTTGTCAACTTTACTTCAAGACCTTCAAGTTCCGCCTCCAGGGGCAGGGAGAGAAATTAGGGGTGAATTAGCCGCTTACTGATACCTAGCTCTTTGTGACTTAGGTACCTGCACAAAATTGTCACTTTCCCTGGCCTGGTCGCGACCTAGGCCCTACTATATGAATATACTTGAATTGACTTGAAACTGACCTCTCTCACAAAAGGCGCCCTCATAGTCCTCGTCCCTGCACTCGCACACTGGTCCGTCATCAGTGCTGATGCAGACGCCACCGTGCTGGCACGGGTCCCGGCGTTCACAGGCGTCACCACTCGCGTTGCCGGTGCGGGACGACTGCAACAAAATGTAAGATTATTTAGACTTTAATTAATACTACACACACAAAATACATCCGGGAAAAAACGTGTCTACCGATAACACCGAGTTTCTTGATACGAAAACACATTAACAAAAAGGTGTACTATACATGTATGATGTAAAGATGTACTGGACAAGAGTCCATGATATTATACTTCTTGATAACTATACATGCTTTGCACGCTCACTCCAAGTGAAACGCTTGAAAGGCTAATAATAGTGAGTCTCTTTAGGCGCGCACCAACAAGCGAGGAATGTGGACGTTCTAACGAACTCCCGCCGCGCCACCCGGGTAAGAAAGAGATATTGGTTCTAAATTTCTAACGAACCCTATCATCATCATCATTTAAGCCAAAAGACGTCCACTGCTGGTCAAAAGCCTCCCCAAGGATCTTTTTTTTTTTTTTTTTATACGACGACGGTGGCAAACAAGCATACGGCCCGCCTGATGGTAAGCAGCTACCGTAACCTATGGACGCCTGCAACTCCAAAGGAGTCACATGCGCGTTGCCGACCCTTTACAAAAAGGAGGATTCACTGTGTTGACGACTAAAGGAACAAGAAGGTCCCTCATCGTCAACACACTGGGTCCTCTTTGAGCTCTTTGGCAACCTTACTCACCAGCAGGAACACAACACTATGAGTAGGGTCTAGTGCTATTTGGCTGTGGTTTTCTGTAAGGTGGAGGTACTTCCCCAGTCGGGCTCTGCTCCAGATTTGAGCGATGATATTCGCTGAACGTGCCCTACCACACTTAGCGAGATGTCATTCGCAGTACCCATTCCTCTCTTTTTGGCGTAGTTTAAGGACATACCCAGGTCCGGACGTAGTTTAAGGACATACCCGGGTCCAACGACCCATCTCCATCTCCATAACGAACGGTCATTCGCCGCCCTTAACCAGCTTTTTCCCGCGACTCTAACCAAATCGTCGGTCCACCTAGTCTGGGGCCTTCCCACCCTGCTTCTTCCGGTACGCGGTCGCCACTCAAGAACCTTTCTGCCCCATCGGCCACCGGTTCTGCGAGCAATGTGGTCCGCCCACTGCCACTTAAGTCTGGCAACTCTCTGAGCTATGTCGACAACATTGGTTCTCCTGCGGATCTCTTCGTTTCTGATGCGATCACGCAGGGAAATACCGAGCATAGCTCGCTCCATTGCTCTTTGAATGCCTTCTTATGAGGCCCATTGTGAGCGACCACGTAACAACGAGCCCTATATTTTGATAGAAACTATAGCCAACTTTTGTTTCCATCATCTAAGCAATCTAATGATGCATTGCACCATCACACAATACTTCACCTAACATTGTTAGTGAAAAATATATATCGAACAAACGGCATCAGAATATACTTAGCGGTATTAGGTGTTCGAATTGTACTTGACACGCTCGCTCTTGTCTTAACAATCACACAACAACATCAGTTTAAACACGACTTTAAGTTATTTCTGCTTTTGTACGTAAATTCTATGTTTAGGTTTTGCTCGATTAATTGCTTCAGTGAGCATTTAAAGTGGCCTGAACCAATGCCAGTAAATTAAGTCGTTTGCCTTTGGTCCGTCGCTAACTCAAATAATAAGAAATCTCCGCGACGCCTTCTGTCAAGAAACTCGGTGGCTGGAAGATGATTGTTATGAATAAAGTTAGAAGGTCATTGTCAACTGGATAGGTGTAACTTTGAAAGAGAAAGTCGAAAGTTATAATTAAATAATTTAAAGAATAAGAAGTACCTTTTAAGTATCATATGTAGATAATATGGTTTCATATATCATATTTATGTAGATAATATGGTATCATAGGAATAAATTGTATATTAGGTATTACTGTTTTTTATTTCCTCATATACTCGTAGGTATACTTAATAAGAAATTGCCGCGTTGTCCTAAGACACCTGTACCTGTAAGAAATTCGGTGACTGGAAGATAATTGTTACAAATAAAGTTGGAAGGTCGTTGAGTCAGTAGACGAATACTCGTTGTGGCCTTACCGTCATCCCATAGAAAACTGTTCAACTTTGAATACAAGGAAATTTTAACGATGATAATAATGTTAACAGACGGCTTGGTGCAACAAGACCTTAGTCCCAAAACTAACTCGCAAATCACCGTGCCACTACTAACAACCGCTTCAAATAAACGATTTAACTAGAGGTCATTATCTGTAGGTACCATAAATATCAGCTGTTTCCTGTAACACTAAAAGTACTAAAACTACTACTTTAGTTCAACATCTTTAAAAAATATGTATTCTTTAGTTTCTCTTTTTCATACAAACTAAATAATTAGCATTTTCAATGTACGTTAAAATCCGTCTAATTGACATTGCTTGTCAGTCATGTCACCCTACTACCAGCCTACAGACATAATCAATTTCATCAGTACCATCTGGACCTCGCTGCACTCACTGGATTTTCTTTATCATCTGCTTTACTTTACCACGTGACATGTAGCCATACGATAAATAAATAAATAAATTTCGTAAAGCGTGTGCAAATAAACTTTAACTTGTTAACGTTAAACAGCAGCATCCTTCACATTAATTTACTAGTGTATGTTTAAATAAAATACCAATAAAAGTATCGTTTTTAATAGAAATAAGCCTTTTTTTATTTTCCTAATATATTATAATTATTTTTGCAGGTTTTTAAAGTGGGCATGGTGTGTTGGGGTGTTTTCAATGTTTGTATTTGATTTAATAACAATCTATTCCTAATATATTTTTGACAGGGGTCCGAGGAATTGTTCAAATTGTGAAAGTTGTCCGTGACTGCATAAAGTTTAAGAAACCCTGCTTTAAAGTGTACTTAAAATCAAACCACAAAGGCTATTTTTCAAAGAACAAACATTATCTAATTACCTCTTCTCATTGCTGTTAAATGACCTTCCGGACGCCATTAACACAGGAGAGCTATAGTTCGAATCCCTCAAAGAGACTCTGCAAAACCGCATTTAAGTCGCTAGACATTTTGATGCTACCCTCACTCCCTATCCTACAAATAGCGGTAAGCACACGACCGTGAAGAGGTGGATGCAACGCCTGATGATGTGGCCCCTCGCAGGTACGCGACCCGCAGCGTGCTCTCCGGGAAACTACCTTGCGTGTTACAGCGACTCAAATGTCAGGAAGGCTCACACTCATCATGGGTTGCAAGGTCTACAACCAGATCCCTAGTGAAATTACAGTGTAGTGTAAAACTAAACTAAAAAAAACCGGCCAAGAGCGTGTCGGGCCACGCTCAGTGTAGGGTTCCGTAGTTTTCCGTCCGTCACAGTAAGTGTCCCCACTTAAGAGTTAATAACACCGCCATGTAGGATATGATATGAGAGTTCCACGTACAGCGACATCTATCGGCAAATTAAGTAAACTATTGCGCGCGAGCTTAAAGTATGGAAGATGATTTTTATGGAATAATTCTTTATTGCGTGGACCGATTTTCACCGTTTTTACTTTATTTGAAAGCACGTTATTTTATTGTAATTTTGTAGAAATTACAGGTACAATAAACACCTGCTTATACGGTTAAATTACAAACTTAGTTCAGAAATTATTTTGTAATTTTTTTTCAAAAACTATTCATCCTATCAAGTTCAAAATAATTTTCCTAGAAAGTTTTTATAAAGTTCTACTTTTGAGATTTTTTTCATATTTTTAAAACTTATGGTTCAAAAGTTAGAGGGGGGGGGGACGCATATTTTTTTACTTCTGGAGCGATTATTTCCGAAAATATTTACATTATCGAAAAATGATTTTAGTAAACCCCTATTCATTTTTAAATACCTATCCAACAATATATCACACGTTAGGGTTGAAATGAAAAAAAAAATCACCCCCCACTTTACGTATAGGGGAGGTACCCTAATAAAACATTTTTTTCCACTTTTTATTTTACCACTTTGTCGGCGTGATTGATGTACATATTAGTACCAAATTTCAGCTTTCTAGTGCTAACGGTCACTGAGATTATCCGCGGACGGACGGACGGACGGACGGGCAGACATGGCGAAACTATAAGGGTTCCTAGTTGACTACGGAACCCTAAAAATGGCTTCTTGACCAGGCGTTTTACGACCAGAAGGAATTATTTTGTAGTCATAGCAAAAGTAATAATATTTATAAATTATAGTATTATAATAACAGTTTACAATTATTGTATACTGAATGTTTTAATATAATTTAATATAATGTTATTTAAAATGTAATTGTACGAAATGTTGACTTGTAATATATATTACCAATAAATAAACATAAACAACATAAACATAAACTAATTTGAGGAGAAAAATCTACGTTTTAATTTATTGCTCGTGTTACAGGAAACACCCGGTATATTAACCTATATACCATCACTTTTCAATTCCTACAAGTAGGTAACGTAAGAGCGTTAACCCTTCTGAATAAGTCATGGCACGATCGCCCGAGCTAAATCGTGTGATGGTTTTAAAAAACTAATTACCCGTCCCTGCCAGACGATTATCCACCTTATACGAAACACTTAAAGTCGGGAATGCTGCTCGGTCGAAAGGGCTGGTGGCGAAGGCAGACTAATTAGCGTTTTTGTTTGCTACGAATGTTCTAATTCATAATCACGGGAACTGACAAATCTGGTTGAGTTGTGGTTTACGGAGGTCTGACCTTGGAGAAGAGTTTTTTTATTTTTTATTAAACGGTTATTAGTATAGGAAAAACCCCTTTTGGTGGTAAGACGTCAGACTTTCAAGTGAGTTTTTCGGAACTTATATACGAAATATATTTACCAGTCGCTTTTCGGTGAAGGAAAACATCGTGAAGAAATCGGATCTCATCCCAACAAGGCCTAGTTTTCCCTCTGGGTTGAAAGGTCAGATGGCAGTCGCTTTCGTAAAAACTAGTGCCTACGCCAATTCCTGGGATTAGGTTGCCGGACGGACCCCAGGCTCAATACAGCAAAAAAAAAAAGCTGTGACAAACGCTAGGAGGAAGTTTTGTTTTTAATAGGACTCCGGTAGGTACTGATACTGTTTAACATTTTTTAGTAACTATTTAGGTACATCGTATCTTACTGTATGTAATAATAAATCGTCCCTTCCAAGCAGAAATGAAAGTAATCATACCAAAAGAAATTACTTACGTAAGTGTTTTTATAACTTTTATAATAAATTGGGGACCTACATTAAAATAAATTATGATATTACCCACATTTGTCATACTTTATGAAGGGCGTACTTGAATGTGACTCTACGACGTCTCACCTAAAAATATCGAGATGATTTATGTACGTTTAGATAAGTGTAACGTAAAAGAGAAGCGTTTTTAATAAAAAACCGGCCAAGTGCGAGTCGGACTCGCGCACGAATGGTTCTGTACGATTATCTATAAAAAACTGTTGTATGGGAAACCCCTTAAATATTTATTTTATTCTATTTTAGTATTTCTTGTTATAGCGGTAACAGAAATATATCATCTGTGAAAATTTCAACTGTTAACTATCAGGGTTCATGAGATACAGCCTGGTGACAGATAAAAACGGCAAAAAATCATGTCTGTTGTATTGGAGCCCCCTTAAATATTTATTTAATTCTGTTTTTTAGGATTTATTATAGCGGCAACAGAAATACATCATCAGTGAAAAGTTCGACTGTCTAACCACCACTGTTCATGAGGTACAGCCTGGTGACAGACAAACAGCGGAGTCTCAGTAATAGGGTTTGCTTTTTAGGTATTAGCCCATTTGTTTACAAAACGATAACAAAGAGCAATTTAAAATGAAGCCTCGTAAAGGTCAGCTGCCGCTCCTTTGGTGGTTTGAGGAATGTTTTGATATATATCTTATTTAGGTACTGGCCCATTTTTCTCTATAACTATATATGTTTAGATTTTTCTATGCTAAACGCCATACATAAGTTAAAACAAAATGGCGACCGGTGTCAACATCGAGCGTTCATACATAATGTAGACTGTAGAGGCATTATTCATAATTTTATTACTTTTTTCCTTTTTATTCGTTAAAGTGTAGTTTATGACATAAACGATAACATACTATAAATAGTTTCTCATTCACACAAAAACTTGAATGGGCTAAATGTAATGGTTACTTTTATCTAGATGTTTGACGGCTGTCCGCCGACTGAAAGAGGGTCGCGGTAACGCAGAGTTCACACTAAAGTTAAATGAAACTTTTTGTTCACTCGATTACTCAGTAGTTACATAAATATGAAACGTAAAATACTGTTTTTGATAGCAAAGAAAGTTGTTAATCAATATTTAAAAAACATCATCATCATCATCATCATATCAGCCAAAAGACGTCCACTGCTGGACATAGGCCTCCCCCAAAGAGTGCCACAATGACCGGTCCTGCGCCACCCGCATCCAGCGGACTCCCGCGACCTTTACCAGGTCATCAGTCCACCTTGCGGGGGGTCTACCCACGCTGCGCCTTAAAAAACATGGCAAAATTAAAATAAATCTTAATACAACAGAATGTGGACGTTGATTTCAAACTCATATCCAAACAAAATTACACTGTGCCGGTACAAAGATTCTTTAATATCTCTGACTCTCCCTCCTCTGAGGGAGATTTTTACAGTCTTAATATTGATAGCAATATTATTCAATTATTATTGTTGAGCAAAATAATTATTGCTATTACGAGTGTCGTTGTATAAATCATCATCATCATACCAGCCACCAGCCGAAGGACGTCCACTGCTGAACATAGCCCTCCCCAAAGAGTGCCACAATGAGCGGTCCTGCGCCACCCGCAGATATATAAATATATTAAGTAAACTATTAGGTACCTAAACAAATTTTTGACAGAAACTCATAGCGTCACCTAAACGTTTCCACGACAACATGTCGTGTCAAGACATATCACGTCAAAATTATCCTAGCGTACTTTTGGGGTAAAAACACCAAACACCATTTTAAATACATGATTTAGTATTACTGAAATACATTTAAGAACCAGATGGAAATACAAATATAGTTCTAAACAGAGATATGAAAACGGCGCGGTCGACGCCTAGTACGCGAATGACAGTTGAAGTGACGCTGCTAGTGAAGAGCTACACCGATGCCAACCGTTCTCACTAGTGCGGTGCTATGGGAAGTGTTCTTAGCCTTTTAGTACCTACAAGCCTTAGGTCCTGTAATTTTAAACAACCGGCAACTCACGGAATACATCAACCTTCAACCCACGCGACGCCGTTCCAAGCTTACTTGTATTGTTCTACACGTGTTTCTCAAAGTAATTGTAACTCGTTCAATGTTTTAAAATATTTAGGAAGCACCGAAAGTGCGACACGTGCCTTTTAAAAAATACTTAGTAAACTCCTGAGTAAGAGTCAAAGAAAGTATAAATAAAGTTGCAAAACACGTGCGCCCAAAAAGAATGGAATATGCAACGCGACTAACTTGAAAACATGTTTATCGTTATATGAATTTGGCTGCCGTAGTTATAATTTGTTTAAAATAATTTGTAAGGTGGGATAAGACAAACACGTAGTAATTTTAGTACTAATCAGAAACGTCTGCAAGCGAAATTTCAATTTTATAATTGAAAGAAAAATGGAAAAATACACCGCGTCGATCAAGATTCAAACTTGCGACCTTTCTGATCCGGTCCGATCGCTGTGATCAACTGAGCTTTCCACGCTTACTCAATCTCAATGAATTTCTCCATCAGTTCCTTCATTGTTTATCTCACAAGTTCCAATTTTTCTTTCAATTATAAAATTGAAACACGGGGTTCGTCAAGCAATTGTATGGAATGCCAATACTGTTTGGCTTTTCCCAGGGCAAATAAACTAAGTCTGTTTTACAACCACTTCACCTTATACGATAGAACACGTGACCTAGGCCTCCGGTTCCCAAGCGAACGTTCGAACCAGCGTCTTCTACATTTGTTTAGATATAATTTTGACGAAAGAAGATCATTTTGTTTCCAAACCCGTATCAAATCATGACTTAAAGTTACGCTTGTAAAAATTATTTCACAATATTTACGAAAACATTCGCATATACATTTTCCCTAGACTATTATCTAAAACCATGTCTAGACATCTTGCACATCACAATGCACTTGACAACCATTTATTCTGTTCAAACATGAACGTTACAAACCTCTAGACATTGTAGTAAATTGAAATTATACATTTAAATTTGCTTTTGGTGAATAATTTAATTTGTAACATCTGTTTGAGGTGAAGAGAAGACTAAAGGCAAATTTGACTCGTTTATTCAATGTAACACTAGCCACCCGCTACTTCGTTGATATTTTAGTTAAACATTGTACCTAATAGAGCATTAAAACATTTTTTTTTATATTGGGGCTTCAGGAAATATATTTATTCCTAATTTTAAGACTTCTAATACCTTTGATTGCTTAGGTTGTGCGTTGTGTCTCATTGTCTAGGATTGTTTTATACATATAATTATATAAAAAACTGAATTTCCATTATTACCTCTTCATTTTCTTGGAATACATTCCACTGATCAATGATCAATGTTACTCTGCGTCCGTAGGAAACACCTTAGCTAACCCTACACGTGATCCCTGGGTGGTGCTACAAGAGTAACAAACTTGGCAGCTGCACTATCCTATCTGGACCTCGCAGCACTCACTGGATTTTCTTTATCATCTGCTTTCCCACTACTACCACCCGAGGGAAGAATTGCCTATCAATATCCAGTGACATGTAGCCATACGAAAAACAAATAAAACTCCGCTGATGGTCGGACAGTAAAAGCGTGGTAATATGGTTGTATCTGACACCATTCAAGCATGGAACCCTGAAACTAGTATCTATAAAGAATATTAAGTAAAAAACCCCTGTAATACCCCTAGAGCTACCAGCATCCGTAGACTACGAACATCGCTTATGGCATAAAAAAAATTACAACTTAGATATCTACTGGGCGTGTCCAAAGATTACCCTAGGGTAAAGCCAAAAAATCTGCGTTATGTACGCGCCTTTATGGTGACGGGATATTTTTGCTGGGCCTATCTGTGACGTAACATATCCCATGCCACATATTACCTTTCTTAAGTGTGGGTAAAATAAGTATCAAGCAAAAATAAAACAACAACAGTTGAGTTGCCTAAATTATATTCAACTTAAAACCGTGAACTTCAACCCCTAATTAAAAGTGGACGAGCAGTCAGTCGACTGAACACTGGTCCCACCAAGAGCGAGTAAGCGAGTAAAATTAAGCGAGTAGCATTACATTGCGGTTTGTCGAGGTATAGAGTGATCGATCGACCTTTCAAGGCCCGCGATGTAATGCTACTCGCTTAACTTTACTCGCTTACTCGCCGCCGGTGGGACGAGTGCCTAAAGACATGTTTAAACTTTACGAATAATCAACCAATACTGTAATTGGATTGGAGTTGCATCGTAATAGTTTTGAAGCAAATTCTGATGTTTACTTGAAGTGCTGTATTCTATTCTAATTTTAAAAAAACATATAAGTATGTACAAGCGTTAAAAACACAAACTATCCCCAACATAACTCCAACACACAACAAATAATCAACCAATATTGAAGTTGTGTTAAGAGTTGTATTGGAATAATTTTCAAGCAAATTCTTGTTTCTGATTAAAAGGTTTATGCGTTAACTGTATTGCGTAGTTAATGCATTGGAGTTGTATTGAAGTTGGATCGTGTCTAAACTTGTTTTAAAGTTAGAATACGGCTCACGGTTATGTCACGATCATACAACAACAATGTCAGATTGTGCCTGAAACAATAGACATATAAAATAAGAAGACGCGGTGCCGTAAAGACCATAGTGAATACAAAATTGTGATTCCATAATAAGCCGATTTCCTCGAGTTTACGCGCGACACGCACACATACAGCGTGTAAATTTTATACGGGCGTATACATACTTTATCCACCTATAGTATCCAGCAATAGGACTCATATAGTATAATCATTTTGTTAAATAGTGTTATTAATTATGTGTAACGATTTTTTAAAGTCCTACCGGGCACGCCATCCAACTGATTTAAAACTGACATAACTGACATCGGTAATTTAATTGTCATGGATCCAATACATTGCGGGCTGAATTATTATTTGTGAAAAAAACATCCTTATTTTCATAAAGAAATAAATGTAAATAGGCTCCCTAGGTCCAATACTAATCGCCAGTACAATATACGCCCGTATAAAATTTACACACTGAATACAACTCGTGGACGAGCGGTGATTGGTTCAAACGTCACAAGTGAGTGTGTGTGTACGAGACCGCGGCTTATTATGGAATCACAGTTCTATCTTCGTGGGACCACGTCTTCCCATTTTATATGTCTATGTCTGAAACCGCGAAGCATTGTTACTACGTATTGCGTCACGCGTGGGCGCGTGTGGGAGTCAATGGAAACACACGGAGCTGTTTCGATGTCTTCGTTCCATTTTCCCGTTTAACAATGTATAAATAAGTATTTGAAGGCAATCTTATTTAGTTCAACCTATCCCCGGACTAAGTAACGCTTGTAATATAAGTGCTAGAAGACAATCTATACACATACCTACCTACCTGTGTACTTAACACAGAAACGTTCATAAATTAAGGAAGAGATATTCGTGATAAACTGACAATTTAATGCCCTTACCAGGACTCGACCCCGGGATCTCTAGCTTCGTAGGTAGGGTCACTGCCGACTAGGCTACGGAGGCCGTTTATTTGTACCAACAGATTCAAGATTCAGTCTTATTATTAAACTAGCTGTGCCCGCGGCTCCGCCCGCGTGGAATTCGGTCTGTGTCAGTAAGCGGCTAATTCACCCCTAATTTCTCTCCCGCTACCCTGGAGGCGGAACTTGAAGTAAAGTTGACAGATGGATACGCTAGAGGACAGTAGTCCTAATAAAATATTTTACAATTACCACTAAATGAAACTACACTCATAAATGTATACTTTTTTTTATTATATTTGTTTTTGGCTTGATTTAAACGACATAGAGAGTAGTAGGTGTATATCGGACGATACAGGACCACTTTTGTATTTATACGTTCATGTCTACGGCAAATATCATCCAAATGCCATGACCAACATTATTGCGCCGGCGGTCGGGGGGGGGCATGCCGGCGGTCGTGGGGGCGGATATTCATTACGTTACCGTAGGTAATGAATTTTCATACGTTTTTACCACACTGTCACAGATAATACACTGATGTTACGTTATTGGTTGCAATAATGTTGTTAATTAATTACATACGGTTCCGAACGCGGAATAGAGGATTTATGATATTGGTGTAGATGAAGATATTTATTCGTCAATGTAAGCACATTACAATGCACTAATGAACGTCAGAGAAAAATAAAATACGTCAGTGTCGTGGAAAGTGTGAATCAAGTGCGATTGGAACGAAGTTATGTTATTTAATTTTATTTCATTTTTTACTTTTTCGTAAATTTTGTGGTTTTAATTTTTTTTGCATTTTTTAAAAATTTTGGAAATTTTGGAAATAGTGGAAATTTTGGAAATAGTGGAAAATTTGGAAATTTTGGAAATTTTGGAAATTTTGGAAATATTGGAAATTTTGAAATCTAAATTTTTGACATTTTCGAAATTATTGACATTTTTAAAACTCTCGACTTTTGAGGTTCTCGACTTTTTTCACTTTTATCACTTTGCCACTTCTCAGTTTCACTACACTTCACTTCACTTTATTCTATTTTTTATTTCATTCCATTTTACATGTTTCTCAATCGTATGGGTGTCGCGTTTTCGAACCGTGACGCTTTTTCGTAACGGACACGTGACTTTTTTTCGCCTAGGCCCCCATCCGCGAACCGTCCGATAAGGAACTTCGTTCCAAAACTCCACCGGTTCTAACCCTGTAGGTGTGTGTACCAAGAAGTATTATGACCGAAAAGAAATTCGACGGGACTTATTTTTTTCAAAACAGTAATACATTATTACATCTTAAAGATACAAAATAATGCGTAGTTCTTCAAGAAGACATATCAAAACTGCTTGAGAGACAGATAATGTACCTATTGTTTAATTATAAAGAAAAATAAATCCTAATCTGACTGCTTCACAAAACGTTTGATATGTTTTCCTACCTAAACGGTGTCCTATAAATGTTAGATGATTTTGTAGTAGTTTTTTGGTTTGCTGCAATAACCCTTTGACATTCATGACATTTTCAAATATTTCTTAAGAGCGGGTAAAGGTAAATTTAAAGCATCGACGGGTAACATGTTATAAATATGAACACCTTGACCAAAAATTACAAATTATTTCAATACCAACTTTCAACATACAAACTTTCAACCCCCTTTTCACCCCTTCCAGGGTTGATTTTCGGGATGAAAACTGTTCATTGTCCTTTCCCGGGACTCAAACTATCTCTACACAAAATTTCATCATTATCCGTTCAGCCGTTAACTAATTAAAAATACTTGGAACGTGTTCTGTTATCGATTCTAAGTATCTCCAGCCAACTTTTTTTCGAATATATTCCATGAACAGGCTTTCGACCCTCTTCAGCTTTATTATATGTATAGATAGTTTTTATTGAAAGTACCTTTCAGGCGTCACTTCCATTATTTTTTTCTATTTTTTTGGACCTACGGTTCTAAAGTAAGATGGGGGGGGGGTTTGAAGAAGAAACTATCCTTTGTCATTTCTCGAGACCCATACTATCTCTATACCAATTTTCATCTAAATCAGTTCAGCGGTAAAAAAAATCCTCATACCACCTTCCAACCCCCTTTTCACCCCCACAAGGGTTTGAAAACTATCCTATGACGTTTCTCGAGACTCAAATTATTTCCATACTCATTTATATCTAAATCGTTTCAGCGGTAAAAAATTCTCCATACAAATTTTCAACCCCATTTTCACCCCCACCAGGGTTGATTTTCGGGATTAAAACTATATATTATCCTTTCCCAGGACTCAAACTATATCTATCCAAAATTTCATCAAAATCCGTTCAGCCGTTTTCACGTGATGCGCGGTCAAATAAACAGACAAACAGATAAACAGATAAACAGACAAAAATTCTAAAAATTGTTGGAACGTGTTCTGTTATCGATTCTAAGTATCCCCAGACAACTTTTTTTCGATTATCTTCCATGTACAGACTTTCGACCCTCTTCAGCTTTATTATATGTATAGATACCGCTTAGACAGAATTATTTAAAAAAATCAGTAAGTATTTCACCTATACAGACAAAAATGGCCAGTATCTGCCCGCCCAAAAAACATATACGTATGTCCTTTCCATCCCACATGAACTTTGACACATAGTAGCTACCAAATCCTGCAGCCAAGCTAAATCACACTTTACTGCCCTAACAGACGGTCGGAAATAGCTCGTCAGCTTTGTTTTATTCTGACGTGTACGTGTATTCCAGTCGCCCAACGTGCATAACCACTATAAAAAGCTCTCCGATTACGTTTAGTCGTTTACCAATATACTATTTAGATCAAATTTGGCAAAATGCCTGTTATAACAACACAGAAATGTTAGCTTGGCGTCTAACAACTAATGTCAATTAATCGATTGACGTTTCGTAACGATAACCTATCTTTTTTGACATGTTTTTGACATCAACTTGACATCCAATTGATAACAAGGAATTGATGATCTGAATAAGGCATGCACTTTTGAAAGATACAAACGACTCTGTCAAGATCCAATTAAAATCAAACCGATTATAAATAATATTATTTGAATAAGCCTCCATCATAAGGTCGCTGTAATAACACTACAACTAACAATAATTAACATTACAAACTATACGTTTTTTGTACCATGACGGTGGCATGAAAGTAAGCAGCTACTGTAGCCTATGGACGCCTGAAACCCCAGACGTGTTAATATAAAGGAGACTTAGCTCTGTTGTCAACACACTGGGTCCTCTTTGAGCTCTATATATGGCAACCAGTATCAGTGTTGTACTCACATGACCTTTGTATGTTGTTGGAATAAAAACTGGACAACGCAAAAGTCGGGATGACTGATGTGTGCTTTTTAATTTTGTTTTGTTATCTGTATGAGTCAGGCAACGACCAACGTAGGTGGATTCACAAATACTCGGTCAAATTTAATATTTGATTCATTTATATGGATTGTGTAGTTACTTAAAGTTAAGGTCTAATATTAGTATATCGATGCGATTTATTAGCGAAAATATATATATGTCCACGACTGTTATCGCCTCCTTCGGCGCTACCTCCGCCGATCTATTTTGAATTACCATGACGTTTGTTGTTGATTCCAATTTTCTCTCATGACAAGATGAGATGTCGAAAATAATCGTTTGTAAAACTAGAAGAACTGCTATTAGTTTTGTATAAATTTAATATTGTAAAGTAATGCCACAATAAAACGTTTATCTGTGTGTGAAAACTTATATTTTTCATCAATCTACAATCCCATGTACGAGTTCCATTCTAGCTCCTATAACGATCTTATATACGTATAAAACGTAATATGTACTTACGGCCCTCGATTGTTTTTTTTTATAAAAATTACTTAAGATAAGAACATGTTCGTCGAGTATACATATCTACTACCATTTACACACAAAATGTATAAAGCACAGAAAGAAAATCATATTTTTGTTTATAAAAAAAATTAATTACCCAAGTATCTCTAATTCTACCAGTTAATACACTGGCAAAAGATATTATGACATAACCTTAACCAGCAACTGAGCATTTTTTGTACTGATTTAAACTCACATGATTTTCACTCATTATTTTGACAAAATAAGTGTTTTAATAAAAGTAAGTTTACGCGATTAAGTCCCGTTTTTGTCAAAATAATAAGCATTTTTTCGTTTGTTTAATGCATACACAAACAATTATCAGAATGTCTCCCATTACAAAAGCAGTTTATGAATAATAAAATATTTTCTTATTACACCTACCTTAGATTGTAATAGAGTTAGAAGAAATATAGCCGCGGGGGCGAAAATTTTCGTCATAATCAGATGACCTTTGCTCAGGTCAAAACTTGTTCGCATCTACAACCTAGCTACTTTAAATACCAGTATATTTTGATCCCACGTTAAAATTTTCCTCATAGCGTTTGTGTCGGCTTGGGGTCCGCTTGACAACCCATGAGTTGGCGTAGGCACTAGTTTTACGAAAGCGACTGCTATCTGACCTTCCAACCCAGAGGGGAAACTAGGCCTTATCGGGATAAGGTCCGGTTTCCTTCACCGAAAAGCGACTGGTAAATATCAAATGATATTTTGTACATAAATTCCGAAAAACTCAGTGGTACGGCTGTTTGAACCCGAGACTTCCGGATTGAATGATCTCTATTATTTACATATGATAAACTTTATTATTTACCAAAATACAGAGAGCTCAAAGAGGATGCAGTGTGTTGACGACGGGGGGGCCTCTTGTCCCTCTAGCCGTCAATACAGTGAAATCCTCCTTTATATGAAAGGGTCGGCAACACGCATGTGACACCTCTGGGGCGTTGCAGGCGTCCATAGACCACGGTAGCTGCTTTAACATCAAGCAGGCCATATGCTTGATGTTAAAGCAGCTACCGTGATACTGTCGTATAAAAATGTATTTAAAAGACATAAAACCAAAGAACACATGATTTCTATGTAAGCCCTGATGTCTTCTAAACAACCGTTAGGACAAGACGGAGGATTTAGTTGAATCAGCTTTGGAACAATTTCAAGAAAATAATCTAAGAAGTCCCACTTATAGTAGTTCTTGCTATTTGTTGGTACAGTTCAGAAGTTAGTTCATTGAGCTCAGTTTATTGGTATTTTATTCATTATTTATGGCTGCGAGTTTCTTTTACATTTTTCTTGATTTACTGCATCCGTTTTCCGGTTTTTCATTGGTTGAGTTTCGGTTGGCCGTTGACCCTAAAGGCTTGCTTTTTGGTCAAAATCATAAAAAAACTAAGGTCAAACAGAGAAAAAACAACTTTATCGGTAAAAACACAACAATTTTGTTGTTATTGTACTTTTTAAACAACGACCTCGTGCACTGAAGAAACGTGTGGGTGACAGCTGGCAGTTCAACACATTATTGCCAATAATTTTAAGCAAAAATAAAACCACGCACAAATGCGACTTTGACTCGCGTGGAGAGGGTTCCGTACGTCAATTATCTAAATTCCGTAAGTTTATATGTTGTAAGTTAATTTGTTTATGGTAACTAAAATAACTACAGGCCGGATTGTAGAGGGAAATTGCTGAATACATTGTCTTTTGTTGAATTGTTTGTTGTGGTATATTCTTGAATACGTGGACTTAGAGTGATAGAAGGTATTCATATGATTCATTTTTTCATTTGTCCGTAAAATTTATATTGAAATCTCCTGCTAAAGTATGTCCCAAAAAGAACGCAAGATTTGAATTTAATGGACAACACATTTTTGTTCTTTATAATATTATTTGTTCATAAAATACACTAAATAGGGTTATGTGTGAAATAACACACCGGAGAAATGGTCTCCACGGCTTTGCTGGCGCATACGTGGGTATGCGCGTGGGTATGGGTATAAAAGTGGTCTTATGTCAAAATTTTCCCTGACCATTTTGCATAAATTCCGCTGAATTTCGCCGATGCAACGTCGAATTCCTTCAAAAAATGGGTGGTTGTGGTTTTTTTTCACCTTTAGACTTCTTTTTGGGCTTATTTAAAGTCAAAAGTTTTAGCCAACAAGCCCACAACCACACACCATAAAGCTCTATAAATGGAGTACGCTTCGCCTCATCTTTCCAAACAAAAAAGTCTGCCAAAATCTGAGGGGGGCGAGGTAGCACGCATGTGATGTTTTCTAGTAAAAGGTACATCATTGTCGGTTGACATACAGTTTATTTCTAAATGATTGTTTATGGCAGCAACGCTTTATTGACAACGGACAAACATGTACCTTTGACTTGAAAACACCAAACATATTTGACATATTCTTTTTATACTTCACTAGCTGTGCCCGCGGCTCCGCCCGCGTTGAATTCGGTCTGTGTCAGTAAGCGGCTAATTCACCTATAATTTCTCTCCCGCTTACCTGGAGGCGGAACTTGAAGTAAAGTTGACAGATGGATACGCTAGAGGACAGTAGTCCTAATAAAATACTTTACAATTACCACTAAATTAAACTACCCTCAAAAATTTATACTTTTTTTTATAATATTTTTTTGGCATGATTTAAACGACATACAGTAGTAGGTGTATACCGGACGATACAGGACTACTTTTGTATTTATACGTTCATGTCCACGGCAAATGTCATCCAAATCGATCCTCCCGTCAAATCAGTCTAAGCATGAAAGGTTCTTACCTTTCCAGGCGCGGTTGAAATTGGGGTAGGGGGGGGGTCACAAATGCAGAAATGTTTTTTTTTCTATTTGTGGTGCACTTGGAGGGGGGGGTCCATGACTCATGCAAATTAAACTCAATCGAGTGTAGTGGCTACCCCCCCCCCCCCCTTTTAGACGTTAAATTTTTATAGGCTACGTATAACCTGGCTGGGGATTTTCTTGAATTGGAATTAGTAATCTGTAAGGGGTTATTTTCGGGATAACAATGCAAAAAAAACCGGCCAAGAGCATGTCGGGCGATACTTAGTGTAGAGTTTCGTAGATGCCGCCCTGTTACAAAGCATCCGTTCAAAAGGTCGTTTATTAAGGGATATTCGGCAGCGCTTACGTCATTTTACTATTCGGCACTTCCTTTCAATATGCGTTTTTGACTGATAATTCAAAAACGGCTGCACCGATTTTATTCAATATAGTTTATATTGAACCTTCTTATCAGGCCTCACCAAATTTCAGCTTTCTAGTGCGAACGGTAACTGAGCTAGACCGCGGACAGACATGGCGAAACTATAAGGGTTCCTAGTTGACTACGGAACCCTAAAAAGAGATAAATAGTAGTTTATGTTACTGTTACGTAATAAGGCCTAATTATGTACAGAAGCATACACCGCTTTACCTACACTCATATCCATTGAAAACATTAGAATGACCGCCATTACACCGCCATGACCAACCTTATTGCGCCGGCGGTCGGGGGGCGGATATTCATTACGTTACCGTATATTAAATTTTCATACGTTTTTACCACACTGTTACAGATAATATACTGATGATACGTTACTGGTTGCAATAATGGTGGTAATTACATACGGTTCCGATAGAGGATTTATGATATTGGTATAGATAAAGATATTTATTCTTCAATGTAAGCACGCAAAAATACACGAGTGTCGTGAAACACGCGATTGGAACGAAGTTATGTTATTTTATTTTATATTATTATTGACTTTTTCGCAACTTTTGTGGTTTTAATTATTTTGAAATTTTGGAAAGTTTTGAAATTGTGGAAATTTATTTATTTATGAAATTTTAAATTTTTTGGAATTTTTGAACTTTTTGAAATTTTTTAACGTTTTGAAATTTTGGAAATTTTGGAAATTTTGGAAATTTTGGAAATTTTGGAAATTTTGGAAATTTTGGAAATTTTGGAAATTTTGGAAATTTTTGAAGTTTTGGAAATTTTTCAAGTTTTTGTAATTTAGAATTTTGCCATTTTTGACATTTTCGACATTTTTTACTTTTAGCTTCTCGACTTTTATCACTTTGTCACTTCTCACTTTTCACTACACTTCACTTCACTACACTTTATTCTATTTCATATATTTTTTATTTCATTCCATTTTACATGTTTCTCAATCGTATGGGTGTTGCGTTTTCGTGACGTGACGCTTTTTCGTGACGGTCACGTGACTTTTTTTCGCCTAGCCCCCGATCCGCGAACCGTCCGATAAGGAACTTCGTTCCAAAACTACCACCGGTTCTAACCCTACACCTGAGCCCAAGAAGTATTATGACCGAAAAGAAATCGACGGGGCTTATTTTTTTCAAAACAGTAATACATTATTAGATCTTAAAGATACAAAATAGTGCGTAGTTCTTCAAGAAGGCATATCAAAACACCTTGAGAGACAGATAATGCACCCATTGTTTAATTACAAATAAAAATAAATCCTAATCTGACTGCTTCACAAAACGTTTGATATGTTTTCCTACCTAAACGGTGTCCTATAAATGTTAGATGATTTTGTAGTAGTTTTTTGGTTTGGGCCATGCAACTTTGTCCGTCATATATAGTCCTCGAACCTGCAATAACCCTTTGACATTCATGACATTTTCAAATATTTCTTAAGACCGGGTAAAGGTAAATTTAAAGCATCGACGGGTAACATGTTATAAATATGCAGTAACAACAACATTCTGAGGATGATTGCCGGTAGATTTGATTGCCCGATAGTCTACGGGTTGATCAAACTGGTAAAGTCCAATTTAGAATATAACTTTTAGATGTTTTATGTTTTATTTTAAGTATGATAATATGATTACTTACTAACAACTTAGAATGTATACTAACAAAATGGACCATATTGTCTGAAATAAATATTTTTGAATTTGAATTTGAATTTGAAATATGAACACCTTGACCAAAAAATTACGAATTATTTCAATACTAAATTTCATCTAAATACGTACAGCGGTTATTTTTTGTTTCTTCCCATGTAAACTTCCACCCCTTTTGCATCCGCTTAAGGGATAATTTCCGAGATAAAACTATTTTATTTCCTTTTCCAGAGCTCAAATTATCTCCATACCAAATTTTATCTAAATCGATTCTGCGGTTAATAATTCCCTATACAAATTTCCAACTCCCTTTTCACCCCTTTAGGGTTGATTTTCGGGTTGAAAACTATCCTTTGTCCTTTCTCGAGACCCATACTATCTCTATACCAATTTTCATCTAAATCAGTTCAGCGGTAAAAAAAATCTCATACCAACTTCCAACCCCCTTTTCACCCCCACAAGGGTTTGAAAACTATCCTATGACGTTTCTCGAGACTCATATTATCTCCATACTCATTTCTATCTAAATCGTTTCAGCGGTAAAAAATTCTCCATACAAACTTTCAACCCCATATTCACCCCCACCAGGGTTGATTTTCGGGAATAAAACTATATATTATCCTTTCCCGGGACTCAAACTATCTCTATACAAAATTTCATCAAAATCCGTTCAGCCGTTTTCACGTGATGCGCGGTCAAATAAACAGACAAACAGATAAACAGATAAACAGATAAACAGATAAACAGACAAACAGATAAACAGACAAAAATTCTAAAAATTGTTGGAACGTATTCTGTTATCGATTCTAAGTATCCCCAGCCAACTTTTTTTCGATTATCTTCCATGTACAGACTTTCGACCCTCTTCAGCTTTAATATATGTATAGATAACACTAAATGGAGCAATAGATAGTCAACTGTACATACGTTAACATATGGTTCATTATTGGATGCAGTCTTTGCAAATGTCAAACAAAAAAGCCAAGGATCATTTTTGATTGTATTTTCAAACAAAATATAGAAGACAGCAATCCTTAAGCGCGTTAAATATGGAGAAATGTCAAACGTCAAATAGTTACTGCCCGTCAGAAAGAAAACGATTGTCTTTGAATCGATTCTGTACACGAAGCTTGATTTTCGATTTAGGTTAAATCTTTTATTACGAAAGTAATGATAAATAAAGTAAAACTTCACTTACATCTGAAATGGTATTTCATCTTTTTGTAAACTAGACGAAATATAACATTTTTTACATCCAAAAACAGCGCATAAGGCATTTTCACGGAGCTTGTTATCCATCGACAGCGATGACGAAAGTGCGTGACATCGATTATTGAAATAGTTTTTATAGATGTACTAGATTTTCCTGCCAATACTTTTGACAGAGGGGAAATGATATCTAAGGCCTCTCCTGGTTTAGAACTCTCTGCCACACACCCATGTGTATGAAATTTAATTTCTTTCGGTTCAGTAGTTTCGGAGTAAATTGGCTAATCCAGACACTCGAGTGATCCTATAAGGGATTCCGTTTTTAGGGTTCCGTATCCAAATGGCAAAAAACGGAACCCTTATGGATTCGTCATGTCTGTCTGTCTGTCCGTCCGTATGTCACAGGCATTTTACTCGGAAACTATACGACGTATCTGAATAAAATTTACACATAAGGTGTATTTTGTATGCAGATACTTAGTTATGTAGTTAAATTTGAAAAAAAAAAAATTTAGAGGGGCGCTCTATACAGGTAACTAAATTTGAAAAAAAAATTAACCAAATATCAACATGTGACATCAATCGATAGGTCTTTCAAAATAACATTGAGGTTTCTTTGACTATTTTGTGATTAAGTGAATATTTTCTGAAATAATCACTTCGAAAGTCAGAAAAGTTATGTAGCCCCCCCCCCCCCGTAACTTTTGAACCGTAAGTTCAAAAAATATGAAAAAATTTGAAGAGATGCGCCTTATCATATACTTTCTACGAAAATTGTTTTGAACATTATCGGTTCAGCCATTTTTGAGTTATCTCCAAAAAACTTCTTCCATAGGCATCAGATACGACCTTTTGGTATTAGTTTGGTTCTTATTCCATTGGAGGTACGGAACCCTCCTATGCGTGGTCCGACACGCACTTGGCCAGTTTTATTTTTCTTTTGAGGTACGGAATCCTAAAAACAAACCGACTTCGCTTAGCCTACTCCACCTTTACAAAAGCAAATGCCCGAGCTACTGTAAAAAATACTTAAATAACTATTAAATAGTTGTGCCTATAATATTTGAAGAGTTCCATCGATTTCTCCGGGATCCCATCATCAGATCCTGACCTGATGAAATGGGATCACTGTCTAAGGACTCTTTCTAAACAAAAATAATTTTCCAATTCGGTCTAGCCGTCTTCGAATAATCGGTGAACATACAGGGTGTAACAAACATATTGATGATCCGTTTAAGGGCATAATTGGTATCGTGTTGAGACTAAGAAAAAGTAGCAGAGTTTTTTTTGCATGGGACACGTCATCCCAGCCGGCCAACCCTCCATGCAAAACTTTTCTCCTGTGCAGGGAGAACAAGAGCTTTCTAAAATGTATATTTCACAATCTTAAATTCACAATAGATTGTTATTAAATCAAATACAAATATTGAAAACATTGAAAAAATAATCAACCCAGCAGGACTTGAACCTGCATCGATACGCCTTGCCGGGGCTCGAGCGCTTTACCAATTAAGCTATGGGTCAAGTTACTAAGTTGACGAAATTTTGAATTTAATTTAATAACAATCTATTGTATGAGTGGAATGCCCCACTTTAAAAACATGCAAAAGTAATTATGAGTTAAATTCACAATTGGCAGTGTTGACCTTTAAAGCGTTTTCACTCTAAAAGGTCAAAACTGCCAAATGTGTTCTACAAAAATAGGCCTATATGTGGAAAGATTACATTAGCTAGACCTCTTGCCCTCCGAAAGGACAGTGTAGATTGCTGAGGCTTTAAATGTAACCCACTAGTAACTATATTTGAGAAATCGTGCAAAATGATACCTTATTATATGGAAACAAAGTATACATTTGGATGAGTTTTTTTGCCTGTACGATTGCACGAAATATAAAAAATGTCTAGCACTTATTTATCTAATGACTTAAAAGAGTTTGAATAGAAATAGTGATTGAATGCCTTCACGATTAATCACCGAATGAGTTTTTTTTTACTCCAACCCTGATGTGTGGGGTAACGTCGGATAGGTCTTTTAAAACATTTTTTTGATAAAACTAATAGGTACTTTCGTGAATAATAGCTCCGAGAGTTTAAAAACGTGTCTATCTTATTCCCTCGATATCTCATCAAACATTGATCCCAGCAATAAAGTGTATAGAATCTTTTTTGTAGAAAATTCTATGTGAATGAATTAAGTAGCAGAATATTTTTTCGTATGGGCCACCGTTTCAGAGTTATTCACGAAAAACCTAAAATGGAAAGTTTTATGTATAAAAATGCGTGCAGTTGAAAATGCACGTATTTATACTGCTCTTACTGAATAATGATAAAAATTACACCTTTTGACAAAAAAATATATTGAGCCGACAATGACAAGGTGTGAGAATATACCTTGCAGTTTAACAAGCCTTATTCAATAAATTTAAAAGCCATGTTATTTTCATATCGTAAACATTGACCTTCCCTACGACCTTAACGGATTACAATCATAATATTAATCGGAATCGGTCGTAGTAAAACAATATTTATACTGGGTGTCTCATTCAAATCGGTCAGTATGGGAAAGTCTGAAATTATAAGACATACGAAGATCTGTTCTGAGGAACCATGTCATCGATTTTAATAACAAGAAAAACTGCATTCATACATTTTAAAAAACATCTGTACTCCGTTCGGGAATCGAACCCGGTTGTTTTGAAAAAAAAAACCTACACTATTTCTATTTAGATATCGATTGTGTAGGTCTAAGCAGTAAATGTCTGTATGAAACATGATGTCTAAAATGAATAAAATGCATTTTATTATATGAAGATACAAAATGCAATTGTAAGATCGTTACCTAAACGTGTTGAATATTGTATTGAAAAAGGCGGTGGTCACTTCGAGCACCTACTAAAATAAATTAAAGTATGTGGAAACAATGCATTTTATTCATTTTAGACATCATGTTTCATACAGACATTTACTGCTTAAGACCTACACAATCGATATCTAAATAGAAATAGTGTAGGTTTTCTTTTTCAAAACAACCGGGTTCTATTCCCGAACGGAGTACAGATGTTTTTTTTAAATGTATGAATGCAGTTTTTCTTGTTATCAAAATCGATGACATGGTTCCTCAGAACAGATCTTCGTATGTCTTATAGTTTCAGACTTTCCCATACTGACCGATTTGAATGAGACACCCAGTATATTGTTTTACTTCGATTTAATAAAATTACTCGCGGCAACTCGCTTCGTGATCCCCAGCCTGACGCCGACGTGAATTCCCGTCGATATTGAATTCGACGGATGGATTGACAGCGCGACGCTTATTGGCTTATTGCCAGACTATTGGCAACGACACGACAAAAGAAAGGGTTAAGTATTGTTTTAGCCGTTTATGTATGCATTCTTACTTACATGCTCTGAAACTACTGAGATCTTAATGAATGAATTATCGAGCAACTTGTAGCCCGATCAACATATAATACACTAGCCTTTGCCCGCGGCTTCGCCCGCGTACTATAAGTACTCAAAAAGGATACGATACCCATGTTGATTTTCAGACTTTGTGACCACATTTGCCCCTTTTAGGGGTTGAATTTTCAAAAAACCTGAAACACGTGTTTACTCATTTATCGTTAGGAATACTCCTGTGAAGTTTCGAATAAAATAGTCTAACAAATCTTGATTCGCCATACAAATTTTGGACCCCCATTTTACCCCCTTAGGGGGTGAATTTTGAAAAATCCTTTCTTAGTGCACCCCTAGACCTTATAAGGAACCTACGTGCCAAATTTGGAATCTCTAGAACCAGTGGTTTGGGCTGTGCGTTGATATGTCAGTCAGTCAGTCAGTCAGTCAGTCAGTCAGTCAGTCAGTCAGTCAGTCAGTCAGTCAGTCAGTCAGTCAATCAGTCAGTCAGTCAGTCAGTCAGTCAGTTTCTTCTTTTATATATTTAGATTTTGACCAACTTAAAAAGGAGTTTTATATACCACGTCGGTGGCAGACAAGCATACAGCCCTCCTAACGGTAAGCAGTCATCGTAAACTATGGACACCTGTAACTCGAGGGTTGTTACGTAGTGGTACTTTTTATCACTAAAAAGTTTGTTCTAAGAACCATAACGTTGATTATCAAAAGAGTTTTTCTCACTTTCTTCTTCCTATTGATGTACACAGTTGATATCAAAAATATATATACATTACAGTGATCAGTAAAGAAATAAAAATATAAAACTTATTAAAACTTTAAAAAATCTAAATAATTAACTCTAATATTAAAACTAAACAAAACTAAAATATATCTAAAAGAGGCCCCTGCGGCATGGTACCGAAGATGAATAAAGTAGTAAATTATAATAATCTGTTATACATTTTAACATTTAAATAACACCGGCAGTCTATACAAAAAACCCTCCTAACGTATAAACCCGTCATTTCAGTCAATTTGATTCCATTACCCTTTCGTCCCAAAATAAAACTACAGAGAATAACCGTCGATTTTTATTTAGGCGCCGTAAATAATATAGAATTTTTCCAATATCCAGTCTACGTGTGAAATACAATATGATGGCAGTGAACTTAAGGCGAAGTGCATACTTACTGATAATATACAGGGAGTAACAAAATACTGGTGATGCGTTTATGGGCATAATTGTTATCATATTGCGACTGAGAAAAAAACCGGCCAAGTGCGAGTCGGACTCGCGCACCGAGGGTTCCGTACAAACCTGTAGGTGTATAAGTAAAAGTTCACCCATTGCGTTGACATAGAAGTTTGATTTTGTTACAGCTGAAAGGTATTATAGACCTGAGTATTTGATATGAATTTCAATCTAATATCTCTACGCGTTTACGAGGAAAAAGGTAGTAAGTTTAAAATTTAAAAAAAAATTTTTAGTATGATTTTACTAAAAATGTCTACTTTTCGTAATTTTTTCTTTGTCTGTGCTATATGAAATTTCTTCGTGCCAAGTTTCAAGTTTCTGAGTTCACGGGAAGTACCCTTTATAGGTAGGTTTTGAGTTTCTTGCGAATACTAAGTTTCAAAATATGCGACTTAAATTGCTATTTCTTTTGATTGCATTGATATAAAAGTTTGAAAGTGGTCCTATAGCCCTGAGTATTTGACATGAGTTTCAATTTAATACCTCCACGCGTTTACGAGGAATAAGGTAGTACGTTTAAAATTAAAAAGAATATTTTTTTGTATGATTTTACTAAAAATGTCTACTTTTTGTAATTTTTGCATTGTCTATGCTATATGACTCGTGCCAAATTTCAAGTTTCTGAGTTCACGGGAAGTACCCCCTAGGTTTTGCGAGTGCCGAAAAACTCTAAAATTTGCAGCATAAACGACTGTATCTTTTGATTGCGTTGGCTTTTAAGTTTGATTTTTTCACAGCTCCAAGGGACAATAGACCTGAGTATTTGATATAAATTTCAGCTTGATACCTCTACGCGTTCCTGAGAAAAATGGTCTTGACAGACAGACAGACAGACAGACAGACAGACAGACAGACGGACAACAAAGTGATCCTATAAGGGTTCCGTTTTTTTCCTTTCGAGGTACGGAACCCTAAAAATAGGAGAAAAAAAATTTTGACACGAAAAAAAAATGTTTTTTGTATGGGTCCTGTTGTCCCAGCCAGCCTCCATAAAAAAACCATTTTTTTACACGAGAAAATTTTTTTTCTTAGTTTTCCGTGATTAGAATACGATACCAATTATGCCCTTAAACGGATCACCAGTATTTTTATTACACCTTGTACATTGCGAGTGGTGTTAAATTAATGTCCGTTGTTAAGAGGCTGACAACACCCGATGACCTTCAAATTGACTTTACTCAAACAGTGTTTTAGCTATAACACCTTGTTTTGAGAGAGTCAAAAAAATATATGTTATTATTCGTTATACTTGGAAGAACTTCGTTGATTCCGATATACGATTGGACGAAATCGGCTCGATAGAAAATAATTCCAAAGTTACATCTTAAAATTTGCTTTAAACAGTCGTACGTCTTTAGTTTCTTAACTTATACGTCTGTAACTAAGGACAAAATTCCACCGCACTAATACGAAAAACTTCGTTGTTTTATATTTGTCAATTAATGCGTAGTTTATTTTAATTCATCATTTTGCAAAATTTGCAATGAGCTCCCATACTAATCGTAACACAGTGTTTCTCTTTCACTCGCGCTGAAAAAGATAGGGAGGGAATTTAGCTGTTGTCAGCCCCGTAAGAATATTAACAATCAGGAATAGATTAGTTTTATATTCTTTATTGCAACATAATGAAAAATAAATACAGAAACAAATTCAAAATCGACCGACTCCAAGTGAAATGGGAACAAGGCCAGGAGAAACAAGGAGAAGAAGAAGATAAAAAACAGATTCAAAATGGTAATAATGGTAACAACATATTGACACAGCTCGCTTAGTTTATCACAGTTATTTTCATAGTGTAATGTCATATGGTTTTCTGGTTTGGGGAAAAGCAGCTGACATAGAGACTATATTTGTTTTACAAAAAAGATCCATTCGCTTTCTGTATAACTTAAAGGCAGGTGCATCAGTTAGAGAACTATTTAAAGAAATTAATATTTTAACTGTTTGCGCCCCAATATATCTATGACAGTATTATTTTTGTTTCAAATAATATACATACATTCAAAAAACAATCTGACATCCACAGCTGTAATACTAGAAATAAAAACAAGCTTGCTATCAGGGGTAGTCGTATCCGCAAAGCATGTAAGTAATTTTTTGGTCAAGATATTCACATTTATAACATGTTACCCGTCGATGCTTTAAATTTATCATTCCATCTGCTCTTAAGAAATATTTGAAAAAAACTTTAATGTCAAAGGGTTATTACATTACAGGGTCGAGGACTATATGACGGAAAAAATATGCATGGCCAAAACCAGAAACTACTGCAATATCATCTAACATTTAGAGGACACAGTTCAGATTGGAAAGCATATCAAACGTTTTGTGAAGAAATCAGATTTGGATTTTATTATTATTATTTTATTTTATTTTAATTAAACAATAGGTACATTGTCTGTCTCTCAAGCTGTTTTGATATGTCTTCTTATAGAACAACGCATTATTGTATATCTTTAAGATCTAATGTTTTTCAGCAATTTCAGTACAGAACTAAGTAGCGGCATACAAAATATAACTTATGTTAAAATTTGATAAAGATACGTCCGATAGTTTCCGAGTAAAATGGCTGTGACATACGGACGGACGGACGGTCAGCCGGACATGACGAAACTATAAGGGTTCCGTTTTTGCCATTTTGGCTACGGAACCCTAAAAAAACTACCACTGGTTCTAGCCCTACACCCAGGGACCGGAACCGGTAACCATTAAAGGGGTATTAGATTGGGTATTTGATAGAGTTGTTTTTAAAAACCCTATCAATTCGGTAAGCGTATCGTTTGACTTACCCGAACGAAAGGCTAACCATGTCAATACAGTTAATTCGGGTAAGTGGTTACAACCCAGCATATGGTTTCCCTATCAGATAGGGTTTTTCAAATGCGATTAAGCTATTTTAAACTCTGTGACCAATACATTTGAATTATTTATTATTCGAGGACCCTACCAGCTAAGCGCTGCCGGGCGGCACGAGCGAGCTTACAGACAAACAAGAATCTATTTGCGTATGTTTTCGTACTTACGCCTTTGATCTAGACGCTATTATTGCTTGTTAGTGCGCTAAAAGATCGTTGTGTGGTGCCGGTGTTTTTGTTCTTGCCATTCGAGCGTGACGGCTCGTGTCGGTTGAATCTTAGACCCAGGCTTATAGGAACCAAAATCAAATGCATATTGTGAAGTGTTAAAATATATAATTTTGTGTTATTCTAGTTATAGGTAGTACTTTGTTTCAATGGCTCCAGCAAAATGTGACGCTGTTCACCGATACTTCTAGTATAATGAAACGATCAATATCAGTCATTGTTGGACACTCAAGAATAAAATGATTATTTGAAAAAAATATCGTAAGAATAACCTTATGTTGATTGTATTCCCGTTAAAATGATTCAACATAATTTCGTCGGGACTAATATATGCGAGAAAATGTAATAAAAATAATTGATTCTGATGAACAGAATCATTTAATCATGCTTTTTATTTTAAATAATGTTCCGCGTATAAGAATGTATCTGGGTTTTTCGGTGTAAGAAAACATCGTGTGGAAACTGGACCTAATCCCAATAAGTTCAGGCACTTTTTGCGCGCGCGGCGGCGACGCACTATGGCCCAAACGCCCGATCTAGCTGTACAAAATTATTTTACACTCATAGACTAAAATTTACTATTTTTATTATTTTGCTATAATTCATGTGAAAAAAGATAACCAGTGTAAGTTGACCTTTGTATAAGAATAATTACTAGGGCAGAAGAGGCGTTTCGGCCATAGTGCGCCGCTGCCGCGCGCGCAAAAAGTGTCTGATGGTCATAGATTATTTAAACAAGTTTATTTATTCCTTGTCAAATGATCTGTAAATTTGGAAATTTGTAGTTCAACTCCTCCTTAATGCATAGAAACCGAAATTATAACGTTTTTCGAAAATTAAAATACCCTCCCAATCGATTTAAAAAAAAACCGGCCAAGAGCGTGTCGGGCCACGCTCAGTGTAGGGTTCCGTAGTTTTCCGTCCGTCACAGTAAGTGTCCCCACTTAAGAGTTAATAACACCGCCATGTAGGATATGATATGAGAGTTCCACGTACAGCGACATCTATCGGCAAATTAAGTAAACTATTGCGCGCGAGCTTAAAGTATGGAAGATGATTTTTATGGAATAATTCTTTATTGCGTTAACCGATTTTCACCGTTTTTACTTTATTTGAAAGCACGTCATTTCATTGTAATTTTGTAGAAATTACAGGTACAATAAACACCTGCTTATACGGTTAAATTACAAACTTAGTTCAGAAATTATTTTGTAATTTTTTTTCAAAAACTATTCATCCTATCAAATTCAAAATAATTTTTCTAGAAAGTTTTTATAAAGTTCTACTTTTGAGATTTTTTTCATATTTTTAAAACTTATGGTTCAAAAGTTAGAGGGGGGGGGGGGACGCATAGTTTTTTACTTCTGGAGCGATTATTTCCGAAAATATTTACATTATCGAAAAATGATTTGAGTAAACCCCTATTCATTTTTAAATACCTATCCAACAATATATCACACGTTAGGGTTGAAATGAAAAAAAAAATCACTCCCCACTTTACGTATAGGGGAGGTACCCTAATAAAATAAAAAAATCCACTTTTTATTTTACCACTTTGTCGGCGTGATTGATATACATATTAGTACCAAATTTCAGCTTTCTAGTGCTAACGGTCACTGAGATTATCCGCGGACGGACGGACGGACGGACGGGCAGACATGGCGAAACTATAAGGGTTCCTAGTTGACTACGGAACCCTAAAAAGGTCACTTTTTGCAAAAGTCGACGGTTTGCAAAAAGTTAACAACATTTTAATTTGAACAATTGACTGTAGTTAGAGGCCCACAAAACTGACATCATATTCAAATTTCAGCTCTCCAGCACTTCCGGAACGCGAGTTATTGAATTTACAATATTTGCAAAAAAAATGTGTTTTTTTGCTAATTGCGGACGATCCTCTAGACCGATTTTGCTCTACCGGGGCTCATTCTCTTTGTTTTATAATTGCGCACATTTGTTATATTTAACTATTTTTTTGTCCGACCCGTAGTTTTTCCTCTAGAAGCGAAAAACTGGTTTTTACCATTTTTTTGGCACCTTAGCGCCCAATATTCACTTATAAATTTTATTGATATCAATTCCTGCCACTTTGACCTATACAAACAATTTTTTTCCCGTCCAATAGGAATTGACTGTACTTTTTATGATTTTTCCGCTAATTCTATCCGAGTATTGCTATAATTATTTGAATTGCGTGTTTTCTATAATTAAATAAATGAAATCAAATAAAATAGGAGTTGATAATAGTTTAGAAATGCCCCGAAATGTTTTGATGACTTGGCAGAAAATTTCTAAATTCACATGTTAAAAATTCAAAAAAATATATTAAAAAATTAATTGGTTGGAACCATATTTGTTTTCATTGTAATATTTTTGTCACAACTTGAAATTGTTTTACGATTACCGATAAATAATTTCCTCGCAAATGAAGTGAAAATTAGAGTGTAACCCTCGTCCATAAAACCCATTTTACACTCGACTTTTAAACGCCTCGCGTAAAATCGTACGTTTTATGCACTTGTTGTACAATCTACTATTATAATATAATAAAAATAAAATAAAATAAAAATGAAATAAAAATGAAATAAAAATGAAAATAAAACGAAAACGAAACGAAAACGAAACGAAACGAAACGAAAACGAAACGAAAACGAAACGAAAACGAAACGAAAACGAAACGAAAACGAATCGAAAACGAAACGAAAACGAAACGAAAACGAAACGAAAACGAAACGAAAACGAAACGAAAACGAAACGAAAACGAAACGAAAACGAAACGAAAACGAAACGAAAACGAAACGAAAACGAAACGAAAACGAAACGAAAACGAAACGAAAACGAAACGAAAACGAAACGAAAACGAAACGAAAACGAAACGAAAACGAAACGAAAACGAAACGAAAACGAAACGAAAACGAAACGAAAACGAAACGAAAACGAAACGAAAACGAAACGAAAACGAAACGAAAACGAAACGAAAACGAAACGAAAACGAAACGAAAACGAAACGAAAACGAAACGAAAACGAAACGAAAACGAAAAGAAAACGAAACGAAAACGAAACGAAAACGAAACGAAAACGAAACGAAAACGAAACGAAAACGAAACGAAAACGAAACGAAAACGAAACGAAAACGAAACGAAAACGAAACGAAAACGAAACGAAAACAAAACGAAACGAAAATAAAACGAAAAAAAATGAAAAAAAATGAAAAAAAAAATGAAAGAAAAACAAAAAAAATGAATACACTGAATTTTTTTAAATATAAAATGAAAAAAAAAATTATATATAATATACACGGTGAATCTGAGTATCCCGACAGATTTTAACCATACACCCCGAATAATTAACCGAAAATAAGTACCATGACTATTTTTCAGTAAAAAGTATATAACCATCCGCCATCTTGGATTATAAAACAGAAATAATTTTCGAAATTACATCCCCTAATTATAAATATTAATTATTTGAAACGGGCTATTTACCTCGTACCCGAAATATCGGGTGCCCAATAACGCTAATATACATAATACGTGGTAAATACCCCGTTTCAAATAATAATTATAATGTGAATGACCATGTGAGCTTAAAAAATCGTATATCCCATAATTAGCTGAAAACGACTACCAATCCCTACGCCAATTCATAGGACTAGGTTGCCAAGCGGACCACAGGCTCAACTGAGCCGTGGCAAAAGCCGGGACAAACTCTAGGAGGATGAATATTGGTTTGTGTCAAATCGATTTGAATATGAATAAAAATTGTGTTTTTATTCTTATTCAAAATAATTATTGAACATCTCATCAGTACGTGCGAACTATGCAAAAATAAACTGAAGGTAAGACACATTTCTTTAACAGAAATTCTTTAGTTTAAAGTTGTGTACGTGAGCAGAGGACTGGACTGTGAGTGTGACTTTAGCAGAATGAATAAACGACAGCAAATCTTATATTTACTCAATTTGTTCCGCCGCCACCTCTCCTGTTCCATTTCAAATGAGAAAGATAGAACCGCCTGCCTGCGTGGAAAAGAGACAGGAAAAGGGTAGCCCTATGATAGGGTAAGTGGTAAATATTAAAGCTATCTTTACCCCATTCGACTCGGAAACCACATTGAAAAGGGTTAAGCCTATTCAAAATGATTTCCATATCGATAGGGTAACCCTATCATTAGGGTAAGACTTTAATAGGATTACCCTATCGAAACGATTAATCAAATGAAGGGGTTTTCCGGTCCCTGCCTACACCTCTGGCCCGAGAAGTATTTTGACCGGCAAGAAACTCGGCGGAACTTATTTTTTCTAAACAGTAATACATAAAGGCCTATTTACGCATTGATTAGTGATAAGTGCGAGTCCATACATTTTCTACTTGTGTTTAGTAACAAATGTATCAACTCGCACTTAACACGAATCAATGTGTAATTGGGCCTTTAGATTTTAAAGATACACAATAATGCGTAGTTCTATAAGAAGACATATCAAAACAGCTTGAGAAACAGACAATGTACCTATTGTTTAATTAAAATAAAATATAATAATAATAATAAAATCCAAATCTGACTGCTTCACAAAACGTTTGATATGCTTTCCTATCTGAACTGTGTCCTCTAAATGTTAGATGATTTTGTAGTAGTTTCTGGTGTGGGTCATGCATCTTTGTCCGTCATATAGTCCTCGACCCTGTAATAATCCTTTGACAATAAAGTTTTATCAAAGACTTCTTAAGTAAATTAATACACCTAAAAACATAAAATATACATATACGCAACAGATAAACATATGCAATGGCAAACTAAGAAAGAGATAAGTAATGATTCTTTAATAGATCTTAAAAACTTTGAAGAGATTTTGCACATCTAATGTTTAGTGGCAGTGCTTTCGGCATTTATATGTGTATTTAAGTATCGCCTAAATATTTCAGTTTCGGGTACCACCACAATGTCAGCGTTTGCTAGTCAAATGTTCCCTTCCAATTCTAATGGATCCTCCAGAGGCTAGAGACCCGTAGTTATAATAACGGACGCCAAAGTTTCCTCATTTCACAATTTGAGCTGAACACAGCGTTTCACTCCTAACTAGCTCTATCATTAAAAATAAGCTTGATAATCATTGGGAGACAACGCTAATGCTGCCTCAGTTTAAACAGTTTACTGTATAGTGGCGTGTGACATCACTAAAGAGGAGCCGAACTACGAGTATAATAACTGCAGGGAGAATGATTGGACTGACACTTGACAAATAGGTTTATATGACTATATGACTAGTAGTCCGCCTCAAACTCAGAACTCGCGATTTCCTTGCAAACGAGATGACCAATATAACAAGACCCGTATGATGATTTTTTTTGCGCCGTCTAGCTCCATGACTTAGGTCAATCCTGCTCATATACGAACTCTCGAATTATATGTATCTCTGCTACAACCCCAACAAATTTCATGAAGATCAGAAAAGCGTTACTAAAGTTATCGCGGAACAAACTCTCAAAATCAAAAAGCCATCGAAATGCCGAGACGTCCCAGTAGCCAGAAGTTGTTTGTAATAAGCAACTTTGTAATAAAAAAAATTTCATGCGAAAAAAATTGGTTTTTGTTTTGAGGGTCTCGTACAAAAAAAAATATTTTTCGCGTCCAAAGCTTTTTTCTTCTGTTTTTTCTTAGTCTCAATCAGGGCTTGAAATACCGGTATTTTTCGGAACCGGTATCGTGGCTTCGAACCAGGAACCGGTATATGACTTGGTACCGGTTCCGTGGTACCGGTATCCAGGGATCGAATTACAGGTATTTTTCGGAACCGGTATCGTGGCTTCGAACCAGGAACCGGTATATGACTTGGTACCGGTTCCGTGGTACCGGTATCCAGGGATCGAATTACAGGTATTTTCCGGTTCCGAGGTACCGGTATTCAGGGCTTGAATTACAGGTATTTAATGGGAACCGGTATTGTTGCCTTGAACCATAAACCTGTATTAGACTTGGTACCGGTTCCGAATCACGCATAGGTACCGGTATTACTTGTCGCCGCGTATTAAAGGATTTGTTCTCTCTCTCTGACTCGTGGCGTCGGCTTTGTCCGCTTGGCGCTCGCTCACTCGCTGCGTTCATTTGTTTCGTTCGTCAGTTGGTGATCGAACTTATGTTTATTTGTACGTGCGGAAAACCTGGACTCCCATATTGGACCCCCCAAATAACAGGGATTAGTATGTTTTTAAAGGTTTTTATTTAGTTTCACCTGTCCGTTGCCCATGGTTCAAATGACCAACTTCCCGATTTCCGATTGAGCTGAAATTTTTCACGCATATGTATATCGAGTGACAATGCAATATTTTGATAATATAAAATAATGTCCATTTAGAAATCCAAGATGGCGGTCAAACACTTTTTTGGTAAAAATCGTTATGGTAGTCATTTTCGATTAATTCAGGGGTGTAGATTTCGAAAATAATATCCGTTTTAAAATCAAAGATGGCGGAAATGGACGATTTTGTCAAAATCGTCATGGTAGTCATTTTCGACTAATTTGGGTGTGCAGATTTCGAAAATAATGTCCATTTTGAAATCCAAGATGGCGGTCATACACATTTGTGGTAAAAATCTTTAAATCGAAAATAAAGACCGTTTTAAAATACAAGATGGCGGCCATACGCATTTTACTAAAAAATCGTAATGGACGTCATTTTTGATTAAATCAGGGATGAAGACTTCGAAAATAAGGACTGTTTTAAAATCAAAGATGGCGGAAATGAAAAAAATGGATAAATTCGTAATGGAAGTCGTTTTGGACTAATTCGGGAACTATAGATTTCGAAAATAATGTCTATTTTAAAATCGAAGATAGCGATCACATACTTTACTTGTTATTTTAGCCATTTTCGATTAATTCAGGCGTGTAGATTTCAAAAATAAAGTCCGTTTCAAAATCCAAGATGGCATAAATTGTCATTCATTTATAAAAATCGTCGTTATTCTGATATGTAGATTTCAAAAACAAATTCTGTTTTAAAATTCAAGATGGCGGCTATATACTTTTTTGTATCCCCGATTAAATCGAAAATGACTACCATAACGATTATCCAGAAAAAAGTGTATGGCCGCCATCTTGGAATTTAAAACAGACCCTTTTCTCAAAATCTAAACACCTGAATCAGTCGAACAAGATTACCATGAAGATTTTCACAAATAGGTCATCATTGCTATCTTATATTTTAGAACAGTGTTTATTGTCGGAATTCACATTGCCGAATTAATCAACAGAGACTACTATAACGATTTTTACTAAAATTGTATGACTGCCGTCTTGTATTTTAAAACAAAAAATATTTTCTAAATCTACACACATGAATTAGTAAAAATAATAATAATAAATAATAAGAATAGCTTTATTGTACATATACACGATGATTTTTAATCCGTGAACAGGAGTGGAATAATATTAAAATTTAGCCCAAATTAAACTTATTCGGCGAGGTCTCGCGTTATTTCTTCACTGTTTAATTAATTAAAAGTGAAAACATAGTTAAAACAAGTAACCATTGAATACATGGTCATCCTACAGTATAATAAAGTTTAACTACGATACGTCAAGTGCCATCAGTATGGTGGGAAATTTGATGGATCTTATGTCAATAAATACTTGTATGTACTTGTAATCTTATCAGTGCTGCACTGATAACGACGAAAATAATTAGTAGGTGATTAACATAAAGTGCATTACCTAAACTTTTATTTGCAAGCTACTTAACAAGTTAAATTTTGAACAAGTAAAACGATTTGTTTTTAAACTGTACAATTTAATAAATAAATACAAAACAATAAAAGCAACTGCATACCTGACCAACTAAAACATAAAAAAGATTATTTTAAACATAATTTAACAGGTGTTCAAAATGACCACCGTGTTGTTATTGACACAGCTCCGCTCGATGCCTGTGATTATTTTTAATTCTGCGAAGAGAATTGCTAGCCCTTATTTCGTCAAATGCGTTGCATATTCTTTGGCGGAGTTCTAGTACAGTATTGGACTCTTGTTCATAAACAATTCGTTTTACGTCACTCCAAAGGTAAAAATCCAATGGAGTGAGATCTGGACTGCGTGGAGGCCATGCGATAGGGCCGCCGCGGCCGATCCACCGCCCAGGGAATTCCGCGTTCAGGTAGTCGCGAACCCTATGTTCAAAATGTGCAGGGGCACCATCATGCTGGCAATACAGGTTATTCAAATTCCGCAGTGGCACTTCATCCAACAGCTCTGTTACCATATGCCTTAGCAAATTTAGGTAGTTTCCTCCATTTAATCTCTCTTCTATGAATATGGGTCCAATTAATGTCTCATTAATTATCCCTGCCCACACATTTACGTCCGAGGATTTTCGGCAGCCCAAAAGTGTTCATTATGGACATTAAATTGACCGACACGCGTGAAGGTTGATTCATCCGACCACAAGATATTGGTTTCGATGTTTCTCTCGAACCACTGACAGAGAGCAACCCTCCCTGCAAAATCTGTTGGTAGAATATCTTGCACAGGTCGAAAATGAAAGGGATGTAAATCGGACAAGTTAAGCAACCGCCACACGAAGGATTGACTCACTCGAAATCTTCTCGCTGCTTGCCTAGTGCTCCTTCGAGGATCCCGAGCAAAGAATCTTAAGATTCGTCGATCCAGATCGTCAGGATGACGACGAGGTCGTCCGGGTGCTTGAGCATGTTGCGGCACTGTAAACTGTCCGAAGTCACGTAGGTTTTGGTGCATGCGGTTTATCAAATTGTGTCTGGGAATCGGGACGTTTGGATGAAATTCGTGAAATAACTGTTGGGTTCGTCTTGTGCTGTTCGTTTGTATCGACAAACGTACAATGTCGTAACGCTCGATATTTGAGTACGGATATGGTGGAGGCATGATTTTTGGAAAATTAGTTATAATTTTCTCATTCAATATCCACGACTCTGACTTTGTTTATGCGTATAACAAAAGAGATTGACAATGTCAAGGACAGGGTTTACTCATAAATTGTCAATTGCTAATAAGTTTGTAAAGAGGTTACAAACTCTTAAACCCCATAAAGTAGAAGAGTGACAAGGGTTTTAGGATAAAATTTAACTCAAAATTAAAATTATGATTTAAAAAAAACAAGTTTGTTTCCACGTAATTACTACTTTAACGTAATCTCCATCAATTACTGAGTTAGAAAAGATGGTTCCTGTTCACGGATTAAGAATCATCGTGTAGACATCATGTTACGTAATAGTTACACAACAGGATTTTTGTACAGACAAGTCGGTGTGGAGTGGTCAAACTTTCGACCCCTAGACTAGGTAAAAACCTGTGCCTTAGGGGGTTGAGTTCTTCTAGGTTCAATGTCATCATAACACTCATAACAATTTGAGTTTGGTGGAAAATGACTACTATGACCATTTTTACAATAATTGTCCTTTAACACCCATCTTGGATCTCAAATCGGTCCTTATATCGAAATCTACACCCCTCAATTAATCACAAGCGACTACCATAAAATTGTTTTCGAAAAAAGTGTATCTTGGATTTTAAAACATACAATATTTTCGAAATCTACACAGTACACATCCAAATGATTTTAATAAAATTGTCCATTTCAGACATCTTCAATTTTAAAACGGTATTTATTTTCGAAATTTAAATCCCCAAATTAATCTAAAACGACACTTATTCGATTTTCACCAAATAAGTGTGCGAGAGCTAACTTGGATTTAAAAAAAAACATTATTTTCGAAATCTGCACACCCGAATTAGTCGAAAACGACTACCATGACGATTTTGACAAAATTATCCATTTTCACCATCTTGGATTTTAAAACGGTCTTTATTTTCGAAATCTACTTCCCTGAATTAATTGAAAATGACTACCATGACGATTTTTACTAAGAAACTGTTTGACCGCCATCTTGGATTTCTAAAGAGACATTATTTTCGAAATCTGCACACCAGAATTAATCGGAAATGACTACCATGACGATTTTGAAAATTTTGCCCGTTTCCGCCATCTTTGATTTTAAAACGGTCATTATTTTCGAAATCTACACCCCTGAATTAATCGGAAACGACTAACATGATGACTTTTACCAAAAAAGTGTATGACCGCGGTCTTGGATTTTAAAATAGACATCATTTTCGAAATCTGCACACCCTAATTAGTCGAAAATGACTACCATGACGATTTTGACAAAATTAACCATTTCCGCCATCTTGGATTTTAAAATTGTCTTTATTTTCGAAATCTACATCCCTGAATTAATAGAAAATGACTACCATGACGATTTTTACTAAAAATGTATGACCGCCATCTTGGATTTAAAAATAGACATTATTTTCGAAATCTGCACACCCGTATTAGTCGGAAATGACTACCATGACGATTTTGAAAATTTTGCCCGTTTCCGCCATCTTTGATTTTAAAACGGTCCTTATTTTCGAAATCTACACCCCTGAATTAATCGGAAACGACTAACATGATGAGTTTTACCAAAAAAGTGTATGACAGCGGTCTTGGATTTCAAAATAGACATCATTTTCGAAATCTGCACACCCTAATTAGTCGAAAATGACTACCATGACGAATTTGACAAAATTATCCATTTCCGCCATCTTGGATTTTAAAATTGTCTTTATTTCGAAATCTACATCCCTGAATTAATAGAAAATGACTACCATGACGATTTTTACTAAAAATGTGTGTCAACAGCCATCTTGGATTTAAAAATAGACATTATTTTCGAAATCTGCACACCCGAATTAGTCGGAAATGACTACCATGACGAATTTGAAAATTTTGCCCGTTTCCGCCATCTTTGATTTTAAAACGGTCCTTATTTTCGAAATCTACACCCCTGAATTTATCGGAAACGACTAACATGATGAGTTTTACCAAAAAAGTGTATGACAGCGGTCTTGGATTTCAAAATAGACATCATTTTCGAAATCTGCACACCCTAATTAGTCGAAAATGACTACCATGACGAATTTGACAAAATTATCCATTTCCGCCATCTTGGATTTTAAAATTGTCTTTATTTTCGAAATCTACATCCCTGAATCAATAGAAAATGACTACCATGACGATTTTTACTAAAAATGTGTATGACCGCCATCTTGGATTTAAAAATAGACATTATTTTCGAAATCTGCACACCCGAATTAGTCGGAAATGACTACCATGACGATTTTGAAAATTTTGCCCGTTTCCGCCATCTTTGATTTTAAAACGGTCCTTATTTTCGAAATCTACACCCCTGAATTAATCGGAAACGACTAACATGATGAGTTTTACCAAAAAAGTGTATGACAGCGGTCTTGGATTTCAAAATAGACATCATTTTCGAAATCTGCACACCCTAATTAGTCGAAAATGACTACCATGACGAATTTGACAAAATTATCCATTTCCGCCATCTTGGATTTTAAAATTGTCTTTATTTTCGAAATCTACATCCCTGAATCAATAGAAAATGACTACCATGACGATTTTTACTAAAAATGTGTATGACAGCCATCTTGGATTTAAAAATAGACATTATTTTCGAAATCTGCACACCCGAATTAGTCGGAAATGACTACCATGACGAATTTGAAAATTTTGCCCGTTTCCGCCATCTTTGATTTTAAAACGGTCCTTATTTTCGAAATCTACACCCCTGAATTTATCGGAAACGACTAACATGATGAGTTTTACCAAAAAAGTGTATGACAGCGGTCTTGGATTTCAAAATAGACATCATTTTCGAAATCTGCACACCCTAATTAGTCGAAAATGACTACCATGACGAATTTGACAAAATTATCCATTTCCGCCATCTTGGATTTTAAAATTGTCTTTATTTTCGAAATCTACATCCCTGAATCAATAGAAAATGACTACCATGACGATTTTTACTAAAAATGTGTATGACCGCCATCTTGGATTTAAAAATAGACATTATTTTCGAAATCTGCACACCCGAATTAGTCGGAAATGACTACCATGACGATTTTGAAAATTTTGCCCGTTTCCGCCATCTTTGATTTTAAAACGGTCCTTATTTTCGAAATCTACACCCCTGAATTAATCGGAAACGACTAACATGATGAGTTTTACCAAAAAAGTGTATGACAGCGGTCTTGGATTTCAAAATAGACATCATTTTCGAAATCTGCACACCCTAATTAGTCGAAAATGACTACCATGACGAATTTGACAAAATTATCCATTTCCGCCATCTTAGATTTTAAAATTGTCTTTATTTTCGAAATCTACATCCCTGAATTAATAGAAAATGACTACCATGACGATTTTTACTAAAAATGTGTATGACAGCCATCTTGGATTTAAAAATAGACATTATTTTCGAAATCTGCACACCCGAATTAGTCGGAAATGACTACCATGACGAATTTGAAAATTTTGCCCGTTTCCGCCATCTTTGATTTTAAAACGGTCCTTATTTTCGAAATCTACACCCCTGAATTTATCGGAAACGACTAACATGATAAGTTTTACCAAAAAAGTGTATGACAGCGGTCTTGGATTTCAAAAAAGACATCATTTTCGAAATCTGCACACCCTAATTAGTCGAAAATGACTACCATGACGAATTTGACAAAATTATCCATTTCCGCCATCTTGGATTTTAAAATTGTGTTTATTTTCGAAATCTACATCCCTGAATCAATAGAAAATGACTACCATGACGATTTTTACTAAAAATGTGTATGACCGCCATCTTGGATTTAAAAATAGACATTATTTTCGAAATCTGCACACCCGAATTAGTCGGAAATGACTACCATGACGATTTTGAAAATTTTGCCCGTTTCCGCCATCTTTGATTTTAAAACGGTCCTTATTTTCGAAATCTACACCCCTGAATTAATCGGAAACGACTAACATGATGAGTTTTACCAAAAAACTGTATGACAGCGGTCTTGGATTTCAAAATTGACATCATTTTCGAAATCTGCACACCCTAATTAGTCGAAAATGACTACCATGACGAATTTGACAAAATTATCCATTTCCGCCATCTTGGATTTTAAAATTGTCTTTATTTTCGAAATCTACATCCCTGAATCAATAGAAAATGACTACCATGACGATTTTTACTAAAAATGTGTATGACCGCCATCTTGGATTTAAAAATAGACATTATTTTCGAAATCTGCACACCCGAATTAGTCGGAAATGACTACCATGACGATTTTGAAAATTTTGCCCGTTTCCGCCATCTTTGATTTTAAAACGGTCCTTATTTTCGAAATCTACACCCCTGAATTAATCGGAAACGACTAACATGATGACTTTTACCAAAAAAGTGTATGACCGCGGTCTTGGATTTCAAAATAGACATCTTTTCGAAATCTGCACACCCTAATTAGTCGAAAATGACTACCATGACGATTTTGACAAAATTATCCATTTCCGCCATCTTGGATTTTAAAATTGTCTTTATTTTCGAAATCTACATCCCTGAATTAATAGAAAATGACTACCATGACGATTTTTACTAAAAATGTGTATGACCGCCATCTTGTATTTAAAAATAGACATTATTTTCGAAATCTGCACACCCGAATTAGTCGGAAATGACTACCATGACGATTTTAAAAATTTTGCCCGTTTCCGCCATCTTTGATTTTAAAACGGTCCTTATTTTCGAAATCTACACCCCTGAATTAATCGGAAACGACTAACATGATGACTTTTACCAAAAACGTGTATGACCGCGGTCTTGGATTTCAAAATAGACATCATTTTCGAAATCTGCACACCCTAATTAGTCGGAAATGACTACCATGACGATTTTGACAAAATTATCCATTTCCGCCATCTTGGATTTTAAAATTGTCTTTATTTTCGAAATCTACATCCCTGAATTAATAGAAAATGACTACCATGACGATTTTTACTAAAAGTGTGTATGACCGCCATCTTGGATTTAAAAATAGACATTATTTTCGAAATCTGCACACCCGAATTAGTCGGAAATGACTACCATGATAATTTTGAAAATTTTGCCCGTTTCCGCCATCTTTGATTTTAAAACGGTCCTTATTTTCGAATATTTTTTTAGGAAAGTAGCCAATTGAGAACCTCCTCCTTCGAAATCATGAAGTCGGTTGATAAATACACAACAATGAACTTCCACTTTCCGCCGTGTGTTCAATTCGAACTGAATCACCGCGCATCGGCCATCGCTGATTCGCCTGGCATGCTGGCAACGCGCAGCGCAACGCCGCGTTCGTTTGTAGTGTAGGTATGTTCCGCACCGAATATGCGTACCGCACTAAACGACAACGTCGCGTACACGTGGAAGAACCTTTATAGAGAACCGGTATTTTTCGGTGCTAATTCCGGTATTTGTTCTTTACCGGTTCTGCGGAACCGAAATAAAAAAAACTCATAAATATGGAACAGGTACCTTCGGTACCGGTTTCAAGCCAGGAACCTTTATAGAGAACCGATATTTTTCACTGCTAGTACCGGTATTTTTTCTTTACCGGTACTCTGGAACCGAAATGAAAAGAACCTATAAATACCGGTATGTAACCGGTATTTTTGGTACCGGTTCCAAGCCCTGGTCTCAATACGATATCAATTATGCCCTTAAACGGATCACAAATATATTTGTTACACCCTGTATGTTGACTCAAAAATTAAAGTCACTACAAAATTCCATTCTTCTATCTAACGCGAGAAACAAGTAAAAAATTTATGAAAATTTAAAATTTAAAATATTACCATGACTAAATTCTACAGGCGTGGAATTTGTATTACATTCGAAATTATACATATGTATGTGACAGTCTAGATGAAAAGTTACCAGTTGGCGGAAGGAGCTTGCGTTGTAAGTTGTAGAGATTATTTATTATTTTAAAACACTAAAAACCTAAGCGCCCACCGCCAACTGGTACCTTTTTATGTATACTGTCACATATGTTCCTTCTAGCGTCTGTCCCAGCTTTTTGCTCTATTGAGTCTGGGGTCCGCTCGACAACATAATCCCGAAAAATTTTACGAAAGCGACTGCCATCGGACCTTCCAAACCAGAGGGGAAACTAGGCCTTGTTATTAGATCCAGTTTCCTCACGATGTTTTCCTTCACCGAAAAGCAACTGGTAAATATCAAATGATATTTCGTATATAAGTTCCGAAAAACTCAGTGGTACGAGCCGGGGTTTGAACCCGGACCTTCGGATGGAGTCTTTTTTTAGACTGTTACATATAACTGAATATTTTATTTAAATAAAAAAATATGTCATTTTGGTACAGAAAAATTATAACATTTTATAATTGTTCAGAACGTATCCGAAGTGACGTCACGGACGGCCGTTCGCTTCCGAAATTTGAAGATCGGCAACGAATCGGAATAACCGCCGCCGACAGCCAGCAACGACAATCACTTCAAATCCATTGATCGACCAACACGTATACCAGCTGTAAATTAGACCATAGTTCTAGCAATAAAACATTGTATATAAATTTAAATAACAAGTCACTTAGGCATCCCTGCATCATCTACAATAGGAGCCTAGGCCTCAACAATAATAAAGCACTTATAATCAACTTTTAAATTGTCTGATCACAAAATTTCAACAATCAACCATCATCTAAATAAATAAATTTTATTTGAGATTCAGCGTCAATATTCATCAAAATTACCTCTATTAATAGTTAAAGTCGCCACAGCCTTCAGCAAAGAAAATATTCCAGGTTAGCCACTAGGTCAACTGTGAAAGACATCCTTAATGCCTGGTAATTTGCAGTAATTACCTCGCTTGCAATCAGAAGTGGGTTGACGCGCGGAATCTAAGTTTTAATAAGGAGTTAAATAGCTAAATAGGCTAGAAGTATTGTAAGCTTATGGTTAAGTGGTTTTAGGTGTAATATGTTTTTTAGATAGATATAAAATTTATTCAATAAAGTACACACTACAGAACATAAAAAAACAGAGGTTCAAAAATGCATACCTAAAGGTAAACACTAGTCGAGTGTAGGTAACTACAGAAGTTCACAATGTGTTCAGCAATGTGCGCGATAAAGAAAAGGCTCAAACTCAGCATAATGTTGCGAAATTGCATGTTAACCCTACAATTTGCAACGAGATTCCGACCGACTTCAAGATTTCGAATATTGAGGTTCTCAATTTCGTCGGTATCTGGTATCAGTGAGTGTCTGGTATCTTTTATTGCATTTTTTATGTATGTCATGTCACCGATTATTCGAACACGGCTGGACCCATTTGTTAAATTATTTTATTGCTTGAAATAGTATTCTAGACAGTTGGTCCTATTGTCATCAAGTCAGGTTCTAATTTAAGTATTTTTGCAGTAGCTCGGGCATTTAGTCTTGGAAAGGTGAAGTAGACTTGAAGTCGGTTTTTTTCTCTTTAAAATGATTTATATCACGACACATACGAGCTTGTGGTCCGTATTATATTAAGAACAACATAACATATTTTCATTTAAGTTGGGGATCAATGTTACTCTGCGTCCGTAGGAAACACCTTAGACAACCCTACCCGTGATCCCTGGGTGGTGCTAAAAGAGTAACAAACTTGGCAGCTGCACTGTCTCATCTGGACCCCGCAGCACTCACTGGATTTTCTTCATCAACTGCTTTCCCACTACTACTATTTACCTGAGAGAAGAAATGCCTATCTATATCCAGTGACATGGCGCCATACGATAAATAAATAAATTTAGTTGGCAAATATTAAGTATTTGTAATAAGAAAGATTTATACAAAAAAAGTTGTTTGAAAATGAGTTTCGAAGTCATAAAAATATCATTCAACTTCTAAGTCTACCCTGTGATTATTTCGATATTATTAGAATAAAATACGACACTTTGGATTAAAAAACTTAGGGAATGCATAACTCAAAGGGAAATCTTGGAATATTGCGTCACGCCACCCCTACGGGTCAATGACCTTGAAGGGCAAGAGTCGCGGATTACCTCCCATAAGATCCCGCAAGTCTGACACGGGTGTCCAAAAGTGAAATGATATCTAAAAGCAATGCAAATTAGCATTTATTGATATCTATTAAAAAAAAATCTACTGTCAGCGATAAAATCGTATTTTTTTTTAATTATATAAGTAATTCCAAAATATATTCAATTGTCTAAGCTAAAGCATCTAAGAGATCAGGAGGCAAATATTTTTTTTGTAATTGATCTCAAAAATTACTAAGTCTGTTCGTCTCACTTGTACTTATACATATAATATCGGTGCGACCGAGACGCACATACCAAATTATAAGAAACTGATGTAACTTCTTCATCAATTAGTAAGTTTGAATGTGCCTCCAAGTAAGAATATTACCATTTTAAATTGATTACATATTTCAAAAAATGTTCCTAAGGCTGCGTTTCTACCAGAGATGAGCAAAGATATGTAATTTTTTTTATTTTTTTTATTAATATTATTACTCGTACATTCTTGCTGATACATATTGTCAGCGTTTAATACATGTGATTATTAAAAACTAAATTGTCACATCTAACTAAATTATTTTTCATTAAGGTCGATGTGGGCAAGTCCGTCAGCAAAGATATGTTGCGAGGAATGTGTTTTTAAGAACCAAAAGAATCACTTCATTTACCTATCTTCGCGCAGCGCAGCTCTAGGATTGGTTATTAACAAACACATTCCTTGCAACGCATCTTCTCTACACTCTGGTGAAAACGCAGCCTTATAGGTAGAGTTGTGCTCCCCGACGTACCCGCCAAGTTTCAAGACGCTGTTATGCTCAATCTAGTCTCATAAAGTTTGGCGATCGTCCATAGAGATTTACGCCGACCGCGATAACGCGATGCGTGTGTGTGTGTGTGTGTGTGTGTGTGTGTGTAAGCGTGTGCGTGTGTGTGCGTGCGTGAATATTTCAACTTTAATACGTTTTTTCAGGCGAGCTGGCCCCACGATAACTCCGGTTAGAGTAGAGTAGGATAGGCCGGGAAACTATGAACGGTTATGATTGCTGGCTGTTCATTTTTTTTGTGTAAGTTAGTAAGTAAATAAGTAAGAGTTTTCTACACAATAATGATAGGTGGTACAAAAGACACACACGATTAAAATCTATCTACAATCTGGCATAAAGTACGATTTAAATTATTGAACATTTGTAACTTTTTTGAACAACTTTTTCTTTACTTCTTCAAAAGAGCACTTCGTTTTAATTTGTTACAATATTAAAAGAATTCTAAAATAATACAAAATTTAAAAAAATACCAGACAGCCCCGTGTAAACAAAACCGCGGGCGCTGCTAGTAGTGTTACACAATGTTGATGTTGACATTACAATAGTGGAAAGTCTCTGGGGCGACCCTCTTGAGTCTCGATTTATGCAGGAACAGGCTGTTAGCGGAGACACGGGTAAAATGGACATACATTAAAATATATTACGAAACTAACTTCACGGTATTAGGCTCAGCACCGAAATGGTTGATATTGGACTTAAAACAACACACAGGTTTAATTTTTGTAGGTAATTTTTATTGTTAAATATAATTATTATGGTTCACGAGTCAAATTCAAAACAGTTCATGCATAAAATGCTAAAAATACAAGACGAAACTTATATTTATAACAATATCCGATAATATTTTTTCTACTCGTCGACTGTAATGCTTGAATTGAGATTGTGTAGACCGAACTACTAGCGCATGAGTAGCGCATACTTTCCGATAGAGCTTTTATGGTCGCGTTTTGTTTCATCGCCAACGATGGTACAAAGGATTTTCATACAATATTGTAACACTGTTGTCTTTCCCGACCGCCCGTATCCTCCTTCCCGACCGCCGGCACAATCCACCGGGAGATAGAACTTACTCAATTGTATAGAGGCAGCAGGTCTTTCGTCGAACTCTATTCTTACCGGCTTGCCTATATTGAGCACTCGTAGAAAAAATATTGTATACAATAGTGACATAATCAAGCTTTTCAATCTCGTACCTTACTTAGGCCACTCAGCAAGCTTCGTGGCCTAAACACGGTAGGTACTCGACTGAAAAGCTCATAATTATGTCAAGATTGTATAAAATACTATTTATTATATTATATGATATAACAAGTCCCTTAAATCTACGAGTAACATAATCTTAATAGTAGTTTATGTAACTGTTACGTAATAAGGGTCCTTAAAACATGAGTGTGGTTTTATGAAACAAGCCGCAGGCGAGTTTCATAATAAGATCACACGAGTGTTTTAAGGCCTAATTACATACAGTTGCATACACTGCTTTATCTAAACTCATATTATTTATCCAAAATGCCGTATTCGGAAACCATATAATGGCCGCCATTGCACCGCCATGGCCAACTCGATTGTGCCCGCGGGCGGGGAGGCGCGGGTCGGCGGCCGCGCGGGCGCGTGCAGGTGTACATTATGTTATCAAAACTCATAACACATCAATAGTTGAGCATGTAAAGTTAAAATTACGTTACTGCCACAGATAAAAAGCTTATCATAGTAAAATCGGTCGTGGTAATGCTAGCCATTGCCTACCGTTTTCGAACACGTTTTAGAGAACTTACAATATGAGTGTAGATAAAAATAATTACATACAATATCGTGTCAAAAGTCACACCCGTTCCTTGAAGGTTCCGGTGTAAAAGCGCCCATAATGCTCGCAGCATTGCCACGCCCGATGGCTATGGACAGCCTAAAATTGTTATCCGAAATGTTTTATATTTTACTAGCCTTTTCCCGCGGCTTCGCCCGCGTACTATAAGTACTCAAAAAGGATACGATACCCATGATGAATTTCAGACTTTGTGACCACATTTGCCCCTTTTAGGGGTTGAATTTTCAAAAAACCTGAAACACATTTTACTTATTTATCGTTAGGAATACTCCTGTGAAGTTTCGAATAAAATAGTCTAACAAATCTTGATTCGCCATACAAACTTTGGACCCCCATTTTACCCCCTTAGGGGGTGAATTTTGAAAAATCCTTTCTTAGTGCATCCCTAGACCTTATAAGGAACCTACGTGCCTAATTTGGAATCTCTAGAACCAGCGGTTTCGGCTGTGCGTTGTTATGTCAGTCAGTCAGTCAGTCAGTCAATCAGTCAGTCAGTCAGTCAGTCAGTCAGTTTCTTCTTTTATATATTTAGATATTATCTTCAGAAGTAAACTCTTCGTTAACTTCTCACGAAGTTTGTCGACTATTTGCAATTTGATACCATTTAGAAGCAAATGCAAGGCATGAAGGCAGCGGTTACCTGAATGCACTATTTTTAAAAGTAAATAAAGAATCGGGGAAGAGCGGCAAAATGGGCATTAAAAATCCATTAGTGACAGTACTGACACTGCATAGGAGAAAAGCTATTTTACATTAAAAAAATATTGTTTACGTTCTTTGGGGCCTGTTTCACAATGTCCAAAGTATTGGATAGCTATGTCACAAATAAATTAACTGCCAGATAAATCTACCTGCAAAACTTAGCACTTTATCTACCAGTTAAGCTTATTTGAAGATTGTGAAAGGCCAACGATGACTTTATTCGTCAGATAAGTGGCAAGTAGCAATTAAGGATTTTACTTGGACATTGTGAAACAGGCCCTTACTGATTTCTAAATGAATGCTTTTAACTACCTATAAACAGCCTAAAAAGTGGCTTTTTCAAATTTTTTATTCAAATCCATATCATTGTATGAATGGATCATAAAGAAGCTTTTTAGGGTTCCGTAGTCAACTAGGAACCCTTATAGTTTCGCCATGTCCGTCTGTCCGACTGTCCGCGGTCTAGCTCAGTGACCGTTCGCACTAGAAAGCTGAAATTTGGTATCAGTATGTGCATTAATCACGCCGACAAAGTGGTAGAATAAAAACTTCCTATTAGCACATTCAGCGCCGAGAACCCGACTGTCGGGTTCTCTGTTCGTAGCTACTACGCGCTACATACGACGAATACGTGACTATGGGCTACGAGCGTAGCGCGTAGCACTAGGTGGCACTGAATGTGTTAGGGTACCTCCCGTACACGTGAAGTGGGGGTTGTAATTTTTTTCGCTCCAACTTGGGTATCGTTGTATAGGTCTTTTAAAAATAATAGTTCTTCTAGAATTTTTTTTTTGATAAAACTAATAGTTTCGTAAATAATACCTCTCAAAGTTAAAAACCACCGGCCAAGTGCGTGTCGGGCCACGCATAATGGAGGGTTCCGTACCTTTAATGGAATAAGAACCAAACTAATACCAAAAGGTCGTATCTGATGCCTATGGAAGAAGTATTTGGGAGATAACTCAAAACTGGCTAAACCGATAAGGTTTAAAACAATTTTCGTAGAAAGTATATAATAAGGCGCATCTTTTCAATTTTTTTCATATTTTTTGGACTTACGGTTCAAAAGTTACAGGGGGGGCACAATTTTTCTGACTTTGGAAGCGATTATTTCTGAAAATATTAACTTAATCAAAAAATGTTCTAAAAAACCTCAATGTTATTTTTAAACAGCTATTAGTTCAGTTAAATTGTACTCTAAAGGGCCCCTAGTGAGAAAGTTTTTGGGTAGTTCTGATTTCTTTCATTCCTTATGTATTTTGGCGTGCTGAATCCGAATCTGAGGTTTGCGGACAAAATTTCGTGACGCAACATAAAAAAAATCTCAAAAAGAGCGAAAAAATTCAGCTTTTTTCCGATTTTTTGCTTAAAACTCGAAAACTATTAACTTTCAGTAAATGGCCTGTATACAGAAATAAAAGTACTTAAAATTCTCTACATACATCACTATTTAGTTTTTTATTTCAGATGAACCGTTCGGTCTCAAGTGCGAGTTGAAAATTGCCAATTTTCAGCGGTCACTATTTTGTTACTTCAAATTTCTTATTATCTGTGAAAAAGTTATTATAGCTTCTTTAAGATATCAAAATCGAAGTGGGGGTGGAAAAAAACTAGTAGTTCTCTCGTGCCAGTGCTAACCACTTTGGACCCTGCATCAAACTCAATACTCCGGTACATTTCATGTAAATGTAAAAAGGGCCGCCAACGCAATTGTGGATTCAGGAAGGCGGGCCTCCATTGTTCCCCAATCTGCGAAGGACTGTGTGACAATGTTGAGCCTCCTGAAGACAGCTCTGACATAGACATAGAAAATACTGAAGAAAGAGACAGAGGTATGTTGAATCTCACTACAAGCCAGGTCCTGAGCCAGGATCCGATGCCATCGAAGAACCTCAGCAAGATGCGGAAGATTTGTTTAATCTCACAATCTATTTTGCAATCCTCATCTCTACATGAGAAATGACACCACCTCTTTATTTTCCAGAACAAGCAGAATATTTACCGGGACCCATCGCCACCGAAGAACCTCAGCCAGGACCTTTTAAAAGACAACGGCTCATATAATATAGTACGTGCGGAGATCGTATGATCTGCTACCTATGTACGTTATCACATTTGTATGTAGGTACAGAAAAACCCAGTCTGCCAGTTCCTGCATGACCGGGAGTGCCCGGCAGACTGGTTCAAAAGTGACGTTAATTTGGGATCAAACTTGTTACTTTTGAACCTGCCGGGCACTTCCGGCCATGCAGGAACTGGCAGACTAGGTTTTTCTGTACCTACATACGAATTGCTATTTGTTGCCACAATTGTTATGTTCCATGGGGCTTATCTTTGTATCACGTCCCCGCCCGATATGAGCCGTTATCTTTTAAAAGGTCCTGGCTGAGGTTCTTCGGTGGCGATGGGTCCCGGTAAATATTCTGCTTGTTCTGGAAAATAAAGAGGTGGTGCCATTTCTCAAGGAGGGATGAGGATTGCAAAATATATTGTGAGATGAAACATACCTTCCGCATCTTGCTGAGTTTCTTCGATGGCATCGGGTCCTGGCTCAGGGTCTGATTGCTCCATGGTTATCGTCGGAGGTCGTTGTCTTAGAAAATAAAAGAGGTGGTGAGACACTGACTTGTGATCATATATCTAGGAGAGATGAATGATTACACAATAACTTGTGAGATTGGACATACCTCTGTCTCTTTCTTCAGTCTTTTCTATGTCTATGTCAGAGCTGTCTTTCGGAGGATCAACGTTGTCACACAGTCCTTCGCATGATGTGCAGATTGGGGAACAATGGAGGCCCGCCTTCCTGCATCCACAATTGCGTTGGCAGCCCTATTTACATTTACATGAAATGTACCGGAGTATTGAATTTGCTGTAGGGTCCAAAGTGGTTGGCACTGGCACGAGAAAACTACCAGTTTTTTTCCACCCTCACTGTGATTTTGATATCTTAAAGAAGCTATAATAACTTTTTCACAGATAATAAGAAATTTGCAAATCAGTGACCGCTGAAAATTGCCAATTTTCAACTCGCACTTGAGACCAAACGATTCATCTGAAATAAAATTGTAAATAGTGACGTATGTAGAGAATTTTAAGTACTTTAATTTCTGTAAAAAGGCCATTTCCTAAAAGTTAATAGTTTTCGAGTTTTAAGCAAAAAACCGGAAAAAAGCTGAATTTTTTCACCCTTTTTGCGATTTTTAGGGTTCCGTACCTCGAAAGGAAAAAACGGAACCCTTATAGGATCACTTTGTTGTCCGTCTGTCCGTCTGTCTGTCTGTCTGTCTGTCTGTCTGTCTGTCTGTCTGTCTGTCAAGACCATTTTTCTCAGGAACGCGTAGAGGTATCAAGCTGAAATTTATATCAAATACTCAGGTATATTGTCCCTTGGAGCTGTGAAAAAATCAAACTTAAAAGCCAACGCAATCAAAAGATACAGTCATTTATGCTGCAAATTTTAAAGTTTTTCGGCACTCGCAAAACCTACGGGGTACTTCCCGTGAACTCAGAAACTTGAAATTTGGCACAAATCAACATCATATAGCATAGACATTGGGAAAATTACAAAAAGTAGACATTTTTAGTAAAATCATACAAAAAAGTATTTTTTAAATTTTAAACTTACTACCTTTTTCCTCGTAAACGCGTGGAGGTATTAAATTGAAATTCATGTCAAATACTCAGGGCTATAGGACCTTTCAGATGTAGCAATACCAAACTTTTATGTCAACGCAATCAAAAGAAATAGCAATTTAAGTCGCATATTTTGAAACTGAGTACTCGCAAGAAACTCAAAACCTAAAGGGTACTTCCCGTTAACTCAGAAACTTGAAACTTGGCACGAAGAAACTTCATATAGCACAGACAAAGGAAAAATTACGAAAAGTAGACGTTTTTAGTAAAATCATACAAATTTTTTTTTTATTAATTTTAAACTTACTACCTTTTTCCTCGTAAACGCGTAGAGGTATTAAATTAAAATTCATATCAAATACTCAGGTCTATAATACCTTTAAGCTGTAACAAAATCAATTTTCTATGTCAATGCAATAGGTGAACTTTAACTTATATACCTACAGGTTTGTACGGAACCCTCGGTGCGCGAGTCCGACTCGCACTTGGCCGGTTTTTTTTATGTTGCGTCACGAAATTTTGTCCGCAAACCTCAGATTCGGATTCAGCATCCCAAAGTACAAAACTTTCATAGTAAAAACACAATGTAACTGGATCATATCGATTGATGTGCAACATGTTGATATTAGGTCAATTTTTTTTATATATATAGTTACATGTATGGACCTAAAAATATTTTTCCTGTAATTTAACTACATAACTAAATATCAGCATGCAAAATACCCTTATGTGTAAAGGACTTTAGTGTCGGATAGTAAAATGACGTAAGCTCCGCCAAATATCCCTTAATAATACTATTGTAATACTATATACTAATGACCGACCTTTAGAACGGATGTATTGTAACAGGCCGGCAACTACGGAACCCTACTACACTGAGCATGGCCCGACATGCTCTTGACCGGTTTCTTTTTAGCCTAATCTAAGTAAGGTTATTAGAAAGCCACGAATCAAATCTTGTAAACGAACCTTACTTAAACGACCTTGATTTATTTCAATCAAGTTACTCGTATCTACTATATAATACTTATTTATTTTAACTACGATTTTAACGATACCTATGAAGGTTTGAAGGTACTTTACCTAAATGCATATTTAAGCGTGGCATTTTGCCTTTGTGCAGCTCGAAATTTATCTATAGGTAAATAAAGAATGAGGAGGTGTGGCCCAAATGGGCCACCATTAAAAATCCATTACTCCCTAGTGCATAGTCGATTGGTTTAATCTTGGCCATTCCGTTACTGCATTTTTTAATCTAAAAAGGTTTTTTGTTAAAGTCTAACTTTCTGTTAAATGAGGAACTAGGCTAATGCTAGATATAGACCAGTCTAGTGCTTGCAGACCTTGCCCTTTGAGATTGAAAAGCTACAGAAATATAAATATCTGGGCTGACCTAGTTATATTTTTAACCAAAATTCCTTTTATATTTTCGGTATAAATAAAACTACAAGTATTTTTAGGCAACTCAAATCGATTTTTTTTTTAAATAGTTTAGGTTAGTTACAAACAACAACAAAAAAGCATAAAAAAGAAGCCAATGCTCAATGGGGCTCGGCTTTTATCAACCGACTTCAGGATTTCGAAGTAGGAAATTCTCAATTCGTCGGGATCTTTGTTTTTGCCATTTTTTTATGTATGTTCACCGATTATTCCAAGATCGCTGGACCGATTTAGAAAATTATTTTATTGTTTGAAAAAGTATACTTCTGAGTTGGTCTCATTGTCACCAGGTCAGTATCTGATGAAGGGATCCTGGAGAAATCGAGGGAGCTCTTTAACTATTATAGGCACACCTATAGTGAGTTAAGTATTTTTTACAGCAGTTCGAGTATTTGCTTTTGGAAAGGAAGGGGTGAAGTGAATTTGGTTCTTTTTAGTTTAAAATTATTGTAGTACTGTTATGGTGGAGATATACCTTATATACCGTAGTAAACATTAAAATTTTGTTAGTTAATAAGACTGAAATGAAACCGTAAGTGTTTTCCTTACCCGCAACGTTTTAAACGGATACTAAAAGGTTTAGTGTGTATAAGTTTATTACGTGTCCTAAAACCGAGCGCTTAAAATGCAGCCTTAATTTATGATGTCACGCCGTGACGTCACAACATGGCAGCCACAGTGCACAGAGATTAGCTTGGATAGAGCATAAATTACAAAGTCTGTTTATCCTGGTACTATTGAATATTGATATTGAAGGGTTGGTAGTCAAGCGGTAAAGCTGTGATCTGCAGTTAACTCTGTACGCAGCACAAATAGTCATATTCATTTCTGAACGTAACGCGTCAATTTCAGGGGCCGTATTTAACTTTAAAACACGTTTAAATACGATCCAACTTCATTACAACATCAATGCATTGTCTACGCAATACAGCTGGCGCCTGAACGTCTGAAACAGAAATATCAGAATTTGCTTGAAAATTATTCCGATGCAACTCCAATACAACTTCAATATTGGTTGATTATTTGTTGTGCGTTGATATTTGAAATAGATTGTGTTTTTAATATATCGTTTATGTATTTTATCTACACTCACATCGTAAGACTTCTAAAACGTGTTCAAAAACGGTAGGCAATGGCTAGCATTACCACAACCGATTTTACTATGATAAGCTTTTAATCTGTGGCAGTAACGCAATTTTAACTTTACATGCTCATATATTGATACGGTTGGAGTTTCAAATTCCGAACATCTAATTTGATAAAATAATGTAAATCCTGTCCTCCTTCCCGACCAACGACACGCGCCGGCACGACCGCCGGTACAATCGAGTTGGATATGGCGGTGCAATGGCGGTCATTCTATGGTTTCCGAACACTTCATTTAGGATATATAATATGAGTGTAGATAAAGCAGTGTATGCAACTGTACGTAATTAGGCCTTAAAACGTAACAGTTTGGTAACAGTTACATAAACTACTATTAAAATTCGAATACGACACCAGACAAAGATCTTGACTCAAGGTGTGCTTTCAATCCAGAAGTCGGCTGTTTGAACTTTATAGCTAATCAGTTTTTGGGGATTTATTTACGAAAAGTAATTTTATTGAAACCAGTTGATTTACGGTTCAACTGTTAAACGTAGGTCTACACAAGCGTACATGCTTTCCGCAAGCACCGTACTCAGTACCGTAAACTGTGTGCTAGCAGCAATCAAAGTCGAGAACCTCATGTGAGCGCGGCGCTACGATATTAACATCTTGACGTGTAATTGCCTCGTCCTATGTAATTTGCACAAAATTAACCGCAAATTGAACGCTTCGTAAAAACGAGGTAGATGCTAAAGTGAGTGACACTGTATATTTAACCAAAAACTGCTCAACTGTTAAACGTAGGTCTACACGATCGTACATGCTTTCCCTAGGCACAGTACTCAGTACCGTATTCTGTGTGCTAGCAGCAATCAGAGTCGAGTACCTCACATGAGCGCGGCGCTACGATATTAACATCTTGACGTGTAATTGCCTCGTCCTATGTAATTTGCACAAAATTAACCGCAAATTGAACGCTTCGTAAAAACGAGGTAGATGCTAAAGTGAGTGACACTGTATATTTAACCAAAAACTGCTCAACTGTTAAACGTAGGTCTACACGATCGTACATGCTTTCCCTAGGCACAGTACTCAGTACCGTATTCTGTGTGCTAGCAGCAATCAGAGTCGAGTACCTCACATGAGCGCGCACTACGATATTAACATCTTGACGATTAATTGCCTCGTCCTATGTACTCGTAAATTTTAAATTTACCGCAAATTGAACTCTTCATATAAAAGAGGTAAATGCCAAAGTGAGCGCATACCAAATACTACTCAACTGTTAAACAGGTCTACATAAGCGTACATGGTTTCTGCAGGCACAGTACTCAGTACCGTAATCTGTGTACTAGCAGCAATCAGAGTCGAGAGTACCTCACATGAGTGCGGCGCTACGATATTAACATCTTGACGATTAATTGCCTCGTCCTATGTACTCGTAATTTTTAAATTTACCGCAAATTGAACTCTTCATATAAAAGAGGTAAATGCCAAAGTGAGCGCATACCAAATACTACTCAACTGTTAAACGTAGGTCTACATAAGCGTACATGGTTTCTGCAGGCACAGTACTCAGTACCGTAATCTGTGTACTAGCAGCAATCAGAGTCGAGAGTACCTCACATGAGTGCGGCGCTACGATATTAACATCTTGACAATTAATTGCCTCGTCCTATGTACTCGTAATTTTTAAATTTACCGCAAATTGAACTCTTCATATAAAAGAGGTAAATGCAAAGTGAGCGAATACCAAATACTACTCAACTGTTAAACGTAGGTCTACATAAGCGTACATGGTTTCTGCAGGCACAGTACTCAGTACCGTATTCTGTGTGCTAGCAGCAATCAGAGTCGAGTACCTCACATGAGCGCGGCGCTACGATATTAACATCTTGACGTGTAATTGCCTCGTGCAGTATAATTTGCATTAAATTTACCGCAAATTGAATGCTTCGTAAAAACGTCAGGTAAATGTTCCAGTGATACTACAAGGTGCCAACTATCACGTTTAAATAAACATTGCTCGAGTATTAAGCATAGTTCTACGTCGTAGTTATCAGAATAACGAATTTCACTTATTCAATGTATTTTTCCTTATTTTCTTTGAATAATCCATTTTTTATTCCCTTCACGTGTCTATCAATATTTGTTACTAGTGTCAAACAATGTCTATTAGTAGTGACCTCTGTACCATAAATTATGTAAATGTAAATGTAAAAACTCTTTATTGTACAAAAACCAGTCAAAACAATACAATAATAATAATATAATTATACGATGTTTCGCGAACAAAAGATTCCCTTTGGCAGGGTATATGTACTTAGGACCCAAGTTTAGAATTTCGAGGTAGAGCCCCCACATTTTTGATTAAAGTTATTTTGTGGGGGAGGAGTATTATAAATCGAGAAATATCGAATTCAAAATGGACAAATTCTTCCGCCAGATATGTTATGCCAGACGGATCCTAGATGTACAGTGAGATTCAATATCACACTGTGGTTTGGCAGAAGAACTGTTGTAGAAAAATTGTAAGCCGTTTCGTGAATAAACATTTTTTTTTTATATTTTTTTTTTATTGCATAGACACATTATGAATTCATTCATTCATGAATGGTCCATGCAATTTTGAATCTGGGTGTACACGTAGCCTTAGCCAATCACAGCCGAGTACGCAATATTAACATCTTCATGTGTAATTACTCCATCTTGTATCCTAATTGCGCCAAATTGTTCGCTTTGTAGGCTTATTGTACAAGGTCCTTGAAACTGGGAGCTATTGTTGTCAATGTCAAAGATATGTTAGCAATTTTGCATCTTACTCCTTTGTGCACATGTCGACTACACAACGTAATTGATGATTTCAATTACTTATACTATCTACATGCCAAAGAAAATATAAATAGTTTAGTTTTCTTACAAAAAGGAAATTCTTAAAGGATCAAAAACGTGTTTGTGACACCCCTATAAAGTTGGAAACGTCCGTAGATGATAAACGCTTTGATAACATGTATGTATGCATGATAGCCATGGGTAGGTACTTCTAATTTGTAAAAATACTGAAAGTACTAAATTTCAGAATGGTAGGTATAATATTATTGTCATAATAGTACATAAAGACTGTATTTATTTACTTGTTACATTTACTATAAAAACAATGTTTATACATACTAAAAACTAAAACATACCAAATTAAATAAATAAAAAGTAATATAACCTACCTCACCTTACCTATGGGCCCTGAATAAAAATCACAAATATCCGTACTTACATGACGTAAAATTTATAATAGTTAAATTCCCGCTTTTTTTTTAACAGATAAATCTATATATATATATATATATAAAAGAAGAAACTGACTGACTGACTGACTGACTGACTGACTGACTGACTGACTGACAGATCAACGCACAGCCCAAACCGCTGGGTCTAGAGATTTCAAATTTGGCACATAGGTTCCTTATAAGGTCTAGGGGAGCACTAAGAAAGAATTTTTCAAAATTCACCCCCTAAGGGGGTAAAATGGGGGTCCAAAGTTTGTATGGCGAAACAAGATTTGTTAGACTATTTTATTCGAAACTTCACATGAGTATTCCTAACGCTAAATGAGTAAACACGTATTTCAGGTGTTTTGAAATTCAACCCCCAAAAGGGGCAAATGTGGTCACAAAGTCTGAAAATCAACATGGGTATCGTATCCTTTTTGAGTACTTATAGTACGCGGGCGAAGCCGCGGGAAAAGGCTAGTAAATAATAAATAAATAAATATTATGGGACAATCTTACACAAATCAACCGAGTCCCACAGTAAGCTCAATAAGGCTTGTGTTGTGGGTACTAAGCGACGATTAGTTATAATAGATAGATACTTATAGATAAATACTTAAATACATAGAAAACATCCATAACTCAGGAACAAATATCCGTGATGAACACACAAATAAATGCCCTGACCAGGATTCGAACCCGGGGCCTCCGGCTTCGTAGGCAGGGTCACTACCGACTAGGCTAGGAGGCCGTTAACTTTGTTATTTTATTTAAATGCTAGGGCCTTCAATATCGGAATTTTTTGTATTGCCAATTCCGGAAAAAATACCGGGATCGCAAGCCCTAGTCAACGCCCAGAGGCAGGGTATCAAAATGGCGTAATTTTTACGCACAATATCAACTTTTACAGCGGTTATAATGGACTAGATTAAAACAGTTATAAAATATGAACTGTGTATTTTTGAACCGGAATTACCGTCACGATAAGGCATTTCTGTTGGTAACAATGGTTTTGGGTCGTTAACGGTGATTTTAACTGGGTCATAATAGTGTTTCAAAACGCAAAATAATAAGTATATAAATAGCATATAAAAATCGTGTTCATCTAAAAACTTTGTTTTTAGACCAGTTCCATTAAAACTGCAGCTTGCGAGTCCCATGTAACTACATATTATTATTTTTTTATTTATGCATAGATAGATTGCTTTATTATTCGAAAAGTATATATAAAATACAGTGCCCTGCAAAACTGTTTCCACAGTTTGTCTGCAGGTGAGATAGTTAATAACTAATTATTCTACTGTTATGCTAATGTTATTGGCACACTTAATTTATTATTATTTGTAAATAAAGGCCAAGTGGATGCTGTGATTCATTCGCATATTTCTAACAATTAAATGTTTAAAATGGTAACTAAACAAAATTCCAAGCTCGCTTCAGAACTAAATTTGAAAATAAACTTTACCACGGCACCTGAAAGAAATTCTAGTTTTCTTGCAGTACGTGCTGAAGCCAAGTAAATGTACATTATAGCACTAAAAGGGATTTAGTATGATAGCCAGAAAGTGGCACTTAAAACGTTTTTCGTTGGAGCTTCAGTTTAAAATTTACCTAGTTTTAAACCTGGATACAAATCCGTGTTGATTTAAAAACATGATTTAGCAAACGAACGTTATAATGTTACACGCGGCGTACTGCAAAATTTAGTGTTTTCGCGATTAAATGTAATGTATTTATTGATTTGACAGCGACAAAGTGTGGCATTACCACGATAGACGACATATTTTCGTACAATTTGACCTTTATGCTGCCCGTGCTACATTTTTTTGATTGTTTAACAAGCGTGACGATTTGCTGTTTATGTTTACTTTAAAAAATACACAACATTAAAATTGTCGTTATTGCAGTCGCCATCAGATATATCGGAGCGGCCAAGGTGGTCACAAATATCTGGACAACGCCTTTACTGTCAAGGCGATAAAGTTTTTGACTACCTTGGCCGCTCCGATATATTTGATGGCAAATGTACATACAATATCGAATACCTGTGTGTTAAATATGACCACTCAAGATCGCGTGCTTACTTTTTATAGTAGGAAATGCAAAAATTACAGCAATTTCTAATTAAACTTTATGGACCTGGACGACAGCCAACCGCGAGCATTGTTAAGTATTCCGTTCCTAACACAAAATAATAGTTTGTAAAACGATGGTTACAGCTGAACGTAAAGTAAAAGATCTAAAGAAGAGGAATGACTTTTAAAAGATCTAAAGAAGAGGAAGGAAGTACTTTTAAAATAGGAATTCCTTGATATCAACATCTGAACTGATAATTTTTTAATAAAAAAAAAACCGACTTCAATGGGAGAAGCCGGCGATGAAGGATTATTGTAGATGTGCACTCTTAGACTCTATACAATGAATTAACTTGCTTAACAAACACAGCGAAGAGGACAAATCGTCAAACGTGAACTATGCGTCGTTGAAGAGTTCCGTTCTGGTCATCATCAGCAATTTCACTTCATTAAATGTCACTCTTTTGAATGAAAATACTTGATTTGTTGATAAAAACACAAAAATCACTTTATGTATACCTTTAAGATTAGAGGAGTTCCCTCGATTCCTCATGAAACTCATCATCAGAACTCGAGCTTGACGAAAATTTATCCTGACAATCTAACTTGCTTAACAAACTCAGCGAAGAGGACAAATCGTCAAACGTGAACTATGCGTCGTTGAAGAGTTCCGTTCTGGTCATCATCAGCAACTCCACTTCATCAAATGTCACTGTTTTGAATAAAAATGATGGATTTCTTGATAAAAATATAAAAATCACTATATGTATGCCTTCAAGACTTGAGGAGTTCCCTCGATTCCTCATAGATCCCATCATCAGAACTGCGTTTTGACAAAAAACGGGACCAATCTTTATATATATATATACATACAATCACAGAAAGAATGTTCAAAATCGGTTCAGACATGACGGAGTTATGGAGTAACAAACATTTAAAAAAAAGAAATTAGAAAAAAAACATGCACGCCGAATTGAGAACCTCCTCTTTTGAAATCTTGAAATCGGTTAAAAACTAAGTTAAAAACCCGGCCAAGAGCGTGTCGGGCCACACTCAGTGTAGGGTTCCGTAGTTTTCCGTCCGTCACAGTAAGTGTCCCCACTTAAGAGTTGAAATAACACCGCCATGTAGGATATGATATGAGCGTTCCACGTACAGCGACATCTATCGGCAAATTAAGTAAACTATTACGCGCGAGCTTAAAGTATGGAAGATGATTTTTATGGGATAATTCTTTATTGCGTGAACTGATTTTCACCGTTTTTACTTTATTTGAAAGCACGTCATTTCATTGTGATTTTGTAGAAATTACAGGTACAATAAGAACCTGCTTATACGGTTAAATTACAAACTTAGTTCAGAAATTATTTTGTAATTTTTTTTTTCAAAAACTATTCAACCTATCAAGTTCAAAATAATTTTCCTAGAAAGCTTTTATAAAGTTCTACTTTTGAGATTTTTCTCATATTTTTAAAACTTATGGTTCAAAAGTTAGAGGGGGGGGACACATTTTTTTTTACTTCTGGAGCGATTATTTCCGAAAATATTTACATTATCAAAAAATGATTTTAGTAAACCCCTATTCATTTTTAAATACCTATCCAACAATATATCACACGTTAGGCTTGAAATGAAAAAAAATATCACTCCCCACTTTACGTATAGGGGAGGTACCCTAATAAAACATTTTTTTCCACTTTTTATTTTACTATTTTGTCGGCGTGATTGAGGCTTTCTAGTGCTAACGGTCAGTGAGATTATCCGCGGACGGACGGACGGACGGACGGAGGGGCAGACATGGCGAAACTATAAGGGTTCCTAGTTGACTACGGAACCCTAAAAACGGCTGTCAGAAACAACTCTAACGCAAACCATCGAGCGACTATGACAACCTCAATTACTGGTCCAAGTAGTCGACACACCGAATGCAACCAATTGGGTTATAAACCACTAGTTTAGCTATCCAATCGAATCCCTTTCATGACCGTCAAGATGAATACAACGCACCCTCATAGTTTTCAATAAGCCAAGACAAAACTACGTAAATTCAACCCTTTATTTACATACACTCTACTAAATTCCTATAATCTCTCCAAGTTCCGAATGCTCGTAAACAGGACACGTACACGGCAATAAAGACCTTATTTAGAGGGTGATAGGGAGCAATCTCCAGTTGACGGCGCACCCTCCTTATAATGATTTACGCTGAGCTTCGAACAAACGTTATCATTCGAGAACCGTTTAAGAGATACGTTTTTAGCGGGTCGCTGAGTTAAAACAAAACATAAGATCATAGGTAGTTTCTTAACAATTTTATACTACGTTGTCTACGTTGGTAGAAAACAAGTATATAACCCACTTGGGATGTTACTAAAGGATGTTTACATCTACAGGGATAATAATAATAATAATAATAAATACTCTTTATTTCACACCTCATACAGTTACAAGCACAAATTTTACAATTAGATAAATTTAGGTAGAGGTAACAACAGGCGGTCTTATCACTAATGAGCGATTTCTTCCAGACAACCTTTGGGTAGTGGAGACTAAAGAGAAAAACAATAAGCAGTAGGTGGTGCATAGAAACAAAAGAGACGAAATAGATAACACAGCACATTCATATGAATATACATACTTAAATAAATACAAAATAAACATACATATATGTGTATATATATAAATATTTGGGGACAATGTTACACAAATCAACCTAGTCCCAAACTAAGCAAAGCTTGTACTATGGGTACTAGGCGACGAAATACATACTTATATAGATAAATATATACTTAGATACATAGAATCACCCATAACTCAGGAACAAATATTCGTGATAAACACACAAATAAATGCCCTTACCAGGATTTGAACCCGGGACCTCCTGCTTCATAGGCAGGGTCACTACCGACTGGGCTAGGAGGCCGTTTATACATATATAGTTAATACACACAATAAGAAACAACAGTGTCAACTTAAAAACCTAAGGAAGAGATAAATAGTATTCATTAAGTTGCGATTTAAAGCTACCAATAGATTGCGCGCGTTTAATGTTGAGAGGGAGAGAATTCCACAAACGAACGGCCTGGAACGTAAATGAGCAATTATAAAATTTGGAAGATGAAGATGGCACTTTTAGGAGCAATTTTTGAGAGGATCTAATAGAATTAAGATAAGAGAAACGCTCTTTGAGGTAGCGGGGAGTTGCAGGGTTAAAAAGTATAGAAAAGAGTAAAGAAAGTATGTGAGAGTTACGGCGGTGACGGATAGGGAGCCATTTGAGTTGAGAACGAAAACTAGAAACATGGTCGAATTTGCGTAATCCGAAAATGAACCGAATGCAGGTATTTTGAATACGCTCAAGCTTATTAAGTTGCTCCTCGGTTAGGTCTAAATAGGAGATATCTGCTTAATCAAGAATGGGGAGAAGTAACGACTGAGCAAGCGCAATTTTAGTAGCATTTGGCAGGAAATTCCGGAGCCGTCTGAGAGACCCTATGGCAGCAAACATCTTCCTGCTCACTTCACTCACCTGAGGCACCCATGATAGACAACGATCCATGATTACGCCAAGATTTTTCACTTGGTTGGAAAAAGGAATTTGGATACCATCGAAGACTATCGGAGGGAGCCTGAGAAAGTCAATTTTGGAGATTTGTTTAGCGCTACCCATCACAATTACCTGTGACTTTAGGGGGTTTACTTTTAAACCGTAATTTTGACTCCAATTTGATATGCGGAGCAGATCAAGATTCTTGGCTTCTATAACTGAATTGAGATCGCTATGCATACCCTGCGAATATATTTGAAGGTCGTCGGCATAGAGGTGATACGAAGAGGAGAGATCAAGAGTTATGGAATTAATGAAGATAGAAAATAAAAGAGGAGACAGCACACCACCCTGTGGAACACCAGCTGATGTGCTGCACCAGGAAGAACACGAAGAATCTAGTTTTATTCTTTGCCGACGACCAACCAAATAGCTGCGGAACCAGTCAATCGCTGCAGCCGATATGTTAAGAGACTGTAAGAACGCGAGCAAAATGTCAAAATCGACCGTGTTAAAGGCATTACTGAAATCTAGAAGTGCAAGAACTGTAAGCTTCTGGTCATTCATACCCAAACGGATGTCATCGGTAACCTTGACAAGAGCCGAGGTAGTACTATGGCCCGGACGAAAACCAGATTGAAATGGGTTTAGGAGATCATTTCTATTCAGGAAGGAAGTTAGTTGCTGATGCACTAGCCGTTCGAGGACTTTGGATAGGAAAGGAAGAATGGAGATGGGGCGATAGTCAGAGAAGGAACTGGGGTTGGATTTTTTGGGTAAAGGAATATATATAAATATTGGCATCCTTCCACAGACTGGGAAAAGTACTTGATGAAATGGAAAAATTCAGAATACCGGTGATAATAGGAGCAAACAAATCAAGGAGAGGGAGTATCATATTTCGGCTAACACAGTCAACACCAACGGCGTTAGAAGTGATATTCAATATACCCTTCCTAACATCACTCTCACAGAAATGGCTAAAATAGAAAGAAGAGAAATCTAAGGCAGGAAGTGATGAAAGATGATGAAGTGAGTTAGATTTCTTAGGACCACTGAAACAGGTGGACGATGAAAAATGCTGGTTAAGCTGGTCAACGCTAATATTGTTTAAATTGGTTGCCTGTTGAGATTTGCCAACTCCGAGACCTTTCAAAAATTTCCACACTTTGGCTGGATTTCCATCTTCAATAGAACTGTGAATATGACGCCTCTGAGCATCTCGACATACAGTGCTACAGCGATTGCGCAGGGTATGATATTTAAGTTTATTTTTCTCAGAGTTGTTAGCCTTATACTTAGATTTAGATTGATTCTTCCTCTCTATAAGGGCTTTAATATCCTCAGTGAGCCAAGGTGCAGGGAGATGCTTGACTTTTATTGCACGAACAGGAGCATGAGCGTCATAAAGTTGTATGAGGAGCGAATTAAAGAGAGAAACTTGATCGTCTACCGAACCCGCTCGAGCGATACTGCTCCAATCGATTGTTAAAGCGTCATCTCGAAGCTTTTCCACATTTAATCCACTAAAATTGCGCTGCAAAAGAATTTTTGATTAAGATTTGGGAGGACGAATTTTGTAAGAGAGATAGAGCAGATCATGATATGAGAAGGCATCCGCGGAGTATTGTCCAAATTTAGACACATGAGAAGTCGAAGAAACTAAAGTTAAATCAAGAAGAGAAGGCGAGCAATTTGGAAAATAGTGTGTGGCGTCTGAAGGGAGAATAGTTAGATTGCATGCATCTACCAGGGATTTAAGGCGCCGGGATCGACTGTCATCCTTCAGAAGACACGTATTTAGATCTCCCATAAGAATGTGATGATTATAAGAAGGCATAAGGTCTTCGAGAAGTTTCTCAATAGAATCAAAGTAATTAACGTGAAGGGAGGGGGAATAAAAAACGCCAAGTAAAAGTTTGGAATGAGAGAGGGAAACGTCGAGAAACATATACTCTGCGGCATCAGAAGTAGAAGAGCTGGCAGATACATTAACAATTGAATAGGGGATGTAAGAACGAAGGTAAATCGCAACTCCACCGCCACCTCTTCCAAGGCGGTCGTGCCGAATTAAATTGAAACCAGGTAAAGAGTAAGACGTTGAAGGCAAAGCTGGTCTGAGCCACGATTCGGAAATTAAAATAGCATGAATGTTCTTAATGTCAAAAGAGAGTAACATATCGCTGTAATGTGCAGGAATACTTTGCGCATTTAAATGCACAACGTTAAAATTTTTAGGTACATCATTAAACTGAGATTCCAGAAAGTCGTGAAGCGAAGGAGGCAAACTATGGAAACTGTCTTCACTTACACTATCTAAGGAGGAAAAAGACAAATACTGATCACTGTTATCACTGAAACGCATCTGAAAAATATATATAAAGTTAAAAATATAATAAGTATATAATAAGTGTATACTAATATTCAATATATATAAAAATATATACAGTAAAAACTAAACAAAAACTCCACAATCTACCCGCCAGCAGCAAATAAAGAAAGAAATACACTTATAATGAAACGGAAGTTCAATTTAAAAATACATGTTGGCTTCAGATTCGACAGGCATTAAGTTATACTCGTATCACAAAACTAAGGAAATAATTAACTAAGAAAAACGGAACGTAATTTAATAAGGAAATATTTAACTTGGTAAAGCGGACCGCAATTTAACAGTTGGCAACACTATACCTGCCATCCGTCAGCACACATGTCAACTGTCAATGTCAGTTGGCACTTGGCAAAGTGACATTTAAAGTTAGCAATTAAGTTATTGAAATTAATTTATAATATTTACGGGAGACTATTAAAGAGGGTATACAACAAATAACAGTCATTACACGTCGAAATAGAAAAGCGTCAAGCAGTATAACCCGAACAAATACAGAAGAAAGCTACACTATGTACATACTAAGGCTTCAATTTGGCAGCCGCACGTCTGGGCTTTATCTGTTTCTCCGGTTTCTCGGCTTTGCTGCAATTATCTGCCTTGGGAGGAGCATCTACGCTTGGGGTCGGAGTCACAGGCTGCTCTGGCGCATCCGAAATCGCCTTAAGCTCTGCAAGGCTCACCACACGCCTGCGCACGTCGCTCGCATCCAAGACATGAACAACGCCGTCCCAGGTCCAACATCTTCTGACGCCAAACCGCTCCCGAGCTGCCATGAAGGTCTGCTGACGTGATTTGGTCAAGAACTCGGCTATCGTTACGCCGGAGCCTTTCAATGCCACCTTACCAAACCACACTTTATCACGGACGGCAGTCTCACAGAACTTCACCACAATAGCCCTGGGTTTGCTGCCTCTGCGACGGCCAAGTCGGTGGCTGCGCCTTATGTCATTTGCAGCCACGTCAGCTTTAACAGCTTTGAGCTGTTCAACTACAAGGGCCGTTGTGTCCTCTTTGTCAGCCTCCGGAACACCATGGATGACCAGCATCTTGCGTCGAGATCGCATTTCTATTTGATCGACCTGTTGAGCGATGAGCTCCACCTGCTTCTGGAGTATATTGAGAGAGTTCAAAACAAATGCTTTGAAGCTAGTGAAGTCCGCCGCTACTGCCTCAATACCGCTCCCAGGGTTGCTTGAGCCCGCTTTGTCCAAATTACTCTGCATCTCAGCCATCCTGGCATTGAAGGTTTTAGTGAGCTCCGCAATTGATCCTTGGATTGAGTTGATGTCCGACATAGTGTGTTGATGTTGACAGTTGAAGTAGGTAAAAGTGCAAAAATCAATGTAACTTCCTGGAGAAATGCTTGAATACTACTGGTAGGTAAACTATATTATCTAACCATCAATTTTATTGTTTCAAATTATCCAAATTACTTTTAATTCTATTTTTTCTAATAAAATATGTGAACAGTGATGTGGTTCGTTTTATTCACCTACCCGTGATCGTTATTTATTTAGGGATGTTACATACGCGTTGCCAATTCTTTCCACCCTTCTTTCTTTTATGTCTGCTCTCTCTGCACACTTTTATAGAAAATCCCTTATTTTTAGTCTTACACTTGATACTTGACTTCATATCAATTATTAGTCGGTGGTGCACACGACAACAAAGGGCATTATACGAATTTTAGTGATGATGGGATCTCCTTTTGCATAGTGAGACTTTAGGACCCATAGGCCATTTTAGGAAGCAGAGCCACCTAAATTTATGGTGCGGTGGGGGTAAAAAGGGGGGGTTAAAATTTTCGCGACACATAGATTGAAAACTGTAAGTCTTAGCAACATACTTCAAAGGCAAGAATTGTAGAGGATTTCATGAAAATATTTCCTTCATTGAAAATTTTGTGGTAACTTCAACCATTTTTGTAAAAAAATATGAATGTTCCTACTTTTGTGGGAAGTGGGGAAAATAATTGTTATATTTGTAACACATTATGGTGCAGAGTTTAGATTTGGCTTGAAAATCTCGTTTCCAGGCCATGAATATTTAAGTAAAATAATTATTGTCTGTGTGACTAGATACTATTAAAATATTATTATTGGTATGGTATTTATGGCACACCATGTATATTTGAGTTAGGTAAACACCTCGTTTCTAATAGTAGTTAAATTAGTATGTTATACGTCGTATATTAAACGGTTTAATTGAAAATAATGATGCAGGTAATGTACTCAAGGCTAAAATAATCGATAGATCCTAGGTACCATTCATCACACCACTAGCGTAGCGTACCTAACCTTAGTTCATATATAATATAATGATATCAAGCGTTGTCCGTTGATAAAAGATTCAAGCGCCCCACGATTTTAGTGTTTTGTCTTTTCAATGCTCTAGCTACATTGATGAGAAGAGTGGTGTGATGCCTGGTACCTAGAACCTACCGAATTATTTTTTATAGCTTTTTGTACATTATCTATAGCATTGTTTATTTTCAATAAAAGCTTTTGAATTTACCTAAACAATACTTATTTTCTTTTCAAGTGGTTATGTTACTAAAACTGTCTAAACTCCGCTTACTTTATGATCCGCAATGCACTGTGTTCTACTAGTAAATCTCATTTTATACTTGATTGAGGGGGTTGTTAAGAAATATGTAATACGTGGCATTCTGTAGCGGCAGCCATCTTGCATTTACAATGATACTGAATCTATTAAAATGTAATTGTCATCAGAACTTAAGGTGTGTACCAGATATCGGATCAATTTGTCAACAGGACGAGGGTAAAATTTCAACCACAAAATTATGGAGATGTGGAATGAAGCATGTAGATATTCAGACTTGCATTTAGTTATGTAAATATTAGTTATAATAAATTAACAAATTTTGAAATAAGTTTGTGTAATGTCTAAGTAGGTATAACACAATTGTTATTTTAATTTTAAAGCGCACTATTCGCCAACAGACTGTCCTCAGTTGAAGATGTATACCTACCACTTAAGTTTTCTCTCTAAAAAAATGACCGGGCCCTTATTGCTAATCCCCAATGATGTACCTTTCACTTGAAAACGTCACTAGATAACAGGGACCGGAGAACTCCTCTATTTGATAATTATTTTCAATAGGGTAACCCTATTATTTAGTTAGAAAATTATATGATTACCCTATATTCAATGTTATGTCCCTGTCTACTAGCAATAGAGATGAAATTAGCTTGATAGGTAAACGTCATTTTGGATTTTTATTTCGGTAAGCACTACATTATCATTATTAGCAGCAGCTGTAGCAGCCAGTATCAGTCCACTGCTGGACATGGGCCCCTCCCATGGCACGCCACTGTGCTCGATCTTCTGCTCTCCTCCTCCGATCCGTACCCGACAAGCGCCTACTTTTGGGTAACGCAATGATGTGCTTACTAAATTGATAGTTTTTAAAAACAACCCTACCAAATACTCACTCGATCTTATACCCCTTTATTCGTAACTGGTTCCGGTATCTTATAAACGATCTCCTTATTTCACTTACGGATTATATCAAGCATACTAAGGCAAGGTAAATAATAGCGTTTAAAATGGTTGACGTCCATTTAGTTGTGAAAGATATAATTAGGCAAGCATTAGAGCTCAAATCACATCGTTTTTCCTACATAATTAGATTGTGGTTGATAACAGGCCTATTAATATTTTATTTTTTTTCGTTAAAGATATTTTAACCAATATAAGATTTATATACTTTTTATAAAGGGGAATAACAGGGCTTTATCATGAAAATATATTTTTCATGTTACAACCATAAATAAAAAAATATAGGCATTTATTCAAAAAAATATCAAACATTGTTTTCATATTTTTTATGTTTTCTCAGTTTTCTTATATGGAAAGGTATAAATGAAATACCAAAAATGAATTCGGCATCCTTGCTTTACACGAAAATGATATCAAACTTGACTATATAGCTCTATTTTATTTTTAATTAATTATGGGGGGCACCCCCCACTTCGTCAAAAATTTGCATCAGAAATTTGATTGGTTCTTAAATTAATCTTAGAGCCTAAAGGATTAGCTCTGCAAATTGAAATTCCATCATCATGAATTTCCGTATAAATAAGTGTACACCACCGACTATATACAGATAATGTAATTTAGATATTCTAAAAACTAAAAAAGAAGCTTCATATTACTTAGTTAATATAAGCCTTAAAAAACCTATTAGGCCGTTAGCGAACATTTGAACGCAGAAACTTGAAAAATTTCACCTTAAGTGCTTCCATTTCCTCTATTTAGATCCTGGTGTAGATTATTCGAGGCAAAGGCATTTTTAAACCATGGACGTAAAAGATCTAGGTCAATCATATTGTGAATAAAAATGCTGTTTTGTTCACTGAAGTTCAATAATCTGCCTTTTGTTAACGACCTCTTTCAAGTTGAAAAATGGTGTTAACAAAACTGTCAGGTACCTAACTGATGGATTAAAACGCTTACATATTGGTCTACATAATAACCAGTTGAAACTTCGTTCAAATATCGTTTAGTGTGCACTTTTTATTGTTAACGTAGGCTTGCTGTTGCGGATTCAGTTTTGAATACTTTTTGCGTCCATCTGTGCCTCCAAAGTGTTACATGCACGTTGCCAGCAACACATATATGATACGTAATTTGAGATTCAACATTGCATGGACACATTATGAATGAATTCATTCATAAATTGTCCATGCAATTTTCAATCTGGGTGTACATTAAAGTCAGATCACGCTCTTCGCTTTTTCATAGACATTGCAACAGCTAAATAATTTATTAATTGCCATAATAAATGTATTTTTTTCACTCACACACACAAACGTCACTTGCAAAGTCAGTGCAAAGTAAAGCATGGTCTGACTATACTAGCAATCCCGTAAATTATGTGGATAACTGTCAATACATACACTGAAAAAATAAAGAGCCAACTAAGATGCATTTTATCTTAGTTGCTAATAAAATATTTGGTATAATAATATATTTATTTACTAAATCTAACTATATGATAACTTTTATTAAGTGCTCTTAGCTTCAACAGAAAATATCTTATTAGGCTCATATGCAGTCAAGATCTTCGTTGGAACAAGCATGTATTTTTGTCAGTGTGGCAATAACTGGTCTGTACAACTTGCATAAGAAAACGAATGTACCAATTTCCCGCTAGATGGCGCTGTTCCCGCAGTGCAGATTTGTAGATCGCGGTGTTAAAATTTTTCTGTGAATCTATATAGTGTTTAGCCAGTTATTGTTAAGCAGGAAAAATAAATATAAAACCTGTTGTCCAAACATCCTTGTTTGATTTAAACATGGTCCTTCGAACCGGATTCCGGCAGGATAATAAGTGGTGAACAATTTTTTGCAAAAACCAAAATAAACAATTCGTCAGACTTGGACGAATTGTTTCACGCACCTATGGGCAGTGGATTGCTGTTCGGGGCGATTTCAGCGACAAGTACGTGTTGAGCGTACTACCGCTACCAAGAGCGGCCGGCAGAGGGCGCTTTGGAAGGAGACTCATAACAGCGAGCGAGCAATCTACATCCGTGACGTCACGGAAGGTGAAGGTGCAAGTGGATGGTACAGTACAACCAGGTGACAAAATCAATGGACAAATTGTGAGTACTTTTACAATTTTAAATAAATTACAACCTTAAATTCAGTGAAGCAAGATATATAGTGGCTAAATAAAGTTAATACGTAGGAGTGGTGTGCAAATTTGAACTCTGTGTCTTTGCATTGAAAAACTTTAAATCTTCTTCAAGGCGAATCAAGAATCGAGTTAATTTGAACTTTACATACATTAGCTAATTTACTTAGAATAATTTAGTTTAAGAAAAGTAGTTCAGACGGGGAACCTATGCCCGATTTTTCTGCGAAAATTACATCTTAAAAACACTTGTAAAATTTTAGATTTTTGTTCTATAGACTTAGCAAATTTCGAGCTTCTTACACACTTGTAAAATTTTAAATCTTATCTGTATGAACTTAGAAAAATTAAAGGTTCTAGCACCGCTATTAATTGGTCTAAGTTGTATTAATTATACTCAAACTACGCTTATTATGCGTTAGGTTTTGTCTGTTAGATGGAAGCACATTTAGTTAACAAAATGGAAAGCTTGATTGCTGGTCAAGAGGATATAAATAGGCGTATAAAAAAGGCACGAGCGAATCATAAGAAGTCTCCGAAAGACCGCATAACGGAAAAGTATATCGAAGTCAGGATAGAAACTTTAGATGAATTGTGGACTGAGTTTTTATTGGGTCACAAAAGACTAATGGAAAATCATCACAAAGAAATAACGTCCTCAACATATGTCCAAACTGATATGTATGATACGACCCAGGAGTTATATGTGGAGTTTAAGACTGAATTAAAATCAGTGACTCAAACTCTAGTGAACAGTCAAAAACAATACATACAAGATCCAAGTACCTCATTGGTCGTAACAAAAGCCAATTCGGTTAAATTACCAAAGATTATTATTCCAACCTTTTCGGGCCAATACACTGAATGGACTACTTTTCGTGATTTGTTCGAGTCCCTTATTCACAACAATGAGTCCTTAGATAATGTGCAAAAAATGCACTATTTAAAAGGATATTTATCTGGAGAAGCAGAACAATTACTCCGTCAAATACCGATATCTAATTCCAATTATAATAAATGTTGGGAATGTTTAAAACAAAGATACAACAATAAAAGATTTATTTGTCAAACAATTTTAAAACGCTTTTTGTCTCAAAAAAACGCAACTTGCGAGTCAGCAAATTTCTTAAAAGAATTAATTGACACTAGTTCAGATTGTTTACATGCACTAGAAAATATAGGAATAGACGTCAGTTCTTGGGACGTTATAGTTATCCATTTGCTCACTCTCAAGTTGGACCCAGAAACAAGAAAGCAGTGGGAATTGACTGCTTCGTCACAAACGACAGAAGATGCTTTACCAACATTTGAACAATTCAAAGATTTCATTACAAACCGGTTTAGAGCTTTAGAGTTTATAGAAACTAAGAAAATTGTAAATCATAACTACAATGCTGCTACACAGAAAGCACGTACTTTTCATGTGACTCAAGGCAGTCAATGCCCGTTTTGCTCGGAACCTCATAAAATAATGTTCTGTAAACAATTCGTAAAACAAGACGTAGACTCACGACGTGAGTTTGTCCAAACCAAGGGTTTATGTTTCAATTGTTTAGGCGGTTTCCATTCAGCTAAAATGTGCCAAAATCCCACCCCATGCAAGGTTTGTAAACGTCGCCACCACTCACTGCTTCATCCGAAGAGTGGTGTTCTAGCCGGTGGTTCTTCAGACAAAGTAGTTGAAAGTACATCCAATGTTGGTACGGTAGGGGAGGAGACCGAAGGGACTGAAGAATCGTCTGACGCGGAGCCAACCAATCTTATGTCCTATGTTTCATCAGCATCAGATGGCGAGGTGCTGTTGGCCACTGCAGTTGTTGGCGCGCAATCAAAGAACAGCGACTATTATCCTGTACGAGCAATGATAGACCCATGTTCACAGATTTCCCTTGTCACGGAGGCAGTGGTGCAATCCCTAGGCTTGAAACGCATACCAATACACAGTAATGTTTTTGGTATAGGAGGTAAAAAAAATGCAACACCAACGTCAGCAGTAATACTAAACTTGCAATCATTGATAAATCCGGAGGTAAAACTCTCAGTAAAAGCATATGTACTGAGCACAATCACAACTGTCATGCCAGCCAAGAAATTAGTGGATTTGGGTTCAATAGATATTACAGGATTACAAATGGCAGACCCAGATTATCATACTCCTAACAAAATTGACGTTTTGTTAAGTGCTGTCGTGTATAGCAAGATAATTTCAGGGGAACTGAGAAAAAATCAAGATGAAACTCTTGTGGTCCAAGCTACTTCGTTGGGTTGGATTGTTCTTGGAGCAGCGGGGTCTGGCACGGATCTCCGTAATGTATCAGTGTTCCATACTTCGGTTGTGCAAGATGATCTGCTCAAGAAATTCTGGGAATTGGAGTCTGATGTTTCTATGATCAAAAGTCAAGACTTGTGGACAGAAGAAGAGAAAAGGTGTGAAAAAATATTTGCAACTTCTACCACTAGAGATGATACAGGACGATACGTAGTAAAGCTTCCGTTTCATTATGACGATCCTAACTGCAAATATGGTCAATCACGAGACGTGGCTGAAAAGAGGTTTTTTGTACTTGAAAAAAACCTTAATAAAAACCCGCAACTTTCATCACAATATAAAGAAGTAATAGATGAGTACTTAGAGTTAGGACACACGGAGAAAGTACCCGGAGAAAGTACACGGAGAGAGAAATAAAAGTGATGCTGTATACCTACCCCATCACGCTGTTGTAAAAAAAGGGAGAGATACGACCAAGGTAAGGGTCGTATTTGACGCTTCCTGCAAGGGAAAGAATGGAGTGTCATTAAATGATAATCTAATGATTGGACCTAAACTACAAGCTGATTTACGACACTTAGTACTTCGATGGAGATTATATCCAATTCCGCTTGTATCTGACATCGTAAAAATGTACCGACAAGTGAAAGTCAAGGAAGAAGATGCAGATTTCCAAAGGTTGTTATGGCGAGATAGTCCAGATTCAGAGCTGCAAGATTATCGACTACTCCGAGTAACGTTTGGGACTGCTAGTGCACCATACTTAGCAGTCAAGGCTTTACAACAAGTTGCTCTAGATGAAGGAGAAAATTACCCTTTGGCTGCTGAACGAGTACAAAAAGAGTTCTATATGGACGATCTCATGACTGGATGTGAAACCGAAGAAGAAGGAATTGCAATTTACAGGGAAATTAACAGCTTACTAGGAAAGGCTGGATTTACTTTACAAAAATGGACTACCAGCAGCAATAACTTACTCGAGATGATAAAACAAGAGAAAGAGGAAGTTGGAAATGGAATTGAAATTAAGCAAGATGAAGTAATAAAAATTTTAGGACTTACTTGGAATCGAGAAAGTGATAAATTTCAATACTCCGTATCACTAACACCTATGAAGATGCCTGTAACCAAAAGAAATATTATTTCGGACATCTCGAGATTATTTGACCCATTGGGTTGGGTAGCTCCTAGTGTTATACTAGCGAAATTTATGATCCAGAAGTTGTGGTTGACAGGAATATCATGGGACGAGGAAGTTCCAAACAATATAATAAAAGAATGGTGTACTTACCGTAAAGACTTGAACATGCTTACGCAGATACAGGTTCCAAGATGGATCGGATTGAAGAAACCTAGCAAAAAAATTGAGCTTCACGGTTTCAGTGACGCGTCGAAAATTGCGTTCGCTGCGGTGGTGTATGTCCGAGTGTTGGATGAAACTGGAGGTGTCACTGTTACCCTAGCATCGGCAAAAACGAAGGTGGCTCCAATTAAACAAGTGTCCATACCAAGACTGGAACTTTGTGGTGCTGTTCTTCTAACTAGGCTGTTAATGGACATTTCTGAGAATCTTAATGTTGACAAAAGCAACATTCATGCATGGACGGATTCTACCGTCGTTTTAGCCTGGCTCAACAGTCATCCCAACAGGTGGAAAACCTTCGTCGCGAACAGAGTTTCAGAAATCTTAACCACGTTAGATGCCAACCAATGGTCACATGTTCCATCCAAACTTAACCCCGCAAATTATGCCTCACGAGGCTTACGTCCATCGGAACTTGCAACTGCATTCATGTGGTTCAATGGACCAGACTATCTCCAAAAGGAACCAATAAAATATGACAGACCTAAAAACATCGTCACGGATCTCGAAGCTGTAAAGGCGGAATCAGACGGTTCACTCGGATGAACATTCATCCGAGTGAACCTCGGGTGATTGTTCGGCACTTTTGGTTCACTTTATGATCAGACGTGTCACTTCGGGTGAAAGGTGCGGAATGAAACATAAAAATGAACGAAAAATGAACCGTCTGATTCCGCCTTTATGGTCCTGCATGCTACAATAGATTGTACGATTTGGGATAGGTTTTCGTCGTTAACTAAATTGGTCAGAGTTGTTGCTTATTGCCGACGTTTCTTAAATTTAAGAAAACCTGTTACAGAAAGATATAATACAAAATATTTGTCGAGCAAAGAGCTAAAGGAAGCCTTAGATGTCTGCATTCGGCAGTCTCAAAAAGAATATTTTGAAGAGGAAATCAAGATTTTAAAAAATAAACAAACACTTATGCCACGAGGTTCAACTTTAAAGTCCTTAAATCCATTTTTGGACGGTAGAGAGATTTTGAGAGTTGGCGGACGACTAGCAAACACTTCCTACTTAAGCAACGATAGGAAGCATCCTATAGTGCTACCCAAGAACTCCACATTATCTCGCCTTATTGTAGCGAACGCTCACATAAAGACTTTACATGGTGCTCCTCAAACAATGCAAAACTATATTAACTCACGGTATTGGATTTTAGGATCCAAAGATTTGGTGAATGCGTGCTTTCGAAAGTGCGTGACTTGTATCAGACATTCTACAACAAGCCGATCTCAATCACAATTAATGGGACAATTACCGGCCGCCAGAGTTACACCTGCACGTCCATTTAAGTTTTGTGGTGTAGACTATGCCGGCCCGATCCACTTGAGAACGTCAGGCGGCCGTGGTCACAAGGCATTTAAAGGCTATATATGCCTATTCGTTTGTATGTCTACTAGAGCAATTCATATTGAAGTAGTCAGTAGCCTTACAACCGAAGGATTCTTACAAGCCTTCAAACGAATGGTAGCTAGACGCGGACCCTGTCAAGAAATCTGGAGCGACAATGGAACAAATTTTCAAGGAGCGTCTAGAGAGCTTAAATTGTTGCTTCAAGCGGAAAATCAGAATATGTCTTCAGAAATTGCTGAAGCTTTAGCAACCGAAGGCACTACATGGCATTTTATTCCGCCACATGCTCCCAACTTTGGTGGTTTATGGGAGGCAGGTATTAAATATGCCAAATATCACCTAAAAAGGGTTATAGGCGAGTCCACGTTGACGTACGAAGAAATGGCTACGGTGCTGATTCAGGTCGAAGCTTGTTTAAATTCTAGACCACTTACTCGTATCGATAATGATCCCGATAACATAAATGTATTAACACCTGGACACTTCTTGGTGGGAGAACCACTGATTACAGTACCAGATTACAACTACTCGAACACTACTGTTAGCAATTTGCGCAGGTGGCAGTTTACACAACGCATGGTACAGGATTTTTGGCGAAAATGGTCAAGCGAATACCTCACGAGATTTTTAAACCGTTATAAATGGTCCCAACAAACTCCAGAACCAAACATTGGAGACATTGTCCTAATAAAGGAAGATGACATGCCTCCAAGCCGCTGGTTACTCGGTAAAGTTGTTAACAAACACCCTGGTGCGGATAATATAACTCGTGTTGGTACCATACGTTCAAAAGGGTCACTCATCAAACGACCAACTCCTAAAATTTGTGTTCTTCCGGTAAACAATTAGTGTTTATTTTAAAACTTTTGTCATTTATATTAGTTTCAGGCTGCCTTAAGTGGAGATGAAAAATGTATTAGTGTTAAGACTATTAGATTACATCTTTTGTACTATTATATTCATTTTAATTTAGTATTATTTATAATTTAAGTTCTGTAGGAGGAATTATAAAAAAAAAAAAAAAAAATGTTATTACGTAAGTCAACTAAAGCAGAATATCAAAGGTAATAGAATAGCGTCATAAGTTACATACTGTTTATTTCTTATATACTGTAAACCCCCTAAGGAAAGTTTTAGAGCCTCCATTTATTTTCAAAACCCTGTCAGGGTGGGCGGTACCTTCCTATAATTAAGGAACGTGAGACATTCCTTAGTGGGCGGCATGTACAACTTGCATAAGAAAACGAATGTACCAATTTCCCGCTAGATGGCGCTGTTCCCGCAGTGCAGATTTGTAGATCGCGGTGTTAAGATTTTTCTGTGAATCTATATAGTGTTTAGCCAGTTATTGTTAAGCAGGAAAAATAAATATAAAACCTGTTGTCCAAACATCCTTGTTTGATTTAAACAGGTCTGTTATGCCAATCAATAACTATTTTTTCCTTAAACAAGACAAGAATTAAATTCTTAACCCCATTGGAAAACAATCGTGACACAATTAACTAAGTTCTTGCAAACTCAAACCACCGGACACCCTTCAAACACTCAAAACTTCCAAGTCTCCCATCACTTGAACCAACTCCCACTGAACATTGAAATATGAACTGTATTGTTAAACCTTTACGACCCGTTTTACGTTGTTCCTTTATTGCTCGTACGTGCGCGCGTTCCGGAATGTGCTGAAATGAGACGTTTTGAAAAACGCTGAAAATGAGAAGAATTTTTAAATTTAATGCTCAGCGGGTTCGTGGGTATTTGTGCCGTTTTGATCGCTTCGTTGATTTCAAACCTTTGAGACCAATTAGACGGTTATACGCGTATTATATAATTCGAAAGGGGATACAAATATAGGTTAAATGGGAGTACTAAGTGAGAGTAAGTATTTAGTAGCGTAGGGACCAGGGCTTGAAATACAGGTATTTTCCGGAACCGGTATCGTCGCTTTGAACCATTTACCGGTGTAACACTTAGTACCGATTCGAGGTACCGGTATGAGTAGGGACATGGAACATAGTAGTGAAAATCCTTTCAAATACCTACGCCTAAAGGTCGCTGACTTAATCGTAATGCTTCGTTTTTTAAACGCTTTTTTCAGTTGCCCTGAAGGCTGCTTGCGTAACTAATCACAAAAGTTATTGCCCTGTAACGTAAGTAACGTTATAAAGCTAGGCGTCGCCTAGGTACTTATTTAAATACCTGACAGTACAAACCAAAAATTGCTGAAGGTAAATGTAATTGTGATTCGTCAAAAATAAGGTTAAAAAAATAATGAAATGGGGGTTTTATATAGTTCTCTGGACGACTACATGATAATTATTTAGGTAGAACCGTGATTGTTCGACATTTTTAAGGCGCTGCGTCAATTACATACTAATTTTAAGTCAAGTTGGACTGATTTTGGCTAAGAGGCTAACGCTAGTTAGTGATAGTAATTCATCACAGGCCCTGTTTGTTTCTTGCCGTCAGGTTACGGGTCTATATCTTGTAATATTCATATTCATAATCCCATGAATTGGCGTAGTCACTAGTTTTTACGAAAGCGATGCCATCTGACCTTCCAACCCAGAGGGGAAACTAGGCCTTATCGGGATTAGATCCGGTTTCCTTACGATGTGTTCCTGCACCGAAAAGCGACTGGTAAATATCAAAGGATATTCCGTACATAAGTTTCGAAGAACTCAGTTGTACGAGCCGGGGTTTGAACCCGAGACCTCCGGATTGAAAGTCGGACGTCTTACATGGTAGCCAGGCTACCAGCGCTTTCAAAACCTATAGATTAGTAATATTTTTAGAATTTTGCAGTTACTTACTACAAAATAATATATAGTAAGATAATTTCGTTGACTTTACCTATTGTGGTAAAAAGACACACAAACTCGAAATTCTCATTATTTTAACTCATAATCTACTGTGAAACGAGACACTATTCCAGTCTCGTGCTGTTGTTAATAATTTCATCTGCATTTAAATGAAGTTGTTTGCGTATTTAACTTAGGGAATGCAACCCGGGTTTTTTCAAGTATAAAAAAGTTGCAGTCTCTAATTAGATATAGAATACTAACGAGCAACTAAGTAAAACATTAAATATGCTTTTTATATTTATGTCATCCGTAGTTTAATAACACTTTCCGTAGGTACACCACTGTTTGCTGTGCGCTAAGCACGTAACCGATTCCAGCATTTTCGCGCTTTGTAAATTAAATCCGCTATACTTTGTTTTTTTTTATAGATTAGAAAAATCATGCGACTGTCGAAGTGTGATTATTGGGAAAACGATTAAATAATTTTCCATTTTCCATCTTATTGGCTTAAGCGTATCACTAATGATGGAAAAACAAAATCCCCTGGTAGGTATGGCTGAAAAAATAAAGATACATTGACGAAATCTATTTTTCTAGTGTGAAAAAACGAGGTATACACAGAGAACAAGCCTAGCGTGAGTATCTTTTGTTACATTCAATGAAAATATATACGCATACGACATTCCGAATTTAAATTATTATAAGTCCGAATCCATTTTTTTATAGTATCAATTTCAAGATTTGATAGAAGTTCAAAAAGGTATCAGCTTTTATATATTTGTTGTTTATCTCTTCCGCACTAACAAAATGTTTAAAATAAGTTGTTGCCTCTCTATTACACACTTAAACTATCTTCAAGCCTTGAAGCGCTGCAATATCTATGATTAAAAGCTCTTTTAAAACAAACTCTTATGCAAATACATGTTACCTGCAAAATTGAGTTTAGTTACCTGAAAATTCAGTAACATAATTCATTATATCAATACATTTCGCACACACATATGCCAATATTCAAAGTACAGCAATTTCAATGCAGACAGAGCGATGGCTATAAATCCGGAAAATCTCATGTTCTCCAGAGATTGACTCATTCTAGTCCGGATGTAATTCCTTCTGCAGATGTATTCTACTTTTTACTTTTATACTGTTCCCACTATCGCGTCGCGTTTAGATAGGTTTACTTCCGATGGGCAGGATACTATCTCGATCTGGTAATGAGACGGATATACACGGATAAACATGACATCGTCAGACACACGTAATAGCTCCATTAAGTGGAAACCTATAAAAGTACCGTATCGATACGTTTCTGATGAAGTATCTGACAGCATTACCTGTACTTAGTTGTAATTTTAATGCATTGGAGTTGGATTGTGACGTAACATGTTTTAAAGTAGAATACGGCCCAGTGTAAGATGACATTTTTTCAAAGTAGTACCTTGAGATCCCTGGAATGCCTCTGCACCTACTGCCGCGGCGGCTGTCCCACGACGTCAGAGTAAACCAAGTTCCTGATGAAGCCACGGAACTTGGGCTCGAAGAGGAGGAGGAGGGTAACACTGCAGTAGGGCAGTATTTCCACATTTATCTACTTAGTCAGACTTACCTTGAGGTCCCTGGAATGCCTCAGCTCCTGCCTCCGCGGTGGCTGTCCCACCACGTCAGAGTAGACCAGGTTCCTGATGGAGCCGCGGAACTTGGGCTCGAAGATCACTGAGGGCAACGCCAGGGTTGTCAGCTTCGAGTTGTATCTGTAACAAACAAAAAAACATCAACATCTGAATATAAGCCATTTGAAGGATAATAGAGTAGACTGATTTAAACTTTCAACGATTTTTACACAATATTACAAATGAAACGAGACTTAACACATTAAGTGCTGCCGTTAGCGGGTTCTCTGTTTGCAGCCGCTTTCCTCTATAGCTCATTTTATATAACATTAGAAAGAAAATCCCGAACTCCAAACGCAAAGTTAGTAGCAAAACTAGTTAGCAGTCGAACCTATGTTAGCGCCGTCGCGCGTCAGACTTGGAAATTAAATTCACTTCCCATCATACCTGTCATCTATAGTAAATTCTGTCGCCTACCTGAAGTGTATTTTATAAAATTTTACATGTCTAAAATGGCAACACTGTCCTAAACGCGCGCCGCCATTGGTCGTTTTTGAGTGCAACGGCACGGTAAAACTCTAACTTCATTCATAAATCGACCATAGACTATAGCCCTTACACTAAAGTCTATAGTCGATTTATGAATACTACCGTGGCACGACACGATAAAGTATAAAAGCGATAATTGTGGTCATAAAAGGTTAGGGTACCTATAGCGTTTTAGCTTGTAGTTTTATAAAACAGGTTTCAGATGTCGGGTACATTTGGCATAAGGCAGTGGGTTTTTAATTTTGTCTTAGGCGACGCCATTTGACACGGTTTTCCTTGGTTGTACAGTCACCGGCAATAGTATCTTCCTACACGAAGGCAGCAAAAATATGTGACACGCTCTTATTTGTAGGGCCATAAGAGCGTGTCACATATTTTTGCGGCCTTCGTGTAGGAAGATACTATTGCCGGTGACTGTACTAGCCCTTAAGCTACACGATAAACCTCTGACTATCCTCCATAAGGAATGAGAAAAGACGTATAAAGAAGTTCAGTAAGTATGCGCTTGGGATACCTACATATTATATTACTGCCTGCGGGGTGCCATTGCCATTAGATATGACAACTTTGGTATCATTTAGCATCATCGAGCGAGCGGAGCGTAAGCGAAGTGAAGTTCTTACAGACAACTTCGGACACAACGACGTCCCTGCATTTCGATAGCTTTTTGATTTTGAATAGTTGTTCCGCGATAACTTTAGTAACGTTTTTCTATTGTACCAGAGATACCTATAATTTGAGATACGAACTCTCTATGAGCAGGATCGGTCAAGGGGTTATGGAGCTAGAAGGCGCGAAACAATCATCATACGGATCTTGTTATATTGGTTAGTTCGTTTGCAAGGAAATCGCGAGTTCGAGGCGGACTACTAGTTAAGAATAGTTTTCTGTTATTTCCTGTAGCACTTATTACACGTCATTGCTTTTTTGCCTCCGATGTTTAGTCAACCATGTAATAATTATACATTGAAATCTCTGGAGGTATCCATGCATTTGATGGTAATCAACGCGTACTGAGTGGAAATTGTCGTGCTGTCAAACGAGCCAGTTATACCTATTATCTAGTTTCACCCTCTATTGAAATTTCTCATCTATTCAAAATCGTTTTCAACAGTAAAGTAGGTATAAAGTTTGAGAGCCGACAAGCCGAGAACTCGGGTATCTTTAGATAGTTGTGCATTGATAAAACTTTGTGCTAACTTGGATATATGAAGATCTTGGTTATGTAAGAGTAGGTACAGGCAACAAGATGTTCAAAATAATCTTCACATAATCTTGAAATTGAAATATTTATTTACTGGATGAGGTAGGATTTCCTGTTACAGAACACAAAATCTCCCAAAAAATTCCTGCAACGCCTGCAACCCCTGAGGATTCACATGCGCGTTGCCTACCCTTTAAGAACCTATACACTCCTTTTTTAAAGAACCTCATACTGTAGCCCACTGGGAAAACCTCAGCAGGGAGCTCATTTCACAGTCGCAGCGTTCGTGGGAGGAAATTCCTGTTAAACCGTACAGTGCGCGACCCATGTGGCTCCAGGGTGTGAGGATGAACACCCTGCCGGCGGCGAGCGGTGCGGTGATAAAAAGCTGCCGTGGGCATCATATCAAACAGTTCTTCAGAGCACAACCCATTGTACAAGCGATAGAACACACATCAGGAGGCAAAACCTATCTCCTTAGCTTAGACTCAAAAGATTCAATATCGCTCGTGAGTTTGGGATCGTCGACGATCCGCACAGCGCGCCTTTGCACCGAGACAAATGGCCCAAGCTGGTATCCAGGTGCTCCCGCCCAAAGGTGACAGCAGTATTCCAAGTGGGGTCTGACATGCGACTTGTATAGAAGCAGTTCTCCTCTCTCTATTGAGCACACCGAACTTTTTGGATGCCAGCTTGGCCTTCCCTTCGAGGATATGCAAGAAAGAAAATACATTTATTAACGTCACACCAATTAAATTGACAAAGGAAATGTAACAAAAATTATGGACGATAAAAGGGATCCTCACTCAGCATAATGCCACAGCAAGCCACGGCGCTGATTTTCGGTGGGGACCTAACTTATTATACTATTACTAACTTACGTATATTTATAGCTATGTAGCTTTATAGCTAACTATGGACGTATTTATGTACTTATATAAGTATGTATTTATCTATCTAAGTATGTAAATATATCGTCGCCTAGCACCCGTAGTACAGGCACAAGCTTGCTTAGTTTCGGGTTGATTTGTGTAAGATTGTCCCCCAATATTTATTAATTTTTTAATTTTTCTGTTTATCTGTTTGTCTGTTTATCTGTTTATCTGTTTATCTGTTTATCTGTTTGTCTGTTTATTTGACCGCGCATCACGTGAAAACGGCTAAACGGATTTTAATGAAATTTTGTATAGAGATAGTTTGAGTCCCGGGAAAGGATAATATATAGTTTTAATCCCGAGAATCAACCCTGGTGGGGGTGAAAACGGGGTTGAAAGTTTGTATGGAGAATTTTTAACCGCTAAAACGATTTAGATGGAAATGAGTATGGAGATAATTTGAGTCTCGAGAAACGTTATAGGATAGTTTTCAAACCCTTGTGGGGGTAAAAAGGGGGTTGGAAGTTGGTATGAGGAATTTTTTACCGCTCAACTGATTTAGATGAAAATTGGTATAGAGATAGTATGAGTCTCGAGAAAGGACAAAGGATAGTTTCATCTTCAAAAAAGCCCCCCCCCCCCCCCCCCCAATCTTACTTTAGAACCGTATGTCCAAAAAATTTAAAAAAAATTATGGAAGTGAAGCCTGAAAGGTACTTTTAATAAAAACTATCTATACATATAATAAAGCTGAAGAGGGTCGAAAGTCTGCTCATGAGATATATTCGAAAAAAAAGTTGGCTGGGGATACTTAGAATCGATAACAGAACACGTTCCAACAATTTTTAGAATTTTTTGTCTGTTTATCTGTTTGTCTCTTTATTTGACCGCGCATCACGTTGAAACGGCTAAACGGATTTTGATGAATTTTTGTGGAAAAGGAAATAAAATAGTTTTACATGGGGGGTGGAAGTTTACATGAGGAAGAAACAACCAATAATCGCTTTACGTATTTAGATGAAATTTGGTATTGAAATCATTTGTAATTTTTTGGTCAAGGTGTTCATATTTATAACATGTTACCCGTCGATGCTTTAAATTTACCTTTACTCGCTCTTAAGAAATATTTGAAAATGTCATGAATGTCAAAGGGTTATTGCAAGTTCGAGGACTATATATGACGGACAAAGATGCATGGCACAAACCAAGAAACTACTACAATATCGTCTAACATTTATAGGACACCGTTTAGGTAGGAAAACATATCAAACGTTTTGTGAAGCAGTCAGATAAGGGATTTATTATTCTTTATAATTAAACAATAGGCACATTATCTGTCCCTCAAGCTGTTTGATATGTCTTCTTGAAGAACTACGCATTATTTTGTATCTTTAAGATGTAATAATGTATAACTGTTTCGAAAAAAATAAGTCCCGTCGAGTTAGAACCGGTGGTAGTTTTGGAACGAAGTTCCTTATCGAACGGTGTAAAATGGAATGAAATAAAAAATATATAAAATAGAATAAAGTGAAGTGAAGTGTAGTGAAAAGTGAAAGTGAGAAGTGACAAAGTGAAAAGTCGAGAACCTAAAAGTAAAAAATGTCAAAAATGTCGAAAATGGCAAAAATGGCAAAATTTCTAAATTTCTAAAATTTCTAAAATTTCAAGCTTCAAAAATTTCTAAAATTTCATAAATTCCAAAAATTTCAAAAATATCAAAAATTTCAAAAATTTCAAAAATTTCAAAAATTTCAAAAATTTCAAAAATTTTAAAAATTTCAAAAATTTCAAAAATTTTAAAAATTTCAAAAATTTCAAAAAATTCAAAAAAATCAAAAAATTCAAAAAGTTCAAAAAATTCAAAAAGTTCAAAAAATTATAAAATTTCAAAAATTTCAAAAATTAAAAAACCTCAAAAATTTCAAAAAAAAAAAAAGAAAATTTAAGAAAAAGTCAAAAATGAAGTAAAATTAAATAACATAACTTCGTTCCAACCGAGTGTTCCACGACACTCACGTATTTTATTTTTCTGATCACGGATTTTTAATATGCGTGTAGGTAAAGCAGTGTATGCTTCTGTACATAATTAGGCCTTATTACGTAACAGTTACATAAACTACTATTTATCTCTTTTCAGGGTTCCGTAGTCAACTAGGAACCCTTATAGTTTCGCCATGTCCGTCCGTCTGTCCGCGGTCCAGCTCAGTTACCGTTCGCACTAGAAAGCTGAAATTTGGTGAGGCCTGATAAGAACGTTCAATAAAAACTATATGGATTAAAATCGGTTCAGCCGTTTTTGAATTATCAGTCAAAAACGCATAGTGAAAGGAAGTGCTAGATAGTAAATGACGTAAGCGCCGCCAAATATCCCTTAATAAACGACCTTTTGAACGGATGTTTTATAACAGGGCGGCATCTACGAAACTCTACACTGAGCATCGCCCGACATGCTCTTGGCCGGTTTTTTTTGCATTGTTATCCCGGAAATCACCCCTTAAGGATTACTAATTCCAATTCAAGTAAATCCACAGCCAGATTATACGTAGCCTATAAAAAATTCAACGTCTAAAAGGGGGAGGTAGCCACTACACTCGATTGAAATTAATTTGCATGGGTCATGGACCCCCCCCCCCCCCCCAAGTGCACCACAAATAGAAAAAAATCATTTCTGCATTTGTGACCCCCCCCCCCCCCCCCCAATTTCAACCGCGCCTGTTCTTACCTTTCATGCTTAGACTGATTTGACGGGAGGATCGATTTGGATGATATTTGCCGTGGACATGAACGTATAAATACAAAAGTGGTCCTGTATCGTCCGATATACACCTACTACTCTATGTCGTTTAAATCATGCCAAAAAAAATTATAGGTTAAAAAAAAGTATTCATTTTTGAGTGTAGTTTCATTTAGTGGTAATTGTAATAGTAGTTTATGTAACTGTTACGTAATAAGGGTCCTAAAAATACGAGTGTGCTTTTATGAAACGAGCCGCAGGCGAGTTTCATAATAAGATCACACGAGTGTTTTAAGGCCTAATTACGTACAGTTGCATACACTGCTTTATCTACACTCATATTATTTATCCTAAATGCCGTGTTCGGAAACCATAGAATGGCCGCCATGGCCAACTCGATTGTGCCGGCGGTCGGGCGGGCGCGTGCCGGTGTACATTATGTTATCAAAACTCATAACCTACGAGTATCAATATTTGAGCATGTAAAGTTAAAATTACGTTACTGCCACAGATAAAAACTTATCATAGTAAAATCGGTTGTGGTAATGCTAGCCATTGCCTACCGTTTTTTAACACGTTTTAGAGGACTTACAACGTGAGTGTAGATAAATTATTTTATTAGGACTACTGTCCTCTAGCGTATCCATCTGTCAACTTTACTTCAAATTCCGCCTCCAGGGTAGCGGGAGAGAAATTAGGTGTGAATTAGCCGCTTACTGACACAGACGCCAAAGAGCTCAAAGAGGACCCAGTGTGTTGACGATGAGGGACCCTCTTGTTCCTTTAGCCGTCAACACAGTGAATCCTTCTTTTTGTAAAGGGTCGGCAACGCGCATGTGACTCCTGTGGAGTTACAGGCGTCCATAGGTTACGGTAGCTGCTTACCATCAGGTAGGCCGTATGCTTGTTTGCCACCGTCGTGGTATAAAAAAAAAAAAAAAAACAGACCGAATTCCACGCGGGCGGAGCCGCGGGCACAGCTAGTATAGATATATAGAGTTTATTTAATTAAGCACACATTACAGTGCATAAGCAAACAGAGGTTGAGATATGTATACTTACCACTGATCAAATAATACTAGGGATACACAATTAGCCCAAAAAAATGGCTCCACAATAGTACCGCGAGAACGACTCGTGCAGTACTTTTTCTGACAGTCAGGGTGTGTTACACCACGCATAACTAACGAACCGATCAACATTAAATATGGCGACGGAGCTGTCATCCCATAGAAAACTGGCAACCTTTTTATAGTAGATTTTTTAACGATGACTTTGACGTTAACAGACGGTTTGGTGCAACCGGCCCTTATTACGGTATAAGGCAGGCCGGTTACAAATTTTCACGAGCCATATTTTCAGTAAATCTTGTTGGAATCTGTACCTCCATTACATTGTTTCTCGAAGATACACTTAGTATTGGAGTTCACAATAGGTTTATCAATATGCGCGATAAGGAAAAGGCAGAAAACGCAACTCAGCATAAAGGTGCGACCACACCGCTGCTTAAAATACGGCGACGTTACGGAATCGCAGTGACGCATCGTATCCGTACCGTTTTTATCGCACGCCCTCCACACCGCTGCTCAAAATATGGTTTGGAAGGTTCGCGTCAAAAATATTTGGTATAAGGCACGTCACGGCGTACACGTTGCGTCTGCGTATTTTGAGCAGCGGTGTGGAGAGCATGCGGTAAAGTCGTGACGTCATTGCGATTCCGTACTGTCAGCGTATTTTGAGCAGCGGTGTGGGGGGCATGCGATTAAAACGGTGCGGATACGATGCATCACTGCGATTCCGTAACATCGCAGTATTTTAAGCAGCGGTGTGGTCGCACCTTAATGTTGCGAAACTGCAAGTTGTCCCCACATTTGCAACACTGTTATTTTTTTCTTGACCTTGCACTATACTATTAAACCGGGAAAAATAAGTTGTGAATTGAATTAAGATCTAATTAGTTAGAAAATATGCCACATGCATATTTGGTTAAACTTGTACTTAAATATAACATTAAACAATCCTTAATCCTTAAATGGTTAAACAACAACTTTGCTCCCTTGTATAATAATTAATAAATAACTAAGTATTAGAACACTTTAACGGCTTAATGCCTTTTAATGCTGCGTGTACGTTATCATCATTGGTCTGGCTGTCGTCCATGGCCACGATTCGAAAAATAAACACACACACTGGACAGACACAGCTCCAACCCAACTCAACTCAACGCTATAACGACAATGACATTTGCTATTCGAACAGATTTTCCAGTTGTACCAATGTGAGACCAATGTGTGACCAATGTGTGACCAATGTGAGACCAATGTGAGAGCAATGTTGAATGAAAATTTGATCGAATAGCAAATGTCAATGTCGTTATAGCGTTGAGTTGAGTTGGGTCGAGTTGGGTTGGAGCTGTGTCTGTCCAGTGTGTGTGTTTATTTTTCGAATCGCGGCCCATGGTTAGTTACAATGTATATTTATTATCGAGACTCCCTACCACATTATATAACAACCTTAATTAAAAGTGCAGATATTTTTTTAAACGGTCAGCGCCGTTTTCTGAATGCAGAATGCATACGCAACTAGATTATCATAGAAAGTGAGCTAAAAACATAAACTTTATTGCAAAGCGCACTTAGGTAGCTCCATATTTTTGCCTAGCACTAGACGCAAGGAACGCTTGGAGCCGCATTCGAACTTTTAAAATCCTTAAATGATGTGATATCGCTGCAGTGCCTATCAACCTTCTAGCGTTTTGTCCCGACTTTTTGCCACGGCTCCGTTGAGCCTGGTATCTACTCGGCAACTAATCCCGGTAATTGGCGTACCTAGGCTCTAGTTTTTTCCGAAAGTAAACGATATCTCACCTTCGAACCCGGAGGGGCTAACTAAGGATACATACAAATAAAAATTCAAAATAAATAAATTATTAATATAATTTTAAATTTAAATATCGAATTAAGTTAAAATTGTAGAAGTTCGAACACAGCTCCTAGACTCCAGAAACGCCTGGAATGTTTCAGGATAACCAACGTTGCTAAGTGTAGAACTTAATACGGTTAGCGCGACGAGTTATTGCTCCAGCTCAGAGGAAAGGGAAAAATCTTAATATGGGTTACCACACAAATTGAATAAATATTATTTGAAACGGGGTATTTACCATGTATAATAGCGTTTTTGAACACCCGATATTTCTAATATACATGGTAAATAACCCGCTTCAAATAGTATTTATAATGTGAATGACCATGTGAGCTTGAAATCATAAATTGAATAAAATGTTATATAATCAAATACAAACATTGAAACATTGAAAAAATAATCAACCCAGTTTGACTTGAACAAACATCGATACGCCTTACCGGGGCTCGATATCGCTTTACCAATTAAGCTATGGGTTCAGTTACTGAGCTGACGAAATTCTCAATGCCTTCAATCATCTTTTACATTTTTATTTTTACATCGACTTTATAGCAGCCGTAAGCGACATCTAGGTGCCAACTACTACAGTTAGCTACCCTTCCCGCCGACTCTCTTACAAGTGTCACAACGGAAATAACAGATGGCGCCTGCTATCCACTCATAATTATTTTTACTTGTTTTTAAAGTGGGTATTCCACTCATACATTAGTATGTTATTTAATCAAATACAAACATTGAAACATTGAAAAAATAATCAACCCAGTTTGACTTGAACAAACATCGATACGCCTTACCGGGGCTCGATATCGCTTTACCAATTAAGCTATGGGTTCAGTTACTGAGCTGACGAAATTCTCAATGCCTTCAATCATCTTTTTGCATTTTTATTTTTACATCGACTTTATAGCAGCCGTAAGCGACATCTAGGTGCCAACTACTACAGTTAGCTACCCTTCCCGCCGACTCTCTCACAAGTGTCACAACGGAAATAACAGATGGCGCCTGCTATCCACTCATAATTATTTTTACTTGTTTTTAAAGTGGGTATTCCACTCATACATTAGTATGTTATTTAATCAAATACAAACATTGAAACATTGAAAAAATAATCAACCCAGTTTGACTTGAACAAACATCGATACGCCTTACCGGGGCTCGATATCGCTTTACCAATTAAGCTATGGGTTCAGTTACTGAGCTGACGAAATTCTCAATGCCTTCAATCATCTTTTTGCATTTTTATTTTTACATCGACTTTATAGCAGCCGTAAGCGACATCTAGGTGCCAACTACTACAGTTAGCTACCCTTCCCGCCGACTCTCTTACAAGTGTCACAACGGAAATAACAGATGGCGCCTGCTATCCACTCATAATTATTTTTACTTGTTTTTAAAGTGGGTAATCCACTCATACATTAGTATGTTATTTAATCAAATACAAACATTGAAACATTGAAAAAATAATCAACCCAGTTTGACTTGAACAAACATCGATACGCCTTACCGGGGCTCGATATCGCTTTACCAATTAAGCTATGGGTTCAGTTACTGAGCTGACGAAATTCTCAATGCCTTCAATCATCTTTTTGCATTTTTATTTTTACATCGACTTTATAGCAGCCGTAAGCGACATCTAGGTGCCAACTACTACAGTTAGCTACCCTTCCCGCCGACTCTCTTACAAGTGTCACAACGGAAATAACAGATGGCGCCTGCTATCCACTCATAATTATTTTTACTTGTTTTTAAAGTGGGTATTCCACTCATACATTAGTATGTTATTTAATCAAATACAAACATTGAAACATTGAAAAAATAATCAACCCAGTTTGACTTGAACAAACATCGATACGCCTTACCGGGGCTCGATATCGCTTTACCAATTAAGCTATGGGTTCAGTTACTGAGCTGACGAAATTCTCAATGCCTTCAATCATCTTTTTGCATTTTTATTTTTACATCGACTTTATAGCAGCCGTAAGCGACATCTAGGTGCCAACTACTACAGTTAGCTACCCTTCCCGCCGACTCTCTTACAAGTATCACAACGGAAATAACAAATGGCGCCTGCTATCCACTCATAATTATTTTTACTTGTTTTTAAAGTGGGTATACTCATACATTAGTATGTTATTTAATCAAATACAAACATTGAAACATTGAAAAAATAATCAACCCAGTTTGACTTGAACAAACATCGATACGCCTTACCGGGGCTCGATATCGCTTTACCAATTAAGCTATGGGTTCAGTTACTGAGCTGACGAAATTCTCAATGCCTTCAATCATCTTTTTGCATTTTTATTTTTACATCGACTTTATAGCAGCCGTAAGCGACATCTAGGTGCCAACTACTACAGTTAGCTACCCTTCCCGCCGACTCTCTTCTGTTTGTATTTGATTAAATAACATACTAATGTATGAGTGGAATACCCACTTTAAAAACAAGTAAAAATAATTATGAGTGGATAGCAGGCGCCATCTGTTATTTCCGTTGTGACACTTGTAAGAGAGTCGGCGGGAAGGGTAGCTAACTGTAGTAGTTGGCACCTAGATGTCGCTTACGGCTGCTATAAAGTCGATGTAAAAATAAAAATGCAAAAAGATGATTGAAGGCATTGAGAATTTCGTCAGCTCAGTAACTGAACCCATAGCTTAATTGGTAAAGCGATATCGAGCCCCGGTAAGGCGTATCGATGTTTGTTCAAGTCAAACTGGGTTGATTATTTTTTCAATGTTTCAATGTTTGTATTTGATTAAATAACATACTAATGTATGAGTGGATTACCCACTTTAAAAACAAGTAAAAATAATTATGAGTGGATAGCAGGCGCCATCTGTTATTTCCGTTGTGACACTTGTAAGAGAGTCGGCGGGAAGGGTAGCTAACTGTAGTAGTTGGCACCTAGATGTCGCTTACGGCTGCTATAAAGTCGATGTAAAAATAAAAATGCAAAAAGATGATTGAAGGCATTGAGAATTTCGTCAGCTCAGTAACTGAACCCATAGCTTAATTGGTAAAGCGATATCGAGCCCCGGTAAGGCGTATCGATGTTTGTTCAAGTCAAACTGGGTTGATTATTTTTTCAATGTTTCAATGTTTGTATTTGATTAAATAACATACTAATGTATGAGTGGAATACCCACTTTAAAAACAAGTAAAAATAATTATGAGTGGATAGCAGGCGCCATCTGTTATTTCCGTTGTGACACTTGTGAGAGAGTCGGCGGGAAGGGTAGCTAACTGTAGTAGTTGGCACCTAGATGTCGCTTACGGCTGCTATAAAGTCGATGTAAAAATAAAAATGCAAAAAGATGATTGAAGGCATTGAGAATTTCGTCAGCTCAGTAACTGAACCCATAGCTTAATTGGTAAAGCGATATCGAGCCCCGGTAAGGCGTATCGATGTTTGTTCAAGTCAAACTGGGTTGATTATTTTTTCAATGTTTCAATGTTTGTATTTGATTAAATAACATACTAATGTATGAGTGGAATACCCACTTTAAAAACAAGTAAAAATAATTATGAATAAAATGTTATTTTAATATTTAACTTCCGTAACTCAAATTATTGCTAACAAATTCAGTACAAATATTTTAACAGAAGTTAACTTCTAAATAAATCTTTAAATAGAAATTAAGAAAACTTTTTATGTTTTTTTTTTGTTTTAATGTTCTGAACAAAATAAATAAATTAAGATTCTATCCAAATATAATCACTCTGTGTAATTCAAGTAATTAAAGAACAAGTTGTTTAACACTTTCTGACAAGTGATATTTGTCATACATCACATTTCTTCTTAAACTAGTCACGCGTTATGAGACCCTGTCAAAATATGGTTTTTAACCAGAGATCGAATACCGGTATTATTTTCATACAAATTAATCGGTATTCATTTTCGGTATCTCGATTTTTAATTAATATTTCTGAATATTTTCTGGATAATCTGATAATGTATTGTAAAAGCACTAATCCGACAGCTTTTAAAAATAAAATATAATTTAATGTTGGCCATAAATACATGTGATCGTCTTATCAAAAATTAAGGACCTACTACGTTGTGTAAGAAACATTGATAAATCAAATTGTTAATTAAATACGAATATAATAAACTAACAATAATGTACGCAATAATAAAAAAAGGTCAAAAATAAAACGCCACGATAAAGATCCGTTAATAAAAAAATCATTTGAGAAAAAAAATAAACAAATTAATGAAAGAAAACAAAATAAACCATGAATAAAATTAAAGTAACGAAATCATGATTAAATAGAGATACAATCCATATTCCGTATTTGTATCCGTATTCATAAAGGAATACTGATACCATCCGTACTTTTGATCCGTGTCCGTAAAATACGGAACAAGAATTTACTCGGAGATCCGTATCTGTATCCGTTTCCGAATTTAAATCGAATTAAGTAATTATATATTTTATGTAATAATAATAAACCGAAACACGTGATGAAAAATTCAATAGAATTAAATTAACCCGTAAGCGTAAGATAATATTAAAAAAAAAACTAACTACATAAATGAACATGCCACTCACCAATGACAGCAGTGCTAAAAGGAAAATAAATTAATTGATTTAATTACTAGATTTTTACATTCAATGAATTACTATTTTACTGTTAATTTAACTTAATTTTAGAATATAGCTTGAACACGATGAAATAGCGACCTGAAAGAAATACCCGACAACAAAGAGACCTTGTGAATTCAGACCCTTAGGTCTAGAAAAGGGGAGCCTAAAGTTATTACTTAGTTTTGGAATGTCCAGGGGCTCCCTGCCAACCTACACCCCTGCCTCGCGTGACGTTGAGAATGGAACATGCCCGTCCACGCGTCCATAAAAACCGACAGGAAGCAATTCTAGCTAAACCAGGAGTACATTCAAAACATCCCTCCTAATCATTCATCAACACTCTTCACTTTCCTGTCGTTCTAAAAATGGTATTTACGCACAATGCATTTTTATAAGTTACGCTAAGCTTACGCGCTGCGGTATTTACGCTTGTCCCTACAACGTCATGCAGCCGCGGTATTTGTGACAAAGTTAGTGAGTGTTGTCGATCTGTACAAGGTGCTCTGAATATTATTTATACCCTATAACACTCACTGTACTGCAGCCCCTTAAATTGGATGGAGAGCACTCTACCTTCACACACGACATCAGACGTCAGGGGTCGGCACATATCGAGTGGTTGGATCCCAGGACTACAGAGCGAAATGTTACAGAAATATAAACAACTCAGGCCTTGCTTGTGTACCTAGTGTGTAGTGTAATGGCTTCAGACTTCTAATGCACTGACCCGTCAGATACATTAGGCCAAAGCCTGTTTCGGCGTCCAGCTGGCAGGAGCTAATCTCAGCCACCAAACCTTGTTCCGAGTGTACCTAAGTGAATGTGTGCAAATATACTAAACGTGTGGTGTGTCAGCTGTGTACTTGTAAGTGTAGTGTGGTGTGTAGCGAGTGAGTGTACATGTATTTTGTGTGTAACACAAATATACGATGAGTGTGTAAAGTAGTTTTTTATTGTTGGTTCACTATCTCGTCACAAATAATAGAATCAAAGAAGCAATTAAATGTGTGACACGATAATCTCGTCATTCTGTCGGAGAGAGCCAAAATATGATTTGTGTGATGAATGGTGTCGAGCTCTCCCTTCAAAATAACTATTTTACAATGCCAACATTCAATTCAAGCAGGCTAGGCTAAATAAAATAATCAAAACTTTAACGTTTTATCGCACTTTTACACAAAATGTGATTATAGGGAAGGTACTAGCTAATTGTAGAACTAAGAATGTAGCCAGAGTGGCTCCCTATAGTCTTCTTCTCGTACGCTCGGACAACTCTGGAACATTTGCAGAAGTTAACTATTATGTCCTACATACAAATCGTCCACTGACGACTTCCCTAACCCCTTAGAACACGCTGGACTCGGCTAAAAGCAGAACTAACACCCGTCGTGACGACCTAATAAGATAAAATACGAAAATTCGTTATACATTAATCTTAATTCTATTAAATAATTCTACTCCCTGGTATCACTGATTCTAATAAACTATTCATTAAATTAACACCGAATAAAGCAAATAAACACTAGAACCAAATGTCTTTGCACACAGGTTAAGGTAATCACGAGCCCGAATTATTTATTACTAATTTACAATTAATTATATCTGACAAATCAGAATTGACTTCATATGGTCAAACGCTACGTCCCGGGTCCAAATCTCAACTAACTCTCCTACAAGTATATTTTTAAAACAATAATATTCACACGAATAAATCCGAGTAACATAAAGATGTTATGTGCATACATTTCGAACCAACATACGTCATTTAAACATTTGATTAGTAAAAGTTTTTAGCTAGATGACGAATGTGTCGTCCTATTTTAATTATCTTACGCCCTTTTTAGTACGTGCTAGTAACCGAACTTGTGTTTAGGCGACATACGCATGATAAGAGCCAAGTGTCCAAAAGCGCTCCGACTTGATCCGCAGAAAAAGAGCAATAAATAACCAAATTAATTACTTTTGTGTTTATACTAGATCGATTTCAAAGAAGTTGCGACGTGTGAATATATTTTTTAGAGATCCGCAGTAAAATACTAGTTATTTAAAAGGAGTTAATATATAATACTGTAACACTGCGGTTACAGAGCGCCCTCAGATAGACGATACAATTTTAGAATCGAAGAGTTAACAATTGTGAGGAAATCTCAATAGGAAATCTAATCAAGTTATTTACAGTCTGTTATTTTTTATTTATTTTAATAATATGAATCTTTATTTGGTACGGCAATTCAATTAGTCCTAAATTTGAGTACAGTAATCAATCTCGCGCCCTCAGTTATCTTAATCCGAAAGCTATACTTTAATTACGGCAATATCACAAACCGCCTGAACACGTCATTATAAACTCTCGAATCAAACGTACGCCCTCGCGATCCTAAGAATCAAGATCTATTTAAAAAATATATATATTTTAAGTAACACATTCATTAACCATTTCATAAAGCGTTTGTTAACACAGATTCGTTCTCAAGTAATTAAATCAATGTCATTAATTTAATTTTGAATGACTTGAATCCTGGTCACGGCACCACTGTAAAAGCACTAATCCGACAGCTTTTAAAAATAAAATATAATTTAATATTGGCCATAAATACATGTGATCGTCTTATCAAAAATTAAGGACCTACTACGTTGTGTAAGAAACATTGATAAATCAAATTGTTAATTAAATACGAATATAATAAACTAACAATAATGTACGCAATAATAAAAAAAGGTCAAAAATAAAACGCCACGATAAAGATCCGTTAATAAAAAAATCATTTGAGAAAAAAAATAAACAAATTAATGAAAGAAAACAAAATAAACCATGAATAAAATTAAAGTAACGAAATCATGATTAAATAGAGATACAATCCATATTCCGTATTTGTATCCGTATTCATAAAGGAATACTGATACCATCCGTACTTTTGATCCGTGTCCGTAAAATACGGAACAAGAATTTACTCGGAGATCCGTATCTGTATCCGTTTCCGAATTTAAATCGAATTAAGTAATTATATATTTTATGTAATAATAATAAACCGAAACACGTGATGAAAAATTCAATAGAATTAAATTAACCCGTAAGCGTAAGATAATATTTAAAAAAAAACTAACTACATAAATGAACATGCCACTCACCAATGACAGCAGTGCTAAAAGGAAAATAAATTAATTGATTTAATTACTAGATTTTTACATTCAATGAATTACTATTTTACTGTTAATTTAACTTAATTTTAGAATATAGCTTGAACACGATGAAATAGCGACCTGAAAGAAATACCCGACAACAAAGAGACCTTGTGAATTCAGACCCTTAGGTCTAGAAAAGGGGAGCCTAAAGTTATTACTTAGTTTTGGAATGTCCAGGGGCTCCCTGCCAACCTACACCCCTGCCTCGCGTGACGTTGAGAATGGAACATGCCCGTCCACGCGTCCATCAAAACCGACAGGAAGCAATTCTAGCTAAACCAGGAGTACATTCAAAACATCCCTCCTAATCATTCATCAACACTCTTCACTTTCCTGTCGTTCTAAAAATGGTATTTACGCACAATGCATTTTTATAAGTTACGCTAAGCTTACGCGCTGCGGTATTTACGCTTGTCCCTACAACGTCATGCAGCCGCGGTATTTGTGACAAAGTTAGTGAGTGTTGTCGATCTGTACAAGGTGCTCTGAATATTATTTATACCCTATAACACTCACTGTACTGCAGCCCCTTAAATTGGATGGAGAGCACTCTACCTTCACACACGACATCAGACGTCAGGGGTCGGCACATATCGAGTGGTTGGATCCCAGGACTACAGAGCGAAATGTTACAGAAATATAAACAACTCAGGCCTTGCTTGTGTACCTAGTGTGTAGTGTAATGGCTTCAGACTTCTAATGCACTGACCCGTCAGATACATTAGGCCAAAGCCTGTTTCGGCGTCCAGCTGGCAGGAGCTAATCTCAGCCACCAAACCTTGTTCCGAGTGTACCTAAGTGAATGTGTGCAAATATACTAAACGTGTGGTGTGTCAGCTGTGTACTTGTAAGTGTAGTGTGGTGTGTAGCGAGTGAGTGTACATGTATTTTGTGTGTAACACAAATATACGATGAGTGTGTAAAGTAGTTTTTTATTGTTGGTTCACTATCTCGTCACAAATAATAGAATCAAAGAAGCAATTAAATGTGTGACACGATAATCTCGTCATTCTGTCGGAGAGAGCCAAAATATGATTTGTGTGATGAATGGTGTCGAGCTCTCCCTTCAAAATAACTATTTTACAATGCCAACATTCAATTCAAGCAGGCTAGGCTAAATAAAATAATCAAAACTTTAACGTTTTATCGCACTTTTACACAAAATGTGATTATAGGGAAGGTACTAGCTAATTGTAGAACTAAGAATGTAGCCAGAGTGGCTCCCTATAGTCTTCTTCTCGTACGCTCGGACAACTCTGGAACATTTGCAGAAGTTAACTATTATGTCCTACATACAAATCGTCCACTGACGACTTCCCTAACCCCTTAGAACACGCTGGACTCGGCTAAAAGCAGAACTAACACCCGTCGTGACGACCTAATAAGATAAAATACGAAAATTCGTTATACATTAATCTTAATTCTATTAAATAATTCTACTCCCTGGTATCACTGATTCTAATAAACTATTCATTAAATTAACACCGAATAAAGCAAATAAACACTAGAACCAAATGTCTTTGCACACAGGTTAAGGTAATCACGAGCCCGAATTATTTATTACTAATTTACAATTAATTATATCTGACAAATCAGAATTGACTTCATATGGTCAAACGCTACGTCCCGGGTCCAAATCTCAACTAACTCTCCTACAAGTATATTTTTAAAACAATAATATTCACACGAATAAATCCGAGTAACATAAAGATGTTATGTGCATACATTTCGAACCAACATACGTCATTTAAACATTTGATTAGTAAAAGTTTTTAGCTAGATGACGAATGTGTCGTCCTATTTTAATTATCTTACGCCCTTTTTAGTACGTGCTAGTAACCGAACTTGTGTTTAGGCGACATACGCATGATAAGAGTCAAGTGTCCAAAAGCGCTCCGACTTGATCCGCAGAAAAAGAGCAATAAATAACCAAATTAATTACTTTTGTGTTTATACTAGATCGATTTCAAAGAAGTTGCGACGTGTGAATATATTTTTTAGAGATCCGCAGTAAAATACTAGTTATTTAAAAGGAGTTAATATATAATACTGTAACACTGCGGTTACAGAGCGCCCTCAGATAGACGATACAATTTTAGAATCGAAGAGTTAACAATTGTGAGGAAATCTCAATAGGAAATCTAATCAAGTTATTTACAGTCTGTTATTTTTTATTTATTTTAATAATATGAATCTTTATTTGGTACGGCAATTCAATTAGTCCTAAATTTGAGTACAGTAATCAATCTCGCGCCCTCAGTTATCTTAATCCGAAAGCTATACTTTAATTACGGCAATATCACAAACCGCCTGAACACGTCATTATAAACTCTCGAATCAAACGTACGCCCTCGCGATCCTAAGAATCAAGATCTATTTAAAAAATATATATATTTTAAGTAACACATTCATTAACCATTTCATAAAGCGTTTGTTAACACAGATTCGTTCTCAAGTAATTAAATCAATGTCATTAATTTAATTTTGAATGACTTGAATCCTGGTCACGGCACCACTGTAAAAGCACTAATCCGACAGCTTTTAAAAATAAAATATAATTTAATATTGGCCATAAATACATGTGATCGTCTTATCAAAAATTAAGGACCTACTACGTTGTGTAAGAAACATTGATAAATCAAATTGTTAATTAAATACGAATATAATAAACTAACAATAATGTACGCAATAATAAAAAAAGGTCAAAAATAAAACGCCACGATAAAGATCCGTTAATAAAAAAATCATTTGAGAAAAAAAATAAACAAATTAATGAAAGAAAACAAAATAAACCATGAATAAAATTAAAGTAACGAAATCATGATTAAATAGAGATACAATCCATATTCCGTATTTGTATCCGTATTCATAAAGGAATACTGATACCATCCGTACTTTTGATCCGTGTCCGTAAAATACGGAACAAGAATTTACTCGGAGATCCGTATCTGTATCCGTTTCCGAATTTAAATCGAATTAAGTAATTATATATTTTATGTAATAATAATAAACCGAAACACGTGATGAAAAATTCAATAGAATTAAATTAACCCGTAAGCGTAAGATAATATTTAAAAAAAAACTAACTACATAAATGAACATGCCACTCACCAATGACAGCAGTGCTAAAAGGAAAATAAATTAATTGATTTAATTACTAGATTTTTACATTCAATGAATTACTATTTTACTGTTAATTTAACTTAATTTTAGAATATAGCTTGAACACGATGAAATAGCGACCTGAAAGAAATACCCGACAACAAAGAGACCTTGTGAATTCAGACCCTTAGGTCTAGAAAAGGGGAGCCTAAAGTTATTACTTAGTTTTGGAATGTCCAGGGGCTCCCTGCCAACCTACACCCCTGCCTCGCGTGACGTTGAGAATGGAACATGCCCGTCCACGCGTCCATCAAAACCGACAGGAAGCAATTCTAGCTAAACCAGGAGTACATTCAAAACATCCCTCCTAATCATTCATCAACACTCTTCACTTTCCTGTCGTTCTAAAAATGGTATTTACGCACAATGCATTTTTATAAGTTACGCTAAGCTTACGCGCTGCGGTATTTACGCTTGTCCCTACAACGTCATGCAGCCGCGGTATTTGTGACAAAGTTAGTGAGTGTTGTCGATCTGTACAAGGTGCTCTGAATATTATTTATACCCTATAACACTCACTGTACTGCAGCCCCTTAAATTGGATGGAGAGCACTCTACCTTCACACACGACATCAGACGTCAGGGGTCGGCACATATCGAGTGGTTGGATCCCAGGACTACAGAGCGAAATGTTACAGAAATATAAACAACTCAGGCCTTGCTTGTGTACCTAGTGTGTAGTGTAATGGCTTCAGACTTCTAATGCACTGACCCGTCAGATACATTAGGCCAAAGCCTGTTTCGGCGTCCAGCTGGCAGGAGCTAATCTCAGCCACCAAACCTTGTTCCGAGTGTACCTAAGTGAATGTGTGCAAATATACTAAACGTGTGGTGTGTCAGCTGTGTACTTGTAAGTGTAGTGTGGTGTGTAGCGAGTGAGTGTACATGTATTTTGTGTGTAACACAAATATACGATGAGTGTGTAAAGTAGTTTTTTATTGTTGGTTCACTATCTCGTCACAAATAATAGAATCAAAGAAGCAATTAAATGTGTGACACGATAATCTCGTCATTCTGTCGGAGAGAGCCAAAATATGATTTGTGTGATGAATGGTGTCGAGCTCTCCCTTCAAAATAACTATTTTACAATGCCAACATTCAATTCAAGCAGGCTAGGCTAAATAAAATAATCAAAACTTTAACGTTTTATCGCACTTTTACACAAAATGTGATTATAGGGAAGGTACTAGCTAATTGTAGAACTAAGAATGTAGCCAGAGTGGCTCCCTATAGTCTTCTTCTCGTACGCTCGGACAACTCTGGAACATTTGCAGAAGTTAACTATTATGTCCTACATACAAATCGTCCACTGACGACTTCCCTAACCCCTTAGAACACGCTGGACTCGGCTAAAAGCAGAACTAACACCCGTCGTGACGACCTAATAAGATAAAATACGAAAATTCGTTATACATTAATCTTAATTCTATTAAATAATTCTACTCCCTGGTATCACTGATTCTAATAAACTATTCATTAAATTAACACCGAATAAAGCAAATAAACACTAGAACCAAATGTCTTTGCACACAGGTTAAGGTAATCACGAGCCCGAATTATTTATTACTAATTTACAATTAATTATATCTGACAAATCAGAATTGACTTCATATGGTCAAACGCTACGTCCCGGGTCCAAATCTCAACTAACTCTCCTACAAGTATATTTTTAAAACAATAATATTCACACGAATAAATCCGAGTAACATAAAGATGTTATGTGCATACATTTCGAACCAACATACGTCATTTAAACATTTGATTAGTAAAAGTTTTTAGCTAGATGACGAATGTGTCGTCCTATTTTAATTATCTTACGCCCTTTTTAGTACGTGCTAGTAACCGAACTTGTGTTTAGGCGACATACGCATGATAAGAGTCAAGTGTCCAAAAGCGCTCCGACTTGATCCGCAGAAAAAGAGCAATAAATAACCAAACTAATTACTTTTGTGTTTATACTAGATCGATTTCAAAGAAGTTGCGACGTGTGAATATATTTTTTAGAGATCCGCAGTAAAATACTAGTTATTTAAAAGGAGTTAATATATAATACTGTAACACTGCGGTTACAGTATGGCCCTTACCTAAATTACATTTTAAAAAATAATGTAAATATTGTGAAAGTTGGGCGCTATTTAGATTTTTAGTAATACCGGTAACGATCCCTGTTTTTAACAAATGGCATTTATAAGAGCTAGAAGCAAGAAGTGACAGTGCGTGCCTTACGGCGTCAAAGAGAAACAATACGCGGGGTCTATCGCATGCATCAAGTCTCAGACAACATCAAATAGGATGACATTGACATTTATTTAGGCATTTGCCTAGCCAGTTAAGTGATAGAGTTACGAGATAATCAAGGAGGTCTTATTACTGATTATTGTTTATCTTATGAACAGGGCGTTTTATGTAGCAAATTTGTTTTCCAGTTTTCTCCAAAAAAAAGCATCATTAAACCTATAAAGTTTCATACTGAAATGTACTCCAGGTGCCGTATTTTTATTTTAAAATACATAAACTATACATTAAAAATACAATCTATCACCATCATAACACCAACACAACAAATAATAAACCAATATTGAAGTTGTATTGGAGTTGCGTCGGAATAATTTTCAAACAAATTCTGATATTTCTAATTCAGACATTTAGGCGCTAGCTGTATTGCGTAGTTACTGCATTGGAGTTGTATTGAAGTAGGATCGTGTCTAAACGTGTTTTAAAGTTAGAATACGGCCCTCGAGATCTATCAGCTGTAAAAATATTTGTCCTCAATTTGTTAGCACCTTATGTATATACGAAGAGATTATTCAGGATCCGTTCACGTTGGCGTTGACAAAGATTTACGAGTAAAAATGTGAGTTACCCTTTCCTCCAATAATTTAATTTTGTCGCAATAATATTGTAGGAATGAGGAGATCCGTAGACGATCTAAAGTCACCGACATAGCCCACCGGATTAGCAAGCTGAAGTGACAATGGACAGGTCACATTGCACGCAGAGAAGATGGCCGATGGGGCCGAAAAGTGTTCGAGTGGAGACCACGTCCTCGTACTAGCAAGCGCAGCGTAGGGCGTCCACCCACAAGATGGACATACGATCTTATTAAGGTCGCCAGAAGACGCCGGATGCGGCTCGCTTCCAACCGTACGTGTTTAGGTCCAAGGGGGAGGCCTATGTTCAGCAGTGGACGTCTTATGGCTAAGATGATGATGATGATGATGATGATGAATATTGTAAGGATGACCATGAAGAATGTATAAAACTGTCATTGCATACTTATTTTAAACCGCAACCGAGGTACTTATAGATTGTTTTTGTAATGGAATCCAAATTATATTGTCTGCCTCACCACGCATTCAATACCTAAGGAAAATAATATATAAGCTTGAATATGCAAAATATTACGCGAGAACATCGCAAACAATTGAAATGTCGTTTACGGCTGCACGTTTACGTCAAAAGGCTGAGAAGAAATAAGCTGGATGCGTATAAACTGGATGAATGAAATATGATTTGAAAATAAAGCCATGATCCATACATACAAACACAAACATCGAAGTGAAAATCATAAGTCGTATCTACATCGTACAATTGTTTTACACTTATTTTAAACAAGTGTTTCTGCTTCAAACCATATTGTTTGTCACTAGATAATGTTTTGTCTTTCCTCTGTACCTAACCTGTTTTATTTTCCCCACTGGACAGGCCAAGCCTAGTGTGGGTATCAGCATAAATGTAACGTTATATCATTTTAATTCTGAAATAAACTTTTTGTATTTTGTATTTTCAACCGACTTCAAGATTTCGAAGGAGGAGGTTATCAATTCGTCGGGATCTTTGTTTTTGCTATTTTTTTTTTTTTTTTTATGTATGTTCACCGATTATTCGAAGACGGCTGGACCGATTTGGACAATTCTTTTTTTGTTTGAAAGCGTATACTTCACAGTTGGTCCCATTGTAACCATGTCAGGATCTGATAATGGGATCCTGGAGAAATCGAGGGAACTCTTCAACTATTATAGGCACACCTATGGTGATTTGAGTATTTTTTACAGCAGATCGAGCATTTGGTGTTGGAAAGGTGGAAGCTTAGTGAAGTCGGTTATTTTTTGTTTAAAATTATTTATTGTATTTGTACATACACGAGACTTGACTCATGGTTGTGGCATGGATGTGGAATGATATCATTTGTATGGCAGCCTGAGTCTAGAAATATGAGACTCGATGTCTGGACTGGAAACGTCTGAAGTTATTTACTTATTCATATTATAATTTATAACTTTATAACAAACAGACTTTGCGATTTTTATTTCCTTGTTCTTGTTTTCAATGGATTTTTTTTATATTTGCGGTCCAGCTCGACTCCGTCAAACTTGATAAGTTTTGTGATGGAGTTAAGACACAAACAAATTGGACAGATCATTCTAAAATATACATCGTATTATCGCTGTTGTAAATAATATGGCGTCAATGTAAGTATGGCGCTATTTAGATCTGTCCACAGAAATATCTGTGCCATGCCCGCCATACTCGTACATTGACGGATCTGTCGATACCCGCTAGACAGATCCCATGGGCAAATCTGTACATGTATCCCTAGCTACCAGTGGCGTGGCGTCCATAGAATACGATTCCCGTCGGCTTGCCTAATTTTCAAGCTTTTGAGCAGTTTTCCTACACCGCAAGGAAGCAGCACCGCAAGCATACCTAAGAAAAAAAATTTACCCACCGCCACTGCTAGCTACTGACATTTTCTCGCCACTATCAAAAACGTTATTTATGCACGCGTGGAAATGTCATTCTTCACTAGCTCTTGTATCACATCACAATGTACTTTACTTCAGTTCAAAACCATTTACTCTCTCTCTCTCCAACCGCGAAATTCGTGATAAATGGCAAAGAATAATCCTTAGCCCAAAATGGCCCAGTCCATGACGGATTGCGAACGTTCTAGATTCACTTTTTAGGGTTCCCGCTGCTATTCTACAATGTTAACTTCAGTGAACCTTTTTACAAGGATATAAGACCCAAAATTGTCAGTTAAGACTGTGTCGACCGTCCAGTGGCGCCCTCATTAGGGGGATTGTGTTTCCTAATAAACTAATAAATTTCTGTATAATCCTAGTCCTACTAATTCCGCAACTAATGATCTATGTGATACAGTTTTATATTACTTACTCTTGGCTTTATAACCTAAACGGTAAAAAGTGGCCTCCATTTGCCGTTTAAGTAATGCAGCAGAAAATACGCAAAATGAAACTATGTGACAAAGATCAAAAGTTGCGTAATCAGTAGAACTGTAACTTAACACTGAGGGGTTATGCAAAAATTGATTCGTTTATTAGGAAATACAATCCCCCCCAAGGAGGGCGCCACTGGACGGTCGACACAGTCTTAATAGTGTGCTATACTTAGTTGTCAAAATAATAAGTGAACAACTCACCCGCTTATCTAATAACTTTTACGGCAGACTGTAGGTATGTGCACTTGTACAGTCGCCATCAAATATATTGGAGCGGACCAGGCACTCAACAATAATCGGAACATGCACTTTATCGCTTTGACATTAGAGGCGTTATTCAGGTATTTGTGGTCACCTTGGCCGCTCCGATTCTGATGGCGACTGTACTGTGTGGAACTATTGGTATTTTGCCAAGAATAAAATACGTTTGCCTTTTCCATCGTATCGGATATATTGGCTGAGTTAAATTCATGTTACCGATGTTGTTGGACTAGTGGAACCTGGATTAAAAGATTCTCGAAGAATACTTATATAGATAAAATGTCACAAACAAATATTCCCTTCATATTTTTTTTACAAAAAAAATCTACATTTTTGCAAAAACAAAATCCTAAGCTATAGTTCACTGTATTGTTGGTGTGAGTAATTTGTATATTATATACCTATGTGTAACTAGGTAGACAAATTATTACATATAAAATCACAGCTTTCTAATACTAAGGCTCTCTAACCACTCACGTGCCCTGCGCAACTACAGTTGCATTTTGTCAAAACGCAAAGTGCTCTCGCAACACTAGTTGCGAGTTGGGGTACCAACGGTTTTTAAATGATATCTATGTGCAACGTGTGAAGAGCGCTTTTCTGTTGACTTAGTTAGGCAGAGGATTAATGTGGCAACATTAAAAAAAATAAAAACCGGAGTCTGTGGAACATTTTTACAAACTTGAGATTATTGTTTTGGTGACTGTCAAAGTTCGGTATGTCAGCGAGGGAGCTAGTCATTAAAAAAATGCCGTCAGTACTCAATTTCGCATATTTTAATTAGCATTGTATATCAAATTATTCCTTGTTTACTGCTCCATACGATAAAGCATATATTTCAATACTAATTTAAATATAATGTGATAAATTCTTGCAACAAATTAAGTCTAGTGATGAAAATTTTGCGTGTTTGATTTTGAATCGTACATTTATTATACGATTACGCCATATTTCTGTCTAGGCTATTAGAATAAGTTAGTTTGTCTATTAACCTAAGCGTAAATCCTCTTTAAATGAGTAATTATGTATGTTTTGAACAGGATTAGGTGAAATAAACTTGTGATGTCTGTAAGTACAACTGTACGCAACAGTAGTTGCTCGAAGCATTTTAACAGATCCTCACAGGGTCCGCGTTTTATGTCATAAGGCATGGTGCACACTGGGTTTTGGTTGCAGATTGATTTAATTTAGCTTAGTCAATTTTGAGTGTTTTTATTTTCATTTGTAGAGGCTATCTTGAGACTCATTTTTTGATAATTTTTAGTTTTTTTTAATAATCGGCGAAGGATGTTTTATCTTCTATCTTTAAGTATATAAAAGAAGAAACTGACTGACATATCAACGCACAGCCCAAACCGCTGGTTCTAGAGATTCCAAATTTTGCATTCCTTATAAGGTCTAGGGGTGCACTAAGAAAGGATTTTTCAAAATTAACCCCCTAAGGGGATGAAATGGCGGTTCAAAGTTTGTATGGCGAAACAAGATTAGTTAGACTATTTTATTTGATACTTCACAGGAGTATTTCTAACGATAAATGAGTAAATTAAGGACGTAGTTTAGGGAAAAGGATCCAGTCCACAAAAATCTGCCAATAAAATGTATTCTTTATGTCAATACCGTAAGCCATTCATTTCAATGACAAATTTTTGAGGATGGATCCTTTTCGCTAAACTACGTCCAATACGTGTTTCAGGTTTCTTGAAAATTCAACCCCTAAAAGAGGGAAAGGTGGTCACAAAGTCTGAAAATCAACATGGGTATTGTTTCTATGGTTTATCGGGTCGTTGATTACGAAAACAATAACGATTTTAAAATCCAACGTAGCGAACGTGAAATACCATCCGCCATGTTGAGGTGCGAAATGTCTAAATATCAATATGGGTGTCGATTTTATGGTATTGTGGGATGTTAATTACGAAAATTGCATCGATTTTGAAATTTAATATTGTGGACATGAAAATTCTTGAAAGTATTTGTACGAAATTGCAATCTAATAACATTAGGTAGCTTTCATCCAGAAAATCAACCCTTAAGGGGGTGAAAAGTGGGTTGGAAGTTTTTATGGCAATTTTTTAACAGGTGAACCTATTTAGATGAAACCTGGTATACAGATAGTTTGAGTCCCGGGAAGGAACATAAAATTGTTTATATCGCGAAAATCAACCCTTAAGGAGTGAAATGGGGGTTAGAGGTTTGTATGGAGAATTTTTAACCGCGAACCGATTTAGATAAAATTTGGTATGGAGCTTGAGTCCCGAGAAACAATATAGAAACGTTTTTATTCCGAAAATCAATCCTAGAGGGGTATAAAAGGGGTTGATAGTTTGTATGGCGAATTATTAACCGCTGAGAAGACGATTGAGATGAAACTTGGTACATAGATTTAATATTAGAATTTAATATTATAAATGCGAAAGTATGCCTGTCTAACTGTCTGTTACCTTTTCGCGCTTAAGCTGCTGGACCGATTTAGATGAAACTTGGTAAAGAGATAGTTTGAATCCCGGGAAATGACATAGTGTAGGTTTCATCCCGAATATCAACCCATAAGGTGGTTGGAAGTTTGTATGGGAAATTTTTAACCGCAAATCGATTTAGATAAAAGTTGTGGATATAGTTTAAGTCCCGAGAAACAATATAGGGTAGTTTTTATTCCAAAAATCAACCCTACAGGGGTAGAAAAGGGGTTGCTTGTTTGTATGGCGAATTATTAACCGCTGAACAGACGATGGAGATAAAACTTGCTACATAGATAGTTCGAGTCCCGGGAAACAATATAGGATAGGTTTTATACCGAAAATACCGCTTTAGGGGGTGAAACTGTGGGTTGAAAATTTGTATGCGGAATTAATAACCGCTGAGCCTATTTAGAAGATTTGGTATGGAGATAGTTTGAATTCTGGGGAACGATATATAACAGTTATTATCCCTGAAGTCATTGCTTAAGCGGGTTAAAAGGAGGCTGTTTTCTAATTCCACGCAGACGAAGTAGCGGGGAAAAGCTTCTATTTAAGAGTAGAAATCTGCATTAATCATAATCTCTTCGTAGTACATAGTAAGTCGTTGCTGGTATAACAATTCAACAATTATTGCAATCATTTATTTAAGAAAAAAAAATAAGGGAACCACCTTCACCAAAACATGATATACCGAGACCTACAGAGTGTAACAAATACTTTTCCGAAAACCGCATATAAATCGGTTCAGCAAGGTACATACAAACGTACAAGTCTAACTGAGAACCTCCTTTTATAGTAATTTTAGTACGCGGGCGAAGCCGCGGGAAAAAGCTCGTTATTAATATAAATGGTTCAAATTCACGGTGATGCTGATAGTACAATATATAATATGTATAAGAATAAAATTTTATATGCATAGCTTATTTTTAACGGAAATTTTCATGTTACGTAATATTTTTTGAACAACATAATCTTGTAGGTACGTAAAAAAAACCATTAGCTTACTTGTGAATTGTAACTCCGTTCAAAATTATTCAAATCGGGCAGTTAATTCTGGTTTCAGTAATTTACGAGTAGATATGCTAAAATCTGCCCGTACCTACTATAACATACTATGTTAGTCTTTTGTGTGTAGTTTTTGTTAACATACTATGTTAGTGATATAGATCACGACAACCACTGTTATTAAAATATAATTTATTAATTCAGGAATATCAAGTCTGCGGTTCTGCGTGAGTGAGCCGCTGCGCATAATATTTAATTTCGTATTAGCATTTTATACTTAAGTTATAATTATTCATAACTAGCCGACCCGGCGAACTTCGTACCATCAACAATTTTTTTTTTAATTTCTCCAATATTTTAATAGCTATTCTGCTTTCGAGGCGAAGATAAATCCAACAAATTAATCATCATTAAAATCGGTCCAGCCGTTCTTGACTTGTAATAGTGTAACCGACACGACTTTGTTTTATATATAAAGATTGATACAATAAAATGTAAATAATATATTATTTCAATGTTGAAGATGTGATTTCGTTGCTTGTGTATCCCGTCCTTATACCGCCGCCATCTTGAATGATGGCCGCGCGAGGCCCGCCCGGTGACATCTAGTATGACTTTTGACACTCTGCACGTGGGTTTGTTTACTTTTGTAATGAAAAAAAATAGTACATATTGAGTTGGTAATCGTCCTGATATGTATTTATTTGTAAAGTGTGACATGTGAGTGTATTTATGTTAAGTGTATATGTGGTTTGAAGTGGTGGGAATTGTCGGTAATCGGACGTCAAAAAAGGCACTCGTCACGGTAGGTATATAGGCCTATTTTTTGTTATTGATAATTTGTGACAGAAATTGCTGCGAGTTTGACAAAACTGGCACATGTTATTTAAAGATTAATAGTATCTTTATCTACGTATGACAATATTTTTGTCCTAATTTGCGTAAATTATTCGTAAAAAAATCATAAACAAACCACGCGGTTTGGCGGTCAATTGCGAAACTATCATTTTAGAAATTGCAAATGAATCAAGTTTTATGCAAAATATTTCCCCGCGATCATATACTTTATTTGGTATCAATCGAAGCGTAAACTATTGAAGTTTCAAATAAACATAAAAAATACATATGTTATCGATTTAGATTTTTTTTAATAAATATATTTCTGCCAAAAGTCCCCATTCGAAACTGTATGTCAACTTTGTGATTTTTGTTAAATAATTTTTACTACTATGACCTATTTAATTATTTATATAAACAATTTATCCGTTTCATCAGCTTTAAAACGTAAAAAGAATCATTACAAAAAGTTCAGTAAAAGCCAAGCAATCGATTTATTAACAAAACATGACACGGTGCCGCTGGCGCGCGGTAAATCTTGGGCACTTCACAGCACCTTTTTTTGATTCGCGGGCACTCAAGTGGATAAGCGAAGCCTCGGACAAACTAACTGACGGAATCGAGAATCGAGTTAAATAACATACTAATGTATGAGTGGAATACCCACTTTAAAAAAACAAGTAAAATAATTATGAGTTGATAGCAGGCGCCATCTGTTATTTCCGTTGTGACACTTGTAAAAAGAGTCGGCGGGAAGGGTAGCTAACTGTAGTAGTTGGCACCTAGATGTCGCTTACGGCTGCTATAAAATCGAGTTCCTTGTGGACTACGCCCCAAAACCCCAAAAATGTTTCACAAAAACTTGAAAAAATTGTTAGATGATGAGGTATTCATCTTTCTTCCGACTCACGCTTGTCCGCTGGAACTGCCAGTTCATATTTTATGAAACTGTTTGTCTGGCAAGTGCCCTAGATTCTGAGACGAATGGATGCTGTCTCGTCTAGAGATTTTTCATCTTCTCATTTATTTTTACCCGTTTTGACGTAAACATTTTTTCAGCAAAATATTAACGATTCATTGAATTGGTACTTTTTGCCTTACATCAAAAGGCATAGCCAATTTTTCATATGTTAACAGTGATGAAAAACTTATTTTGGACAATCGTTTTCGACCCGGTTCATTTTCATATTCTCGAAAATCACAAAGAATATCGTTTTCTTTTTCGTCTCCTAGATTATTTCGCATAAATTTACGGTAAAATACTAACAAAATCGATCCCAGTTGGTCGTGAAATAAATGAATGATAAAAAAAATAAAGAGTCCGTAAGTACACTTTTAATCCATACTAATATTATAAATGGGAAAGTGTGTGTGTTTGTTTGTTTGTCCGTCTTTCACGGCAAAACGGGGCGACGAATTGACGTGATTTTTTAAGTGGAGATAGTTAAAGGGATGGAGAGTGACATAGGCTACTTTTTGTCTCTTTCTAACCCCCCACTTCCCTAAAATGGGGGGTGGAAGTTTGTATGGAGCATTACGGGGAGCAATCAGGAAAGGGGAACCGTGTTACCCCGAATTTAACGCGAGCGAAGCCGCAGGCAAAAGCTAGTAAGACTATATTTGCAACATAATGATTGAGGTTTACCGGACTTCATGATTCTTGAAATATAACTATCTATATACATACAAAGTATACATATATTCTCTCGATATCTGTGTTGAATGGTTTGTATAATATATGAAAGAAAATTAAACCTACTCGTCGTTTAGATCCAGTAACCTAAATTGACATTTAGTATATTCCTAAACATATGTAAGGTCTCCAAAACTGCCTGCAAACAGTCGTCTAGGAGACTATTGAGTAAATGAAGTCATTAAAATGATTTCTCTCCTTTCCGAAAACATCAAATTGTACTTACCCAAACGATAAGCTTCATAGTTCTTGAGACAATTCTGTTCAATTACTCACTTTCAGGGTATGAAGATTGAAAAACTTAATTTTACTTTTGTTCACAGTCGCCATGGCTGTGTCGTCAGAATAACGGCATATTTTGTTTCTGACTGCTTATTTATCTTATCTTTGAAATAAAACAACTAAAAACGGATTATATCGCGTGTACTGAGCTTAAATTACATCCCGACGTTTCGAACACTTTACAGCGTTCGTGGTCAACGGGTCGACCCGTTGTTTTATTTCATGAATAACTATCGCGGCAACCGAAGACAATAATATCTTATCTTTCATTACGCTAGCATAACATACATACATTGTGTATTGGTTTGACGGCCATTTTGTCTTATTGTCGCCCTTTGTTAATTTGGCGGCAGAAACGTTTCCATGAAACACATTTCGGCAACACATTGTGATCTTTTATTAAACTGTGCACAAATGTTCCTATGTTTTGTATTTGTCGGGAAATGAAATAAGGATACTTAATATTATTGTGTTTTGTTATAATTTTGTTATATAGCAAAATGTCTTTCGCGTAGAGAAAGCCCATTTTGATTAGAGAGATTAGAGAAAGACAATTTGTAACTATGTTAACATAATTCCATACTGTTTTAACGACCATACTCGTACGACTATATTATACAACAAAATCCTTACCGATATTTCAAAGTCAGTTCGTTTTTTGTATGAGCTTAGGCCTCTCTTCCTGTACGCCACTTGTCCCGGTCATGTGCCGATTCCATCCAGAAGTGACTCGCGACCTTCCGAATGTCGTCTACCCAATCTCCTGAATGTCCTGCCCAACTCCATTTAAGTTTTGTAATGACGCATCCCACGGCTTGCTCCTTAGTGCGACGCCGGATCTCGACATTCCTCAGTCGGTCTTGAAGCTTGATGCCGAGCATGGCGCGCTCTATGGCCCTCTGTGCCACTCGGATTTTGTGACCTTGAGTCTCCTTAGTGAGCTTCCATGTTTGGCTCCGTACGTCATGGTATCACAATATTTGGTGTCATGTTACAAATATTCAATTTTTTTGTTGTGTTCCTGCTTTTTTTTTTTAATAATAATATATTTTTTTTTAATAATATAAATAATAATAAATAAGAACAGAGTGAATCCTCCTTTTTGTAAAGGGTCGGCAACGCGCATGTGAGATGTGTGATGTTTTGGAGTTGCAGACGTCCATAGGTTACGGTAGCTGCTTACCATCAGGCGGGCCGTATGCTTGTTTGCCACCGACGTGGTATTAAAAAAAAAATCTTTTTTGCATTAAAGTAGAATATCAAATGCAAACACATATTTGTTCCTACGTATGCCCGCCATATCACAAAATTCCACGCTTTTAACTTAATCTCCAACTTTTTAAAGTAATTTTCCGTCTGTATTTCAGTTTTTCCGACTAAAGATGCCCAGCCAACTGTACGTCATGAAGCGAGCCGTGAACCTTGTTCTAAATGCTTGATGGGGATAGACGAGTCGAACATTAAGGTACATCAATTAAACTGTAACCTCAAAATGAATTACCATCTCACAATTCTTACATACATAATTCATAAAACTATCTGTCTTATAAACAAATAACTTGGCCTAATGTTTGACTGGTAAATAATGCTTTAAGGTGACACAATAAAATTATTAACAACAGAGTCGTTCCAAGTTCATTTTAAACAATTTATGTTCAGCTATTGACTATAATTTTTTTAATTACATTACGCGGTTAAGTCCCGTTTGTATAGGTACTTCTATATATATATAATTCAAAGGTGACTGACTGACTGACTGACATAGTGATCTATCAACGCACAGTCCAAACCGCTGGTTCTAGAGATTCCAAATTTAGCACGTAGGTTCCTTATAAGGTCTAGGGGTGCGTTAAGAAAGGATTTTTCAAAATTCATCCCCTAAGGGGGTGAAATGGGGGTCCAAAGTTTGTACGGGGAAACAAGATTAGTTAGTCTATTTTATTCGAAACTTCACAGAAGTATTCCTAACAATAAATGAGTAAATACGTATTGCAGGTTTTTTGAGAATTCAACCCCTAAAAGGGGGAAATGTGGTCAAAAAGTCTGAAAATCAACATGGGTATTGTTTCTATGGTTTATCGGGTCGTTGATTACGAAAACAACAACGATTTTTAAATCCGACGTGGCGGATGTGAAATACCATCTCCCCTGTTAGGGTACAATGGGGTTGAAATGTCTAAATATCCATATGGGTGTCGTTTTTGTCATTTTTTGGGACGTTAATTAAGAAAATGGCATCGATTTTGAAATTTAATATTGTGGACATAAAAATTCTTAAAAGTATTTGTGCCAAATTGCAATCTTCTTCTAAATATATAAAAGAAGAAACTGACTGACATATCAACGCACAGCCCAAACCGCTGGTTCTAGAGATTCCAAATGTGGTACGTAGGCTCCTTATAAGGCATAAGGATGCACTTAGAAATTATTTTTAAAAAATTACCTCCTAAGGGGGGAAATGGGGTTCAAAGTTTGTATGGGAAACGAGATTAGTTCAACTACTTTATTCGAAACTTTACAGGAGTATTCCTAACGATAAGTGAGAAAACAAGTGTTTCAGCTTTTTTGAGAATTCAACCCATAAGGGAGAAATGTGGTGACAAAATTTAAATATCAACATGGGTATTGTTTCTATGGTTTATCGGGTCGCTGATTACGAAATCAACACTTAAGGGGGTGAAATGGGGGTTGATAGTTTGTATGGGGAATTTTTAAACGTTGAACCAATTTAGATGAAACTTGGTATAGAGATAGTTTGTGTACCGGGAAACGACATGGGACAGTTTTGACGACTTGAAAATCGATCTTTAAGGGGGTGAAATGGGGGTTGGAGGTTTGTATGGAGATTTTTTTACCGCGAACCGATTTAGATAATTTTGTTGTGGATATAGTTTGAGTCCCAGGAAACAATATAGAATATTTTTTAAGCCGAAAATCAATCTTAGAGGGGTAGAAAACATGTTGGTAGTTTGTATGGCGAATTATTAACCGCTGAACAGACGATTGAAATGAAATTTGGTACATATTATATAGATTGAGTCGCGGTAAACAATATAGGATAGTTTTTATCTCGAAAATCAACCCTCTAGGGGGTGAAATGAGGCTTGAAAGTTTGTATGGGAAATTAATAACCGTTGAACCTATTTAGATGATTTGGTATGGAGATATTTTGCGTTCTGGGGAAGGATATATAATAGTTGTTATCCCAGAAGTCATTCCTTAAGCGGGTAAAAAGGAGGGTGGATTACTAATTCCACGCAAATGAAGTCGCCGGGAAAAGCTTCTATTCAAGAGTTCATCATCGTATGATCGAGATCTGTATTAATCATAATCTCTCAGTAGTAAGTCGTTGATGGCGTAACAATTAAACAATTATTGCAATAATTTCTTTAAAATAAAAAATGAGGGAACCGCCGTCTTCAAAACGTGGTATACCGAAACCTCCAGAATGTAACGAATACTTTTCCAAAAACTGCTTCTAAATCAGTTTAGCGAAACGCAAGATGATCGCGGACAAACATACATTCCTACATACAAACATACGAGTCTAACTGAGAACCTCCTTTTTTAGTACTTTTAGTACGCGGGCGAAGCCGCGGGAAAAAGCTAGTTTAAAGATAAGTATAAAGGCGTTAAAGTTTAAATCAGTCTTAGTTTTCCTCCTAGCGTTTGTCCCGGCTTGGGGTCCGCTTTACAACCTAATCATATAGGCACTCGTTTTAACGAAAGCGACTGCCATCTGACCTTGCAACCCAGAGGGGAAACTAGGCGTTATCAGGATTAGGTCCGGTTTCCTTACGATGTTTTCCTTCACCGAAAAGCGACTGGTAAATATCAAATGATATTCCTTACATATGATCCGGAAAACTCAGTGGTATGAGCAGGGGTTTGAATTGGAGACCTCCGGATTGAAAGTCAGATCTTACGTCTTACCGCCGCTAGGCTACCAGCGGCGCTTCCGAATGTTTAAATCAGTCTGTACGCAAAATTTACTTTTCCAACGCTATTAAAGCACGAGATTACGCTACACTTTAACATCCATTCTCAATTTTTTTTTATCACAATGACATTAGACTTCTAAACTCATTACCCTTTTGGCTTCCCGTACTCGGATAAAAGAAGAATTAAGCAGATAAAACTCCCGCAGCATCCCATTGAATCCGAATCGACAGTCGACATCTAAATAGCGCGGAGTAAGTGGGTCGAACACAGATCACTTAACAGACGACGCATGTAGGAGAGAGTTTAGTTCTCACGGGTTGATTTTCATAGTGGTCAGTAGCCATCTGGCCACCAACAAATGAATGAGCGAATCGACCAACGTCAAAGGTTCGAAAGAACTTATACCTGTTTCTATTTAAATTAATCTATATAAAAATCTAATCAACGACTCGCGAGTAAGTTTAATTCATTTTTTTCGCGTTTGTTTTGTCCCTCTGTGGCAACATGTTTCGAAAAACTTATTTTCGTTTTCAAGCAGTAACAGTACTGAGATCGGTTCGCTGTGTCAGTCCGGGCATGTGAGTAGGACACCATAAAAATGGTTACAGATTATTGAAGCGTCAAAGAGTGTAAGACACTTGACTGAGTTTAGATTCGTAAATTGTATGAGAATACATACTCTTTTACAGCCGATTTTACAGTTAAAAAAGCGCCTTTGTGTGATGATCGTGTGGTAACCATGTGTGGTAACACTTTGTAAAACATAGTGCCGTATTCTAAATTTGAAATACACAAACAATACATTAACTAGTTGACTACGGAACCCTAAAAACACAACCTAACTCAAACATAACTCCAGCAAAACAATTAATCAACCAATATTGAAGTTGTATTGAAGTTGCATCGGAATAATTTCAAGCAAATTCTGATATTTCTGATTCAGACGTGTAGGCGTTAGCTGTATTGCGTAGTCAATGCATTGGATTTGTATTGAGGTGGGATCGTGTCTAAACGTGTTTTTAAATTTAGAATACGGGCTGTAGTCTACGTGTGGTAGTCTGTGATCAAGCGAGTGACCTCCTTCAGAAGTGTGGTTCCAATAGCTCTTAAACGTGCGCTCTCAGCTTTTTATTGTATTTTTACAATAATTAAAGTATTTATTATTTATACACCAGCCTCCAAATGCAATTTCGTCTATGTACCCCAATTTCATCCCCTTAGAGGTTGAATTTTAATGTTTTATTTATTGGCATGAAATAAAAGTACTTAAATGAGAAACGAAGTAAAAAAACCTTATATTACAGAATAACACTCTTTTATGCAATCCACACACTGATGGACAGACGAACGGATTCATAGTACTCATACTTATAAAAGGCCTCTCAAGAACGTATCCTGCTAACTTAGGTAAAATATTAAATAAATAAATAAATATTATGGGACTACAAATCAACCTAGTCTCACAGTAAGCTCAATAAGGCTTGTGTTACCGTCACTTGCATCTCTACCTAAATGACGAAGTGAGCCGTCAAACTTGCCCGCAACTTACTGTCCAGGTACGTTCCAGTAGCTGTCTGAAGCGCTGACAGTTTGACCCAGAAGGGAGTAATAGATTAGTTGCTGAACTTGGTTATGGTTAAGATGAAAAATCATTAGCTTCTTGGTTACAAATTGTAAAAATAAAATGCGTTTGTTTGAATTTAAATTTTTGTGAAACATACTATAGTAGTTTATGCAACAGTTGTATAAGAGGGGTCAAAAAAGGTGAGTGGCGTGGGTAACAATTTGAGCCGTAGGCGAAAATTGTTAAGAAAAACGCCACGAACATTTTTTTACCTACTTATACGACGTTGCATACAATACTTTTTCTACGAATACACTTACTTTTACATAAAATGCGAAATTGAAAACTTCATGGATATCGCATTTATTTTGTCAACATAATCAACAATCATTTAAGTTTTACCTTTTAAAACACTATTTTTCAATAATACTAACATTACTAACACAAATACACACCGTCGTTATTTGATCAATTATTAAAGAGCTACAGAGATTAGTAAATATACCTAAATTACTTTCAAAGTTTGCAATTCGCCCTAACAAACGAACGGGAAACATAAAAAACTACGAAGTAGGTCTGTGGTTCTTTTAATTTTTTCTTTTTTAAAGTTTTTTTTTCTAAAAACGCTGCGTTTATTTAGGTTTCTTAGGTTGGCAGTAATTTATTTTATATTAATAGTCGTGTTTGCACGCGATTACGCGATACTATTTTGGCGCTTTTATAGAACAAGTGTTATTTTGGGGAATAGACTAGATAGACTTTTCATCGAGTGTATTATCTATGTCCTTATTAAGGTGTTGACGAATGTATAAATGACAGATAAAAGTACAGGAGTAGAAAAACAATATAAAAGGTGCGCTGCGCTTGCATGTATGACATCCGTAACAGATTGTGAGCAAGTGTAATGAAAATTATTAAACAATAGTGCGATATACGCAACAGATCGAAGTCGCTTATGCGGAGAGTGAATAGCATTGGCAATAGTATCCTGAAAACGTTGGCAGGTATGTTGGATGCACCATTACTCAAGCACTGGAACAGCCTACATGTGGCAGCGACAGATGTTAAGAAATGGTGCATCTAGATTACTTAAAATAATTTTGAACAAAAAAGAACCGACTTCACTAAACATCCACCTTTCCAAAAGCAAATGCTCGAGCTGCTGTAAAAAATACTCAAATCACTATAGCTGTGCCTATAATAGTTGAAGAGTTCCCTCGATTTCTCCAGGATCCCATCATCAGATCCTGACCTGGTTACAATGGGACCAATTGTGAAGTATACTCTTTCTAACGAAAAAAGAATTTTTCAAATCGGTCTAGCCGTCTTCGAATAATCGGTGAACATACATAAAAAAAAAATAAAAAAAAATAGCAAAAACAAAGATGCCGACGAATTGATATCCTCCTCCTTCGAAATCTTGAAGTCGGTTGATAACTATTATGTGATGTTTGCTGTGTTTAGTTTTATTTTTATTTGATTATTATTGATTGTCACTAAACCTAATTTTAAGCCTTCTCTAGCTGTATGTACTAACAATCTATGGATCCTTGATCGAAATAAATAAATTGAATTGAATGGAATAGTCTTGCCTCATCTTTGATGACAAGTCTTAATCGGTAAGTGTTTGTAATAACATCAGAGTTGTCAAAGTTGCTCGCTGACATAAGTTTACCTTAATTAATGAAGTCAGTACCTACTCATTATTTTACCAAAATATTTGTATAACACTGTAACTGTACTTTAATAATACATTTTCACCTTACCCACTCGGAAAGACTCTCTTTAACGTTTGAAATCAGGGTGCAAATTGCATTTTGTCTACATGTGAAACAAATTAGTTGATTGCAAATTATGAGTTTACTTTTCTAGGTTTGTTGGTAGAATTGTAATGATTTATGACAAATATTTTGAAGACCGATTTAGATTAAATTAGATATGGAGAAAACTTGAGTTCCGGGGAAGAACATAACATAGTTTATAATACAGAAATCATCCCTTAACACTTTCACGACTAGGAACCCGCTAAGCGGGCTCTCTATTCGTAGGCGCTTTCCGCTACATACGAAGAAAACGCTAGGATCGGCTACGAGCGACGTAGCGTGTAGCGAAGTGTGGTACGGAAAGTCTTAAGCGGTTGAAAAGTGCAGAAGATTGTTTGTGTTATGAAGGTTTCCGTGATCGAGTTTTTCACTTGCAGCACCGTGGTGAGAGGACTAGCTGTCATAATCCAATCATGTTTAATCATATATTTTTTGAATGGTGAATTTTGACAGCTGCTGTCAAAAAGACCGCCACGGTGCTGCCATCTAGGGAAAAACCCGATCACAGAAATCCTCATTAAACATGTATTAAGGTGCGCACAAAGCCGCAGACCAAGGCTAGTTTCATGTAAATAGTGTAGGGAATACTTTACAAATATAAATAAAACCACGGGGCGCCGGCATTCATCGCTTTGTTGAATATTCTATGATCTTGGAAATACAGGGCTGGAGCGCTATTAAAGGTTCCATTTTTTTCCTATAATATACGGTTATTCTATACCCTGTGATTGTGGTTTCGATTACATTTTAATACGAAAATATAGACGGAGAGCTAGCCACGTCAGATATTTATTTATTTATTTTATTTTGATACATGGAAAACCAACAGCGCTATGCAGTATACATAAATTACAATAGAATCACAAAGCCAATTATAGGTTCTCACTTCTAGAAATAAAATATATTACAATAGTTTTTGCCCAACTTAATACACATGCAAGTTCCTAAAGCATAAGAACCAGGGCCCGGAATTAGGTGAGCTAAAATACCTAAAGTTCGCGAGAGGACATAATATAGAGTGGTTACAACCGGATGAAAATAATATTTTATTTGGATTCCGGGTATTCGATGTTTATTCGGGGACTTGTCGTAATATTGAACGTGATATGTTTTGTTTACAGTGCAGCATGTTTAATGTTAGTTTTTACTAATTTAAAATATATGTCACATTTTCAGATTTATTATTATAATGTTAACTTTATGGCTGCAATGTAACCATTTTTCATCATTACGACTATTACTTGCAGTGCCTGGATGAATATCGAATACCCGGAATCCAAATAAAATATTATTTTCATCCGGTTGTAACCACTCTACATTATGTCCTCTCGCGAACTTTAGGTATTTTAGCTCACCTAATTCCGGGCCCTGTACATGATCAATACTTACAAAGATAAGTGAAAAAAGAAAGATGAAGAAAAACTTGTTAGTACACATTCCATAATTCACCGAGCCCTAACCCGCGCCACAATTGTTGTCACCCATGAAGTACCTAATTAAATTATTTCTTATTGCTGGTATGCTATCACTATATATGTCGATATCACAATTTATAAGAACTTTATTTAAAGTCATGCCTGCCCTGCATATAAAACTGTTTTTTCTATATCTAGTAGTAGCTTGATAATTACTACTAATGCGACAAAAATGCCTAAGCCTCCTTGACGGAATATTAAAAGAGATTTTATTAAGCAAATTCGGACAATCTACATTACCTTTAATAATATTTACTAAGTACACTATATCTGCAATTTCACGGCGCTTTACAAGTGGGATCAAATGATGTTTCTTGCACAGCTTGAGGTAGTTGGTAGAACTATAGTTGACTCGCATTTTATAACAGAGAAATTTGATGAATTTTGACTGCAATCTCTCAACCCTATCAACATAAATTTGGTACTGAGGATTCCATATCTGCGATGCGTATTCTAGTTTGCTTCTCACATAAGCGCAGTACAAGATTTTGAGAGTTTTGAGACGGGTAAAACAAACTGAACTACGCATTATAAATCCAAGTGACCTGGAAGCTTTACCTACTATACTATCAATGTGCTCGCCAAAAATAAGTTTGGAGTCGTGAATAATACCTAAATCTCTCATGCTCGCTACTCGCTGAAGAATGTTACTTTTTAGTGAATATGGGGTACAAATGTTATTTAATTTACGAGAGAAGGTTACTGTAAAACATTTAGTGGGGTTTAAATCTAATTTGTTTGTGTTACAATAGGTATCGAGTCTTCTTAGATCAGATTGTAGTGCACATGCATCAGTCGGTGAGGTAATTTTAGCAAAAAATTTCATGTCGTCAGCAAAGCTGAGCAACTTAGAGAACTGGAAGCAGGAACTTATGTCATTCACAAAGATGTTAAATAGAAGTGGGCCCAGTATAGAACCTTGGGGGACTCCACTTGGTATCGACACCCAACTCGACATGTAATTATTAATCACCACCGACTGACACCGATTTTTTATGTACGACTTAAACCATCTTAAGAGATCCCCTCTAATGCCAATCGAATAAAGCTTAGATATTAATATATCGTGGTCAATACGATCGAAGGCTTTACTGTAATCTGTATAGATAACATCCACCTGATGACCATCGTCCATCGTCTCAGAGATAAAATCATTGAATAGGGCCAGGTTAGACACTGTGGACCTACGTTGAATGAACCATGTTGAGTGTTATCTATAGAATTTTTTAATGATGACGAAATCTGCATGTGGACTATTCTTTCTAATACCTTGGCCAAAATACATAATTTAGAAATTGGCCTGTAATTAGACACATCCGTTTTAGAACCTTTTTTTAAAATTGGGGTTATAAAAGCCGATTTCCAAATCACGGGAACGGTACATTCAACAAATGACCGACGGAACAGTAGAGAAATGGGTTTAGTTAACGCTTTGGCACAGTTTATGCAAAACAAGGCTGGAACCTGATCGGGGCCAGCTGATTTATTAGGATCAAGGGTTAGCAAGAGTTTGGTAACCAAGTCACTATCAACAGAGATACTGGCTATATCACTAGCCGAGTCGGTATGTTTGAGAGCGTTGCTACAACCATGTGGATCACTTGCGGCAGGAATTTCAGGGGCCAAAAAACTTGTTTTAAAATAATCAGAAAACGCATTACAAATCTCATTCCCTGAATTCAAAATAACACCACTATAGCGCACAGTACTTGGTATCCCAAAGGACTTTGTACGAGATTTTATAAAAGACCAAAATAATTTAGGATTTTTGCTTATATTATTTTCTATAATTTCAGTATAATTTAAGAAACATCGCTTTTCCATACGCCTTACTCTTTCCCTCTGATACTCGAAGGAAAGTAAATCACATCTATTACCATATAACTTAAATCTACGATGATACTTATGTTTTCACGTTGTTTTGCTTTATGTTTGATATGACACAATAATGAGAGCAACGAAACCCCTCTAATCAGTTTGCTATACTATGCTTATTTCTAGATCGAGACATCTGGCAACAGTAAAGTGGAGGTCAAAAAATGCAAACCACTTCAAGAAAACCAATCCTAGTTCAGGGTTTGATGCAATATTATGAGAAATTATATAAACAATTATATTATATCATTGTCAATAGTTTATGTTGGGGGTAAGTAGTGGTAAACGACGTATAATGTAAACTCAAACTCAAACTCAAACATTTATTCAGTAAGTAGGCCACAAGGGCACTTTTACACGTCAAAGTAAAAGTGAGAAAAAAAAATCAAACTACACCGGTTCTAACCCTACACCTCTGACCCGAGAAGAATTATGTCCGGCAAGAAACTCGGCGGGACTTATTTTTTCAAAACAACAGTACATCAAAACTAAACAATACATATAAGTGCGTTGTTCTATAAGAAAACATATCAAACCAAGGTTAGATTAACCAACAATAGGTTATAGTTTAAGAAAAATACCAAAGAAAAAAGATGAGTCCAAATCTGACTATTGAAAATGAATTACATACAAGTTTGATATACTTTCTTACCTGAACTGTGTCTTCTAAATAAATTTCCAAATTATAATAATCCATCATCAACAGTTAGAAACAAAATAAGTTTGAATTTAAATTAAAAAAAAGTAAGTGATTCTAGTATACAATAAACATACTATTTCTGAATTATCCTTAGAGATGTATAAGGTCTCCAAGTGTCTTGATCTATATATTCTATATAAAAATAAAAATATGGATAATCAAGCACCGAATGTTGTGTCTAAAGCCAATTAAACTAAAATTAAATATGATTAATAAAAAGTTACGTAAATGTGTTGCCCCAGTTTGCCTAAACAGACCTGTCTCCACAAACAGCACCCGTTCACGAGTATGGCGCATATCTCAGCCATCGCCTCCCTCAACCTTTCTTCGGGAAAGTGGCGACCCGATCAACGACGCCACCATAAGCAGAGCCTTTTAAGCGAGCATGACATGTTCAAGCTGGCGGGCTTTATTAATTAATAAAAACTAGCCATGTTTAGTCTGGTGAGAAACAATATTCTGTGCTCGTATTTTACATGCGTGAACTAAATTACAATATAAAAGTGACATAGAGATGTACATGTCTCTAAGCGTCAGGATCATTGAATATATATCTATACATATAAATATTTGCGAATGCAAGACTTAGAGATGTATAACGTCTCTAAGTGTCCAAATACTAAATAAAAACAAAAAAAAATAAAAACAAAAAACAGGTAATACTGGACACTAGTAAAGCTGCTTCATAGAGTAATGTACCTAATAATTTCTAAATTTGTATTGTACTAACCATATCAAGCTACAGGCTTAAAGGCATCGTTATCCTCAATGAATTCCTTTAAAGTATAGTACTCTCTCCTCAACAAATAGCGCTTAACATAAGACTTGAATTTATTTAGTGGCAAATTCACTACATCAGCGGGGACTTTGCTATAAAAACGTGTACAGTTCCCAGCAAAAGACGTACGAACCTTACCGAGGCGGTGGCCAGGCTCAGCAATCTTATCTCTATTTCTAGTGTCATAGTTATGGATATCACTGTTGAGCTTGAATTCATGGATCTTTTTCCGCTCATACATAATGTTTTCAAGTACGTATTGAGATGCTACGGTAAGAATATTTGCCTCTTCAAATTTTCCTCTTACGGATGTTCGACCGCGCATTTTATAAATGCCACGTACAGCTCGTTTTTGTAGCACAAATATGGTCCCAATATCAGCCGCTTTACCCCACAACAGAATTCCATACGACATAACACTGTGAAAATAACTGAAGTATACCAGCCTGGCAGTTTCACTGTTTGTTAGATGGCTGATTCGTCTCACGGCATAGGCTGCAGAGCTGTTTCCCAGCTAGGGTGACTATATGTGGATGCCATTGTAATTTCGAGTCTAAAGTGACTCCTAAGAAAACAGTTTGCTTTTTTTTCCATTGTTTCATCATTTATTATAATCTTGCTGCTGTTAATCTGCTTGACGTTGGGAAGTGTAAATTTGATGCACTTCGTTTTCTTGGCGTTCAAAAGTAGGTTATTAGCCGTAAACCAATTTACTACTGTGGAGAGTGCACTGTTAATACTATCGAAGCTGTTTTCTTTTCTGTCCACTTTAAATATCAGAGATGTGTCATCAGCAAATAACACTATATCATGTTTATCTTGCACAATTTTAGGTAGGTCATTAATGTACACCAAAAACAGGGACCAAGTATTGAGCCTTGAGGCACTCCGAGTGTCACAGGGGACCCAGAAGATTGAGTTCCATTAATAACCACTTGTTGTGTTCTATCCGATAGGTATGATGAGATGAGGTTAAGGACACCAGCTTTGATCCCGGAATGGCTTAGTTTTCTCTTTAGATTTTCGTGATCAACGCATTCAAATGCCTTCGATAGGTCACAGAATATTCCAACAGCATCTTGTTTTTTTCCCAAGCGGCAAAGATGTGCTTAAGAAGAACAGCACCTGCGTTAGTAGTCGAGCGACCTCTGGTAAAACCAAATTGATTTCTGGCGAACAATTCGTTTCGGTTAAAATGTGACACAAATTGATTTAGAATTAGTTTCTCTAAAACTTTGCTCAGTGCCGGCAGTATTGAAATTGGTCTGAAATTGCTTGGTTCTGTTCTCGATCCTAATTTGAACAAGGGGATGACTTTGCTGTGCTTCATTATGTCTGGAAATATTCCTGTATCAATACATTTGTTAAATATATCAGCTAAATGTGGTGCAATCGATTCAACAATGGAATGTAGAACTTTAATAGATAGGCCCCAAAGATCTTCAGTTTTCTTTAAACTTAGGGATTTAAATGTTTTAATAATTAAGTTCGGAGTATCATATGAAAATTTAAAGATATCTGTACACTCTGCTATATTTGTTTTCAGTATTGCCTCAGCGACGTCAGGCGATGAATGAAGAGACTTTGTTGTTTCTACCGGTATATTAGAGAAGAACTGCTCAAAATGATCCGCAACTTCAAGGTCCGAACTCACTAAATTATTATTAATACGTAGGTTGTAGTGCGGATCTTTGATTTTACGTTTCCCAGTTTCATCGTTGATTACTTGCCTAACAGTTTTTACTGTATCCTTGGAATTTTGGATCTTTCTGGACATAATCAGCTTTAGCAGCGGCACACATCATCTTAAAAGATTTAGAAAAGTTCCTGACATAATCTAGGAATTCCGGACTTTTATTAATTCTTCTCAAGTCATATAAATCATAGAGCCGTCGTCTTTTCTCATGAATATCCGGCGCAGCCCAGTCGCTAAATTTCGTCTTGACCTTGCCTTGCTCTTCGGAATGAAACAGGCATCAAATTCCCTTTTAATACAGTTAAACAACTACGCTTAGGGTTTTCCTGGGTAAATGGAAGATAACATAATTGTTTCGTGATATTCCGACTGAATAAATCTAATCGCCTTTCGGAAATTGGTCTGCACATAGTGACTTGTGGAATATCCTTAGTTTTTCCGCTAAAAGAAGCTTTTTGTCCACAGTGGTCAGAACTTAAGTTGTTTATTATAGATTTACTAGTCGCATCCTTGTTACTGAAAATGTTATCTATACATGTAGCACTGGTTGCTGTGATTCGTGTAGGCTCACAAAATAAATTTACTAAATTGTAGGATTAGAAAGTACTAAGTAACCTTACACACATGGATGAATCTTCAAGTAAGTTGATATTAAAATCACCACACACAATAACACTTTTATTATAATTCATTGTTTGCCGCTTACTATTTTTGTTTCCGTAAAAATACGCAATGTTTTTACCCTGTCCTTTATAATTGAGACAACTTCGGTAGTTTTTACTTATTTCGGTATTACTATTTTCCAATTCAAAAATTTTGCTAGTCTGTCACTTTGACCTCCACCCATTAAAAGCTGTCACATGCCCGGATCTATCTAGCAATAAGGACAGCAAACCTATCTAACCAGGCGGAGATTTGTTGCTCTCATTATTGTGTCATATCTGACGTGGCCAGCTCTTAGTCTAACAGATATAATATTTGTCGGCGGAATATTTGTCTAGTAAAAATAAATCTTTAAAATGAAATCGATATCAGTTTTTGAACTTCGCTTGTATCGCCTTCAGATTAACAGATAGGTGGTCCACGTGGGTTTTCGCTCCTCACGGACTTTGCTTGTTAAGGTTCAAGATTTTTCCTTTTTTTTAGTTCTCTACCGTGTATGGCCTATAACACGAGCAAAAAATTGAATACAACGTTTGTTCAGCGACTTCAGAAAATTAACTTGTGGTTTGATTTTAGTCGACTTTAAAGTTTATTCGAATACGCAATGTATTGCAAAATGGATTATGTCTGTAGGGTGACAAGACTCTCAAGCAATGTCAATTGGACGGATTTTAACGTACATTGATAATACTATTTAGTTTGTAAGAAAAAGAGACAATCTAAAGACTCCATATTTTTTAAAAGTTGTTGAACAAAAGTTTTATAGTTTGAGGAGTAGAATCTACGTTTTAATTTTCTGCTTGGGTTATAGGCCACATACTGTACAGACATGGGTCGTTCACGAGAGAATGATTTAAATGAACTATATCTTTTGATTCAACCCACTCATTCTCAACTCACTGAAGATTTAACTCGCTCAGTAACTCGTCTATCTCAGTTTTTACAGTGTTACTTGTTCGCTCTTTCCCACTTATGATTTGAATGAGCCGGCCGATTCAAACGAGTGAGACGATGCGAATATGCGAACAGATCCACTGAGCGAAATAAGTGATACATATGGTGTATGGATTACGTTACAAAGGCAGATATCTTGTTTTGACAACTCTGGAGCAAAGAAGACAGCGTGGCGACCTCATTGAAACTTATAAGATTCTACATGTTATGACGTACCAGAATTAAAAAAACATGTTTGTTATGAGTAGGCATCATCGTCTGAGAGGCCATAGCTTAAAAATTAACCGAGGACCCAGCGCAAGCAAACCTAGAAAACACTTGTTATGTAACCGAGTTGTGCGCGAGTGGAATAAATTACCAGAGACAGTGATAAATGCCCCGTCGGTGAACAGTTTTAACATTTTCACGACCAGGAACCCGACTGCCGGGTTCTCACTTCGTAGCTAGTACGCGCTACATACGACAAATACGTGGCTACGGGCTACTGTTAAAAACAGACTAGATAAATATTTGAAATAAAATAAAAATTAACTACCTATATAATTATATATGCTTATAAACAAGTGCAGTGATATACACGCATCAGCGCATAGCTGCTAGTGTATTAAACAATATACGAGCCCCAGTGCATATTAGATCGTCTAGTCACACTTAAAAATACGATATTTTTTTTTAAAGAATGCTATTTAAATCTGGATTGACTTTGATGATAAAAGGAATACGCTACATACAAAGCCATTGAAAGTAATTTAATGCTGCGTTGTACAAAGTGTAATAATGTTATTTAATTTAGAGTAATTGTAACGTAAAGTTAACATTAAGCAAGCAAAAAATTACGTCTAGTTCATTTTTTAGGCAAAATAGGTCGTCTATATAAGATAAAAACTGTTTTTTAAGAAGTTAATTATTTAATTATATTTCAAATTGAATATAGAATATTCTCTGTCATCTAAAATGACAGATGGCTATATAAAAACGCAATTGCAGTGCAAATTTTCATTACTTTATAATCATTATTCTATCGAGATGGTGCGAGGTAAACCAGTGACTGAAGAAGTGCGGAAAATTATAAGTTCCTGTAACAATAACGGCAAATCTACTTACCAAATATCCAAGGAGATGTCGTTGCTACGATCCACAATTCAAACGATTATCGAGCATCATCGAAAACATGGAACAATGTCCTGTTTAAAGAAATCTAGCCGTCGACGAATAACCTCCAAGACAGAAAACAGGATGTTGAAGAAGATTATCAAGAAAAATCGTCGTGCAAAAGCAGGACAACTTACCGTATTGTGGCGGGACGCTATTAAAAAAAACAATTTCAGTCGATACCTGCAAGAGAGTAATGAAGAGAATGGGCTATAGTTTTTACACTGCTAAAGAGAAACCGTTACTTACTAAAAAACAGAAAACCAACAGATTGAAATTTGCTAATAAATACAAAACCTGGACTGTCAATCAGTGGCGAAAAATAATATGGAGTGATGAATCCAAATTTGAAGTCACAGTTGGTGACGAACGAAGTAAAGTCATTCGGGAAAAAGGAGAGGCATTTCATAAAGACTGCCTCAAGCGAAAGGTGAAGTTTCCAGCATCTTTAATGATTTGAGGCTGTATGTCGGCACAGGGCGTGGGCCGTCTGCAATTTATAGATGGAACCGTCAATGCCGAGAAATACCAAAGCATCCTGCAAGAGAGTTTGCTGCCGTCTATACGGCAGTTAAAACATAAAAATGCATTTACTTTTCAACAAGACGGTGCTGCATGCCATACCGCGAAGACAAACGATGGCGTGGCTGAAGTCCAAAAAAATCCCTACCATGCCATGGCCGTCTAGCAGCCCGGACTTGTCTCCCATAGAAACTTTGTGGTGGAAAATGAAGAAAAGGCTGCGAAAGGACCCTTCTAGATCTAAAGCTGATCTTAAGGAGAAACTTATCTGTGTCTGGAATGAAATAACCACCCAAGAGTGTAGAGAGTTGGTAGATTCAATGCCGCTCAGGATCAAAGCCGTTTTGGATGCAAAAGGTGATACCACCAAGTGGTAGACGGTCTATTATGCATCGGCTAACCCGAAGACGAACTTTTTTGCGAATATCTCATTTGGCAAAACAATGTATTTTTTTTTAACACTGTAGAAAATTGTTATTTTTGTCATTCGATACATAAAGTATTATTCATTTTCTATATTGTTTTTATATTACATGATCTTCTAAACATCGCTATCATCCTGAATTTTTAGGTTAAAGTTAGGTTAGTACATTTTTTACCTGCTAGACGAACTCATTTGCATTGGGGCTCGTAATATATATAATATAATAATATATTATATCTCCGCGAGCGAAAGATATGAATCAATCTTTTCAATTCAGTGAAGCGTTTTGCGTATCTCTAGTTCTCTATGAAATGTCCAATGTAAACATAACCTTAAATATCTCAACAATTAAAGTCCATGACCGTTCTAAACGAAGCGTTAGTAAAGTTTCCACCTCTCGTGGGTGTAACGAAAACTTTATGTTTCGAGAACTGCGCTCCGTCTTAATTTATCAACTCCACCTAAAGTCGGTTCCTTAACTATTAACAAGACCTTCCTGTAGTTTTGGCTAAAAAAGCGCGTCCGACTTTTAATCCGGAGGTCTCGGGTTGAAACCGGCTCGCAACTCTGAGTTTTTCGGAAATTATGCACGAATCCATTGATTTATTAAGTATGTATTCTACTAGATGTGACATCTAGAAAAAAATTTGTGCGCCATGTTTGGCGGTTGACAGCTATGACAGAATCAAAGAATGTAGTGATTTTCACTACAACTTTTGGGACAAAGAATTTCTTAGAGATGTCATCTCCTGTTACTCAATGGAAATGTCATTTGATATTTACCAGTCGCTTTTTGGTGAGTAACTCTTGGGAAAATCGGACCTAGCCCCAATAAGGCCAGAAAGGCTCATCACTATTAAGTATGTATTCTACTAGATGTGACATCTATGAAAATTTTGTGCGCCATGTTTGGCGGTTGACAGCTATGACAGAATCAAAGAATAGTATAGACTTGTAGTGATTTTCAGTACAACTTTTGGGACAAAGAATTTCTTAGAGATGTCATCTCCTGTTACTCAATGGAAATGTCATTTGATATTTACCAGTCGCTTTTTGGTGAGTAACTCTTGGAAAAATCGGACCTAGCCCCAATAAGGCCAGAAAGGCTCATCATTAGTCGTTCCCTCAGAGCTGAGGATCATGACATCAGGTCCTTCTGATGAAGACCAGGTTCCTCCATAGGCATCTATCCCTCGCTAAGCGCATGGCTTCTTGCAGATTTAATTGCATGGGTGCAGTGATTTGGGCACACCATTTTGCAGGGGGAGGGCCTCTTAGTCTTGTGCCTTCAACTTTTCCCGTCGTGATGATACTCTCCAAGCTATCCGAGGAGCGTGGATAGAGGTGCCCGAAGTATGTGAGTATGTGGTCCTGGCACGTCGTCGACAACCGGCGTTTTATGCGTAGCTCCTCTCGTATGGACTGATTAGTGAAGGCCAGGCTAGGAAGGATGTATTTGAGGACAGGAAATACAGGCAATTTTATTTTATTTGCCTGTGAGCTTTTATAGACTATACACCCATTTAAAATAGATTCCTCACTATATGCCCCTGGGTACCCCAAAGGTTTTAGTCTAGATTATACAGACTCATTGTTCGTAAAGTCGCTAACCTCACAATCGCATTAGCAAAAGGTCCGTCTTTTGGGTGTTCATAAATAATATTTTAACCGCAGACTATATGTTGGTAGGCGACGCTACACCATCTCATCTAGATCTTACACTACACCTAGATCTGGGTTGACGATCTTTGTGTCCATACGTTTCTGATTAAACAAAATTCATTCTGACGTTATTTGAATAGCCGTTTTACTACATAATTCAAATGTCAATGGGGAAGGCCGGTGAAAACTTTTTGTAGAGGCCGCTGTACAAGATTCCATACAATAATAGAAAGAGACACATACAATGAGAGAAAGAGACAGAAGAGGAACGGTCCTTAACTAGTGTGCACTCATACAGCGTTTCTTAGGCAAAAACCTTCCCTGTGGCGTTAATATACAGTATTTTAATTTTAGTGTATTTCAGAAACCGGTGAATTTTAATTTCGGAGCAATTCAAGACAAAACATTGAGTCATTTTCGCGAAAATAAATAAAAACTACCACGCGCCATACAAATTTAGCTTTTCGGAGGGCCAATATCGGAGATGTCACTTTGACAGTTGCCTTCCCCATTGTATTAGTTCTTTTTTATCTACGTGTGACTGCAAAAAAGAGTGTGCAGTGCAAGTAAAAGAAGTATTTTTTTTTATGTACAGCTCTATTACTCTTTTTATCAAGGACATATATTTATTCAATATTGAAAACTTCCAAAACAGCACTTAATGCCTAAAAGCATTCTCTACTAGTCAACTTTTAGTTGGTTAGTTAATCTCATTTAACTAAATGCACGTAAAAATTATTGATTCAATCAGTAATTACTTCAAAAACTAAATCATTTAGGAAATGGTCATAGATATCCTGGTAAGCACTAGTAAAATTAAATACGTTACATACAATATCGGTATTGCGATGTCTATGTAAATATATCTCTGTGTCCGTAACTTTCTGTGCTAAGTGCTAAGGTTAACAAGTAGAGTTCGACCGAAAAGAGAAATGTCGTAGTTTATATGGAAGCGCATACATTCTACGACACTTCTCTTTCCAGACAGACTCTAATCGCGTTCTATCAGCTAATATGCTAAATAATTTACATGAAAATATGCGGAGTGTTATTGGAATAAATGGGTCTAGGGTATTTGTGCCTATTCCTGAAATAAATCGCGCCACCTTTCATTTGTTCGGTGTCCTAGGGTATTTTCGCCGAAAATTATATTGCCTAATTTCACTTGCCAATCAACTTTTCACAGAAGTTTCATTTGGCAGAATTTTATTTTCCAACTTAACAACCCAACCTAATCTAACCCAACTTAGTAGGTAATTTTCATTTACTACCCAACTATGGTGTTGGGAAATGAAATGGTTGCAAAATAATTATTTGGTAAAAGTTATTCGGCCAAATGAAACGTCTGCGAAAAGTTTGTTGACAAATGAAATTCAGCAAAACAATTTTCGGCGAAAAGGCAGGACACCGAATAAATTAAAGGTGGCGCGATTTATTTCAGTCATAGGCACAACATTTTGCGACTGATATGCTATTGGCAGTAAGTGCAACCGTATGGATCGCCTGGTAGCTTAGAGAATTAAACAACCAGAGCGGCGATTGACAGGCGTTCCCCTCTGCCGAAAACATATGACCAGTGGTCATATATATTGTACAGGTTAAGGCCTTGTTGATTGTAAAGTGATAGCCTCCTTAAAAACACGTGGGTGGCCGAGACCCCGGATAACCGTTTGTTCAACTGAAAGGTGGTTAAGCGCGTTTTGTGACAAATTTTTCATTAGCTGCACACTTGTTCGTTAGGTAACCGCACAATAAGCTATCAATATTACACACTGAACTACGTAAATGAGCAAAAAACAAAAAACTATTCTAAAGATGGCGCCGCCATCTTGAGCTCAAACGATTATGACGTGACTATTTGTACGTTATACGAATCGGTGACACATGACGTCTTTATACGATTTTGCCTTTCGACTTTCTAGGGTTGACAAATACGCGATTAGTTTAATTGCTGGATCTGCCCCAATCTACCCAATCCATCAGTGATTTTAATACAAAACTAGATAAATGTCAGATTTATTACCTAATTTGTTCAATCTAACTGTTATTTCAGTAGAAAACTACTATTATAAATGACTTAAATATTTTATCTTATCTGTGGTCATGCCGCAAATAAACGAAGGGGATATTGACAACCCCGAAAACGTATCCGATACTAATCAAGGCCGTAGCTGTCATTGATTGTCATTGTGTGTAGTGACATTGATTGTCAGAACCAAAATCTGTTTTGACGTCATTTTGATGACAAAAGAAGATTATATTGATAACAAATCCGTAACAAATCATAATTTTAAGTTAGAATAACGCTCCAGTTTTGTTCATAAGAAGACAATGTACACCGACACTACATGCCGATAATAAATAAAGTAAATTAGAACTATTATGATCAAAAATGCCGGTATGCCCTAGGTTTAGAAGTGTCTAGAAAAATGCCCTGCACGCTCACGCGACCAGACCAGGGAGGGCAAACTTGCCACTGTTCAAAAGTGTTTAATAAAAAAGCGTGTCCCGAAGATAATGTGGGACCAACTGCTTTTTTTTACATAATTCTGGTGACAATTTGGCAGATATAAAACCACCTCGCTGGAGGAACTCCCGGAACAAAAAGTGTCTGCAAGGCTTCCTGGAGGATCTGGGCTAGGGAGAATGAGGCCACCCAGTACGCTAAATAGGAGCAAAACTAGACGTCGAGTTGCGGAAAATAGCTCACGTTAACTTTAACCTTAACTAACATACAGCTTGCTTGATGGTAAGCAACTATAACAGCCAATGAAGCACTCCTTCCTATATCCTCATCCAGTTGTAATAACCAATGGGGTTGGCAACTGTCAACGGTTTGGCGAGATGGCTCCAGCATAGCTTGTACCGGTCACAAGCTTTGATCTATGGGATTTGGCGAAGCGCGCTAATTTCATGAAATGCTTCATTTTCTTCGAAGGCTATGGCGAAAATACTTCGTTTTTTTAAATCAGCTATTGATGCATATAATAGTTCATTTCTTTATCTAGACGGCCATTGGAGCAAATATTACACTTTAACGGTTTTAACGAGTAAAACATGAAAAAAATTGGTTGTCTTGGAAGGCCTTTCCGGATTTTCCAGTTCGATGTACCGTTCATTTCAGAATTACGCAAAAAAGGGTAACAATTCTTATTCAATTTGAACAAAATTCAATTGAGTATATCATGTCTGAGACGGCCATGGAAATAAAATAGAAAATTTATCTTCTGATTATATATATCTTCAAAATACCTTCTGATTATATGCCAGTTTTTTGATGAAATCACGGTTACGTTTCATTTTTTCCACGAAAACCCTAAAAATATTTTGCCCTGAAAAATATTACCATAGAAACGTTAAACTATCTATCTTTTATCACGATAAAAAAATCATTACTATAGTGGTACATTTTAATTTAGTATGAATTTTTTTAAATGACCTATAAATCACACTTCACAGAACACTTTCTGCAAGAATTGTAATTTTTGGTACTTAATAATAATAAATATGGTTCAAAAGTATTTTTTATGCGGCTTTTTTCATTAATATAGTTTTTCGACCTTTTTGGGACTAAGGAGCCTTAAAGGGTACAAGCTATGCTGCCTTAAACAAGTACAAGCTATGCTGGCGCCATCTGTAAACGCTTCCGCCCGGCCAATCACATTAAACTCGACCGACGCTGACGCCTAGTCGGCTAGAAAGCGCAAGTTTCATACGGCTAGGAGAGATACCGAAAGCGGACTTAATGTTTGGTATTTTTACTCACCAATTTTAATGACGACCTCCTAGCCTAGTCGGTTCGAATCAGGGCATTTATTTGTGTGTTTATAACGGATATTTGTTCCTGAGTTATGGATGTTTTCTAAGTATTTATCTATATCTATCTATTATACGTATATATCGTCGCCTAGTACCCACAACACAAGCCTTATTGAGCTTACAATGGGACTAGGTTGATTTGTGTAAGATTGTCCCACAATATTTATTTATTTAATGATAGTTTAATAAAAACGCACTTTAATTCCCAGCCAATAGAACCGGCTGCCCTTTCTACTCTACGCCACCTGTCTATGATTTACCCTAGTCACGCGAGGATTTTTCGAACTCGTAATATTTGACAATGTATTTTTACTGTACGTTAATAGCTTGGATTAAAAGTGTGGAATTACTAAAATGGCCGCTATTGATAGTTTGTACTGAAACATTTAAGTGCTATTTTCTCGATTAGAGCTAGTAAATATATATCAAGATTGGACTAAACAATATTGGTACAAGCGCTTTTTTCGGACTGGTTTTTAACCGTTTTTTAAGAATGCACCTTTTTTGTTTAACTTGCTTTAGATTAATAGTAGGAATTCACGAAAGCTGGTGCCGAATGTCTGTAAAAATATTGATAGTTCGATAGAAATCTTGCGCCAGCTTTCATGAATCGATCTGTAAGTACTGTAGGCACTTCTCAGATCAGAATTGTAAGTTTTTTTGCTCTCTGATGTTCATAATGCATTGTAATGTGCCTAAATTGGATAATAAATATATTTTTTTTTCATAAATTTGAAGTTTGTATTTTTAAATGTTTGTACATTTGTTCCTCCTTCTCGCATTACGTAACGTAAACGATAATCACAAAGTATCCCCCAATCCAAACCTGCTGACCCTCGACTATGGTCAGAATTGTCGTCATCGCAACAATGAGTAATTTCCGGCGCGGTGCGCAAACCGACGACTTTCCGACCGATGGCCGCCATTACACGGTGGCCGCCATCTTGTCGTCATAAGCACTTCGTAATTCGATTTCAATAGTTTACCGGAAATGGATGAGGGTTTTGGTCGTTTGGTAAATGGTCGAAGAGAATAAATAGAAGTACGAGCGAGATGATAAAATCATTTCAAAATGAAAAAAATACTTAATAGATACAAATATTCCGAAATTAACAATTATTGGTAAAGTTTGGATGCCACTTAAGCTTTACTTTACTTTAGCTTATAGATACTATCAATTTAAATGCCGTGAAAAACCGGTCGTCCATATGTCATCCCTATCCTTCATTTCACATTTATGTTCATTATAATATCTACCTAGGGGATATCACTATACTAGGATGATAAAAAGAACGAGTACTTTACCAGTATTCACATATATATTTCTTTATTACAAGGTTTAAAAATAAATCAACTACATTTTATGACAATTACATTTTCAAGAGGTCTTTACGACAATCTGGTCACAATCCGAATGGCGGCCGCGGCTGTATACCCGTCGTTTATAAGTTAACATTTCAAAATGGCGGGAACGATCAACAAGGAATAGTCAATTGACGGTCTTTTAAGATGATGCTCAATAAAAAGTAGTTATCCTTAAAAGTTAAAGTATTTATAAATAATAATGCTTACAAAAAGCATACCTACGTATAATAATATTCCAGTTAAAATGCTGCATAAGTTGTTACATACATATGTTAAAACAGTACAGTCAACAGCCAAAGTAGTTATCGGGTAAGGTGTTCAAAATGACATTCACACGCTCTTCTTCTCTAAAGAGGCTGACAACAACTGATGACCTTCAAGTTGACTTAAACAGTTATTTAGTTATAACTACTTGTTTTGGGAAAGTAAAAAAAATATGTTAATATTCATTATTGTATTTGGAAGAACTTTGTTGATTCCGATACACGATTGGACGAAATCGGCTCGATAGAAAATAATTCCAAAGCTACATCTTAAAATTAGCGTTAAACAGTTGTATGTCATACGTCTGTAATTGAGGACAAAATTCCACCACACTAATACTAAAAACTTTTAATTTTTTGTATTTCTCAATCAATGCGTAGTTTTTTTAAATTCGCATTTTGCAAAATTTGCAATGGGAGCTCCCATAATAATCGTAACGCAGTGTTTCTTTTTCACTCGCGCTGAAAAAGATAGGGATGTAATTTAGCCGTTGTCATTACCGTAAACAATAAAAACGTCTAAATATTATTTTGCACAGCCCGCCCTCGTAGCAACTCCTATCTGCATTAGTGGTTAATCTCAAACATTATTTAGCGTGGCTATCCCCAGGCTATTTACTATGGCCTAATTCCATGGTCTGATTCGGCCACAAATGAGATCGCGAACTGGGCAGCCTTCCAGATTGAAGCATTATAGTCACAGTATATCCTTATTTAGGACATTGTGTATGCTGACATAATTAAGACATCTGTATTATGTCTAGACTAGCTAACTGAACCGTTACTTTCTGAAAAGAGATACGAAAAAACCGGCCTAGAGCATGTCGGGCCATGCTCAGTATAGGGTTCCGTAGTTGTATTTTGAAAAGCTTTACCCCGGAAACTATTGGGTCAACAGAAACAATTCTAGTCTTATATTGTAGCAAAATTTGTCCACTTTAAAAATATCTTAACAAGGTACTGTCAAAAACTAGTCTCTTAACGTAACTAATCTCCAAAATCTGAAAAAAAAACAGATTTTCGTTTTTTGACAAAGTTGCGTTTGGCGCTCGAGGTCACAAACTTGAATTATTTATTGGGCCAACATCACAAACAAGTCTGTAAAAAAAGATCTACCGGATTTGACGCACACGATGATCGTATAAAGTTACTGGAATAATATGGTATATGGTACCTACAGAGTTAAGGGAGCACACATTTGACTCCCCTTGAATTGCATCAGATGAACCATAGACTTGTTTGTCACTACTGGGTATTAAATAAATTAAAATAACCGCCTATGAACACAGTCGATTACAAAAGATACGTCATTCTACTCAATGTTTGTTCAACTAAGATTAAGGTAGTATTAATAAAACACAAGGTTTTTCTCAATCATGCAGGTAGCTAGTGCTTGTATTGTAAAGTACTAGAAAATATAATAGATTTTCCAATCTAATAATCATAGAAAATATAATGTTTTTTATACCACGATGGTGGCAAAGAAGCATACGTTCCGCCTGATGGTAAACAGCTACCGCAACCTATGAACGCCTGCAACTAGATGCGCGTTGGCGACCCTAAATTTAATATACGTAAAAGCAGAAGGGTACTAGACTTAGCTTCGATTTAAAAGTAGAATCCTTTTTTATCTTTCAATCCTAATAAAGATGCTAATGCCTCGATGCCAATTCTGGAATTTAGAAGTAATTCAAAAGCTGCACAAATCAAGCTTTTTCTAATGTAAAAGCTCTTAACTTTCAGCCCAGTTTGATACTGGTTAGGTATTTAGTAAAATACTTATGAAGCGAAACTAAAACAAAACTTAAAAAACTTCAAGGCAAAACTTGCTTTTGCAAGTTTTGCCTTAAAGTTTTTTAAGTTTTTAAGCATCTTTTGATGCTTTGTATTCGATTGACGAGTTTTTTGGAGGTGTTGCTCTAATAAATAAATCATTACTTATGTAAAAATAATTAACAATGTATCTATTGTGATTTAGTAATACAGTATGTAAACTTACCAGTAACATCTATTCAAACCCAGGTTTGTTTAGGCGACAAATAAGGTCGTGGCATGTAAATTATTTAACTAAAGACACTTTTTATAACTCATGGTAAAAAATTCAAGACTAAAATAATATTAAATCATACTTCTATAACACCCTGTATTATTTGTTTACAATTTTATCTTTTGTCAAATATTTGTCAAGTCAAGGTCAACTTCAACACATGACATTTCACTTGAAATAAAGCCGTGAACATACTTATCATTTAAATACGAGGTAGCACAGCGTCCGTTTTTTCTTTATGCCCTATTCGCGTAATCTACTCGTACCGTAAGAAATCATCTTGGTTTAAAGCATGTACCTTAACCACAAACAATGGGTGCTGTTGGTTCCGTTTTAAAATTGCATGGACAGCTGTATGACTAATATCATACAACCTCCCTGCTTTCCTAACGCTTGAGCCAGGCTTTTCTGCAAAATGGTTTAAGATCTGTTCTTCAGTTTATAAGTTTTGATTTCGGCTGTACCGCTGAACCAAATTAGAAGTTAAGTTACTCACTCGACGCAGAATTTAACCCTCTTTAATGTTGATATACATGACATTTTCCGTCGGACGTTCTGTTTTCGAGCTACAAGCAAAAACCTGACAAAGAGCAAAAATTTCGCTAAAAAGTTATGCACACCTCTTAGGATTGGGCAAACTCGGATTACAATCTCAAAAAATCGGAAAAAATCTAATTTTCTTGGCCTAGTATTGTTTGAATGAGACACATTGACATTGAAAATTAACTTGTCATTTGATTGCTAGCTAAACTCTTTTGTGGCGCTTACTAATTATGAAAAATTATAATTTGACAATGAAGTGTCACCGAGGAAAGTAAAATAAAGTGGATGGTATTGTTTACGTTTACGTGATAAATTTAACATAATTTGGCTACAACTTTCATTTATCAACTTCAAAAAAGAAACGGTTATTAAAGAAGTCTTCAAAATGAATGCAAGGAAATTAAAAATGTTCTAGTTAACAATGGGGTTGCATTTATCTGTCACTCACAACGTAAACATAATCACAGGATGATACTTATAGGATTTACCGACTTAGAAAAAGGTAAGATTTTATTATTTCAAAATAACAATTACATTAAAAATAATCTATTAATACTAACAAAAAGCATGGTATAGTACAATACTCGACGTGCAGATCAACTGGTTTAAATAAATGATTCTGGTAGGTTTACATACGGTATATACCTAGCGATATACTATGAATTATCTTAAATATTAATTTATTCTGTATTGACGTGTAAAATGTATATTTTACGAATAAATGATTGAATTGAAGATATTTGTTTCCTTGCTTCTTGAAAAGAAGAAAAAGTTAAAAAGAAGAAGAAGTTATAGAAAATTTAGATAAAAACCTAAGAATATTAAAAGTATTGTTAAAAAAGCTCAGATAGATAACAATGTAAATGGTAAAATAGATTAATATGATTTAATTTAAAGTAATTTATGTTAAAAGGGGTTGCAACCCCAAAATAATAGCTTGGTAATACAATCTTAAATGTAAAAGATTAATACTAAGTTAAGTGAAATTGTAACTAACCCATTTCATAATAATAAACAGTTCAATTTTTTTTTGTACTTAGATTTTAGATGGTTTATTTTATTGCGTTAAAGTATTAAATTTCAACTAAGTCCGATATGTAACGTATATGATATTGGTCTTACAGCATCACAATTTAGATGCCATTTTAAAAACATATCCGAAACAAATTATAATTGTAAAGTTATAAAACCGCAAATACAAATGAAATAAAAAGACTGTCCAAAAATATAACAGGCTCCCGAAATTGTGAAGTCGAGCCCTTAGTATGTGAAGTCGTTTGTCCCCGTCGAGTCGAAATAAATATTAATACGCATACATATTTATGGAAGGGACAGACCATTTAATTGAATTTTGTCCCTTCTTGGCGTCGTCTTAAAATGGTTTCCTTTTACAACACATAGATAACATACGTATGTAGTTTTTTTTTTTATACCACGTCGGTGGATCACAAGCATACGGCCCGCCTGATGGTAAGCAGCTACCGTAACCTATGGACGCCTGCAACTCCAAAGGAGTCACATGCGCGTTGCCGACCCTTTACAAAAAGGATGATTCACTGTGTTGACGGCTAAAGGAACAAGAGGAACCCTCATCGTCAACACACTGGGTCCTCTTTAAGCTCTTTGGCAACCTTACTCACCAGCAGGTACACAACACTATGAGTAGGGTCTAGTGCTATTTGGCTGTGGTTTTCTGTAAAGTGGAGGTACTTCCCCAGTCGAGCTCTGCTCCAGATTTCAGCGAGATGACATTAGCTGAACGTGCCCTACCACACTTAGCGAGATGCCATTCGCAGTACCTCTCTTTTTGGCGTACCAATACCAAGTCCGGACGTAGTTTAAGGACATGCCCCGGGTCCAAAAACCGGTACCGGTCCAGGTAGTAGTAGTAGTATAATACTTTATAGTATTTACGTCAAAGAAAAAAAACAAAAGGGGCCGTATTCTAACTTTAAAACACGTATAGACACGATCCAACTTCAATACAACTCCAATGCATTAACTACACAATACAACTAGCGCCTAAACGTCTGAATCAGAAATATCAGAATTTGCTTCAAAATTATTCAATGCCACTCCAATACAACTTCAATATTGGTTGATTACTTGTTGTGTGTTGGAGTTATGTTTGAGATAGATTGTGTTGATAATGTATTTTTAAAATTAGAAAAACAGCACCAGGAAGAATACACAATATTTTTACAAAGGCGGATTTATCCCTTACGGAGTTCATATGTGTTATAGACAGGGTATTTTTTGGCTACCTATGAACTATAAGTTGACATTCCTCGGGCTAGTTATGATGAGAATAAACGTGCAAAAATATGCGCAGCCATCTGCGCCAATTGCAAAGAAACAAATATATCGTTGGTTATCTTTGAGAATTCAACCAACCGGAGTCGCCATTGACAGGCGTTCCCCTCTGCCGAAAACATATGACCGAGTGGTCCAAGCACATGTATGGGCTGACGTTTATCTGACGTACGTTACGTATGAATAGCCATACATTTGACGTTCCCCTCCCCCGCAAAAATCGGCAGACTTTTTTTGTATCGGAAATGACAGACATGGCTACTCCATCCTCCATCCGGGTTGAATTCTCTAAGTTGGTTTTAGATTGGCAATGTCGTATCCATATACAGTCTATGGTACGGTCACGTCTGAAAATATGGATACATTTAATGTGACAAAAACATGTATCCAAGACTTTACGCCTTGGTAATAGAGTCGTGGCTACATATTTTTGTCACATTAAGTGTATACATATTTTCAGACGTGACTGTACAGCGTTTCTAGACTTCGAAAACGTCAGAAATGGAGGATCAAATGCACCATTCATAGACTGTGGGTTTTATCCTCATTAATTTTCTTTTCAAATACTTTCGTTAGGTTTTTTTTAAGTGTCAAAAGATTAAGATGATCAATAAATACCTTCAAAGTCTACAAACACTTCCGCGTTTGTCTAAAGTAGACAGTATATCATATCAGGCAACTAATTAAAAAACCGGCCAAGTGCGAGTCGGACTCGCGCACCAAGGGTTCCGTCCAAACCTATAACAAGCACAAGTTGTAGTATGTTTATTACTAATTTCAATTTAATACCTCTACGCGTTTACGAGGAAAAAGGTAGTAAGTTTAAAATTTTAAAAATATATTTTTTGTATGATTTTACTAAAAATGTCTACTTTTCGTAATTTTTTCCTTTGTTTGTGCTATATGAATTTTCTTCGTGCCAAGTTTAAAGTTTCTGAGTTTACGGGAAGTACCCTTTAGGTTTTAAGTTTCTTGCGAGTACTCTGTTTCAAAATATGCGACTTAAATTGCTATTTCTTTTGATTGCGTTGACATAAAAGTTTGGTTTTGCTACATCTGAAAGGTCCTATAGCCCTGAGTATTTGACATGAATTTTAATTTAATACCTCTACGCGTTTACGAGGAAAAAGGTAGTAATTTTAAAATTTGAAAAAAAAATGTTTCCATTGTCTATGCTATATGACGTTGCTTCGTACCAAATTCCAAGTTTCTGAGTTAACGGGAAGTACCCCGTAGGTTTTGCGAGTGCCGAAAAACTCTAAAATTTGCAGCATAAACGACTGTATCTTTTGATTGCGTTGGCTTTTAAGTTTGATTTTTTCACAGCTCCAAGAGACAATAGACCTGAGTATTTGATATAAATTTCAGCTTGATACCTCCACGCGTTCCTGAGAAAAATGGTCTTGACAGACAGACAGACAGACGGACAACAAAGTGATCCTATAAGGGTTCCGTTTTTTCTTTTCGAGGTACGGAACCCTAAAAATTAGTTAAAACAGCTCTTATACATCGTTTTTACAAGAATATATATAATAAAAGCTTGATTAGGTCAATAAATAGCTTTAAAGCCAATACTTCCGCGTTTATCTAAAATAGACAGTAAAGCCAGTATATCATGTCGGGAGCTAATCACAAATCAACACGGGAAACATCCAGTTCCCGGCAGAGCTGCTATAACGCCGGGTAAACGCGCCAGGAATTTTAATTGTACCCAATTTTGTGGCCGGTGCAAGTCATGAGAGACATAGTATGACTGGGTGGTGGAAGCTTTAAAATACATATAATCTGGTTCGAAGGACCAATTTTCGGGGTGCGGGTTCGCTTGAATGTAAAACGTCCGGAAGGTAGCGGAAAAATGTTTAATGTTGTAAAATGTTATAGAATAATGTTAAAAAACTGTTGAGAATGTTGAGAATGTTAAATGTTAATCGAATGCACCTGGTCGCGATGGATCTCGCGATTTAGTTATGATCCAATAATAACACTTTGAAACTAAGTTTTACAAAATTTTTTGAACCCTTTATCCGTATTGTGCAATTGTGTCGGTATACGTTACGCAATTTTTTTTTCTACCTACCTAATCACAATTAGCTAGGTAAAAAAAAATTGCGCCGATATCACAAGAAAAATTTTGCATGTTTCATACATTGAGTTCGATCAGATCAATGTTTTCCTTGGCCATTTTTTTTTACGTGATTTCGTTGTTGTTCCCATAGTAAAAGTTTTTCAGTATGAATGAAAGGGCACGATCGTGTGCTGTTGTCTATTCTATTAAGGGACATCACCCACTGCAGCCCATTGACAGGTCCATAGGTTTTGCTATAGTGTTTATGAATTCAGATAATTGTGTGAAGCGTCGACGCTCCAACACATTTGAGTACTTATGTAGCAATACTTACCATTTAAATCCTATTTAAACCAGTATTATACTTTGCAATTTCTCAAGCCCAATCTGTCGTACCCTCCTTAAGTTATTTTTTATTACACCTCTCTTTCCAAAAAATCGGGCTCGAGATATAATATCGCTATCGTTATCCTATAACTCCATTAAATGACTTTTGTAACTACCTGTGGCAAATAGTGTGTATCTTGCACCTCGATTGTATTTTCTTCATTTATCAATTTTTATTTTATTTATATATTTATGGTTTATGTAAGTTTATTTTATTGTTTTTATTTTATATGCGTAAGTTTATTATTGTCTAGTTGATGTGCATTTTCAACACCTACGTATTTCTGATTATTTTCAATCGTTTCCGCTTCCCAAAGGTTGTCTGGAAGAGATCGCTTTTTAGCGATAAGACCGCCAATTGTTGTACCTCTGTTTGTAACGTGTATTTCATGTGTTTCTTTATTTTGTGGTGTGCAATAAAGAGTATTTATGTTATCTATGTTATGTTATATCGGTTTTAGGTAATTTCCCAGTATCTTTGACTCGTATGGCTGTATCTCTTGCGCTTGTGCCCTGCGCCCCGCGCTTTGAAACCACTTTTGAAGAAAATGGCGGCAAAAACGGCGTCGTTAATACAAAAATTCGATTTCATTGTTCTCTATATAGATCGGCATTTCGAATTAATAGCTCGCGTTAACGTTTTATCTTTTGTTAAAACTTGTTTAATTTGGGTATTCGAAATTAGTTTACTAAAGAAATGGTGTTATCTTTGGAATAATAACCTGACTTTCGCTGTTTATTCTTGAAAGAGTACATAGAAGCTAGCTATAGCACTTAATCTAGATAAGCTAGATTTATAAAATGAAATTTATAGGTATCATTATAAGTTTTACCCAGCTAAGGCAAATCCTACGCAACTATGATTATTTAAGGACAAATTTGACCTTGAATTTGAAGGAATGTAAATTTCATTTTTTTTTATGTTTTTTTTTAATGCAATACAAATGTTCCAATATTCCTAACCAAGCCATTTTCATTAGAGCCAAATGGGCTTAATCTGATAGCCCATCAGCTGTTCTATCAGCTCTATAACTCTTGACGTTAGGTTTAGGGACACCAAGTAAATACCTAATAAAAATCTTATACCTAATTAGATTATAAATTATAATACAACTCATCTTACCGTATCGTACAGTATCTAAGTCTACCTAGCACTTCCAACTATCTCTCTCAATTGCTCAAATGTTAACTGGAAGAAATCCCTTAAAGGGATAAGTTCGCCTTTGTACGTATATGTTGTGTTACATGTCTTTCGTTGTGTTTTCTTGTACAATAAAGTGTTTTACTACTACAACTAAATACGTGTTCTACTATAATTTCATTGACCGCTTTTATAATTTGACATTGACAGCAAATTATCGTCACGATATTCTGGTGCGTTCACATGTATGGTTTCGTTCTATGAGACAGATTCGTCCAGCTCACCAAACGTGACCATACATGGGAACGCACCAGAATATCGTGACGATAATTTGTGGTCCACGGTAAAGTACATAATTTTAAACAAAAAGAAAACGACTTCTCTTAGCCTCCACCTTTCCAAAAGCAAATGCTCGAGCTGCTGTAAAAATACTCAAATCACTATAGGTGTGCCTATAATAGTTGAAGAGTTCCCTCATTTCCCCAGGATCCCATCATCAGATCCTGACCTGGTTACAATGGGACCAACTGTGAAGTATACTTTTTCGAACACAAAAAGATTTTTCCAAATCGGTCCAGCCGTCTTCGAATAATCAGTGAACATACATTAAAAAAAACCGGCCAAGAGCGTATCGGGCCACGCTCAGTGTAGGGTTCCGTAGTTTTCCGTCCGTCACAGTAGGTTAAAATAACCCCGCCATGTGGGATATGATATGAGCGTTCCACGTATAGCGACATCTATCGGCAAATTAAGTAAAATATTGCGCGCGAGCTTAAAGTATGGAAGATGATTTTTATGGGCTAATTCTTTATTGCGTGAACCGATTTTCACCGTTTTTAGGGTTCCGGAGCTCGAAAGGAAAAAAAGGAACCCTTATAGGATCACTTTGTTGTCCGTCTGTCTGTCTGTCTGTCAAGACCATTTTTCTCAGGAACGCGTGGAGGTATCAAGCTGAAATTTATATCAAATACTCAGGTCTATTGTCCTTTGAAGCTGTGAAAAAATCAAACTTAAAAGCCAACGCAATCAAAAGATATAGTCGTTTATGCTGAAAATTTTAGAGTTTTTCGGCATTTGCAAAACCTACGGGGTACTTCCCGTGAACTCAGAAACTTGAAATTTGGCACGAAACAACGTCATATAGCATAGACAATGGAAAAATTACAAAAAGTAGACATTTTTAGTAAAATCATACAAAAAAATATTTTTTTTAATTTTAAACTTACTACCTTTTTCCTCGTAAACGCGTGGAGGTATTAAATTGAAATTCATGTCAAATACTCAGCGCTATAAGACTTTTCAAATGTAGCAAAACCAAACTTTTATGTCAACGCAATCAAAAGAAATTGCAATTTAAGTCGCTTATTTTGAAACTGAGTACTCGCAAGAAACTCAAAACCTAAAGGGTACTTCCCGTAAACTCAGAAACTTGAAACTTGGCACGAAAAAACTTCGTATATCACAGACAAATGAAAAATTACGAAAAGTAGAAATTTTTAGTAAAATCATTAAAAAAATTTTTTGAAATTTTAAACTTACTACCTTTTTCCTCGTAAACGCGTGGAGGTATTAAATTGAAATTCATGTCAAATACTCAGCGCTATAAGACTTTTCAAATGTAGCAAAACCAAACTTTTATGTCAACGCAATCAAAAGAAATTGCAATTTAAGTCGCTTATTTTGAAACTGAGTACTCGCAAGAAACTCAAAACCTAAAGGGTATTTCCCGTAAACTCAGAAACTTGAAACTTGGCACGAAGAAACTTCATATAGCACAGACAAAGGAAAAATTACGAAAAGTAGACATTTTTAGTAAAATCATACAAAAAATATTGTTTGAAATTTTAAACTTACTACCTTTTTCCTCGTAAACGCGTAAAGGTATTAAATTGAAATAAGTAATAAACATACTACAACTTTTGCTTGTTATAGGTTTGTACGGAACCCTCGGTGCGCGAGTCCGACTCGTACTTGGCCGGTTTTTACTTTATTTGAAAGCACGTCATTTCATTGTGATTTTGTAGAAATTACAGGTACAATAAACACCTGCTTATACGGTTAAATTACAAACTTAGTTCAGAAATTACTTTGTAATTTTTTTTTCAAAAACTATTCAACCTATCAAGTTCGAAATAATTTTCCTAGAAAGTTTTTAAAAAGTTCTACTTTTGAGATTTTTTCATATTTCTAAAACTTATGGTTCAAAAGTTAGAGGGGGGGGACACATTTTTTTTATTTCTGGAGCGATTATTTCCGAAAATATTTACATTATCAAAAAAATATTTGAGTAAACTCCTATTCATTTTTAAATGCCTATCCAACAATATATCACAAGTTAGGGTTCAAATGAAAAAAAAATCACTCCCCATTTTACGTATAGGGGAGGTACCCTAATAAAACATTTTTTCCACTTTTTATTTTACAACTTTGTCGGCGTGATTGATATACACATTAGTACCAAATTTCAGCTTTCTAGTGCTAACGGTCACTGAGATTATCCGCGGACGGACGGACGGACGGGCAGACATGGCGAAACTATAAGGGTTCCTAGTTGACTACGGAACCCTAAAAAACCGGCCAAGAGCGTGTCGGGCCACGCTCAGTGTAGGGTTCCGCAGTTTTCTGTCCGTCACAGTGAGTGACGGACGGAAACTTAAGAGGTAAAATAACACCGCCATGTAGGATATGATATGAGTGTTCCACGTACAGCGATATCTATCGGCAAATTAAGTAAACTATTGCGCGCGAGCTTAAAGTATGGAAGATGATTTTTATGGAATAATTCTTTATTGCGTGAACCGATTTTCACCGTTTTTACTTTATTTGAAAGTACGTCATTTCATTGTGATTTTGTAGAAATTACAGGTACAATAAACACCTGCGTATACGGTTAAATTACAAACTTAGTTCAGAAATTATTTTGTATTTTTTTTTCAAAAACTATTCAACCTATCAAGTTCGAAATAATTTTCCTAGAAAGTTTTTAAAAAGTTCTACTTTTGAGATTTTTTTCATATTTCTAAAACTTATGGTTCAAAAGTTAGAGGGGGGGGACACATTTTTTATTTATTTCTGGAGCGATTATTTCCGAAAATATTTACATTATCAAAAAAATATTTGAGTAAACTCCTATTCATTTTTAAATACCTATCCAACAATATATCACAAGTTAGGGTTGAAATGAAAAAAAAATCACTGCCCACTTTACGTATAGTGGAGGTACCCTAATAAAACATTTTTTTCCACTTTTTATTTTACCACTTTGTCGGCGTGATTGATATACATATTAGTACCAAATTTCAGCTTTCTAGTGCTAAAGGTCACTGAGATTATCCGCGGACGGACAGACATGGCGAAACTATAAGGGTTCCTAGTTGACTACGGAACCCTAAAAATAGCAAAAACAAAGATCCCGACGAATTGATAACCTCCTCCTTCGAAATCTTGAAGTCGGTTGAAAAGCGACCAATCCATTCTTCTTTACGGCTTAGTCTGCAAAGGCTACATTTGTAAATTCCTAACCAACTTCAAAACGAGAAAAATATTCTATTCCGCGCTGTCACGCTAAGGTCGTACGTGACGTTTTAATAAAACTTCAGCATATTATTATCAACCATGCACACATGATAATATGACGGGCTAATAACAATTCCAATAGTTTTGCATTGCTGTGTTGACACGCCTGACTTGCATTCGGAATGGACTGGGCGCTGGTACTCTGTTTCATTTATAAGTTTGATAGTAAAAACAATCTTAACACGCTTTATATAAAGTTCATATTCGTAACAGACGTAAAAGAGGGTAGGTTCATATACTTAAACAGTGGGAGTGAATGGCGCATTGTACCGGGCATTGTATGTGGCCTTTGAGAATTTGGGGGTTTGTATTTGTTGTTTTTTAGGGTTCCGTACCTCGAAAGGAAAAAACGGAACCCTTATAGGATCACTTTGTTGTCCGTCTGTCCGTCTGTCTGTCTGTCTGTCTGTCTGTCTGTCTGTCTGTCTGTCTGTCAAGACCATTTTTCTCAGGAACGCGTTCAGGTATCAAGCTGAAATTTATATCAAATACTCAAGTCTATTGTCCCTTGCAGCTGTGAAAAAATCAAACTTAAAAACCAACGCAATCAAATGATACAGTCGTTTATGCTGCAAATTTTAGAGTTTTTCGGCACTCGCAAAACCTACGGGGTACTTCCCGTGAAGAAACTTCATATAGCACAGACAAAGGAAAAATTACCAAAAGTAAACATTTTGAGTAAAATCATACAGATTTTTTTTTTTTTTAATATTATACTTACTACCTTTTTCCTCGTAAACGCGTAAAGGTATTAAATTGAAATTCATGTCCAATACTCAGGGCTATAGGACCTTTCCGATGTAGCAAAACCAAACTTTTATGTCAACGCAATCAAAAGAAATAGCAATTTAAGTCGCATATTTTGAAACTGAGTACTCGCAAGAAACTCAAAACCTAAAGGGTACTTCCCGTAAACTCAGAAACTTGAAACTTGGCACGAAGAAACTTCATATAGCACAGACAACGGAAAAATTACGAAAAGTAGACATTTTTAGTAAAATCATACAAAAAATATTTTTTGAAATTTTAAACTTACTACCTTTTTCCTCGTAAACGCGTAGAGGTATTAAATTGAAATAAGTAATAAACATACTACAACTTTTGCTTGTTATAGGTTTGTACGGAACCCTCGGTGCGCGAGTCCGACTCGCACTTGGCCGGTTTTTACTTTATTTGAAAGCACGTCATTTCATTGTGATTTTGTAGAAATTGCAGGTACAATAAACACCTGCTTATACGGTCAAATTACAAACTTAGTTCAGAAATTATTCTGTAATTTTTTTTCAAAAACTATTCAACCTATCAAGTTCGAAATAATTTTCCTAGAAATTTTTTAAAAAGTTCTACTTTTGCGATTTTTTTCATATTTCTAAAACTTATGGTTTAAAAGTTAGAGGGGCATTTTTTTTTATTTCTGGAGCGATTATTTCCGAAAATATTTACATTATCAAATAAATATTTGAGTAAACTCTTATTCATTTTTAAATACCTATCCAACAATATATCACACGTTAGGGTTCAAATGAAAAAAAAAAATCACTCCCCATTTTATGTATAGGGGAGGTACCCTAATAAAATATTTTTTTCCACTTTTTATTTTACAACTTTGTCGGTGTGATTGATATACACATTAGTACCAAATTTCAGCTTTCTAGTGCTAACGGTTAAAAATTTTAACTTACTACCTTTTTCCTCGTAAACGCGTAGAGGTTTTTGCTTGTTATAGGTGTTTACGGAACCCTCGGTGCGCGAGTTGGACTCGCACTTGGCCGGTTTTTTGTAGTATAATACTACTTTTACACTAGCATGTTCGCCCCCGCGTCGGCGCTGGCAACCACGACGGTGGCAAAGAAGCACACGGCCCGCCTGATGGTAAGCAGGTTCCGCAGCCTAAAATCGCCTGCAACTCCAGGGGTGTCATATGCGCGTTGCCGACCCTTTACAAAAAGGAGGATTCACTGTGTTGACAGCTATTAAAGGAACAAAAGGGTCCCTCATCGTCAACACACTGGGTCCTCTTTGAGCTTTTTGGCAACCTTACTCACCAGCAGGAACACAACACAATTAGTAGTGTGTAGTGCCATTTGTCTGTGGTTTTCTGCAAGGTGGAGGTACTTCCTTAGTTGGGCTCTGCTCCATATTTGAGCGAGATGACATTCGCTGTGGTGTGCCCTACCACACATAGCGAGATGACATTTGCAGTACCCATACCTCTCTTTTGGGCATAGTTTAAGGACATACCCGTGTCCGGACGTAGTTTAAGGACATACCCGGGTGGCCGGGTACGACCGGGGACATACCGGGTAGTAGGAGTGTCAGCACGAATGTCCGTTCACATATTCGGCTCCCTGTATCGCTCTCCGATTCGAGCACGCTCGAGCGAATTTCGAGCCGCGTGTGTACAGTTCGCCGCGCCATTTGGCTACTCGCACGCAAGTTTAAACTCGCTATCCTAAATCGTGAATATCACAAAGAAATTAAGTATTTATTTATATGAGCAGGTGAATTTTTATAGGGATTAATTTATTCCCCCTCCAGCCTTTTGAAATTTCCTCTTACAACTTTTTTACGTTCGCCGTTTAAATAATCTAAGTGTAATTGCAATATTTTTTAATAGTTTTTTTATGTCCCAGTGCTGGGCAAAAGCCCCTATTTTTCAATAATATTGGTGCCGCTTAAATGGAGATGAATAAACCATCAAATTAATATATTATTTTTGTATTATAAGTTATAAAGTACTTTTTTTAGGTAAAAACGTAACGTTAAAGGAGTTCAAACATGTTTTATTGCAAGAAAAACAACGCAGTTGTGTATCTCCACAATAAAAGAAACCGTAGCAACTGAAACTTTGAGCAACTGAAGACTCCCGTATTCCCACCGCATTCTGTACACCAGGGCCGCGATTCGAAAAATAAACACACACACTGGACAGACACAGCTCCAACCCAACTCAACTCAACGCTGTAACGACTGACATTTGCTATTCGAACAGATTTTCATTCAACTTTGGTCTCACATTGGTCACACATTGGTCACACATCCAATGTGTGAATGTTGAATGAAAATCTGTTCGAATAGCAAATGTCAATGTCGTTATAGCGTTAAGTTGAGTTGGGTTGAGTTGAGTTGGAGCTGTGTCTGTCCAGTGTGTGTTTATTTTTCGAATCGCGGCCCAGCGAAAGTTTTGTGCATATAGACGGAGAGCTGGCCACGTCGGGTATGACACAATGATGAGTGCAACGAAACCGCTCTAGTTAGTTTGCTATTCTAAACTTATTTCTAGATCCGGACATCTGGCAGCTGAACATTGTTGGAGATCAAATAATGCAAACCATTTCAAGAATATAAATCTACAGTTCTGGGTTTAATGCAATATTATGAAATTTTATATAAATAATTAGATTATGATTTAAACTCGCTCGATTTTCAATCATTATTTTGACAAACGAACAGGACGAGAGACAGGAGATTTCGTCTTCGTGGAACCCAGTGATCACTGATCAGCAAATGTAAGCGTGGAAATACTTGCATTTCCAAACCATCGGATGTCGTGAGTGTTGAGTGTAGGCAAAGTGACAACCCTAGCGTAAATGTGCATAATCGAGACCAACTGCGGGTAGTTCGAAAATCCCGCGTGACTAGGAGATGCTGATACGATTCCTCGCCAGTCTGCCTGCGACCTGCGACCAAGAGCGTTACGACACGCTCGAAACGTCAGGAAAATAATAAAAGTGAGTGTACGCGATTAAGTCGCGTTTTTGTCGATATAATAATTACATTAAAAGACACCTTCCTTACACTGTGCTACTGAGACCGACGAGACCAGTCAGTCAGGTCGAAAGCTTGCTAAGCGATAGGAACAACACTGACCTCGATAACTTGTGCTATGCGAGTAGGGGTAGCAATTCGGTACCGGATCCGGGCCGGATTGCAATTGCCTTTTAACTATGGATGGTATAGTAAAAGATGACAATCTCATAATATGGCGGAATTCAACGCCTTTTGACGGACACTTATGTAACATAGAGATTGTCATCCTTACCTTTTTCCACCCATAGAACAAAGGATGAACAAATATCACGACTATGGCGAGTGACACTGACAGACTTGAGTGACGTCACAGGAACTGTAGATCAGTTTAGGCGCGAAAATTTAAATTGTCAGTTTGTAACAGCAATTTTTTACTATAAATTATAGTATTTTAATTTTTTTATACACTGGTGATCTATTCTACGTGCAATTCTTTCAAATTAAAGCATAAATGAAAATATTGCATCTTGCCTATTCAGCGTACTTTACACTAAAATCAGTAACACACACTTAAAATCGTCATCCTTCAGCATCACGTTGTACCCGTCCTCAATTTTGCCTAACGGCCTATAAAATATAAAACCTGTAGGCGACATATGTAGTTCACTACCATTCTCAAACACAAAACGATAGATTCCGATGTTAAAACCCTATCACTTATGACCTTTTAAGCAAAAGCAGAGGAGTGATGTTTCTAACACTTAAACAACCAGTATAAGCGAGACCTCAGATTTATAATAATTATATGTAATCATAGGTCATACGTACGGTGGTTTTGAAGCAGTTTGATAAGCTATGGATATAGGGTTGAGACTAATGTGTGGTACGCGCTCCGCTTTCGTATTGAGAAGTCGTCTTTTCGTAACGATATCGAGTACCTAACATGTCTAAGGATAATGTCTTTTTTTATTGGCAGTGTTTGGAAACGATTTTCTTTAATATACTCGTAAAGTATTAACAGTTGAAGAAATTGTTAAAAAAAATTAGAAGAAAGAGGACCTTGAAAATAATTTTAATGGAAATATAGTCAGGGTATGTGAGGGGTTATACACAATACTTATATATCCATATGTGACATATGCTATGTGTCCTAGGGCAGAAAAGTCAAATAATCATAAAATAATATTAAAATGATATTGTGAAATAATTTGTAGATGACCCCCAGTCTGCAAAACCTTTTACATTAATTAAAATTAAATTGTACACGAAACATCAATACACATGGCGGACTTAATAATGCCCAAAGCATTCTCTACCAGTCAACCATTCTTAATGAATCAATCTTCAGTCAGAGAATCGTTTGCCTCTGCAAGTAAAAAGAAAATCTAGTTTAAACTGGAATAAAAGCACTATGAACAGTAAACACGGTAATAGCCAAAACACTCGGCTATACGATCATCATCATCAGCTATATAATCTCTGGCTTAGGTGCGCGTTGGCTTTTTGTTGCTGTTACAATAACGGTCCTACACAATTGTGGATTTAGTGAAAGGCCTCACATTGTCGGTATGTACTCATCTTTCACTAATAGATATCGTAGGTATATTGTGTAGTTTAAGAAAGTACCTACTAGTAACTCCACCTATCGACAATGTGAGACCGTTTTCCTTCACTGCACAATTTAGTATCATATCGCTTTACCATATATATTTTTTTTATAAATAAATAAATATTATGGGACAATCTTACACAAATCCACCTAGTCCCACAGTAAGCTCAATAAGGCTTGTCTTGTGGGTACTAGGCGACGATATATATAATGGATATATACATATAAATACTTAAATATATAGAAAACATCTATAACTCAGGAACAATATCCGTGATAAACACACAAATAAATGCCCTAACCAGGATTCGAACCCGGGACCTCTTGCTTTGTAGGCAGGGACTACCGACTAGGCTAGGAGGCCGTTCCATTTAACTTTCAAGACAGAGGTCAAGGGTTCGAACTTATGGGGTAGGTTTTAACGTTTTTTTTTTTTTTTTTTTTTTTATACTACGACGGTGGCAAACAAGCATACGGCCCGCCTGATGGTAAGCAACTACCGTAACCTATGGACGCCTGCATCTCCAAAGGAGTCACATGCGCGTTGCCGACCCTTTACAAAAAGGAGGATTCACTGTGTTGACGGCTAAAGGAACAAGAAGGTCCCTCATCGTCAACACACTGGGTCCTCTTTGAGCTCTTTGGCAACCTTACTCACCAGCAGGAACACAACACTATGAGTAGGGTCTAGTGCTATTTGGCTGTGGTTTTCTGTAAGGTGGAGGTACTTCCCCAGTCGGGCTCTGCTCCAGATTTGAGCGATGACATTCGCTGAACGTGCCCTACCACACTTAGCGAGATGCCATTCGCTGTGCCCATACCTCTCTTTTTGGCGTAGTTTAAGGACATACCCAAGTCCGGACGTAGTTTAAGGACATACCCCGGGTCCGAAAACGTTTCTTGGAACTTAGGTCAGAAATATCTTTTGATGTTATACAGCTAAAGATGCTTGCGTTGCTAGCCAAAGAGCACAAAGAGGACCCAGTGTGTTGACGATGAAGGACCCTCTTGTTCCTTGTGTGAATCCTCCTTTTTGTAAAATGTCGGCAAAGCGCATGTGACTCCTCTGGAGTTGCAGGCGTCAATAGGCTACAGTAGCTGCTTACCAGCAGGCGGGCCGTATGTTAGTTTGCCACCGCCGTGGTATTAAAAAAATTGATGTTGCCACTCGCGGAGTCCATGGCCATGTTTAGGTCCACCAGAGTAGCAGAATATGCAGAACCCACTAAGCCACATCCACTTATTTAGTTTAAACTACCCTAAAATACGAAGTATGAGAATCTAAGTTGTCTCTGTGAAGTAGTGATGGCAATACGTGGTACGACCTCTTTGGCATGCGACCGGCGGCGCGTTCGGGAGTTTCCAAGGGATTAGAGCTGCGTTCACAGAAATCACAGACATCGCCTATGCGTTTTGCAATTGTTTGCCACGAATGACACGCACTCGGTTACTAATCGACAATCGTCCTAACGGACGCACGGTACAGTCAGAAGCAGACGGTACAAAACACTGCGTCATACAAACACCCATACATTTCGCTTCCTCACCAGTCGAATAAATCACAAGCATTGTTAGAATTACAAAAGCATATCTCGCTCGCGCAAAACATTTATAACAAGCGCCTAGCATCCCTATCCTATGTTTATCATCGCAAATCTGCTGCTATCCTATCGTATGTCCATTTACAAACCCATTCTAACTTGTACCTTATAACAAGGCAACAAGGTCTATAATTGAGCTTTAGAATGCATATTCCGTGGATACTACGCGCCGTAATAACCAAAACGCTTGAACCAACATTTGATCCAACGTGCAAACAAAGCGACAAACATGCTGATTCACTCTTGTTTCTCTATTGTGTCATATTATATTTGTTCCAAGCAGGGTGTTTAAATTACACTCGTTTTTGCGTTGTCGGGTTTGCTTTAATAATAAATACAAGCTTTTAGTTTCCGCTGTATAGGCTCTTGTTGGGTTATTCACGGATGGTCTAGAACGCAATATGACTAGTGTAATATTTTGCCAATATCGCTCCTAGTCTACATCGCGAACGGTCTAGAACCCAAAATGTCTACATCATTATCGTCGTTTTATCTTTACGTTAGCGATGTTGACAAAACCCCGGTGCGGTTTGGCCTTCGGCCATTAGAAGATAACTGACGAACCTAATCTACCTAAGAGTGGTGGTCTTTTTGCGTCATACTCGTACCTAGTCTTAGTGTCTTCTTTATAATGAGGGTTCCTGCGATCGATTTTTTCACCATGGCAATACCGTGGCGAGAGGACTTTATGACAGCAGCTGTCAAAACCCACCAATCATAAAAAAATATGATTAAACATGATTGGTAGATTATGACAGCTAGACCTCTCGCCACGGTGCTGCCACTTGGTGAAAAAATCGATCGAAGAAACCCCTCATTACGACGGATAGTCTGTTTTACGCGCGAGATACTGTTGCGGCACAGCCGTGCTAGCCGTGTAATCTAGCAACTTTTAGATTTCCCTTTTCACTAGCCGTATTGTGAGAGGTGATTAGGTCATACAGAACTTTTATCTATGGGACCAACCCCGAAATCACAAAAAAACATTTGGCGTCCCCATAAAAAACGCACTCGTAGAAAAATTATGATATACAATAGTGACATAATTAAGCTTTTCAAGCTCTTCATTCTGTCACGATTGAATCATATGAATACTATTTATTTTCAATCGTTTATAACAGTAGGTACGAAAGTATGCAGCTCGGTAAGCAACCCACGTCTGTCACATTACTTACTTGTGAGCCATGTCGCCATATGCTAAAGATTCTTACCGATTTAGGAAATATGAGTCATGCATAAACTGATATTCTGTAAATTCTGTAGTCAGTTGGTTATAAATTCAGAAACACTTTGACAGGATGACTTAGATTTAATAATGATACGGACGATATAGTTTATTAAAATTATCAATACAACTTTCATATTATAAGAGTTCAAGCGAGATAGTGGCCATTAAGTAGACATAAATGAAATAAAGTGATTGTTAACAGGCAATGGCAAAATGAGGGCAGAATAAAGAACTTAAACAAGATACTTTGATTTACAGACTATAGATCTGACAATGCGAACGTTTAAACAAAACGGTTTTGTAAAGTTGAAATAGATTTGCAGTAATTTTATTCTTCGCCTCTTTTATACGTAATTGCAAACAATTATTTTAATACAACGAATACGACGCGTTAATTAAATATCATATTCATTAAAATTAATAGTGATAGTGACAATGCTATTTCGCATTACCCACGTCTGTCACATTACTTACTTGTGAGCCATGTCGCCATATGCTAAAGATTCTTACCGATTTAGGAAATATGAGTCATGCATAAACTGATATTCTGTAAATTCTGTAGTCAGTTGGTTATAAATTCAGAAACACTTTGACAGGATGACTTAGATTTAATAATGATACGGACGATATAGTTTATTAAAATTATCAATACAACTTTCATATTATAAGAGTTCAAGCGAGATAGTGGCCATTAAGTAGACATAAATGAAATAAAGTGATTGTTAACAGGCAATGGCAAAATGAGGGCAGAATAAAGAACTTAAACAAGATACTTTGATTTACAGACTATAGATCTGACAATGCGAACGTTTAAACAAAACGGTTTTGTAAAGTTGAAATAGATTTGCAGTAATTTTATTCTTCGCCTCTTTTATACGTAATTGCAAACAATTATTTTAATACAACGAATACGACGCGTTAATTAAATATCATATTCATTAAAATTAATAGTGATAGTGACAATGCTATTTCGCATTTCAACTGAATATCATGAACCATTGAATTTTACAAGTCTGTTAATAACCTAAACTGAATCATGGATTATTTATTTATTTATTTATTATTGATTATTTTTTTTTATATTTGTCGTATTCCCGAAATCATAAAAAATACTTTACCCGTATAGGAGTCGTCAAATTCTTTCAACCCCCGTTTCACCTCCTTAGCGTTGAAGCTACAAAAAACTATTTCTTAGAGAGATAAAAAAACGTTACTCAAATGTGTTAATCAAACAGCCATCAAAATGCACAGACGTCTCAGTAGCCAGCTGACAGCTCTGTTGGGTCCGAAGTCTTCTGTAAGAACTTCGATTTGCTGCGATCGCTCGTTCGAAAAAAGCTATGTTTAGCATCTGTTACTTCTGCTGCTGACTAACAACTTTAAATAAACAGCGCCAATTAAAAAGCCGCTAATGAAGCAAAAAACAGGAACGTGACAACTGATGTTTTCGCGGGCCAAGGCGGCGAACGGCGGTGGGAGCCGGCAAAACCAGTTTTTCCGGCTGAAATGGGTCACGCAGAGGGCCTGCCGTAAACCTCGACAATCGAAATTTCGTTTTGCGTCTCTTTCGCTCAAATTAGCGATCGCGAGCGAGCGAGCGAATTCGCTCAAATCGCAAAAAAGTGCGATACAGAGGGATATAACGAAATTTTCGAAGTTCGAGGTTTGAGGTTAACGCTCATATAATACCTTTGTATAGCGTGGCGATCCTGGCAATCCATTTGCAACCGACTTCAAGATTTCGAAGGAGGCGGTTCTTAATTCGTCGGGATCTTTGCTTTTGTTTTTAGGGTTCCGTAGTCAACTAGGAACCCTTATAGTTTCGCCATGTCTGCCCGTCCGTCCGTCCGCGGATAATCTCAGTGACCGTTAGCACTAGAAAGCTGAAATTTGGTACTAATATGTATATCAATCACGCCGACAAAGTGGTAAAATAAAAAGTGCAATTTTTTTTTATTAGGGTACCTCCCCTATACGTAAAGTGGGGAGTGATTTTTTTTTCATTTCAACCCTAACGTGTGATATATTGTTGAATAGGTATTTAAAAATGAATAGGGGTTTACTAAAATCATTTTTCGATAATGTAAATATTTTCGGAAATAATCGCTCCAGAAGTAAAAAAATATGTGTGTCCCCCCCCCCTCTAACTTTTGAACCATAAGTTTTAAAAATATGAAAAAAATCTCAAAAGAACTTTATAAAAACTTTCTAGGAAAATTATTTTGAACTTGATAGGATGAATAGTTTTTGAAAAAAAATTACAAAATAATTTCTGAACTAAGTTTGTAATTTAACCGTATAAGCAGGTGTTTATTGTACCTGTCATTTCTACAAAATTACAATGAAATGACGTGCTTTCAAATAAAGTAAAAACGGAGAAAATCGGTTCACGCAATAAAGAATTATTCCATAAAAATCATCTTCCATACTTTAAGCTCGCGCGCATTAGTTTACTTAATTTGCCGATAGATGTCGCTGTACGTGGAACTCTCATATCATATCCTACATGGCGGTGTTATTAACTCTTAAGTGGGGACACTTACTGTGACGGACGGAAAACTACGGAACCCTACACTGAGCGTGGCCCGACACGCTCTTGGCCGGTTTTTTTATGTATGTTCACCGATTATTCGCAGACCGATATCGAAAATTCCTTTTTTGTTGGTCCTGACCTGATCAGGATCTCATGATGGGGTCTTGGAAAATATTATAGGCACACCTTTAGTGATTTAATTATTTTTTACAGTAGCACGGACATTTCTTTTTGGAAAGGTGGAGTCTAGGTGAAGTCGGTTCTTTTTTGTTTAACATTATTTATTTATAATAAACAGATTAAATTTTATTTTTTTATTCCATTGAAGGTACGTTCATATAAGGAACCCTCCATTATGCGTGATCCGATACGCACTTGGCCGTTTTTTTTTTAGAAAAAGTCGTCATTTTAAATGTATTTCAAGATGTAAAGTTCTTTTCTTTAAAAACTAAGGCCTTGCTAATTTTGAAAGTAAATTTGACATAGGAAAAGGTATGTAAATTTCTACGCAAGAAAGTTTTAATTTATTCCATAAGTCACACTTTTCGCATAAAAAATACGTTGTTTCAAAATGTCAAAGAAGGTCCCTAAAAGGGGAGGTTTCGTCGAACGTGACTTCGAACGCCTGAGTATAAGTCTAGACTTTTAGGAATCTGTGCCAAGAATTTGTAAGGTTACAAATACGGTGTGGCATACATAATTTACCTTATGTGAAAGATAACCGTATCCTTAATATTATTAATAAATAAGTACTAGTAAAAAAAGTTACAAGGAACCACCAATTACGTTTATATTATACCCGCTATCTTATAATCTTACACCCGCCCGCGGTTTCAACTCCATTTTCACCCCTTTAGGGGCTGGATTTCCATAAATCCTCTCTTAGAAGAGCTTTATGACATTTGGAGAAGAAATTCCAGATTTTACCTTCAACAGTTTAGTCAAGTCGAAATGCGGAATCAAAACAGAGTCGCAGTAAAGACCTCCCAAGTAACACAGGAAGCATTATAACATATGAATAGTTAACTTATTTCGAACTTAAGGACCGTATAAACTCTTATATACGTTCACCGGGCAACTTGTCGCATTATATGATGCTTTGAGCTGTATAACGGTTGTATAATGGCATATCTAAATGCTTTTGTAAAGCCTTTCGCTTTAGTGCAACAAACCACAATGCAACTGTACAGCTTTCGACTGTTTAAAAGCACTTAAGTGCTTTAGGTTCTACAATAGCATTATATAATTAGAAATATATACGCGGTTAAGTCCCGTTATTACGAATAGATATGTGTAAAAACCGTGAAAGTTTAAATCAGTGTATTATATAATGCTTTAAGATGTATAACTGTTGTATAATGGCAAGTATAAAGGCTTTTTTAAAGCCTTTAGTTTTAGTGCAGCGAAACAAAATGCAACTGTACAGCTGAATGCTGTACAGTTGCGTTTTGGTTTGCTACACTAATGCTTCGGTGTGGTTTAGTGCCTTAGGTTCTACAATAGCATAAATAAATGCTTAATGCTGTTTATGAGCATGAATATTAGCCATGATAATGCCACGTAAATCCGGTATACAGCTTTCAGCTGTTTTTAGTGCTTTAGGTTCTACAATAGCATTTTATGATGCTTTACGTTGTATAACGGTTGTATAACGGCATATGTAAATGCTTTTGTTTAGCCATTAGTTTTAGTGCAGCGAACAACGTGCAACTGTACAGCTGAATGCTGTACAGTTGCGTTTTGGTTTGCTACACTAATGCTTCGGTTTGGTTTAGTGCCTTAGGTTCTACAATAGCATAAATAAATGCTTAATGCTATTTAAGAGCATGAATATTAGCCATTATAATGCCACGTAAATTCGCAATACAGCTTATAGCTATTTTTAATGCCTTAGGGAGTACAATAGCATTTACAAGTAGGTAATACGTTCCCAATGCAGTACAATAGCAATAATATAAACCATTCTAAAGCCAAGTAATTCACTATAAGGGGCTGTTCATAAATTACGTCATTTCAAATGGGGGGGGGGTCTGGATATCGGATGATGGTAGCATGACGTAGGAGGGGGGGGCGGTCATTCCGAAGATCACATCATCAATGTGTAAAAAAAGGAATGAAAGTCGTGCTTCTATAAACTTTTAATGCTATAAAATATTATCTACTAAATAGTTTTTTATTTTACAATTAAGCTTAAAACGCATTTTTTTTAATGACGTCACTCTATTTGGCAGGGGGAGGGTTGGATGATTTTAGGGGGGGGGGGGATTAAATCATCAAAAATTGATGACGTAATTTATGAACAGCCCCTATACAGCTTTTAGCGGTTTTAGTGCCTTAGGTTCTACAATAGCATAAATAAATGCTTAATGTTGTTTAATAGCATAATTATTCACGTGTAATGCTGTAGGCATAAATAAGGCATTTTTAAGGGTCACTGAGCTGCTATTGGACTAAGAGCTAGCCTCGTCAGATTATGACACAATAATGAGAGCAACAAAACCCGTCTGGTTAGATTGCTTACTATTCTTATTGCTAGATCCTGGCATCTGGCAGTTTTTAATGGGCGGTGGTCACAGTGACAGACTAGCAAAATGTTTAAATTGGAAAATAGTAATACCAAACTAGGTAAAAATTGCCGAAGTTGTCTCAGTTATAAAGGACAGGGCCTATATTTTAAGGGGCTCCCTGGCGCCAACGACCTTAGATCTGATTCCCTTAGTTTTCTAATGATTTATATAGCTTATCATATTATCAGTAACGGCTTTAAACAATATAGTATCCTATAATTACTTCAATATTCATTGTCTTCGAGATATTTGACATCAAAGTCGAACCGGTTTAGGCTAAAAAAGTGGTTTTATGGTCATAAATTTTGTTTTAATTAGTTAAAAATTAAAATCTCTCTACTGTTTTTAGAGACATCAAAGAGGAACCCTAAAATGTAGATTACGTATATGTAAGATTCTTTACACCATTCGAATATCGATAAAAGTGTTTTTTTAGACCATATTTTAAAAATATCATAAAAAAATAACGGCTTATTTATTTCAAGATCCGGCTCTACAGAATGGAGATAAAAGATTCAAAAACCGATAGTCGTTTGCCTTATAATTCTATCTATAGTGAATATGTTGGAATATCGACTCAAAACTGGTCAAAAATCGATTAAAAAAATCTTAGACCAAAAATATTGTGTATTATTACCATACATCGGGGTTTTCGGTGCGGGAATGTTTGACATTAGCCAAAGAGTAGGCATTAACTTAAAAAACAGAATGTACTCTGGCACGTTTCTACCTAATGAATAATTGATCGAAAAAATCATAGGTATATACAATTTATATGTAATAGCTGACTATTATGTATATATATTGTAGGTACATATACCTATGATTTTTTCAAGTATTTTTTTATTAATTCATGTAATGACTGATCATTGTCAACCTCTTCAGTTAATCAAATAGTTCATAAATATCGGACGTCAAGATTAATATTTGACACTTATTATACCGTGTCTTTGTCTTAGGTAGATCTAGTTAATAAATTTCGGATATGCAATTGCATTTTTAAAATACTAAGTATATAATAGTCAATACAAACATGCCTCTAAGAAAAAAAGCTCGTATCATAGTGTGTAAGCTATTCACAGAGAGGTAGTTATTCATTAGGCATAATATGATATTTTCTCAGACTAACTCTCAACCTATCTGTTTATCTCTACTCTTTCTCAAATCGTTCCCGCACCGAAAACCCCGATGTACATATGATTATTACGGGAACAAAAACAGTAGGCGACAAACTATGAACTATATTTTATTATACATCGTTTGGCACTACTTTCTCCCAACATAAACTTTTGTATAATTTCTCTTAATATTGTATAGTATTTGTATAGTTTCTCATAATATTGCATCAAACCCAGATCTCTAGGATTTATTTTCTTGAAATGGTTTGCATTCTTTGACCTCCACCACCACCAAAGCTGCCAGATGTCCAGATCTAGAAATAAGCATAGTATACCAAAGTGACTAGAGGGGTTTGGTTGCTCTCATTATTGTGTCATATCCGACGTGGCTAGCTCTCCGTCTATATAGACCAACGCCATTTTGTAAATAATTTATAACCTAAAAATAAAATCATGCGGACTTATTTATACAAGGAAAATACTATATGATAATGAAATTACTTAATTTAAGACTGCTCAACCAACACTATTATGTTAATAATGCAAAACTCGTTCTATACGAGGATTACACAATTGTTTTGTTTATTTGACGCATATCTTTTTATAATATTTTATAGCAAAACCACAATAAATCAAAGGCGCGTGAAAATTTTCAATGAAACTTATATACACATTTACAGTAAACTACATTGCGCAGTAATATTTGAAGGATATAATAACGTAAAAGAGTCAAAAACTTTTATAAATTTTGTTAGGATGCAAACAAATATGACCTGTCACTCATTCAGTTTTTTGTACCGTCTTCGTCCATTCATATAACACAACGTTCATTGTATTATAACATTTGTTGCGTCGGTGTTAGAGACGTTTTTGCATTGACGTAAGGTTTATTTTACTACACTCTTATGCTAGTATAATGCTTTTGTATTGCGATTGGCAAGTTAATCGAGAGTACTTATGCTTCTTTACTGCGATTAGCAAGTTTTTTGGCCGTATTAATGCTTCTTTAATGCAGTTGGCAACTTAATAGAGCGTACTAATGATTATTTAATGCGATTGGCACTTTCCATGACAACGATAATGCTAATAGCGCAGACATATTGCGCCTGTAATGCTATTAAATGACCTGTATAGGATCTCAAGCTGGGTAATTCGTGCCCATTTAAGACCTATATCAGCACTATAAACGTTTATGATGCTACTATAAAACGAACTGAAAATGCTAAAAGCATACAGATATGCTGTAAGACGGCCGTTATACTGCTTTGATGTGTTACTTGGGCTTTTATAATTTAAATCTGAACCCACTCGCTTTGTCTCCCCCCCCCCCCTTGAATCACTCTACGCCCCCCTAAAAGTGAGGCGTGCCTCACTGGTTGGGGAAACCCTGGTTAAGACTCTGAATTGTCTGCTAGTCTTGAAGTGAACGCGACTGTTTCATATAATTAGATTAAGTATTTAAATGTCAGTGACCTCGCTTCGTTAAGCTCACAAACATTATCCGCTGTCTTAACTTTCCGGACCTTTTCTCAAAAGTCCTTGACACAATTCCTCGATCTCACGTCACCGTTGCAAAAGGTCGTATATGCCCAAGAACGACATGTCAAATACGCTTTTTTCAAATCGTAACTGATTAGGTGTGCAGAATTATCTATAGTAGTTATTTTCTCACTACATCCTTAACGCATTTTTGTTTGGCCCTATAGTTGACTGGTAGAGAATACCTAACGGCATTAAGTCCGCCTATTGTACTTTTTTTTCTGTACAATAAAGTTTAAAATAAATAAACCGTTCACAACAATTTAAAATAGAAAACTAGTAGGATAATGACAGTGTAATATACCATTAGCACTATCAAGTTAATGCAAAGGTCTATTAAAACATTAAACTTAATTGAAATAGACGTTGTTTGATTATCGTAGCAATTCGTAGCACTGTCGTAGAGGTTCTACGTCGCTCGTAGCGGTACAAAGCAACCAACATTAGCATGCACGATACGGGGCCATATTCCAACTTTAAAACACGGTGCCGTATTCTAATTTTAAAATACATAAACAATACATCAAAAACACAAACTATCTCCACCGTAACTCCTACACACAACAAATAATCAACCAATATTAAAGTTGTATTGGAGTTGCATCGGAATAATTTTCAAGCAAATTCTCATATTTCTGATTCAGATATTTAGGCGTTCGTTGTATTGCGTTGCGTAGTTAATGCATTGGAGTTGTGTTGAAGTTGGATGTTGGATCGTGTTTAAAGTCAGAATACAACCCACGTTTAGACAAGATCTGACTTCAATGCTACTCCAATGCATTAACTACGCAATACAGCTAGTGTCTAAACGTCTGAATCAGAAATATCAGAATTTGCTTGAAAATTATTCCGATGCAACATGCAACTCAAATACGAGATCAATATTAATTAATTGTGTACTAATCAGAAACGTCTGCAAGCGAAATTTCAATTTTAACTATAATTGAAATAAAAATAAATATATATTAATAATTTAATAATAAATAAAACATTAATTGATTGTTTGTTGTGTGTGGAATTATGTTTTAGATAGATTGTGTTTGTGATGTATGGTTTATGTATTTTAAATGAGAATACGGAACGAGGGTCGTTAAATAATTTCTAAACTAATATAGATTGGTTATCACTATGATCTTCTTTTGTCATCATAATTAAACAAACAAACTGTGATTACGGAAACCTAATTTCCTAAAACTATTGACACACCATACGACTGACATTAAGTAATTCTTATAAATTTGTAATTATGAAGTTTTATTATCAATTTGTTACTAAAATCAAAATTAAGTGTACTTAATTCTCTTCTGAAACTATGGTGCTACCATATTGCTAGCAAATTAACGAACACTAGTTATCTCATACCCTGTATTTGAATTATGTCTCATATGATCTTTGGGCACGAGCAACCAATAGCTTGCGTTCATTGCTCAGATTCATAGCGTCATTTGTTAACGTATTAGTGTGGCGCTTAAGATCTTTTAGATCTGGGAGATATCTCAGTAAAGAGACCACTTGCCATGAACGAAATAGAAAGCTTGTTAATACAATTTGAATCATCTGACTAAGGAAGTAAGGTCGATATTCTAGCGGATTTCGATACAATTGTTTTCTCCAATTACATCTAATATTGCTATAAAGTGTAAAGCTAAGTGGTAACAACGTGTTGGATATGTTGGAGTAATTATGTTGGTGTTACGTTGCGCCCAAGATGTTGAAGCAATATGAAGCTTCATTTGATACTTTGAAGTGAAAAGGAACACTTAAAATAGAAGTCGTGTTAAACTCACGGCCACATATATGTTGTGTGGCGTCTATCGTTTGTTATACGATATATTACCAATAGAAATGTGTAAGTTTTCGAGAATATACCTTTAAGAGTACGTTTTCCGTCAGTGTCTAGGTAAAACGATTATTAAATTTTAAATAGGTTGTTTTTATGTAATTAAACATATAGTTTTTATTTACGATCAGTAGCCCTTTTGTTATTTTCATTCGTGGTAGGTTTCGCTTGTGACAGCTAGCTTACGCACAGATCTGCCCGCCGGATCTGTCTGAAAGATATGTCTGGTGGGCAGATTCGTCAATATATTGCGCTATACAGATCTGTCCGCAGACACATCTGACTCCATTTCTCGCCATACATTGATGGATCTGCCCACCGGGCACATCCTTCAGACCGCCAAACAGATCTATGGATGTATCCTAAACTAATCTCAAGGTCACATTTTTCTACAGCTGGACTCGTCTACACTTGTGCAACCAATCACAACACAGCACAGTGAAACATTGCCCGAGATATACCGTCAGACAGCCGTATTAACAGATACCATCTCAACATCTAAACATTACCAATCAAACTTCAACTTTACTTCCTAAGCTTAGAGTCCAAAATTAAATGAACAAAATGTTCTGTAGGAACAGTTAAGCATCTAACCCTTACTAAAGCAAATTACACTTTACGCCTAAGTTTTTAAGCCCAATATGCAATAGCAGTATTTTCTGTGTAAATAAATAGCGTTTTATTTAATTGGTACGATTCGCTTAGGTTTTTGCACAATTAAAATAATTAAAGATGACTAAAATGTATGGGTTGTGATTTGAATTTTGGCTTAAACGGCAGATGTTTGTATCCAATGGGGTTTTGGAATTGATTGCTGTAATGATTAGCTTATCTGCAGGTTCACTAGAGGGAACAGTGGCCCAAATATGAAATGAAAAATATTTATTTGGTGCAAAGCGAACAGAAACATAACATGAAATATACAAAAATTATAATTTACACCAAAATGGTTGCCACTCAGCATGAGTCATGGCAGTGTAGCCACAACGCTGACTTTCAGGGCAACCAGAACTTAAAACTATACTTAATCTAGCTAGTGACAACAATATTGCCAGATGACATTCATGTCACTACTGGCAACCCCACTTGACCGGTTTTGAAATTTTAAGTTTAAAAAATAAAAAAGCTATAGGAAAAAATTACAATTACTAACAACAAGAATTTGTTATTGTTAATATCGTGCTATCCTGTGGCACCTTTGTGCATTAGAACTGTCCGACTATTTTAATTTGTTCGATAACTAAATGCCTCAGCTGCGTAAGCGGCCCATTTTTTTAAAGTTATCTACACCATTTTTTTTTATTTGGAAAGTTTTATGTGGTTTCGTCTCAGAGTCACCAGCTCTTGCGATCATATTAGCGCAAAAGTATCCGTATTAGTCTAGTTAGGTTTATAGGGAGTTAAAATTGTACCCACAAAGGCGGTATCCCTCCCACAAACACGTCGGAGTTCGTGCTAAACTTGCCGAACGCGAACTCCTTGCCGCGCGACGTCGCGCCGCGCGTCATTCCGTCCACCGCCAGCGTCGTGTGCTCGTCGCGTTTAACTATACCTACCTACAGTGGTTATACGTTATAGGACTTAGAGCGTAAGGCATTTTTAATAGATCCGTCTCGATCTATAGCCCTAAGAGCGCGATGCATTTACAATATGACCGTAAGTAGGTACCACTATTTACTAATATGGCCCTAAGCCCATATAGTACTAAACACGCAATGCGTTTTCAATATATCCGTCTCAATGTTGTACTTATATATGCGCAAAGCTCACTTTTAGAGCGATGCCCTTTTAATGTCTCTCTCAGCCCTAAAGTAAAGCAACTAAAAGTGACCTAGGTCGAAAAGCTTTTTGTCGACCGTGTATTATGACTTTCAAACCTACGGTGTGGTCTAACCTACGTTATGATAAGAGGCTATAACTAGTACTCACGAAGGCGGTATCCCTCCCACGAACACGTCGGAGTTCGTGCTAAACTTGCCGAACGCGAACTCCTTGCCGCGCGACGTCGCGCCGCGCGTCACTCCGTCGACTGCCAACGTCGTGTGGTCGTCGCGGCGCGCCACCTAGCGAGTGAATTGTTAGTTAGAAAAGAAGATTGTTATAAAAAAATGTTAAAAGTATCTCTTTTCGAAATAAATAATTGAATTCCGCATGTAAACCAATAGGTACACTTAATAACTACAAAACCTACTTTATAAATATTTGAAAACATGCCAATTTTTTTTGTACAAGTGTTTTTGTTCCAGCAAGTTGCAAGTGTGAGTGACGCATGACGCGATAGGCGATAACATGGCATCCATGTTATCCGTTCTAGTGCGGAAAGTGTTGAGAGACCAAAAGCGGACCACCCGCTTTTGGTGCTGTATGTTCTGTCTTCTTTTGGTGTTCAGTGCCTTACAGGTAACAACCGAACATATTTAGTGTAGGCGAAAACACTGAAAACAGCAAGTGATTGAAGCATGGAACTCAAACAACCTTCAACCGGGCACAAGTGTACAGGGTCACCGCTGACGCTGTTTATATAGGTACAGGGTGAGATTAATAACGGGTATAACAATTAAACTTTTAAACAAAACAAAATACCCCTTTTTGTTTCAAGCATGCCTTTTTTCAAAAGCTATCTTTGGACTTTTCTTTCATTTTTTAAAAATAACGCAGGTTTTCTAGCGATATTTCTTAGACACGTTTTATCAGGATATCCCGTAGTATCCTGGGTCCTTCACAGTTTTATTTTAATTGTAATGGAAATCCGTATCTAATTTATTGAAAATCAGTTCACCCGTTTCTGTATTGAGTCAGGGAGGTGTCACTATGTCTTTCTCCATTGAACCCGTTTTTCCACCGCGAGGGCTATTGAGGGAAGGGTTGGCACACGCTTATGCAAGCAAAGGAACTGGCTAGCCAGCGCCAAGTGTATATTACACGAACCACTTGGTGCCACTTTTGACCCTTCTATAACTCAAAACCTCTTTAACGTAAACACATAAAACTACGTGTGTTTAATTATAACTATCCATAAGGACATCTAGAAGCCCAAATTTTATGAAGCTAGCTCAAACGGTTATAAAGATATGAAGGTCAAAAAGTCGTAAATTTTAGCACTGACTGACATATAGTACCTAAACCTAACCTACTTCCAGATGACCTAGAAAGATGAAATTTGGAATCCAGCTCGGTAATTGTGTGTAAGCGTAGGAAAAAATCTAAAAATAAAAAAAAGTTAAAAAATAGGGGGGGTCCCCATACAAAAAAAAAAAAATTAATTGTATCGTTGGAACCGTTACAAGCAGATATTTGAAACTATCCCAATATATGTATTATTATATTTGCTATAAATATAAAAATAATGTTAAGTTAAATAATAAATGGTGTCCCCATACAAAAAACTTGTAATACGCGCTAAACGACCAGCCAACGGTGTGTCGTCGGCGGCGCGCGGGAGAATGTAGACAATAGCATAAAAAAGAAAACCATGCAGCAGTTTTTATCAGAATGAAATATATATAGTTATATATATATATATATATGTTGAATAACTTTATAAAATGACTGATGTAATGAAAACTGGCCAAGTCAAATCTAACCTACTTTAAGATCTCACATTTTTAATTAACAGCAATTGTTATAGGTATCCAATAAAGCAAAGAAATAGAGTTTAATACTTGTTCATTATGTTATTTTGTTCCTATAAATACATATTTGGATTTTGCATAGAACTTGGCACTCATTTAGATCTCCATTCTTTTTGCGGCGAAGCCCACAGCCAAGCATAATTTTTGTATTGAACTTGGATCTCCTTTTTTACATTTATCATTATCACGTTATGGGTTTGTTCGAGAATATGTTGGTTGTTAATCATTGATTTATACAAAAAGGGAGATATGGTACCAGGCGCTCGATTGTGTGCCATCAAATATAGGTTCCGGGACCTATATTGAATTAGTCGTGTGGCAGAGTCTCTCAGTCACACTTTGTGCAGTGCGCAAAATATGGAGGTCTCCCTTGCATACCGGTGTTAACTATATAGGTTAATCTCTTTTGAACATGATGCACATACATTATAGCGGTGTGTAGCATTTTACGAGTGTGTAGGTGCTTGAACACATTTCAGTTTTATTTACTATGAACGTCACTCATCTTCCTTTTTGTTTATGTCTATGTTGTTAATAGAGTTTATTTCTAAATTAGTTTTTATGGCAGTTAACATCTTAATGACAACCGACAATGATGTGTACTTTTGATTGAAATTGTCACATACTATCTTTTCAGCCGGTGTTAATGGCATGTTTCAAACTGCATGGATGATGCAGCACGTTCTTGAAAACCCTATTTTATATTTTTAATAGCGCATGACAGCTAACGTTTTTATCTCTGTAGCTAAATGTCAAATTGGGGACGGAGAATCTTCTGGACTTGTGCTTTTACTTATTATGTTATTGAGTTTTTTTACATTTATTATAGTTATAATCTAGACACTTACTTGCAACTTATGCCACTGCCCATTGTTCAGGTCACTCCCGGCCGTGACAATCTGCGCGCCTCCCCCCAAATTGTACCTCAACCTGACCGCGCCATTCACCAACTTCAGCTCGAAAAAGTCATAAGTGCCCCCGTCGTCCGTGTACAAGATTAGACCGTTGGGCTGGTCGGTTTTGAACTCAAGTTCCAACGTTCCGTTCAGAGCCGCGTTCCACTTGCGGAACTGCGAGTAGGGGTTCTGCTTGTCTAGCACGAAGGCGAGGGTCGTGGTGAGGAGCGGCAGCTGCCAGAGCAGCCGCATCGTGGTGTGCATGCTAGGAGCGTCTGCGTTTCATTGCGCGTCTGAAATGGAGGAGAGACATGGTTAGAGTTAGAGTAAACCCATTACCCATTGCCAAGGATGATTAAGACATGGATTGACAATGCCTATACAAAATCACGTTCCTGGAACCTTCAGGCTATACGTCTGTTTTCGGTAAGTGCCATAGCGCCATCTGTTGAGTCCGGAGTCGAGTTATTCTGTCAGCGTTTATCGCCGAACAAAATATTAGAAACTAGAATTTATTTATTTAATCTTAATTGCACAAAATAAGATGGTGCAAATGGCGGACTTAATGCCATAAGGCATTCTCTACCAGTCAACCAATGGGCTTAACAGAAAGGTTAAGTAGGAATTTAGTGTTTGTGGTGACCGATAGATGACGCTAGTGCTTTAGCCTGAAATAAGGGAACGCGATTTTGAATAGGCATTTCCAATCCATGTCTTAATCATCCTTGCCCATTGCCTACACTACAAATTTGAATTATGATTGTCTGTTTTGTTTTGTTTTTGAAGTGAAAACTTCTTTAGCGGCGCTGTGCACTTTTTGTGATGGGGAAAAAATGTTAAACTTGCGACAGGTCACGTGACCGACAGATTCGTCAGATTGATAATTCGTAAGACGGACACGAGACCTGATCGAATAAATAATTGTAATATTTCTGAAGTGTTAAGAGGCCTTATTCCCAAAACGAGCGAAATTCACGAAATGCTTCATTTTCGTCGAAGGCTACGGCGAAAATACTTCCTTTTTTTGAATCAACTATTGATGCATATAAAAGTTTATTTCTTTATCTAGACGACCATCGGAGCAAATATTACAATTTAACAAGTAAAATATGAAAAAAATGGGTAGTCTTTGAAGGCCTTTCCGGATTTTCCAGTTAGATGTACCGTTCATTGTCAAATTACGCAAAGAAGAACAATTCTTATTTAATTTGAATAAAATTCAATTGAGTATATCATGCCTGAGACGGCCATGGAAATAAAAATCGAAGATTCATCTTGTATAATAGACAAAATACCTTCTGATTATATGCCAGTTTTTTAATAAAAACACGGTTACATTTCATTTTATCCACGAAAACCCTATAAATATTTGCCATAAAAATATTACCATAGCAAAGTTAAACTATATTTCTATCACGATAAAAAAAATAATGACTCTAGTGATACATTTTAATTTAGTATGAATTTTTAAAAATGACCTATAAATCACCCTTCACATGACACTTTCTGTAAGAATGGTATTTTTTGGAACTTAATAATAATAAATATGAAAATAGATGTCATATACTTCAGAAAAAGTGACCAAACCCTCCGGTGTCCGAGGCCAGATTTGAACTGGCGTCTTCAGCTTTCGCGGCTGACGTCCTGACCACTAGACCACCCGGTCACGGCGGAACTTGACAAATTTTCTCATGTATATGCAATCTCTGAATTTGAAACGGCTAGGCGCCGTTGACCATACTCTAAGGGCATGCGCAGTACGTGCTTGCACCTCCTATCCGAATCTCTTACGTGATTCTGGTATAGCGAGAGAGATGGTGCTGCCATCTATGAATCTTGAAGCAAATCAAATAGCCTCGCCGTTTCAAATTCAGAGATTGCATATACATGAGAAAATTTGTCAAGTTCCGCCGTGACCGGGTGGTCTAGTGGTCAGGACGTCAGCCGCGAAAGCTGAAGACGCCAGTTCAAATCTGGCCTCGGACACCGGAGGGTTTGGTCACTTTTTCTGAAGTATATGACATCTATTTTCAATTTATATATAGTAGTGTAACTACTTAAAAATTGCAAATCAAAAAATATTGAACAAAATAATTTGATTTGCTTCAAGATTAATAATAAATATGGTTAAAAAGTATTTTTTTGTATTACTAATACTTCAAACTATCTTATAAATAGCATTTTATGTGGCTTTTTACATTAATAGAGTTTTTCAACCTTTTAGGGAATAAGGAGCCTTAAATTTTTAATGTAATATAAATTGACATGTTTTTGTACGATAGCGCAATGAATGAATATTGTATTTTACCACATAAATGGTAGTACTTTTATACTGATAATGTAAGCAATTCGTGCAAAATTATTCCCTAACCGTTCCAAAATATCAAAAATGCACAACGCTAATATTCAAGTTTTCACTTCTGCCGACACTCCCGGAGTGCACCCCTTTGTTTTTTTTAAATATTTTCTTTTTAGTGCTAAGTAAGAATAGAAACAATGTACAGTCGACGTCACAGATATCTTTACACTTTTGTACCCTATTACAACGGAGTAAGGTGTAGAAGTGTAAACATATCTATGAGGTCGACTGTACAAGTGAATAAGGTCGTGGCATTATAAACATGTATTCTTTCTTACTTTATTTATTTTTAAACAAATAGTAATCACGAACTAAGAGTACAAAATGGACTCCTATCAAAATTTAATAACTTATATAATCTGCTACCTACATAAATTAAATAACTTGTTTAGCACTGGAGGACTATAAAAAAACTAAGAGTTTTTTTTGGAAAAAAGCCCTGTGTACTCTTATAGAGTTTAGAGTTTTAATATTACCAAAAAAGTGTTTGACATATTATTAATGTTTTTATTTTATTACTTTTGACATCTTAATAAAATGGCCGCGATTCGAAAAATTGGATTGGTCAAACATTGGACCAATGTGAGACCAATGTGTAACCAATGTCTGACCAATGTCTGACCAATGTGAGACCAATGTTGAATGAAAATCTGTTCGAATAGCAAATGTCAATGTCGTTATAGCGTTGAGTTGAGTTGGGTTGAGTTGGGTTGGAGCTGTGTCTGTCCAGTGTGTGTGTTTATTTTTCGAATCACGGCTAATATCATATCATATCATAACTGGCTTTTTTACCCTTTGAACGCCATTAATCATTTGCAAAACCGTCACTCACACGCCAAGATCACGGATGCGACACAACCGAGCCAATATAAACCATACTTGAAAATATGAACTTTGACAGCGTGCCCCATAACACATACCTAATCAACAAAAAGAACACATAACAGATTACAGACTATAACACATGGAGGCAGAATTCATATACATCGAATAACAAATCTCGTCCTATTGCTTATCCACCTTAAACAAAGAACTACTGGCACCATAGCACGGTTAATAAACTGGCACAAAAGCACAAATCCAAAGCTAAAAAGAAGCCAAGTCTCACACACGTAGCTTGCAAAAAGGAACTTTACTTCCAGCGATAAAGTGGGAAAAACGGCCGTCGCTACACTTTGCCCATTTCTGCACCTTACTTCAAGACGCATAAAGTCTTTTTTTGTAAAAAGAAGGCATTCAAAGGAACTTACGACTTAATAACTTGGAAGGAAACAAGCGACTGCAGATCAAAAGCCTCGAGGGAATCTCCGACAAGGATTCATTCTGATCTCGGAGAAATGAAACATCGTAAAAATATCTAAGCCTGTGTTCTCGCACCGCAGAGTTGCGACGAAAATTGTGTTGATAGCTGTGCATTCCCAACTGTACTCTCCTCGATTGCGTGCACTGGCAATGGCGAGGACAGTGGGAATAAGTAAAAAAATATGAATATTATTTGTACCTTTCACAAACAGAACTAGTCCCGCAGCAAACTCAATAAGGCTTTTATGTGTTGTGGCGTACAGTCAGCATCAAAAATAAAACTACGCAATCGAAGGCGTCAAAAGCTCTTATTCCCTTTTAAAAAGGACTTTTGACGTCTTCGTTTGCGTAGTTACTTTTGATGCTGACCGTACCACGACGTGTGGTATACCGTAGTACATAAATGGAATGAAAAAATGGGAATCATTCCTAAGAAAAAAGCCTGTTCCCATCTGTCATCGGCGGGCACAGATGGGAATACGCGTATAATCAAATAGGTAAAGATTGTTGTGTTTTGTGTTCAGTGATGTTACCAACGTTGCAAAGACGCTCACATAATTTTCAACGAAACATTATAGTTTCATTTCATTTCATTTATTTATTCCGTACAATACAAACAAGGTGTAATAAAAGTCCTTTAAGGGCGTGATTGGTGTCGTATTCTAATAATGAAAAATTAAGAAAAAATAATTCTAGCGAAAAAAATAATTGATTTTGTAAGGAATTTTTTTTTTCGCATCAAATAAAATTTTCTCCTACTTTTTTTACTCGCAATACGATACTAATTATATCCTTAAAAGGATTACCAGTAGTTTCGTTACACCCGTATGGAAAAAATGTGTATGTATATGGGAACTAAACAGTTATCAAATGTATACTCTAGCTAATAAGTACGTTAAGGGTACCTATTTATTCTGTAACTGTATCTGGTTCACCGCGATACGGGCGAAGCCTAGTGCGGAGACCCCAAAAAATATCTGTAATTTAATTTGTGTCAAATAAAGATTTATCTAATCTTAATGCGAACCTCTTAGTAATCTTGCGAAAATAATTTAGAAAATAACTAAATGAAACTTGCTAAATCAAATATTTAAAAAAATTACGTGAAGTTAATATTACTTCATCTGTCTATATCTTAGCACAACCCAACATCACAGAGCTTACGATTGTACCATAATACCTATAATAGACGGAGAGCTAGCCCTTAAAATATGACACAATAACGAGAGCAATGGAACCCCTCTAGACCCTCTAGTTTGCTATACTATCCATATTTCAAAGATACGGGCACCTGGCAGCTGTGTTTTTGATAACCAATCTAATGTTCCTGACTTCCACGACACAGGCTTTGTATAGTGCGGGAGTCGCTGACAAACTGTTAACTGTATTACAAAAACATTTTTGGACAAAAAAACATTGTTTACTTTGTTATATTTTTACACTCGTATTGAATACGAACAGAAATGTTCGTGGCTAAATAGCGGCCATAAGATGAAGTTTAGATCCATCTCTGGTAGTGGCTTGAGGCTAACTGACTCTAGATCTAAATCAAATAAAGATAATGTTTGTTCGTTTTGTAATATAAATGGCTGACACATGAGCTCTTGCTTTTAAGGATTGAGTAGTTTTCACATGAATATCATGTGGTATTTAGATTGAAGACAAAGCATTAAACTTATTATGAAAGTATGAGGTCCTACTGACTATATGCCATGTTGAATAAAAGATGTCTTGAGGTCAACGTATTTATTTACGTTAACACACGTTATATTTAATTATAAGATAAACAGAGATCAGAGATACAGTGTTCCCTACATAACTGTCATAATAGGAACAGGACGGAGCTAGATGTCATAGACAAAACTAGACATTATTAAGTAGGGTTTACACAGGTAACTATAAAAGTAGCTTTACACTTTACTACAGTGGTAGCCGCTTACCATCAGACGAGTCGTATGGTTGTTTGCCACCGCCGTGACATAAAAAAATCTTCAATTTAGTCTCTTATGAGTCTTATTACACTCTACGCTACCACTATTACTACTACGCTAGAACTCTACGCCAATACTAGTATAGGTATTTTGAGCCGTGAATTTTTTTCTTTATTTTCACAAAGAGAGATACATTTAATCAATTTCACAAGCAATGTCCGAAATTTGGAACCACAAGATTAGACCACGAAATAATCTGCGAAAACATAAACATAGACCCCTATAACATAAATGAAATAATAACCAAAGAGTCCTCCATAGAATCATTTAACAAGTTTATAAATAACATGATCAACAACCTTAAAAAATTCAATGGAACCTAAATACTTATATTTTAACTTTGATTATAAGTTATAGTATAAATAAATATAAGGGGTGTGTGCATGCATGTGTATGTATGGATATATATATATATATATATATATATATATATATATATATATATAAATACGCATGTATATGTGTCTGTGTGTGTGTGTCTGTGTGTGTGTCTCTGTGTGTGTGTGTGTGTGTGTGTGTGAATACGTATATGTATGCTTATTTATTTTATACCTTTATATAAATAAATAAAAATAAAATAAAAAAAACATATATATATTACTTTATCTTTACTATATTAATTTATCGACGGCGGGCTTGGCCCGGGCGCGCGACATACGACGTGCCCGCCTGAACGACCAAACACGCTCTCGTGAGATAGCTGGTCGCCCGTATTGATAGCGAGGACCAGCCGTCTTAATCACAGCTCAATAACACTCCACCTGCACCCTACAGCTCCAGCACACCATACATGAAGCGGGGGAGAGTTTAGTCCGTAGGCAACTGAGTCCCCAGTTGAGTCGGACATAACCATTTAGCACGGGCCAAATGGTATACATGAGTATTACCTCCCTCGCCGAAAAAAAAAAAAAATCAATTTCACCTATCTGCGAAACTGCACAGCAGTTTGTTGGCAGAAAACTTATTTTACCCTCCACCATTGTACTATTAATTTAGATACGTACTTATGTGGCAACTCCTATTTAATTTATTTTGCAGCGAGACTCAGGACAAGAACTGACTTCACTTAGCATCCACCTTTCCAACAGCAAATACTCGAGCTGCTGTAAAAAAATACTCAAATCACTATAGGTGTGCCGTGCCTATAATAGTTGAAGAGTTCCCTCGATTTCTCCAGGATCCCATCATCAGATCCTGGCCTGGTTACAATGGAACCAACTGTAAAGTATCAAGCAAAAAAAAGAATTTTCCATATCGGTCCAGCCGTCTTCGAATAATCGGTGAACATACATAATAAAAAAATAGCAAAATAAACAAAGATCCCGACTAATTGATAATGATAACCTCCTCCTTCGAAATCTTGAAGTCGGTTGAAAAGGCATTCGTTGATTAGTAGGATGATTAATGTTGTCGCTATTGAAATATACTTATTACCAACCTAATTGTTACACACAAGAATTAAGAATTAAGACTTAAGTCTAAGTAAACCAGCTGCAATTAAATGAACTCAGTTTGACTTAGTTTCGAAATTGACTCAGTTTTATTTAATTTCAGACACTCCAAAAGCTGACTAGCTACTAACCCTACTGTAATCGATAATTCTGGCTAGGACTGGCTTCATCTTTTAATTCATACGGACTTCGATAGAATGTACATAATACCCGCCCGCTAACTGACCAACTGGGCTTTAAAACCGAAAAGACATAACTTGAATGCACGCTACTTGACATACGCCTCTTCATTTCAAAACTGAAAAGTCTAGATACGAATTAAGGCGTAAAAAGTTTCATACTACGTAAAAGAAGAAGGCCTTAACAAGTACAAATTCCGTACGTTTCTCTGCCTTTTTATTTCAAAACATTTTGGGCTGTTAGGCAAGAGAGTCTTTTCAAAGATCCAAAATAAGTTGAAACTCGCAATACATTAAAAAAAGAGTGTAAATGGAGATCATGCTATACTGGATATTTGAGTATGGTAGGCGATGGAATAGCCTAAGAGGTAAAAGCCACTCTGATAACAAAAGACGAATCTAGGCCGACTGCGTTGTGCTAATGGATAGTCTGGAAGAGATCGCTTTTGAGCAAAGCTGCCGGTTCGTGTTTACACTAAGTTCTGTTGGCGTATTCGGACTTTACAAATTGATTTCATTTTGACATCGACCGCGCCTTTTATCGTTCATTAAATAAGAGACACGGTTAGGTTAGGTTAGGCAAAACTGGACTTTAGAACACTCTGGAGCAGTATTTTTTATATGTTCTTGATTGATAAGACATTCATTACATTACTATCTGTGCATCACGATCACACAAACAGGCTCAAGACAAAGAATATTATCAAACAAGATCAGTTTTACACTATCGGGATCGCAGTTCGATACGCGCTGCGCTTGTAGCCGATTGCAGCGTTTTTCCGTTTAATAGTGTAAATCCGCTACACACGGAAAGCCCGACTAGCGGGTTCCTGTTGCGGAAAATGTTCAAAATAAATAGGTACCTAACTATCTACCCTCCTAAGTATTTAGACATTACTACTTTATTTATTTTTTAGACCTCTAAAATACAGAGTGGAGTCCGTAGTACACTGAGAAGAATACTCTAGATAGTTTGTTTTCTAAATGTCGAAGATGCAACATTAATAAATGAATAATAAATAAATATAATAGGACAATCTTACACAAATCGACCTAGGCCCACAGTAAGCTCAATAAAGCTTGTTTTATGGGTACTAGACGACGATATACATATAATAGATAGATACAGATAAATACTTAAAAACATCTATCAAACATCCATAACTCAGGAACAAATATCTGTGATAAATACACAAATAAATGCCCTGACCAGGATTCGAATCCGGGACCTCCTGCTTCATAGGCAGGGTCACTACCGACTAGGCTAGGAGGCCGTTATACATTTGAAATATATATATATTTTTTACCTCACATTTTAAACAAATGTACAGATATAAAAAAAATATATACTCGTAATTAGTTATAAGAAGCGGTAAGGTAAACGATCCAGTCCATGTCATCCTTGAACTTACGTCATTCACAATAAAGGTGACGGCAGGGTGTCAACTATTGGTCATTGGCGTGTCGAGCACCAGAGCGTTTGCCCTAACATAGTTTATACAGGCTACAGGCTTGGGGATCAATGTTACTCTGCGTCCGTAGGAAATACCTTAGACAACCCTACACGTGATCCCCGGGTGGTACTAAAAGAGTAACAAACTTGGCGGCTTCACTGTCGCATCTGGACCTCGCAGCACTCACTAGATTTTATTTATCATCTGCTTTCCCGCTACTTCTACCCCAGGGAAGAAATGCCTATCTAAATCCAGTGATATTTAGCCATACGATAAATAAAATAAATAAACAGGCTATTCAAAACTTACTGATCTGATTATGCGACTGATTTCAAAAAGAGGGGGGGAGTTACAAGTTTGACCGCTGTGTGTTTCTGTCTGTTTAAAAATAAATAGTGCGTGTTGTTTTAGTTTTAATATTTTTAAATGCCAATATTAACAATTTTTTTCCTGGGATAAAAACTATCATATTTTATGCCCTTCCCCGGGGCTTAAACTATCATCCTGCTAAATTTCATGTAAATCGGTTTAGCAGTTTAAACTTGAAGAGAACAGACATACTTTCGTATTTATAATATTAAGTACTAGCTGTGCCCGCGTGGAATTCGGTCTGTGTCAGTAAGCGGCTAATTCACCCCTAATTTCTCTCCCGCTACCCTGGAGGCGGAACTTGAAGTAAAGTTGACAGATGGATTTATCCTATTAATTTTTATTGACATGATTTAAACGACATAGAATAGTAGGTGTATATCGGACGATACAGGACCACTTTTGTATTTATACGTCCATGTCCACGGCAAATATCATCAAAATCGATCCTCCCGTCACATCAGTCTAAGCATGAAAGGTAAGAACAGGCGCGGTTGAAATGGGGGGGGGGGCGGTGTCACAAATGCAGAAATGTTTTTTTCTATTTGAGGAATTAGTAATCCTTAAGGGGTGATAACAATGCAAAAAAAACCGGCCAAGAGCATGTCGGGTGATGCTCAGTGTAGTTTCGTAAATGCCGCCCTGTTACGAAACATCTGTTCAAACGGTCGTTTATTAAGGGATATTTAGCGGCGCTTACGTCAGTCTACTATCCGGCACATCCTTTCACTATGCGATTTTGACTGATAATTCAAAAACGGCTGAACCGATTTTATTCAATATAGTTTTTATTGAAAGTTCTTATCATTAAATTTCAGCTTTCTAGTACGAACAGTAACTGAGCTAGACCGTGGACAGACGGACGGACATGGCGAAACTATAAGGGTTCTTAGTTGACTACGGAACCCTAAAAAGAGATAAATAGTAGTTTATGTAACTGTTACGTAAAAAGGCCTAATTATGTACAGAAGCATACACTGCTTTACCTACACACATATTAAAAATCCACTGACACCATGCGTGCCGGGGGTCGGGGGGGGGGGGGGGGATCTTGATTACGTTACCGTAGGTAATGAATTTTCATACGTTTTTACCACACTGTCAGGGATAATACACTGATGTTACGTTACTGGTTGCAATAATTGTGGTAATTACATACTTCAAGGAAAGCACATTACAATGCACTAATGAACGTCAGAGAAAAATAAAATACGTGAGTGTCGTGGAACACTCTGTTGGAACGAAGTTATGTTATTTAATTTTATTTCATTTTTGACTTTTTCGTAAATTTTGTGGTTTTATTTTTTTTTTTAATTTTTGAAACTTTTGATATTTTTGAAATTTTTAAAATTTTGGAAATTTTTGAAACTAAAAATTTTTAAAATTTATGAAATTTATGAAATTTATGAAATTTTTGAAATTTTGAAATTTTGCCATTTTTTACATTTTTTACTTTTAGGTTCTCGACTTTTTTCACTTTTATCACTTCTCACTTTCACTACAATTCACTTCACTTCACTTTATTCTATTTTATATATTTTTTATTTCATTCCATTTTACATGTTTCTCAATCGTATGGGTGTCGCGTTTTCGTGACGTGACGCTTTTTCGTGACGGTCACGTGACATTTTTCACCTAGCCCCCCATCCGCGAACCGTCCAATAAGGAACTTCGTTCCAAAACTACCACCGGTTCTAACCCTACACCTCTGGCCCAAGAAGTATTATGACCGAAAAGATACTCGACGGGACTTATTTTTTTCAAAACAGTAATACATTATTAGATCTTAAAGATACAAAATAATGCGTAGTTCTTCAAGAAGACATATCAAAACAGCTTGAGAGACAGATAATGTACCTATTGTTTAATTATAAAGAAAAATAAATCCTAATCTGACAAAACGTTTGATATGTTTTCCTACCTAAACGGTGTCCTATAAATGTTTGGTTTGGGCCATGCATCTTTGTCCGTCATATATAATACTCGAACCTGCAATAACCCTTTGACATTCATGACATTTTCAAATATTTCTTAAGAGGGGGTAAAGGTAAATTTAAAACATCGACGGGTAACATGTTATAAATATGAACACCTTGACCAAAAAATTACAAATTATTTAAATACCAAATTTCATCTAAATACGGACAGCGGTTATTGGTTGTTTCTTCCCCATGTAAACTTTCACCCCTTTTGTATCCGTTTAAAGGATAATTTCCGAGATAAAACTATTTTATTTCCTTTTTTAATTAATTATCTCCATACCAAATTTTATCTAAATCGATTCTGCGGTTAATAATTCCCTATACAAATTTCCAACTCTCTTTTCACCCCTTTAGCGTTGATTTTCGGAGTGAAAACTATCATTTTGTCCTTTCTTGAGACCCATACTATACCAAATTTCATCTTTATCAGTTCAGCGGTTAAAAAATCGTCATACCAACTTTCAACCCCCTTTTCGGCGTGAAAGGGTTTATCTTCGGGATGAAAACTATTCTGTCGTTTCTCGGGACTCAAATTATCTGCATACTAATTTCTATTAAAAAATCTCCATACAAACTTTCAACCCCCTTTTCACCCCCTCCAGGGTTGACTTTCGGGATGAAAACTATTCTTTGTCCTTTTACGGGACTCAAACTATACACAAAATTTCATCAAAATCCGTTCAGCCGTTTTCACGTGATAGATGTACAGATAGATAGTTTTTATTGAAAGTACCTTTCAGGCTTCACTTCCATTATTTTTTTCAAATTTTTTGGACCTACGGTTCTAAAGTAAGGTGGGGGGGGAGGGAGGGTTCAAGATGAAACTATCCATTGTCCTTTCTCGAGACCATTACTATCTCTATACCAATTTTCATCTAAATCTGTTCAGCGGTAAAAAAATCCTCATACTAACTTGCAACCCCCTTTTCACCCCCACAAGGGTTTGAAAACTATCCTATGACGTTTCTCGAGACTCAAATTATGTCCATACTCATTTCTATCTAAATCGTTTCAGCGGTTAAAAATTCTCCATACAAACTTTCAACCCCATTTTCACCCCCACCAGGGTTGATTTTCGGGATTAAAACTATATATTATCCTTTCCCGGGACTCAAACTATCTCTATACAAAATTTCATCGAAATCTATACAAAATTTCATCGAAAAAAATAAACAATATTTACTTATAGTTCGTTATCAACCGACTTCAAGATTTCGAAGGAGGAGGTTATCAATTCGTCATGATTTTTGTTTTTGCTATTTTCTTTATGTATGTTCACCGATAATTCGAAGACGGCTGGACCGATTTAAAAAAATATTTTTTGTTTGAAAGAACATACTTCACATTCGGTCCCATTGTCATCAGGTCAGGATCTGATGATGGGATACTGGAGAAATCGAGAGCTCTTCAACTATTACCTATAGTGGTTTGAGTATTTTTTACAGCAGCTCGAGCATTTGCTTTTGGAAAGGTGGAGGCTAAGTGAAGTCGGTTCTTTTTTGTTTAAAATTATTTTAGGGATACATACAGTCACCTCCAATATTATCTTCCTCGACGAAGGCCGTAAAAATATTTGACACAATCTTATTTGTAGGGCCATAAGAGCGTGTCACATATTTTTACGGCATTCGTTGATGCAGATACTATCGCAGGATTTACAGACAGGTAGGACTGTACTCGAACAATGAATAATGGGTGTGCCTATAATACTTTAAGAGTTCCTTCGATTTCTCCAGGATCCCATCCTGGTGACAATGGGACTAACTGAAAAAACGTTTTTCCCAAATTAGTCTAGCCGTCTTCGAATAATCGAATACATAGCTCAAACAAAAATCCCGACGAATTGATAACCTCCTCCTCCGAAATCTTGAAGTCGATTGAAAAATGATACCTATTGCATAACATCAAAAATACTTATTAGTCGGGCGTAATCCTATATTTAGATAAAAGAATCGACTTGAATCTGACTCCCACTTGACTTAAAAAAATATATTAAAAAGAAAAAAGTTCGTAAAACAATCACGGCATACAGTTACGTTATTAGTGAACCATTATTTTTTCTAAAAATCCATTTAATTAAGTACAACCTACTTTTTTCCTGAAATAACAATTCATTAAGCAGGAACACCCACCCTAAATATTCTGCGAAAAATGTTTCACTCCCACAAAAATTCAAACAGATAACAAAAACCGAACGAAAACAAATGAAAGAGGGCATTTTTAATTCCTGCCGAGCATTAAAAACGCTGACATTCCAAACCCGAATCCGCGTCAGTGAACGCCAACATTTTCTGTCTTTATTAAAACGCTCCAAGTTATATTTAGCTGACGCCCTCATGCGTCCTGTTGAGCCGGATAGTCCTGTTTTAGGGAAAACACGTCCGTCCGAACATGTTCCCCACACCTTAGTGTCGTAAATTTTTATCGTAACAAAAAAGTCGGCTAAGAGCCGGGAACTCCGCAGTTTTCTACATAGGTTTTATAATGAGATCGTAAGACTTGTGCTACATGTCTTTTAGTTTTTAACTTCCATCAATTTTATTATTAAGTAAGTTCTTTCAGTTTTTACCTTAACTGTCGTAACAGTACTAACTTGTTCAAGATCTTAGTTTCCGTTTTATATTTCGTTTACTAATGAGCCAACTATTTTTTTATATAAAATTTTATTTAATGTACCTACTTTAATCAACTAAATAAAATTCGCAATAACTTTTCTTACAGTAGCACTGATGCTAGATGCTAGATTCCTAGAGCTCCCAAGGATACACTTTCTTCGACGTGCAAGCGTAAGACTTGGCGTTTATGTTTCCAAGAATTCCGGTTTTTTTACAAACTTTTATGTATCTTTCGGTACCAAGGGTTTCTAATAAGTAAAATTTGACCCACTTCGGGTAGTCGACTGACGACTAACATTGACTTTAATTTCGATATGGATATGTAAATTGTAAGGCAATGCAATACTCATGTAGTTCATAGTGTTCATACTCATTATAGCATACCTCAACATAGTTTTAAAATAGGTACTTTACACTAGTTATAAAATGAGCGCGGTCTCGCCAACAAACTGTTATCGCAGTTTGGCGAGTAACATAAAATTGTTAAATGTTTTGTACTTTTGATAAATAAATAAAAATAATAAAAAATACTTTTCTAGCGTCAAGCTGTTCTAATGATGAAGACTGAAGGTAGCCATAGGAATAATCTGAATTAACAATAGATAAATTCTAATAGAAAAATACAGTCAGTGGTAAAAGCTTGTATCTACCAAAAATCGTGTTTAATGTCCCCAATATTTTCACTGCAACCTTGGGTACCCGGTTACGACCTCAGCAGTGTGGAAACTTGGCAGCGGCCCGACCCGGTTTTTGCCGGTTCAAACCGGTTTTTGCGATTCGAAGTACTCCGGGTTGGAACTTGGCGCTTAGTCTTTCGCTTAATTTGGGATGTAGTTTTAAGTTTACGTGTTTTTTTTAAAGAAAGAGTTTTAAAATGGAAGTATATTTGCAGTTTTAGCCTTAGGTATTACTGTGTTTTAGTAAAACATCCATACTTCCATACTAATATTATAAATGGGAAAGTGTGTGTGTTTGTTTGTTTGTCCGTTTTTCACGGCAAAACGGGGCGACGAATTGACGTAATTTTTTAAGTGGAGATCGTTGAAGGGATGGAGAGTGACATAGGCTACTTTTTGTCTCTTTCTAACCCCCCACTTCCCTAAAATGGGGGGGTGGAAGTTTGTATGGAGCATTACGGGGGGCAAAGGGCAACCGTGTTACCCCGAATTTAACGCGAGCGAAGCCGCGGGCAAAAGCTAGTCCTATATAATAATGGGTATAACCATACTGACGTAAAAAAAAATATCATCTGGCATTTAAAAAATACTAATATCTTATAAAGCTAGATAAAACTAATGTAAAAAAGCATTTTAGAAAAGTACTACATTTAAACATCATAATTTTCTTTTAACTTCGTACATTTCTTTGAGAAAGATTCTTACTTTTGAACCGTTTCAAAGAAAATGCTAACTAAAAGAAATGTTTCTTAGAAAATGTAGAGTTCGTATGTCATTAATCTTACAGTTTCTTATTATTTATAAGTATTTGTTTGTACATTTCTGTAAGTTAAATTATATTCGTTAATAAAAAAAATGTCTAGAGATTTTCTAAATCAACTGAAGAATAAATCAAAATGCTGTGTTTGTTGTTTTACAAAGATTGCATATACACGGGAAAATTCGACCGGTGCCACTGTGACCCGGGTAGCCTAGTGGTTAGGGCGTCTGCCGCGAATACAGGAGACGCTAGTTCGATCCCAGCCTTAGGCACCGGAGGGCCTAGGCCTCTTTTTCCTTTGTATATGATATCTACATAAGTTAATAATTTTCAAAATCATTCATTATAGGTGCCATTTTACCTGTACAGTCGGCAGAAAATATAGCAATGCATTGGAAGTATTCAATATGATCTTGGCAAGACTTAATTGTTTAGACCAGGGGTCGGCAAACTTTTTTGACAAAGAGCCTGGTGGCGGAAAATAGTAGTTATTTTTGGAAGCTCATAGAGCCGCAGTTTTCTGTTTTTCACTGTAATATTTGTTTTTTTGTTTTGGGAACTTGAAGAGCCAGACCATTCAAAGAGCTGCATGCGGCTTGCGAGCCACGGTTTGCCGACCTCTGGTTTAGACTATAACCTTGTTAAGATTATTTTGAATACCTCACCCGCTTAGCTACTTCTGCTGCTAACTACCATCTTCCCTTCTCTGGGTGGGATAGACACAATTTTAGGTTTACAATATTTTAGAATACGTGAACACGAATATGCCAACTACTTATCCACTTTTCTATCATTAAAAGTTATTTCTCTTAGCGTAGCGTAGAAATTGCTCCCTATTTCAGGAACTTCAGCTACAACTTATAGTTGAAGCTGAATTTCAGAGATAAATTCTCGACGTGACGTTCGTTAGTACTTATTTGTCAATCCTGGGGCCCTTCGACATGCAAAACTTTGACATGGTACCGTATTTTAATTATAAAATACATAAAAACACAATATGTCTCAAACAAAACTCCAACACACAACAAATAATTAACCAATAAAGTTGTATTGGAGTAGCATCGGAATAATTTTCAAGCAAATTCTGATATTTCTGATTCAGACGTTAAGGCGCTAGCTGTATTGCGTAGATAATGCATTGGAGTTGTATTGAAGTTGGATCGTGTTTAAACGTGTTTTAAAGTTAGAATACGGTGCACGTGGATACCCATGCGAGATCAGATCACTATTTTTTCGACTCTAGGAAGAAAGAGTAGAGGACACAATTCAGGTAAGAAAGCATATCAAACGTTTTGAAAAGCAGTCAGATTTGGATTTCATTATTTATTTTTCTTTTATTTACACTATAGGTACATTTTCTGTACCTTAAATTGTTTTGATATGGCTTCTAGAAGAACTACGCATTATTGTGTATTTTTTTAAGAATTAATGTATAAGTATTACTGTTTTGAAAAAATATGTGCCGCCAAGTTTCTTGCCGGTCATAATACTTCTCGGGTCAGAGGTGTAGGGTTAGATAGAACCGGCGGTAGTTTTTGTTCTCTCTCTCTGACGTTCTTAACTGCATATTAATGTGTCTAAATTGAAAAATAAATATAATTTTATCTTTGTGTCAAAGTGGTCTCACTAGCGATTGCCTGTTTTTGTTTTACAAATTGGATCCCTTACATCCATCATATGCGGACATATGCGGTTTTTCTACATCGTCAAGTAATAAAATAATTATGTCAGCGAAATAGCGACACTGGTCCCGTTTTCCTATAATACTCACTCTCAGACATTACAATCAGTACCTATCAGAAGGGCCGAGGTGTTTAAAATGATCTCGATATACTGTTTTTGTGTTGACAATAAAATCGTGTCAAGCTCATTGTAAATAATAATGCTACTGACTGTAGTTGACTGTACTAACCTATGACTCGACTATTGTTAAAGAAAACTGCCTACGAAGTCGGAGGTTCCGGGTTCGAATCCTGGTCAGGGCATTTGTGTGTTTATCACAGATATTTGTTCCTGAGTTATGGATGTTTTCTATGTATTTAAGTATTTATCAATATTTATCTATTATATATATCGTCGTCTAGTACCCATAACACAAGCCTTATTGAGCTTACTGTGGGGCTAGGTCGATTTGTGTAAGATTTTCCTATAATATTTATTTATCTATTTTAAACATGCGAAAAATTTGCAGTCGTACTTACGATCTCCTACATCAAAAGCAAAATACTATGTCCGTACGTAATAACCTAATTAAGTCAAAAGCAGAAACCCGATTTTTATGAAGTAAACCGTACTCGTAGATCCAGGTTAGTAAACAACAGTATCTTTATTCCTTTAGCTTCTTGCTGCCTCAAAACCAGCGTAAGATATATGTCAGATTACGCCTAGTTTTCACGGCTTTTAAGGTCATACTTATACTGGCTCCCGCTAGCAGGAAAAAGTCCTACAACCGTGTCTCAAACAGCTGCAAGCACTTACAAGGCAATAAAGAACAGACGCACTCTTGTAATGATATAACGAATGGGGTCGTAAACTAACGTTTTCTGGAGGATCGCTTGAGATGTAAGTTGTTTATTAGGCTATCGAAAAGTATTATTACATATTATTTCTCCTTTAGGGATTCACGGGCCTATTTCATCCCTTTGGTAGGTTTGCGTGGGGGAACTTTGGACAATTTTTCTTTGTAATACATCTGCTAGAACCCATTCACGGGTACATCAATAGGTACTCGTGAACCGGTTCCAGCAGGCTTTAGGACTATTGCAAATAAAATGGAATGATTAGTGGGTTAATGGTGTTGAAGATTGGTTGGGTCAAATGATTGGTCTATTTCAATTAAAAACTACACTCCGCCGGTGGCTTCGTTCTCGTAGAAGTCGTAATTTTATTAAAACAGAATTTTCACCTCCTTAGGGGTTGAACTGCGTAAAATCCGTTTCTTCTCCTGCAATAGTATCCGCACACATGAAAGACAGCAAAAACATCTGACACACTTTTATTTTAAGAGCCATAAGAGTCTGTCACATATTTTTGATCCGCCAGGTGAATGAATGTAAAAAATATCCAGATACGACATATATTTGTAGATACATTAATATAGCTTTCCAGAGTAGCCAAGCGTGCATCGGCCGATACACATTACTTCCTCCCGATCGCATTCACAAAGGTCCATACCTTTATCTCCATACGAAAGGGCATAAGTCCAGTTACAACCTGGCTAGTTACGTCATTATGTCACAGAAGGCAGTATGATGTATTAATAAAATTATTCCGAAGTTAAAGGTTGGCGAGCCCTGGCGTTAATATTGGCCGGTCATGGCTAATATTGAGAAATATAAAATATTATATAAATAGATTACTAAGAAACGAGTATAATTATTAATCGCTAGCTTTCGCCCGCGGCTTCGTTCTCATAGAAGGCAATAAAACTTTTTACCCCTTTTTATCCCATTAATCATCCTCATCCTCCTAGCGTTTGTCCTGGCTTTTGCCACTGCTCAATTTATCCTGGGGCCCACTTGGCAACCTAATCTCATGAATTGGCGCGAGCACAGGCAATTAGTTATTTACGAAAACCCCTTTTTGTCCCATTAGGGGTTGAATTTCAAACGGTCTTTTTTAGTGGAACATCACAACATGTTAAGAATAAGTAGGTCCCAAATTTTAAGGTTCTAGTTTCAACGGTTGAGGCTGTGCGTTGTCTGTCAGTAAGAAGAATCAGTATCTACGTAAATTATTTCTAGATGAAGTATTTTTGTAACGAAGTTCCTTATCGGACGGTTGGCGGATGGGGGGGGGGGGGCTAGGCGAAAAATAGTGTAGGATTTTACCGTAACGAAAACCTGTCACAACTCATACGATTGAGAAATGTATAATGTTAAGAAATATGTAATAATTTTAAACAAAAAATAACCGACTACACTTAGACTCCACCAAAAGGAAATGCCCGAGCTACTGTAAAAAAATTAAATCACTTTAGGTGTGCCTATAACATTTGAAGAGTTATCTCGATTTCTCCAAGTCTCCAAGATCCCATCCTCAGATCCTAACCTGGTTACAATGGGACCAACTGTGAAGTATTCTCTTTCAAACAAAAAAAGAATTTTCCTTTTACAATTTTTATTAACAGAACTTCAAACTGTATCGTAAATATTGTAATTTATCAGTTTGTGAGGATAATAGTTTATTTAATTGTTTTTACATTGTATAGCTTATATGTCTGAATCTCATTTCAGAGTCAGTGAACTTTCAAATGTACCCAAAATATTATTTGAACGCTAAGCGAAACTATTTTAAATCCTGAACAATATTCAAGAAAAATTGCAACGACAGAACCAGTGCACGGAGAAATAAAACTTCGTGCAAATTTAGGTAAGAAATGTGGAATTTCCGGAAGTGCAGCCATTTTGTGCAGAACGGAAGTAGTTACGGCGATGTGGTGGCGAGTGTGGCGGAAGCGACAAAATGAATTCTTGTATTGGCTTTCCGCATTTGAGGGGTTTACTTGAGTTTATAGCTTGGAAAAATTTATTATTATTTTATTTATTTCCGTTGTGTACAGCCAGGTATGTCTACCAGTTCTAATTCTCCCTCAACTACTCTACTGGAATAGATCCCTTAAGGGATAAGTCCGCCTTTGTACAAATATGACGTATTATTTATGTTGTATTTTTCTTTGTTGTATAATAAAGTACCCTGACCCCAGGACCCGGGGTATGCCCTTAAACTACGTCCGGACTTGGGTATGCCCTTAAACTACGTCCGGACTTGGGTATGTCCTTAAACTACGCCAAAAAGAGAGGTATGGGCACTGCGAATGGCATCTCGCTAAGTGTGGTAGGGCACGTTCAGCGAATGTCATCTCGCTCAAATCTGGAGCAGAGCCCGACTGGGGAAGTACCTCCACCTTACAGAAAACCACAGCCAAATAGCACTAAACCCTACTCATAGTGTTGTGTTCCTACTGGTGAGTAAGCTTGCCAAAGAGCTCAAAGAGGACCCAGTGTGTTGACGATGAGGGACCCTCTTGTTCCTTTAGCCATCAACACAGTGAATCCTCCTTTTTGTAAAGGGTAGGCAACGCGCATGTGACTCCTTTGGAGTTGCAGGCGTCCATAGGTTACGGTAGCTGCTTACCATCAGGCGGGCCTTATGCTTGTTTGCCACCGTCGTTGTATTAAAAAAAAAGTATTATACTACTACTGATTAATGGAACAGCTTTAATGTACAAGAACGTATGTCTAATTTGATATCACGTAGATTCTCACTCGCTTTAATTATAAACACACTTATATCTAATAACTTGACTTGTAATTGATCTGATGATGGAGCCAGTACGGGATCGACTAGTCAGTATACACCTACAACTTTTTTTAACGCTTTGATTTAGCTTCACTCTATATATTTTTTGTTGTTGGTGTTTCAAATCTTGTAGTTAAATTCCATTCACTTCCCGGTGCTTGAGCTGAAATTCGCCCATACCACAGAGCCTAAAAACAAAAGTTTTTAACCAGTGCGTCTTGCCTGTCCTAACATACGGAGCTGAAACGTGGCCACTCACTGTGCAACGTGTGCGCCAGCTCAAGGTTGCTCAGCGAGCTATGGAAAGAGCTATGCTCGGAGTTTCTCTTAGGGATCGAATCCGGAATGAGGTTATTAGTCAGAGAACCAAGGTTACCGACATAGTGGCAGTGGGCAGGCCACATATGCCGAAGAACCGATGGCCGTTGGGGAAAGCTGGTTCTTGAGTGGAGACCGTATGACAGCAAACGCAGTGCTTGGCGCCCTGCAGCAAGGTGGAGCGACGATATCCGTAAGGTGGCGGGTACAGATTGGAAGAGGAGAGCTGAAGATCGAGCTCAGTGGCGTGCCATGGGAGAGGCCTATGTCCAGCAGTGGACCGATACGGGCTGATGATGATGATGATGATGATGATGAGCTGAAATTTGGTGTATTTCCGTAATTTACATGTCAATGCAATAATAAACTAACACGGAGTTCATTTGATCATGCAGTCGTAAGCTGACCTAAGGAACTCTTTAAGGAAGGATTGCAATCATATTGAGTCAGGCTCATCTTATAGGTAGGTCTGGAAAAACAATCGATAGACGTGCAAAGAGCAGGAGATACAGGCAGCAATAAAAAAATCGGAGTTACTTGTTAAACATTTGTTATTCTAAACTTATATAGATGTCATATACAAAGGAAAAAGTGACCTATGCCTCCGGTGCCCAGGGCTAGGATCGAACCAGCGTCTTCTGCATTCGCGGCAGACGCCCTAACCACTAGTCACAGTAGTCACCGGTCGAATTTTCCCATGTATATGCAATCTTTGTAAATGGTAAGGCGCATTTGGCCAATCATCTAAGGTACAACATTATGAGTTGGTACCTCAAATCCGAACTACTTAGGAGTTCATTGAAAGCGAAAGAGATGGCGCTGCCGTCTGCTTGCAAATCAAAATATCAATATATATATATATATTAAAAATAATTTGATTTGTTCTTCAGATGTATATTTCTATTTAGCTGTAATTCAATTTTTTCAATAATACATTTAGGGAAGAGTTTAACTATATTGTGAGTACGAACGAGATGACCAGCAAGTGCTTAGCTTAACTTACATCTTCTAATAAGCGCCTATATGACTCGCAAAACCTAACTCGCTCACCTCCAAGCTGATTAAGTAGTTATGTTAAACCTTCCACCCAAAAATCACAAGCCTCTTTGCCAGACGCCTCCATTACAACATAGACTGTAGCATGACGTCTATCGATATCTGTCGACGTTCTTTGGAACTACTTCCGTGTTTAGTTTCTCTGGTCGCTAGGTCGTGGTTGATTTATGAAAAAAACAGAGTGCATTGTGATTCACGCCATTACGGTTGGATGGCGCTTATATCAGTCCACATTTTGTTATAGACAACTGGCAGTTATAAAATTAAAATAATATTCGCGCTAATTTTGAATTTGAATTTTTGAGGTATTCGAGATTGTAAAAATATTGAGTTTGTTTATTTGGAGTGAGACAGATCGTTATGGATGGTATAGGAAGGATGGAACTCTCTCGGAACGGTCGAAAAAGTGTCCAGCGGTAAGCACTAAACAATAGTTCTCCGGGTGCGCTAGGTATAGTTCAGCATTTGAAATGAATTACCGATATTTAATACTTATATGACTTTCTAAACAAAATTAATATTCAGAGTGTTTTTCATCTTCGCAAATAATTATTTTGGATTTAATTTTTTTTAATTTCAAAATTAATTTAATCAAATTTAATATCATTGTGATATTAAATTTGATTAAATTATGTATGTATGTGGCGATAAACTGATGGCGCCATCAGTTTATCGCCTTTTGACGGACACTTTTGTAACTTAGAGATTTATATCCTTCTTGTACCATCCATACAGATCGTCTTGGAGTTTTGAAGGGAAAAGTCAGAATTATTCATTTTGGTCCATTTTTGTTCCCTGGAAGTTTTTACCAGTGATCTAGTTCCCTAGAAGAGGGTGATCGCCAATACAGGTTTTCCTGTACCCAGTGCTCTTTTTTGGCCATGTCTGAGGGTGGATATTGCCTGCCGTGGTCGCCGGTGCTGAGATCGTTTGAACCGAGAGGGCTCCGGAAGGCGCTCGTGAGTGCCGATCTTGTAAGACGATCGGCAACCGTCGTCGGAGGACTAGAGCCCGTGTTCCACGTGATTCGTCAAGTAAAACCATCGTCGGAGGACTAGAACCCGTATTTCGAGTGGTTCTCCAAGTAAAACACAGGGTTCAGCGAGCTGCTGCCTAACGTATTTTATTTAAATTCATAGTTTACTTTCCACCATTTCCTGAGATTTTTTTTTTTTTTTATACCACGACGGTGGCAAACAAGCATACGGCCTACCTGATGGTAAGCAGCTACCGTAACCTATGGACGCCTGTAACTCCACAGGAGTCACATGCGCGTTGCCGACCCTTTACAAAAAGAAGGATTCACTGTGTTGACGGCTAAAGGAACAAGAGGGTCCCTCATCGTCAACACACTGGGTCCTCTTTGATTCAAGATTATTATTTTATTTAGATTTTTTTAACGTTATAAATCCGATTCCCTTTTTGTAACCAGTTAATTACTTATTGTGTTTTGTGCCATAATAGATTTTTTTGTTGTTTTGCCAACCTTGGTTGAATATCTCTGATCCGCATTTTTAAACTTCTTAAAATTCCAAATAGCCACATTTGACGGGCGTTATAAATATTCGGTTTTAAATTTAGGTTTCCTTCATCCAGTGAATCAGCCATCATCGTTCATACCACTCGCATCTCATCAATTCATATTTCTTTATAGCTAAATTTTCAGCCGAGTTCTGTTCTTGTACCTACTCTTTTTTCCATTCGTGCGGAAGGCAGACATCCACCATTGTTCGATAAAAATATTCTGTTTTAATTGTGCTTCAATATTTCTTGTGTGAAGTAAAATATTTTTTGTGTGAAGTAAACAAATTATACGTGTTCTGCAAAAGTGATTGTTTTACTGCAAGACCTATTAAATTTGATTTATCAGAGAATATATATCTGTTAATGCTTAGCAATAATGCTATATTATTTTTCGGGATGAGAAATAATAAAAAGCTAAAAAATATATTTTGGTCGGCAGAATAATTAGATGATCGGCAAGGGTTAGGTTAGGTTATCAATATACATCGGGGCTTTCGGTGCGGGAACGATTTGAGAAAGAGTAGAGATAAACAGATAGGTTAGTCTGAGAAAATATCATATTATGCCTAATGAATAACTACCTCTCTGTGAATAGTATACACACTATAATACAAGATTTTTTTCTTGGAGGCATGTTAGTATTGACTATTATATAGTATTTTAAAAATGCAATTGCATATGCAAAATTTGTCAACTAGATCATTACCTAAGACAAAGACACGGTATGACAATAAGTGTCAAATATTAATCTTGAAATCCGATATTTATGAAGTATTTACTTATAAATGATTGGGGACTTAACTGTAGAGGTTGATAATGATCAGTCATTAAATGAATTAATAAAAAAATACTTGAAAAAATCATAGGTACATGTACCTACAATATATATATACAATGCAGCTATTACATATAAATTGTATATACCTATGAATTTTTCAATCAATTATTCATTAGGTAGAAACTTGCTAGAGTACATTCTGGTTTTTTAAGTTAATGCCTACTCTTTGGCTAATGTCAAACATTCCCGCACCGAAAACCCCGATGAATGGATCATCATAATCTTTCTAGCGGATACGGCTATGACGACTACTGCTAGTATGATGGGCTCCGCAGGTGTGCTCGAATTTTACTTGGATAGTTAACTTTTGCAGTCAATGTAAGCATTACGTTAGTACGTAATGTATGCAGTTGTTACATGTTAGGATCCCATTAACGTAATTGTGCTTAATTGAATATAGGTAGGATATAATTAGGTTACACTTTTTCTGGGCAACTGATTTTTCTGCTAATTCTTTTTTTTTGTTGACTAGTTAAATCATACCCTTATTTTTCTTAACCGTCCAGTTTTCTCATCGCTAAATGTAAATTAAGAAGCAACAAAAGCAAAGGAGTTGCTTCACCGCGTAAACAATACTTCGCTTGCAAACAATCTATTATTCCTCCGCTTCTATACTTACTCTAAAAAACGAGCGAAACCTTATACCCTCAGCTCAAAATAGATGCTAGTAACTTTTGAACCGTAAGTCAGAAAAATATTTTAAAAAAAATTTACATGCGCCTTATCACATACTTTCTACGTTTGTTTTGAATATTATCGGTTCAGCCATTTTTGATTTATCAACAAAAAACTTCTTCCATAGGCATCAGATACCTTTTGGTATTAGTTTTGACGGTACGAAACCCTCCATTATGCATGCACGCACACGTACTTGGCCGGTTTTTTGCTATTAGGTACATGGTCCTTTTTGCCACCCTTTTCTTAATCGGATCCGAAAGACGGATAAATTTAATAGCTACTAAAGGCACAATTGCATCTTATTTTGACACGAATTATAAATACCATAAGTTTATATGTTTAGATGTTTTGGATGTTAGGGTATTAGTATTGGACAGTTGGGAGGTCTTACAGCTCGAAGAGCTTGGACGAGAAGAGGTTTTAGAAATTTAATAACTTCTAAAGCTAGTACATAGCCAAATAAAACCAGTAGGCTTCTAAAGCTAGTATAACGCAATAAAGTTCACTACTGACACACAAGTTCAAATAACGAAATTATGTGCCCGTGCTCAGTGATTAATGCACATCACACTAACATGCACTAACTCGGCCGTCATGTTACGAATGATATAAAAACCAGTCGAATACGTTCCGTAGCTGGGCTGTGCGGGTGTACACACGGCCCTCATTAAAGCAAAGTTGTTGACCTCTTTCGTGACCCCCATCTGTCGGTTTTGCTGTCTAAATAGTATCTTCAAAGCTAAACTTCCGTTAAGGCGAGTTGCACCAAAAGTCTGCTAACGTCATAGCCATAGTTGAGATTTGCTTCTGTGAAAAGTTTGTCGCTGATCAGTTCGTTAATTACGCGTGGTGCAATCTTCCCTAGTCTGTTTTTATTCCCCTATCAATCCATCATGGACGATATGTAACGTTCGAAACATCTGGCGAAATAATAAAAGTCCGGCATCGCTTCATACTAAGTATTCCATATTTACGCACGAAGCGTTTTGCTTCAACATTCCTTATGCGAACTGCCAAGGAGTGGAACGGCCTGCCCGAGTCTGTGTTTTTCCACTTGAGTACAATTTGGGTCTCTTCAAAGCGAGAGTAAATAGGTATCTCATAGGTAAGCGTGCTCCACCGTAGACCGCATCATCACTTACTATCAGGTGAGATCGCGGTCAAACGTCGCGGTCTATCCTCATAAAAAAACAAGTGCACGCAATTTTCGACGTCCGTCAACGTAGGTACTTGTAAATTAATGCAGACTTATACGGACTTTAAACTCAGCATAACTTGGATGGACTCTAAAGGTAAAAGCATAAGACCTCACGCCCTAAAATAAGACAGTCGTACCGTCCTGGAGGCCGATTCGAAGTTTAAATTCCAAATGTGTCTTTCCTGTGTTACCGGTGGTAGTTTTTTTTTCTCTCTGACGTTCATAAGCGCATTGTAATGTGCCTAAATTGAAGAATAAATATGTTTTATCTTTTTATCTGTACACGGAACAATCGTGTTCCGGGTATTTAGCAGGCGTGTGTTAAGCTGAGCGGATGCTGCCCATGTCATGGGACTCGCGTTGAGACAGCACTCACTATGGTACCGTATTCTAATTTTAAAATACATAAACAATACATTAAATACACAATCTGTCTCAAATATAAGTACATAACTCACGGGGTTGTATTCTAACTTTAACACACGTTATGACACGATCCAACTTCAATACAACTCCAATGCATTAACTACTCAATACAGTTATCGCCTAAACGTCTGATACAGAATTGAAAATTATTCCAAGGCAACTCCAATACATCTTCAATATTGTTGTGTGTTGAAGTTATGTTTAAAATAGATTGAGTTTTTAATGTATTGTTTATGTATTTTAAAATTAGTATCTTGTTGCAGCAAGACACATCAAATAATCAACCAATATTGAATTTGTATTGGAGTTGCATCGGAATAATATTCAAGCAAATTCTGATATTCCTGATTCAGATGTTTAGGAGCTAGCTGTATTACGTAGTTATTATGCATTGGAGTTGTATTGAAATTGTATTGTGTCTAAACGTGTTTTAAAGTTAGAATACAGTCCCTGGTGTAAGGGTTTCAAATAAACTAGATTATTTGATGAAAAGGATGGACTATCAGTATATTAGCTATTGGATTGGTTGGTTGTCGATGGGCTATTGGATGATAAACATGTTTTTATTATTATGATACGATCTTAACAAGAGTCACAGGGCATATCGAGGGCACCAATAAGCGGGCGCGTTCGTTTTTATAATAATTATACGACGAGCTTATTTATGAGTTCATTCATTATACCATGTCGACCAACTTTCAACTTAAAAACGTTTACTTTATCGGAGTTTTACTCTCATATAATTTTTTATTTAAAAGATAGCAAATCTAGTTCAGATATTAATCTTAGAATCGGCCTCCTAGATTTGTGAGGTCCCAAATTTCGTGATATTTGTCTCTGAGCCCGAGTTACGAGTCTCGGGGGGTCAAATTAAACATCCCTATACAAATTATAGGGCGTCAACATTAATTATCATATGGGAATTTCTATATTATATAAAAAAATATACTATGTGAATAACTGTTTAAAAACCCGCCAAGAGCATGTCGGACCATGCATTGTATAGGGTTCCGTAGTTGCCGGCCTAAACAACACATCCGTTCAAAAGGTTGTTTATTAAGGGATATTTAGCGGCACTTATGCCATTTTACTATGCGGCACCTACGTCCTTTTACTATGCATCTTTTAGTTATAAATCAAATGGCTCAACCCATTTTATTCAATAGAATTTTCATTGCCCGGCCTCACTTCCATGAATTTATAAATTTTTTTTTAAATGTTAAAGGGGGACGCTTTTTTTAAAACCTTTGGAGCGATTATTTACGAAAGTATTAGTTTTATCCAAAAATTGTTCTAGGAGATCCTTTTTTTAATTTAAGGACCTATCCAAAGACACCCCACCTGTAAGGGTTGAAGCGAAAAAAAATTCACCACCCACTCATCATATGTACGGGAGCCGTACTCTAGGTACGAGTAACAGCTAGTAACAGCTATAGCGCCTAAACGTCTGAATCAGAAATGTCACAATTTGCTTGAAAATTATTTCGATGCAACTCCAATACATATTCAATATTGGTCGATTGTTTGTTGTGTGTTGGAGTTATGTTTGAGATAGATTGTGTTTGTAATGTAATGTTTATGTATCTTAGAATACGGCAAATTTTAAAACTAAACAACATATACAAATATTCATATATTTTGATGGTGTCCATATTCCATATTCTCATCAAGTAAGGAACCTGGGCATTATTATGGACCCGACATTATCTTGGGTTCCTCAAGTGGGCGAAGTCAGTAGGAGGATGTTGGCTGCTGTTGGTTCTTTACGAAGACTCCGGAATTTTCTTCCCATACCCACCAAGATTGCGCTCGCTCAGACTTTACTTCTCCCTATTTTGGACTACGCTGATATTTCGTACATCGATCTCACTGAAGATCAGCTGAGTAAACTTGAGCGCATTCAAAATCTATGCATCCGTTTCATATTTGGGTTACGCAAGTATGATCGCGTTTCCATTTTCCGCTCTCGGCTCAACTGGCTTCCTATACGTCTTCGTCGTGACTCCCACACTCTATCTCTTTTATACACCATTATTTTTCACCCCGCAACTCCCCGTTACCTCAAAGAACGTTTTAGTTACTTGCATTCGGCCAGATCTGCTCAAAAATTGCTACTTAATGTCCCGACTTCTTCTTCTAAATTTTATAACAGTTCTTTCACTTTTCAGGCTGTAAGGCTCTGGAACAATTTACCGTTAGACTTAAGGCGTGCTAAATCTCTTGCTGTGTTTAAGAAACAACTTAAAGAACATTATCTGTCTCTCCCATGATCCGTATATCCTGCAACTCCATTAACCGTTTTAACAACCTGTGGCATGTAAATAGTGTGTTTGGTCCTAGTTTATATTTTCTTATTTTATTAAATTTATTAAATATATATGTATGTATGTATGTATGAGCTATGTAAGTTTATTTATTTTTTATTTATATATTTTTCTGTTTTTTATATGTGTAAGTTTATTAATGTTTGGTTTATTTGCTTTGCAACACCTACTTTTCTGTTAATTTACAAAGGTTTCCGCTTCCCAAAGGTTGTCTGGAAGAGATTGCTCTTTAGCGATAAGACCGCCAATTGTTTTGCCTCTGCTTTTTTGTTTGTGACTTGTGTATACTTTGTGTCTATTATTTGAGGTGTGCAATAAAGAGTATTTAATTTATGTTATGTTATGTTATTCATAACATCTCTTGGAGAGACTTACGTATATATGTATGTAGGAGTCTTAAGTTATTTCCACAATAAAAGCACTGTTTCAAATCAATGAAATTATTTTTTATTTACTCACACGCACGAACCAACATTTTCTCATAGACCGTCGCCATATGCAATCCCCGCTCTCCCTCCCTCATTCATCCATTGATTGCACTCGTTCCGATACACGCAAAAATAAAATCCTACAAATACGTATACGTATAAACTTTAAGGGAGAAAGTGACTAAGCCCGCCGGTGCCCAGAGCTGGAATCGAATCAGCATCTTCTACATTCGCGGCAGACCAGGCTTATAACCGCGAACCACTTCGTTCGTCGGATCATCTATTTACATCACTCTCTTTCGAATATGCAAGAGCAATAGAGACGGAGATAACGAAATGTCGACTTTCGAACTTCGCGGGTAGGCCCGCTGATACGAAATAAAATTACCACCTACTTTTCATTTTGACACATACTCGTACGGCTGTTTATACCCCCGAGCTTAGCTCGAGGGTTAAATTGTTCTGGCTCTCATTTACCTCGCATTAACCTGAATTATACCTTATATCCGTACGTTACCGTCTAATGTTGATTAATTGTTTCACGGGCAAAGCTAGGGTTGTCAAATCCGAAGACAAATATCTAGATTCAGGAATCAGAATACATTTATAAAATGTCAAGATTTTAAGTTCAGGAGTGCGATTTTTGAATCTCACCAAGTGACTGATTCTCACCGATGTGAGTGATTTACTTTCGGAAATCACTCACATCGGTGAGAATTAGTCACTTGGTGAGATTCAAAAATCGCACTCCAGGTCAGTCATCGGAATATATAAAGATTTTAAGGTTTCACTACTCACCCTTTGAAGTAACTTTTTATGGTATTATTTTATATGAAATGTCGGGGTAATCCTGCCGAATCCCATCTGGCAACCCTAGATTCAGCTAAATCACTGGAAACAATAGGTCATCTATGTTAATACGGGTATCAACAGACAGGCTGGGGAATGAAATTGTATTACTTAAGTGTTAAATTTGGATTCGGACGTATTTAGAAAATTCTGGTTTTCATGTTATGTGTGTAACTTATTATATTACCTATAATTATTAAAAGATGCAGTTCTATTCCATCTAAGTAGGAATTTTAATGACAGAAATAAGTTGTTTAAATTTTATTCCAAGATTAGACAGGAATTCGTTGTTGGAATCAAAAATATGCTGTCAAATTAAGTGGGGTACTAGGGTATGACGGTGCAGGAGGGCTATTCGAAAAAATAATTTACTGGTTTGATTTTAATTCGATATGGACAAGAGAATGGCTTATTCAGATCAACTGGTTCTTGTTATCGATTGGTTATCAAATTCGTGTCAAATACATAGAGATCAAAAAGAGATTGCTTAAAGTCAATACGAAAGTTGTCACAGTTAGAATTTGTTTAGATGTTATTTCTGTGACATAAGAAGATCGTATGAACAAATAAATAAAAAATAAAATAAAAATGATTTATTCATTAAATTAAAACCTTTACAGAAATTCAGGTTGGCGTCTCTTTTTAAGTATACAAGATACCTGTGTCAAGAGACACCGTAACAAATGTAGATTTTAAAGTAAAAATACCGCTCCAGATATTCTCAGCTCTCACCTCTTTTACCATAAGCAAAAAAAAACCTTTGCACCCCCTTTTTCCTTAAAAATATATAACTTTTAGCTACTCTAGTCGTCTCGCTACGCCCTCCTAGCTTCCGAATGTTGAGAACTACCATTTCAAGAAATAAGTTACATTAAACCATTTTCCTTCCTTATCAGTCTTTGAAGTTGGAAACCGTTTGGCCAAACAGTTAAGATCACAAAGAAATGCCGAGGGCGAGATTTTTAACACAACACAAAAAAGGACTTTAATCTTGAATTAACAAGTCGCTTTGATCATCGGCTTACAATTGTATTTTATTATGCAATCTATGTGCTAGTCATCATAAACTAATTTTTTATACTAATATATTTATTGATTTCGTTATGGAATACAAAGTCTATAACATTTTTTTTTAAGACGTAAATGCGCAAATATTATGTAAACCTCTATTTTCATACCGAACACTTACAATAGTTCTTATTTCGTGTCAAAATAAGCTACTTTAAACCATTGATTTATGTATTCTACTACACTTGGGTGCAAAACAATCGGACCGCCTGTGCAAGTTTAACATTTTTTTCGATTTCCGTCAAAACAAAACCTTACGATGAAAATTAAAATACCAATTGATAAATTGACTTTTCTTTAGTAAAATAAAGCTTATTTTCAGAGTTTGTGGACCTCACTTTCAGTTTTTGAGGGTGCTGAACTCAGTCGCCCTTAAGATGCATACTGAAATCAATGGGGGAAATAGTGATTTTTCTGGAAATTGAGGAAAATTTAAAACAATTTTTACTGATTTAATATCGTGTATTGCCTCCTCTAGCCCGACGACAGGCTGTCATACGATTTTTCATGGATCGAATCAGCTTGCTGGCAACGCCTTGATGGATGCCCGCCCATTCTTCTTCAATTGCAGTCTTCAGTTCCGATAATGTTTCTGGGGCAGGATTCCTGGCCCGAATCCTTCTTTTGAGTTCGTCCCAAATCTGCTCAATCGGATTCAGGTCAGGACTTCGTGCTGGACACTCCATGGTATTGATACCGACAGCCTCCAGGTACTCCTGAGTAATCCTTGCCTGCGTTACCTAGCATGAACATGAAGTCATCGCCGATAAAACCAGCAAATGGGACCACGTGATCACTCAAGATCTCCTCGATATAGCGGCGAGCAGTCAAACCTCCTGAATTTCGCCTGATATCAGGCCCTGTAATGAAGACGATGTCGGTCTTCGCTTCGTGTGAAATGTCAGCCCAAACCATGAGGGATCCACCACCATTCAACACATTCTTCGATGCAGCACTCAGAAAACCGCTCCCCAGGCCTTCGGTAGACTCGCGCCCGTCCATCGTTGCCAAAAAGAGATATCCTGCACTCGTCAGAGAACAGTACGGGCCTCCATTGCTGAAGAGTCCAATATTCATGTTCTGGGCCAAAAACACGTCGTGCATCGTGCACCACGGTGGTCTCTGGTGAGTTTGGGCCCATTTGCAGCTCTGTGCGCTTTTAAACCCTTCTCCCGTAGACGTCTTCTAACAGTCCATCGGCTGATAGACACATTGCGGGCCTCTCGAAGCTTCTGCTGAAGCTGAACAGCATTCAGTCGGTGATTTCTGAGCGAGGCAACAGCGATGAATCGGTCATCTCTCTCTGAAGTACAGCGAGTCCTGCCTGTTCCGGGTCTTCTTCGTAAAGTGTTATCTTGTTGGAACCTCTTGGACACTCGTTGAACTGATGATTTCGACATATTCAACTGTCGAGCCACATGACATTGACTAAGCCCTGACCGCAGCAGAGCAACTGCTTGGCCGGCTTCAGTCTCGGTAGTATCCATTTTTCTTCAACTTTTTCACGCAGAATCGATGAGAGCAGTGTGCAAGAAGACGTGTGAACCACAAATGATGCAAAACAATGAAAATTACAGGTTTTATACCTGGTGTTGGGGGTTCAATTAGCGTGTGCGTTAATGAGGCATTTGGGAGTGGGGGGGGGAGATAACGTCTTCGCTTTGACCTTATCTTATCTTCTCATGTCATTTGACAGGGCATAAAATTATTTATCATGTGGTATTTAATTTTTTATCGTGAGGCTTATAAAGTTTCGACGGAAATCGAAAAAATGTTAAACTTGCACAGGCGGTCCGATTTCTTTGCACCCAAGTGTAGATGTGACATCTAGAACAAATTTTGTGCGCCATGTTTGGCGGTTGACAGCTATGACTGAATCAAAGAGTAGTATAGACTTCTCAGGGATGTCATCTCTTGGTTACTCAATACCATCAAGTTCTGTCGTAAAAAATAATTATCTAACACCTATCGGTTCCGAAGCTTAGGACATTATACTCTGTAGGTAAAAAGCCTCAATATTTTTTTATTCCAAAACTATAAGTTTAACAAAATTAATAAGATTATGAACCGCTACCATAGACAATCAAATTGATAGCTGCACGTAAATATTTCGATCACGCATCAAAATATAGTTTTTCATATATCGCCAACAACTGACCTCGCATGATTCCCAAACGACTAAAACAAAAAGTACCATAGACACGTAGCTCGCCTCACGTAGCACTAGACAAACTTATGAACGCTGGTGACAAAATCATGTACTAACATCGCTTTAAGAAAGGGGTTGAAAAAGAATAGACAGTGGCGCCGCGCGTGACTGAACGCGTAAGTTTGCGCCGCCATATTTGTGTATTCGGCGGGATTCCGAAGTAATGGCGTGCGTTGTGGCGGCATATTTCACTCTGCGGTTAATCTCATAAGTTTTTCCGGACGAACGGACAAATAATGGGGCCGATTTAGCTTGTTACGTGCTCTGTTGCATTATTTTTCGTGTTAATAAGGTTAGTTGATGACCGTAATGCATCTTATGTTTATTGTGCTGTGTACGGCTGACAAGGTATGGGAGCTAGACTCGGCGTGAAAACTTAACGTGGTCGGTCTATAGAGTATACCTACGTATATTCATGTTGATGGTTTTTCATAAAAATTTTGGTACTTAAGTACTATTAATTGTTTTGTATGTATTACGAGTATTATGTAGGTAATACTAGAAGCCGCAGATTCGACGCACGTGGCGGTGCGAAATGCGTCGTGGCGAAGATTACCGCTGTCGTCCAAAACAGGCTCATTAAATTCCATCTGAAGAATTTCAAAATTCAGATAGAACCAACATTGAGTAACAGGAGATGACATCCCTAAGAAACTCTTTGTCCCAAAAGTTGTAGTGAAAATCATTACAAGTCTATACTACTCTTTGATTCTGTCACAGCTGTCAACCGCCAAACATGGCGCACAAAAATTGTTCTAGATGTCATGTCTAGTAGAATACATAATAAATCAATGAGAACCAAATCAAAAAACTGATTTTAAAATGTGACACCAGTTACAACAAAGTTGTTAATCCGGTAAAAAACCCTGATACTCGCAGATGGAACTCAGATAAACGTTAGTGACTCGCTAACTATAATGAGGTATGTTCAGTTGCCATCAGATATATCGCAGCGGCCAAGGTGCTCACAAATATCTCAACAACGCCTCTATTGTCAAGGCGATAAAGTGCATGTTCAGATATTTTAAGTACCTTGGCCGCTCCCAAATATTTGATGGCGACTGTACGTCTGCTTTCCGGGAAATTCTTATAAAAGCTACATAATTCCGCGAGTAATCCTCCCGTGAATGCTTTTTCCGTGTCCCGGAATGCCCGTTTCTGTAATTTAAGTACATTATTGTGGAGCATGGATCCTTATTTTTCCTGTTTTTATAATAAATGTGGAGATTCTCTGATTGTAGGAGCATTTCGGGTATCTTACTTCGGAGTAATTGACGTAATTTTTCAACCGTGTCTAGGTTTATTTTAGGCAGTAAAAATGAATCGTGGTCTTTGTTATTAATGAGCGTTTCCTTTTATCTTCTATCTAATTTACGTTATTTATTTATAGCCTGAAAGATACCTATATATATATTTAGATTTAATTGTTTATGTACAATAAAAACCAGAGCATTTTCATCTCAGATAATGAGTCATTGTTTATCATTGAAGCGACTGTGAAAGTGATTCATTCTAAGGAGAATTTGACACGATTGGTAGGATTGATAGGTCGCTATGCTGTCGCCATGTGTGAAAATCTTTGACTGGCCAACCCCATTAAATGAGTTCACCGTGGCTGGTGCAGCATTTATGTGTGGTGGTTCTGCACCAGCAACGGTGAACCGGCCAACCCCATTAAATGACTTATCCCTTGGCTGGTGCAGCATTTATGTGTGGTGGTGCTGCATCAGCCACGGTGAACCGTCAAACCCCATTAAACGAGTTCACCGTGGCTAGTGCAGCGTTTACGTGTGGTGGTGTTGCACCAGCAACGTTGAACTCATTTAATGGGGTTGGCCGGTCAAAGCTTGTCACACATGGCCTTTGAAAAGTGACCTTTGCTTTGTTCAGATTCAAATCCTTTTCTAATTATTAAATGGTTACCAAGTTCGTGTGGAACAAAATCAAAAAAGATTGCTTAATGTCAATATGATATTTCAAACGTATTAGTTATATTAATTTTCATAAAAGGAAATAATGTTGATAACAACTCATAATTTTAAAGCTAGACGTAGGGGCCGTTGCATTCCAATATTGGAGCAAATCCTAACCAAATCGATGATGCAACCGAGATAGATCGAGAGACTGAGCTGCTCGAGAGACCTAAAGTGCAACAGTTTTAGAAAGGCTGATATTTTTATGTTAGGTCATAAACATAAATAGGTTGAATATCAATAGCCTGCCGTCAGTCAGCCAGGTTTTGGGACAACTGCCTGGGGGGTGGTTCTGAACTTGTAAAAAAGACGTATGTCGCAACTGTTTTATAAAATATCTAACAAACTATGTGGCCATACCTATTCAGCCTGCAGAACATTGGATCTGTCCCGTGGAAAAAATATGGTTAGTGAAAGCGTTATCTAAAATCTAAAAAGAATCGTGCATTTACTTTATAGTACCTAAAATAAGACTAACATAGTTAGCCCAAAGTTTTAAGGGACAAACGCCGTCAGCAGTCAATTTTACAAATCCAAATATAAATATATGCGAATACAAAGTTATTTTCTATGTTGAAAAAATGTTAGTTTTTTACACCACCTAATTAGATACCTAGTTATATGAGTAAATCGTAAAATAAAGGTAGCAATACCCTCTAGGCTAGGTACTAACAAGATGTCATTGTTGCCATTTGAATACTCCAGTGGGGAATGAGATCTATGGACACCGGCTTGGTTTTACATTAGATCTCAATACGTTTTGCAGAAGGAAATCGCCGTAGCGAAACTGGCATTTTTAGGCAACCACAACCAACTAAACGTGGTTATTATTTCTTTGGAATTGTGACGCCATCTCCTTTTGATGTGACAAATAAAATGCTGTTGTGACCGTGAAATATTGTGTACAAAATATGATAAACATAAATAAATAAATAAATAATAATAATCTTTATTGCCTTATAAACCTAACACAGACATATTTTAACATAAGATATGCTAATTTACAAAAGCTAACATAAGATATGCTAATTTATAACTAACATACTAATATTTTTTTCTTGTTTTTTTATTATGTTGATTTTTTATCAAACACTAATTACACAATATATTTAGTAACATAAATTTTCGCCAAACTGCACAACAGTTTGTTGGTGAACAGCAGCACTCAGCAGTGCTCTCAGCACACTTCCTTATCTACTGTGTAACAATCACAAAAGTATCTTATCAAACTTAATATTATAAGTATTATAACCTAATTCTATAACTACAAGAATGTACTACAAAAACTCGTATTTACGCTCATAAAGGAACAACTTTTTTATTTAAATATTGACTTTTCTAACATAAACGTTTTTATCTTATTGTTTGTCATCCCTAAGAGAAGTATCAACCTAACCGTCCCCAATTATTATCTAACTATATGTCTATCCAGTTATCCAGAACAGATCCCTAAATGTGCAGAATTCAGAATACCGGAATCAGTGCAGCGACGGACATCGGAATTTCATCCCGGATTGTGCCGGCCGGCGTTACGCAGATACTAAATTAAACCAGCCGATTTTAAGGCCTGGGGGCTTAGCCAAGATGACAATCGTTTGCAGAAAACGAATCGAAACGCTATCCATCTCTCTATCGCGCTAATATGGAAGAGTGAGCGAGAGCGTGTAGCGTTTCGTTTCGTTTTCTGCAAACAATTGTCATCTTGGCTACAGAGCCTGATCTACCTACACATTTTATATAGCGGACCGAAATCACAATATCGCTTGCTGCCTCTAACACATAGCTGCGTCGCTTAGATGGCCTACCTTCGAACCAATGTATGGATTAGGCATAAATTAATTCTTATGTAAAATATAATGAAAACTGTCTTAATATTTTTTTTAAATAGATGTGACGTTTTCAAGTCAAAGATCAAATTGTCGGTTGTAAATAAAGTTTATTTCAAAATAATTTTGAATGGCAGCAACGCCTTATTGACAACCGACAATGATGTACAGTCACGGTCATTAATCGATGAGCCACTTGCCGCTGTACGTATTTTAGCCGTGTAATACAAATCGGGTTTTTACTCGTATTAATTCTTAACAAGTCTTCGTATAATAAAAGAGCACAATTATATTTCTATCTTTATCATTGTGTGTTTATCAACCGTCACTAAGGTCCGAATGTTAAGGTTGGCTAACTTCAGAGCTACCAGATTGACAGAGTCACTTGTCACTTCGAAAAGTTAACCAATTGCAGATTTAGCAACCGTAACTTAGTAACAATTGTTACAGCGTACCTAGCGATAGTAACGGAGACATTATGATTGGCATTGGCATTTCGACACAGGAGAAACGAAAAGCCCGATTTTATCCGAATTAGTATTCGGATGAAATCAGGTTATCATAATTGATAACTAACAATTTGACGGCCGCCATCATTAGAAAAATTAACTAAGAATTTGAATGCCTGTTTTGGTATGAAAGTAGCTAAGTTGTAGCTATTAACTATCGAATAGATCATATTAATAAATAATAACAATATTTAAAGTTTAAATTTATTAAATGTATTCATTATTAATTATCAAATCGTTCCATAGAGCTGCGAACTTCGTAGGTCTAAATCTGTCAACTTCGTGGTCCGGAGCATTCCTCTTCGCTAAATGCATGGGGTCGCTGGTTGTTCTGATGATGATAGTTTAACTTTTTCGGCATAGGTATCGTCTTACCCAAAACGCAACGTGTTTTTTAAATCTTTCAAGCTTATGGTTCTATGCAATAAGTAGACAATTTAAATGTTTTAACAACATTATGGAATAAGCTTTCCGTCTCGAGGATTCTCTTGAGGCTGGCCGAATACTCAAGACCCTGATGACACATTGACACGATTCTTCGGAGAATGAATCGGAAATTGTGATTGGCATTATCGTGTAAACACTTTAATATTATTTTAGCTACGATTCACTAAATGCATAATTTATAATTGTCGTATTTGACATAACATTCAACTGACATTGCGTTTTAATTCAAAAGAGGTCAGAATCAAAAAGATTAACAACTTACTATGTTGCCTAGCAACGCAGGAAACAAGGAAATTTGTTTTCCTCTTACTTTATAAATTATGTAAATTTTATTTATCAGACTCCCGACCTATGAGTATTAATTTTTATTCACAATAGACAACTCGCAGCCACCTACACCGCTCTGCGACAGAGAGCGGAGCCCCGGCCTACTTACACCTGGCGTAAAGGACTGTTTTGACAGTTCTCAAAATACAAAAGGCGTAATATTTGTTATTTTATCAAGAAATTGTGCCATCTAATAATGAAAAACGTAGTGCAGTGCTCATATAATGTTTTTACATAAGTTCATTTACTGCATCCGTGTTCTTCTCTGTGTTCACATAAGCTTCCTGCCCCAAGTGTCTTCTAGTGCGTGGTGAATTTATGCTACTTCAATATCTTAGTCTATATTTTTCTTTTTTATCCCTATGTAGTCGTTGTTCTTGTTAGGTACTTTAATTTTCTTACTTCTTATACCTATTTGTCTACATTAATTTAACTAATCTAGCATTTATATTAAGTATTTTATGCCTTCTCAGCCCAATGTAAACCCGGCGGAGGTGCTGTATTGTCTAACTTGCGGCGACAACAAACAATACAAAGGACAGAGGGGACTCGCTATCCATACCGCTCGCCGCCATGGCGTTCGTATGGTTATTGACCCCCCACCGCCCAGCGCTTCCCAGCCATTACCATCTGTCGTGGACGATACAGCAGCTCCCGCGAGCCCTACAGCAACACTTGCAGAAAGGCTAGGGCTGTTAAAGGCAAATCATCATATTATAAAAAGAATACCTCGCGGTGCGCGCACATCTGTCGCTTCCTGCCTCTCGGAGTGCGTGTCAAGGGTCGTCATGGAAAATACCCCTCAAGCATGGGAGAGCTTACTCACATTCCCCTACAAAGTCTTACACGCAGACAAATCTAATAAAGCCTCGCTTACGTCACAAATTAAACAAAATACGCTTCAAGCACATAATTTATCAATCTTTCCTCGAAATCATCAACATACCATTACAAATAAGCCAAAAAATACTTTAAATTCTAAAATAAGAACAATAGAAAGTAAGCTTTCCGAAGGGGATGTTAGTGGTGCTGCCAGGCTTTTATTTTCCCGTGACGATCTTGCTGCATACTCCGCTGAGACCCACGCCGCTTTGAGAGAAAAACACCCTGTTCCTTCAGCCTCCTCTGTATTACCAGATCCCCCCACTCCTGATGAACCTAGAGTTGTGGTGTCCGAGGATGCAGTCCAGCTAGCCATAACATCCTTCCCCAACGGGTCCGCTGGTGGGCTGGACGGACTCTCTCCCCAGCATCTTAAGGACCTCACCTCCACGTCTTTAGGTGAGCAGAAGGCTACTTTGCTAAAGCAACTGACAAGCTTGATTAACTTAATGCTGTCAGGACAAGTGAACGCTGAGATTGTTCCGGTCCTGTACGGCGCCAATCTCATTGCTTTAGCAAAGAAAGACGGTGGAATTCGTCCAATTGCCGTGGGCTGCACTCTTAGACGCCTTGCGTCTAAACTCTGTTGCCGTCAATTCAGCGAGAGGCTTTCTAAAGGTTTCAAGCCCCGACAGTTGGGGTTTGGTGTCAAAGGCGGCTGTGAGGCCGCAGTACATGCTGCGCGCACCTTCCTGAGTCGTCCAGACTATGAAGTTTTTGTAAAGATCGATGTAAAAAACGCATTCAATTCGGTGGATCGCGGCGCTCTGTTAGCCGAGGCCAAAAAAGAGCTGCCGGATCTCTACAGCTACTTATGGCAGTGCTACGGAGCGCCATCAAAATTAGTTTTTCGGGATAAAATCATTTCGTCGTGCGTGGGCTGCCAACAGGGAGATCCGCTTGGTCCGGCAATTTTTAGTTTAGCAATTCAGCCAATAATCTCGTCTCTAAATTCAAAATTTAATTTATGGTATTTAGACGATGGTTCACTGGGAGGTGATGCATCTACTGTTTTGCAGGATTTGCAGACAGTCATCCAAAAATTTTCGGAAATCGGCCTTCTTTTAAACTTTTCAAAATGTGAAATTTTTATTCCAAATCACATTTCACAAGATAAAAAAACTGACATACTTACAAATTTTAACACCATACTGGCCGACGTTTCTGTACTTTCAAATTCATCCCTCACTCTTTTAGGCTCACCCATTTTCGAAGAATCTATTAACCCTGTGATCAACTGTAAATTAAACTTATTCAACAATACATCCGACCTTCTTTATCAAATCAATCCTCATATGGCCCTTTTTATTATACGTTTTTGTCTATTTACTCCTAAATTTATGTATCTATTACGGAGCTGCCCAATTTGGAAATTTTCGACCATTTTGTCATCCATTGATACCTCCCTTCAGACAACACTGTCAAAAATTCTAAATATTAATTTTGACTTCAGAACCTGGTCCCAAGCGGTTCTCCCTATAAGGTTCGGGGGGCTGGGTATTCGAACCTCGGCTAGCGTAGCCCTGCCTGCTTTCCTGTCCTCTGCTTATTGCTCGCTATCTCTTGTCGGCATCATTCTAAACCATACTCAGATAGTCGACGATGAGGTGGCGACTCTAAGGGAGGCGAGGGAAGCGTGGTGCGGCTCGTGCCCTGGATCGGATATCCCGGCCACCCGACATGTTCAAAAAGCGTGGGATGCCCCTCGCCTCAAGACAGTTCACGCATCACTCATCGATAATAGTCAGGACGACTCGGAACGTGCCCGCCTTCTGGCGGTATCAGTTCCAGAAGCAGGTCACTGGCTGCATGCACTCCCATCACGTCAAATAGGCACCGTTCTGGATCCAAGCTGTTTAAGGATAGCAATATGCTTGAGGCTTGGGTCCAGAATTTGCGTCCCCCACACCTGCATCTGTGGAAAGAGCGTCGATCAGCTTGGGCGACACGGTCTTTCATGCATCAAAAGCGCTGGCCGGCTATACCGTCACGGCACTATAAACGATTTGATCCGTCGCTCGCTTGCCACTGCCTCAATACCAGCCATCCTAGAGCCTACTGGTTTGGCAAGAGATGACGGCAAGCGCCCCGACGGAGCTACGTTGGTGCCGTGGAGGCTAGGTAGAGCCTTGATATGGGACGCTACTTGTGTCGATACGTTCGCCCAGTCTCATATCCAGGCAACCCGCTCGCAGGCCGGCGCTGCGGCTGATCAGGCTCAGTTTCTCAAGCGCCGCAAATACTCGTCTTTACTTAAAGACTATGAGTTTGCGGCGCTTGCGATAGAAACTTTGGGCCCCTGGTCAGCCGACATGAAGAAGTTTATGGGGGCCCTGTCGCCGAAGTTGATTGACACCTCGGGAGACCGTCGTGCTGGCAGTTACCTCTCGCAAAGAATTTCTATCGCAGTTCAGAGAGGTAACGCCGCCAGTGTGATGGGGACCATGCCGCAAGGCGACCTATTAGACGGGGTTTTCTTTCTATAATAGTATTTAGTTTCGAGATAGTTTTAAGTTTAATATAGAGTTTTAGTTTTTTAAAGAGTTGTAATTTATTTTTAAAATATAGAGACATATTCTGATTCTAATACTAAATTAAATTACCCCACAACTTACTACTACTAGGAAATATGTCTTAACCATAGAGGTTAAAGGTTAGCTAATGAAGTTATCATATCAATAATGAATCGATTGAATTTTGCATAAATTACGCCGTTCGCACGAATGCAGCGAATCTGTGCTAAAACATTGCGGTAGCGAAATGTCCGGAGCAAATCTAAATCCAACTTATGATGATTCATAAGATAATTATATCAGACCTTTTTTGATATAAAACTCGTAGTTGCAATAACGCATATTATTTTAGAAAATATTGACAACTGAAAAGTCAGGTGTCAAGAAATAATTAAAAAATTGGTAATAATAACCGTAGTCAATTCAATTTAAGCGAAAATGCCACCCACTATTAACGATGAGATTCGTCATAGAATTGTGACAATGCACCAGCAGGGTCTTAGTATTCGTGCAATTTCGAGGGATCTGCTCTTGCCGGTAAGTTTGCTCTGTCTGATATGTCTCCAGAATTAAAATAAAGTAAAAAAATCACTAACTTCAAGTTTGTATTTTTAGCGAAACACTGTTGCGTTATGGGTGGGACGATATGCTGAGGAAGGGATTATTGCCGATCGTCGCCAAAACAATCATCGTCCTGCTGCTTTAAGCCAAATGCAGCGAACAGAAATGCTCCAAGGTTACGAACTAAATGGATTCACACCCACTAAACTATATGCAGAACGGTTTGATGTGGATCCCAGAACTATCCGAAGGCATCTGCATTCAATGAATTTGCATCACAGAGTTCCGGCTTATAAGGTTGATTTGACGGAAAATCATAAAATCGCCCGCGAAAATTTCGCCAACCGATTCGTAGATTTTGATTGGACTTCAACAATTTTCACTGACGAGAAAACATTTCAATCAAGCGAACACGGTCGCCTACAAATGTGGCGGTATAACGCAACACGGTATGACATAGATCATGTCATACCAAATAGGGAATCGGGCAGAATAGGTGTTAATATGTGGGGTTGGATGAGCTCCGAAGGTGTTGGCGAACTCGTCCAAATGCCACCGCGTGCAAATGCCCTGGACTATATTAGCATTTTGGAAGAAGTCATGCTCCCATCCGTAAGAACGGTCTATCCACAGCACGATATGCCTAACATCAATTTCGTGCATGATAACTGCTCGATACACCGTGCAAGAGTCGTTAACGCCTGGTTCGATGCACACCCAGCCATTACGGTAATTCCGTGGCCATCTAAATCTCCGGACCTGAATCCCATAGAAAATCTATGGGGTTTAATGGTGCAGCGATGGGATCACCGTAACGAACGCAGGGCTGATGTTTTGGCTCAACATTGCCAAGACATCTGGGAAAGTATGCGAGGAACTGATATTGGAACAAAATTAGTCGCCTCTATGCGAACACGACTACAAGCTGTATCGGACAGCCATGGAGCTTATTCTAAATATTAAATTTAAAAATAAATATGTTTTTGTTAAAGGTTGACTTTTTATTAGACGATGTATACTACTCAAAACAAAGTCTATATATTTCTGTTTAATTGATAATTCTGGGCCATCAACTAATTGATAAGTGATAAGTGGCTGATTAATGATGCCTCATATCCGTCAGTATCCAATCTCTTTCATGCTGTCTAATAACTAGAAAGAAATATAATACTGCAAAAAAATATGTTTTACGTAAAGATCAAAGTACTTAGTGGCCCCTATTTACTTTTAAGTAGTATATAAAAATTACACTGACAATAGCTGACATATATAGCAAAACATAAAAATATTTAAAATAACTTCGTTTCAAAATGGCGGGATTACCATGCATATTCAAATATTTGCAACAGTTATGTATGTGACAATGTGACGGATGTCATTATTTTGTTCTATATGTTGGTATCAATCTCTAGAGTTACTATGGATACGTTAAAACGTCGCCATGGTGAGGATGAAATATGTATTACACGGCTAAAATACGTACAGCGGCAAGTGGCTCATCGATTAATGACCGTGACTGTACCTTTGACTTGAAAATATGACATAGTATAATATGAAAGTAGGTTATTAAAATATAATTATATTTAATTAATCCCAGACTCCGGAATTTCATCCCAGTTTGTACCGGCATTCCACAGATACTAAATTAACTCGGTTGATTCTAAATTAAATTCTTAACCAGTTTTGTTTTCATTATGATACGGTTGATACGACTTGACACGACTTACAATGCACCTCACACGCGCCAATAAGTCTAAGCAACTTAGTCGATGAGCGACCGTAAAATATTAATGTCACAAAGTGAGGCCGAAACAGGTTAGGTCATTAGGATAAGGACGGTGTCTAGTTTTGACTAAAGAGGTAATGACGTCGTCAGACAATCAAAATGTTAATATGTGTCAAATGTGACAATTTTTAACGAGTGCGAGTGAGTCACCTCACCGCCCCCTACATTATACTCTCTATCGGACCGTTTTTACTACTTTTTACTAGTCAACATAATCTATACATATAATAAAGCTGAAGAGGGTCGAAAGTCTGTACATGGAAGATAATCGAAAAAAAGTTGTCTGGGGATACTTAGAATCGATAACAGAACACGTTCCAACAATTTTTAGAATTTTTGTCTGTTTATCTGTTTATCTGTTTGTCTGTTTATTTGACCGCGCATCACGTGAAAACGGCTGAACGGATTTTGATGAAATTTTGGATAGATATAGTTTGAGTCCTGGGAAAGGATAATATATAGTTTTAATCCCGAAAATCAACCCTGGTGGGGGTGAAAATGGGGTTGAAAGTTTGTATGGAGAATTTTTAACCGCTGAAACGATTTAGATAGAAATGAAATTTGAGTCTCGAGAAACGTCATAGGATAGTTTTCAAACCCTTGTGGGGGTGAAAAGGGGGTTGGAAGGTGGTATGAGGATTTTTTTACCGCTGAACTGATTTAGATGAGAAATGACAAAGGATAGTTTCTTCTTCAAACCCCCCCCATCTTACTTTAGAACCGTAGGTCCAAAAAATTTGAAAAAAATAATGGAAGTGACGCCTGAAAGGTACTTTCAATAACAACTATCTATACATATAATAAAGCTGAAGAGGGTCGAAAGTCTGTTCATGGAATATATTCGAAAAAAAGTTGGCTGGAGATACTTAGAATCGATAACAGAACACGTTCCAAGTATTTTTAATTAGTTAACGGCTGAACGGATACTGCTGAAATTTTGTGTAGAGATAGTTTGAGTCCCGGGAAGGGACAATGAACAGTTTTCATCCCGAAAATCAACCCTGGAAGGGGTGAAAAGGGGGTTGAAAGTTTGTGTTGAAAGTTGGTAGTGAAATAATTTGTAATTTTTTGGTCAAGGTGTTCATATTTATAACATGTTACCCGTCGATGCTTTAAATTTACCTTTACCCGCTCTTAAGAAATATTTGAAAATGTCATGAATGTCAAAGGGTTATTGCAGCAAACCAAAAAACTACTACAAAATCATCTAACATTTATAGGACACCGTTTAGGTAGGAAAACATATCAAACGTTTTGTGGAGCAGTCAGATTAGGATTTATTTTTCTTTATAATTAAACAATAGGTACATTATCTGTCTCTCAAGCTGTTCTGATATGTCTTCTTGAAGAACTACGCATTATTTTGTATCTTTAAGATCTAATAATGTATTACTGTTTTGAAAAAAATAAGTCCCGTCGCATTTCTTTTCGGTCATAATACTTCTTGGGCCAGAGGTACACCTACAGGGTTAGAACCGGTGGAGTTTTGGAACGAAGTTCCTTATCGGACGGTTCGCGGATGGGGGCCTAGGCGAAAAAAAGTCACGTGACCGTTACGAAAAAGCGTCACGTCACGAAAACGCGACACCCATACGATTGAGAAACATGTAAAATGGAATGAAATAAAAAATATATAAAATAGAATAAAGTGAAGTGAAGTGTAGTGAAACTGAGAAGTGGCAAAGTGATAAAAGTGAAAAAAGTCGAGAACCTCAAAAGTCGAGAACCTCAAAAGTCGAGTATTTTAAAAATGTCGAAAATGTCAAAAATTTCGAAAATTTTAAATTTCTAAATTTCCAAAATATCCAATATTTCCAAAATCTCCAAAATTTCCAAAATTTCCAAAACTTCCAAAACTTCCAAAATTTCCAAAATTTCCAAAATTTCCAAAATTTCCAAAATTTCACAAAATTTTCAAAACTTTCAAAATTTCCAAAATTTCAAATTTTCCACTATTTCCAAAATTTCCAAAATTTTTAAAAAATGCAAAAAAAATTAAAACCACAAAATTTACGAAAAAGTAAAAAATGAAATAAAATTAAATAACATAACTTCGTTCCAATCGCACTTGATTCACACACTTTCCACGACACTCACGTATTTTATTTTTCTCTGACGTTCATTAGTGCATTGTAATGTGCTTACATTGACGAATAAATATCTTGATCTATACCAATATCATAAATCCTCTATTCCGCGTTCGGAACCGTATGTAATTAATTACTAACATTATTGCAACCAATAACGTAACATCAGTGTATTATCTGTGACAGTGTGGTAAAAACGTATGAAAATTCATTACCTACGGTAACGTAATGAAAATCCGCCCCCCCCCCCGACCGCCGGCATGCCCCCCCGACCGCCGGCATGCCCACCCGACCGCCGGCGCAATAATGTTGGTCATGGCGGTGTAATGGTGGTCATTCTAATGGTTTCAATGGATTTTTAATATGTGTGTAGGTAAAGCAGTGTATGCTTCTGTACATAATTAGGCCTTATTACGTAACAGTTACATCGCCATGTCCGTCCGTCTGTCCGCGGTCTAGCTCAGTTACCGTTCGCACTAGAAAGCTGAAATTTGGTGAGGCCTGATAAGAACTTTCAATAAAAACTATATTGAATAAAATCGGTTCAGCCGTTTTTGAATTATTAGTCAAAAACGCACAGTGAAAGGAAGTGCCGAATAGTAAACTGACGTAAGCGCCGCCAAATAAACGACCTTTAGAACGGATGTTTTGTAACAGGGCAGCATCTACGAAACTCTACACTGAGCATCGCCCGACATGCTCTTGGCCGGTTTTTTTTACCCAATTAAGGATTACTAATTCCAATTCTAGAAAATCCCCAGCCAGGTTATACGTACCCTATAAAAATTCAACGTCTAAAAAGGGGGGGGGGTAGCCACTACACTATTTGCATGGGTCATGGACCCCCTCCCCTCCAAGTGCACCTAAAATAGAAAAAAACCATTTCTGCATTTGTGACACCCCCCCCCCCCCCCCCCCCCCCCCCAACTGATTTGACGGGAGGATCGATTTGGATGATATTTGCCGTGGACATGAACGTATAAATACAAAAGTGGTCCTGTATCGTCCGATATACACCTACTACTCTACTAATATAATAATAAAAAGGTATACATTTATGAGTGTAGTTTCATTTAGTGGTAATTGTAAAATATTTTATTAGGACTACTGTCCTCTAGCGTATCCATCTGTCAACTTTACTTCAAGTTCCGCCTCCAGGGTAGCGGGAGAGAAATTAGGGGTGAATTAGCCGCTTACTGACACAGACCGAATTCCACGCGGGCGGAGCCGCGGGCACAGCTAGTAGGTAATAAGGTTCAACTGTGGTTAGGGTAAAATTGTAAGAATTAGATCCACTTAATATAAATCCATGAAAATATCAAATCATGTTTTTTAACAACTTGGGGATTCATTTCTGTCACATGCCGTATTTTTTTCGATTAAATGTTTACTTGTTTATGTGTAGTCTTCATTCGCTGCTGAGGTACGAGCGTAGCTCTACGTCATATAGCCGATAATATGGGTGTTCCGGTATATGTAGCGAAAATACATCTTAACTATGGTGTTAGCGTAATATTATTGGCGCCGAATGCGTGAGTTACACTTTTACTTAACTTTTTTTTAAATACTTCCTTTCGCGATTTCGTCGGCATGTAAAGAAGAAGTCATGAAATAATGGGTTTGGTAATTTCACCCCGCTACTCTCTTATTTCATACTCCTGTTCGTCTTACATTTTACTTCCTTATTGAGTGAATTCTGGGATAAAAATATATCCTATGATCCTTTTTACCTATTTATTAGTTATTTAAACATGTAAATATATAAAATTTACACTTATAGACCGAGCGATAGCGAACGTCTTCATTTCCACTTGGGCAAAATAATAAATAATAAATAAATAATAAAATCATTTATTCCGTGAAATGAAAATTACAGCATAAGTTGTTGGAACCTCTATTTTAGTATTATCGTACCTGTGCTAAGAGGCTCCGCTTTTCCCTGGGTGACATGTGACGAAAAATATAAAGAACAAAAATTATAAACTAGCAAAAATTTGAACTGAAAATAGATGTCATATACTTAAGAAAAAGTGACCAAACCCTCCGGTGTCCAAGGCCAGATTTGAACTGGCGTCTTCAGCTTTCGCGGCTGACGTCCTGACCACTAGACCACCCGGTCACGGCGGAACTTGACAAATTGTCTCATGTATATGCAATCTCTGAATTTGAAACGGCTAGGCATGCCCATGCCCTTAGAGTATGGTCAACGGCGCCTTAATACTTAAAAAAATTGCAAATCAAAAAATATTGAACAAAATAATTTGATTTGCTTCAAGATTAGCAAAAATTTACAAAATCAATATTAAAATTCAAAATCATTAACTACTTACAATACTTTCGCATGTCCGTCTGACACGTCTGTCTGATGCCCGTGATTTTTTGTGAGCAGATTCTATAGGTACTAGAAGTAGATATTTTATCATTTCGTTTCTTAAGGGATGTTCAAAATGGTGATAACTGATAACCATAATGCAATGGTGCTATACATCTACAGAATGTAACATAAATACTGGTGATCCGTTTAAGACCAGAATTGGTATAGTATTGCGACTAAGAAAAAGTAGGAAAAATTTTTTTTAATACAATTGCTCAAAAAGTTGACTTTATGTAGCTGCAAATCGTGCGTAAAGTTTGATTTTATGCACTAGTGCTAAAAAGTAATCTGATCTGCAAATCGTGCGTAAAGTTTGATTTTACGCACGATTTGCAGATATATTGCATTTTAAATTGACCAATCAGAACACTTCACTATATTAAATCCACCAATCACAACACATATCGGAGTTAATCGGAACGCTAGATACTTTTTTGGTGCGTATACTGTGTAAATAATTTAAGTCCTTAAAAAAACATTGTATTTAATATCAACCAATCAGAATACAGCAATGTTAAAATCGACCAATCAGGAAACGCAATTTATTTCTCAAAACATGAGGTGTTTTTTAGTTCCTACTTCACAATCATTAAAAAAGATTTAATTTTTTGGGAAACGCTTTAAAGTGTGTTTAAACTGTTAAACCAGCTATTAGACATGGCAATTTGTAGGGCCCAACCTGATGTGTTGGGAGGTATAATAGGAGGTTGGGCCCGTAGGGAGCTGAAGGAGGGTGTGGGAGAGGCAGGGTACACAACAGGTTGGGCCCTACAAATTGCCATGTCTAATAGCTGTTTTAAAGAGCTAATTATACCGTCGTCTGTGGCATTTATTCGCAGTATTGATATTTTGTAGCTATGTCAAAGAAGTTAAAAAAATTAAAAGACCGTCAAGTTATACCATAATTTCACCTTAGTTTAGTTATTGTGCGTAAATAATAAGTATTTTTATGATATTTTCTCGCAATCGAAGTGAAACATTGTATGCATTACTCTGGTCTAAAAGCCATAATACCACTCGAACAATTTTCCCTCACTTCCGTCGGGAAAATGACCACCTGGTGGTAATATGGCCTACTTTAGACCCTTGTCAAACAATCTACTATTATTTCATTGTAGTTTTTTCGCAATTGTATTAAAAAAACGTTGTTCGACACACGTGCAGAAGTGTCATTTTCACTCGTCCCGAGTCTTGACCCTCGCCTATCGGCTCGGGCCAAGTAACCTCGGCACTCGTGCAAAATGACGTACTTCTCGCACTTGTATCGAAAACTACTATTTTGGATGCAGTTTTTTACGGTTCCGTAGCCAAAATGGCAAAAACGGAACCCTTATAGTTTCATTATGTCCGTCCGTATGTCACAGCCATTTTACTCGGAAACTATGAGACGTATCTTTATCAAATTTTAACATAAGGTGTATTTTGTGTGCCGCTACTTAGTTCTGTACTAAAATTGCTAAAAAAAAATTTTTAGGGAGCACTCCATACATGTAACTAATTGTCAAAAAAAAATTTCTACCAAATATCAACACGATGCATATCAATCGATAGATCTTTAAAAATAACATTGAAGTTTGTTTGAACATTTTATGATTAAGTAGATATTTTCAGAAATAATCACTCCGAAAGTCAAAAAAGTTGTGCCCCCCCTGTAACTTTTGAACCGTAAGTCCAAAAATTATGATAAAATTCAAAAAGATACATCTTTAAATATTATTTCCAAGAAAATTATTTTGAACATTATCGGTTTAGACATTTTTGAGATATCTCCAAAAAACTACGTACATAAGCAGATACGACCTTGCGATATTAATTTTTTCGGTAGCCGGTACGGAACCCTCCATTATGAAAGGTCCGACACGCACTTGGCCGGTTTTTTTTGTATTGGACACGGTGGTCCCAGCCGGCCAACGCTTTATACAAAACCAATTTATTTTTTCCGCGTTACAATTTTTTTTTTTTTTTTATACCAATTTTGCCTTTAAAAGGATCACTAGCCGAGATCTAAGGTACACAGAGCCAATGCCACTACTGCCACTAGTAATATTAGGTATAAGAATGTTAAGCTCAAGATATTCCGGTCCAATGTGAGAACCGTATTGCTGTACGGATGTGAGACGTGGAAGGTCACTAACGACATCTCGCGTCGTCTCCAAGTCTTCATCAACCGCTGTCTTCGCCGTATCCTCGGTGTATACTGGCCCGAGAAAATCTCCAACGTAGATCTGTGGGAACGCTGGGGTGAGACTCCGATCGACCAGCAGATCAAACGCCGCAAGTGGAACTGGATCGGCCACACGCTCCGAAGGGACCCTGATCACATCCAGAGGCAAGCCCTAGACTGGAATCCCCAAGGAAAGCGGAAACGTGGCCGCCCTAAGCAATCCTAGCGGCGGACGATCATCGCAGAGGCGGCGACCATTGGCAAGACGTGGAGCGAAATGAAGCGCGAAGCTGAAGACCGAACGGGATGGCGGAGCATTGTGGATACCCTCTGCCCCATCTAGGGGACATAGGATCATAAGTCACAGTCAAGTCAAGCCGAGATCTAAGGTACACAAAGCCATTGCCACTAGTAATATTAGGTACTCGTATAAGGATGTTGAGTTACATCTTGTGAATATTGGCCGCTGGACCCATGTTAGAGCGCTGTAAGGAATGTGAAGGGTAGAATTTAAATTGACCCCGCCTTGTCAACGCTGCAACGGTATTCGGCGGCCATGTTAAATAGGGTACGCGACTTGTTTATTAATGTCTTTCTCGTAAGGGCTGTAGCTAGGGGGGCATTATTGGGCAATGCACCTTAAAACACGAATGTACTACCTTAAAAACTACAATCGGGTCGAAAGACTAATGAAAATAAAGTAAATGTCCTTTTTTTTTAATAACCCGACGGTGGCAAACAAGCATACGGCCCGCCTGATGGTAAGCAGCTACCGTAAACTATGGACGCCTGCAACTCCAAAGGAGTCACATGCGCGTTGCCGACCCTTTACAAAAAGGAGGATTAATTGTGTTGACGGCTAAAAGAAGGTCCCTCATCGTCAACACACTGGGTCCTCTTCGAGCTCTTTGGCAACCTTACTCACCAGCAGGAACACAACAGTAGGGTTTAGTGCTATTTGGCTGTGGTTTTCTGTAAGGTGGAGGTACTTCCCCAGTCGGGCTCTGCTCCAGATTTGAGCGAGATGACATTCGCTGAACGTGCCCTACCACACTTAGCGAGATGCCATTCGCAGTGCCCATACCTCTCTTTTTGGCGTAGTTTAAGGACATACTCAAGTCCGGACGTAGTTTAAGGACATACCCCGGGTCCGGTCCTACATTAAAATTGCCCATGGCCTACCTTAAATTAGCACTGCCGTATCTTAACTGCAATTCTCGCTACGCCCCGGCGTAATAATCGATATCTACAATATATACACGAAACGAATAATTGGGCGAACATATGTGTAAAAAGCTTATAAAGCCCCTTTCCAGGTTATAATGTGACAAATTGTATCCAAATTCATTTTATCTACACTCACATTGTAAGTTCTCTAAAACGTGTTCGAAAACGGTAGGCAATGGCTAGCATTACCACACCCGATTTTACTATGATAAGCTTTTTATCTGTGGCAGTAACGTAATTTTAACTTTACATGCTCAAATATTGATGTGTTATGAGTTTTGATAACATAATGTAAACCTGCACGCTCCCGCGCGGCCGCCGACACGCGCCCGCGCGACCGCCGGCACAATCGAGTTGGCCATGGCGGTGCAATGGCGACCATTCTATGGTTTCCGAATAATGCATTTAGGATAAATAATATGAGTGTAGATAAAGCAGTCTATGCAACTGTACGTAATTAGGCCTTATTACGTAACAGTTACATAAACTACTATAGCGGTTGTGGCGTGAAGAAGCAACCAAACATGCCAATATTAACATCTGAACATAAAAAATGCGCATTTTGAATATTAGTAGTAGGTATATCTAAATATTTCATTCGTTTTCTTTACAGACAATGGGGAAGGCCGGTGAATTTTTTTGTAGAGGGCGCTGTTTCAGATTCCATACAATAAGAGAAAGAGATAGAAGATGAATGGTCCTTAACTAGTATGCAGTGAAAAGCTTTTCTTAAGCAAAAACCTTCCCATGGCGCAGCATCTACAGCATTTAAATTTTAGTGTATTTCAGAAACCGGTGGATTTCAATTTCGTAGCAATTCGAGACAAAACATTGAATCATTTTCGCGAAAATAAATAAAAACTAGTTCTTCACGCCATAAAAATTTAGCTTTTCTAATTACCTATGTTGGAGATGTCACTTTAACAGCTGCCTTCCCCATTTATTTCGGCGTTTTACTGAGTAATTACAAAGTCTGAATTAAGCGTCTGTATTTACCCTAGCCTAAAGAACTGGCATAGAACTTTGGCATATGTTAAACAAAGCCTGAATATTTTACCATAAATTAAACACTTCGCCTAACTTACTGCACTTTTGGAGTAGTCATGAATGAAGTGGGCAGGATGCCAAAATGCTAATTAATTGGTGGCTACCTAGAATAACAACTGTTGCGATGGTTAAATCATGGTTAAATCCATTAACATTAAAGTTTATAACAGACACTACTGTGTTGGCTATGTGCCGCATTCTAACTTTAAAATACATAAAGAATACATTAAAAACCCAATCTGTGTCCAACACACAACAAATAACCAACCAATATTTGAGTTGCATCGGAATATAGCAAATTTTGATTCAGACGCGTAGGCGTTAGCCGTATTGCATATTTAATTAATTGTAGTTGGATCGTGTCTTAATGTGTTTTAAAGTTATGTGCACAAATGTAGGTGATGAAAAATATTTTCTGCGAGTGCTGTTCTAGAGCCACGAGCTATCAATTTTTAACCGAATCACGAGCGTAGCCAATGATTCTAATCTAGTTTTGAGCGTGGCGAGAGAGTGTAAGTTAGTGGGACTTGTATGACATTAAAACACTTGACGAACTATGTAAATTGAAAAGTAACTCTTCTCTTCGATTTGAGCTACGGCGTAACGTGATTTCAATTTATTATAAGAATAACAATAGCAGTGACAAGGAGGTAGGCTACGGTAACTGCTTACTATCAAGCGGGACGTGTATGTTGTGATATAAAAAAGGAAGTATTTAAACTATGGGCTTCTAAATTCAATAGTATAACCTATTTATAGTATTGACTCATTGTATGCTTAGAACGTAGCTTCATTTTCTTGCGTAAATAATTCGTACTTTCATTGATTATGTATGTATCAACCTGGATGATATTCTTAGTATAACGGGTAAAGCAATTTAAACATACTCAAATAGACCGTAGTATGGTTATAACGTGGTTTCCGCAAGAGACAGATCAATAAAAACAAAATGTACCTACTTATCATAAATATATAACGTACAGCGATATACAACACGAACAAAAGCATACAACTCTATAAAACTTACACAAAATTCATCCAAAAATCGATGAAACACACACAAAACACAGTCAGCCAAAACCGCTATTCGATCAATCGTACGAACAATTCACACAAAACATGAAATCACAAAACCGCGTCAATATAATCTACATACGTACATGCGATTAAAAAAACTCCATGTACCGCGTGCACCACAAACACACTGATCGATGGTCACTTCACAGAGTCATAGAGATTGTTTTTTTTTAAATTATGTAATGTGTGGGTGCATGGCGCGAGTAGGCCGCGCTGAGTACGACTGCAGACAGAAATGGCGGACGCTGCGCGCGCCGCCCGCCCTACGGTTAGGGGGGAGTTCTGTGGGCGCAGATGGAACGCGAAAAAAGCCTTCGACTTTGCACTCTTACGATCTTGATCTTAGAACCGCGAAAGCTGTTGAAGGAAAAGGTCTACGACCACTTAGTTAAATAATGTTCATGGTTAATAACTGCTACATATGGTGCACTCCAAGATACAGGCGTATTGTTATCGGTGAATTCTCAATACAACTTGTGACTCCGATGGCCGGTTGAGAAGTGTGAGACTTCTTCGGTAGGTGTCGCTAGGCGTCCCCCTAAGACGCATAAAGGATATAGTGGAGAAATTCGCAGCTATCAGATAAGTCTCAGTAGCTCAGTTGGTCAAAGCGATGGGCATGTATCCCAGAGTCGCGAGTTCGCGTCTCGTCTAACGCAGTGAATTTTTCTACTTTTCCTTTATTTCTAAACATTGAGGCGTAGCCTAGTTTGAAACATAACCCACCAGACAACCCCTGTAAACAGTTTTAACATTGTGTTTGAATTTATAATAAATTTTACTTTAATTTTGGAGAAATGGACAAAGGACGTTGTGGAGTGTTGCGCAAGATAGAACACTCGAAAAAGAGGCCCACAAAGATACAGATGGTCCGATGACCTTAACAAGATTGTAGGAAGTGCCTGGATGAAGATGGCAAGGGACAGGATTAAATGAAAAGCTTTGGAGGAGGCCTACGTCAAAGGACGAGTTAAAGTTATCGATGGAAGACCGAAATAGTATATGTAAAATGCAATAAAATAACTGTAACTTCAATAATAAAAGCTATTTTTATTTATTTATTTATTACTTTACTTAAGACCGCGTAGAAAAAAAATGGTACTTTAGGAATCCTAGGGCCACATTTGTCTGGCTGACTCTCATATCTAGCTTTAAAAAGAACTTAGGTAATCTAAAGATGGATAATTATTTTCAACACTTCTTATTCAGTCATCAGCTTATTCGATTGAGTAATTGAGAGGTAGAGAAAGCCTTTCAATGCTATGCTACGCACGAAATGCTACGTGATAACCCGTAGCGCGGCTTTTCCGCTATGTAGCGAAGTAAGAGGCTTACAACACCCGATGACCTTCAAATTGACTTTACTCAAACAGTGTTGTAGCTCTAACTCCTTGTTTTGAGAAAGCAAAAAAAAATATATGTGATTATTCGTTATATTTGGAAGAACTTCGTTGATTCCGATACACGATTGGACGAAATCGGCTCGATAGAAAATAATTCCAAAGTTACATCTTAAAATTTGCTTTAAATAGTCGTATGTCATTATCCTCTTTGGTCTTTAGTTTCTTGACTTATACGTCTGTAACTAAGGACAAAATTCCACCGCACTAATACTAAAAACTTCGTTGTTTTATATTTCTCAATTAATGCGTACTTTTTTTTAATTCATCATTTTGCAAAACTTGCAATGAGCTCCCATACTAATCGTAACACAGTGCTTCTCTTTCACTCGCACTGAAAAAGATAGGGAGGGAATTTAGCTGTTGTCAGCCCCTTAATGCCAGCCCCTTAATATTATGTTGTACCTAAGACGAGGAAATATCTACCTACTGTTTAAAATAATTTCCGTTTATCACGCGATAATGACACGAAGACACAGCTTTTAGAAATCTTAAAAAGATGTTTTTATTTATTATAAACTCAAACTTAATTAATTCAAAAAATCTTGAAAATTACCTTATTAAACCTGCAATACAATCTAAAATTCTTCATTCGGATAGTTATTATTACAGTACACGAACAACACTTATGTACACATAAAATAATTAATACATTAAATATAACAAAAATAAAATTTTTGAATAAGGAGTATTTACATTAAGAATAGTTAGAATATACGCGCATTAATGCACTGATGGCACTGAAGTCGTTAAAAAAATCTTTGAATATTATGTCAAATCCGCACATAAAAGTATTTACACTCATAATTATATATGGTTAAGGTTTTTAACCTCATCGACAGAATATCCTTCGAGGATTTTGATTGAACCCGTTCGACAAAATTTATATTATATATTTACTGTGAGACCACTTGTTCGAAAAATTGAAAGTAATAATAACATGACGAATGAAGCCAACAAAGTGTTAATTGGCTACTTTCCTAAAAAAATATATTTAGTCCGTCAGTTAGATTATCAAAAAATATTGGACACGTATTTTTTATTTTGTCAATCAAACAAAAATTGGTGAAGATATAGCCCGTTAAAGTTCCGCGTGACGTCACATTTCAGTACAAATTTTAGTATAATGTGACGTCACGCGGAACTTTAACGGGCTATATCTTCACCATTTTTTGTTTGATTGACAAAATAAAAAATACGTGTCCAATATTTTTTGATAATCTAACTGACGGACTAAATAGAATTACATTTTTTTTACCCAGGAAAGTACCCAATTGTACCTCCTTTTAAGTATCGTGCATTTGCTTACCACTTTAGGGACTAATTATTATACAGTATCCAGCCTCAGCCAGTCTCAGGCTTGGCCAGACACACGCGTTTTGTTAGCGTGGCGGTAGCGGAGCGCGATCGAAGCGCGATGCGAGCGGCGCCGGCGGACGCTAGCCGGAAGCTCGCGTCGCGCCAGAAAAACGCTTTCGTCGCGCCCGCATCACGCTCGCATCGCGCCGGCATCACGCTAGCGTCGCGCCAGTATCACGCTCGCGGCCCGCCAGCACCGCGCTCACAGCCCGCGCACTTGATCAATCAGCTTTCATTGAAACTCTTTAGTTATTTCTAAAGATATATCAAATGGTTTATTGTATAATGTATAATACCTGACACTGGTCCAGTTTAATTGATTTTGAGGGTTCCGTAGTCAGATTCAATATAATTTTCAAGTAATATATAGGACATCAAAATGTTTATGTAAATTATTTGGGTGAGGATAGTGGCAGAATTTTTTTAAATAATTTTCAATTATTATTAAAATAAGTCACGAACTTTTCGCGTATCATAAAGGCTTCCCGAGATGCTTGATCTTGACTCGTGGCGCGACAATATTTATTATTGTTTAACAATTACGTATTGTTCACCACAGGGAATAAAACACTTACATAAATATACATACGATAGTACCTATCCTATACCGGCTATACCTACACGCGCTTATGATGCTTTTGATTAGGTATCACTATTTGGTTGAGGCACAGATTATATAATAGTTCTTACGAACAGATATGAATCACTCATAGAAAAAGCAAATACCTACGGTTTACGTACCTACGCAATAATACAATGGAGCGACCTTCAACGCGCGGCACCCCGCACCTCCCGCGCACCCGCACAATTGCTAGGGTCGCCTAGCCTATGTTTGGAAATGTTTTATAGTTAAGGAAATAGGTATTTTGCATTGATTCAGTGTTTAAAAGTGGTTCGCATGGTGCATAACAATTATAGTTACATGAGTAATATTGATTGATATTTTGTTGCCGCGATGAGAGTATGATTAATCTTGACAGATTTGCCACACACTGTCAAAATTAATATGGATTAACAGCTATATCAATCTTATTCTAATCGCCTTTTAGCAATATCATCATAGTTATTTGAGAGATTAATAAAGATAACATGTCTATTATTATTATAACATAAGTGAATCCTCCTTTTTTGTAAAGCGTCGGCAACGCGCATGTGACTCTTTTGGAGTTGCAAGTGACCATAGGTTACGGTAGCTGCTTACCATCAGGCGGGCCGTATGCTTGTTTGCCACCAACGTGGTATAAAAAAAAGTTTGTACCATTCCCCATCCGTCGGCAAAGCGAAAAACGATAAGTTTTTATTAGCTTTGCTATTTTTACTTCCAACCACATCGCAATAAATTTTTTTTTTCGTGATGACATTGTTCCGAGTTCCGAGTAGCGTCGCGCGCGGTACGACGTGCGTTCAGTGAGCGCGTTGGTAGCCCACTGACTTTAGCTCCCTCGAGGGAGGCGCAAAACGTAGGTATATAACTCGCTCGCGCGGGCATGATTCATAGGCCTGGCTGAGGACTACAACAATGTCCTCCGTCCTCCATCATCTTTGTGAAATGAAAAGTTTAAAAAATAAACAAATTAAAAAGAGAATATCTATACGCACCATCCGAGTTTAATTCCCGGCCTATCTTCTCCCATGCTAGATTTTTTACCAATATATTTTTGTAATTTATATTTTTTAAATATTATATACACGCGTTACTTTTAACTAAACTGATTAGCTTTTCAATGTCCATACGCTCCATCGTGTCCGCTCGCTAGCCGCGCTGTGTTCTGTCTGACTGCGCGGGCGCGATCAAAGCGGGTGGAAGCGCGCGGCGCGCCGGCGGGGCGCTGCGTCCAAGCGCAGATCGCGCGTCCATCGCGCTCGCATCACGCTTTCATCGCGCTTTCGTCGCGCTCTCATCGCGCTCCCATCACGCTCCGCTACCGCCACGCTAACAAAACGCGTGTGTCTGACTTCCATACTAATATTATAAATGGGAAAGTGTATGTGTGTGTTTGTTTGTTTGTTTGTCCGTCTTTCACGGCAAAACGGGGCGACGAATTGACGTGATTTTTTAAGTGGAGATAGTTGAAGGGATGGAGAGTGGCATAGGCTCCTTTTTGTCTCTTTCTAACCCCCAACTTCCCTAAACTGGGGGGTTGAAGTTTGTATGGAGCATTCCGCAATTTTCAAGTTAGAAAGCTAAAAATTGGTATGCGGACTATTTGTGACTAACAAAAAAATCGTGCATAAGCTGTAAAGACAAATAATATCGTCTACAGTAGCGTATTAAAATAATATTCTGTTCCGAGGTCTCTTCTGTATTTTAAATCAGGAAAGGGGAACGTGTTACCCCGAATTTAACGCGAGCGAAGCCGCTAGCAAAAGCTAGTACCATATAAAAGTCATAATAGGCCAATCGAAAAAGATCCATATAAAGCGTTTTGAGGACTAAATTTCGAGCAGGCTGGATATCGCTTTAATACCTTTATTAGGTCCTAAATGCGTGTAATCCGTTTGCCTAATCCCAGGCAATGTGCATAACTTTTGGCAGCAAAATAACTGCGAAATGTTTGCCTTTTTTTTTTAGTTATTTGCTTGTAGCTCAAAAACGGTGGGTCCGTTGGAAAAAACTAATCCATCCAATGTTAACTTCGGCTCCATTTGTTTGGGTAGAGAGGCCAGATTGAAAGTTGGCTTTATGAGGAATTTTGAGAATATCTCTCTCCGGACAGTGAATCCTCCTTTTTGTAAAGGGTTGGCGACGCGCGTGTGACATCCTTGGAGTTGCAAGCGTCCATAGGCTACGGTAGCTGCTTACCATCAGGCGGGCCGTATGCTTGTTTGCCACCGTCGTGGTATTAAAAAAAAGCTCTCATTGGGCTTAGGTGCATATACCAGGAATAGTTGACTTGCTGAAATGAGGTTATAGCGTGAAAGGTGCTCGATGACTGAAATAACACAACCACACTTCTACTGTAATAGTACACTTTATTTTGCCAAGCTTAATGCAACAGGGCACGTAATAAATAGGTACTCAATCATGAACAACTTAGAAACCTAATCATACAATTCCAATCCTTTGACGTGAAGGAAATTCCTCCGACACTTTCGTCTACTATTTTTGCCATAAAGCAACAAACATTCAACTACAACCTACGGTCGTAGACCGGTCTATTAAATGCGTGGCGATTCGCCACACCACCCCCCCACGGAGACGAATAAACCACATAAAAAAAATAACCTTAACATAACATAACTGTTACACAACAATTCTTGTTTGAACAACACAATGTGCATAAAGTAAAATTATAAATCTAACCTATTTCTGCATCTTACGATCCTACCTGCCCTAGTAGCTATAGGTATAGGATTAACGGCTGGTGGATTAGTAGTGGTAGGAACTGCATTGGGCACAGGGGAAGCAGGAACATCTTTTGTAGGTGCTGCAGCAGGCAACGGATGAGTACAAGCTTTATTTGGTTCCGAGGAATCTAAGTGCGCAGGTTTTACTCTGTCAATACTGACGGTGACGTCTCTACCATTTATGTCTATGGTGAGAGTTTTGTCCTGGCGTTTTTTTATTAGGTATGGACCAGTGTATGGTGGTTGTAGTGAACGCCGCACTGAATCCTCCCGAAGAAATACATGCGTCGCTACCCTCAAGTCTTTGCAGGATATGCGCTGTCAGAAGCGGTGACAAGCTCGCCGGGAAGACGAAGCGGCTCGCCGTACAACATCTCAGCAACGGATGTTTTCAAGTCTTCTTTAAGCGCAGTCCTCATGCCTACTAACACCAGAGGTAACGCTGATGCCCAGGACTCCCCATGACACATAAAGGCCGCTTTTAATGACGATGCATGCGTTCAACCATTCCATTGGCTTGGGGATGATAGCCTGTCGTTCCAATGCGCTTAGTACCACAAACGTCCATGAGACGATGAAAAAGAGACGATTCAAATTGACGTCCTTGGTCAGTAGTTACCACAGAGGGTACCCCATAACGAGATATCCACTCCCGCGTAAATGTTTCCGCTACTTCTTCCGCAGTAATGCCAACCATTGGCCACGCCTCTGGCCACCGGGTAAATCTGTCAACGGCTGTTAAACAGTACTGGAAACCTTTACTATGGGGCAAGGGACCAATGATGTCGATATGCACATGGCGAAAGCGGAGCGAAGGACTGTCAAATTTCTGCAGAGGTGCGCTTACGTGTCTGGTAACCTTGCTACGTTGGCAAGCGAGACAAGAACGTGCCCATTGACGACATTCTTTCCTTACATTAGGCCAGGCGAAAAGATCAGCTATTAAACGAGCCGAGGCTCGAGCGCCAGGGTGGCTAAGATTGTGAATTTTCTCAAAATACTTCCGACGGAAAGCTTGCGTTAGGTATGGGCGGGGTTTATCTGTTGACACATCGCAATAGATTGATACATCAGTCCCCGGCAAATTAACCTTTACGAGTTTTAAGGAAGATTCTGTTTGCATCCTACGAAGTTCCTCGTCAGTAGCTTGAGACTCTGCTAGTTCGGCGTAATCATCCTCAATGCGGATCGCCTCAACCCTTGACATTGTGTCCGCCACAACGTTATCTTTCCCTTGTACATGCACAATGTCTGTTGTAAATTGAGATATAAAAGGAAGTTGGTTGAGCTGTACCGGAGGCAGTTTCTTCCGTCGTTGAGAAAAAGCATAGATAAGGGGCTTATGGTCTGTATAAATGGTGGCGTGCTGTACTTCGAGCACGTGTCGAAAATGTTGCACCGCTTCATACACCGCTAGCAATTCGCGATAGTAGGCTGGCCAGGTCGTGTGACGTGCTGGAAGTTTCTTACTGAAGAAAGCGAGAGGTTGCCAGTTGTTATTCACTCTCTGTTGCAAACAAGCCCCTATGTGGGTTGATGATGCATCAGTAAAGAGTCCAAGAGATGCATTATCGATAGGATGAGCTAAGAGAGTAGCAGTGGCAAGGTGTTCTTTGCATTTATTGAACGCGAGCTCGAGTTCAGAAGTCCAGGGCACTGGTTTTGGTCCTTTTAGTTGAGAGGATGCAAACACGTTTATAAGCGGTGCTTGAAGCTCAGCTGCTTTAGAAAGAAAGCGGCGATAAAAGTTTACCATGCCTAAAAATCTACGCAGGCCTTCAACCGTCTTGGGTAGAGGAAAACTACGCAGGGATTCAATTCTCTCTGGAAGCGGGCGGGAGCCATTTTTATTAATACGATATCCAAGAAATGTCACCTCCTCTGAAGCTAGCACACACTTAGAGGGGTTGACGACGACTCCATACTTGGACAACCTCTGGAAAAGAGCGCGAAGATGTCGGGCGTGCTCTTCAGGGGTCCTGGAAAATATAAGGACATCGTCAATGTACGGGTAACATAAATCAAGCCCCCTCACAACCTCATCCATAAAGCGCTGGAAGGACTGTCCAGCGTTGCGCAACCCGAAGGTCAAACTCGACTCTGGTGCTCGATGACTGAAATAACACAACCACACTTCTACTGTAATAGTACACTTTATTTTGCTTAATGCAACAGGGCACGTAATAAATAGGTACTCAATCATGAACAACTTAGAAACCTAATCATACAATTCCAATCCTTTGACGTGAAGGAAATTCCTCCGACACTTTCGTCTACTATTTTTGAAATAGAGCAACAAACATTCAACTACAACCTATGGTCGTAGACCGGTCTATTAAATGCGTGGCGATTTGCCACAAGGTCTTCAGGATCAACACTGGAGCAAACACTTCCCAAAAATAATGTACACCTGGCATTCGGCAAACTCGGATTACACGAATTTAGGACCAAATGAAAGTTTTTAAAACGATTTCCAGCTCGCTTTTCTATTATCTAAATTAATTCTTCGAAAAAGTCTAATGTGACTAGCCTATATTTCCTAGATTTGTCTCCGAGACCAATATTGTAAACATCTGTAACGTTGCTGTTTTTAATCAAAACTATACAGCCAACAATCTTTCGACTGTAACGCGCTAAAGAAAACTCCCCCTAATTTAGACAAAAGGCTCACACTTTGTAACGCTCACCGTTACCTCTCACCTCCCACGTTTCTCATCAAACCCATAATCCTAAACCCTATCCATTGCCGCTTCTAACCCACCAAACTATTCCCATATCTAACATAAACTTCAATGACATGCTCTCAAGAAAATACAACCGCATAGTACTGTCGCTCGGTGTCTCGGTTTCCTCGTGGTTAAAATCAAAAGGAAAAACGTAAGAATTTCATAGGGATTAAATTAACTTACGACTTTTTGGAATTTTAGATATAACGGCAGATCGCGGTCGGAAAATTTGAAGGAATGAGGGAGGATGCAGTCAAAATTGTGTGTAAATCCCTCGGTTGTAAAGATATCAATGAAATAAGAATTTGAGTTTCACGGTTTATGAATGAAATGTTGGGTAATTTATTGTTCACGAAAACGAATGATTGATTACTTTCAAATTGCTTTTATACAGGCAGCGCCTTAATAAATAAATATTTGGGGAACAATCTTACACAAATCAACCTAGTCCCAAACTAAGCAAAGCTTGTACTATGAGTACTAGGCGACGATATATACAGGGTGATTCATGAGACGTGAGCAGGCTTAACACTACGGATTCAGTTAAAAATAAGCTATTGTTTGATATCAGTATCAGTGTGATAAGCGCAAAAAATTTTTTTTAAATAAAAATAAAACGTTTGAAATTATTTACGACACGCATGGTCACTCTACAATTAGAATACTCCGTCGAGTACTGATATTCTCTTGTTTTTCTGTGATATGTGTCAAATTGATGTCTGGTTACTTTTGAAACATCGTATCTCACTTATTATTTTTGTTTAATTTTTCATAATCATGATTGTCAAAAAGGTTTTATCTTTATTGATTTGTTTATGTGGGGTGACCACGATTACAGAGAATAAAATTTCTACGAAACAAAAAGGTTAAAAAAAATTGAAAGGCGTTATTGTTTCACTTAAACATGATGGCGGTCGATTCATTATCGTTAACTAAGTGTGTAGGGTTACTCCTGCTCACGTCTCATGAATCATCCTGTATAGATAAATATACAGGGTGATTCATGAGACGTGAGCAGGCTTAACGCTACGGATTCAGTTAAAAATAAGCTATTGTTTGATATCAGTATTAGTGTGATAAGCGCAAAAATTTTTTTTTAAATAAAAATAAAACGTTTAAAATTATTTACGACACGCATGGTCACTCTACAATTAGAATACTCCGTCGAGTACTGATATTCTCTTGTTTTTCTGTGTATGTGTCAAATTGAAATGTCTGGTTACTTTTGAAACATCGTATCTCACTTAATTTTCTTTTTAATTTTTCATAATCAAAGTGCTGTCATGATTGTCAAAGAAGTTTTATCTTTATTGATTTGTTTATGTGGGGTGACCATGATTACAGAGAATAAAATTTCTACGAAACCAAAAGGTTAAAAAAAATTTAAAGGCGTTATTGTTTCACTTAAACATGATGGCGGTCGATTCATTATCGTTAACTAAGTGTGTAGGGTTGTTCCTGCTCACGTCTCATGAATCATCCTGTATACTTAGATACATAGAAAACACCCATAACTCAGGAACAAATATTCGTGATAAACACACAAATAAATACCCTTACCAGGATTTGAACCCGGGACCTCCTGCTTCGTTGGCAGGGTCACTACCGACTGGGCTAGGAGGCCGTTATAACTAGACAGATATCAAGTACCACTTTAACTATATATGTATTCCTTTTATTTATACGATGATGCCAAACAAGCGTACGGTCCGTCTGATGGTAGCTACCGCAGCCTATGGACACCTGCAACTCCAGAGATGTCACATGCGCGTTGCCGACTCTGTCTAAAGGTACAAGAGGGTACCCCGTCGTCAATAGAACGCATCTCTTTGAGCTCTCTGGTAAACTCACCAGCAGGCACACAACACTATGAGTAGGGTCTATTACTATTTAGCGATGGTTTTCTGAGTGAACAATAGGTACAGTGAGCTGCAGAGAAAAAGACCCCCACGGCATACAAACTTTGTATGCCGGAATCTTTTTCTCTGCATCTGGCCGTACGTACAGTCACCATCAAATTATATCGGAGCGGCCAAGGTTCTCAAAAATATCTGAACATGCACTTTATCGCCTTGACAATAGAGGCATTGTTCAGATATTTGTGAGCACGTTAGCCGCTCCGATATATCTGATGGCGACTGTACTTACTCCTTCTGTCGGCAATTTCTTCGTAGTTTGGCGAGGTTTTGTCAAGACAGACGGTCTGTCTTGACAAAAGGATGATAAAAGTGAAAATGAAATCGACATGTTAAAAAAATACAAGGACTAATGGGGTGTTTTTAAGCTTTCAATGTGAAAAAAACATCTTTATTTTGGTAAAGGTATCATTTGGCAGCCAGCGCTTTCGCCTTTATTGCTCGTACACAATTAACACACATTAACAAGACACGATCCTACTTCAATACAACTCCAATGCATAACTACGCAACACAGCTAGCGCCTAAACGTCTGGATCAGATATATCAGAATTTGCTTCAAAATGATTCCAATGCAACTTCAATAATGGCATTGAGTAACAGGAGATGACATCCAAGAAATTCTTATCCCAAAAGTTGTAGTGAAAATCACTACAAGTCTATACTACTCTTTGATTCTGTCCTAGCTGTCAACCGCCAAACATGGCGCACAAAATTTGTTCTAGATGTCACATCTAGTAGTATACATAATAAATCAATGAATAATGGTTGATTGTTTGTTATGTGCCGTATTCTAATTTCAAAATACATAACAAATACATTAAAAACACAAGCTATCTCCAACTTAAATCCACCACACAACAAATAACCAACCAATATTGAAGTTGTATTGGAGTTGCATCAGAATAATTTTCAAGCAAATTCTGATATTTCTGATTCAGACGTTTAGGCGTTAGCTTTATAATACAGCTGACTTACGGTCCTGTGCGGCCTCCCCCAGCTCCGTCCAACCAAGACCAGTTGATGCATTCTCCTTTTCAACTGTAGGTACGCCTCCAGTTGGTACGAGGGCGACCTTTACCCCTTTTTCCAGGGACTTGCCAAGTCAGCCCTTGCTTGGGTAGCTGGTTATTTGGCCTTCGTAAAACATGTCCTATCCAGCGCCACTTCCGCAAAAGTAACTCGGCTAAAGGGTTTATTTATTTATTTAATCTTTATTGCACAAAAAGAAAACTTATCGTACAAAAGGCGAACTTAATGCCATGAGGCATTCTCTACCAGTCAACCTTAGGGCCAAGCAGAAAGATTGTAGGCGGTGCTTCTAACTATACAGAAAACAAATTATATGACAGAAGCATAAAACTTTAAAAAGATGCGAAACTACATCCTTAATTCTTACACATAAACTACATAATTCTAATATACATAAAATACATAAATCAATACATACATACATAGATACATATATATACATACATACATACGACCATACATATATAAATACATATCCGAAGAATCTTGTTAGAGAAGATACTTAGAATTTCTTTGATCCACCAGCACTGAAATCACGCACAGATTTTTTTAAAGCGTACTTGCTCGGTGCTTTTCTAATTTTAGGGGGAAGACTGTTCCAGAGACGAGCTGCTCGAATGGTAAATGAATTGGACATGAAACCAGACCGATGAAGAGGGATGGAGAGAGACAGATTGCCCGAAGAGCGAAGTTGACGATCGCGAGAGACACCATAAAACTGAAGGGAGGTTTTAAGATACTCAGGGGCTTGCGAATCATTGAGTATTGAGTAGAGAGTACATAGCAAGCGGATATTTCGCCGCTGCCGAATGGGAAACCAACCAAGTTGCGCGCGAAACTCCGACACGTGGTCGTATTTACGGAGGTAGAAAATAAATCTGATACAATTATTAAGGAGTCGATCCAGTTTGTCAAGGTGCCCTTCATTCAAATCGGGATAGCACACATCACCATAGTCTATAATTGGCAATATCAACGCGTTAAAAAAAAACATACACGCCAAATTGAGAACCTCCTCTTTTCAAATCTTGAAGTCGGTTAACTATCTCTAAACAATTACCATTCAGGAGAATCTTAGTGTCCACTGGTGCAACATTTGGCAAAACAAATCTAATACATTTGGTTTTCTTAGCATTAAGTAGTAAATTGTTAATAGTAAACCAGTTCAGTACAGCAGCTAGTGAGTTATTGATTACAGTAAAATTGGTAGTAGATTGCCGGTCAACATTGAAAATTAAAGATGTATCATCGGCACACAAACCGATATCACAAAGGTTTTGTACTATACAAAAATTATTTATACGGTGGGGCCTGTAACTAAAGCAAAAAATTAAAATGTACATTCTTCTCCTCAAACTACGCAACGTTTGTTTGACGACTTTGAAAAAAAACTTGCGGTTTGAATTTTATTACATTTTAAAGTTAATTCGAACACGCAATGTACTATGAAATTGATTATGTCTGTAGACTGCAGAGGCGTATTTGGAAATTTGGCGCCCCGGGCCAGAAAAATTTGCCGCCCCTGAATATTAAAATTTTCTTAAGACTCTGAACCCTTAGTGTACGGCCAAACGTTGAAAAAACTCCCTGCTGACGCCTTTTGCACATCTGCGTAGTGGGATTGACACCGCGATACATGGCTACACGTTTCGGCGCGTAACCTCAGCTGCTCGAGAGCGAAACAAGTGCGAATTCGGGCGGCGAAGTTCCGCGGTTTTGATTCCGTTCTTGATTCGCTCTCAATCCCCTCTGGTTTCGCGGCGAAATCAGCAAAAGGCGTAATGAAACCGGGTAACGTGTGTATGTGTAAGGTCAAGGTGGTATAAGGACCGGGCGGCCACAGTATGATCCCTTACCTCATCAAGGAGTAGTTTGGAATTTGGAACCTTATTAATCGAAAAGTAATAGTTTTATAGGTCGGTAAATCACTTGGTCGGATAGCCCTCAGCCTGGTCGGTTTTGGTTTTCAAATTAATTTTACATGAAAGAGTTGATTAAGAGCTATCTCGTGGTTTTATTTTTTATTGCATATTTTAGAAGCTAGAAAGAGAATAAAACTTTATAGTCAAATATCTTCTATACATATAATAAAGCTGAAGAGGGTCGAAAGTCTGTACATGGAAGATAATCGAAAAAAAGTTGGCTGGGGATACTTAGAATCGATAACAGAACACGTTACAACAATTTTTAGAATTTTTGTCTGTTTGTCTGTTTATCTGTTTGTCTGTTTATTTGACCGCGCATCACGTGAAAACGGCTGAACGGATTTTGATGAAATTTTGCATAGAGATAGTTTGAGTCCCGGGAAAGGATAATATATAGTTTTAATCCCGAAAATCAACCCTGGTGGGGATGAAAATGGGGTTGAAAGTTTGTATGGAGAATTTTTAACCGCTGAAACGATTTTGATAGAAATTAGTATGGAGATAATTTGAGTCTCGAGAAACGTCATAGGTTAGTTTTCAAACCCTTGTGGGGGTGAAAAGGGGGTTGGAAGTTGGTATGACGAATTTTTTACCGCTGAACTGATTTAGATGGAAATGTGTATGGAGATAGTATGGGTCTCGAGAAAGGACAAAGGATAGTTTTTACCCCAAAATCAACCCTAAAGGGGTGAAAAGGTAGTTGGAAATTTATAAAGGGAATTATTAACCGCAGAATCGATTTAGATAAAATTTGGTATGGAGATAATTTGAGCTCTGGAAAAGGAAATAAAATAGTTTTATCTCCGAAATTATCCCTTAAGCGGATGCAAAAGGGGTGGAAGTTTACATGGGGAAGAAACAACCAATAACCGCTGTACGTATTTAGATGAAATTTGGTATTGAAATAATTTGTAATTTTTTGGTCAAGGTGTTCATATTTATAACATACCCGTCGATGCTTTAAATTTACCTTTACCCGCTCTTAAGAAATATTTGAAAATGTCATGAATGTCAAAGGGTTATTCCAGGTTCGAGGACTATATATGACGGACAAAGATGCATGGCCCAAACCAAAAAACTACTACAAAATCATCTAACATTTATAGGACACCGTTTAGGTAGGAAAACATATCAAACGTTTTGTGAAGCAGTCAGATTAGGATTTATTTTTCTTTATAATTAAACAATGGGTACATTATCTGTCTCTCAAGCTGTTTTGATATGTCTTCTTGAAGAACTACGCATTATTTTGTATCTTTAAGATCTAATAATGTATTACTTACTGTTTTGAAAAAAATAAGTCCCGTCGAGTTTCTTTTCGGTCATAAATGTCATAATACTTCTTGGGCCAGAGGTGTAGGGTTAGAACCGGTGGTAGTTTTGGAACGAAGTTCTTTATCGGACGGTTCGCGGATGGGAGGCTAGGTGAAAAAAAATCACGTGACCGTCACGAAAAAGCGTCACGTCACGAAAACGCGACACCCATACGATTGAGAAACATGTAAAATGGAATGAAATAAAAAATATATAAAATAGAATAAAGTGAAGTGAATGAAGTGTAGTGAAAAGTTAAAGTGAGAAGTGACAAAGTGATAAAAGTGAAAAAACTGAAAAAAGTCGAGAACCTAAAAGTAAAAAAAAACAGCCAAGTGCGAGTCGGACTCGCGCACCGAGGGTTCCGTACAAACCTATAACAAGCAAAAGTTGTAGTATGCTTATTACTTATTTCAATTTAATACCTCTACGCGTTTACGAGGAAAAAGGTAGTAAGTTTAAAATTTCAAAAAATATTTTTTGTATGATTTTACTAAAAATGTCTACTTTTCGTAATTTTTCCTTTGTCTGTGCTATATGAAGTTTCTTCGAACCAAGTTTCAAGTTTCTTCGTGCCAAGTTTCAAGTTTCTGAGTTTACGGGAAGTACCCTTTAGGTTTTGAGTTTCTTGCGAGTACTCAGTTTCAAAATATGCGACTTAAATTGCTATTTCTTTTGATTGCGTTCACATAAAAGTTTGGTTTTGCTACATCGGAAAGGTCCTATAGCCCTGAGTATTTAACATGAATTTCAATTTAATACCTCTACGCGTTTACGAGGAAAAAGGTAGTAAGTTTAAAATGTCAAAAAATATTTTTTGTATGATTTTACTAAAAATGTCTACTTTTCGTAATTTGTCATTTGTCTGTGATATATGAAGTTTTTTCGTGCCAAGTTTCACGTTTCTGAGTTTACGGGAAGTACCCTTTAGGTTTTGAGTTTCTTGCGAGTACTCAGTTTCAAAATAAGCGACTTAAATTGCAATTTCTTTTGATTGCCTTGACATAAAAGTTTGGTTTTGCTACACTTGAAAGGTCTTAGAGCGCTGAGTATTTGACATGAATTTCAATTTAATACCTCCACGCGTTTACGAGGAAAAAGGTAGTAAGTTTAAAATAAAAAAAAATATTTTTTTGTATGATTTTACTAAAAATGTCTACTTTTCGTAATTTTTCATTTGTCTATGATATATGAAGTTTTTTCGTGCCAAGTTTCAAGTTTCTGAGTTTACGGGAAGTACCCTTTAGGTTTTGAGTTTCTTGCGAGTACTCAGTTTCAAAATAAGCGACTTAAATTGCAATTTCTTTTGATTGCGTTGACATAAAAGTTTGGTTTTGCTACACTTGAAAGGTCTTAGAGCGCTGAGTATTTGACATGAATTTCAATTTAATACCTCCACGCGTTTACGAGGAAAAAGGTAGTAAGTTTAAAATAAAATAAAATATTTTTTTGTATGATTTTACTAAAAATGTCTACTTTTTGTAATTTTTCCATTGTCTATGCTATATAACGTTGCTTCGTGCCAAATTTCAAGTTTCTGAGTTCACGGGAAGTACCCCGTAGGTTTTGCAAGTGCCGAAAAACTCTAAAATTTGCAGCATAAACGACTGTATCTTTTGATTGCGTTGGTTTTTAAGTTTGATTTTTTCACAGCTTTAAGGGACAATAGACCTGAGTATTTGATATAAATTTCAGCTTGATACCTCCACGCGTTCCTGAGAAAAATGGTCTTGACAGACAGACAGACAGACAGACAGACAGACAGACGGACAACAAAGTGATCCTATAAGGGTTCCGTTTTTTCATTTCGAGGTACGGAACCCTAAAAATGGCAAATATTTCAAAAATTTAAAAAATTTCAAATAAAATTTTTAAAATTTCAACAATTTCAAAAAAATACAAAAAAAAATTCCCAAAAAAAATTCAAAAATGAAATAACATAACTTCGTTCCTACCAGCTAAAGCAGTGTATGCTTCTGTACATAATTAGGCCTTATTACGCAACAGTTACAAAAAACTACTATTTATCTCTTTTTAGGGTTCCGTAGTCAACTAGGAACCCTTATAGTTTCGCCATGTCCGTGTCCGTCTGTCCGCGGTCTAGCTCAGTTACCGTTCGCACTAGAAAGCTGAAATTTGGTGAGGCCTGATAAGAACTATCAATAAAAACTATATTGAATAAAATCGGTTCAGCCCTTTTTGAATTATCAGTCAAAAACGCATAGCGAAAGGAAGTGTCGAATAGTAAAATGACGTAAGCGTCGACAAATAATAAAGTGTTTATCTATCTATCTATCAAATATCCCTTAATAAACGACCTTTTGAACGGATGTTTTGTAACAGGGTGGCCTCTACGAAACTCTACACTGAGCATCGCCCGACATGCTCTTGGCCGGTTCTCATCTCACCATGCTCAAATTCAACGTCTGGGTCATGGATGCATGGGTCATGGACCGACTCCCCCCTCCAAGTGCACCTCAAATAGAAAAAAATCATTTCTGCATTTGTGACCCCCCCCCCCCCCCCCCCCCACCCCAAATTTCAACAGCGCCTGTTCTTACCTTTCATGCTTTGACTGATTTGACGGGAGGATCGATTTGGATGAAATTTGCCGTGGACATGAACGTATAAATACAAAAGTGGTCCTGTATCGTCTGATACAGGACCACTTTTGTCTACTACTCTATGTCGTTTAAATCATGCCAAAAAAAAAAAATATGATAAAAAAAGGTATTCATTTTTGAGTGTAGTTAGTTTCATGAAGTGGTAATTGTAAAATATTTTATTAGGACTACTGTCCTCTAGCGTCATCTGTCAACTTTACTTCAAGTTCCGCCTCCAGGGTAGCGGGAGAGGAATTAGGGGTGAATTAGCCGCTTACTGACACAGACCGAATTCCACGCGGGCGGAGCCGCGGGCACAGCTAGTATTAAATATGTACCTATTGCATAAAAAGAACATTTAGTGACCTTAAACTTATTTTTGAAAACGTACCGAATCAGAAATTAACTTTTCAGCATTTTTTTTTTTGTTTTATTCAACAGTTCAAGTAGTTTACATGTATGTGCATACTAAAAAATATTTTTAAAAATAATTATTGTTATAAAAGCCATTCACACACCAAATTTTATTAATATAGGGCCGTAAATTTCGGCTACAGACGGAAAAAGCACCCCAAAAATTGCACCACTAAAAGTGTTCGAAAACGGAACGGACCAGGCCGAGGGCTGTCCGACCAAAAAATATTGAAAGAGCATCACTTTAGCTATCAATGTGATTGGTTTCATCGTGGTACTCGATGAGTTAAAAACACCCCAAAAATTTCACCACGAAAAGTGTCCGAAAACGGAACGGACCAGGCTGAGAGCTGTCCGACCAAGTGATTTGTGACATTTTTTTTTCTTTTCGATGAATAAGGTTCCAAACTGCTCCTCCATGAGGTAAGTGATCATACGGTGGCCGCCCGGTCCAATAGGCTTGTAGTCGTAGCCTATCCATCTTTCCCAACCATTACCCATACCGAAACTACCATTCCCAGTAACTTGACGACTGAGTTTCTGGAGGGTGCAGAATATTTAGATAAAAAGATTATAGACCCGTGTCGCGGATTGTCAACGATCAGCTTTTACTGACTTAATTAAGTTTACTGACTGAAAACAGAAGCTTAGTTAAATAGCCAGGCATGGTTATATTGTCCTCCCTTTTAGGAAAAAATGCAGTTTACTTTATGTGATACATGGTAATGGCAGAGATGGAAAGGCGGTATAAGTACAAAATAACGCCCTTCATGTTTATTTAGATTGTGGCGTTTTGAAATTGTTTGTTTAAAATTACTCTTTCTTAGGCCTTATGAGCCGGTACCTAACTGAAGTTCAGCATCAAAAAAGGCGCCCAGAACCAAGCACACGGGGCGGGTCGCGCCGCCCCTGGCAGCCTGCCGCCCCGGGCCATGGCCCTCTTGGCCATAGGGTAAATACGCCCCTGCTGTAGAGTGACTAGACTGACAGGCGATGTCAATTAGACGGAGTTTTAAGTACATTGAAAATACTATTTACTTTGTTTGAAAAAATAACAATCTAAAAACTTTATGATTTTAAAAAGTTGCTACACAAAAGTTGTCTAGTTTGAGGACTAGAATCTACGTTTTAATTTTTTGCTTTAGTTACAGGCCCCACCCTATATAAACCAAAAACAGGAATGGGCCCAAAATAGAACCCTGTGGCACTCCTAATTTTACTAAAGTCCCTTTAGACTGGGTTTTATTTACAACAACTGTTTGTGTTCTGTTGCCAAGATATGTGAAGACACGAGATTCAAGGCATTTTGTGACAAACCATAATTGTAAGTTGTAAGTTGTGGCGTTTTAACCAATCTCTGCTAGTCCACGAGTTGTATATGGGTGACTATCGCGCGTATATAAACACAAGGAAATTGGCTTATGATGGAATCACAGTTTTGTCTTAATTGTCAGTTTTGTCTTAGTTTAGTCATTACGTTCCTATATTTTAAACGTCCATGCTACACACTACTAAAAATAAAGATTTTCAAATTCCTTAACTAATCCAAGATTGACTTGCTACGAAAAGGATAGCATTGTTTTAAATACCGAGTCCTAAAAACATTTTCTACTTTGTTTCCAGCATGATACATCCCAAAATAAGAGGATTAACCCACGGGTTAATACCAAAGAATTGGGATTATATCGAAGCTCGGTCTTTGTTTTCTAACGTTATTTTTTGATGCCGCGCGCTAATCCGCCGAGACGACGGTCGCTGCGTTGAACGCCATCTATGGATTGTAGGATAAACATATTGAGACGTTTTTCAGCCACTGACTACTCAAGCCATTTGTGTTATGGAAAGAACGTCGAGATTTTTAAAAACAATAAAGCCGTTTTTTACAGATGCTTAAATATGGCTTAAATAGTTTGGGTTGTCAAGTGTCAAAACTCTGAATTTAACCTAAAAACTAACAGATATTTAGAATTTACGTTATTTTGCTATGATAAATTCTAGCTATGACTAGTCAGTATAAGAAATTCATAAAACTAATAGCAAAGTGGCCCTTGGATAGCACTAAGGGTGAGAGGTACGTTAAGAATGGTTATATTGGTTATGTCACTAATCCCTCTATTCAATTTGAGTATTTACGTCTGTTAATCTTTTCAGAGACCTAGGAAAAGTAATCAGAGACAAAGTTAAGGAGGCTTTTGAGTCGACAGAGCGGGTTAACCTTGATTCTGAGCTGTGCAATCGCCAATACGCTGCGCTCAACCGTTTGGCCGATAACCACTACAAAAACAAATATAAACGCACACATAACAGCACTGCGACCGGTCTGAGCACTGAAGAGTGCAATCTTATGCTATCCAGTGAAGTTCTTACTTACTTAAAGGAGGAAAACAAAGGTTTCTTTAGCAAAGTTTTTAACAAAGACTCAAAATGATTACCAGACATATTCAAAGACTTCGCAGCGCTTTTTCACTTCGAAGATTCTCCACAGAACCTGTAGAGTACAAAGACCACACTCCTGTACTTCTAAATGAAGCTATAAAACACCTAAGTCCGAAGGACAATGAGTATTACATTGACATGACATTTGGAGCTGGCGGGCATTCTAGAAGAATACTAGAGTCCTCCAATTGCAATCTTATTACATTAGACAGGGACCCAATCGCTTATGCAAAAGCTCAGAAACTAGCTGAGGAATATCCCGAAAGAGTTACACCGCTTTTAGGTAGATTTAGTGAGTTACCAAACCTTTTAAAAGAGAAAGGTTTCAAACAACAATCAATAGATGGAATCTTATTTGATTTCGGGTGTTCATCCATGCAACTTGACACTGGAGAAAGAGGCTTCTCGGTTAGCAAGAACGGGTATTTAGATATGCGAATGGATGCCGGCCGGGACCCAAATCAAATAACGGCTAGAGAAGTACTCGCAACAGCTAACGAACAAGAGTTATACAAGATATTTAAAATCTATGGAGAAGAGAAAAAAGCTGCGAAAATCGCGCAAACCATCATCCAAGCCCGATACATGATCAAAAATATAGATACTACGCAAGAACTAGTTGATATTGTTAACTCCTGCTGTCCGGATGAGATTAGATTAGACAAACTTCAACGTCCGCAGTCAAACGCTACTAAAATCTTCCAAGCATTACGTATATTTGTCAATAATGAATTGAATGAAATTAACTATGGCATGGTTTTAGCAAAACACTATCTTAAAATCCATGGCCGTCTCGTCACAATAACGTTTCATTCATTAGAAGACACGATAATCAAGAGACACATAGCGGGTAACATTGTGAATGAAGTAGCAAACCCAGTTCCGCTGAAGTACCTGAGTCCTACAATGGTTCAAGACCAGGATACGATCAACTATTTTCTGGAGACTCCGTGGAGAGCTATCAACAAGCATGTGGAGGTTCCGTCTGATGAGGAAGTGGAACGGAATCCCAGGAGTAGGAGTGCTAAAATGAGAGCTGCTATTAAAATTAAATAATGGGAAAAGGTATAAGATTGGTACAGTCACCTGCAATAGTATAGCACAAAACGCGAGGCAGGTCGGCTAGTGTGGACGCGCCTCGCCCGAGACATTGCGGCCGCGCATGCGTTTGCTTTGGTTGAGGCACGTCCAAACTAGCCGCGTTGCCTCGCACGGCAATTTCCTCGCGAGGCGATCCGTCAGTGGTGGACACGCTTAATAAAGGCCGCAAAATTATGTGACACACTGTTAAGGCTCTACCTACAAATAAGATTGTCAGATATTTTTGCGGCCTTTGTTCAGGGCCGTCTTTTCCATAAGGGCACACGGGGCACGTGCCCTGAGAATGGGGGCCCCGAAAGCTTTTTTTACAGTCAACGTTGTCCCTAATTGAGCGCCTGAGGGCCCCTGATTCTCAAAGTGCCCTAGGGCCCCGTCACGTATTAAGACTGCCTTGACTTTGTTGCTGAAGATATTGCAGGTGAGTGTACAGTCAGCAACAGAAGTAGCTAACTGAGGAAGTGATGAAAATAAGCTTGACACACATTACTTGACATTACAAATTAACTCCCATACAGGTGTAACAAAAATACTGGTGAGGTAAAGTAAAGTAAAGTAAAGTAAAATACTGGCGAGTAAGAAAAAGTAGAAGAAAAAAATTTTTTACTCGGAAATATTTTTTTTTATATGAGACACGCCGTCCCAGCCGGCCAATTTTCCATACAAAACAATTTTTTGTTGACAACATTATTGGCAAGATACTCGTAACAAGATCATTTTGAATATTTTACGCGCTATGCCGCTTCTGCTCCTGATTGTACAAACTACTTATACCCTGGTTATTTTATTTTAATTAGATTGTATTTCAATGAAATAATGACGTTATATATTGTTCTGCATTTGTAGATGTAATTATTAGCTTACAAAAAATGCACTGAAACCTGAGATTTGTAAATAAACATGTTTTAAAACTATTTTACTGATTTCTTTCATCTCCTACTCAAACTCAAAACCAGATCCATTGCCGCCTTAACAGGGTTGGGCAGTATTTCAAAAACATATATTTGAAATACAAATACGTATTTTGTATTTCAAATACTTTAAGCTTTAAAATACATTAACATAAAATACATTATCTTAATTCCAGAATCATAATATGGGCCGATTTTTAACTATAGTTAGTTGGCCATTAGGCCTGTGGCAACACTGAGTATAAGTGTCGACGCGAAACTTTAAGTATTATGTCAACAGTTTAGTTCGTTACGCGTTACGCGCATAGACATACTAGCCATAGACCTGTCATGGTAATAATAATACCAAGATCCCAGAAGTAGAAGTACGAGTAGTACTAGTTTGAGCAAGAATAGTGACAATGACTTCATCGTCTTTGCAGACTCTACGCATGTCAGGCCCGCGACAGCTAGGATGGAATTAGAAATCTTTAATTGACAACGGGAAAGAACTAAAAGTGCCCTTGAACGCAACCCAAATATTAGGAAAGTATTCATAAAATTTTATTCTAGCCTGTGACCTTTTGTGCCAGTCGATAGACTGTTTTCATTGGCTGGTTACATTCTTGGCTGGTGATCTACAAGAGGCTTATCCGACATCGACAATACTTTTAGGAAATTAGTTTTTATAAAATTCCCTCTACAATGAGGATAAATAAACGCGCAAAAATATGCACAGATTTTGTTTTAAAAACTAGTGCCTATGCCAATTCCTGGAATTAGGTTGCCGAGTGGACCCCAGGCTCAATAGAACAAAAAGCTGGGACAAACGCTAGGAGGAAGGAGGTTTGTTTTAAATTCCAAGATGGCGGAAATACACTTTATCGTATTATAAATGGTCATTGTAGCCATTTTCGACTATTTAGGGTGTGTAGATTTCGAAAATGATGTCTATTTTAAAATCCAAGATGGCGGTTATATACTTTATTCTGAAAAATCGTCATGGTAGTCCTTTTCGGCTAATTATAGGATGTAGATGTGTAATTAGAAGATGGAAATACACTTTGTTGTATGCAGGGTGTGACGAAGATTTCAAAAATGATGTCTGTTTTAAAAAAAAGATGGCGAATATTTTTTTTTTTCTGAAAAATCGTAATGGTAGTCGTGTTCAGTTAATTAGGGGGTGTAGATTTCGAATATTATGTTTGTTTTAAAACCCAAGATGGCGGTAATACTCTTTATTCAGAAAAATTTACATGACTACCATGTCAATTTTAACAGTTTTCGGCTAATTAGGGGTGTAGTTTTCAAAAATTATGTTTGTTTTTAGGGTTCCGTAGTCAACTAGGAACCCTTATAGTTTCGCCATGTCTGCCCGTCCGTCCGTCCGTCCGCGGATAATCTCAGTGACCGTTAGCACTAGAAAGCTGAAATTTGGTACTAATATGTATATCAATCACACCGACAAAGTGGTAAAATAAAAAGTGGAAAAAAATGTTTCATTAGTGTACCTCCCCTATACGTAAAGTGGGGAGTGATTTTTTTTCATTTCAACCCTAACGTGTGATATATTGTTGGATAGGTATTTAAAAATGAATAGGAGTTTACTATAATCATTTTTTGATAATGTAAATTTTTTCGGAAATAATCGCTTCAGAAGTAAAAAAAAATGTGTCCCCCCGCCTCTAACTCTTGAACCATAAGTTTTAAAAATATGAAAAAATCTCAAAAGTAGAACTTTATAAAAACTTTCTAGGAAAATTATTTTGAACTTGATAGGTTGAATAGTTTTTGAAAAAAATAATTTCTGAACTAAGTTTGTAATTTAACCGTATAAGCATGTGTTTATTGTACTTGTAATTTCTACAAATTCACAATGAAATGACGTGCTTTCAAATAAAGTAAAAACGGTGAAAACCGGTTCACGCAATAAAGAATTATCCCATAAAAATCATCTTCCATACTATAACTCGCGCGCAATAGTTTACTTAATTTGCCGATAGATGTCGCTGTACGTGGAACGCTCATATCATATCCTACATGGCGGTGTTATTTTAACTCTTAAGTGGGGACACTTACTGTGACGGACGGAAAACTACGGAACCCTTCCCTGAGCGTGGCCCGACACGGTCTTGGCCGGTTTTTTATTATTAAAAATGTCAAATACAATAATTACAAATACAAAATAATACACAAAAGTCAAATTAACACTAAACTTAAAACTTACATTCAAACCAAAATAACCATTATCTTAAAATTTAAACAAAAAAATACACAGTCCATGACAAACATACACAGAAAAGCTTTTAAAATAACACACAACACTTAGCCCCCAGGTCCCCAATTATCCCCCAAATCACTCCCCTGCGGCAAGGTGCCCATTATGCTGGCCACGTTCCCCCGTTGGATGGCAATACCAAGCCGTTGACCGAGGAATGAGCCAGCCCTCCGATCACCTGAGGAATCCAAGAGCCTCCTCTTCAACTCCTTAAAGAGTTTATGGGCATTCGGACTCCACGGGCCAAGAGTCTCCACAGCGAAAGCCACAAAGTCATTATTGTCCAAAAGGCGCCGATATACTTGCGCCTCTTTAAGGCCTCTGCCGCAACTGCCGCCCCGCCAGCCTGAACAGACGTAGCAGCCAAATGGGACGGAGCCAGGGTATCCACGCATGTGGCATCCCAGATAAGCGGCCGACCCGATTGCCAGGGTATTAACGTCATTCCATCGGGTCTTTTGCCATCATCCCTCAACAGACCAGGTGGCTCCAATGCCGCTGGCACACCAACGCTGACAAAAGCCCGACGGATTACGTCATTGAGACTAGCGTGGCGAGAAAATCTGCCAGCGCTCTTACGGCAGGAAAGGCCATGGTCAGGGACCGGCCCGCTATCCCTTATAAAGGGTTTTGTATGGGTTTTGCATAAGGCTTAACTAACCATACCCTTTCCCCGACGATACCCTTTCATATTGCTTTTAAAGCCCTTATATAAAGGCTAGCACCGCTATCCCAATACCCTTACGAAACCCTTATCATCCGCTCACCAAACCTTACATATCGCTTATAAGTGTTAGCCTTATATAAGGGCTTCCCTTTTAGCATACTGCGTTGCGATAATTTAAATCGTCTACCTTGTTCATAAAGCACACATTCCTCCGAATCCACGCGCTCGATGTTCGCGCGCTTCGAAATGATCGAAGCCGCTGTAGATGAAATACGGTTCAATTTTCAATGGCAAAATGCTGTGATGGCTGTTTGTTACTTTGCGTGGGTCGAGCGACTCGAGCGCATCGTCACGGCGCTTTTTTTTAAGTCTTAGACACGTGCCAATGTTATCATTATTTATTATTAGATGTCAAAGTGGAGTGAGAATAAACATCATGATAAGTGAATTATTATGTTTAGAACACTTTAGACCTACTTGCTGTATGTATAGTGTATAACTTAGTATGTCAAGCGCGCTTTAATGTCGTTTGCCCAATATTACAGGGTTGCACGTTTTACTTTAATCAGATTGAAATTTGAACCTCTATTGAAAGTCTAAATTTAACTATCCTCAAAATCTAACATGAACCCTGAGACCCTGAGAACCCTGTAATATTAGGCCAACAATATACGACCTATACATATATGAAGCGATACAGCAAGGTAAACGAGATGGCGTGGGCCATAGAATAATAAGAAAGCATGGAATGCCATTTCAAAAAACCTATTAGTAATGAGTTTTAAGCAAGGTTTATCAAAACTTGTTGAGCGCACTTTAACCCTTTATCGGCAGCGGTCTCAAAAAAGACTACCTGTAACATCATCTTTTTGTATTTTTTTCTTGTACAGAATTTTTAGGAATATAGATTGGCGATGAGGATTTTTTTCAGTCTTGCCCGGTAAAGGGTTAAACTTATTTTAATTCACATTCTACATTCTTAGTGTCAATTTTTCATTTTAAGCAAATACTTATTTTCATTTTATTTTCATTTTATCTTCATTTTATCTTCATTTTATCTTCATTTTATCTTCATTTTATCTTCATTTTATCTTCATTTTATCTTCATTTTATCTTCATTTTATCTTCATTTTATCTTCATTTTATCTTCATTTTATCTTCATTTTATCTTCATTTTATTTTCATTTTATTTTCATTTTCTTTTCGTTTTATTTTCGTTTTATTTTCATTTTATTTTCATTTTATTTTCATTTTATTTTCATTTTATTTTCATTTTATTTTCATTTTATTTTCATTTTATTTTCATTTTATTTTCATTTTATTTTCATTTTATTTTCTTTTTATTTTCATTTTATTTTCTTTTTATTTTCATTTTATTTTCATTTTATTTTCATTTTATTTTCATTTTATTTTCATTTTATTTTCATTTTATTTTCATTTTATTTTCATTTTATTTTTATTTTTATTTTATTTTTATTTATTATTTATTCCGTTCAGTCAGACAGCTCAACTACGATGCGCGGCAAAAGCAACTGGTAGTTGTAGTCGTACTAGTACATAGGCTGCTATTTATATATCCGGAAACCGGGATTACAATCTTCTTAAATAGCATATTTGACCTCCATGGTAAAATTTGAACTTTTTTAAGTACTGGCCGGTATATTTTTTCTTTCTTATTAACGCTCGTGTTTTGTTTTTGACGGGTTTTAAATGTCATCTCGCAGCAAGAATGGAACTCACTCGTGAAAATATTCGTGCTATGATTTATTATGATTTTCGGCGTGGTTTAACGCAACAACAGTGCATAGATCAACTAACTTCAACTTTTGGTGATGAAGCCCCATCTAAAACTACTGTGTATCACTGGTTTAGTGAGTTCAATCGTGGACGTAGTATGTTTACGGACGAAGTTAAGGCAGGTCGCCCGAAATCGGTCGTTGTACAACAAAATATCGAGGCTGTGCGAAAACTTATAATGGACGACCGACATGTTACGTACCGCGAGATAGAGGCGACTCTGGGTATTTCTATGACCAGCATTAATAGCATATTACATAATTATTTGGCTGTAAAAAAAATTTGTTCGCGTTGGATACCCCACAACTTAACAAAAGAGCAAAAAGATGCTCGCGTCGAATGGTGCAATAAAATGTTAAAAAAATATAACCGTGGTGACTCAAAAGCCGTTTATAACATCTATACAGGTGACGAATCCTGGATCTATGCATACGATCCCGAAACGAAGCAACAATCAACGGTATGGGTGTTTCAAAATGAGCCGAACCCTACGAAAGTTACTCGTGCAAAAAGTACATTGAAACAAATGGTGGCCTGCTTCTTCGGTATTAATGGCCATGTAGCTACAGTGCCACTAGAAAACCGTAGAACGGTTAATTCAGAGTGGTACACGACCATTTGCTTACCGGAAGTATTTGAACAAATTCGTAAAACTAACCAGCGACGAAGAATCATTCTTCATCATGACAATGCCAGCTGTCATACGTCACGCCAAACAACTCTATTTTTGGAGGGTCAAAATGTGGAATTAACGGGTCATCCGCCGTACAGCCCTGACTTGGCACCCAACGATTTTTATTTATTTCCAAATATAAAGAATAAATTACGCGGTCAACGATTTTCGACAGCTGAAGATGCTGTCGACGCATTCAAACAACACGTAATGGAGGTACCTCAGGCGGAGTGGCAGAAGTGCTTTAAAAATTGGTTCACGCGAATGCAAAAGTGCATAGATCATCAAGGGGAATACTTTGAAAAACAATAAAACCATTTTCAGCCGTGTACGTTTGTTTGTTTTTTTGTTTCCGGATATATAAGTAGCAACCCTTATGTAGTAGGTATGGTAAGCGAATATAATGATTTAACAAACACTTCCCGTACGTATTGTCTTTCCTTTTCATACACTACCGATATAGACTAATTCTTTCTCGTTCACGCAAGGCTCAACTACGACATTACTAAAGGGAAAGCCTTATAAAAAGCGCTTAATGATAAGGGTAACCCTTATTAAGGGATTGCAATTCATAGAGGATAGCGGTAAGCAATTGGAAAGGGCTAGCTTTATATTTGGCTAAGTTTTATGATAATGATAAGGGTTAGTCAAACGAATGTGTTAGCAGTTCAAAAGGGAAAGTCTCTCAATCGGTTAGCCGTATATAAGGAACGCCCATTGAAAGGCTTTTATCGCGGAAAAGGTTGTCCGGTCCCTGGCCATGGTAGCCCAAACCATCCACCTCAGCGCCGAAAGGCAACGGTGGGGGACCACTATTTCAGCGCCCAAACGAAGACCGACAGCCAACCGCAGTGAATTGTTGTCCAGCATGGTGGCACAGCCACTAGAAGGGTAAGCCTGCAGCCAGATACCTGACTCTAGCTGAGACGAGGCTAGCAGACGTGCTTTTTCCACCGCGGATGTGGCAGAGTTCAGGAGCCCGGCCTGTACCTGCCGACAAAGAGGCTCATCCCTCATTCTCTGCACCTCCCTCCCAGACGGCAACTCCCTGTCCAGGCAAGCCACACTCCACGCATTAACAGCGTCCGGCAAGTATGCTACCTCAAAATCACGAAGTGATGGCGAAAGGCTCTTACCAACGAGGGATAGCGTACTGTGCACGGACGACAAGAAAGCTGGAAGTGCTACATCGGAGACACGTCTTACTCCCAGGCCCCCAAACCGGACAGGCAATGTAGCCTGCCTGTTTGTTTTAAAATTAAAAATGGTGGAAATACACTTTTATGTATTCATTGTCATGGTAGTCCTTTACGACTAATTCGAGTGTGTAGATTTCATTTTTTTTAATAACATGACGGTGGCAAATAAGCATACGGCCCGCCTGATGGTAAGCAGTTACTGTCGCCTATGGACGCCTGAAACCCCAGAGGATTCACATGCGCGTTGCCTTCCCTTTAGGAACCTATACACTCCGTTTTTGAAGAACCTCAACCTCGGCAGGAAGGTCATTCCACAGCCGCAGCGTTCGTAGTAAATTATGTCTGTTTTAAAATACAAGATGGCAAATATACTCTTTTTCTGAAAAATCGTCATGGTAGTCATTTTCGGCTAATTAGGGGGTGTAGATTTCAAAAATTTAACTCCTGACTCCATCACAAGACCCCGGATTTTATCTCAAGCGGAAGTGCTCATCAAGGTAAGTCTAATGAGCCCAAACACGATGAAGTTATGATGAGCAGATAGGGAGTTCTAGTGGCCAACTCCTGACTCCATCATGAGACCCTGGACCTCATCTCAAACGGATGTGCTTGTCAAGCAAAGTCTAATGAGCCCAAACACGATGGAGTTGTGATGAGTAGATAGGGAGTGCTGGTGACCGACTCCTGACTCCATCATGAGACCCTGGACCTCATCTCAAGCGGAAGTGCTCGTCAAGGTAAGTCTAATGAGCCCAAACACGATGGAGCTGTTATGAGTAGGTAGGGAGTTCTGGTGGCCAACTCCTGATTCCATCATGAGACCCTGGACCTCATCTCAAACGGATGTGCTCAAGCAAAGTCTAATGAGCCCAAACACGATGGAGTTGTAATGAGTAGATAGGGAGTGCTGCTGACCGACTCCTGACTCCATCATGAGACCCTGGACCTCATCTCAAGTTAAAGTGCTCGTCAAGGTAAGTCTAATGAGCCCAAACACGATGAAGTTGTGACAAGTAGATAAGGAGTTCTGGTGACCAACTCCTGATGAGACCCTGGAACTCATCTCAAGAGAGCACTCATCAAGGTAAGTTTAATGAGCCCAAAGACTATGGAGCTGTGATGAGTAGATAGGGAGTCCAAACACGATGAAGTTGTGACAAGTAGATAAGGAGTTCTGGTGACCAACTTCTGACTCCATCATAATCCCTGAACCTCATCTCAAGCGGAAGTGCTCGTCAAGGTAAGTCTAATGAGCCCAAACACGATGGAGCTGTGATGAGTGGGTAGGGAGTTCTGGGCTGAATTCCGCTAAATGTATGTCGCACCTAAAAAGTATTTCATAAAATGTATTTTGTATTTGAAATACATCATTTTGAAAACTGTATTTTGTATTTCGTATTTCAAATACCTGTCGCCAAAGTAGTTTGTATTTTGTATTTCAAATACCTGTGGCCAGGGTAGTTTGTATTTTGTATTTCAAATACAATGAATCCAGTATTTTGCCCAACCCTGCCGCCTAATGATGCCCAATGATCTGTAAACGCCAAAAATATGAATACAATTTTGAACCTTATAACAATGGCGAGAGTGTATACAATTTTTTGGCGTTGACTGATGACTACCAGTCGACGTCAAAGATATGTTAACAATTTTGCACCTTAATGCTTTGTAATAAGACGTGAAGTCGACTGTACCTAGCATGTACTCTATTCTCAGATATCCTCAATAACCTCAACCACTATCTAAAAGTCAACTCGAGGTCACCACACATCAGCGCTCCCGTACTAATTTAGTATGAGAGCGCGACCGCTTATTTCCGTTAACGTTTTTGATCATTACTCATCCATCACTACACACTACATAGTATAAAATAAAGTCGCTTTCCGCTGTTTGTCCCTATGTATGCTTAGATCTTTAAAACTAAGCAACGGATTTTGATGCGGCGTTTCCTCGCTCTAAGGCGTTCCATTTAAGGCTTGAAGTGCAAGCGAGAGCGCGGAACGAGCGACAAAGAGGCACAATCGGCCTTCGCGTTCGGCAGCGTTCGACATCTGTCTCTCTCCTACTTGAGTGAGCGATGCGTCCGCGTGGACAGCTGCTATACAATAATACATTTACATGTTTTCGTCAAGTATGAAGTGCAGTGAAATTAAAATTTTCTTTTGAAAAATGCAACCATTCCATCAGTATTTTCTTATGACGTTGTCACGTTCAACTATCGTCAGTAAACCGACTTTACAGACAACCGATTTTTAATAGATAGAGTGATTCAAGAGGAAGGTTTATATGTATAATACATGCATAATATTATAATATAGTAGAGAAACACTAATGATTTTAAAGGTTTCTAATGTGATGTCATAAATAAACTCATTTTTTGCGCTTACATTGCAAACGCTGGCCGAGTCCTAAGAGATAGATCAAAATAATGTACTACAGTATTGTACATCTTAAAAAGGTCTACAAAAAAGTCCGCGATGGTATATGTCTATCTCTTAGGGATATATATATTATATATATATATATATATATTATAGGACAATCTTACACAAATCGACCTAGGCTCACAGTAAGCTCAATAAGGCTTGTGTTATGGGTACTAGACGACGATATATATAATAGATAAATATGGATAAATGCTTAAATACATAGAAAACATCCATAACTCAGGAACAAATATCTGTGATAGACACACAAATAAATGCCCTGACCAGGATTCGAACCCGGGACCTCCTGCTTCGTAGGCAGGGTCACTACCGACTGGGCTAGCAGGCCATTTTATTTTTAGGGATAACCCACAATAACCATTTTTTATCCCGTGCGAAGCCGGGGGGGGGTCGCTAGTGTGAATTAAAAATATCCACAAAAATCAAGTCATACGGGTGAACCTGGTTATACTACAGAATTATGTAGAATTGAAATGTGCTGTTCGAATCGAAGAAATTTACGAATAAAATTGAGCTTATGTGGCCTCTTACTCCTGTGCTCTTGCTCTTGTGTCTGTGTAGTCTGTGACTCTTTTGCAATAGAAATTCAACCATTTAGAATTTGCTATAAACAATTTAAACATACTATCAGGTGACAACCAAAGCCCACTAAAATGCAAAATAAATAACGAAAATCAACCTTGTTTTGTTACTTACGGTTCATTACTAATGGACTTGTGGTAGTAGTTAGTGAGTTTTGGTTGTTACCTTACCCGATAAATGTATGGCGCGGTTAAATAAAAAAGTTGAAGCAATAAAATAAGCAAATGTAATGGACCCCTTTATTATTTCTCATATTTACTATGGTTAGTAATACTGTGTCTTGGATTTGATGTTACAACTACCTACTACTGGCAGTGGCGCAACGACCCGAAGTGGAATTCTCCGACTCCAAAGACCGCTAGGCTTCTCTGTTCAACGCCGTTTCTCTCCAGTTGCCGTATTTTAATTTTATAATACATAAACTATACACTAAAACACAAATTATCTCAATGGGCATTTCTGATTCAGACGTTTAGGCGCTAGCATTGGGTTTGTATTGAAGTTTTATCGTGTCTAAGGCACTGGTCCCACCGCGAGCGAGTAAGCTATGACTGCTATGAGCTATCGGCTATTTTTTAGCCCAAGAAACGAACAAAAGATAGGCTAGCAATAAGGCTAGAAAATAGCCGATAGCTCATCGTTACTCGCCCGCGGTGGGACCAGTGCCTAAGGCGGCTTTCTCACTGCTGCGGTTTCCGTATGCGGTGCCGGTGGGCGAGCGAGATGGCGCTCTGCATATGTATAGCGCTGTCACACTTGCACACCGTCGCCGCATCCGGTTGCGGCGCCAGTGTGATAATCGCCTAAACTTGTTTTAAAGTTAGAATAAGGCCCCAGTTCTTGTAAACCAGTTGAATCAGTTTATGTGATGTAGGTAAAAATAAATAAAAAAACACATTCATGATTACTGTACAGCTATATTATCTGCCAGGAATATATTATGACTAATTATTATAATGCACAGCACTAAGTAACTAAAATATTGGAAACATTATTTAAATATTTCTACAGTCTACGTGACAGTTAACAACCAAAACTTATTGTTGAGCCGGTGCAGCGCCATCTATCGAACGAAAGTTGACTTGTGACAACTTTATTATTATTATTTTATTTGTCTCTACTTTAATTTGCCAATATATTGTGTATGTATATATTGTATGTGTTATAACTTATATATATGTATAACTATGATATTTTTATATTTTATTTATGTATTTTTAGTAAGTTTTTAATATTTATTTAGAAATTTGTAGGAGTTTGTGTGTTGGTGTGTAATTTGCTCTCTTTACTTTAAATTTTTTGCACTACCTTTTATCTTAAATTAATTCTTCATTACCTGGTACCCAAAGGTTGTCTGGGAGATATCGCTTTTTAGCGATAAGACCGTCTGTTGTTACCTTCTTTTAAGTATATTGGAAAAAGAAATATTTTTATTATTCTTGTATTTTGGTGCAATAATATTAGTTTATGTAACTGTTACGTAATAAGGGTCCTTAAAACATGAGTGTGTTTTTATGAAATGAGCCGCAGGCGAATTTCATAATAAGATCACACGAGTGTTTTAAGGCCTAATTACGTACAGTTGCATACACTGCTGTATCTACACTCATATTATTTATTCTAAATGCCGTATTCGGAAACCATAGAATGGCCGCCATTGCACCGCCATGGCCAACTCGATTGTGCCGGCGGTCGGGGAGGCGCGTGTCGGCGGCCGCGCGGGCGCGTGCAGGTGTACAGTCACGTCTAAAAATATGGATACATTTAATGTGACAAAAATATGTAGCCTCGACTCTATTACCAAGGCGTAAGGTCTTGGGTACATGTTTTTGTCACATTAAATGTATCCATATTTTCAGACGTGACCGTACATTATGTTATCAAAACTCATAACACATCAATATATGAGCATGTAAAGTTAAAATTACGTTACTGCCACAGATAAAAAGCTTATCATAGTAAAATCGGTCGTGGTAATGCTAGCCATGGCCTACCGTTTGTAGATAAAGAATATTTACTTACTTTATATCACCGAACAAAATGCATGTGAGGACTTCCGGTAGTTCCGGTTGAAACTCAACTTGGCGAAGACGTCTTGAGAATAGTTTTTTGTTTATTTACATAATTTAGTGTGTAATATTGATAGCTTATTGTGCGGTGATCTATTGAGCAAATGGGCATCTAATGAAGAATTACTGTCAAATCGCATGTAACCACTGTTTGGGCTAAACAACTAGTACTTTGGGCTAAACGACTATACTTGGCAAGTTTTGATTGTTAACTATCGGTATATACTTACAATATGCCTAAAATACGGCATTATATAATATAATATAATATATACACCGTGGGCTTGAATAATCCGACAGATCTTAACCACCAATTTCTGAGACCAAAAGATGGAAAAAATATTATGTGACCTTAGGTCAATTTCGTCAAAAAAAATTGTTTTTATTTCTCTTTTTTGAATGTTTATTGCACATGAAAAGTAATTGTTATTAATAAAATTATTGCCTAAAACAAATTGGTACATTTTTTTCTGTTAAAAATTTAGTTTCTGCAAGGTTGTCCTTCTCACTTTGATATCTGTCAATAATGTGTAAACTATGCCCAATAGTGGCAACAACGCCATCAGAAAGGCGTTTTAAGTGTATTTTTTTTTATTGATTTTTTTTATTGACTCTGAAACTAGGCGTATTCCAGAAAAGTTTATAGGACATTTTAGTATCTAAATATGATCAGGAATACACTGTTAAAATCTTTCTAGTTATAAGGGCCCACGGTGTACAACTAGGACAATTTCTACAAAAGCTTTCAACCCAATTAATTTTAAATACAGCTTCTGGATAAAACCTATTCGCCTTCTCACTTTTATAATTTTCACTAAAATTAACTTTTTTTTTTTAAACAATATTTGTTGTATCTCGTTTGGAAATCGTCCCTTTTCAAATACAGGGGACCTATTGAGAAGTTTGAACTGCATTCAGTTTACACTGTAAAATGCGACGTTTTCAAGTCAAAGGTACATCATTGTCGGTTGTCAATGCTGCCATAAAAAATCATTTAAAATTAAACTATTAACAACCTGTACCTTTGACTTGAAAGCATCACAAATGATCTGTCATGTTTTAAGACCTATTAAAACCACTTAATGCCTGGCAAAAACTCGTTCAGATATGGGTATGTTTACAGACTAGATTATATTTCATAGTAATTTATTCATATATTTTATGTAATAAAATAATGCAATAAACACTTAATTGCATTTTTAAATAGGTTTGTAGGTAGCTTTTTTTATAAACCGATGACAAAATATGACGCGTTTACAACGGAAATTAACGGAATAGATAAGTATAAAAAACCTCATTTTCTATGCAAGCGTTTTTTTAAAGATCACTTTACTTTTCGTTGCAAATTCATCAACTACTTCTAGAGAAAAATCTAATAAGCCAAACCAAGCCCAAACTCAATCAGGTTGTATATTGTTTTAATAATCTTTATCTACACAAATATCATAAATCCTCTATTCCGCGTTCGGAAACCGTATGTAACTACCACCATTATTGCAACCAGTAACGTAACATCTCTGACAGTGTGGTAAAAACGTATGAAAATTCATTACCCACGGTAACGTTACCAAGATCCGCGCTCTCCCCGAGCGCCGGCACGCGCCCGCGCGACCGCCGACACAATCGAGTTGGTCATGGCGGTGCAATGGCGGTCATTCTACTGGTTTCCGAACACATCATTTAGGATTTATAATATGTGTATGCAACTGTACGTAATTAGGCCTTATTACGTAACAGTTACATAAACTACTATTATCTCTTTAATTCATAAGTTTCATAACACTTAATTTACAAAAAGACAACACAAAAAACTGGCATTCTTAATTACATGATAGCAAACTATAACCCCCTCATTCATCGTGTTACAAGGCTCATTTAACTAATAATCGTTCATCCTTATCTGTCTCTGACAGTTGCGTTTGTTAGAAACAGACGAAACATAAATTAGCTTAACTAGTAGTACATCTCGAACTGAGAACTCGCGATTAACTTGCAAACGATTTGACCAATATGACAATAAGGTCGTTTTTCACCTTCTAACTCCACTCCTTGATTGATCTGCTCTTATACTCTGAAATTATATGTATCTCTGCTACATCCCCAACAAATTTCAAGAAACAGCAGCATCAGTAGTTATAGCAGGAAACTACGAGAGGCTATTGAAATTAGGAAGCATAAGATATATAAGATATTTAATATTTATTATTAATATTTATTATTATTTATTATAAGAATTTCAACTAGAACGAGGTACAGGGGATCTCGTCTTCGTGGAATCCAGTGATCAGCAAATGTAAGTGTGAAAATACTTGCATTTCCAAACCATCAGATGTCGTGAGTGTTGTGTGTAGGCAAAGTGACAACCCTAGCGTGAATGTGCATTATCGAGACCAAGTGCGGGTAGTTCGAAAAACCCGCGCGGCTAGGAGATGCTGATACAATTCCTCGCCAGTCTGCCTGCGACCACGAGCGTTACGGCACGCTCGAAACGTCAGGGAAATAATAAAAGTGTACGCGATTAAGTCCCGTTTTTGTCAAAATAATGAAATTTCAAGAAGATCTGAAAAACGTTACGTTACTCAAAATCAAAAAAATATTGTAGTAGCCAGCTGACAGTTCGGTTGTGTCCGAAGTTGTCTGTAAGAACTTCACTTCGCTTACGCTCCGCTCGTTTGATAAGGCCTGTAAGACGCTTTTGAATGAATAAGGGGTTTATATACAACATTTTGATCCAGCACTTCAAAATACATAATAAATGGAACTTGGTAACAACTTGCGAAGTCTCCTTTACGTACTCTCAATAATTCAATCTTATTATAATAGCCCCAACGCCTGCCCCAAAGTCTACATGTATTGATGTACCCGTGAATGGGTTCTAGCAGGTGTATTACATAGTAAAACTCTCCGAAGCGCCACTACATGTTGTATCTATATCTCCCCGCAAGCCTATCTTTTGATAAGCTTTAAGAAGGTTGAAGACCGGGATGTAAACGACCGTGAATCCCAAAAAACACCTCATTTTGTATACCTCATTTTGCACACCTAACCCGTCAAGCGCGGTCCGAGAGGGAGGGGTCACATTGGTCATGCCCCCCCCCCCCCCCAAATCGTACACTATTACTGACCCCCTCAAATTTCAGCGCCTGTCTCCCGTTGCGCTACTTTTACTGCTGTATGTAGTGTATATGTATTGTAAGGTGAATTTGTAACTTGTTGTTGTGTGAAACAGGTAACTAAAACAAATACACAATGCTTCTAAATAAACCAGAGGCACTTCTTAGTTTTGAAATCAGTCAAAGGTAACAAAAACGCTGTTTATACACCGTGGGCTCGAACCCGACAGATCTTAAGAGGCTGACAACACCCGATGACCTTCAAATTGACTTTACTCAAACAGTGTTTCAGCTATAACTACTTGTTCTGAGAAAGTAAAAAAAATGTATGTTAATATTCGTTATATTTGGAAGAACTTCGTTGCGTCCGATACACGATTGGACGAAATCGGCTCGATAGAAAATAATTCCAAAGTTACATCTTAAATTTAGCTTTAAACAGTTGTATGTCTTTAGTTTCTTGACTTATACGTCTGTAACTAAGGACAAAATTCCACCACACTAATACTAAAAACTTCGTTGCCTTATATTTCTCAATTAATGCGTCGTTTTTTTTAAATTCATTATTTTGTAAAATTTGCAATGAGCTCCCATACTAATCGTAATACAGTGTTTCTCTTTCACTCGCGCTGAATAAGATAGGGAGGGAATTTAGCTGTTGTCAGCCCCTTAACCACGAATTTCTGTGACCAAAAAAAAGGAAATAATATTATGTGACTTTAGGTGTCGCCATAAAAAAAAAAAAAAACTATTTTTTTAATACTTATTGCACGTGAAAAGTAAATGTTATTAATAAAATTATCACCGAAAACAAATTGGTGAATTATCTGTCAAGAAGAACATGTAAACTATGCCCAATAGTGGCAACAACGCCATCAGAAAGGCGTTTTGTGCTGAGTTTAAAGTGTATTTTTTTTAAAATTGGTACTAACTCTGAAACTAGGCGTATCCCAGAAAAGTTTATAGGACATTTCAGTATCTCAATATGATCAGGAATACACTGTTAAAATCTTTCTAGTTATAAGGGCCCACGGTGTATATGTATCGGTATACATAATTTACATAGCCCACAGTAGGAATGTGGTTTTGAAGGTACGGAGTAGCTGAGTGCCATAGACTTCAAATGTAAAATACTAGAATACTAATTTTATTTCATTGGCCGAGCGATAGCGAAGCTCTCCTTTTAAGCTTGGACAAAAATGCTTTCTAGACGGAGAGCTAGCCACGTCAGATATGACAAAATAATGAGAGCAACGAAACCGGAGGGGTTATTTCTAGATCTGAACATTTGGCAGCTGTAAAGCGATGGAGGTCAAAGAACGCAAACCACTTCCAGGAAAACAAATTCTGGATTTGATGCAATATTATGAGAAATTATATAAATAATTGAATTATATAATTGCCAAAGGTTTATGTTGGGGGAAAGTAGTGCCAAACGACGTATAATGTAATCCATAGTTTGTTGCCTACTGTTTTTGTTTCCGTAATAATACGCAATGTTTTTGTGCTAATGTTAAAATATAGGCCCTGTCCTTTATAACTGAGACAACTTCGGCAGTTTTTACCTATTTCGGTATAACTATTTTCCAATTTAAAAAATTTGCTAGTCCGTCACTCTGGTGACCCATTAAAAGCTGACAGATGCATGGATTTAGCAATAAGGATAGTATAGCAATCTAACCCGGGTTTTGTTGCTCTCATTATTGTGTCATATCATACCTGACGTGGCCAGCTTTTAATCCATTCGTACAGTCACGTCTGAAAATACATATAATGTGACAAAAATATGTAGCCACGATTTTATTATCAAGGCGTAAAGTCTTGGATACATGTTTTTGTCACATTATATGTATCCATATTTTCAGACGTGACCGTACATACATATGTATATCCGTCCGGCGTCTGTCCAGCTGTTATTATCTACAGGGTGGATTTCTCAACCTGTTCCCGTGAAATGTTGTGAGCATGTTCTATAGTATACGTAGATTTTTTTTGTCATTTGTTTTATGCAAAATAATCAAAATGGTGGAAATTGGCACAAATGAGTTCGCTAAGATATTGCATCATTATCAAAATGGCCATACATCTATTAATTCAGTTTTACTCGGTTATGCTCGCGAGGTACCTCACAGTTACTAGTTTTCTATATGCTTAAACAACCTGCTAACAATATCACAGTTGTTGGTAGAGCGGCGGGCTGGTATCCCGGAGTCGCGAGTGCAAGTTATTAGTAGTAAAACATTTTATTGCACAAAACAAGTACATGACCAACAAAAATATAGTGAGTACACAAAGTAAACAAAGACGAACTTATCCCTTTAAGGGATCTCTTCCAGCTAACCTTTAACCAACTGAGAGAAATCGGTCAGACATCAAGCAAGCGAGTCTCGCTCGAAGCCGTGAATTATTCCATTTTTTCTTTATTTCTAAATTAGGATGTTTAAAAATTCGCCAGGTGAGAGTAAGCTTTTGTAGCTCAGTCGGATAGAGCTATTGGATCAGTTTCCCAGAGTATTCCAGACTTCGCGAATCTTGCTCAAATTAAGTTGTATTTTATAAATAGTATTTTAATTTTGAAGTCTGTGTGTGCATAGTGGTATTTTATTATGGCAGTGAAATGAAAATAGCACATACGTAATGAACAGTGATCGGAATAGGTAGTGCCATTTCGGGTGAATGACCTTAAACATTGTAAATAACATGGATAAGACTTGAGATTTTTCGACTCGTATTTGTCACAGAAAATTTTCTTCTAAACGCAAAAGTAAAAAAAAAAGTCATTATAAGTACATCATTCATTTAAAATTACTTTCGTTTAACAGTTACAATTAACAATAATACAATCATAAAATAAAACACGAAACATCAACATTATTATTTAAAATGAACATAATTAAATTATTACTTTCTTTGAAATTATAATAGCAAACCATATTTTTTATCAATATTTTCTACTGTCAATCTATTTCTTTTGACGTCCGATATCTAACTGAAACCATATTTTTCATTCTTACGTTAGGCCCGCGGTTCTTTAAAACATTTTTTAAACCAAACACAAACTTTAAAATTTTCATATCAAATCCCGGGGTTAAAAACTATATCCATACTAAGCTTACGCACCGAAGTCCCGCGAAATGGCACTACCAATTCCGATCACTGGTAATGAAACATACAAGCGAATAAAGGTTGTATAATTAATATAAATAATAAGTATCTAATTTCTTCCGAAGCTTAGTAGGTATTTTTGTACAAGGTATCATTTTATATACAGTTATTTTAAAAACATTTTTCAAGCCGCAATGTATTGAGTACAATCGTTTTGATTTGAAACAAAGTAGTGACACATTGCGTGCTTATAATTAAATGTACAGTCAGCAGCTAGATTGAACACGTACAAAATTATTGTACGTCACTCCGGGCGTAAAGTGACACTTACCGACCGCGCGCGCAGCGGCAAATCTCACTTGACACCCAGGAGAACCCTTGTGTATGCACCACGGGCGGTAATAAAGGCCTCGCCTTCGGTTCGGGTCACGAATTCTCTAGACCTGGATCGTTCTTTATTTTACCGCCACGAGTGCGTAATGTACTATAAACCCTTTGACCGCCAAAGACGTCAAATCACGCGCACGGAAAGTCCTGGGCGCCAGCGCGTGATATCACGTCCAAAATATAAGCGAGTTGCTTTGCTTGGCGGTACACTAAGGAACAATGAATACGGGGTACTTTGATTGGTAATTTCCAAACACTTGTTCATTAAGAAAGGCAGTGAATTGTTTAAAAGAGTAATAGAGAGCCTTAGGCAACTCAAAAACGCACTGGCATGATTTTGTTTAATAATTGAAGTACGGTTTTCTTACCCTTACGATTCTTAAGGTTGAAACACCCGATTTTAATAAGATTTAAATACCCGACTGCGGTATCGCACGGGATTAAATTATTGACACCATTTTATTTTTATTTGAATAAGCCCTATACATCGTATTCCGTCAAACGATAGGCTGTAGGGCGTGCCAAACAAACGGACATACATATTCTCGAAATATCGGGTAAATAAGGGTCTCTATTGAAAATAGATGTCATATACTTCAAAAAAGTGACCAAACCCTCCGGTGTCCGAGGCCAGATTTGAACTGCAATATTTATTTTTTGGATTTGGATAGGAGGTGCAAGCACGTACTGCGCATGCCCTTAGAGTATGGTCAACGGCGCCCAGCCGTTTCAAATTCAGAGATTGCATATACATGAGAAAATTTGTCAAGTTCCGCCGTGACCGGGTGGTCTAGTGGTCAGGACGTCAGCCGCGAAAGCTGAAGACGCCAGTTCAAATCTGGCCTCGGACACCGGAGGGTTTGGTCACTTTTTCTGAAGTATATGACATCTATTTTCAGTTTATATATAGTAGGGTAACTACTTAAAAATTGCAAATCAAAAATATATTGAACAAAATAATTTGATTTGCTTCAAGATTCAAGGGTCTCTATTATTTATTTGTTAACTCAGAAACAAAACTGGTAAAGTTATTAATTCCAAGCCGAATTAAATCAAAATTTCCGATTCATATTTAAAGAAAAAGACATGCTGCGCCGACGATGATTTAAATAAAATCGGTCATATTTTATGCTATTTTGCACAACAATCTGATAGGATTTTATATAACGAATAACATTTAATCCTCAATTTGTAAGCATCTAAAGTCCAGTCCATATCACAATCCACTATATGCATGTATCATTAAAATTGTTAAAGATACTTTCAAACTCTGAACCATCCGGGTTCAGCAACCATTATATTCGTAATATGGTCCTTAACGCGTTGACACAAGGTTTTTCCTTCACTAGCACTTAACTGTCTCGCCCTGTGGTCACGCCATCCTGAAAAATAAAATAGTTATATGAATAAACAACATAGTAATAAAAGTTAGGCTAGGTTTATTATTTACTGCCGTTTGTATAGGTATGAAAACTGAAAATGGAAAAAAAAATATTGTTCAAGTGAAGAAACCGGAACTAATGTCAATAAGGCCTAGCGGCGTTGGCGTGTGTCGCTGCTTGTGTGACAGAACGTGTTGAGGTGCACGAGATAATATAAACTACTAATAATTTTAAACAAAAAAGAACCGACTTCACTTAGCCTCCACCTTTCCAAAAGCAAATGCTTGAGCTGCTGTAAAAAGTACTCAAATCACTATAGGTGTGCCTATAATAGTTGAAGAGTTCCCTCGATTATTCCAGGATCCCATCATCACAGCCTGACCTGGTTACAATGGGACCAACTGTGAAGTATACTCTTTCAGACAAAAAAATAATTTTCCAAATCGGTCCAGTCGGCCCACAGTGGCCCACAAGGGTCCAGTGGTCCACAAGGGTCTGTTGGGCAATCTGCGGCTTGGTGGGCTACAGGTCGGCTTTATACGTCCCGAGGGCGATCGGGCCCCGGCGAGCCTCGGCGGCCGAGAAGAGTCACGTAGCGGTGTGCGAGCGAGAAACTATTCCGGCCCGTCCGCCGTTGGAATTTGCATTGTTATAATGGGAAGTTTTGGTCTAAAATGGACGTTTTAAGGTAGGCGTCCACAGGCCCGCATCGCACGCATCGGACGCATCGCATCAAACGGATAAATTTTTCACAGTGCGTCCACTGTATTGGCAGCGTACGGATTACCGACGTGAGTACCAGCATACGGACTGACGAAGCCAGTACTGAGCGCACGTGTGGACTCTGTGAGAATGGAGGAAAGCGATGCGATGAAGAACAGTTTGTCTTGTAGCTAGCGAGCGCGCGGGGTGCGTCCACTGGTCGGCATTCCGTGTGACGTCATCGGCACGCATCGCAAAAGTTGCGTGCGTTGCGTACGATGCGGACAGGTGGACGCACTTATACAGTGTGTACATTTTATACGGGCGTATATTGTGATGGCGATTAGTATTGGACCTAGGGAACCTATTTACATTTATTTCTTTATGAAAATAAGAATTTTCTTTCTCATACATAATAATTCAGCCCGCAATGAATTGCATCCATGACAATTAACTTACCGGTGCGTCATGTCAATTATGTCAGTTTTAAATCGGTTGGATAGCGTACATTGGTGCCCGGTAGGACTTTAAATAATCGTTACACATAATTAATAACACTATTTAACAAAATGATTACACTATATGAGTCCTATTGCTGGATACTATAGGTGGATAAAGTATACGCCCGTATAAAATTCACAGGCTGTATGAGTTTCTATACGAAGAATACTACGATCCGTTGCGAGCGATGCGTCCGATGCGTACGATACCGACAAGTGGACGCTTACCTTTAACCAGACACTTTGATAAACGTTACCTGTTAAGTGCGGTTGACGGAGAGGACGTGCTTGGCGCGCTCGCTGGCGGCGGCGGCGGCGGCGACGCGCATGTGGTGCAGCGACTGCAGCGGCGACAGCGGCGTCGGCGCGTGCTGCTGCTTCGGGAACAGGCTGTGGAGGACGTCGTTGAAGCCGTTGTACTGCAACAACGGACCAACATTAATCTTTTTTTTTTTTTATACCACGACGGTGGCAAACAAGCATACGGCCCGCCTGATGGTAAGCAGCTACCGTAACCTATGGACGCCTGCAACTCCAAAGGAGTCACATGCGCGTTGCCGACCCTTTACAAAAAGGAGGATTCGCTGTGTTGACGACTAAAGGAACAAGAAGGTCCCTCATCGTCAACACACTGGGTCCTCTTTGAGCTCTTTGGCAACCTTACTCACCAGCAGGAACACAACACTATGCTATGAGTAGGGTCTAGTGCTATTTGGCTGTGGTTTTCTGTAAGGTGGAGGTACTTCCCCAGTCGGGCTCTGCTCCAGATTTGAGCGATGATATTCGCTGAACGTGCCCTACCACACTTAGCGAGATGTCATTCGCAGTATGTAATGAATCCAAGGGATCCATATAATGCCTATTTCAATGGACGGTAAAATTGTTCGATATTGTGACATTGCTATTAACGTTATGTAGGAGTTAATTTCATTTTTCAGTTTCAGGAAAATTTACGACTTTACGATTAAGCTTTAATGAAAAATTATACTGTAATATTAAAGTTCGAATTATAACTCACCTGGAAAATATGGAGTATCATAAAATCAATTAGTAGTTATGTCTTAATTTTCATAGCTTTGGTGCAGTTCGGGAAGGAGAATTTAGTGTTGAAATAAATACTGAAAACTAGCTTTATTTCAAGTGGCTTTTCTAAATAATATACATTTTCGTTTAGATATTGAGATGGTAATACATTTGGAATACAGATAATAGTATTTTCTAATAAATTTTGGTTCCTAAAAAAACCTAACCTCGAATTTATAGATGTTAGTGTATGTAGCAGAAAACAAATGAAAACGTAAAATCTAATTCCTTGATCTAAATAGGCATTAAAAGTAACAATGTTTCTTGTGAGATCGAATAAAAATAATAGTTATTTAGGAAGATTTGGTTAAGAACAGTATTGTGTCATAAACACGTGATTATTTACTTCCGAGTACAAATAAATATTTTCATTCGATAAACAATATAGTCCTCTTAGCATTCCTATTGATATTTGTTAGAAATATATGCGTATTAATAATTATTGGTGAAAAATGACCATGCGGTTACATTGAATTTGCTTTCGTTTCCTATAGAAACACTATTGTATGTATATTTCATTATCATATATATATTCCCTATATTTTTAGCATATTTATCCAAATGTAGTTTCTAAGTTTTATTCAGCAATTTACCAGAAAATCCTGAAATTGTAATTATTAATTAATAATTTTACATAAATGCGGGTAGGAATAATCTTGCAGCGCGCGAGGTTAATCTTAACCCACCCGCATATTTGCTTAGATTTTCGCAGGCGATCGAGAAGCGGTGTGCAGACGACGAGTGAGGAGTTCATACGAATTTGAACCTTGTCTGTTAGACATTTATTTAGTTTTAGTATCTACAGGTTGGATCATCAACCTTATTATTTAGATAACTAGGTTCAATAGCGGAATCGGATGAGTAATCGGTAAGATTTTTAAAGAGGTGTTTGGATTAAAGCTACAAAGGGGAATGTAGGTGATTGTGGGAGACAGGGTACGGAAATTATAAAAGCGGGTGGTAAGGTTCGAACTTTACTTAGTCGTAACGAGATTTCAAGACATCATCATCTCTCAGCCAAGATCGAGGTCTGCAACCTTATGTAAGTCCTTTTAAATATTTCACTCTTATCTTAATTGTTTGTCGTGTACTAGCATTTTACAATATCTTTACTAGTGAAGCGTACGAATATTATAATAACGGTCAATACCTTTCTTTTATTAATTGGGTTATTTGGGGACTAATATTACAGGCGTTACTCTTATTTACCTGCAGAGAGTGTTAGAATAATGAGGGATATTTTATTAATCCACTTTTGTGAATATTTTAGCTGTGTTTGGGTTTACAATGAAGTAGGGGTCTGCATTTAAGTATATTACGTACTATTTCAACTATTACTGAGTGAGCGAAGCGAAGCACTATTCCGCTGTGCCTAGAGCCGTCCGTATGTCTAATTTAAATAAGTACTTAAACGTTTTGATTATTTATTGAGTGTGGAATTTAAATACAATCTTCGTCTTCTTTCATAAACGATTCTTAAATCGTATGGACGTTTTAACATAGGTTTAAACTCCGAGCAATGATTTAGTATTTGAGTTATTGCTTGATGTAGGGTATTATTTGACTTTGTTTTCAAACACATATTAACACAGCAAATAAATAATAGTATTTTGCATTTCTGTGGAACTCGTTTTCGTGAGGAAACCATTTAACTATTTGATGATATTCTATTTATTTCTATTCTACTATATAGGCTGATAGCTTATATTCGAACCAGGTTCTTCAATGGCTTGTGTTTGTGGTTTATTTTAACATTGAACCTTTTACTTTTTAGTATATATGACTGTGTGTATTTATGCGTGCGTATTTTATTTTAAAATACATAACTATTCAGGATACGTAATATTTATTCTCCGTAGTAGTATATATATTTACTGTTGACGTGTCGAATAGGTTCTAGTTTGAGAGTACCAAGCCATATTTTATCTAAGTAGATTTTAATACAGTTTTCAGGTAACTACGTTCTATCTGTTAACTATTTCTTTCTACTACCTTATAAATATAAATATATAGTTTTAATGCAACGTTTAAGTTAGGTTCGATCTTTTTAATGTTAATTGTCGATGTCGGTTAACTATTGGCCATGGTTAAACGATATCGCGTAATATGTATGTACTTCCATGTAACACTTTCTTCTCTTCTCTTCTCAACATATTTGCGTCCACTGCTGGACATATGCCTCTTTCATGGATTTCCATGTTGTTCTTGACGCGGCGGTTCTGTGCCAGGTCGGCCCTGCCGTCTTTTTAATGTCATCCGACCATCTGGCTCGTGGCTTCCCGTGTAACACTTTAGTAATTATATAAGGGATAAAATGCTGGATTTCTAGCGTAGAGATTTATTCCATGTAGAATGCTTATCTGGTGTTTTCTTGGTGGCAACGGGGAACACTATGTGAAGCCCAACGCGCACTGTATCACCCATGGTTCACTTGAACATATGACGCGCATTACAGCATGTACTTACAGAGTTTATTGCCATGTAAGTACGCCATTAGCGTACTAGGTGTTCTTAGTAATATCCGGTCTCGTGCAGTGATGACGGTACGGTGAGGGTCTTACACGTCAAGATAACTCAGATTTGCTTATTAACGATGGTAGGTACTTGCTATTTACTTCCTAAATTTATATACCATTCGTCATAAACGGTGGTTGGTATTTGCTTACTTAATTATTAAATGTACCAGTCGTTATTTGCAGTCGTTATTAGTATATGTGGTGTGGAGGAATTGGCGGTTATCTGTCAACTATACATTGATGTATGAAGCGAGACTGTAGGCTACTGGCCCGGTCGCACACTTGGATCATTACAAATGCTCAGAACGCACAATCAACAGGTCTGTAAGGCCACTGGCCGTAGACAACATATATTACCCTATCCATTAAGCTTCGAACCGTAGACTACTGGTCGTGGTTCCACCATTGGAAGACGGAACCGTCAAAACTGAAATGCCACATATTTTGTACTGGCGTACTTCGCCAACAATCACTACGTTGGGAGTCCAGCAATCCTCCTTACATATATTTTGTTGTAAATACAACTATTTAACAAACAACGAAATACCTATTTAATCAATCATAATAATTCTAGTGTAATTTTAATATTCAATTTGACTATTTATTAGAGTCTGTTAATTAGGGTATATTTATATGATGCTTCTTATTCTATTTTTAACGTCAACAGTTAATATGCTAACCTATCATTGTCTATTTTATTTATATTCCATTAGATTTAAGTTAGGAATTATATGTATTTTAAATATTGCGGTTATTTCTCACCTTATCGAAAAGGACTTGCGGTAACTACACACACAACGTTGGGTCTCCACTAGCTTTCACGATCATCTTGGCCAAACTGCGTATCAGAGCAAGCTACTGTATAGATAGTTTATTAATTAATGTATTTGATATTATAATTACGTTACTTATTTTACTGTAATACGGCGCGAAGGTTTTTTGCTTCGTTAGTTTCGTTTTTACCTTCGCAAAGCCTAGGAATCGGAAACTAACACCTAATGACGTCTGAAAAGACAGCATTAGGGGTAATTAGTCAGTGTTTCGCTTTTCAATAACAAAAATCCAAAATTAAAACTTAAATAAATAATTTTCTTTTCAACCTTTAATCTTTTGTTTGATTTTCTTTCCCTGTAGTAAGTTCCTTTAGGTAGGTATTTATATTTACAGAAGTTTCAGCCTGAAGCTTGAGGTAAGTAAGCTTAGTAGGCTCCTGTAAGCAGGTAGAAGCCTTCGAGTAGAAAGCTTTAGGGTAGCCGTTACAAGTACCCATACCTCTCTTTTTGGCGTAGTTTAAGGACATACCCAGATCCGGACGTAGTTTAAGGACATACCCGGGTCCAAAACCGGGCCCGGGTTTCCTCGGCTTCTTTTCATTTTGGGAGCCAGTATTACGCTCCTCCACTCCATAATAGGCATGGTGAATTGTTTTCATGTATGATATCAATCTATTCGTTTCGTTGTGAGGATCAAATGTCTATATAGGGCCAATTGCGTTAACGCAACACAAAAGTCAGAAATGAGACTTAAAGTTCGAGATTTGCATTTGTTTCTCAAAACGCTCCTAACAAAATGACGTGCAAAAGTGACGTCACGATCACATAGTCGCCCTGTTTAAAGTATGGAAAAAATATGAAATTGCTATTTTTACTGTGAAATATTGCGTTTATGTATATGGTTACTATACAATTTATTTCACAGTAAAATGTTAAAAACCGAATGGTATCATTAGTTTTTTTAAATTTCGCAGTTTAAAAAATCGTAAAATTTAGAAAATTCGCAGCTTAATATCTTTGAGCCATTTCAATAGAATTCATAAATTTTCACTTTAGTTTGATATATTGATCATTTTGCATCCTATTAACTAAATTTTATTGCATAATTCAACATGTGTCATCCAGGGACCGGAAAACCCCTTCATTTGATTAATCGTTTCGATAGGGTAACCCTATTAAAGTCTTACCCTAATGATAGGGTTACCCTATCATTGGGTTACCCTATCGATATGGAAATCATTTTGAATAGGCTTAACCCTTTTCAATGTGGTTTCCGAGTCGAATGGGGTAAAGATAGCTTTAATATTTACCGCTTACCCTATCATAGGGCTACCCTTTTCCTGTCTCTTTTCCACGCAGGCAGGCGGTTCTATCTTTCTCATTTGAAATGGAACAGGAGAGGTGGCGGCGGAACAAATTGAGTAAATATCAGATTTGCTGTCGTTTATTCATTCTGGAAAAGTCACACTCACAGTCCAGTCCTCTGCTCACGTACACAACTTTCCATTAAAGAATTTCTGTTAAAGAAATGTGTCTTACGTTCAGTTTATTTTTGCATAGTTCGCACGTACTGATGAGATGGGCAATAATTATTTTGAATAAGAATAAAAACACAATTTTTATTCATATTCAAATCGATTTGACACAAACCAATATTCATCCTCCTTTTGTCCTGTTTGTCCCGGCTTTTGCCACGGCTCAGTTGAGCCTGTGGTCCGCTTGGCAACCTAATCCCATGAATTGGCGTAGGGATTGGTAGTCGTTTTCAGCTAATTATGGGATATACGATTTTTTAAGCTCACATGGTCATTCACATTATAAATATTATTTGAAACGGGGTATTTACCATGTATATTAGCGTTATTGCCTATTGGGCACCCGATATTTCGGGTACGAGGTAAATAAATACCCCGTTACAAATAATTAATATTTATAATTAGGGGATGTAATTTCGAAAATTATTTCTGTTTTATAATCCAAGATGGCGGTTATATACTTTTTACTGAAAAATAGTCATGGTAGTTATTTTCGGTTAATTATTCGGGGTGTATAAATTATATCTGTTTTAAAATTCAAGATAGACTGGTTTTTTTATTATTATTATTATACACGGTGAATCTGAGTAACCCGAAAGATTTCAACCATAAATTCCTGAGGTCATAAGGAGTAATAAATGTTTTACGAATTTAGTTCGATTTCGCAAAAAAAAAATTTTTTTCATTTTTCCGATTTTTAAAATGCTTTTGAACATAAAAACATAAATGTTATTGGTAAAACTGTCAATTAAAATAAATTAGTACATTTTGGCCACGACCACTCTGTAAAGAGTGTAACGACAAAGAAGAAGAACTCTGAAACTAGGCTAATTCCAGAAAAGTTTATACGACATTTTAGTCTCAGTCAGTTATTTATCAGTCAATTATCAGGAATTTATGGTTAAAATCTGTCGGGATACTCAGATTCACCGTGTATATATATTTTTTTTTTCATTTTATATAAAAAAAATCAGTGTATAATATTTTTGTTAATTTTTTTTGTTTGTTTTTCTTTTTTTTTTCATTTTATTTTCGTTTTATTTTCATTTTTTTTCCGTTTTATTTTCGTTTCGTTTTCGTTTCGTTTTCGTTTCGATTTCGTTTCGTTTTCGTTTCGTTTTCGTTTCGTTTTCGTTTCGTTTTCGTTTCGTTTTCGTTTCGTTTTCGTTTCGTTTTGTTTCGTTTTCGTTTCGTTTTCGTTTCGTTTTCGTTTCGTTTTCGCTTCGTTTTCGTTTCGTTTTCGTTTTCGTTTCGTTTTCGTTTCATTTTCGTTTAGTTTTCGTTTCGTTTCGTTTTTCATTTTATTTTCATTTTATTTTCATTTTATTTTCATTTTATTTTCATTTTATTTTCATTTTATTTTCATTTTATTTTCATTTTATTTTCATTTTATTTTCATTTTATTTTCATTTTGTTTTCATTTTGTTTTCATTTTATTTCCATTTTTATTTCATTTTTATTTTATTTTATTTTTATTATAGTAGTAACAAGTGCATAAAACGTACGATTTTACGCGAGGCGTTTAAAAGTCGAGTGTAAAATGGGTTTTATGGACGAGGGTTACACTCAAATTTTCACTTTATTTATCGGTAATCGTAAAACAATTTCAAGTTCTAACAAAAATATTACAATGAAAACAAATATGGTTCCAACCAATTAATTTCTTAATATATTTTTTTGAATTTTTAACATGTGAATTTAGAAATTTTCTGCCAAGTCATCAAAACATTTCGGGGCATTTCTAAACTATTATCAACTTCTATTTTATTTGATTTCATTTATTTAATTATAGAAAACACGCAATTCAAATAATTATAGCAATACTCAGATAGAATTAGCGGAAAAATCATAAAAAGTACAGTCAATTCCTATTGGACGGGAAAAAAATTGTTTGTATAGATCAAAGTGTCAGGAATTGATATCAATAAAATTTATAAGTGATCAATATTGGGCGCTAAGGTGCCAAAAAAATGGTAAAAACCAGTTTTTCGCTTCTAGAGGAAAAACTACGGGTCGGACCAAGAATAGTTAAATTTATAAATGTGCGCAATTATAAAACAAAGAGAATGAGCCCCGGTAGAGCAAAATCGGTCCAGAGGATCGTCCGCAATTCGCAAAAAAACACATTTTTTTTGCAAATATTGTAAATTCAATAACTCGCGTTCCGGAAGTGCTGGAGAGCTGAAATTTGAATATGATGTCAGTCTTGTGGTCCTCTAACTACAGTTAAATGTTCAAATGAAAATGTTGTAAAAATGTTGTTTCGAAAAACGTTATAATTTCGGTTTCTATGCATTAAGGAGGAGTTGAACTACAAATTTCCAAATTTACAGATCATTTGACAAGGAATAAACTTGTTTAAATAATCTATGAAGATCAGACACTTTTTGCGCGCGCGGCAGCGGCGCACTATGGCCCAAACGCCCGATCTAGCTGGACAAAATTATTTTACACTCATAGACTAAAATTGACTATTTTTATTATTATTTTGGTATAATTAATGTTAAAAAAATTAACCAGTGTAAGTTGACATTTGTATAAGAATAATTACTAGGGCAGAGGAGATCAGCTAAACATGGTTATTTAATTTTAAGAGAAATTGAGCATTATTGCAAATGGCACCTAAAATATAAGAATAGCAGAATTAAAATACTTAAATATAGTTTAAGTTAATTATTTTTTTTTTTAGGTGCCATTTGTAATAATGCTTCATTTCTCTTAAAATTAAACAACCAAGTTTAGCTGACCTCTTCTGCCCTAGTAATTATTCTTATACAAAGGTCAACTTACACTGGTAAAATTTTTTTCACATGAATTATAGCAAAATAATAATAAAAATAGTCAATTTTAGTCTATGAGTGTAAAATAATTTTGTCCAGCTAGATCGGGCGTTTGGGCCATAGTGCGTCGCCGCCGCGCGCGCAAAAAGTGCCTGAACTTCATAGATTATTTAAAAACTTTATTCTTTGTCAAATGATTTGTAAACTTGGAAATTTGTAGTTCAACTCCTCCTTAATGCATAGAAATCGAAATTATAACAGTTTTCGAAAATTAAAATACCCTCCCAGTCGATTTAAAAAAGGTCACTTTTTGCAAAACTCGACGGTTTGCAAAAAGTTTACAACATTTTCATTTGAACATTTAACTGTAGTTAAAGGACCACAAAACCGACATCATATTCAAATTTCAGCTCTCCAGAACTTTCGGAACGCGAGTTATTGAATTTACAATATTTGCAAAAAATCGTGTTAAAACCAGTGTAAGTTGACCTTTGTATAAGAATAATTACTAGGGCAGAAGAGGTCAGCTAAACTTGGTTGTGTAATTTTCAGAGAAATGAAGCATTATTACAAATGGCACCTAAAAAAATTAATAATTAACTTAAACTATACTTAAGTATTTTAATTCTGCTATTCTTATATTTTAGGTGCCATTTGCAATAATGCTTAATTTCTCTTCACATTGCGGACGATCCTCTAAACAGATTTTGCTCTACTGGGGATCATTCTCTATGTTTTTTTATAGCGCACATTTGTTGCATTTAACTATTTTTTGTCGGAGCCGTAGTTTTTCCTCTAGAATCTAAAAACTGATTTTTACCATTTTTACCATTTTTTTGGCATCTTAGCGCCCAATATTTACTTATAAATTTTATTGGTATCAATTCCTGACACTTGTCTGGGCCAGAAAGCTTATTCTATCTGAGTACAAGAATATAATAAAAGAACAAGTTTCAGTATTTTACGAAATTTTACTGTTCAATTAAATTGTGCAATATATTTTGACTCTGTTTGGCTGTTGAGCCACATTCTTGGTCTTAGAAGAAAATTTTACTTTATGCCCTAGAGCTTAAAATGCGATTTTATATCGTCCACGCACGATTTAAAGTCGAACTTTACGAGCATGAGAAGTGAAAAGAGTATATCTGCCTACCGTGGACTTTAAAACAGATATAATTTTTGCTGGGCATAAGGGAAACTACGCCTTATTGGGATTAGGTCCAGTTTCCACACGATGTTTTCTTACACCGAAAAACCCAGAATACATTCTTATACGCGGAACATTATTTAAAATAAAAAGCATGATTAAATAATTCTGTTAAGAATCAATTATTTTTATTACATTTTCTCGTATATGAATTAGTCCCGACGAAATTATTTTGAATCATTTTAACGGGAATACAATCAACATAAGTTTATTCTTACGATATTTTTTTCAAATAATCATTTTATTCTTGAGTGTCCAACAATGACTGATATTGATCGTTTCATTATACTAGAAGTATCGGTGAACGGCGTCACATTTTGCTGGAGCCATTGAAACAAAGTACTACCTATAACTAGAATAACACAAAATTATATATTTTAACACTTCACAATATGCATTAGATTTTGATTCCTATAAGCCTGGGTCTAAGATTCAATCGACACGAGCCGTCACGCTCGAATGGCAAGAACAAAAATACCGGCACCACACAACGATCTTTTAGCGCACTAACAAGCAATAATAGCGTCTAGATCAAAGGCGTAAGTACGAAAACATACGCAAAAAGATTCTTGTTTGTCTGTAGGCTCGCTCGTGCCGCCCGGCAGCGCTTAGCTCGTAGGGTGATCGAATAATAAATAAGCCAAATGTATTGGTCACAGAGTTTAAAATAGCTTCATCGCATTTGAAAAACCCTATCTGATAGGGAAACCATATGCTGGGTTGTAACCACTTACCCGAATTAACTGTATTGACATGGTTAGCCTTTCGTTCGGGTAAGTCAAACGATAAGCTTACCGAATTGATAGGGTTTTTAAAAACAACTCTATCAAATACCCAATCTAATACCCCTTTAATGGTTACCGGTTCCGGTCCCTGGTGTCATCATGCCTATTGACTTGAATTTTTTTTAATGAAAAATTAACTTTTCTATGTAGGTGTTTCAATTATTACTGCACTGCACTTACGAAGCGGCAGTATGAGAAGAACTTGGTCATAAAAACAAGACCGAACACCAGTAAATCGACCGACACGCGAAGCACTACGTTAAGTACGTTACAATGGCGCCCTTATTGTAATGTAATATTGTGCCATACTATTTAAGTACCTATTTATAGAAAAAATGTATTTTAAAAACTAAGTCCAGTTGATTTAGATTGCCTGGAAGAGAACGCTCTTTAGCGATAAGACCGCCAATTGTTTTACCTCTACTTTTCTGTTTGTAACTTGTGTATATTATCCCACCAAAAACAGAGCCAAGAGAGCCAAGTTCAATAAAAAAGTAGGTTAGATTTGACTTGGCCAGTTTTTATCAGAATTAAAATATATATATATATATATATATGTTGAATAATTTTATAAAATGATGTAATGAAAACTGGCGAAGTCAAATCTAACCTACTAATTGTTATAGGTATCCAATAAAGCAAAGAAATAGAGTTTAATACTTGTTCATAATAATAATAATAATAAAATCTCCACAACCGTGAGGTGTACAATCTCAGGAACTATTTCCTTAACAACGAGTGTGGGATGCATCGTGATGTGGTGGCAGTAGATAAGGGTCTCACGCCGCTCTCCTTGGCAAACGAGAACTGGCGCAAACCTGTGGTGCTAAGCACCGAGGATCGCAGGGCGGTATGGGAGAGCAAGGAGCTACACGGGCGGTTCTACAGGGCCCTCACGGGACCCGACGTAGACCTGCTCGCGTCGGTGAACTGGTTACGATTCGGGGACCTCTTCGGAGAAACCGAAGGTTTTGCCTGTGCAATTGCGGACGAAGTTATCATGACGAATAACTACCGGAAATATATCCTGAAGGACGGTACGGTCGACATTTGTCGGGCATGCCGCCGTCCCGGAGAGTCACTCAGGCATATCATCTCCGGTTGTTCTCATCTTGCTAACGGCGAGTACTTGCACAGACATAACCTCGTAGCCAGGATTATACACCAGCAGCTTGCTCTCCTATACGGTCTTGTGGACTACGAAGTGCCGTACTACAAGTACACACCTGCGCCAGTTCTCGAAAATGGTCGTGCCACGCTCTATTGGGATCGATCTATTATCACGGACAGGACTATTGTAGCCAATAAGCCTGATATCGTGGTAATAGATCGACCGCAACGCCGGGCCATGCTCGTCGACATCACCGTCCCATGTGACGAGAACCTCGTGAAGGCCGAGAAGGACAAGTCCAGCAAGTACCTAGACTTGGCTCACGAGGTAACCGCCATGTGGGAGGTTGATTCGGCGATCATTGTGCCGATAGTTGTTTCTGCGAACGGTCTCATAGCGAAGAATCTCGACCAACACCTAGAGAGACTTTCGCTACGGGGTTGTGGTTGGATCAAGGGTCAGATCCAGAAGGCGGTTATCCTGGACACGGCGCGCATAGTCCGAAGGTTCCTCTCTCTGCGGCCCTGACCACCGGCAGCCTGGGCCTTGCTCCGTTGCCGGCGGCACCCTAGGATAGGTTTTTTATAATGTTTTTATTATTTTTGTATGTTTTAGATGTATTTTTATATTTTACATTTAGTTATACTCTTTATTGCACACCTCATACAGTTACAAGCACAAATTTTACAATTAGATAAATTTAGGTAGAGGTAACAACAGGCGGTCTTATCGCTAATGAGCGATTTCTTCCAGACAACCTTTGGGTAGTGGAGACTAGAGAAAAACAATAAGCAGTAGGTGGTGCATAGAAACAAAAGAGACGAAATAGATAACACAGCACATTCATATGAATATACATACTTAAATAAATACAAAATAAACATACATATACGTACATATATACATATATAATACACACAATAAGAAACAACAGTGTCAACTTAAAAACCTAAGGAAGAGATAAATAGTATTCCTTAAGTTGCGATTTAAAGCTACCAATAGATTGCATAATGTTATTTTATCTACACTCATATTGTAAGTCCTCTAAAATGCGTTCAAAAACCGTAGGCAATGACCAGCATTACAACAAACGATTTCACTATGATAAGTTTCTTATCTGTAGCAGTAATGTAATTTTAACTTTACATGCTCAAATATTGTTAAGTAATGAGTTTCAAATTTGGAACAGCTGTCAAAACCAACACAATTTCAATGGGTTTCTATTCTAGTATCCATAGATTTTAAAATGTTGTCGATACGAAACGTCAGTACGATATATTTTTTGACATAAACCGCACGACATTTTGATCTCGGATGACATGAAAATAAAAAAAACTCGCGACAGAAGTTTGTACATATTTGTCTATGGTTTGTACGGCCGCCATTTCTGTTATCAACTTGTCAGTTATTGTTTGTCGAAACATTGTTAATTGCGAAAATGTAAATGTTTACTATTAACGATATTATAATAAATAAATATACTTTCCTTATCAGTTCTAATTTATTTATTTTTATTAAGCTTACACCTAAGGGTATGTTTCAGCACTTGTATCTATCTACCTAGTAATGCAGGTCAATTGTCTTCGGCTTCTGAACCCATCTTTGAGTACTTACAATATGTGTGTAGATAAAGTAATGTATGCAACTGTACATAATTAGGCCTTAAAACACTCGTGTGATCCTATAATGAAACTCGCTGCGCTCGTTTCATTAAACCCCACTCGTGTTTTAAGGCCCCTCATTATGTATCAGTTGCATAAACTACTATTGTTCCTATAAATACATATTTGGATTTTGCATAGAACTTGGCACTCATTTAGATCTCCATTCTTTTTGCGGCGAAGCCCACAGCCAAGCATAATTTTTGTATTGAGCTTGGCTCTCCTTTTTTAGGGTTCCGTAGTCAACTAGGAACCCTTATAGTTTCGCCATGTCTGCCCGTCCGTCCGTCCGTCCGCGGATAATCTCAGTGACCGTAAGCACTAGAAAGCTGAAATTTGGTACTAATATGTATATCAATCACGCCGACAAAATAGTAAAATAAAAAGTGGAAAAAAATGTTTTATTAGGGTACCCCCCCTATACGTAAAGTGGGGAGTGATTTTTTTTTTTCATTTCAACCCTAACGTGTGATATATTGTTGGATAGGTATTTAAAAATGAATAGGGGTTTACGGAAATCATTTTTTGATAATGTAAATATTTTCGGAAGTAATCGCTCCAGAAGTAAAAAAAATGTGTGTCCCCCCCTCTAACTTTTGAACCATAAGTTTTAAAAATATGAAAAAATCTCAAAAGTAGAACTTTATAAAAACTTTCTAGGAAAATTATTTTGAACTTGATAGGTTGAATAGTTTTTGAAAAAAAATTACAAAATAATTTCTGAACTAAGTTTGTAATTTAATCGTATAAGCAGGTGTTTATTGTACCTGTAATTTCTACAAATCACAATGAAATGACGTGCTTTCAAATAAAGAAAAAAGGGTGAAAATCGGTTCACGCAATAAATAATTATCCCATAAAAATCATCTTCCATACTTTAAGCTCGCGCGCAATAGTTTACTTAATTTGCCGATAGATGTCGCTGTACGTGGAACGCTCATATCATATCCTACATGGCGTTGTTATTTTAACTTTTAAGTGGGGACACTTACTGTGACGGACGGAAAACTACGGAACCCTACACTGAGCGTGGCCCGACACGCTCTTGGCCGGTTTTACATTTATGTTTTTGGTGGGATATCATTACTTTTTGTAAAGAAAACTAGGCAGGTGAGATTTAATGTTTTTTCTTGCGTTTCCGCTGCATGGTTTTCTTTTTTATGCTATTGTCTACATTCTCTCTTATAGCGAACGGGTTGTATAAAGTATATTTATTTATTCATTGAATCTCATGTATGTACTTTTATACTGTTACTGGTTTAGGCACGAAGAACGTTTGTGGTTATAGTATGACAATCATTTAATTCATCGTTGAGAAAGAAGCAGGACGAACATAAATGTAATAAAACAATAAATAACTAAATCGGTATTCGTAAGCGGTGCCTATGTTTTATGTGTTGCTCGGGAGCGCTTTTATGTAGATTTACTGCTGTCCTGTGTATAATTATGTGGTGCCGCGCGCCGCCGACGACACACCGTTGGCCGGTCGTTTAGCGCGTATTACAAGTTTTTTGCATGGGGACACCACTTATTTTTTGACTTAACTTTATTTTTATATTTCTGTTATATAGCAAATATAATAATACATATATTGGGATAGTTTCGAATATCTGCTTATAACGGTTCCAACGATACAATTAAAAAAAAATTGTATGGGACCCCCCCTATTTTTTTTATTTTTTTTTAGTTTTAGATTTTTTCCTACGCTTACACACAATCACCGAGCTGGATTCCAAATTTCATCCTTCTAGGTCATCTGGAAGTAGGTTAGATTTAGGTACTATATGTCAGTCAGTCAGTGCTAAAATTTTCGACTTTTTGACCTTCATATCTTTATAACCGTTTGAGCTAGCTTCATGAAATTTGGGCTTCTAGATGTCCTTATGGATATAATTAAACACACAGTTGTATGTGTTTACGTTAAAGAGGTTTTGAGTTATAGAAGGGTCAAAAGTGGCACCAAGTGGTTCGTGTAATATACACTCGGCGCTGGCTAGCTAGTTCCTTTGCTTGAACTTGGCTTGACACGCTGTGGCGTGTCTAGATGCAATAATAGTTTATATAACTATTACGTAATAAGGGTCCTTACAATACGAGTGTGGTTTTATGATACATAATAAGATCACACGTGTTTTAAGGCCTAATTACGTACAGTTGCATACACTACTTTATCTATACACATATTATAAATCCTAAATGACGTGTTCGGAAACCATTAGAACGGTCGGGAGGAGGGTTGAACTTTCATTACATTACCGTTATATCGATGTGGTTATGAATTTTCATACGTTTTTTACCACATTGGCACAGATAATACACTGATGTTACGTTACTGGTTGCAATAATGGTGGTAATTACATACGGTTTGCGAACGCAGAATAAAGGATTTATGATATGGGTGTCTTATTACCACCTCTCCTTCTTCCTGAAGGAGAGGCCATTAATAAAAAATAAAAATAAAAGTATATGTAAAATTGAAGTAAACTTATGAATATCTAAAAATGTAAATAATATTTTCAAATGTAAAAACAATAATAAATGGCTATTCTGATTCTGATTCTGATATGGGTGTATATAAAAGAGTGAAGTCACTCACCATCTGCGTGCAGTTCTTGCGGAACCGCTCGACGCCGAAGGCGCGGATGGCACGCGAGAACCCGAACACCTGCGAGTCCACCCACGCCGAGCGCCGCGCCTCCGTGGCGCCCGAGCCGGCGCCCGCGCTGCGGTACTCCACGCGCTCGACCACGCTCTGGACACAAGCATTACTACGAGTATAGTCTGGCCAGCCAACGGACGCAGTAGCTATGTACAGCGAACAAAAGTATGACAACACTAAGAATCAGTGCAAAAAGCAGCAATCATCATCAAATTTTATGTTTTTAATTTTAGTTGGTATTTCCGCCCCTGTCATTAGGTTACATTTACGGTGTGTAAAAAGGAGACGGATATATTTCGTCTGATCTGTCATCGACTGCAACAGATAATCTGGTTGAGGCAATTGACATATCGATGGCTGTGTGACTCAACCTCGTATATGGAAAAAATCAACTTTAGGAGAACACGTAAAAACTATTTTTTTTTGTTTTATTGTACTGAACAAGTAAAATATTTTTTAATAATTAGATAACTAATTCGACGATATAATGTATACCAAATTGACAATAGTTAATTTATAAGTATTGAATTCATGTATGACTATTATATGTCTATACGAGTTTGTGTTATACATTTAAGTTACTTTAACATGTTATACGTAAGTGTATTTTTTTGAAATAAACGACTACCGACCGCTCAAACTTCATATATATACTTAATAAAACGGTAATTTGTAAAATATATATTTTTTATATAATGTAACAAAACAAAACTGGTCTTATCCTCAAACTAATACTGCGATGACAAAAAAATGCTCTTCTACATATTATTCATTATAATATTTAGCATGATTCTTCGCTCGGTGACAAAGGTCTATGGGGATATAGGACTATATGTAAAGTGTTAAAATTAACACACCATTTTACGTCATAGGAATAGTTGTAATGTATTGCCATGTATTCCCTTAGTGGCTGGCCATTTATTATTTCTATACCTATATCTTCCCCAAACCATTTTACTTCACAGGTCTCCTTTTTTTTGCTATATTTGTTTAGTTTATCACACATGTGAGAGTTGATAAGTCCATGTTCTCTTTTGAACAGTAATCTACAACTGAAACACACATTTTAATTAAATCAATACACTTTTTCAAATTAATATTCTTCTGGCGAGATTTTATGGTAAAGACATAAATATGTCAGGATTCCTTTTTTCAATTTTTTAATATTTATTTTCTTTTAGCTAAGTCAGCTAAAATTCACATGGAAGGTGTCAAAAAACGGATCTTTATGTATCACCATTTTTAGTGATTGCAGATCGTTAAATTTTCGACGCGTTATAGGCAGCTGTGCTTGATACAACTGTCGAATATCATTAGCTGCTGAAACCGTGATTGGGATCATACGCCGGGGAAGAGCCTCCCAGTCGTCGTCAAACGATAATTTATATAAAATGCCCTCTCCGGTATATTTCAAGGAATTAGGTCATTTACGCACGGGTCACCAGTTCGATTGCCGGGTCGTATAGATTTATAGTATTTCAAAATTGAATACTTTTTAAAAAACCTATAGTCTACGTAATTGACAGTGTAAGACTCTCTTATCCTGGATTTTCTTATAAGCTGTACATAGTTTGCGGGTACGTAGATTTCTTTGTTCTTTTTTTGCCTTTCAATAGTTGCGTGGACAGAATCTGCTTCCATTTGTGTATGCTTTAACGAGATATTTTTGAAAGATTGTCAAATCATGTAATTTAGCAAAATGTAACAATGAATTGGACAATGTGACGTTCCGATTTTGAGCACAACACCCATCGCTATAAAGAACAATAGGCACGTTCGCATCTAAACAGTGTTTTTCCAAAAAATAGGTAATGAATAAGGATGATGAGTATGATGACCACTGATCGGCATTTATTATTCGTATCAATAGTTGTAGTTACATACATGAGTATGATAGTATTGGGTACTCTGTTTGCATTGATGATTAAAAAATTTGGTGTCGCAAACTTGTATAATTATTTACGAGGTTGTGTGATAAACAAATATTTCAATACCAAATACGTGTTTGGGTTTTGAATAAATAAATACGTAAAAAATCTATTTCATCCTGAATGCTTTTGTCGTAACGTGAACCGTAACATAGTTTTGTATAATTATCTCATTTTCGCCAAAATTTCATATACGAGGTTGAGTCACACAGCCATCGATATGCCTTAAAAATTAATTTAAATTTAATTGGGAACGTTGCAGGAGTTCTATCTCACTCGCGCTTAAGATGAGAGAGTAACAAATTCAATGTTAATTGAAATGTTCGTCATGAATTACGGTGTCTCATCACAAAGGGTTGCCACATGTACGTATTTTGAATTTGCCGCGCGTTTCTACTGACATAAATGGTTTGCCAGACTATAGTAGTCCGCCTCGACCTCAGTACTCGCGATTTCCTTGCGAACGAATGACCAATATAACAAAACCTTTCTGAAGATTTATTTTCGCCTTCTTAGCTCTACAACCCCTTGCTCATATACGAACTTTCAAATTATATGTATCTCTGCTACAAACCCAACAAATGTCATAAATATCAGAAAAACGTCACTAAAGTAAAGTTATCGTGGAACAAACTCTCAAAATGCCGAGACGTCCCAGTAACCGATATTGTTTATAAGAACTTCACTTCGCTTACGCTCCGCTCTTTCGAAAATGCAAAATTATTATTAAAGGCATTGAAATTTTGGTCAGGTTAGTTACTTGAAAGGGTCAATTTGAAGGGCTTCATTTGTAAAGCAATCAAGCCAGGGCTTATCGATTTTGGATCAAATCTACTAAGTAGATTGTTCTTTCAATATTTTTTAAATATTTGTATTTGATTTAATAACAAACTAGTGAAAAAAGGAACCTACTTCACACCTTACCAAGACCAAATGCCCAAACTACTTACTGTAAATAATACTCATATCACTTTCAAACAAAAATCCAAATCCAAATATGTCCAGCCGTCTTCGAATTATCAATGCTGAACATATATTTAAAAAAAAAATAGCAAAAACAAAGATCCCGACGAATTGAGAATCCCCTCATTCGAAATCTTGAAGTCTGTTAATAAAAGGTCACAAATGAAGTCTCAAAGCATCCCCTTGGGCCGGAGTTTATCCATATGGGCCCTCGAACTGTAAGGCGCAACTCACACTTAAGCGGAATTCAGCTGTCTCAGTCTAAAATCAGCCAGGGAATTAAATAGTAGATTAGTAGCAGGTTATATATTATATGTAGTAATGTGTAAAGTAAATATATATATATACACAACTAACATTTACTTTACAACTAAATATAAATTATGTAGAATAAATTTATATTTAGTTGTACGTAATGTAATTTTGGATTGAAGTTTTCTGTTTGCTACCCGTTCCCCGCACTATTGTTTTTATCTGTTTGGCCTGATGGTTGACTGGTAGAGAATGCCCTCTGGCATTAAGTCCGCCCTTTGTACTTTGTATTATTGTGCAATAAAGTTTAAATAAATAAATAAAAGCTTGTATAAAGTATGATGATCTGAGTGATGACGATGACACAATATAGGCAGCAGTGTGTAAAGGCACTAATACAGAGGTAGACTAAGGTTAGACTTGTGCGTTCCCTGGTGTTTCCAATTTTCCTATACGGATCTGAAACTTGGACTACCAAGGCAGACCTGAAAAGCCGCATCAACGCGTTTGAGATGTGGTGTTGGCGACGGCTTTTACAGATACCTTGGACTGCGATGCGCACTAATCAGTCCATACTAGAGGAGCTACGCATAAAACGCCGGTTGTCGACGACGTGCCAGGACCACATACTCACATACTTCGGACACCTCTCTCAACACTCCTCGGATAGCTTGGAGATAATCAATGACGGGAAAAGTTGAAGGCACAAGACTAAGAGGCCCCTGCAAGATGGTGTGCCCAAATCACTGCACCCATGCAATTAAAAGATTAAAACTGCAAGAAGCCATGCGCTTAGCGAGGGATAGAAGCCTATGGAGGAACCTGGTCTTCAACAGACATGATGTCACGATCCTCAGCTCTGAGGGAACGACTAATGATGATATATAGGTACTAACCATGACTTTAGTGTATCCTAGATTCCTCGTGTATGTGACGAGGATCTTCTTCTCCGGGTCTACTATGCTCTCTTCAATGATTTTCACAGATTTCGCGCTGAAGAACCTACAACGGTAAACAAAACAACACATATTACATTTTCATTTTGTATGAGGGGATATACACGGAGAGCTGGCCACGTCAGATATGACACAATAATGAGAGCAACGAAAATCCTAATCTTAATTTTATTTTATTGATGTTGTTTTTATTTAGTATTATGATTATTCTATTTATGAATATGAGCTGTAACTGCTTGAAATAAATGATTTTAATTGAATTGAAACCCTTCTGGGCAGTTTGCTATACTATGCTTATTTCTAGATCTGGACATCTGGCAGCTGTAAAGTGTTGGAGGTCAAACCAGGGATCGGAAACCGGTTCTATTTTCAAAACGTTCTCGGGTCAATAACCTAGACCGTTCTCTATAGCGTTCTCGTTTGCGGTGAGCGGTTTGTACAATGGTTTTAGGAAAGAACATTTCCCGAAAGAACAGTTCCCAATAAAGAACGTTATGAACCGTTCTTTCGATAGCGTTCTGTTCTGGTTACCGGTATTTACAATGGTTTTGGGAACGAACGTTTGCAAGCTCGTATCGTTCCAAAAGAACGTAAAAAGAGCGGTTCTTTCGATAGCGTTCGCAGGAACAATATAAACCGGTTCTTTTGAATTCAACGGATATGAAATGAGTCGTCATCGCCAACCAATGGCCATTAGTTATTTCAGTGTATGCCTTAGCGTAGTGTGTTAAGTACCTATTTTCGTTTTTACTCAGCAGCGATGTCCATTAGTTCGAACTTAGACGTGAATAGCGTGGAGGTTGGTTGAGTTGATTTGATTGCTTTTATATTGGTTGCAAAGTACTTTTTGTGTTGCACTGCGTCGAGAAAGCTCTTCCGTTTGAAGTAAGTAGGTATTTGTACTTTCATAAAATATCCGTGAAGTGAGTAGGTATATGTGCGTGAGAAGAGGCCCTACACGTCTATGGTCGCTCCAAGACCATTGTACTTTTGTGTATGTATTTATGCAGGGACCAGCCGGACCCGCTTACTCTAACCCGTTTAAAACCTGCGTTTTTTTAACGCTGGGTTTCAAAAACAGCTTCATTTCGGTAAGCTTTTGGGTTACTGGTGAATAAACTAATCCCTTTATTTGAATTAATTTAGGTTAGCGCTTACCGATATCAAAAACTCAGGCAAGGGTTATCGCTTCAAGCGCTGATTAAATACGAGCAAGTTGTTTTAGCTTTTAAGTCAACTGCATATGGACTATTATCGCAGCGCCCAACGCCAAACACGGCGGTTCCCTGCCCGCGCGCGCTACGTTGTAGTAGGTATAAGTACCTACCAAAAAAAGAGTTCGGCATACGCTTCTACGACGGTGAGTATTTTTCACTCCAACACATAACAAACAATCAATCAATTTGAAGTTGTATTAGAGTTAGATGCATTGGAATAATTTTCAAACAAATTCTGATATTTTCCATTCAGACATTTAGGCGCTAGCTATATTGTGTAGTTAATACATTGGAGTTGTATTGACGTTGGATCGTGTCTAAGCGTGTTTTAAAGTTAGAATACGGCCCAAATTATATGTATGAATTAAGTTTAATAAAACTTAAAAAGGCGGAGCGGTCAAGAATTTGTTCAAGTCAGTGTTAAAATCCAACATGGCAGAAATGCACATATTTAAGCCGTACTGCCGCCATACGGAAAAAGGCACTTCTACGTGAACATAAAAATGGAAAAAATAAATGTTTTGTTATTAAAATTAAAAAAATCCCCGCGAGAAATGGAGAAAATATGTAATTTTTATAAATACAAAAATGTGTATTAACACTACCGTATGAACTATAGCGCTGAAGATGCGAATTTTTTATTTATTTATGTTATGTTAATGATAAATTAAATTTTATGTTTCTTCTTAGTATAAAAAATACCAAAAAACACTTGTAACTCCGAAGAAAGGACGTTTCTGGCTCGATACGTTTTTTCTACGTATTAAACTGCAAAACGTCTTTTCTATTTAGGAATGATTTAGAAACAAGTGCTAGTTAACTAAGAAACACTGACCCATTTGCTGCTTTTCAACGAATTTACGCCAGTTAAATTTTCATCAACTTAAAATTATATGTGGCTTTCCATTAGAGAAGGGCCGTTATGCTAATTTCTAGTTACGGAAATATGAAAGATTTTCTGAAATACTTAAAATCATCATTTTTTTCTTCTTTTCGTAATAGTAGAATATAGGGATACAAATCTATATCTAGCTTAGTTTCACTCGCATACGTTAAGTTTTTTTAGTGAAAGGTGGCTTCAAATTTTAGTAGAAAAAGGCCTTTAGTATACTAGAGTGCATACAAAAACGATAAATTAGACCCGTACCGATAAGTTATGAAGTTTCGATAAAATTAAAGATGCTTATTATTCACATACAGAGTTCAGCCATCCAACTTAGCTAATAAAGGTTAGGTGGAAGAGATCCCTTAGAGGGATAACTTCGCCTTTGTACACACTCACAATATTTTTGTTGGTCATGTATTTGTTTTGTGCAATAAAGTGTTTTACTACTACTACTAATAATAATAATAATAATTTGTGTCATCTTAGGTTGTTGCTTAGGTAGAAACTTAGACATTTCTTTTTTTAAACATTATTCGGTAAGTAGAAAATAAGAGATCAAAATTGTTTTTTTCACTGTAACAGCAAAGTTGTTACTGACGCACGCACGCGTTTTGTGTCACTATCGTCAACGGGAATACTGACGTTCAATCAGCACATATATGTGGACTTTTATAAGCCTATATAAATTAGAGTTGATCGATTAGGCACTGTGCTTTCTAAAATATCGGTATCTATTATTTAAATAAATTTGTGCCATATTAATCAATGATATTTATTTATTTAATTTTTTTTTCTTGTATGACCCTGTTAACAGTACAATAAAATATTAAAGTTTGCGTCAATATTTTTATAAAAGCGTATCGAAACAATGTTTGCAACGGCAGATTTGTGTGCCACGGAAAACTTAGTGTACCATATAAACAGTATTTTGACAAATTATCACAGACAATTTAAAACTAATAAATGTATAATTTATGCACCAAGACGGTTTGTTTACAGAGTGCCTATCGTGAAACGCGAAAATCGAAATTTCGTTATCTGCCTCTAGTCTGCCTCGGTCGGACTAGCAAAGGGACGGGGCTGGACTTAATACATTTTTCATCAGTGTGATGTCATAATACGGCTATGTTTTATATAACTTATCGTATAGAACACATAAAAATAAGCAACCTTTCTTTAACACTTTTTTTTTAGTTCAATAGTTTCGAAGTTATGGGGCTCTAAAGGTTGAGTACAATTTAGACTATTTTGGTTGAATGGTGTCATTATGACACATACTTTTTTTGTTTTACTGTGTAGTAGAATGTGTTAAAATAAGCAAATTTTATTAAAAACATTTTTTTTACTCAAAAACTTCGAAGTAACCGGACTTTGAAGATTGACTACATGTAGTAAAATTTGGACTTAAAAAATAAAATGGTGACGGGGCATCAATATAACGTGTACTTTTAAGATTGATAAAATAAGCGTGTATTATTTGAGAAACTTTTCTCTTAAAATCATAAATGGCCGAGATAATGGACTCTGAACTTGTATATAATTTGGACTTCGAAAAAGAAAACCAGCGATGGGGTATCATCATAAATTATATTTTATGATTTTACTGTATAGAATACACTAAAATAAGCGTGTTTTATTTGAAAAACATTTCTCTTAGATCAAAAATGGCCTATTGGACATGGAACTTGTAAAAAAAAACCATCGACGGGACGTCATTATAACGTGTACTTTTTATGATTTTTGTCGTATAGAATATGCTAAAATAAGCGTGTTTTATTCGAAAAACTTTGGTCTTAAATCAAAAATGGCCGAGATAATGGACTTTGAACTTGTATATAATTTAGATTTCGAAAAAAAACATTGACGGGAGGTCATTATAACATGTACTTTTTATGATTTTTTTTCGTATAGAATAAGGTAAAATAAGCGTTTTTTAATCGAAAAACTTTTTTCTAAAATCAAAAATGGCCCAGATAATGGACTCTGAACTTGTATATAATTTGGACTACGAAAAAAAAACCAGCGATGGGGCAGCCTATGAATCATGCCCGCGCGAACGAGTTATATACCTACGTTTTGCGCCTCCGCGCAGGGAGCTAAAGTCAGTAGGCTACCAACGCGCTCACTGAACGCACGTCGTACCGCGCGCGACGCTACTCGGAACTCGGAACAATGTCATCACGAGGGGTGAGGCAGGTGGATGTCATATCCCCGAAACTGTTCACATGCGCATTGGAAGACATGTTTAAGACGCTGGACTTTTTTTTTTTTTTTGAACCTGACTTGGGCTTTATGCTTCTGAAGTGCTAAAGCGGGCGGACTGTTCGGTGGGATGGTTGCCCGGGGAAAATCCAGGACCCTTCCGCGACCAGACGTGATGTGGTTGCTACGCTGGAATGCTCCTACCGAGCTTGCGCTTCCAGCGAGATCAGTTGAAGCGAGTTCAACCTGATCTGGGTGAGTGGGGGGGGGATCGAGCTAGTGGGAGTTTTGTCGCTGGTTTGCTATTCCTAGCCTAGCTGAGAAGACTCCAGCAAGAAACTCAGCTAGGCCCGACGACTGTCGGGGTGACTCTATCCGGTATGCGGCGGTACCGGGTGGATAAGGGACTGAACGTGTCGATGTGGTCGCGACTGTTCCGAGGTGGGCGTCCCCGCCTGCCCCCGCCGGCGGGGACGCAGTGTACATGTGGGGGAGGGCGCACGCACAGCGTTCCATTTCTCATGAATGGCCGCTGTGAGTGCGTCGTCCTGGTCCGTGACGTAGTGTCTAGGCCTCCGAAGCGAGCGGCCCCTAATCAGTGACTTACGTGTTAAGAGTCCGGGGGGGGGAGGGTTGGGAATGTAGTTCGCAGCCTTCCTAACTAACGGATTACTACTGTGTGGAGCGTTGTCAAAATAACGCCATTAAAGAAACCATAAAGGGAGTCAAGCCCCGCATCATGGTGCAAACTGAGGGTTGTCTGGTACCACGAGGCACCAGTCGCCCTACGGAGGAAACGATTCTGAAAGGTCTGAAGCGGCTCGAGACTTGACATACCCACGTGGGTAAAAACCACACTTGAGTATGCCATGATTGGACGAACACAAGTCTTGTAGAGTGTCAGCTTATTTCCAAGTGACATTTTACTAAACTTGTTAATCATCTGCGCTAGCCTTCCTAATACGAACAGCGCTCTGTTGCGTACCCTACGGATGTGTTTTGAAAGTCATACGACGGTCGAGAGTGACGCCTAAATATTTGACCTCATTAACCCACGGAATGGGCTGGTCAAAAAGCCGGACCGGAGCCACCTTCCTGCCTGTCGGACCTATGGCAGTAGGGTGGAAGATAATCGCTGCGCTCTTGTCCGGATTGACTTCAATACGCCAAAGACGAAACCATTGACCTAGGCCATTGATTGCCTCTTGGAAGTATTTCCGAACAAGAATGTAGCGATTGTGCGTCGTGAAGAGCGCGGTGTCGTCCGCGAACAACCCTAGTTCGACACGCGGGTGCCTAGGAATATCGTTCATGAACAACGAATAGAGTGTAGGCGAGAGGACGGAGCCTTGCGGGACTCCTGCCCTAATAGGATGTGGAGGTGGAAGCGTTCCCTCCAGTCGGTAGCAAAAGCTTCTGTCCGTAAGGAAATCTCGTATTATGAGTACGAGTCTGTCCGGCATACCGATCTGATATAACTTGTATATCAACCCATTATGCCAGACCTTGTCGAAGGCTTTCGCCACGTCAAGAAAGATCGCTCCCGTCTTCAACCCTGTTCGACGCGAGAAGCCGTCCAGCACGTGCTCCGTGATGCGGTGCACCTGTTGGACGCACGAGTGTCCGGCACGAAAACCGAACTGCTCGTCCGTGATAATTGAATTCTCAGTCGTGAACCTGAGAATCCGATCGAGGATGATTCGCTCATACAGCTTAGCAAGCGAGCTGAGTAAGCTGATGGGCCTGTAAGAGGCTGGCGAGGCCCGGGGTTTGCCGGGCTTCGCTATTCCGATGACCGTGGCACGTTTCCACGCGGCTGGAAAGTGACTATTGGACAGGGCGGCATTGAAGATGCCGACCAGAATGAGTAAGAGATGTTCGGGCAGAAGTCTCAGCATGCGGTTGGAGATGCCATCCGCACCCGGGGACTTCCTTACTCGAAGATACCTTACTCGATCGTGGACTTCCTTAACCGACACCGGTACGAGAGGTGAAGTTACGGGGAGACGCGATCTCCTGTCCACCTCAGAATTTACCCTCTCGACATGGGCTTCATCGGCAGGCAGGAGGCTGGCCGAACATTGAGACTCTAAACTATTGGCGAGACATTCTGCTTTCTCGTCGTCCTCGAGTGCGCGGGTTGGACTACCGGGGCGTTCCAAAGGGGGGATAGTCCAGACGGTATCTGGACGCTGGACTGGAAAGGTAAGGGCATAAGCATAAACGGCGATTACATCTCACACCTGCGATTCGCTGATGACATAGTCATAATGGCGGAGTCGCTAGAGGAGCTGACCCAGATGCTGGACGGCCTAGCTTCAGCCTCGCGACGCATCGGTCTTGGCATGAATTTTGATAAAACCAAAGTCATGATCAATGGCCACATTGATCCGGGACCGGTCGTCGTACATGGCCATCTTCTTGAAATTGTTTCTGAATACACCTACCTTGGGCAGATCCTGCAGTTAGGTAAAAACAATTTTGAGAAGGAGGCCAAGAGAAGGATCCAACTAGGCTGGGTAGCATTTGGGAAACTACGCCGAGCCTTCTCGTCATCCATCCATACTGCAATGCTTGAAAACGAAAGTTTTCAATCAGTGCGTCCTACCCGTAATGACCTACGGAGCTGAGACGTGGGCACTCACGGTAGGGCTGGTCCACCAGTTCAAAGTCGCTCAGCAAGCTATGGAAAGAGCTATGCTCGGAGTTTCTCTGAAGGATAGGATTCGTAACGAATACATCCGACAGAGAATCAAAGTTATCGACATAGCTCAAAGAATTAGCAAGCTGAAGTGGCAGTGGGCCGGCCATATCTCGCGAAGAACCGACAACCGTTGGGGTAAACGTGTTCTTGAGTGGAGACAGCGTCTCGGCAAACGTAGTGTAGGACGCCCTCCGGCCAGGTGGGATGACGATCTGCGAAAGACTGCTGGCAGATGCTGGATGCGGCAAGCTGAAGACAGGGCGCTATGGCGCTCATTAGGGGAGGCCTATGTCCAGCAGTGGACTAGTATAGGCTGATGATGAGGCAAGACACGCAAAAGTTCATTGCCCCACTCGCCGGCTTCCCGCGCCCCGCTCCTCCGCTCAGTTCCTTTGTCGAGTATGTCAGCTTTATCACCCCGTGCGCGCCTCCGTGAGCGAGCACCTACATCGTAACTACTAAGATGCCAGCGCTTGGTTGACCTATGTTTTAGCTGGTTAAGAAACGAGCCGGGGGTCTACTTCTAGTGGTCATACAGAAGTACGCCGAATAGGCTATCAAGGTCACGCGCTGTAGTTAGGAGGATTTCCTCTGAACGCAAATATTGTTTCTGTTTAATTTTTGACGAAATATCATTGAAGAAAGTGACACAAATTGAAATATCTACTTTTAAATCCATTTTTGATTATTAGAATGTGAACTCTGATGACATTAATAATTTATTAAAACGATAACAGCCTAAAAAAACTTAATTACCAAGAAACTTAAATTTTCATTGCTTCATTGGATACATATTGATTTTATTCACATTTTTTATGGTGATAAAAGATAAAAGATATTTATTCTTGAATTTAGGCACATTACAATGCACTTATGAACGTCAGAGAGAGAAAAAAAACTACCTCCGGTTCTAACCCTACACCTCTGACCCGAGAAGAATTATTTATGACCGGCAAGAAACTCGGCGGGACTTATTTTTTCAAAACAGTAATACAGTAATATTACATCTTAAAGATACACAATAATGCGTAGTTCTATAAGAAGGCATATCAAAACAGCTTAAGAGACATACAATGTACTTATTATTTAATTAAAATAAAATAATAATAATAAAATCCAAATCTGATTGCTTCACAAAACGTTTGATATGCTTTCCTATCTGAACTGTGTCCTCTAAATGTTAGATGATTTTGTAGTATTTTCTGGTTTGGGCCATGCATCTTTGTCCGTCATATAGTCCTCGACCCTGTAATAACCCTTTGACATTAAACTTTTTTTCAAATATTTCTTAAGAGCGGGAAATGATAAATTTAAAGCATCGACGGGTAACTTGTTATAAATGTGAATACCTTGACCAAAAAATTACTTATATGCTTTGCGGATACGACTACTTCTGATAGCAAGCTTGTTTTTATTTTTAGTGTTATAGCTGTGGATGTCAGAATTTTTTTTGAATGTATGTATATTCTTTACAACAAAAATAATATTGTCATAGATATATTGGGAAGCAACAGTTAAAATATTAATTTCTTTAAATAGTTCTCTAACTGATGCACCTGCCGTTAAGTTATACAGAAAGCGGATGGCTCTTTTTTGTAAAACAAATATAGTCTGTATGTCAGCTGCTTTGCCCCAAACCAGAATACCATATGACATTACACTATGAAAATAACTGTGATAAACTAAGCGAGCTGTCTCAATATTCGTTAATAGTCTAATTCTCCTAACGTCATGAGCGGCCGAGCTTAATCGAAGAGCGAGTTTTCTTATATGAGGACTCCATTGTAGATTTTTGTCCAACGTCGAACCAAGGAACACTGCTTTATCTACTATCTCTAAACATTCACCATTCAGGAGAATCTTAGTGTCCACCGGTGCAACGTTTGGCAAAACAAATCTAATACATTTGGTTTTCTTAGCATTAAGTAGCAAATTGTTAATAGTAAACCAGTTCAGTACAGCAGCTAGTGTGTTATTGATTACAGTAAAATCGGTAGATTGCCGGTGCTGATATAGATAATCCTTATTTTATGAACTCAAATTTTTTATACGTAGTTTTTTAGCGTTGTCATACTTATATCAAATTGCACTCGACGTAAATGACACAAACTGGTTTTGTACAACAATAAAACTGTTCTAAATAAAAAACGGTTATATTTTTTAACTCTAATATTATTTTACTCAAGTTATGGCAAGCTGAAAAAGTTAACCTCAAATTATTGAATAAAAAGCAACAATTGAATATATTATAAAACGCACCGAAAGCTTCTCATGTACACACTGTATTTCCAACTTCAATACTAAGTGACTTTAGAATTTTCTAAACTTAACCCTCAAAATATTGCCAGCGCGACGGGACTAAATATAATGATTAAAATGTATTATTTTGAAACTATTGAAAATGAAAAGGAAAATGGAAATGAAAGCTGAAAATGAAAAATGATTTATTTACTATTGTTAATGTAAATACTTAAGGGGCTCCTGGCGCCAATGGCTTTCGTTTTGAATGCCTTAGTTTTCTAGCTTATCATATTAACAACAACAACCTTAAACAAAACATCATTACTTTCCCCTCTGCTTTTTTTTCGACCCGTCGCCCCCTCCATGAAATAAAACCGGTCACTTCGTACACTGAAGACAATCAGGAACACATTCATACCAGTTTTAGGTATCGAGGACTTTTCTCCAACCAAGCCGGTGTCCTCCAGTCTATTAGGAAAAATCTTATATTTTATAAAAAAATAAAAAAAAAATTGTAGCTTTCAAATGATACCTATCACGAATTGATCCGTTACATAGATTCTGAGAAATAATGAAAATACTCAAAATACTACGACGGTCGGCCACCATTTATATGACGAAGCGCAGTGACCCATGCTGAACAAAATTCGCCATTACTTGGTTATTTAATATTATATACAAATAAAACTTATGTTTTAGAAAGCACATAAAATTTTCTGTATATTTTATAATGACATTCATTGCGGTTAAGTGATACTTTATTGAGTTCTAAGCATGTTTTATCAGTACTTACGCAAACATGCACAGTAAAAAAACATATTTTTCAAATATTTTAATCTCACACGCACCGATCGGTTCCATAGGACTCGAGATATGAACAAATTTCGATGACGGTCGGCCGCCATCTTTCCTCTCCCCCTTTTTTTCGACTAATCCCCCCTCCATAAGATAAAACCGGTCACTTCCTATTTTAGAGACAATGAGGAACATATCCATACCCCATACCAGTTTTAGGTAGTTAGAAGAGATGTCGACGACTTTTCTCCAAACAAGCCGTTTTCCTCCATTCCATCAAATTTCAAAAAAGTCGTCGTGACAAAATGTATGACAAAAACTTACAAATTTCATGTAAGCTCTAATAAATATCATAAGATAGCGGAACAAACACTGTTGTCATGTATTAAAAACACACAAAAACTTAATCTAAACCCAATTTTTAAAACGATTAAGTTTAGTGATTTTCTTTAATAAAATTATAGGTAGGGTACCACCATGTCGATGTACTAAAATTTTGTGACTCGTTAGTGAAATATGATTTTTTTAATGCATTTTCGTTATTTCAGGCATGTTAAAAAACTTTTTGATATGAATAGGGTAAAAGCACCAGTAGTCAGCCTTTTAACGAAATGTCTATGTTCAAGATCGTATAATTTGCCCACTTATTGACCAATAAGAGTTATCAATGTTTCTATTGTTCAATAATTTAATCTAGTTTAATGTTTGTAAAGAATAAAACTTAATTAAATCTTGCTTTTGAAATTATTTTATTAAATATAATGAAAGGGCATTTTTGCCAGTAATCAGCCCTCTGTGTACCAATACACAGCCTTTAAGAATCCAGTGCCCAGCCATCCCATTTTAACGGCTGATTACTAGGTTCGAGTTGAGCGATCTTATTGTCCAGTGGTCAGCCACAGGCTGACTACTGGGTATTTAATGTATTTCAATCAAATAAAGTCGTAATAACGTAAATATTTAAAGGGGCTTGATTTAACGACTTACACTTCATTTGATGATAAAAAAAAGTCTTAAATCCTATAGTCAGCCTCCCCCGGCTGACCTCTGGGTTTACGACCTTTTTAAAATTACTGCTTCAAACCCAATAGTCAGCCAGGGGAGGCTGGCTATTGGATTTTGTACATAAAGTAGTTCCCAATAGTCAGCCGCCTTAAAAATGTTACTTTCATATGGATTTATACATATTTTTTACGTTTTTCAGATAGTTTAAGTAATAATTAAGTGCAGCCATCCACATTCTTTCAACAAGAAATCACAATTCGGCTGCTATCATCTTACCAAAATATCATGTGACACTCCATAAAAAATGGCGCATTTAACATAAGCCGTCATGTCAGAAGACACCACTTCTTTGAAATAGTATTATTGTAGCTCATGCTAGAGATTTTTTTAAGAGTTAAGCTATTTTTCAATTAACAGTTCATTAATTTATAATATTGCATATTTTTGACATGAAAATTAGAAAAACTTTACTAATTACAGTCAAAAATAGGTAAGAAAGGCTGACCACTGGTGCATGGCTGAGCACTGGTGCGTTTACCCTAATTAATTGCGGATTATTACTTTTATAGTTCCTTTGTGCATTCCGATTCAGATCGGAGTACATATTAAACGATTATTAGATGGGTTTAACGCGAATTAAATTATATTTACCTTGAGTTTCGATGTTTCGAGTTTCGACACAGGTTACACTGGTAATTTTTTCAGGACTTAATTCACATGAGACCCGTCAAATGTTCGTTTAATAAGGAGTGGTCCGGAAAAAAAGTAGCAGTGTACAATCTTGTGTATTTTTTAATTTAGTGCTAATTTTGAAGCAGTATATTTATTTTATTAATCCGTAGATACAATACTAATAAAAACAAATACAATCATAATAGAATATGTGAGCATATTTATGTTTTCGCGTTTTTAATTCAACATACTTTGTAACCTTTTGAACAACATAATTTGACAATCTTCAATCGACATCCGCTACAATGCCACAATTGTATTTCCATTTTCACAACCCTTTTTTTTTTTTTTTTTATTGCTCAGTAATAAAAATACTTAAAACTACTACAAAACTTCGCCAAACTGCGAAACAGTTTGTTGGCGAATGGAATACACCCATTGTACATATATTTCCTTACATTACCTAACTTAACTACTACTTACATCCAAGCACTATGAAAACGGGTCACTTTGTATGGACACTTTTATGCTTTTCAGAATTTCATCTTACCAAGAAGCTACATTAATTAACTGTATTTTAGCTAGGATAGTCAGGAAGACTCTCTAATCTAACCTCTGACAAAGATTTTTCTATGGGAGATAATTTTCTATGAAAAAAGGCAAATACATTTAATTAAAAATTACTGTAACTACCTTAAAATGAAGCCAGATAAAAAAGTTTACTATTGAAGAAAGACAATTTATTAAGATATAAAATAACTCATCAAATCAAACTATAAGAAAAAACATGTTTTTGAGAAACACCTCAAAAATTCTGTCAGAAGACGCTGTTCAAAAAACTATGTGTATGATAGAATACAAAAGGCGAAAACTTCCAAACGCTGTTTTATTTAAGTATGATTGTATTTATGTTTTGTATGATTATATTTAGAGATTATTTAAATATAAACACTGCTTCTAAATCGGCACAAAATAAAAAGATAAATTTAAAAAAGGCACGGCTACTTTTTTTCCGGACCACTCCTTATTATGCTCTATTATCTGTAATACATTTTGAAATAAAATATGGATTCAATCAAATGTAGTTCGTAGGTAAAAAAGCTGCCGCTTCTGCAGTAAAAATCTATAAGAACAGTGTGTTACTACACAAAACGTCGCAAGCGCCGCGAAATTCGCGGCGCTTACGATGTTTTGGTTGCAAAAAGAATGTACTCTTTAATGCCCCGCGCGTCGCTCCACCGCACTGGTTGTCACGAATTTGCGACACTATTTTTCTTTGGTATAGCTTCTCTGAAATGGAAATATAAGCCGTCTTCGTATGGAAAAGAGACAGTGCGAGCACAGAATAACTTTACTAATAGTATGGTGCGACGCGGTATCAATGCGTCGGCGCCTACAAAGGAAAACGGTGGCCTTGGCAAGGCCGACTTGCGATCGAGAAGGGCGCGCGGCTAAGAACGGTTTATAAAGTTCTTGAGAACGTTTAAAATATCGTTCCTGAATGATTTTGTTCTTTGCGAACGGTTCGAATTCCGCTCCTAAAGGATTTTGTTCTTTGGGAACATTTCAAATTTCGTACTTCAATATCGGTAACCGAAATGATTTTGTTCTTTCGGAACGTTTTAAAATTTGTTGTTCTTGAGTACCGGGAACCGAAATGGTTTTGTTCTTTTAGAGAACTTTCTTGTAATAAACCTGTATACAGTGGGAACGAAATTAAGAACGGGTTCCGAACGATATCGAACGGTATTTTGGGAACCGTTCTCGATCCCTGGGTCAAACAATGCAAACTACTCCAAGAAAACAAATACTAGTTCTGGGTTTGATGCAATATTTTGAGAAATCATATAAATAGTTAGATTATACCATTACCAAAAGTTTCTGTTGGGGGCAAGTAGTGCCAAACGACATATAATGTAATTCATAGTTTGTCGCATACCTACTGTTTTTGTTTTCGTAATAATACGCAATATTTTTTGTTCTAATGTTACAATATAGGCCCTATCCTTTATAACTGAGACAATTTCGGCAGTTTTACCTATATTGGTACTACGATTTTCCAATTCAGAAATTTTGCTAGTCTGTCACTTTGACCTCCACCCATTAAAAACTGCCAGATGCCCGGATCTAGCAATAAGTATAGTATAAAAATCTAACCAGACGGGTTTTGATGCTCTCATTATTGTGTCATATCTGACGTAGCCAGATCTTAGTCAAATAGTCACATGTAAAGAGTATTCCTATTCTATTACAAATAATAAATCATGCAATTTGTAAAAGGGTTCCATCTGGTGACCTTCCAGAACTAAATTTTAACCCATTACAGCCGACTAAATAAAATATTCGATTAAATTTTAGCTCTGTCATGTCAACAATAAAGTTGAAAATAATCACTGCAATATAACAAGATAGGTTCGTGATTGTCTGTTAAAAATCAAGCTAAGACGCTTTTTCAAAATGTTATTGGAAGTCAAAACCTTAAACTATTTGGTGATCCATCACTATTTATTGCAAGCACGATTGGACGATTGATGACCGAGTGCAAGAGAGTGATCGAACGAGAGATGCCTGCGAGTAGTATTGAATAGTTTTTTGTAATGTTTAATATTCATTTATTTGTAATTAAATCATTACTGTCTGAATTTGTGCCACTTTGGCATTAGCTGTTAAGGTACAAATGTATTTATTTAACAATAAACAATTTATGATACAAGACCCAAAAAGCTAAAACGCTCCTTATTGTCTTGTCTTCACCATAAAGTTTACAATAGGCACTGGGACCATTCTACTTTTCGTTGTAGGTACATAAGTTTTTGACACTTTTTCGTAAAATTCATATTTTAGAATACTTGGCCATTGCTTTCATTTGCTGTTTTGTAACGGGGAAAGAGGCTTAATTAGGTTATCAACGCCGATAGCTTAGTTTAATAATAACAACTGTAAATATTCATAATCACAGTAACTCAGTGGTCCTTGATTGTCTCCCGATTTGTATGAAAAAAAAATGAAGATGTGCGATAACCACTGCGTTACGATCTTTTTACATTAATCAATTTTAATGTATGACTATTATTTGGTTCAGGTACAATTTGTAAATATAATTTTACGTCACACCTGGCCATAATGTGAGTATTACCGCACGCTACGCGTACGGTAAAACTCGCATTATACCCAGGTAGAGACGTAAAATTGTGTACTCACCACGGGCAGTTAAAAAGAAAGCCCTCTATCGCATATTTACGACCCTCGCCTGCGGCTCGAGTCACAAATACCTGCGATTTCGGGCTTTCTTTCTTTTACAGTCCTTGGTAAGTAATGTACTTATTATACACGAATTCAATGTCTATCATACTTTTTTCTGGCAATAGATTAGTGGTCATCAAAAATTAGAATGACCCACTGACGTGTTTTTTCATACTCATACAAAATATTTAATAATCATCAATTTTGATTACAGTGCATTTTATCTATGTTACAACAATTTCGATATGCTAAAGATACAGGATAAAAATAGCTAATCTTATCATGTTCTAGCTCAGAAATTCTCGTCGGTGACGTTTCTTGCTTATCTAATATATATACAAGTTGTAACTAAAATGCTGGTGATCCGTTTTGATTATGAAAAAACACCGGCCAAGTGCGAGTCGGACTCGCGCACCGAGGGTTCCGTACAAACCTGTAGGTAGGGGTAGTAACCTTAAAATTATAAAAAATATTTTTATTATATGATGTAACTAAACATTTACGGTTTTCGCAATTTTTCTCTGTGCTATAAGACGTTGCTTCGTACCCAATTTCAAGATTCTGAGTTCACGGGAAGTACCCTGTAGGTTTTGATTCCCTTGCGAGTTTCGAAAATTTGCGGAATTTTGAGGCATAAACGGCTGTATCTTTTGATTGCGGTGGTTTAGAAGTTTGATAATGATTTTTTCACAGCTCCAAGGGACAGTAGACATGAGTATTTGATATAAATTTCAGCTTGATACCTCCACGCGTTCCTGAGAAAATTGGTCTTGACAGACAGACAGACGGACAACAAAGTGATCCTATAAGGGTTCCGTTTTTTCCTTTCCGGGTACGGAAAACTAAAAACTAAGAAAGACATTTTCGCGCGAAAAAAAAATTGCTTTGTATGGAGGGTTGGCCGGCTGGAAGTACGTGTCTCGTACAAAAAAACTTCTTCTTTTCCTTAGTCTCAATAATACCAATTATGCCTTTAAACGGAACATTAGTATTTTTGTTACATCCTGTATGTCTCATTAGTTTGGTAAAGGAACCATTCGGCGGCCATTGTACGGTCACGGATTGTTGAGCCAATTATTGATCATTGATCATTTCAAATTAGCTTGAACTGTAATTGGCTCAACAATTAAAATCCGTGACCATACCTTTACTAAAATAATGACACATTATAGTATTAACCCTTTGGCCGCCAAAGACGTCAAATCACGCGCACGGAAAGTGCCCTCAGCGCCAGCACGTGATATCACGTCCAAAATATAACCGCATGCCGCTGAGAGCACGATTTTTCCGTCCGATTCCTTGTCAAACATGTCAACAACTGTACATACCGCTCGCCCCACTTGGGTACCCTGTTGGTCTTCGTGAGCAGCCTCTTGGTGTACAGGCAGCCATCTTTGACCTGCCTGCTGTATGTGTCTTCCGAAAGAACATGGGAGCTGCAACAAAATTAAATTGTTAAATCAGCCATTCGCAATCTCTGTGGGGGCTCCGCGAGAATACTTTGAATATTGAGAATGAAAAATCAAAAACCAGCTCTTCTATCTGTCTAGCACATATCATTTATTTTTTAATTTTAGGGTCCACCAAATATTTCGCTTTCCAAAAGGGTTTGGTCACCAAAAATTTTTGGAAACCCTGTGTTAAATAATGTTTAATCACTGGCACTTACTAACTGCCAAACTCATTTGCAAGTCTATAATTAAATAGGCTTGTCTTGTGTTTTGTGTGACTGCATTTTGATTAAACATTCAATTTATAAATTTAGGCTATATTTTAATGTTAAAAGATTAAAGTTTACACATTCGCTATAGCACTTCCATACTAATATTATAAATGGGAAAGTGTATGTGTGTGTTTGTTTGTTTGTTTGTCCGTCTTTCACGGCAAAACGGGGCGACGAATTGACGTGACTTTTTAAGTGGAGATAGTTGAAGGGATGGAGAGTGACATAGGCTACTTTTTGTCTCTTTCTAACCCCCCACTTCCCTAAAAGGGGGGGTGGAAGTTTGTATGGAGCGTTCCGCAATTTTCAAGGTAGAAAGCTAAAAATTGGTATGCGGACTATTTGTGACTAAAACACACCGTGTTACCCCGAATTTAACGCGAGCGAAGCCGCGGGCAAAAGCTAGTATATTATAAGCTTCTTGGCACCGTAGGAAAATATGTGTTTTATGAAAATACAATGGCCTCCTAGCCTGGTCAGTAGAGACCCTGCCTATGAAGCAGGAGGTCCCGGGTCTGAATCCTGGTCAGGGCATTTATTTGTGTGTTGATCATGGATATTTGTTCCTAAGTTATGGATGCTTTCTATGTACGTAAGTATGTGTTTATTTATTATACATAATGTACAAGCCGTATTGAGCTTACTGTGGAACTTGGTTGATTTGTGTAAGATTGTCCCATAATATTTATTTATTAATATATGAACCATGTTGCCCTTAGGGTTTTCTTTTCTTATTATAGTGTATTAAAGCATAATTTTAGGAGCCTAAGCCTGCCTGCCTGCCTAATAATACCTATATAGTCTAGCATAATTAATAATAGAAAACATCATTCAACAACAACAGCAGATAATCATAATAACAACATTACTATATGTCTGCTTAGATTTATCTAATACTGTTCAAGTACCCATTACATAAGGCCAAGACTTCGAGTTAGATAATGAATGCCATTAGCACCTTGACAACTTTTTAATGTGCCTATTAACAATGCTAGTAAGTACATTGCTATATTGCTACTGCCACTTAGAACTACCATTCAATGACATGATATAATGACTTGGAATTCTGTGTTAAATATTTTATTCTTGAAAATGAAATACTTAAGAGTATTAATGTTTGTCTTTTACATGGTCACGGTAATTTAAATTTTTTAATTATTATTTGGCATGTAGAAAGCTCAAGCCTGGGAATGGACAGGGATGATTTCCAAATCAAGTATATTTACAATACAATACAAAAAAATATGATAGCCCAGACATAAATTAAGAAGACGTAATCCCACGAAGATAAAACTGTGATTCCATAATGAGCCGCGATCTCGTGCACACACACTCACTTTTGACGTTTGAACCAATCACCGCTCGTCCACGAGTTGTAGATGTGTGCGTGTCGCGCGTAAACACGAAGAAATCGGCTTATTATGGAATCAGTTTTGTCTGCCCACCTCAATAAATAATGTCAGTACAGGATACATATTAAAAGTAGAGGCTGAAAACATCCTTTGGGTAGTAGGAAAGTATTCAAAAATTATCTTACAAGTCATAGATTTAAATGTACACTGTTTTTGATAAACAACATGTCATCAATCATACCTTCCCAGCATGGTTAGCACGAGAGTGACGCGACAGTATCTCGCGCGCGAGATAGACTACCTCTCTTTTTAATTGCAGTCAGAAAACGACAAATAGACTATCTCAAGCGTGAGATCCTGTCGTGTCACTCTTGTGCGAACCGTGGAGGATTAGGAGGATTAGGATAGCTAGGGGGATTGAAATATAGCATCAGCTATGACAATAAAGTACATACTTTATTTACCACTACCCTATCTTAAATTCAAGTCTGTCTACGGCCCCTCACCAGTGTTAGTTTTTAAAACATAGGTACATTATAGGTGGATTATAATACCTTTATCGAATAATGAAGAACTGTGAACTTACAACAAAATCAAATGTACTTAATAGTTCTTTAATTTTTATTGAAAATTTATTGAATGTAACACAAGATATTAAAAAGGACATTACCCTATAAAGCTATACACTAAAAGCTACATCTAAATAAAAACTATCCTCTAACTCAGTACTGAAGCGTACTGTGCCCAGAATGCTAGCCGCATTGCTATGCTGTATAGCAATGCTTATATAGTTTTTTATAATTGATTGCACTCATTGTCATTGTGAGACATCAATGCAATGAGATTCAATTGTGATCAATTGATCAATGCTGCAGATATTTTAACCTTGACATAGTAATAAAGATTAACAAAAGTAAAAAAGATTACCTATCCTAATTTTTATGTTTGAATTATGCATTTTTAAGTAAGGCAAGCAACAACCAAGTATTGAACCATTACCATACTATACTGTAACATAATATACTTATTTAAATACAGTAAAATGTACCTTACCTCTGTGGATTAGGGTATCTTTTCCAATAACCAGAGGCCACCTGATCCCAACTGAAGTTGAATGTACTTGTGTTTTCAAAGTATCTTGCCATTTTACTTTACTTTTTTATAATGGAATGATTGTAAACAGGACGATGACCTTAGCACGCCATCTTGTTGGACCCGGACCCCTAGAAAAGAGGACACATGTTTATGTTTATTAAAAATAAGTGGACATATCAAGTTACATAAACTGTCTCTAACTGGGTCAAACATGCTTACAGTGTATTGTTTGTAGAATTTTAGTATTAGGCTGGAAGACCTTGGAAAAAAGTTACACCAAGCAGCAGTCTTTGTGCCTCGAGTCACGTCTTACGACCGAACTTGATGTAAATAACACAAACTAATTTAAATTAATTGAAGGACACACCGCAACATCAATAAATATCAATTAAACTTGCTTTTATGGAATGAAGACTGCTGTAAATATAATTGGAAAGAATAAACGAACATTTTAACCAAATTAAGGACTGACACGGTATATTCGATTAAATCATGGAGATTACCTTGTAGCCGGAATTATTGTGTTAATATTGTAACTTCCTGGTTATAATCTTATTTACACCCACTGACTTGCTGCACGAATCCTATTTAGAGGATAGGGCTCGTAATCTTGTTAATAAACACGTGTTATCATTCATATTTCAGGTGTTTTTGATAAAATTTTGATAACAGATGACATTTTTGTTCCAGAGTCCATCTGTGAATGAATGAATTTTTCTGGATAAGGATAAACTGTCATTTAGTGAACGAATGAATTATAAGGGGTCTACTCACGTAAGTGACTTGTCAACCGGTCAGAGTGAGAGTGAACAGTTGGAGTGAGACAAAAGCTGCAAATCGGTAGTCGTAGCAATAACTTTGCGCGTTAAGCCTATGATTTTATGTGAGCTTTTCGTTTAGCGAAATTTTTGTTGAAAAATAAATCTTTTTGTTAATTTATAAATTTTCATTAAAAAACTACTCAAGCATATAATTAGCATACAAAAACATATAGACTCGCTATAGCGAACGCGGGAATGCTGCCTGTGTGATGGGCACCTTACCGAGGAGCCAAGGTTTAGAGGGTCAATTTTAGTTATATATTTATTTTTTAAGTTTAGACTTAATTTTTGTACTTTTGTTTTATAAATAGTTATATTCGTATTATTATTTAAGTTTATTTTATTAAATAAAGAAATTTTAGTATGTTATTCAATCAAATACAAACATTGAAAACATTGAAAAAATAATCAACCCAGTTGGACTTGAACCAACATCGATACGCCTTACCGGGGCTTAAGAAATTTTATTAAAACATATTATTTATGAACTATAGATATGATAATGCGTCATTATAAGTTGCAATCGTGGTTGAGATGACTTGACCTTGAAATGTCACGGCATCGTGTTGACGTCAAATCTAGACGTAAATAGACTCCAAAACTGAATGAGTGAATGGCAATGAAGAAGCGTTTTTCGTTTAGCTTGGGTCTTTATTGAAGTGTTTTTCACATCCATGAAACCCAAATTTAGAATGTACGTATTTATATAAATAATAATATTTACCTGTTATTTGTGTTTCATTTTCATCTCCTTATTTTGTAAAGTGATATTCACATTTCTGTTAGTTTTCTTTCGTTTCATGGATCACCTTTATTTCAAATGGTCTTGGCTGTATGGACATTGTACCATAGGTCCATTTTGGTCTGTTTAACCTCCTGAGTCCCAAAGACGAGAAAATTGAAATGGAAATTTCGACCTTGTCGTTTTCGAGATTACAAAATCAAGAGGTTACGATATTCCATTTGTTTGGAACATCCTGGCCTACAGATGGTAGACCGTATATGGTTTATCTATATGTTTTTTGCTGCATTGGCGTCCCTGTCAAATTGGCTGTGGCACGTCGGGCAGACTCCCCAGCGCAGACGATGGTTCATACCAATCTTGCAAAATTTTCCCGTTTTCTGGTTACAACTGGAGCACGCCTGCGAAGTATACGCCTCGTCGACCACCTCCACTGTAACATTTCGTTTACTACGCAGTCTCCTCAGTAGAGAATCGTGTTTGAATTTGCGACCAGAAAACGAGGCCGTGTTCATAAAATTGCTCCCGGCACCATATAACACGAGTACATTTTCCACCCCGCCGCCGTCAAAAACTTCCCTCACGATTTGCTCCTCGCAGCGAGAGGCGCGCATATATTTGTCGAGCCCGTGGCGCGCGAGCTTGGGATGTTGCTCGTAGGGCGCCTGCATGGCGTCAAACCATTTCATACGAAAAACGGTATATTCTATGGCGTGCTGGATATTTTTCGAAGAAACGGGAAACGAAAATAACGCCCTGTCGCGTTGCATGGCTTCCAGCACGGGCCCCAATAGTTTGTTTCGTACGCGCTCCCGCTTCCATTCCAGTGTGTGTGAACGCACATATTTTCTAGTGATTTTTTTAAACGCATGTCTGTGAGATTCTACCGTGGCGAGGGGTACACGCGACCCGGGATCCACGGCTATTATTCTATCGTATTGAATTTTAGCCCGTTTGTTGGTTGTATGGTTGACGTTTTTTTCTTTGACAATACGGTTCATCGACATACTGACGCTAACACCGTCAGTTTGTAAAAAGCACCCAAATTTAGTGTTGGAGCCCAAGTTTAGCCACGGTGCCCACAATTGGTGGAGGTGGTTTGTAATTTTTGTCCAATCGCTGGGAACGGTGGCGGGGGATACCCTCCGTAGTAATTCATGGCACCCACGCGAGCTATACAATACATGTTTCAGCCCGTGCGACGGCTGAGGAAACAGCCGAAAACTTTTCACTTTTATCGCATCTTGTATTTCTATCCATTTTGGTATCGTGCTCCACCACGCGGGTCCCTTGACGCTATCCACATTGACGGTGGCGCAAACGCTGGCAATTTCACGGCTAATATCATCCTCCCCGTCCGGCAACACCTTTTTAAAAAAGGCATTAAAAAGCCGCTCGTCGTTGCGTTTCACGTGAAAATAACGCGCCAATCTAGAGTAGGCGTGCGTGGTAATGTTGGTATGTAGCGTAGTCTCGTACTGTTTTGCCAATTCTTGCACAATAATCGACCGTAATTTACTATCATATTTTTGTACATTTCCAAACAATTGGTTATAGGCAACGGCATACGGACCCTTGCCTTTCATGGCATAGATGAATTGTAGCACGTCGGGTTTAGCGGGTAGCGTTTCGCCGCAAGTCTTCATATACGCATTGTAAAATATACCAAGTTGTATGTATAGCCGGGAAAGGTCGCGGACGTCGCGTTTAATTTCTTCCAAAATACGGGACCTTTGCTCGTCAGATAACAAGGGGCATAGGCACGAGTGTAGGCCCCGTTTGACAACGTAAACTTGTAACTTTTCAACAGAACCCGCGTCCAAATTGCGTTTTCTAATGGGTGGTAGGTGTTGGGAACATTTGACGGAGCTCCTGCGCTGGTGATCGATACCACCGCACGCCTTGCATCCCGCCATTGAAATGATTAACCTTTTTTGAGCCACTAAAGTGACATAAAATTAAGTGACATAAAATTTTGAACGTTTTTTTTTTCAAATTTGTTTACGAGAGTTTTTCGGAAAAATGAATAATTACAAACATTTCATTGCTGGCGTAAGTAATGTTTTGTTAGGAGTCGTCCATATAATAACTGTGAAAAATGACGGTGTAATGCCACAAGTAGCCAGATTTGTAAAACTGATCGACGCTGTAAAATATGAAGATGGGTATTATCACACTTACTATGATGAAATTAAAGCTATTGTGAAGAGTTACATATCTTACTGGAGAGAGACTATGGATTTAGCTGTTAAACAAGCTGACTGTCTTTGCCACAAAGCCGAAAAAGGAGTTGACAAAGAACTCTTTCTATTGCACGTTGTTAATACTATAAGTTTATGGCAGGATTATGAGAACACATTTTACAAAGAGTTTTTACCAATTGAGTCCGCTCAGCAACAAAAGGTACAATATAAGTTGTGATTTAATTAAATAGGTACCTAACCCTACCCTACCCACATGTTTTAGCCGTGCATTTGATGTGGGTCAAACAGGGAACAGTGGCTCACTGGGTCACGTGGGTACTTATTAATACCGACACAAGAGAGGCTATTTGCTTCTTTGCTCACGCAGCAGAAGCATTAAGTATCCACAAAAATGAAGATTATAAAAACCTGAATGGTTATTTTAACCGCCATTGTGGAACCATTTCTGACCTTTTTTTGAGGTCAAGAGACTTTGTACATTCACCATCAATACCATAGACTCTATGGATTTGGCATTTCCAAACCATAACCAACGAAATGTTTGTTTCTTTGCGATTGCAATGCCATCTAGGTACATATTTTTGCGCGTATATCCTTAGTCAAATCGTCGGTCAATGGTTATATTCTAAGGCACAACTGGCACAAGGGTCCTATAGTGATTTTTTTTATACCACGACGGTGGCAAACAAGCATACGGCCCGCCTGATGGTAAGCAGCTACCGTAGCCTATGGACGCCTGCAACTACAGAGTTGTCACATGCGCGTTGCCGACCCTTTTGAAAAAGGAGGATTCCCTGTGTTGACGACTAAAGGAACAAGAGGGTACCTCGTCGTTAACACACTGGGTACCTCTTTGAGCTCTTTGGCGACCTTACTTACCGGCAGGAACACACTATGTAAGTGTAAGTAAGGTGGAGGTACTTCCCAAGTCAGGCTCTGCTCCAGAAGCTAAATGACATATGCTGAGGTGTGCTCTACCTCTACCACACATAGCGAGATGACATTCGCAGTACTCATACCTCTCTCTGCTATAATGTAGCACGATATTTGGGTGACTGAGCCACTGTTCCCTCCTTGACCCTATGGCAAAGTTTTGTTAAACAAATTCGAATCGCCATATTCGATAGCTAAATAAGGAAGGAGAATCAAAATTAGACCCTGTGAAGTATCAGACTAAAAAGAGAAATAGGTATACGTAACACATCAAAAATACAATCTCAATTTACAAAGCAAATTCAAAAAAACAAAAAGCACTAAAAGCTCTTAACCTAAATTACCATCCCAGCCTCCAGAACTTACCTGGACTGAAGCAAGTTCAATATATATTGGCATGATAGCAATTTTTCCTCCACCTAGCATTAAGAACCCTGTTACACTTTACTTATTTTAGTGTCCTAATTAGCATCCTAATTAGGATCCTAACTTTTTTCAATAGTAAATTTACTTGCTAAATGCTGTTGACTTGACTAAATCTGCCAACAAACTGCTGTGCATCTGCCAACAAACTGCTGTGCAGTTTGGCAGATAGGTGAAATTGATTAAATGTATCTCTTTTTGTGAAAATAAAGAAAAAAATAATAATTTAGAAACTTAATCATTTAGGAAGCTAACTAGGACAAGTGTAACAGGGCTTTAAAGCGGGATTCAGCTATTCATAGACAAAAGCGGAAATTTGTCTATGGTAAAATGTGTCTATGGCCTCCAGACGAATTCCCGCTTTGTCTATGATTATAGCTGAATTCCGCTCCGATGCGTGGTGCCCCTATTCATTTAGCACCTCCCGTAGATATACGACGACCTGAACAACAATTTCAAAGAGCACATGAAACAGCTGAACCAGATGAAGCTGCAACTGGAGAAGTTTGATCGGAAGGAACAAGTCCTGGAGTTCACTAAAAAGCAGTACACCAAGTCTGTGGAGTCGAAGGACAGGGTGTTCCACTACACTCGTCATTACTTGTCGATGTTACTAGCTGATCACGTTAGTAGACTATGTCTTTTTTTTATACCACGACGGTGACAAACAAGCATACGGCCCACCTGATGGTTAGCAGCTACCGTAGTCTATGGACGCCCGCAACTCCAGAGGTGTCACATACGCGTTGCCGACCCTTTACAAAAAGGAGGATTCACTGTGTTGACGGCTAAAGGACCAAGGGGTCCTTCGTCGTCAATACACTCTTTAAGCTCTTTGGCAACCTTACCACTTACCAGCAGGAACACAACACTATGAGTAGGGTATAGTGCTATTTGGCTGTGGTTTTCTGTAAGGTGGAGGTACTTCACCAGTCGGGTTCTGCTCCAGATTTGAGCAAGATGTCGACATTCGCAGTACCCGTACCTCTCTTTTGGACGTAGTTTGGAAATTACAAAATTCGTTTTTTATCTCAGAAAAGGGTATGTCCCTCTTTCTCTATAGCTCTTGCAATAGTTGATTGACAGAGACACAGACATATTTTATATTTCGATACTCGCAGCTCTTCTGACGCTTTAAGCCATGTACTCGTATGTCCCTTTGTTTTAAAAAACCCGGAGTATCTACTGAATTCCTTTGGGGAAACTTTAGCATGAAGTTCATTCTAAAGACAACGGTGTGGTCACTCAATGACATTCCTTTGAGAACACCTCTGAACCCTTGGTGTTCAATTAATGGCCAGGTGATGTTGACCGATTTTGGTGTTATGTATGTCTCTAATTAAAGTAGCACAGTAAAAAGAGGTAGGCAAGGTCAGATGGGAAAGAAATTTCAACATTCAAAATACAATGTCTATGCCCCTACGACTCGTACATTTCGTAAAATCATAAGTAGGTATTCTCGTTATATCGTTTCCTAAATTCTCGCTGTCTACGTTATGATATGAGCTATACCTTCAAATCCACTCCAAAATCCAACAGCTCCCAGAAATCGGTGGGAGTTTAAAGGAGATTCTCAACCACACACGGAACAATCTGAAGCAGCTTGAAAACGACCATGAGACCAGCGTCAACGAATTGATCAATAAATTGTACGACAAGAACAAGGAACAACTGATGTACACGCGTCGGAAGTGTGGCTCCCATTGCGAGCTGACGGAGGTTAGTGCACTAATTATAGGGACCGTTGATACCTGCTACCTGTGGTCTTAATCCGAATCGTAAGAGACGAACCTAACCTTAATAAAGCTTAGGTTCGTTTTCTCGAAGACCCCTCACTTTTAAGTCTAAGCTTCGAGTTTATTTTTAACATTATTGAGTTTTCTGCAGGGACTAGTTAGAAAATACTTTACCACAATTCGCGAAACGCGTTACCTGAACATGACATTCATTGTTTAAGTATTTCAATAGCGAAGATATTGATTTCTCTGCTAAAAGGTTGACTGGAATCAGCTTTGAAGGTTCACCTTTTATGCGGGCCCGTAACTAAAGTTGAATTTAAGGTAGGGCGCTTAATACTTTATTATCATAGTTGATGGTATTTAACGGTAGGGCACTGGTATTTTAAGGTAATGCATTTCCCGGTAATAACCCCTCTAGCTACGCTTGCACTAATGACTTGTGCGATAAATTAATAATTTAAAATATCTTTCCACAAGCTTGGGAATGACATCCAGAAGATCCGCACAGAAGTGCTTAACTCCGGAAATGACGATGCCATTCGGAAGGTCACTGAGAAACTGGAGGTGTTTGAGAAACGCTACGCTGAGTTTGAGCGTATTGCAAAGAGCCTGAACACGCTGAAGGCAGAGTTGGAGAGGACGTATAAGGAAGAAGGAATTTATAATTCAATGATGTAAGGATATTAGGTCAAAAGCATTGGCAGTTGGCGCTGTCCAAAGCACCTCACTCTTCCGTATTGCAAAGGCTACCACGAACGTCGAAAGAGAAAGATCGTCTATCTCCAAATGGTGAAGAGTGTTAGAAATGGAGTTCGAAATCGAGACGGTCTTCAGACTTTGATATTTGCGCTGATATTGTTTTAGCCCCTAGAGATATTTGATTGAGGATTAAGTATTATAGTCAGATTTAACTGAGACCACTTTTCCCTGTAGGGTCAAGGAGGGAACAGTGGCTCACTCACCCAAATATCGTGCTACACTGTAGTACCTTTTGTCTGAGAATAAATATTGCTCTAGCATTTAAATTTGAGCCGCTGTTCCCTCCGTTGACCCTACTCACGGGGTTTCTGAAAAAAAACTTGTTATTTTTTAAGGACAACAGAGTTGCCAGGTTCCAAGTACTGGTGCTGGCAGAACATGGGCAGGAACTTCTCCACGCGCAAGGAGGAACTAAAGCAACTCCTGCTAAAGGCCGCTAAAGCGTTGACTACGTTCTTTGTTGTTAAAAGTAAGTCATCTCTATCACAGGGTCGTGTTGGTAACTTAATTTTTATTAGATAAATAAATAATAAATATAAATATTATTATGGGACAATCTTACACAAATCAACCTACTCCCACAGTAAGCTTAATAAGGCTTGTGTTGTGGGTAGTAGGCGACGATATATATAATAGATAGATATAGATAAATACTTAAATACATAGAAAACATCCATAACTCAGGAACAAATATCCGTGATTAACACACGAATAAATGCCCTGACCAGGATTCGAACCCGGGACCTCCTGCTTCATAGGCAGTCCGGGTATATCCTTAAAATCTCAAGAGAGCGGTATGGGCAAGGGTGAACATCGCCACGAAATGACGGGTACGGCCTTGGTTAGTATCGGATACGTTCATCGGGGTTGTCCAAATCCCCTTCGTTTATTTGCGGCATGACCACAGATAAGATAAAATATCTAAGTCGTTTAGGCACTCGTCCCACCGGCGGCAAGTAAGCGAATAAAGTTAAGCGAGTATTAGCATTACATCGCGGGCCTTGAAAGGTCGATCGATCACTCTATACCTCGACAAACCGCAATGAAATGCTACTCGCTTAACTTTACTCGCTTACTCGCTCTTGGTGGAACCAGTGCCTTGTAGTAATAGTTTTGTTCTAAACGAATTTTAAACAAAAAATAAATAAATAAATATACGGGGTCAAGCTAAATAAAACCGTTTAAAAAAGAACCAAGATAAAAAGATAAATAGTAGATTGTTTGACAAGGGTCTAAAGTAAGCCATATTACCACGAGGTGGTTATTTTCCCGAACGAAGTGAGGGAAAATTGTTCGAGTGGTAATATGGCTTTTAGACCAGAGTAATGCATACTATTTTTCACTTCGATTGCGAGAAAATAAGATAAAAATACTTATTATTTACGCACAAGAACTAAACTAAGGTTAAATTATGGTTTAACTTGACGGTCTTTTAATTTTTTTAACTTCTTTGACATAGATACAAAATATAAGCACCTCGAATAAATGCCACAGACGACGGTATAATTAGCTCTTTAAAGTAGCTATTAGACATTGCAATTTGTAGGGTCCAACCTGTCGGGTTGGTAGGTGTAATAGTACTTAGGGAGTAGGAGTCCCGATCTAGGGCGATCAGCAGTGCCCCGATACCCGCAGCTGTTTATGGAGGTCGTTAGAGTTATTTTACCTTTTTTATTTATAATGTTAGCCATTTTCTACACATTCCGTCTGGTTTTTTATTCAATATAAAAGTTAAATTGTGTAGATTCGCTGGTAATTAATATATTTATCTAGTTTTGTATTTAAATCATAGAAGGGTTGGGCAGATGAATTTAGATTCAGGCAGCTCGAGCGGTCATTTAAATATCTATAATAAAAAAAGTTTCAGATTTTATTTAATGTGTACTGTTATGAGTACTATCACCGTGCTTCACCAAATACTTTTTTTTGATGTTTTGAAGGCATCTCTGTAAACGTTGAGCTAGGGTCGGTAGGGACGATTTGTTGGTGAGGTAGGGTCGGTAGGGGCGATTTGTAGGGAAAGTGTAATAACGTGCTTTGGGGCCGACAGGAGTTGGACACAACCGATTGGGCCCTACAAATTGCCATGTCTAATAGCCGTTTAAACAGTTTAAACACGCTTTAAAGCGCTTCCAAAAAATTACAATCCTTTTTAATGATTGTGAAGTAGGAACTAAAAAACACCTCACGTTTTTGAAATAAATTGCGTTTCCTCATTGGTCGATTTTAACATTGCTGTATTCTGATTGGTTGATATTAAATACAATGTTTTTTTAAGGACTTTAATTATTTACACAGTATAGCACCAAAAAAGTATCTAGCGGTCCGATTAACTTCGATATGTGTGTTGTGATTGGTGGATTTAATATGGTGAAGTGTTCCGATTGGTCAATTTAAAATGTTTTGTAAATCATAAATATGTATACATACTAGCCCTAGAGGCTAAATCATAAAGCTCTATAAATGGAGTACGTTTCGCCTCATCTTTCCAAACAAAAAAGTCTGCCAAAATCTGAGGGGGGCGAGGTAGCACGCATGTGAAGTTTTCAAGTCAAAGGTACATCATTGTCGGTTGTTAATACAGTTTATTTCTAAATGAATTTTTATGGCAGCAACGCTTTATTGACAACCGACAAAGATGTACCTTTGTCTTGAAAACACCAAACATATTTGACATATTCTTTTTATACTTCATAACACTAAATGGAGCAATAGATAGTCGACTGTACATATGTTAACATATGGTTCATTATTGGATGCAGTCTTTGGAAATGTCAAACAAAAAAGCCAAGGATCATTTTTGATTGTATTTTCAAACAAAATATAGAAGACAGCAATCCTTAAGCGCGTTAAATATGGAGAAGTGTCAAACATCAAATAGTTACTGCCCGTCAGAAAGAAAACGATTGTCTTTGAATCGATTCTGTAAACGAAGCTTGATTTTCGATTTAGGTTAAATCTTTTACTACGAAAGTAATGATAAATAAAGTAAAACTGTACTTACATCTGAAATGGTATTTCATCTTTTTGTAAACTAGACGAAATATAACATTTTTTTACATCCAAAAACAGCGCATAAGGGCATTTTCACGGAGCTTGTTATCCATTGACAGCGATGACGAAAATGGCGTGACATCGATTATTGAAATAGTTTTTATAGATGTACTAGATTTTCCGCCAATACTTTTGACAGAGGGGAAATGATACTCAGGGCCTCTCCTGGTTTAGAACTCTCTGGGCTAAATGTACTACTTTAGTCCGCCTTGGTAAGCATAATACGACACACTTTTTGAGCATGAGAAGTGAAAAGATATTTATTCTTCAATTTAGGCACATTACAATGCACTTATGAACGTCAGAGAGAAAAAAAACTACCACCGGTTCTAACCCTACACCTCTGACCCGAGAAGTATTATTTATGACCGGCATGAAACTCGGCGAGACTTATTTTTTCAAAACAGTAATCTATACATATAATAAAGCTGAAGAGGGTCGAAAGTCTGTACATGGAAGATAATCGAAAAAAAGTTGTCTGGGGATACTTAGAATCGATAACAGAACACGTTCCAACAATTTTTAGAATTTTTGTCTGTTTATCTGTTTATCTGTTTGTCTGTTTATTTGACCGCGCATCACGTGAAAACGGCTGAACGGATTTTGATGAAATTTTGGATAGATATAGTTTGAGTCCTGGGAAAGGATAATATATAGTTTTAATCCCGAAAATCAACCCTGGTGGGGGTGAAAATGGGGTTGAAAATTTGTATGGAGAATTTTTTACCGCTGAAACGATTTAGATATAAATGAGTATGGAAATAATTTGAGTCTCGAGAAACGTCATAGGATAGTTTTCAAACCCTTGTGGGGGTGAAAAGGGGGTTGGAAGGTGGTATGAGGATTTTTTTTACCGCTGAACTGATTTAGATGAAAATTGGTATAGAGATAGTATGGGTCTCGAGAAATGACAAAGGATAGTTTCTTCTTCAAACCCCCCCCCCCATCTTACTTTAGAACCGTAGGTCCAAAAAAATAGAAAAAAATAATGGAAGTGACGCCTGAAAGGTACTTTCAATAAAAACTATCTATACATATAATAAAGCTGAAGAGGGTCGAAAGCCTGTTCATGGAATATATTCGAAAAAAAGTTGGCTGGAGATACTTAGAATCGATAACAGAACACGTTCCAAGTATTTTTAATTAGTTAACGGCTGAACGGATAATGATGAAATTTTGTGTAGAGATAGTTTGAGTCCCGGGAAAGGACAATGAACAGTTTTCATCCCGAAAATCAACCCTGGAAGGGGTGAAAAGGGGGTTGAAAGTTTGTATGTTGAAAGTTGGTATTGAAATAATTTGTAATTTTTGGTCAAGGTGTTCATATTTATAACATGTTACCCGTCGATGCTTTAAATTTACCTTTACCCGCTCTTAAGAAATATTTGAAAATGTCATGAATGTCAAAGGGTTATTGCAGCAAACCAAAAAACTACTACAAAATCATCTAACATTTATAGGACACCGTTTAGGTAGGAAAACATATCAAACGTTTTGTGAAGCAGTCAGATTAGGATTTATTTTTCTTTATAATTAAACAATAGGTACATTATCTGTCTCTCAAGCAGTTTTGATATGTCTTCTTGAAGAACTACGCATTATTTTGTATCTTTAAGATGTAATAATGTATTACTGTTTTGAAAAAAATAAGTCCCGTCGAATTTCTTTTCGGTCATAATACTTCTTGGTACACACACCTACAGGGTTAGAACCGGTGGAGTTTTGGAACGAAGTTCCTTATCGGACGGTTCGCGGATGGGGGCCTAGGCGAAAAAAAGTCACGTGTCCGTTACGAAAAAGCGTCACGGTTCGAAAACGCGACACCCATACGATTGAGAAACATGTAAAATGGAATGAAATAAAAAATAGAATAAAGTGAAGTGAAGTGTAGTGAAACTGAGAAGTGGCAAAGTGATAAAAGTGAAAAAAGTCGAGAACCTCAAAAGTCGAGAGTTTTAAAAATGTCAATAATTTCGAAAATGTCAAAAATTTAGATTTCAAAATTTCCAATATTTCCAAAATTTCCAAAATTTCCAAAATTTCCAAATTTTCCACTATTTCCAAAATTTCCACTATTTCCAAAATTTCCAAAATTTTTAAAAAATGCAAAAAAAATTAAAACCACAAAATTTACGAAAAAGTAAAAAATGAAATAAAATTAAATAACATAACTTCGTTCCAATCGCACTTGATTCACACTTTCCACGACACTGACGTATTTTATTTTTCTCTGACGTTCATTAGTGCATTGTAATGTGCTTACATTGACGAATAAATATCTTCATCTACACCAATATCATAAATCCTCTATTCCGCGTTCGGAACCGTATGTAATTAATTAACAACATTATTGCAACCAATAACGTAACATCAGTGTATTATCTGTGACAGTGTGGTAAAAACGTATGAAAATTCATTACCTACGGTAACGTAATGAATATCCGCCCCCACGACCGCCGGCATGCCCCCCCCCGACCGCCGGCGCAATAATGTTGGTCATGGCATTTGGATGATATTTGCCGTAGACATGAACGTATAAATACAAAAGTGGTCCTGTATCGTCCGATATACACCTACTACTCTCTATGTCGTTTAAATCAAGCCAAAAACAAATATAATAAAAAAAAGTATACATTTATGAGTGTAGTTTCATTTAGTGGTAATTGTAAAATATTTTATTAGGACTACTGTCCTCTAGCGTATCCATCTGTCAACTTTACTTCAAGTTCCGCCTCCAGGGTAGCGGGAGAGAAATTAGGGGTGAATTAGCCGCTTACTGACACAGACCGAATTCCACGCGGGCGGAGCCGCGGGCACAGCTAGTACAGTAATATTATATCTTAAAGATACACAATAATGCGTAGTTCTATAAGAAGACATATCAAAACAGCTTGAGAGACATACAATGTACGTATTGTTTAATTAAAATAAAATAATAATAATAAAATCCAAATCTGATTGCTTCACAAAACGTTTGATATGCTTTCCTGTCTGAACTGTGTCCTCTAAATGTTAGATGATTCACTTAGGCTCCACCTTTCCAAAAGCAAATGCCCGAGCTACTGTGAAAAATACTAAAATCAGTAAAGGTGTGCCCATAATCCATAATATATATTTTAAGAGTTCCTTCGGATCCCATCATCAGATCCTGACCTGATGACAATGGGACCAAATGCACTGCAAATGTCATCTCGCTATGTGTGGTAAAGCCTGTGCCTTTTTGCTCACTCAAATCTGGAGCAGAGCCCGACTGGGAAAGTATCTCCACCTCACAGAAAACCACAGCCAAATAGCACTAGACCCTACTCATAGTGCTTGTATTTCTAACGGTGAGTAAGGTTACCAGAGAGTTCAAGTGCCCCTTTAGCCGTCGGAAAGTGGTCAAAGGAACTCCTCATTTGAAAAAAACGCAAAATATCATGAAAAAACATTAATAATAGTCCAGCAGTTATGTACATTTCACCTGGAAAGTAATCCAAACTCAATGGAACTTTATCGGGTAGTTCGGGGGTATGCCACGAAGACTATCATAAGTTTTCGACCTCGAGGACCTTGTGGAATTTTGAGGGGGGGCAAAAACCTTTTTTTTTTCAGTTTTTCGCTTATATCTCATAAACTAAGCACTTAAAACTTATGAGAGTTTTCGTGGCATACCCCAGAACTACCCGATAAAGCTTAGTTCCATTGAGTTTGGATTACTTTCCAGCTACGCTTAACTTAATTCGACATAACTGCTGGATTATAAATAGCGCGAATGGTAAAAAATATGGTATAGCCTAACCTAATAAATGCGTGTACCATCGCCATCAAAGATATCCGAGCGGCCAAGGTATAAAAAAATATCTGAACATGTACTTTATCGTCTTCACAATAAGGCGTTGTTCAGATATTTGTAACCACCTTGGCTGCTCCGATATCTGATAGCGAGTGTACCTATTAATGCAGATAACTTGTTTATAAGGTGCCACTGAGGAGCTGATATGTTACAACATTGAAAAATATTCAGTGGATAAATCCGGACACTTGGTCTACCACTTTGATCACGGACTAAATAAATACCACCTGGATTGCGAAGGGAATTTTTGGAAGGTAATGTTGTCAGTAGAACTCATGTTAGACAAGTATTTTAAGCTTCAAACAAAAAGCAGGTATTCATGAAATGGGTAAGGCAAATGTCAAAGGTTTGCCCAGATGACGCCAGCATAGGTTGTTCTAGTCACTTCACTTGGGATTTGGCTTTAAGGTCAGATAATTAAAAAAAAACTTAACTTTAGTCACTTCGCGCGACATGTTTCGGAGAGCTTAGGTCTCCATCTTCAAGCACTAAGAGTGATTTTTGAACCGGCCCGTAGCGCACTGTTGCACGTCGCGTTGCCGACTGCCGGTGTCGGCCTGCGTTGGCGCGGCGTGCCGCGCGTGTCGCGCGCTCTGACAGCTCGTTGAGGGTGATCTAACGCTGGCGCGGCTAACGTGTTTTGCAGCGTATTTGGTTCATCCGACATGAGCGACGATAAACAAAAAACACTCACTGTGTCCACTAAACTGTCATAGCACACACTGAAGTTCTGGACTACAGGCTTTCATGCTGGCGGTACGCCCCAGTCTCAATTAAAATTAGGACGACGCCCAATCTCTATCGCCTCGCGTATTTTGCGTGGCACGTAGCATTTTTCACGAACCAGCAGTCTAGCTTTATCAAAGCGAAGGAAATGTGACGTGCCTGCATCGAGCGTGTATATGCTCCGAGTAATCTATTTTCTTCACACTCCGTATATGCTCCGAGTCTCGTTGACAAGTTAAGTACGTCCGGTTTCCCCTGTGTAGGACTTATCACAGTCGCAAGGTATCTCGTAAACGCCTGAGTTACCTAGCGGGGCCCTATCCTTTGGAGAACGTGAGAACGTACCATTTGCCTGATTTTAGTATGGGGGCGGAAAATTGTCCTAATCCTAATGCTGTATCTCCGGCGTAATAGGCGTCCAATTTCGTCCGTCACTCCCTTAATATATGGCAGATACGCCGGTGCCCTCTCTACTTTAAATTTAATAATTTGACACTATTTAGTAAGACTGACATATACAACCTATGCTGGCGCCATCTGTAAATACTTTCTACAGGGCAACTCCGTTTTGGCTCACGGGTATATAATTATTTACCACTGCCTCGGAGTAAATAATAGAAAAAAAACAAATACAGACGTCTCAACGACGCCACGAATCATTTTGTCCCATCTTAACGCATGACGCGTTCTCTTCCTCAGTTACTGTATCTATACCAGCTTTTGTTTTGGTTTTATACCCCCCGCCAAGCAAGAGATACATATCCATACTAATATTATAAATGGGAAAGTGTATGTGTGTGTTTGTTTGTTTGTTTGTTTGTCGGGACAAAACGGGGCGACGAATTGACGTGATTTTTTAAATGGAGATAGTTGAAGGGATGGAGAGTGACATAGGCTACTTTTTGTCTCTTTCTAACCCCCCACTTCCCTAAAATGGGGGGTGGAAGTTTGTATGGTTTGTTACCCCGAATTTAACGCGATAAAAAGATAAAAGATATTTATTCTTCAATTTAGGCACATTACAATGCACTTATTAACGTCAGAGAGAAAAAAAAACTACCTCTGGTTCTAACCCTACACCTCTGACCCGAGAAGAATTATTTATGACCGGCAAGAAACTCGGCGGGACTTATTTTTTCAAAACAGTAATACAGTAATATTACATCTTAAAGATACACAATAATGCGTAGTTCTATAAGAAGGCATATCAAAACAGCTTGAGAGACATACAATGTACGTATTGTTTAATTAAAATAAAATAATAATAATAAAATCCAAATCTGATTGCTTCACAAAACGTTTGATATGCTTTCCTATCTGAACTGTGTCCTCCAAATGTTAGATGATTTTGTAGTATTTTCTGGTTTGGAGCGAAGCCGCGGGCAAAAGCTCGTTATGTTATAAAAATACCTATTCAGTTCAGTCTGTCTTTTCTTTTCAGCCCGACCCCAAAGTCGCGGAATATCGTGACGAAATTGGGCGTTACGTGTTAAGAAATAACGAGAAGATTTACCAAAAAAACGACTGCGCGAGCCTGTACAAGCTCGGGGATGATACGCTGCTTGAAAAGGTGGTTTCATAAAGGCTCCTTTACGTAATGGGGCTGGTGTAAGGGAGACAGCGTCACCTCAATATCGTTTGCTCCATCTAACGCATACCTAGCTGTGTCCCCATGTCAGCCCATGATGTCATAACATAACGACTGCACGTATACCTATTCGAAGCTCGTATTAGAAGCCTTTCCTTTCCACTGAGACGGAGATGAGAGTGAGAGGAGTCGTACGGGAATCAACCGGTAGGCTGATGCCTTGCCACTAACGTTGGGGCCCACAGAACATAGTTCTGTATTGGGGCCAGACGGCAGATAGCCGCAGATTCTGCCACGTGACCTTGGTAGGAGCGAATTGTTGAAGCGAGCGGCTACATGGCTGAAAACCAACCAACCGCTTCTGCCAATGGTTAGCAGAGCACACCTAGCCACCAAGAGCGTTTAAAGGTCATGTAGAATTTGGCACCAACCACTGGCTACATGGTTTAAAATCTCTGTTTCCTGCCAAGGTCTCGTGGCACAGGGCTGTGGTTGTATGCCGTCTGGCCCCAACTTAAGGCGGAGATGAGCGGTGCATGGGATGACGGTTTTGGTTGATTTCCGTGGCACTCGACTGCACCATATTTAATTGCAATTGCACGAAAATAATAAGAAATCAACAATTGGTATTGGTAAGTGGATCGATTCGCATTGAGTTCTATGCGGTTACTCTGAAATGAAGCGCCATCTGAACTAGAGTTAGCGCATTAATGTATGCGTCCGTACAGCGCCATCTAACAAAAAAAGTTATCAAACTTAGAGCCTCAAAAAGTTCTTAGACTGCTCCTCTATTTATATGCATCCTCTTTAAAGCCCTGTTACACTTGTCCTAGTTAACTTCCTAAATGATTTACTTTCTAAATTTAGTCAAGTCTAACCGCATTTAGCAAGTTTTACTATTGAAAAAAGTTATAGGACACTAAAAAAAGTAACTTTAGTTACTTACAGTTTTGTTACTAGCATTTTTTAGCGCTAGCGCTGTATGAAAAGCCCTATTAGATACTGTTAGAAAGATACTAGTAACTATCTACTCAGTAATCTGTGGCGCTATAGTAATATGTGACTCAATTTTATACCATTACAGATTTCGCCAGACTGCGGCCACTCAGAGAGCACCAAGAAGGACTGTTTGGTGGGCCTCAAAGACCACACTGCCGACATGATACTACCAGATGCTCAACCCGTGGATATCAAAAGTGAGGGTGAAAATAATGAACTCCCTGACCACCAAGCATCGGGCGGAAAAATCGTGCCTTCAGCGCCAGCGAGCGCGCGAGGCAACTCCCCTATACCTCGGCCACACACTCGACGAGCGGCGTGGGAAGTTGCGAGGTAACTAGGCAGAGACATAGTGTGGCCGCGCTACTTGTCATGCCGCTCGTCATGCTTCTCGTCATGCTCACCGCTCCCTATTTTGTGTCGGTTTTTTGGCGCTAGTCAAAGGGCCGCATATCATAATCGCGCGAGTAGGGCAGTGTGTGGCCGGAGAGGGCAACATAGCGGCAGCGCGAGGAACAGCGCGAGGGGCATAGTGTGGCCGAGGTATATTGTGGACGGGATATCAGGCGCTGGCGCTGAGGGCACGACTTTCCGTGCGCGTGATTTGACGTCTTTGGCGGTCAAAGGGTTAAGGGGCTCCACACGTTTTTTATCGATTTTTGACCAGTTTTGATTCGATATTCCAACATTTTCAATACAAATAGAATTATAAGGCAAACGACTATAGGTTCTTGAGTCTTTTATCTCCATTCTGTAGAGCTGGATCTTGAAATAAATGAGCCGTTATTTTTTTTTTTTTTTTAAATATGGTCTAAAAAAACACTCTTATCGATACTCTAATATTTCTAATGGTGTAAAGAATCTTACATATACGTAATCTACATATTAGGTTTCCTCTTTGACGTCTCTAAAAACTGTAGAGATTTTAATTTTAAACTAATTAACACAAAAGTTATGACCAGAATCCCACTTTTTTAGGGTTCCGTAGTCAACTAGGAACCCTTATAGTTTCGCCATGTCTGCCCGTCCGTCCGTCCGTCCGTCCGCGGATAATCTCAGTGGCCGTTAGCACTAGAAAGCTGAAATTTGGTACTAATATGTATATCAATCACGCCGACAAAGTGGTAAAATAAAAAGTGGAAAAAAATAATTTATTAGGGTACCTCCCCTATACGTAAAGTGGGGAGTGATTTTTTTTTTCATTTCAACCCTAACGTGTGATATATTGTTGGATAGGTATTTAAAAATGAATAGGAGTTTACTAAAATTATTCTTTAATAATGTAAATATTTTCGGAAATAATCGCTCCAGAAGTAAAAAAAAATGTGTCCCCCCCCCCTCTAACTTTGAACCATAAGTTTTAAAAATATGAAAAAAATCTCAAAAGTAGAACTTTATAAAAACTTTCTAGGAAAATTATTTTGAACTTGATAGGTTGAATAGTTTTTGAAAAAATTTACAAAATAATTTCTGAACTAAGTTTGTAATTTAACCGTATAAGCAGGTGTTTATTGTACCTGTAATTTCTACAAACTCACAATGAAATGCTTTCAAATAAAGTAAAAACGGTGAAAATCGGTCCACGCAATAAATAATTATCCCATAAAAATCATCTTCCATACTTTAAGCTCGCGCGCAATAGTTTACTTAATTTGCCGATAGATGTCGCTGTACGTGGAACGCTCATATCATATCCTACATGGCGGTGTTATTTTAACTCTTAAGTGGGGACACTTACTGTGACGTACGGAAAACTACGGAACCCTACACTGAGCGTGGCCCGACACGCTCTTGGCCGGTTTTTGGCCTTAAAACTGTTCAAGACAATGAATATTGAAGTAAATATAGGATACTATATTTACTTCAAAGCCCCTCTTTGTTGGGTTTCTTTTTCTTTTTGATTCATTAGTTACCCTCTTCTGTGTGTGTGTGTGTGTCTTCTGTGTCAACATGGTTAAAATAATAAACTAGTTAATTAATCAAAATTAGGCGTGTCCACACTAGAGATGTAACGAATGCGAATATTCGCCGCTCGTATTCGCGAATGCGATGGGGTCAATAACCTTGGCATAAGGTAAGTTGTGGTTTGTGGTATAGTTGAATGATTCATTTCAGGCGTGATATTTTCTAACCGAATGATAAGGCGAATGTTTAGGTTTAGTAGGTAGATACCATCAAACTTCTATGTATTGCTAACCGGAATATATTCGAAATCATGAAAATACAATGATATATTTCGTGAGATATAAAATTGAAGAAATTTGAACCTTATGAAGTTCTATTTGAAGTTCAAACTTCTTCCCGCCATGTACGGTATTAAAAGGCATTAAAAGGATTGTATTAGGTATTAAAAGGATTGTAATTTCCTTTTCAATATTTTTTGTTACATAAAATGCACTAAAAATATTTGATAAATATTCGCATTCAATTTTGCGAATATATCCCTAGTCCACACAGACCTAGCCTCGGCCAGCAAAAGTGCGAACGGCCTCGTCCGAGGTGCGATTACATCACTGCCCGAGCTGCTTCCCGCGGCAATGTCCTCGCGAGGCAGTTCGGTCTGTGTGGACTGCCTGTTTATGAATACATTATTTAACGCTTTCGCAACCGGGCAAAATTTTGAACAATACCCCAGAAACCGACAGAACCCGCCAGGCGGGCTAACAAGTGCAACGGAATGCTGCTCGCCGCGCGCCCGGCACCTGAGCAAACATTACGAGTGCCTACCAGGCGGGTTCTTGGTTGCGAAAGTGTTAATGATTAGCGGTATTATTCGTTTCATTTTCAAGACATATCTTTTTTTTAATCCGGTGTGCTTTTTGAATAACAGAGTCTTTAGTTAACTGAAGTAGTGTAAATGGTAACTCTGGGATCTGGTTTTCGCAAGCAAAGTCTATAAGTGAAAATAACTCTTCCGGAGTTACTTCCTCGGCTAGCTTTCTGATACACTGCTTTTCAAGGTCTTCCATGAGGTAGCATCGGGCAATGAGTAGTAAAGGCCGGAGACCAGGAATATCATTATCAGGCATAGTGCCTAAGTACATGTACTTCTTTAACTGTTCAAGCGTCTTCAGGGTGACTCCTTTTATCTTTATTTGACCTTCACTTGTCTCTTTCCACTCGCCTCTCAACATTGCTTGGAACACATGACTGTGACCTGCCAAGCATGCTTTGTGGACGGGCACAGACCCTTCTTCAGTGGAGAGGTGAAAATCTGTGAATTCTGTGTCTGAATACGATATGGGGGACATTTTGTTAACTTTAACTTCATACATGGTAATCAGGAGGTGTACCTGAGCACAAAAAACCTGTGGATCAACGGTTTTTACAGGTTTTCTGCTACCCATGAGTATCCACTCTGTCCACGTATTAGTAGTGTGTATATCAGTCTTAGAATAATTTAATTCTTCACAAACTATATTAGTTTTAATTATGCGATCATCATTCATATCACATTTTGATAATGAAAACTTATGTGTAATTTCTGGTACACTGTTATTGTTACTAATTTTTGCATCCCATTTAAAACGAATTTTGCCTAAATCTTCAATGACAAGTTCACGAGATGTAAAATCAGATTCTCCAGTACATGTTAATGCGAGATTCACTTTCAAATTAGATGCTCCAGATTTAACAGTGCTCCATACTCTGTAAATTAAGATTTACAAGTTAATTTTACAACATCAACAACATCAACGTTCTGCATTCTATCTACAGTTTTTCAAAGGAGCATATGTGAACTTCGAGGAGCTCACCGTGATTGAAAGGGGTTTCATAACATGACAAGTACCTACCAGGTGTTTTTGTTTGTTTATGATGTATGACATACCATTAAATATATAAAATATGTTTTTATGTAACAACTTTGTATAAGTATCGGTATGTACCAATTTAAGGGAAGGGAAGGTACCCAAAGTATAGTAAGGTAGGTACTTTACCTCTTTCATTACAATGATTGTGTGAAGGTTAGGTAGGTACACTTTTAAAACTTTTTGGATGAGTTACCTCAAGTTAAAATGCCCTCACAATAGTGCTGTAAGAACGACTCGTACAGCAGTTTCTCTGACAATCGTATTACAGTATAACACTAGCCGGTTACAAATTTTCACGAGCCTTATTTTCGGTAAATCTTGTTTGAAACTGTAGGTACCTTTACTATATATCCTAACTCCATTGTTTTCAGTGTAATCTTTGAGTACATACCAAGTAAAACCTACTTTAGTAAACTTCACTTACCCAGCTATGGACATCTTCTTTAATAAGCAGGAAATGACTTTTTTTGTAATTTTAGTTAATTCTGAAATACAAGAGTAAAATATATAAAAATAACTATTACAAGGAAAAGAAACAAATGCAAAACGACAGTTTAGTAAAAACAAAGCGGGATACCTACCAGTTTTAGCAATTCAATAATAAGTAACAACACTACACTACCATTTAAGTGAAATAAAACAAAATTTTACTAATTCAAAATAACTGAACACTCTTTAACAAGTTTAACACAAGTCGACACTCGTCTCGACACCAGGGTGGGCACACTCAGAACTGTTACCCGTTACCCAAATGCATAGATGACAGCGACAGCAGTGGCCGACGGCGCAATTAAAAAATAAAAATAAAAGAAAGCCGCCATCTTGTACTCATACTCATTGTCAACTTTCAAGCTTTCGGTTCGGATGTTGATGCGATTTTCGAGGTTATCTCAGTTGTTTTGTTTCTTATTTTTTGTTATTTGTTAACCTTTGAATATTGTCGTTTGTTAAGTTTTGTGTTGTTATTGTTATTTTATCGTTATTACGTTGTACTGTGGTTGTGATTAACCATGAGTTTCCGGCGCAGGAGATTTTGCGTTTTTCGGTGTGACTCTTTAGGTAAGTTTTAATAGCTGATGCTTAATTATCCACAATAATTATTAGTTTAAAACACCATAAGTTGCTATAAATATAATATTATTATGTCATTTTTAGATGAGCAAGGTGTACCACTTCACCGGTTCCCAGATCCTAATAAACGCCCCGATTTATTCGCTGCTTGGGTCGAAGCTGCTGGCGGCAAGCTCCAGGAAATAGATCCAATGCGGATATTTCGAAATAAGCGAATATGTGACCAGCATTTTGATCCTTCAACTAAAAGATGTGGCGGTCGTCTTTTATGGTCAGCAATACCAACAAGGAATTTGCATCGTAAGTAAACACACCCGGTTTTGTAAAATATACGACCAACTTTACAACAAACTCCTTACTTTACAACAAACAACTTTCCAAGTATGTAGTAATAACAAATGAAAGCCTGTTTTATTAAGATAAAATTATTTCTAACCTCAAAAGTAGTGGTAATTAATTAACTTTACCAAAATGCTAGGATTTTTATCAATGTTATACAGGGTATAACAAATTAACTGAAGTAATTATTTTATTTTCATAAGATTTTTTTATACCATGACTGTGGCAAACAGGCATACGCCCGCCCGCCCGCCTGATGGTAAGCAGCTACCGTAACGTATAGACGCCTGCAACTCCAGAGGAGTCATTCGCGTTGCCGACCCTTTACAAAATTGAGCATTCACTGTGTTGACAACTAAAGGAACAAAAGGGTCCCTCATCGTCAACACACTGGGTCCTCTTTGAGCTCTTGTGATTTATACTAAGACCGTGCATAGCTCGGCGCGGGCAGCAAGCTTATTATATATGTATTAGTAAGTCAAATAATATGACTTATCTCCTTTATTCATTTTATGTCTTAGGTAGGTTTTTTACAATATTTTTATAAAAGTAAAATACAAAAATACATCTAAAACACACAAAAACAATAAAAGCATTATAAAATACCTATCCTAGGGTGCAGCCGGCAACAGAGCAAGGCCCACGCTGCCGGTGGTTAGGGCGGCAGAGTGAGGAACCTTCGGACTATGCGTGTCGTGTCCAGGATTACCCCCCTTCTTAATCTGACCCTTGATCTAACCACAACCCCGTAGTGAAAGTCTCTCTAGATGTTGGTCGAGACTCTTCGCTATGAGACCGTTTGCAGAAACAACTATCGGTACAATGATCGCCGAATCAACCTCCCACATGGTGGTTACCTCGTGAGCCAAGTCTAGGTACATGCTGGACTTGTCCTTCTCGGCCTTCCCGAGGTTCTCGTCACATGGGACGGTGATGTCGACGAGCATGGCCCGGCGTTGCGGTCGATCTATTACCACGATATCAGAATAGATTGATCCCAATACAGCGTGGCACAACCATTTTCGAGAACTGGTGCAGGTGTGTACTTGTAGTACGGCACTTCGTGGTCCACAAGACCATATAAGAGAGCAAGACTTATTATTATTATTATTTAGCTTTTTTCCCACATTAGTGGTCCCCAAGGGTATAAGCCTCCTCCATCTGTCTCCACCTCGCATAATAATCTTATCGACATTGAACTATATTGCAAAATTACATTGCAGGCATACAGCAGTCAATCAAAAGCATTGTGGAGGCTGACCATAGTTATTGTGGACCCCGAAGAGAACTTTTTCAACAAAGACCTCTAATGGACATCACAAATCAAGTCCTGGCAGGTCCCTCTTCTCCAGTGACATTTCCAATACCATCTGGGTCTTCTGAAAGTACTTGTTTGACATTAAATGGAAAAGACACTACTCAATCTAGAAGAAAGAAAATGAATGCAGGTAATTACATTACATATTTAAAATCTACACTAATATAAAAAATACAAAAGTAACCTTGTCTGCCCGTTCTGTTTTCTAACCAATTGAGAAATTTTGAATAGATTATAAATAGATTGAGGCTCCACAATCAATATAAGGTTGTTTTTATCCCAGAACCATATCAAAGTCGCAAGTGGGTTAGGTAGAATTAGCAGTAGGCCTAGCACATGAGTGTAGCGACAGTATCTCGCGGTCGAGATATACATCTGTCACAGTCTAACTGTATTCATCAGAAAGTGACAGATGTCTATCTCGACCGCGAGATACTGTTGTGTTGTAACACTCATTTGCTAGGCCTACAGGAAATATTACTGCCAAATTCTCCAGAAAACTATTACTATTGGTCTTATATTTTTAAGTGAATGGCTCCAATTTTTTTTCCTTGTTTTATTTGTAGTATGTTATGCCTGACTAGAATATTTGAAAATGAGGATGCTGTTCTAATACTCAGATAGAATTAGCGGAATTTTTCTTTTTGTATAGATCAAAGTGTCAGGAATTGATACCAATAAAAGTTATAAGTGAACATTGGGCGCTAAGGTGCCAAAAAAATGGTAAAAGTGGTAAAAACCAGTTTTTCGCTTCTAGAGGAAAAACTACGGCTCGGACAAAAAAAAGTTAAAAGTAACAAATGTGCGCAATAAAAAAACAAAGAGAATGAGCCCCGGTAGAGCAAAATCGGTCTAGAGAATCGTCCAAAATTCTCGAAAAAACACGTTTTTTTGCAAATATTGTAAATTCAATAACTCGCGTTCCGGAAGTGATGAAGAGCTGAAATATGAATATGATGTCAGTTTTGTGGTCCTCTAACTACAGTTAAATGTTCAAATGAAAATGTTGTAAACTTTTTGCAAACCGTCAACTTTTGCAAAAAGTGACCTTTTTTTAAATCGACTGGGAGGGTATTTTAATTTTCGATAAACGTTATAATTTCTGTTCCTATGCATTAAGGAGGAGTTGAACTACAAATTTCCAAATTTACAGATCATTTGACAAAGAATAAAGTTGTTTAAATAATCTATGAAGTTCAGGCACTTTTTGCGCGCGCGGCGGCGGCGCACTATGGCCCAAACGCCCGATCTAGCTGGACAAAATTATTTGACACTCATAGACTAAAATTTACTATTTTTATTATTATTTTGCTATAATTAATGTGAAAAAATCCAGTGTAAGTTGACCTTTGTATAAGAATAATTACTAGGGCAGAAGAGGTCAGCTAAACTTGGTTGTGTTATTTTAAGAGAAATGAAGCATTATTGCAAATGGCACCTAAAAGAATAAATAATTAACTTAAAGTATAATTAAGTAGTTTATTTCTTTTATTCTTATTTTTTTAGGTGCCATTTGCAATAATGCTTCATTTCTCTTAAAATTTTACAACCAAGTTTAGCTGACCTCTTCTGCCCTAGTAATTCTTCTTACAGAAAGGTCAACTTACACTGGTTTATCTTTTTTCACATTAATTATAGCAAAATAATAAAAATAGTCAATTTTAGTCTATGAGTGTCAAATAATTTTTCACCTCAGCAGCTCGAACAGGGGTTCTTTGGTGCTCAATAACAGTGAGCAAATTTCAATTTTGCTGCGAGCGTGAGACAGAATGACCTTGAGATAGTTGAGATGTCCTCAGTAAAAAGACAGAGAAGGTAATATTTTCAAACTTCATATTCTCGCTTTTCTTTTTTATTTGAATACCAGACCCCCTATGCACACCAAATTAGCTTGGATACCTAATCACAAGATTTGGCGCAGGCACTAGTTTTTAGTAAATGTGCTATTTGTAATAAGTGGCGAAATTGGATCGGAAGCCAGTAAAAGAGGCGAGAATTGAGTGGGCGTCAGTGAAAGTAGAGCGGAAGACAAGCGGAACTGGGTGGAAGTGGAGCGGAACTGGGAACTGGCAGAATTGGAGCGGAACTGGAGCGGGATTCAGTAAAAGTTGCGGGAATTGAGTGGAAGTAAGTGGAAGTAGAGTGGAAGTGAAGCGGAACTGGTCGGAAGTGGAGGAAAACTCGCGGGAATGGAGCGGAACTGGCGGATTTAGAGCGGAATTGGAGTGGAAGTCACTAAAAGTGGCCGAAATAGACTGGAAGTCAGTGGAAGTGTAGCGGAACTGGGTGAAAGGTGAGTGGAATGGCGGAATAGAAGCGGAACTTGAGCGGAACTCATTAAAAGTGGCGGGAATTGAGTAGAAGGCATTGGAAGTAAAGCGGTGTACTAGGGGGTGGAGCGGAACTCGAGCGGAACTTAAGCGGAACTCATTCAAAGTGGCGGGGATCGTCTGGAAGTCAGTGGAAGGGGAGCGGAGCTGGGTGAAAGTGGAATGGTACTGGCGGAATAGAAGCGGAACTTGAGCGGAACTCATTAAAACTGGCGGGAATTGAGTGGAAGTCATTGGAAGTAAAGCGGTACTAGGTGGAGGTGGAGCGGAACTGGCGGAAATTGAGCGGAAGTGAAGTGGGATTGATCGGGATGGAGTGGAAGTCAGTGGGAGTGAAAAATTCTTGAAATTTTCTGCTATGTTCTCACTGCTGACGTGAAAAGTTGTTTGCACCTCGTGCCTTTGAGTCACTCACTACGCTCAAGATTCTAATCTAGAATCTTTCGCTTGCTCGGGACTCAAAATTAACACTCGAAGCAAAAACTAACTTTGCTCTCTTGTTGCACAAATATCTATTGTCCAGCTAGATCGGGCGTTTGGGCCATAGTGCGCCGCCGCCGCGCGCGCAAAAGTGCCTGAACTTCATAGATTATTTAAACAACTTTATTCTTTGTCAAATGATCTGTAAATTTGGAAATTTGTAGTTAAACTCCTCCTTAATGCATAGGAACAGAAATTATAACGTTTTTCGAAAATTAAAATACCCTCCCAGTCGATTTAAAAAAAAGTCACCTTTTGCAAAAGACGACGGTTTGCAAAAAGTTTACAACATTTTAATTTGAACAATTAACTGTAGTTAGAGGACCACAAAACTGACATCATATTCAAAGGAGATCGTCAATTTTTGTTAGGCGATTTGCCCCAGCTCATTAAGGTGCGTATAATTATGACGTAGGTATCAAAACATTCGCCTTAATTTCTAGATTAGGACGGTCATAAAATAATCATGAAAACTAACGGGAAAATTGAGAAATCGGGGATGAAAAAACATGAATGTGATAAGGACAATATTTAAAAGCGTACATGTTTATGATTTACAGTATAACACAAAATAACTACCGGTTTTTTAAAGAATATCTACAAAATCTGACATGATAATGAAACGAAAATCATAATAAAATAATAAAAAGTCATATTTTGATCCTGCCGCTGATTTCTTGTATTTGGGTAAACAAAGATAATGGCTGTCAAAACCATCATTGCTACTATTAACTAAGCAATCGTAGAACTTATTACAAAGAGATAAGGTTTAGCTCTGTTAGTGCGCTACTACAAGTATCCATGAAGTTGTCATTTTAAACTGGAGTATACTCTTGGGCCACAAAGTGATGCCGAAAGAGAGAGTAATACAGGGAGCTGCGTATCGTTTTGACTTAGGGAGTTATGACGTCATTAGACAATAATGCCAGCATGACAACAAGTCAAAATGTCAATGTGTGTCAATTTCGTAACGAGTGCGAGTGAGGCACCGCCCCCATAAATTATCCCCTCTATCGGGCCGTTTTTTTTCTAATCACCTATGAACGACTGTTTTCCACGGTAATAAGGTTCATCTGTAGTTAGGGAAGTGCAACAATTACATCCACTTTTTATAAATCCATACGAGTATCAGACATTACTAAATTGAAAAAAAATGCGTTTCGTTATCGTAAGAGCATAATATAATGCCGTCATAACGCCCTTAGTCAAAACGAGACGCAGCTCCCTTTCTTTCGGTCCCACTTTGTGGCCGAAGAGTATAGTCCAGTTTAAAATTATAACTTCATGCGGCAGACTTGGATGACGGTGACGTCATACATTGACAGTGTCAAACTAGAATAATTAACTAGATTAGCAAAGTAAACGTAACTCCTTTCTAAAAATGTCTGTTTCGTCTCAGTCCAGGTAAAGTTAACCTTATGTTAATGCTGTAAAGACGTTAACAACTTATTAAGCACTATTTGGATCGCGGAAGGATCAACTAAATTACTTTTTATTTTGTATCTCTAATTCCCGTTTCATTTTCATGAAATATTTTGTCTAGTTTCGTAATAAAATGGGTATTTGCTTAAAATTGGAGAACAAACCTTATACGAGACCATTATCGCTAGTGGGCCTGGAATTGACGGTCTCCTTTCAGCTCTCCATCACTTCCGGAACGCGAGTTATTGAATTTACAATATTTGCAAAAAAAACGTGTTTTTTTGCGAATTGCGGACGATTCTCTGGACCGATTTTGCTCTACCGGGACTCATTCTCTTTGTTTTTTTATTGCGCACATTTGTTCTAGAAGCGAAAAACTGGTTTTTACCATTTTTACAAATTTTTTTGGCACCTTAGCGCCCAATATTCACTTATAAATTTTATTGGTATCCATTCCTGACACTTTGATCTATACAAAAAAATTTTTTCCGTCCAATAGGAATTGACTGGGCCAGAAAGCTAATTCTATCTGAGTATAATACTTTATACACATTTTGTCACATAAGTTTTTTTAACTTACATTCTGAGTACCAAAATGGGGCCGGCTACTGTCAAAGGTTTGTCCTAAACCAACCACAGCCAACTAAAATGATAGATATATGTTTGAGATATTTAATTATTTGTTGTTCTAGACCTATGTCTGAACGGGCTTTATTTTATTTACTTTCTTCCTAGTAGTACATCTATTGGAAAAAATTTACACTGTTGGCAGGAATATTCCTTGTTATTACATTTAAATTCAGTTACAGCATCGCATCAACTATTATGTGTTCAGCTAAATGTGGTCCCTATGACAGCTCTCATGTACATACCATTTTACGTTTGTAGATTATACAGGGTGTTTGGTAACCGGATGCAAAGCCGAAGGTAGGAGATAGTCTAGGTCATGTAGAACATTTTTAGCCATACTTGTCTCAGACAAATGTTATTAGTTTTTTTTTAATTTAAATTTTAAGATTTGTCGGAGAAAACTGCAAAACTTCAGACTAAATCGATAATTAGTACTTTTTTTACTGCAGGTAGATTTTTTTTTGTTTTATTTCTTATTGTGCAATGTCTATCAAACACTAGAAAAGTGATTTCAAACATCTGTGTCTAAAGAAAACAAGTTGACAGCGATTTAAAATTTTAGTTACATGAAAATGTAAACGATTTAAGTGATTTCAAAGTACGATAAAAAAAAAACTAAAATAGCCACGAATTTTCAAACCATTTTAAAAACATGCTTGGCTTTTACCCTTTTATTTAAGCTATCAAACACGACTGTAGCTACTGTATCCTTGAAAATAAGCCACCTAAACCAACTGGGTAGCTAAAATGTTTCACTCTACTTGTGATACTTGTGGTAGTTGTGGTGACGAATCTCATTATGATTTTACAATAAAACATTGGTTCTGAATACTAAGTTGGCGTTGACTTGACATTTGACTTGTTTTAAAAGGGTTAAGTGTACTGGACAAAACTACCACATGCAATTTTAACAAACAAAGGCTTGCGGCGGTGAGAGACAAAAGAGACTGATAGCGGCAGGCGGTGAGCGGCGTTAAACAAAGATGATCGGTTTTGTGCTTTATTGACAAAGATAAACTGATTAGCTACATGAGTATTTGTGCAAAAACTAGTAATTTAGTCTAGTTACAACTTCAGTTGCGATTAGACGTTCATTGTGGTTTAATTTCCCGCTCTCATCTCAATTTACCGTGTCAAGTTGTAGCTGCCGTAGGCGCTCCTTCACGTGTAATTACGACTTCTTCATTGTAAACATGGAGTTTACGAACGAAGAATACGCCGACATTATCTACATGTACTGCAAAGCTGACAGTAATGGAGCGATGGCCCGACGGATGTACCAAGAGCTTTTTCCAAACCGGAGATTGCCTAATGTGAGAGTGTTTTACAATTCATTCCGAAGGCTACGTGAGAATGGTATTGCTGTGCAACATGGAGGGAATCCAGGACGTAATCGCCCTGAAGTGGAGGAAGACGTTCTACAGGCATTTGCAGAGGATCCGAATACGAGCATCAGAGTGGTAGCTCGTAATCTGAACTTGTCCACATGGAAAGTATGGGCCACAATGAATCGTGAGGGAAAATATCCTTTTCGCGGCATCGGAGTTCAAGGTTTGGACGAAGGAGATCCTGCACGCCGAGTGGACTTCTGCCGATTTTTACTCAATGCGGATATCGAAGACCGACGTTTTTTGCGAAGCATTCTTTGGACCGATGAATCGAAATTTTCCCGGGAGGGGATCACAAATTTCCATAACCTACACCAATGGGCTGACAAAAACAACAATCCACATTGGAAAAAGCAAGTGTCCTTCCAAAGAAGGTTTTCCGTCAATGTGTGGGCTGGAATCATCGGCAGAGTCCTTATTGGGCCACATTTTTTGCCAAATAATTTAAATGGGGCAAATTATTTGGAATTTTTACAAAACGATTTGCCCAGGCTTATTGACGAAGACCAGCTGCCCGGTGCAGTGACATTTCAACACGACGGTTGTCCCGCCCATTACTCTCTGGCTGTAAGGGAGCATCTGGATAACTGTTTCCCGGACGGTTGGATCGGCAGAGGCGGACGAATCCCTTGGCCCGCTCGGTCACCTGATTTGACACCATTGGATTTTTTCGTTTGGGGCCGAGCTAAGGAGCTAGTCTACACACAAGAGGTCATTAATACCGTAGAAGAGCTGAGGGAGAGGATAGAAGCGGCGTTCGAAAGGATGAGGGAAGAAATGATATTCGGAACAACCACCACAGAAGTAAGAAGACGGGCTCGTGCTTGTATTCGAAACGGCGGGTCACATTTTGAAAACGAGCGATGATGTGTAATTTTAATGTGTTGATCGTAAAATAAATAACTTATCTTTTATGCTTTTGTTTTAATTTACCCTAAACATTCCCTCTTATTAGTACAGGTAGCCTATTTTCAAAGATAAAATGGCTTGAGACATGATTGTCTTATCGCCCGCCGCCTGCCGCTATCAGTCCCTTTTGTCTCTCACCGCCGCAAGCCTTTGTTTGTTAAAATTGCATGTGGTAGTTTTGTCCAGTACACTTAACCCTTTTAAAACAAGTCAAATGTCAAGTCAACGCCAACTTAGTATTCAGAACCAATGTTTTATTGTAAAATCATAATGAGATTCGTCACCACAACTACCACAAGTATCACAAGTAGAGTGAAACATTTTAGCTACCCAGTTGGTTTAGGTGGCTTATTTTCAAGGATACAGTAGCTACAGTCATGTTTGATAGCTTAAATAAAAGGGTAAAAGCCAAGCATGTTTTTAAAATGGTTTGAAAATTCGTGGCTATTTTAGTTTTTTTTTTCGTACTTTGAAATCACTTAAATCGTTTACATTTTCATGTAACTAAAATTTTAAATCGCTGTCAACTTGTTTTCTTTAGACACAGATGTTTGAAATCACTTTTCTAGTGTTTGATAGACATTGCACAATACGAAATAAAACAAAAAAAAATCTACCTGCAGTAAAAAAAGTACTAATTATCGATTTAGTCTGAAGTTTTGCAGTTTTCTCTGACAAATTTTTAAATTTAAATTAAAAAAAAAACTAATAACATTTGTCTAAGACAAGTATGGCTAAAAATGTTCTACATGACCTAGGCTATCTCCTACTTTCGGCTTTGCATCCGGTTACCAAACACCCTGTATATTATCATGGATTATATAAACGTCACTGTGACTCTCTGGGACTGACTTTATAAACCTATGACAGCAGTATCGCATCGTATCAAGGGGTTAAATTATTGGTCGTCATATAAATCCAGCTTCCATATTAATTAGACCTTTCTATTCAACGTGCCATGCTTGAGAAGATTGTGTAGATATAAAGAACATGGAAAGAATACCTTATTTTCTAACTAACCACTGAATCTGAAGTACGATTGTAATAAACCTGTCCTATATGTATGATTTGGTCTTGAGACTCATTTTCTTATTTAATTTATTATTTTCAGAACAGACTTTCCAATATCTGCTGAAAAAATACCGTACCAAAAACGCAAGGAAGGAGCAACAATACCAAAATGAATTAAGAAGACTTCGCCAAAAATTAAAATTAGCCAAGTTACATCTTCGGCAGCAGAAAAAGTTGGCCGCTGAGAAGGATTTTGAAAAATTAACCAATAATATGCCAGAGTCGGCTAAGTTATTTACTCGCATGCAATTTTTTGAGGAGGAAAAAGTTCTGTCTTTGACCATTTTCAAAAAAAGCCCAAAGGCTTACAAACTGATGTGCAAGCACTTCACATTGCCTTCAAAAAAAGTTTTAAAGGCCATGCTTGCTAAGATAAAATTATCTCCAGGTATTAATGATTTAGTATTTAAGGAGTTAAAGGAGACAGTGTCAAAAATGTTACCTCAAGATCGTCTGTGCACATTGATATTTGATGAAATGTCGATTTCCCCACATATTCAATACAATAGTTACACAGACGATCTTGTGAGATTTGAAAATTATGGGAATGGTGAAAAAACTGAAAAATTAGCCAACCATGTCCTGGTGTTCATGGTCAAAGGGGTAAAAAAAAATTTTAAACAACCAGTAGCTTACTACTTTACACAAGCACTAAAGACATGTAAGCTAAAAGAAATTCTAATGAATGTTGTAACAAATGTACAAGCTACTGGTTTAAATGTATTAGCAACCGTGTGTGATCAATCTTCAACAAATGTCAGTACAATAAATAGTTTAATAATGGACGCAAAAAGAGCGTACATTCAAGATAATAAGGAATGGCGAAATGAAATAATAATAATAAATAAACATGAAATAATCCCGCTATATGATACTCCTCACTTAATAAAAGGATTAAGAAATAATTTACTAAATAAAGATTTGAAATATGTTGATAACAATATTACAAAAAGTATTAAGTGGGAGTATTTTCAGCGGGTATTTGAAGCTGACAAGTCGCACGGCGAGTTGCGTCTCTTGCCTAAACTGACCAATGAGCACATAGACCCAGAAAAAATTAGAAAAATGAGGGTGAAAAATGCCACTCAACTCTTCAGCTACAGCATGGCTGTTGCAACGGATAATATAGTAGCAAGAAAAAGTGTAAATGAGGAATGCAGAAATTTAATACCATTTGTCCTTTTAATAGACAAATTATTCGATTCGTTAAATGTATCTAGTTTATCTGCACGGAATGGAAAGATGTATACAGGTGCTGTATAAAGAAACTCTCCTCATCATGCCCTATGGCAAGAGGCTCTAAAGCTTCTTAAAACTGTCAAATTTATTGTAAAAAAAGGCGATGCTAATGAAATTGTTAAATCTGTGCCAACGGTTATGAATTTAATCAAGACGATTGAAGGTTTTAAAGTACTCTGGCAACTGTTGTGCAATAAGTATTCCTTTGATGCTATGCTCACTCGCAACTTTAATCAGGACCCTCTGGAGAACTTCTTCGGAAGTATCCGAAGTTTAGGTGCCCGTAATGTGGCACCTAATTGTATGGGGTTTGAGGGTGCCTATAAAACATTACTATTAAACAATTATAGTAGCAATCATTCAGTCAACTCAAATTGCGAAGAAGACTCGAGTGATTGCTTACAATCCGTTTCTTTTTTAATAAATAATAAAGAAAATAAATCGGCATCCTCACAATCCCAAAATATTTTAATTGATGAGCCCCTGGAAGCAATTCAATACGGAGGTATATCAGATTCAGGGGCTGATCAAAGAAGCTATGTGTGCGGGTGGGCCCTAACTAAAGTCTTGCAAAAGGTTGCAAAACTTGTAAAAACACGCTATTAGGCAATCCGGAAGATGATAAGCACCGCTACATAAGGGCAAAAGAATACACAAACAACAAAAAATGGCTTTGCTACCCGTCTGACTGCCTATTAGCGTGTTTTCAGGAAATACAAGACACAACAGTCGCATTTCTCAATAGTGAATGCTATAAGGCAAATATTAAACAAAGAATAATGACCTTCGTTGATCTGTTTACAGATTTTAATTTTATCAATTGCAAGAACCATAATGCAAAAGTTAAAGAGTGCTTTGTGGACACTAGCATTAACATATTAATATTCAGTTGGTGTAGATCGATAAATAGAATTTTAGAAGGAAAATTATCGTATGATGGGGAGGATTTCATGAAGAAGTCTGCTCAATTATATTACAAAAAATACAAGACACACAAAAAATAAAGATTAATCTAGTTAATGTAACTTTTAGATTATTGATGAATGATGACGTTCGTTTCATAAAACCAGTCTTGTTTTAAAGTCTAATTATGTCCAGTTGCATGCACTACTTTATCAACGACAGCGACAGCTAAATTATATAGTTTAAATCGTGGCAGAACACGTATGTTCCCGTCTCCCCGGGCCGCTCAGGTCGGATTGGGAACTACTTATATTATACACCTTTCTGTATTTAATCTTTATTTTGTATGTGTCTTAATGATGATGATTATGTGTTTATGCATTATGTGCCCTAGCTAAAACTTCTGCTAAGAACAAAAGATTTAGTTAGGGCAGTAATTTGGTAATTTTATATATAAATAAGGATGGTTGTTATTATTTGATATATAAATAATGGAAATGACAATCTATATTAAATGAATGGGACTTCTCTCTTAATTACATGTTTTTTTAGTTACCACCTTACTTCACATTGGCCCTTTGTTCTCAGTATTTATCTTTCACTTTTAATTTTCAAAATATAAAGATATTTACAAGAATAAGGAACCTCCTGGAGTGAAATTCTGTTTACAAAAGTATCACAAACATCATGTAGTGTCGTTTTCGTACCCAGTATGTACCCAGTTACATTTCGTGATGTTCGTGCATATACTTTTGTAGACAGATTCTCACAGCCTACAAAAAATATATACAATACTGTACCTAGCTATGTAGGTATGTGTAGGTCTTAGTTAGACCGTACAGCGCTAGATGGCAGCACGTTCTATACATACACTAATTACCACAGAGTAGCTACTCTTTTTCAGTTATATATCCTTACTCTTTGCTCGACACTTTACAATAGTTTTAGTTGAGTAGTTGACAGTTGAGTTGTGGGTATTAGACATTGCAATTTGTAGGGCCCAATCTGTTGTGTACCCTGTCTCTCCCTAACCCTCCTTCAGCTCCCTAAGGGCACTAACTCTTATTACACCTCCCAAACTGACAGATTGGGCCCTACAAATTGTAATGTCTAATATCGGTTTTATTATATTCTTTGGTTAATACTGCATTTTTTTTTAAATATATACTGAAGCTTGGTTACGAGCAGGGACCGGAACCGGTAACCATTAAAGGGGTATTAGATTGGGTATTTGATAGAGTTGTTTTTAAAAACCCTATCAATTCGGTAAGCGTATCGTTTGACTTACCCGAACGAAAGGCTAACCATGTCAATACAGTTAATTCGGGTAAGTGGTTACAACCCAGCATATGGTTTCCCTATCAGATAGGGTTTTTCAAATGCGATTAAGCTATTTTAAACTCTGTGACCAATACATTTGACTTATTTATTATTCGAGGACCCTACGAGCTAAGCGCTGCCGGGCGGCACGAGCGAGCCTACAGACAAACAAGAATCTATTTGCGTATGTTTTCGTACTTACGCCTTTGATCTAGACGCTATTATTGCTTGTTAGTGCGCTAAAAGATCGTTGTGTGGTGCCGGTGTTTTTGTTCTTGCCATTCGAGCGTGACGGCTCGTATCGGTTGAATCTTAGACCCAGGCTTATAGGAACCAAAATCAAATGCATATTGTGAAGTATTAAAATATATAATTTTGTGTTATTCTAGTTATAGGTAGTACTTTGTTTCAATGGCTCCAGCAAAATGTGACGCCGTTCACCGATACTTCTAGTATAATGAAACGATCAATATCAGTCATTGTTGGACACTCAAGAATAAAATGATTATTTGAAAAAAATATCGTAAGAATAAACTTATGTTGATTGTATTCCCGTTAAAATGATTCAAAATAATTTCGTCGGGACTAATATATGCGACAAAATGTAATAAAAATAATTGATTCTTAACAGAATCATTTAATCATGCTTTTTATTTTAAATAATGTTCCGCGTATAAGAATGTATCTGGGTTTTTCGGTGTAAGAAAACCTCGTGTGGAAACTGGACCTAATCCCAATAAGTTCAGGCTTTTTTTGCGCGCGCGGCGGCGACGCACTATGGCCCAAACGCCCGATCTAGCTGTACAAAATTATTTTACACTCATAGACTAAAATTTACTATTTTTATTATTATTTTGCTATAATTCATGTGAAAAAAAAAACCAGTGTAAGTTGACCTTTGTATAAGAATAATTACTAGGGCAGAAGAGGTCAGCTAAACTTGGTTGTGTTATTTTAAGAGAAATGAAGCATTATTACAAATGGCACCTAAAAAAATTAATAATTAACTTAAACTATATTTAAGTATTTTAATTCTGCTATTCTTATATTTTAGGTGCCATTTGCAATAATGCTTCATTTCTCTTAAAATTAAAAACCATGTTTAGCTGACCACTTCTGCCCTAGTAATTATTCTTATACAAAGGTCAACTTACACTGGTTAATTTTTTTCACATTAATTATACCAAAATAATAATAAAAATAGTCAATTTTAGTCTATGAGTGTAAAATAATTTTGTCCAGCTAGATCGGGCGTTTCGGCCATAGTGCGCCGCTGCCGCGCGCGCAAAAAGTGTCTGACGGTCATAGATTATTTAAACAAGTTTATTCCTTGTCAAATGATCTGTAAATTTGGAAATTTGTAGTTCAACTCCTCCTTAATGCATAGAAACCGAAATTATAACGTTTTTCGAAAATTAAAATACCCTCCCAATCGATTTAAAAAAAAACCGGCCAAGAGCGTGTCGGGCACGCTCAGTGTAGGGTTCCGTAGTTTTCCGTCCGTCACAGTAAGTGTCCCCACTTAAGAGTTAATAACACCGCCATGTAGGATATGATATGAGAGTTCCACGTACAGCGACATCTATCGGCAAATTAAGTAAACTATTGCGCGCGAGCTTAAAGTATGAAAGATGATTTTTATGGAATAATTCTTTATTGCGTGAACCGATTTTCACCGTTTTTACTTTATTTGAAAGCACGTCATTTCATTGTAATTTTGTAGAAATTACAGGTACAATAAACACCTGCTTATACGGTTAAATTACAAACTTAGTTCAGAAATTATTTTGTATTTTTTTTTTCAAAAACTATTCATCCTATCAAGTTCAAAATAATTTTTCTAGAAAGTTTTTATAAAGTTCTACTTTTGAGATTTTTTCATATTTTTAAAACTTATGGTTCAAAAGTTAGAGGGGGGGGGGGACGCATAGTTTTTTACTTCTGGAGCGATTATTTCCGAAAATATTTACATTATCGAAAAATGATTTTAGTAATGTTAATAATGTTTAGTGTGATATATTGTTGGATTGGTATTTAAAAATTAATAGGGGTCTATTAATTTTTAAATACCAATCCAACAATATATCACACGTTAGGGTTGAAATGAAAAAAAAAATCACTCCCCACTTTACGTATAGGGGAGGTACCCTAATAAAATAAAAAAATCCACTTTTTATTTTACCACTTTGTCGGCGTGATTGATATACATATTAGTACCAAATTTCAGCTTTCTAGTGCTAACGGTCACTGAGATTATCCGCGGACGGACGGACGGACGGACGGGCAGACATGGCGAAACTATAAGGGTTCCTAGTTGACTATGGAACCCTAAAAAGGTCACTTTTTGCAAAAGTCGACGGTTTGCAAAAAGTTTACAACATTTTAATTTGAACAATTAACTGTAGTTAGAGGACCACAAAACTGACATCATATTCAAATTTCAGCTCTCCAGCACTTCCGGAACGCGAGTTATTGAATTTACAATATTTGCAAAAAAAATGTGTTTTTTTGCGAATTGCGGACGATCCTCTGGACCGATTTTGCTCTACCGGGGCTCATTCTCTTTGTTTTATATGTGCGCACATTTGTTATATTTAACTATTTTTTTGTCCGACCCGTAGTTTTTCCTCTAGAAGCGAAAAACTGGTTTTTACCATTTTTTTGGCACCTTAGCGCCCAATATTCACTTATAAATTTTATTGATATCAATTCCTGCCCTATACAACTTGACCTATACAAACAATTTTTTTCCCGTCCAATAGGAATTGATTGTACTTTTTATAATTTTTCCGCTAATTCTATCTGAGTATTGCTATAATTATTTGAATTGCGTGTTTTCTATAATTAAATAAATGAAATCAAATAAAATAGGAGTTGATAATAGTTTAGAAATGCCCCGAAATGTTTTGATGACTTGGCAGAAAATTTCTAAATTCACATGTTAAAAATTCAAAAAATATATTAAAAAATTAATTGGTTGGAACCATATTTGTTTTCATTGTAATATTTTTGTCACAACTTGAAATTGTTTTACGATTACCGATAAATAATTTCCTCGCAAATGAAGTGAAAATTAGAGTGTAACCCTCGTCCATAAAACCCATTTTACACTCGACTTTTAAACGCCTCGCGTAAAATCGTACGTTTTATGCACTTGTTGTACAATCTACTATTATAATATAATAAAAATAAAATAAAATAAAAATTAAATAAAATGAAAATAAAACGAAAACGAAACGAAAACGAAACGAAAACGAAACGAAAACGAAACGAAAACGAAACGAAACCGAAACGAAAACGAAACGAAAACGAAACGAAAACGAAACGAAAACGAAACGAAAACGAAACGAAAACGAAACGAAAACGAAACGAAGACGAAACGAAAACGAAACGAAAACGAAACGAAAACGAAACGGAAACGAAAACGAAACGAAAACGAAACGAAAACGAAACGAAACGAAACGAAACGAAAACGAAACGAAAACGAAACGAAACGAAAATAAAACGAAAAAAAAATGAAAAAAAAAATTAAAGAAAAACAAAAAAAATGAATACACTGAATTTTTTTAAATATAAAATGAAAAAAAAAATTATATATATACACGGTGAATCTGAGTATCCCGACAGATTTTAACCATACACCCCGAATAATTAACCGAAAATAAGTACCATGACTATTTTTCAGTAAAAAGTATATAACCATCCGCCATCTTGGATTATAAAACAGAAATAATTTTCGAAATTACATCCCCTAATTATAAATATTAATTATTTGAAACGGGCTATTTACCTCGCACCCGAAATATCGGGTGCCCAATAACGCTAATATACATAATACATGGTAAATACCCCGTTTCAAATAATATTTATAATGTGAATGACCATGTGAGCATAAAAAATCGTATATCCCATAATTAGCTGAAAACGACTACCAATCCCTACGCCAATTCATAGTATTAGGTTGCCAAGCGGACCACAGGCTCAACTGAAGCGTGGCAAAAGCCGGGACAAACTCTAGGAGGATGAATATTGGTTTGTGTCAAATCGATTTGAATATCAATAAAAATTGTGTTTTTATTCTTATTCAAAATAATTATTGCCCATCTCATCAGTACGTGCGAACTATGCAAAAATAAACTGAAGGTAAGACACATTTCTTTAACAGAAATTCTTTATTTAATTTAAAGTTGTGTACGTGAGCAGAGGACTGGACTGTGAGTGTGACTTTAGCAGAATGAATAAACGACAGCAAATTTTATATTTACTCAATTTGTTCCGCCGCCACCTCTCCTGTTCCATTTCAAATGAGAAAGATAGAACCGCCTGCCTGCGTGGAAAAGAGACAGGAAAAGGGTAGCCCTATGATAGGGTAAGCGGTAAATATTAAAGCTATCTTTACCCCATTCGACTCGGAAACCACATTGAAAAGGGTTAAGCCTATTCAAAATGATTTCCATATCGATAGGGTAACCCAATGATAGGGTAACCCTATCATTAGGGTAAGACTTTAATAGGGTTACCCTATCGAAACGATTAATCAAATGAAGGGGTTTTCCGGTCCCTGGTTACGAGGCCTTTATAGTACTGGAGCCCGCCTAACTGGAAATTTATCAAAAAACTTACCAATTTTCTTCCATACGGCGTTGTAGAACCCATCTCGGAGATCATGAAAACATAAGTCTTAAATGGCCACAAGTATGTATGGCGTCAAGTTGAAAATACAATTTTTTGGCCAAAATTTATCAACGAGCCTACCGCTCCAAATTTTGACTAATGATTTAGCCCACATCAAATAACTTACATACCAATTTTAAGATCATTCTGGTGGGCGCATAGGATTTTAAGACCAGTTGAAGTTGCAATTTTTTGGGCCTAAATTTATCAATGAGCCTACCGCTCCAAATTTTGGCAGTAGTTAAAGGACCCATTCAACAAACCAAATCTTAATTTTTAAACCATTCTAGTGGGCGCATAAGATTTTAAGACCATTTTAAGAAATAGTCGATTTCATACAAAAAATAGCATATTACTATAAAATCGTTAAAAAAATTTTTTTGCTGGCAAAAACACAATTGCATATTTATATTTAAGTGTCTAGTAATTAAAAATACCGTAAAAGTATTCCGCAATAAGTCAAAAATTGGAGAAAGTCGTCAAAGCAGTACTTTAGTGACGGGGGTCTTAAATCACTAAAAGTATTATTCATTTTAAACTGAATGGCACAAAATATGACTTGAAAATGAGTCTGATGAGATGGGCTCTACAACGTTATATGGAAGAACATTGGTAAATTTTTTGATAAATTTCCAGTTAGGCTGGCTCTAGCACTATTAGACCAAGTCTGTTAGATTACACTGCATTATTTGTGATAATGTTTGTAAGAAAATAAATATAGGTATATTTTTCACTGCACTAAGAATTGGGAATTTGCCACACTTTCTTTACCACTATTCCAGGTACCTTGAACGCAGAAGTGGTGAAGTACCTCTGGGACTCGGTCGGGTCCATTCTACCCGATGCCCTCTACGATGTATGTCAACAGCAACCCAAGAACCCCATACACTATTTAGCCCACTGTCTGCTTAAACACAAGTAAATTCACAATAAACTTAAGACCCTTTGCAATAACTCGGGCCTAATCTGTCGTGTACCCTGCCTCCCTCTAGGTACCCTAATTTTTATCAGACCTCTCAATCCGACAGATCGGGCCCGCGTAATTGCAAAGTATAATACCGGTCCGGTAAACACTACTGTACAATTTTTCTTACAACCAATATTTGACGGCTGTCATCCACATACATATTTTGTGTTTTAGGTTATAAATTGTATGGAAATGACAGCCGTCAAATATTGGTTGTAAAAAAAATTGTACAGTAGTAATGAGTTTACGTTGGCTCTTTTATTATACTTAGTAATTTCTTAAGCCCAATCTCTCGTGTACCCTGCCTTTCTCTCAACTCTCTATGTGCAGTTGCCCTAAAACGGGTATTAGACATTGCAATTTGTAGGGCCCAACCTGTCAGGTTGGGAGGTGTAATAAGAGGTAGTGCCCGTAGGGAGCTGAAGGAGGGATTGGGAGAGGCAGGGTACACAACAGATTGGGCCCTACAAATTGCAATGTCTAATACCTGTATAACTTTTATTACACCTCTCTATCCGACAGATTTGGCCCGAGATATTGCAATAGTAGTTTATGTAGGTAACTGTTACGTTTTAAGGACTAATTACGTACAGTTGCATACACTGCTTTATCTACACATTATTATAAATCCTAAATGAACGTGTTCGGAAACCATAAAAACCGGCCAAGAGCGTGTCGGGCCACGCTCAGTGTAGGGTTCCGTAGTTTTCCGTCCGTCACAGTAAGTGTCCCCACTTAAGAGTTAATAACACCGCCATGTAGGATATGATATGAGAGTTCCACGTACAGCGACATCTATCGGCAAATTAAGTAAACTATTGCGCGCGAGCTTAAAGTATGGAAGATGATTTTTATGGGATAATTCTTTATTGCGTGAACCGATTTTCACCGTTTTTACTTTATTTGAAAGCACGTCATTTCATTGTAATTTTGTAGAAATTACAGGTACAATAAACACCTGCTTATACGGTTAAATTACAAACTTAGTTCAGAAATTATTTTGTAATTTTTTTTCAAAAACTATTCATCCTATCAAGTTCAAAATAATTTTCCTAGAAAGTTTTTATAAAGTTCTACTTTTTAATTTTTTTTCATATTTTTAAAACTTATGGTTCAAAAGTTAGAGGGGGGGGGACGCATATTTTTTTACTTCTGGAGCGATTATTTCCGAAAATATTTACATTATCGAAAAATGATTTTAGTAAACCCCTATTCATTTTTAAATACCTATCCAACAATATATCAGACGTTAGGGTTGAAATTAAAAAAAAAATCACTCCCCACTTTACGTATAGGGGAGGTACCCTAATAAAAAAAAATTTTCCACTTTTTATTTTACCACTTTGTCGGCGTGATTGATATACATATTAGTACCAAATTTCAGCTTTCTAGTGCTAACAGTCACTGAGATTATCCGCGGACGGACGGACGGACGGACGGGCAGACATGGCGAAACTATAAGGGTTCCTAGTTGACTACGGAACCCTAAAAATGACTGCCATTGCACCGCCATGGCCATTTGGATTGTGCTGGTGGTCGCGAAGGCGCGTACGGCGGCCGGGGAGGAGGGCTGGATTTTTCATTACATTACTGTTATATCGATGTGGTAATGAATTTTCATACGTTTTTACCACACTGTTACAGATAATACACTGATGTTACGTTACTGGTTGCAATAATGGTGGTAATTAATTACATACGGTTTCGGAACTCAGAGTACAGTATTTATGATCCCATCAAAAACATAAATGTGAAAGGCTGCCAAGTTCGATACTATGGGAAATGCTTCGCCTATAAAAGAAGTGAGATCTGAATAAGTACCAAGTTCCATAAAAATACCTCAAATCATAAATAGTTATAGGAATGCACACTTGATTTCCAGCAGTTTTTAAGGTACATTTTGAATAAGTATCACGTTACATAGAAATACCTAAAATTATAATAGTCAGAGAAACGCACACCGGTTTTTTTAGCAGTTTCCTGATAACATTTATTATTTTCAGTACTTTTTAATGATGTTACTTGGCAAGTTTTCACACACCACACACCTTTTCAATGCAATGAATCGACACCTTTGGACTGCAATGTGTCAAGTATATAATTTTCTATTAAAACTTGCCAAGTTACATCATTAAAAAGTACTGAAAATAATAAATGTTATCAGGAAACTGCTAAAAAAACCGGTGTGCGTTTCTCTGACTATTATAATTTTAGGTATTTCTATGTAACGTGATACTTATTCAATATGTACCTTAAAAACTGCTGGAAATCAAGTGTGCATTCCTATAACTATTTATGATTTGAGGTATTTTTATGGAACTTGGTACTTATTCAGATCTCACTTCTTTTATAGGCGAAGCATTCCCATAGTATCGAACTTTGCAGCCTTTCACATTTATGTTTTTGATGGGATTTCATTTATTTTTGTTAGGTGTAGGTTCTTTATTATTTTTTTTATCACGGACGGCGCGAGCGCGGCGGACGAGTGTAGGCAGCGACGGGGGTTCGCGAGGCGGGGAACGGAATTTTTATCTAGTATACATACATACATCGGGATTTCGGGATCGATCGGGCAGCGCGAGTACCTATAATCTATGATAAATCCTATTTTACTATTTATTTATAGGTGATTTTTACAAATAAACTGGCTCCCTACACCTATAAAATGTACCTACTTACATATAATTACATACATCAATAACGTACTTTATTCTGTTTGTAAGTACGCTACCTACATAGATAATTAATAACTTGGTAATACCTACCTACCAGTAGGTATTATAATTGGTGGCGTATTATGTAGCCCGAGAAGTGCACCATCCCATCTCATCCCGTGGCGTATCGGAGGGTGAGATGGGCAGTGCAGTAGTATATATAATTCCATCTTATTTCAATGTTCTTGAATCTGCGATTTTATTAGTTGTAAAATTAGAAATTATTTAGACTATGCGAGAAAAAATAGTCTTTTCATTTTTGTTTGACTGATTTAGCGCACCTAGTGTACCTAGTGACCTGCTTTGCACTTCGTCAATCGTGGGTTCGGTTCCCGCAACAGACACACACAGTGGTGAACAATTTTATTGTTCTTGTCTTTAAGACAAACATGTATTGTCTTAAATTGGTATGTATCTAAATTTAAATAAGTCTTATCTCATTTCCACTCCATACCTACTTATAGTAGAACAAAATTACACATTCGTTGTTTTCGAAACTGACTCAAACTTGGCCGTTTTCAGATTTTTACTTTATTTCGACCTAAAGACAAACCTTCGAGCCAAATTTCAGGTCGGTACGACCATTGGAAGATAGACCCATTTAGTTCATTATGACTTCATAGTAGAACAAAGTTACACCTTCGCTATTTTTAAAACTGACTCACACTTGGCCGTTTTCAGATTTTTCCCTTTACTTTGACCTTAAGACCTATCTCCATGCCAAATTTCAAGTCAGTACGATCATTGGAAGTGGTCTAGGTTTTTGATGAGTCAGTGAGTGTATAGTAAAAATAGCGATTTTCTGACGTCAATATCTCAAGAACTGCTATAGGTAGAATAATGAAATTTTGTATTCTAGACAATTAAGGGGATGTCAACAGACACTCGAAATTTCATATGCGTAGATAAAATATGTTTTGAGTTATAGGGTGGTCGAAATTGGCCCGAAATGGTTCGTGTAATATAACCCACGGCCGGTGTGTCGCTTTTTTTTGCTCGAACTTGGCGGACACACTGCCGTGTGTCTAGATATGGGTGTAGATAAAGTATATTACCGGTTTAGGGTCACTATTGATCTGGCAACTAATGGCCGCTTTTATACTTTATCGTGCCGTGGTACGTCACGGTAAAACTCTGGTTTCATTCTTAAAAAGTCTATAGCCTATGGTCGATATATATTTAGCTTAAGTTGTTGAACTGTAAAATGATAGCTACTTATCATAAATATTATTTTAAATGACTGTACCTATTTGATTTTTTCTTACCGTAGCTGGTTATGTTAGGTTTAGCTGGAAGCCTGGAAGAGATCCCTTAAACTTTAAGGCTTAAAGTGATAAGTTCGCTTTTGCACTTTCCCTAATACTTTGTTAATCTATGGTCTTTGATAAATCTCTTTTTACTTTAATCAAAGTCTATGGTGTTTTATAGGTACAGCAAAACTCCTGCAGAATTACTTCGAAAGAAACATGAATCGGAATTGTATCGTGCCAAAATACTCCAGGAGAGGAAAGAAGTATGTTTTCATTTACATATATTGCTTTGCTTTTAACACATTCACACAGGAACATCACTCATGGTTCGAATAGATAATTATCAATGATAGTTATCTTGGTAATTATCGTGATTTTTATTTCTGATATTTATCGATTTATCGATAAAAACTCCAAAATTTGTAAACGCGGAAGGCACAAAAAATATCAAGCGTGAATTTCAACATTAACAGTTGAACTATAATAACATAAAAATATATACAAAGGATAATTATCGCGATAAATGATCATAATTAAGTTGGGGCCAGACGGCCCAGACGGCAGATTCTGCCACGTGACCTTGGTTAGAGCGAGCTGTTGAAGCGAGCAGCTAGGCTGACAACAAACCAACCTCTTCTGCCAATGGTTGGCAGAGCACACCTACGTAGCCTCCAACGGCGTTTAAGGTCATGTAGAATTTGGCACCAACCACTAGCTACATGGTTTAAAATTTTTGTTTTCTGCCAATGTCTCGTGGCAGAGGGCTGTGGTTGTATGCCGTCTGGCCCCAACTATATCTTGATATTTTCGAACCCTGCATTCACCGCTATGCTATGCACGCAGCGCTACGCCGTAGCCGATAATATGAGCTTCCCTCTATGTATCGAAAATGCTTCGTAGAGGCTGACGGCAACATGTCGTGATTAGCGCTGAAAGTTGTTATATTATATTATCTTACAGGAACACCGTGGAACTGGAACGGTTCCACGGTGTCCCACTTGAACCGCTGGAACTGATAGCCTGGCGGGAAGACCATCGACTTCCAATCCACAGGTCTCGGGTTCAAACTCCGGCTTGTATCACTAAGTTTTTCGGAACTTATGAACGAAATATCATTTGCTGTTTATTACCAGTCGCTTTTCGGTGAAGGAAAACATCGTGAGGAAACCGGACCTAATCTCAAAAAGGCTTAGTTTCCCATCTGGGTTGGAAGGTCAGGTAGGTATATGGCAGTTGTGTCGTAAAAACTAGTATCTACGAAAGTTCGTAGTGTTACATTTCCAAGCGGACCCCAGGCTCAACAAAACGGACAATTTCTTTATTTACGGTTCAAGCTATTTTCTTTTATTTAGTACTTTATCTATGAAATGTCCAATCTAAAGTGAACCCTAAATAGGCGTGTCCACGCCACGCATGGCCATTAGCCTGACGCACCGCCTCGCTAGGAAATTGCCGCACGTGCGTTTGTCTCGGCCGAGGCACGTCCACACCTGACGCACCGCCTCGCGCGGCTATTTCCTCGCGAGGCGGTGCGTCAGGCTAACGGCGCATCAATAAAAATCCGTGACCATACCTACGTCCTACACGCAGACGTTCAATCCCAGCACTTTTACTGTTATAAACCTAACGTAACATTTCGTAAATAGCATATCTTATGTCGAAATATTAGGTAAGTTTTAAGTTAACACGTTCACTGTCCAGTGCCCCATATATGGATCACGCTGAACTATTTCCACGCGACCGTGCCCCACAGATGGGCCACTAACGACCGTGTCCGCACTTAGATTAGTTAGTATCACTTCATACTGCATGATAATATAGGGATAATTCTGATATAATAATGTTTTTGGCTAGTTAGACAACAGCATACAGAAAGATATTGTACTTATTCGAAAGCGTGCTTGTTTGTTTCTTCGTGACCCATATGTGGAGCATGGACGTGTGATTGAAGTAATTTGCTTGGACGTACGAGGAGATGCATATATATTGTATATTTTGGTGATACAACAAAAAAAACAATTTTGTTTATTAAGTTTGTTGGAGCTAACCTTACTTGACGAATTGCAGAAAGTAATAGCCGAAACCGAAGTGTGGAAGGCGAAGCAAGTGCCACGCCGCAAGCCGGAGGAGTCCGACGACTCGTACAACCGCGCCGTACATGACGTCTACGTGGCTACCAACCACTTTATTATATCGTTGGATTATTACGATTGATGGAGGATACGAGATTCCTTTCTATTATAGTTATATTTGATTGCGAAAATTATACTTGAGTTTTATTTCTTATTTTATTTACACTCATATCACTAGTAGTCCGCCTCGAACTCAGAACTCGCGATTTCCTTGCAAACGAGTTGGCCAATATAACAAGACCCTTCTGAAGATATTTCGCCTCTAGCTCCACAACCCCTTGAACGATCCTGCTCATATACGAACTCACAAATTGTATGTACCTATCTCTGCTACAACCCCAACGAATTTCATGAAGATCAGAAAAGCGTTACTAAAGTTATCTTATCGCGGAACAAACAATCAAAATCAAAAAGCCATCGAAATGCCGAGACGTCCCAGTAGCCGAAGTTGTTTGTAAGAACTCACTTCGCTCGTTCGATAACTTACCGATTTCTCTCAGTTGCTTAAAGGTTAGCTGGAAGAGATCCCGTAAAGAGATAAGTTCGCCTTTGTAGTATTTTTGTTCGTCATGTACTTGTTTTGTGTACATGTACAGTCAACCAATTTGATTCCTGGGCCACTCTAGAACCTTGTCACAATAGCTAGTTTGGTAGCGATTAGGTTAAGTTTATACGTATCCACGGGCAACTGTCATTACGACAAGGTTCTACAGTGGCCTAGGAATCAAATTGGTTGACCGTACCTCAATTATTGTCTATGTTGCAGTTAATACTATTTTTGGAAGTAAATTTTGGTCAATTTGAACTCTGGTAACTTTGAATGAGCCGAATGAGTTTATAGGTCAAAACTTGTTTCGAAATTTAACTTTTATACCAAATACAAGGTTAGTTATGTATAATCTGAAAGGTCACGCAATGTTACCAGAGCATCAGGAAGCAGGATTTTATCATTGTATTTCAATAACAACAATAATCAAGAATTGTAATATAACTTAAACTATTTATTTTCCTTTTACAAAATGACCTCTAATAAAGAATTTACAATAATTTCTCATTTTCCGAATGCAGTGATACTTTCACAACGGCTCAGGCCCATGAAGTATATAAAAAAACACTTAAGATGGTACTTTTCTTAAAGCCACCGTGATTGTATAGTTTTACTTTAAAAAACGTCATGCTCCCGAGACATCAGAAGTGGGATTTGGACCCAAAATGAACATATTAATATACGGTTACAAGATTACGTCAAATCAAACACCCATGTACCAGACCCACTGCTTTATTGACTTACCAGTGTACACAATAAATCATAACAATTCGTCAAACAAAACAATACGTGCCGAACTTATTCTTATAAATACGGTCTGGCCAGCGGAGGCCGCGCAATAAATATCAACGTATGTACAGTAACTCAGTCAAGGTTTAAAACATCTATGCCTCGTATCGTCCAAAAATACATATGTGTTCACGATCCATGAATCGACACCAAAGATATGATTACACTTTTGTACCTTATTACAGAGGAATGAGATGCAAAATTGTAAGCTTTTGGAGGTCGACTGTACACATGTGTTGCCAATAACCCGTAGATATTTTAGATCTCGACTGTACACGAGTACTCGCGTGCCCTCCGCTATGCATTTATAACGTTTTTTAAAAATTTATAATTTATTTCGTTATGTCCTATCTATGTAGGTGCCAACGCCGAGCGCCGCTAACTGACTATTCTAGTAGTACAAAATGTACAGGAATTTTGGCCAGTATCGGATCATGTGACACTAATAAGGCGAGTCACCTTGCCAGTGGTCGCGCCAGTCGTCGTGCGAGTAGCTTAACTCGCATTTAGTATGACACCAGTTTTCAGAATACGACATAGATGATCAGGGCCCTACCACTGGTCCTCGGTATACGGTTTTGTGCAGTTTTTGACAATAGTGCCGGTTCTTGGGATATGGTCTTAACCACGAAGGTTAGGCCTTCAGTCCACCATTCATGACATTAACAATTTGTACCTTCCGTCAATAATGATTCCAAAAACAAATACATCTAAAGAATAGCCCTATAAAATACAGAATCGTTGACAGTCATACTAAACAATGATCTTAGGGAACCCTTAATTATATTGCGTAGAAAACGTTACAATTCTATATATTTTCTTAGCATTCTTCGGGCTCTAAATAAAGGATAGCACTTTAAATCAAAACTAGCTCGTTTCTATACCTTATGCCAAACTACATGATTTCAAACTATAAAACTTTCGTGAGACTAACATATTAAAAATATTTATAACGGGTTACTCACGTAATTTAAGTCGATTTCTTCGAAGGCCGCTCGTGATGATCATCATAAATTGATCGAAACATGTCGAGCAAAAATCGACTTAAATTACGTGAGTAACCCGTTATAAATATTTTTAATACATCGTTTCTTCAAATAAATTTAGATGTATATGCGACAGGTATAGAAACTGACTACCAATGGTGTGCAACACCTTTAGGCTAGGCACACACTGACATCGCACCTGTCCATCAGTTTGATAACACCCATAATGATGTAAGTGTGTGAACAGCCTTATATAACTTTACCAACGACTATAATTACATGTACCTTATTTCCAATAAGTATGTTACATTTTTCCGTATAAAATACATCTGTATTTCTACCAACTAATGGCATAGCCACGTGACCGTTCTATTTATGCATGCATGCATAGGACATATTCAATATTTATACATCTGTCTTACTTTCATAGTAGACTGTCATATCATAAGCTACAATAATAATTGAACCTAAAATGTCTTTCTAGTTACATCCGTCATCAGATCGATATCAAATAGGGAAGAACATTCAAGATTGGTTCAAGCATATACACGGTGAATCTGAGTAACCCGAAAGATTTTAACCATAAATTCCTGGTCATAATTGGAGACTAAAATGGCATGAATTGTAGTTTCAGAGTTACTACCAACTAAATGAAAAAACATTTTTTATTGTGACTCAGTGCAAAACGCTTTTTTGATGGCGATTTCACCCTTTATGGGGTCTAGTCTAGACATTCTTATTGACAGATATCAAAGTGCCAAGGATTACTTTACGTACACTATTTTTTACGAAAAAAAATGAAATAATTTATTTTAATCGACAGTTTTAACAATAACATTTATGTTTTTATGTTCAAAAGCATTTAAAACATCGAAAAAAAAGAAAAAAAATTTTTTTTGGCGAAATTGACCTAAATTCATATAACATTTATTACTCCTTATGACGTCAGGAATTTATGGTTAAAATCTTTCGGGTTACTCAGATTCACCGTGTATATGTATAACATAAATAAAAGATTTTACCAATACCATTTTACATAGATTTTATACATAACAGAGATCAATTGACTGTATAAACCTCGTAGACCAGAAAGTCTGAGACTTCCAAAATAATAGTCATCTACATAAAAATCAATCTTTACTACTTGCTCTAACCAATCCGAATGTTTTTTTTTTGTCTAAAATTCGCGTTATTTCAGCTTCCAGTGCTCCAAGGCGCTTCGTTTGGTTTCCTTTTCATTTATAGTTCAACTGGCCATACGATCGGAACAGGTACATCAACTGCTTTGTAATCATTCAAAAAAGAACCTTGTATATGAGTAAATTCAGCCCCCTATTTTACCAACTTGACAAATGAAATCTAACTTGCCCATTAATCTGTATTATGTTATGTTATATCCTTGAAAGCCCCATTCAATTTTCAGGACAAATGAAGACACGACCCAGTGTCCTACAAATAGCCCAATGGGTCTTACTAGAATAAAAAGAAATGTAAAATAAGAAACAGACGACAGTTGTCAAATTAGTGAAATAAAGGCCATGTATTATTATTGACATTGTAGATAAAATAGCTCAAAGAACTCAAAAAGTATCGAAAAATTAGAAAAGACTTATTGTCTTTTGAACAAGGCAAGAATCTTTTGTTTTTGCAATAATAATGTGGAATATTTCAAACCAAACATGGAACAGTCTGGTTTTTTAATATTTTTCAGTACTATACATTCTTACAATTGAATCATTCCGGGTTTCATTGTTATGTCAGGCACTTTCCTATAGTCTAATATTGCTTAAGATTCGAGTGAGATACACTGAATCGAAAGGCCAGTATAGTATTATATAACAGTTCGATTTGATATGACTGACACAGTAATATAACAACATGCAAACATGCAAAAAATGATGCATGATCTGCAGATCATTCCGCGGATTTTATTTATATTGCTATCGGTTTTACAAACAGTATACTGGCACTTTCCATGATAAACTGTTATGGAATGGCATAGACTAAGATACTATGGACTGATTATTAACCTAGCTTTCGAGTCTAATGTTTATACAAAAAAAAGACAATTTCGTCGATCGTGTGGTAATTGGGTATAAAAGTCGCTCAATCAAGCCCGAAATGGTAATATCAAGTTACTACAATTAAATCAAAGATGACACCATCCTTTATTAGACGTGTCTAAATTGTCTATAATTTTCTTTCCGTCGATATTGGTAATATGGCTATGTGAAATAAGTTACTAAGAATTTTTGGGTTTTTCATTTTAAAAGGATATTCATTCTAAATATTGCATCTATTGGGTGTGTAAGCATAGCCGCACATGTATTTTAATCAGTTTCTAACTGTATTCCAAGAGATTGAAGTATATTTTTCACTGTACACGCTGCCATTGTCTTAAAATATTGATGGTTAAAATTATGACATGACTCAACCTAATTGTGTTCTTACGTTCCTTTCATAGTTTAACTGACAACCAAACTAGAATGCGAGTGTATCAATTTAGTTAAATAAAGGCAACCCAGTTATGCCACAGGTCCTTTTTAAAGGACTATACAACAATACGGTTGAAAACATAGAGCAGTGAAAACAAGAGCGACTATTCGGGTCTTTTCTTGGACAGAGATCGCCGAGCTTATTGGAGCTTGCCTCGTGAAGCATTTTTTGAGCTTTATTAACAAGATAATAAAGTTCAAAGAAGAATATCAAGCACATGAGCGAATAATTGCATAAGTGCCAAGCGCCCTGCTTAGGTCGGTTTAAAATAAGTTTTACTTAATAAGTGAGGATGTATTTACTAAAATAAGATCACTATAGATGTCCTATACTGGTATACACGGTGGGGCCTGTAACTAAAGCAAAAAATTAAAATGTACATTCTTCTCCTCAAACTACGCAACGTTTGTTTGACGACTTTGAAAAAAACTTGCGGTTTGAATTTTATTACATTAAGTTAATTCGAACACGCAATGTACTATGAAATTGATTATGTCTGTAGAGTGACTAGACTGACAGGCGATGTCAATTAGACGGAGTTTTAAGTACATTGAAAATACTATTTACTTTGTTTGAAAAAATAACAATCTAAAAACTTTATGATTTTAAAAAGTTGCTACACAAAAGTTGTCTAGTTTGAGGACTAGAATCTACGTTTTAATTTTTTGCTTTAGTTACAGGCCCCACCCTATATATAGCTTGTGTTATTTATCAAAGTAAATCTTATAATTCCGACCTGTGTAATTTTAATGTTTCTTTTTCCCGCATAATGCACATTTTATAAACCGTATAGGTAGATATTTAGAGACAGTACGCACTCCAGGAGTATTACCTCGTAAAGCCCAATACATATTTAGCACAAGTTATTTAACGACCCAATGTCCTAAATGTAGGACACATTAATCATTCTATAAGAGATCTCGAAATAAGGTGTGATCTATTTCGAAATATACTTGCGGGCCTTTACATTTGGACAAGGGGCCCAGTGTCCCAAAAATAGGACATGTTAGCATTCGAGTCGTCACTGTGAGAAGTTACAAATTAGCTCAGAAAACAAATAGCCTGACGGTAGTTTATGTCCTATATATAGGACATCGGGCATTACGTAAATAAGAGTTGGCAGCGGCCTCCTGGCGGTGGCGTGGCGGCGTGTGTGGGGGAGGGGGAGGGGGGAGGGGGGAGGGGGAGGGAGGAGGGGGGGACAGGTTACTGCGAGGGGTAGGAGGGCGCGGAGGGCACGGCCTGGTACACGAGCGGCGCGGCCGGCCCGCCCCAGCCGCCGCCCGGCACGCTCATGCGGTACCCGGCTGCAACAACACAACCGCGACCTCATCATCTGGCGACATGACTTATTCTAATAGTACATTACTTACCAAGGACTGTAAAAGAAAGAAAGCCTCGAAATCGCAAGTATTTGAGACCCGAGCCGCAGGCGAGGGTTGTAAATATGCGATAGAGGGCTTTCTTTTTTACTGCCCGTGGTGAGTACACAATTTTACGTCTCCACCTGACCATAATGCGAGTTTTACCGTACGCGTAGCGTGCGGTAATACTCACATTATGGCCAGGTGTGACGTAAAATATAAAGCGGTCTTCACGTCCAATGCATTGAAAGCTATTGTTTTTTACTCACCATTAGGCCCCACTGTAGACGGAGGTCCTGAAATACAGCCGTATTTTTTTTATTGCGTTCGTGAAAACAAAATGTATGTACGGTTAAATAATATTTAATACAATAAACTAATAATATTGACCACACCCGTGTTCTCGTAGTTCTTAGCTCCGCTTTCAAAGCATTCACATTCATTAAGCGTGTCGACACCTGATGCACCGTCTCGCGAGGAAATTGCAGCGCGAGGCGGTGCGTTAGGTGTGGACGTGCCTCGGCCGACGCAAACGCACGCGCGGCCGCAATCCTCGGGCGAGGCATGTCCACACTAGCCGAGCTGCCTCGCGCGGCAATTTCCTCGCGAGACGGTGCGTCAGGTGTGAACACGCCTATTGATTCGTAAGTCAAACTTGCCATAATTAATATCAAGTGTTGCAAAATATTCACAGCGTTGGTTAGAAATAATTCTACGAATTTCACTTAATAATAACTATGGCATTTAACGTTTCGGAGACCTCCGGCTACACTAGCGCCTCTAGTGGCAAAACTCACACGCGATAGTCCTCATTCCCACAGTACGAGTGAGACAACGACGCTATCTCGCCCGCACACCGAAGCCGCATTCAGAAACCACATACATCGGTATAATAGTTTGACAAACCAATTTCAACAATAATATTAAACTACAGCCTTGGCCAGAAGTGTTGAGCACCCTTGCGATTTTCATACAAAACTCGAAAGTTTAGACCGGCGTTTCTATCTTTTTTGAAGTTATTTTATCAATTAATTCAAACTGAGCAAATATGTTTTGTTGAAGTGAGTAGTAACTGCATAGAATATTTGAAATTTGTCGCACTAGCGCAATAATTGGAGCATTTGCCTTACAAAAGGTGGAGTAGAAAATGTTTTAATGGTTATTGGTAGGCTATAGGGTGGTTATTAAAATACTAGATTTGAGACCTTGAGGGGGGGGGGGGGGGGTGCGTTGACCGCCATCTTGGTTTAAACGTGCCATAAGTCCGTTTTTGAACCTTGGCGCTTAAACGGTTATCAGTATGCCGAAAATGTCTATGCAACGTATGAAGAACATACAATTGTCTACAATATTTCCATACACATTACATCTGTAGGTCTTACAGATGTAAAGATACAGGGGGTGAAAAGGTGTATATTTTCATATATCATAAGAATTTTATTTATTAGCTTCAAAGTTTTGTGCTTCGAGATAAGGAAATGAAGTCTCTACTACAGTTTTGTCATCTTCTAATGATTCTTTTGAAAGATATTTAAAAGTTGAATTCACCCCTAGAGCGCTTATACAGGGGGTGAAAGTAGTAAGTGTCACACACAAAATCAGTGTTCTATTACTCATCATATAAAACTACTACGCGTTGTCAGGTATAGCTATGGATCAATTAGGGTATAATTAATTTAGATTTGACAAAAAACATATATGCTTTCATACAAAAAAAAAATTTTTTTAAAGAAAGTGCTTGTAAATATTTTTTTAAACTTCATATAACTGTCAAGTAACTCATCCGGGCCTATCACTGAATTTCATACCTTATTACCCGGCTTGAAACATATTGACACCACGTCTTTCTCACTTTTAGGAGCCCCTATATTTGCAGAGGGATTTCCTTCCACAATAAAAAAAAAAGGTGATGCATTATCATCTTCACTTGTCCATCTGCAACAGCTCTCAGCCCATGTTGCCCTTGTCCTGTTGCGTAGCTGCTTCTTCATGCCTAGCATGATTTATACACTACGAACAGCACCTTCATGGTTATTTCCCCAAAACATTAGCGATTTCGATCAAATCTTGCGACATGGGCTTGAAGCCATTTTAAATGTCAGCTTGAGTGAGTCTCAGTGGTCACAATCTTCGCTGCCTATCCGCTATGGTGGCCTCGGGATACGCCGAGTACACGATGTGGGCCTCGTCGCCTTTATAGCCTCTGCTCATGCTTCCATGGACCTTGTCACTCGCATTCTATCAATAAATGGTGGCAATGTCCGAATTCCTTGGAAGAAGCCTTTTATGAGTGGAAGGTTAGGTGTCCAAACGACGCACGGCCTGATAATCTCAAGCTTCAACGATCCTGGGACGACATATTAAGTAAAAAAACTTATGACGGTCTACTTGAAGCCACTGTGGGCGTCGATGCGGCTCGATTGAAAGCGGTAGTTCTGCCTGAATCCGGAGCATGGCTACACGCACTACCATCGTCGCACCTAGGCACACTCCTAGATAATGATTCCCTTCGTGTAGGCGTAGCACTAAGACTGGGCAGTGCTGTATGTGAACCCCACCAGTGTGTTTGTGGAGCTACAGTCGAAAGAAATGGCCACCATGGGCTGAGCTGCGTTCGCTGTGCTGGCCGATTCCCCAGACATCAGTCTATTAACGACATTATACGTCGCGCACTGGTGTCCGTAAATGTGCCTAGCGCCTTAGAACCCCAGGGTCTAAATAGGACCGATGGAAAAAGACCAGACGGTTTAACACTGATCCCATGGGCACGAGGACGCAGCCTCATTTGGGACGCGACATGCGCGAGCACTTTTGCTCCTTCGCACCTGAATCACACGGTGCGCAAAGCTGGAGCCGCCGCCGAAAACGCAGCTAAATTAAAGCACGCCAAGTACTCCAATTTAGAGCCGGCCTACAACTTTGTTCCAGTGGCGGTAGAGACTTCTGGTCCTTGGTGCGCCGAAGCCAAGTCCTTTATTAAAAGTCTAGGACGGCGTCTAAGGGACAAAAGTGGCGACCCTAGGTCCGGTGCATACTTGGTGCAGCAAATATCGCTTGCGATACAGCGAGGCAACGCAGGCAGCATCTTCGGAACATTTACGCCGGGTACCTGTCAGCCCTAGCTTATTAAGTTATTAGCTTTAGATAATATTATTTGTTTTAAATTCTGTTTTTCTAATCGATTATATACTTGTTAAATTAAATAAAGAAAATTTGTAAATGTACAACAGAAAAAATATATAATATTTGTACAGTTATTATTAAAATATCGTATAGGCTTTAGCATTTTTTACATAATGCTTGAACAGTTGACTTTATGACAAAAACCGGCCAAGAGCGTGTCGGGCCACGCTCAGTGTAGGGTTCCGTAGTTTTCCGTCCGTCACAGAAAGTGTCCCCACTTAAGAGTTAAAATAACACCGCCATGTAGGATATGATATGAGCGTTCCACCTACAGCGACATCTATCGGCAAATTAAGTAAACTATTGCGCGCGAGCTTAAAGTATGGAAGATGATTTTCAACCGACTTCAAGATTTCGAAGGAGGAGGTTATCAATTCGTCGGGATCTTTGTTTGTGCTATTTTTTTTTTTTTTTTTATGTATGTTCACCGATTATTCGAAGACGGCTGGACCGATTTGGACAATTCTTTTTTTGTTTGAAAGCGTATACTTCACAGTTGGTCCCATTGTAACCATGTCAGGATCTGATGATGGGATCCTGGAGAAATCGAGGGAACTCTTCAACTATTATAGGCACACCTATGGTGATTTGAGTATTTTTTATCGCAGATCGAGCATTTGGTGTTGGAAAGGTGGATGCTTAGTGAAGTCGGTTCTTTTTTGTTTAAAATTATTATGGGATAATTCTTTATTGCGTGAACCGATTTTCACCGTTTTTACTTTATTTGAAAGCACGTCATTTCATTGTGATTTTGTAGAAATTACAAGTACAATAAACACCTGCTTATACGGTTAAATTACAAACTTAGTTCAGAAATTATTTTGTAAATTTTTTTCAAAAACTATTAAACCTATCAAGTTCAAAATAATTTTCCTAGAAAGTTTTTATAAAGTTCTACTTTTGAGATTTTTTTCATATTTCTAAAACTTATGGTTCAAAAGTTAGAGGGGGGGGACACATTTTTTTTTACTTCTGGAGCGATTATTTCCGAAAATATTTACATTATCAAAAAATGATTTTAGTAAACCCCTATTCATTTTTAAATACCTATCCAACAATATATCACACGTTAGGGTTGAAATGAAAAAAAAAATCACTCCCCACTTTACGTATAGGGGAGGTACCCCAATAAAACATTTTTTTCCACTTTTTATTTTACCACTTTGTCGGCGTGATTGATATACATATTAGTACCAAATTTCAGCTTTCTAGTGCTAACGGTCACTGAAATTATCCGCGGACGGACGGACGGACGGACGGGCAGACATGGCGAAACTATAAGGGTTCCTAGTTGACTACGGAACCCTAAAAATGTCTACGAGAAGTATAAAGACAATGAGTATGAGTATTTTTTTCCTTTCTGTAACTTTGTATCTCTAAGACGTACAGAATAAATACAAATACAAAAAAAAATAGAGTCTTTAATAATTTTCGTAGACATTTTTGTCATAAAGAGAGCTGTTCAGGCATTATGTAAAAAATGCTAAAGCCTATACGATATTTTAATAATAACTTGACAGTTATATGAAGTTTAAAAAAAAAATTCAAACACTTTCTTAAAAAAAATTTTTTTTTCTATGAAAGCGTATATGTTTTTTGTCAAATCTAAATTCATCATACCCGAATTGATCGATTGCTATACCTGACAACGCCTTGTAGTATTTTATGATGAGTAATAGAACATTGATTTTGTGTGTGAGACTTACTACTTTCACCCCCTCTATAAGCGCTCCAGGGGTGAATTCAACTTTTGAATATCTATTAAAAGAATCATTAGAATATGACAAAACTGTGGTAGAGACTTCATTTCCTTATCTCCAAGCACAAAACTTTGAAGCTAATAAATAAAATTCTTATGATATAAGAAAATATACACTTTTTCACCCCCAGTATCTTTATATCTGTAAGACTTACAGATGTATTGTGTATGGAAATATTGTAGACAATTTTATCTTCTTCATACGTTCCATAGAAATTTTAGGCATACTGATAACCGTTTAAGCGCCAAGGTTCAAAAACGGACTTTTGGCACCTTTAAACCAAGATGGCGGCCGCGCCCTCCCCCCCTCAAGGTCTCAAATCTAGTATTTTAATAACCACCCTATAGCCTACCAATAACCATAAAAATATTTTCTACTCCACCTTTTGTAAGGCAATGTATGGAGATGATTCCCCAATGATTGGATTACACCGACCTAAATTCGCATTTTTGGGACCTCACTTTTCATATTTTATAGGTACCTTGAAAGTTATTAAGTGAAGTTTTCTAGATATATCAATAAAATATAACATTTTACGTCATCGTACATTGTTATGATATGGAATTAATACTTAACATCCAAATTGTAAACAAAAAAGAGCTATGCTCAACACTTCTGGCCAAGGCTGTATTTGTCATTCCTCTTTTAGTGATAAGCGCAAGAAAGACAGTAAGGCTCACTCCACACTAGCGTCTTTCGAGCGTCGACGCCGCGTTGTCGAGCGTCGGCGTCTCACCAGCGGCGACGCGGCGACGATGCGACGCTTTTAACCTTACAAATTAGTGACGTCGCGTCATCGCCGCGTCGGCGCTGGTGAGACGCCGACGCTGTACAACGCGGCGTCGACGCTCGAAAGACTATGGGGTGAGCCTAAGATTCTCTCTATCAATGTTCTAAGCGAGAAACTCCCTAGCCAAAACAAACTTTAATATCCATATTCAAGGATGATATAGACATGGATGGACAATATCCATACAAAATCGCGTTCCCTTATTACAGGTTAAAGCACTAGCGTCATCTATCGGTCTCACCAGACACTAAATCCTAGTTTCTAATACTTTGTTCGGCGCTTAACGCTGACAGAATAACTCGACTCGACACTTAGTTAGTACCGAAAACAGACGTATAGCCTGAAGGTTCGAGGAACGCGATTTTGTATAGGCATTGTTAATCCATGTCTTAATCATCCTTGTCCATATTTAACCGTTTGACCGCCCAATTTGTCGACGAAAAACTGTTTCCCAAACGCCATGACATGTGCCATACGGATGACATTGTAAAGCGGTAGGACTTCGTGACGTCTGTAGGGCTAGCATGTTACGTTGTCGCCTGTCACTTCATACTTCGAGTCGCGCTTGAAGTATGAACGCATGCGTCACACGTCAAGATATGCTAGGTGTGCTGGTCCACAAGATTGCGTTGACGTGATTTGCCTTTGGAGCTCAAAGGGTAAGTGGTTCAAAAAAAGAAAAGTGTGTTACCTGCTGCTGCAGCTTGCGGATTGCTATAGGCCGTGGCATATTGCTGGTAGTAGCCGGGGGCCATGTAGCCCTGTATCGCCGGGTAGCCCTGAAACACAATGTTTATAGTTTACAACTTACACAATAGACATGATGAGTTTTGAAATTTTGAAGGCTGAATCTTTGAACCATTTCAATATTTATACTTTATTTCAAGATTTCGAAAGAGGAGGTTATCAATTCGTGGGGATTTTTGATTTTGATTTTTTTATTTTTATTTATGGGTACCAATGATTCGATTACGGCTGGACCGATGTGGAAAATTCTTATTTTGTTTAAAAGAGTATACTTCACAGTTGGTCCCGTTGTCACCAGGTCAAGATCTGAAGATGGGATCCTGGAGAAATCGAGGGAACTCTTCAAATATAGGCACACGTATCTATAGTGATGTGAGTACTTTTTACAGCAGCTCGAGCATTTGCTTTTGGAAATGTGGAGGCTAAGTGAATTCTGTTCTTTTTTATTCAAAATTATTTCTTAGCTAATCTATTCTTTGGTTCTGGCGTCAGGGGCACGGCGTATTACTTCGCCACCTGGCGGTTAATAGATTAAACATATGTCAAAGTATGCGAGCGGCTTCAGTGCACGCTGCTCAGCTCAAATCCCTTTCCACGCTTGACGATCATATATGTCTATAGATCAAGAGTGAAGTCCTACTACCAGCATTATGAAGGACATCAGATTTGAGTTTGTTTATCTGTTAAATCAATAGGCGGGTTCCCACCTGACGCACCGCCTCGCGAGGCGGCTCGTCTAGTATGGATATGCTTCGCCCGAGGCATTGGCGGCCGCGCGTGCGTTTGCCTCGGCCGAGGCACGTCCACACTAGCCGAGCTACCTCGCGCGGCAATTTCCTCGCGCTTATAGTCTAAACAATTTGAACTGAGCTCATCCACTTAGTGTCTTATCTTTTGTGTGTAAACCGCAGGCGCGCGTGCCACTATGGAAAAAATGGTTTGGCCACATGTTAGCGTTTACTGAATTTCTACTATATGGACCACGCAATAAGATTCAATATGAACTAATACGAAAAAAGCTCTATGTTCTATACGGTTGCATCCAGTACAAGCGATTCAAATGCTCTAGAACCAGCGTAACTCGACACCGAGATCCGAAACAAATGTGCATAATTGGAGATCGCGCTTGCACTGGTATTCCGAGCGCACGGCTAGTTAGCGATTAGGAGGCAATTGTAATTTTCGCGAAAGGGCAGGTAAAACAGGGTTGGATTCTGATTAAAACATTTGGGTGGATGTACTATTTACAAATATTTAATATATGAAATACATATATAATAGATTTTAATAAATATTGGGTATGTTAAAATTATAATCAGGCATATAAATACTTAACTATTTTAAAATTGCTTTCTTAATTTTACAGCTTAGACTTACTTTTACCTATAGCAAATTATGTACTGAGAATAACTCAATTCAAATATAAATAATATGAATCTACATTGTAGTTGTGCTTGTTATCGTAATTCGAATGTAATCGTAATGTGTTGTAGAAGTATACAATTTTTTTTACATATTAGTCTATAAGAATAATCATATTAATCTAAACTTAACAAATTCTTACACATTATGCGCAAGTATGTTACAATTATAATCTGACATATAAATAATCAACTAATTATTTAAAACATTGCTTTCTTAATTTTAAAGCTACTTTCATAATTCGAATGTGTTGTAGAAGAATATAAAAATATATATATTTATATTACATATTAGTCAACAAAAATAATCATATTAATTAAAATAAACAAATTCTTATTCAATGTTAGGACTAAATATTTGACATAAATATTAGGTTAATGTTATAGAATAAGGACAGGTAGATATTAAAAAAATGTTAACAAACAATAAAAAAACAAGTTTTGTCGATTTTATTGTGAAATTATTATGATACATTTTGACCCGTATTATTTGTATAATTGCATCAATATATTTCTATTAATTATATAATAGCTTAAGATAATAATCGTTACTGACGATTCGAAAGTGCTTGTTGCTATGCCTACTTGAATAAATACATTTTTGACTTTGACTTTGAGTATTTAAAGGACTGATTATAATTGTAACATACTCAGCCTATATTTATTAAAATCTGTTATTTATTTATTTTCTTTTAAAACGTTTGTAAATCTGATAAGAAATGTAATAAACATGACAAACCCTCATTCGAGGAATAGTTGTAGGCACGTTAATTAATCTAGAAAAAAAAATGAAATTAATATGATGAAAAGATTAATATGATTATTTTTGTTGACTAATATGTACTGTAAATATATATATTTTTATATTTTTCTACAACACATTCGAATTATGATAACAAGCAGAACTATAATGTAGATTCATATTATTTATATTTGAATTGAGTTATTCTCAGTACATAATTTGCTATAGGTGAAAGTAAGTCTAAGCTGTAAAATTAAGAAAGCAATTTTAAAATAGTTGATTATTTACATGTCTGATAATAATTTTAACATACCCAATATTTATTAAAATCTATTATATATGTATATATATTTCATATATTAGATATTTGTAAATCGTACATCCACCTAAATGATTTAATCAGAATCCAACCCTGTTTTACCTGCCCGTTCGGGAAAATTACAATTGCTTCCTAATCGCTAACTAGCCGTGCGCTCGGAATACCAGTGCAAGCGCGATCTCCAATTACGCACTTTTATTTCGGATCTCGGTGTCGAGTTACGCTGGTTCTAGAGCATTTGAATCGCTTGTACTGGGTGCAACCGTATAGAACTTAGAGGTTTTTTCGTATTAGTTGATATTGAATCTTATTCCGTGGTCCATATAGCAGATATTCAATAAACGCTAACAGGTAGCCAAACCCTTTTTTTCATAGTGGCACGTGCGCCTGCGGTTTACACACAAAAGATAAGACACTAAGTGGATGAGCTCAGTTCAAATTGTTTAGACTATACCACTTACGGGTGCGTTCGAGAATATTATCATTTCAGCCAGTGTTAATGACATACGTATGACATGTCACTAACACAGCACGGATATGTAAAGCACGTTTAAAACTCTATTTATTTAAAGCGCATGCTGACAACCATCGGTTTCGTCTCTGTAGTTAATGTCAAATTCAGGAGAGAGAGTCTTCTGCACTTGTACTGTTACTTATTCTGTGTCAATATGCCTAAGGCTAAGGTAGCCCTCAAATCATAAAACATAACCCTTTTTCAAAGACAAAACGTCCGTCAACCCCATTTTAACAATAGGCATGGTGATTTTTTTTCATGTATGGTATCAATCGATTCGTTTTGTTGTGAGGATCAAATGTCTATATGGGGCCAATCGCGTTAAAGCAACACAAAAGTCAGAAATGAGACTTAAAAACCGAGATTTGCATTTGTTTCTCAAAACGCTCCTAACAAAATGACGTGCAAAAGTGACGTCACGATCACATAGTCGCCCTGTTTAAAGTATGGGAAAAATATGAAATTACTATTTTTACAGTGAAATGTTGCGTTTATGTATATGGTTGCTGTACAATTTATTACACAGTAAAACGTTAAAAATCGAATGGTATCATTGTTTTTTTTTTTTAATTTCGTAAATTTTCGAAAATTTGCAACTTGATATCTTTGAGCCATTTCAATAGAATTTATAAATTTTCACTTTAGTTGGATATATTGATCATTTTGCATCCTATCAACTAAATTTTATTGCATAATTCAACATGTGTCATCATGCCTATAGTACCTATTGTATTTAGGACAACCCCACTACATGAAAGCTACGATATTATTCACTTATTGCGTGAAAATAAAATACGAATATTTTATTTAATAATAAAATGTCAAAATCGTGAAAGCTAAATCATTAAATTACACATTTTTTAAAGGTTACCAATATTCGTACACTTGTACATACAAATTGTACGTTAACAATAGAAAGTCGTTTTAATGAGATACTTAATTAACATACTGCACTCGGCATGACTATTCCTACGTTAGGTACGTTTTTCGTACGTTAGATGAATTTAAATTAGATATGTTTTCATTATTTTATTTAGTTTAACGGCTAATGGCGTCTGCGGGAGACTACCACCTAAAAGGAAACCCACAGGGGGGCGATTTTTGAGATTCGAGCGCTCGAATATAACATTTAAAACTCTGAATAAAACGAAGAAATTATGTTTTAAAAACAACAGCGATAGTTATTTAAAATCATGATTATTTATATTATTAATTTCAGGCGTAAATAATGGCGACAAACTTTTGTGCGCGATTATATTCGAGGTTAAATTCTTTGAATTCGAGCGCTCGATTGTCAAAAGTCGCCCCCCTGGTCGCAAAACTATAATGTTTATCAATATTTTCCTTCCTCGAGTTATGGTAGAACTGTTTTCCAAGTCATCATGCACTTTTCCTAATAATATTTAATTTATCCTTGCTGATTCATCATTCATCTATGTCATCATAAAACCATGGCAATTTAACACATTCAGTGCCGAAAACCCGACTATCGGGTATTTAATGAATTCGTTCCCAGGCCGGACGACCCGATAGTCGGGATCGTGGCACTACAGCTTTATATGACGAAATTTTTGTGGCCTGGCGCGGATGTCTTGTTTGGCTGGGTGGCAATGAATGTGTTAACCTTTTGAACGCTTTCTCTCTCGCATCAAAATGTGGCATATACACGCCAACATCTCAACTAGTGAGAAACGAATTTAAACCTTATCTGTCAACAGTAATATTCCTTTGACAGCGTCTGCCATGACCACTTTAGTGGTCGTTGGCGTGGTAGGCACGACAGCACCAGTAGCGTGCCCAGAGGTTTGGGGTAGGGCAAGCCTAAAGATATGATTTCGTACTAACTATTCAATCTTTATATACTCAAAATGTCATCATCTTTCGAAAAAAATATGCTACAACAGCAATATAAGTTATTTAGAATGAAAACAACTAACAATCTAGCCTAGTGTATTTTGTAAGCAGCCCTACTAAATTTTCGCTTATGCAACTGGTTTATCTGAGACATGCCTACAAATAACACAAACCGGGTATTAGGTTTAACGACACATTGATTTTGAACAAACTTCAGAGATTTTACCTTGCCTTTGTTGATCATGCATGATCAATACTTGGACGTACCTCAAACAGTCACAAGGAACGGCTTCATCCATTATTAATAAGTCATTTTAACACTTTTACAAGTTTTACAAAAGAATTAAGCACTTTTACTAACTCGTAACCTCACCTCACCACAATACCATTCAATTCACATTGACTTGCTCAAACAATTAATTTGCATATCAAATTCGACTTTTGTAATATAATAATACACTTGAAGTTGTCCGTTAACGCTCACTTGCGTCGCGCGATCTTACGCCATGCGGCCAACTTCACACCAAAAAGCTGGTTTTAAATCGCCGTATTTTGCTATAGGTACACCGGGCAAAAATTGTTGCTCGTTGTACAGACACCAATAGGGCGATTGGTATAGGCGAAATGAATGCCCGCTTGCAAGGCGGCGGCAATGGTGAGTGCGAGCGGGACAGCAGTATGCGCTACGTTTAGTTTCGTTTGCCTCAGTAGATTTGCGCGGCAGTGGCGACACTTTGTTGCGTGTGGCAAAATGTATAAACAGCTCACTCGAAATAATTAATACGGGTTATTTAGCGCGATGATTAAAATACGTAATTTCGGTGAGGCAACTAGGGCAAGCCCGGCTTTTGGGCTTGTATGGAAGTACCGCCACTGGACAGCACACGACCACTTTAGTGGCTCTTGGCGTTCAAAAGGTTAACATACATATATACAGGGTATATTGCCTATTAATGGCCAGCCTCCAGTTACTGGCCGAATCTTAAAATTGCGTTATACACATACAGCAAGGATCTAGATAAAATCTGTAATTTTAACTTCATTACATGAACAAAAACTACATACATAATTATACAACAATTTGGGTGTGTTTCGTCAGCGAGGGGTGATCCCAACCCGCGCCATGCGGAGCAACAGGCTCGCACACCTCCTCGTTACACCCGATCACGACCTACGCAAGTCGGAGAGGTCGGTGTATGTCATGGGCCTGTCTGTATACAACAGGCTGCCGGACACAATTAAAAAGGATGCAACTTCCATAGGGGCCTTTAAGGTAAGACTACGTAAGTGGCTCCTTGATCATTCTTTTTATTCTTTAGACGAGTTTTATGCTCATAAGTCCGATAACTCAAATGTGATAAATTTAAATTCTATTCAGTCATATTAACTTAAATACTAGTTGAGATGAAAATTTGACCAATGTAATTTAATATAATTGTAAGATTGACATGTAACTTGGTGTTATAAATAAATTATTTGTATTTGTATAGATATATATGAAATGTTCATTCAAATAAAGGTTGAACACGCCAAAACCTGGGCATATAAAAATAGCTATAGTTATTCGAAAAATGGAGATATTTAAACTTTTGAAACAACAATTTTCTCACAAGGAACTGGGCTATAAAATGATGATAATTTTATTTTCTTTTATTTATTCGTTGGCAAAATGTCGAGCGTACAACATCAAAAACGTGAACGCATTTTGCACGAACATTTAAAAAATTCCATGTTAAGCTACATAGATATCGCGAAAAGGCTGAAATATCCACAATCTACTGTTGGTCACGTATTAAAAAGTTTCCGTGAACGCTTGACAATAGATAGAAAGCCAGGAAGTGGTGGGTTGCAGGGAGTCAAGAATAATAAAAAGGAAAGAGTATTTTAAAGATTTTTGCCACAAATCATACGATTTCATCTCGTGATGATGCTAAAAAAGTGAAAATGTCTTAGTCCTATGTCCAAAAAGTGAAACAGATGGCAGGACTGAGGAGTTATAAAGCCCAGGCCGCACCAGATCGAGACTCAAAACAGAACTTATCCGCAAAGATACCGTCGCGACAACTCTATGAAGATTTTCTTACAAAATTTAAATGCGCGGTGATGGACGACGAGACGTATATAAAATTGGATTGTAAACAAATACTTGGTCAAGAGTTTTATACTAGCAAATCTCGAACAGATACTCCTAAAGATTTTGAATTAAAAAAATGAGGGCAATTTCCAAAAAAATACCTTCTTTGGCAGGCATTATGTAGCTGTGGTAAAAGAAGTCGCGCGTTTATCACCACCGGGACAATAAACGGCGATATTTATCAGAAAGATTGTTTAGCGTTTGCTGCCTTTTATAAGACAGCATGCCTCACCACCGCTGTTTTGGCCAGATCTAGCCAGTTGCTAATACGCAAAATCAGTTATGGAATGGTACAACGCTAACAGGATAATGGTGGTACCCAAAATATGCAATCCGCCAAATAGTCCGGAACTGCGGCCTGTTGAAGAGTACTGGAGTATTATGAAAGGAATTCTAAAAAAGAAAGGCGGAGAAGTAAAATCGGTCCCTGAGCTACAAAAAATATGGACCTGGGCGACAAAAATCTTTTCTAAAGAGATGGTGCAAAGTCTTATGAGCCGTGCGCGTAGAAAAGTTCAATCTATGGCTTACTGTGTAAACATTAATTAAAATTAAAAATGTGATTTTAGAATTCATTAAATTTGTCATTAAATGTGGTATTCATAATGTAGTTATTTATTTTCAAACTGGTTTAAAAACAAATTTTGCGTGCCCAAGTTTTGGCGTGTTCAACCTTTAGTAAAGTAAATGACGACGAAAATAGTGGCCAGTAATTAAATAAACAGGGCCAGTTATTGGCGCTTTACCCTATGTACATTTTATTAAATAAAATATACTTATATTTGGTTTAATTGGTAACTAATAACCACAAACATACAATTAAGAGCAATTACAAGACCCCTTGTATAAAAACCCCACCAGAAACAGTAAAAAAGGAGAGCCAAGTTCAATACAAAAATTATGCTTGGCTTCGCCGCAAAAAGAATGGAGATCTAAATGAGTGCCAAGTTCTATGCAAAATCCAAATATGTATTTATAGGAACATAATAACATTATGAACAAGTATTAAACTCTATTTCTTTGCTTTATTGGATACCTATAACAATTGCTGTTATTTAAAAATGTGAGATCTTAAAGTAGGTTAGATTTGACTTGGCCGTATTCGTAAGCGGTGCCTATGTTTTATGTGTTGCTCGGGAGCGCATTTATGTAGATTTACTTCTGTTCTGTGTATAATTATGTGGTGCCGCGCGCCGCCGACGACACACCGTTGGCCGGTCGTTTAGCGCGTATTACAAGTTTTTTGTATGGGGACACCACTTATTTTTTATATTTCTGTTATATAGCAAATATAATAATACATACATTGGGATAGTTTCAAATATCTGCTTGTAACTGTTCCAACGATACAATAAAAAAAATTGTATGGGGACCCCCCTATTTTTTAACTTTTTTTTATTTTTAGATTTTTTCCTACGCTTATACACAACTAGCTTTTTCCCGCGGCTTCGCCCGCGTACTAAAAGTACTAAAAAAGGAGGTCCTCAGTTAGACTCGTATGTTTGTATGTAGGAATGTATGTTTGTCCGCGATCATCTTGCGTTTCGCTGAACTGATTTAGAAGCGGTTTTCGGAAAAATATTCGTTACATTCTGGAGGTTTCGGTAAACCACGTTTTGAAGACGGCGGTTCCCTCATTTTTTATTTTAAAGAAATTATTGCAATAATTGTTTAATTGTTACGCCATCAACGACTTACTACTGAGAGATTATGATTAATACAGATTTCTACTCTTGAATAGAAGCTTTTCCCCGCGACTTCATTTGCGTGGCATTAGTAATCCACCCTCCTTTTTACCCGCTTAAGGAATGACTTCTGGGATAACAACTATTATATATCCTTCCCCAGAACGCAAAATATCTCCATACCAAATCATCTAAATAGGTTCAACAGTTATTAATTTCCCATACAAACTTAGAGGGTTGATTTTCGAGATAAAAACTATCCTATATTGTTTACCGCGACTCAATCTATATAATATGTACCAAGTTTCATTTCAATCGTCTGTTCAGCGGTTAATAATTCGCCATACAAACTACCAACATGTTTTCTACCCCTCTAAGATTGATTTTCGGCTTAAAAAAATATTCTATATTGTTTCCTGGGACTCAAACTATATCCACAACAAAATTATCTAAATCGGTTCGCGGTAAAAAAATCTCCATACAAACCTCCAACCCCCATTTCACCCCCTTAAAGATTGATTTTCGAGATAAACTGTCCCATGTCGTTTCCCGGTACACAAACTATCTCTATACCAAGTTTCATCTAAATTGGTTCAACGTTTAAAAATTCCCCATACAAACTATCAACCCCCATTTCACCCCCTTAAGTGTTGATTTCGTAATCAGCGACCCGATAAACCATACAAACAATACCCATGTTGATATTTCAATTTTGTCACCACATTTCCCCCTTAAGGGTTGAATTCTCAAAAAAGCTGAAACACTTGTTTTCCCATTTATCGTTAGGAATACTCCTGTAAAGTTTCGAATAAAATAGTTGAACTAATCTCGTTTCCCATACAAACTTTGAACCCCATTTCCCCCCTTAGGAGGTAAATTTTTTAAAAATATTGCTAAGTGCATCCCTATGCCTTATAAGGAGCCTACGTACCACATTTGGAATCTCTAGAACCAGCGGTTTGGGCTGTGCGTTGATATGTCAGTCAGTTTCTTCTTTTATATATTTAGAAGAAGATTGCAATTTGGCACAAATACTTTCAAGAATTTTCATGTCCGCAATATTAAATTTCAAAATCGATGCCATTTTCTTAATTAACGTCCCAAAAAATCACAAAAACGACACCCATATGGATATTTAGACATTTCAACCCCATTGTACCCTAACAGGGGAGATGGTATTTCACGTCCGCTACGTCGGATTTTAAAATCGTTGTTGTTTTCGTAATCAACGACCCGATAAACCATAGAAACAATACCCATGTTGATTTTCAGACTTTTTGACCACATTTCCCCCTTTTAGGGGTTGAATTCTCAAAAAACCTGCAACACGTATTTACCTATTTATTGTTAGGAATACTTCTGTGAAGTTTCGAATAAAATAGACTAACTAATCTTGTTTCCCCATACAAACTTTGGACCCCCATTTTACCCCCTTAGGGGATGAATTTTGAAAAATCCTTTCTTAGTGCACCCCCAGACCTTATAAGGAACCTACGTGCCAAATTTGGAATCTCTAGAACCAGCGGTGTGGACTGTGCGTTGATAGATCACTATGTCAGTCAGTCAGTCACCTTTGAGTTATATATATATATAGATTACCGAGCTGGATTCCAAATTTCATCCTTCTATGTCATCTAGAAGTAGGTTTGATTTAGGTACTATATGTCAGTCAGAATTTACGACTTTTAGACCTTCATATCTTTATAACCGTTTGAGCTAGCTTCATGAAATTTGGGCTTCTAGATGTCCTTATGGATAGTTATAATTAAACACACGTAGTTTTATGTGTTTACGTTAAAGAGTTTTTGAGTTATAGGAGGGTCAAAAGTGGCACCAAGTGGTTCGTGTAATACGAGGGTTGCTACTTATATATCCGGAAACCGGGATTACAATCTTCTTAAATAGCATATTTGACCTCCATGGTAAATTTTGAACTTTTTTAAGTACTGGCCGGTATATTTTTTCTTTCTTATTAACGCTCGTGTTTTGTTTTTGACGGGTTTTAAATGTCATCTCGCAGCAAGAATGGAACTCACTCGTGAAAATATTCGTGCTATGATTTATTATGATTTTCGGCGTGGTTTAACGCAACAACAGTGCATAGATCAACTAACTTCAACTTTTGGTGATGAAGCCCCATCTAAAACTACTGTGTATGCTATGCTTACGGACGAAGTTAAGGCAGGTCGCCCGAAATCGGTCGTTGTACAACAAAATATCGAGGCTGTGCGAAAACTTATAATGGACGACCGACATGTTACGTACCGCGAGATAGAGGCGACTCTGGGTATTTCTATGACCAGCATTAATAGCATATTACATAATTATTTGGCTGTAAAAAAAATTTGTTCGCGTTGGATACCCCACAACTTAACAAAAGAGCAAAAAGATGCTCGCGTCGAATGGTGCAATAAAATGTTAAAAAAATATAACCGTGGTGACTCAAAAGCCGTTTATAACATCTATACAGGTGACGAATCCTGGATCTATGCATACGATCCCGAAACGAAGCAACAATCAACGGTATGGGTGTTTCAAAATGAGCCGAACCCTACGAAAGTTACTCGTGCAAAAAGTACATTGAAACAAATGGTGGCCTGCTTCTTCGATATTAATGGCCATGTAGCTACAGTGCCACTAGAAAACCGTAGAACGGTTAATTCAGAGTGGTACACGACCATTTGCTTACCGGAAGTATTTGAACAAATTCGTAAAACTAACCAGCGACGAAGAATCATTCTTCATCATGACAATGCCAGCTGTCATACGTCACGCGAAACAACTCTATTTTTGGAGGGTCAAAATGTGGAATTAACGGGTCATCCGCCGTACAGCCCTGACTTGGCACCCAACGACTTTTATTTATTTCCAAATATAAAGAATAAATTACGCGGTCAACGATTTTCGACCGCTGAAGATGCTGTCGACGCATTCAAACAACACGTTATGGAGGTACCTCAGGCGGAGTGGCAGAAGTGCTTTAAAAATTGGTTCACGCGAATGCAAAAGTGCATAGATCATCAAGGGGAATACTTTGAAAAACAATAAAACCATTTTCAGCCGTGTACGTTTGTTTGTTTTTTTGTTTCCGGATATATAAGTAGCAACCCTCGTATACACTTGGCGCTGGCTAGCCAGTTCCTTTTCTTGAACTTGGCTTGACACGCTACCGCGTGTCTAGATAATCTTAAAATAATATAAAGTGACTCGTTTTAGTTGTTCTAAAGCGTATTAAATGGAGTCCACTGTTGAGTGGAGTTAGTTTTACTTTCATGTAATGTGTATGCAAATGACATATGTACTTACTTAAATAACCAAGGTTAATCAAGTAATTAGGTTGAACAAATATACTCAAGGACAATGAAACGGGTGACTCTGTAGAAAAATGTATTATAATATTTATAAGTAACCCATTTTAATTGTGTATTTTTATTATATTCATAATATTATTTTTTCAGCCAGAATATTTCTTACAATACAACTTTATAAACTACTTACTTGGTATTCAAGTTGTCTGGCCATAACCAGTATAATAACCACGAACTAATTCGTTCGTTCAACCGTCTATTTGCATCACTGTTTCGAATATGCAGGAGCGATAGAGAGGAAGATAACGAAATTTCGATTGACGTTTGCGGTACGCCCGCTGTATAGAATTAAAAAAAAGTAATCAAACACAATCACGTAACTTGGTCATTTGGCCAATGGCCAATAATTTTTTGTATCTAAGGAATTATGTCATTTGGACTCAGGTATGTCCTTAAACTACTTCCGGACACGGGTATGTCCTTAAACTACGTCCAAAAGAGAGATATGGGCACTGCGAATGTCATCTCGCTATGTGTGGTGGGGCGCAGCCCAGCGAGTGTCATCTCGCTCAAATCTGGAGCAGAGCCGACTGGGGAAGTACCTCCACCTTACAGGAAACCACAGCCAAATAGCACTACTCATAGTGTTGTGTTCCTGCTGGTGAGTAGGCTTGCCAAAGAACTCAAAGAGGATCCAGTGTGTTGACGATGAGGGATCCTCTTGTTCCTTTAGCCGTCAACACAGTAAGTCCTCTGGAGTTGCAGGCGTCCATAGGCTACGGTAGCTGCTTGATATCCGGCGGGCCGTATGCTTGTTTGCCACCGTCGTGGTATAAAAAAAACATTTCATTTCATTAGCCGATAAAATATAAGAGTCGTCTGTGATGGTTTGGACACGTAAGAAGACCTCCTGATTACATCGGGAATGTTGCTCTGGATCTGAACATTGCTGGGTCCCGGAGAAGAGGTAAACCGAAGACGAGATGGACAGATACCATAGCAAAAGACATGAGGGTGAGGGCCTGCGAAGTTTCAGTAGACGACACGTCCGATCGCGCGAAGTGAAGAGAAAGGACGAGAAAAACAAACCTCACAATTCGATGGGAATATTATAATAATGCTAAGGAGAGAGATTTCATTTCATTAGCCAAACGGCTGAGAAACACGACTTAAGGTGCGACCACACCGCTGCTTAAAGTACGGCGACGTTACGGAATCGCAGTGACGCATCGTATCCGCACCGTTTTAATCGCATGCCCCCCACACCGCTGCTCAAAAGACGCTGACGGTACGGAATCGCAGTGACGTGCCGTAAACGTCACGACTTTACTGCATGCTCTCCACACCGCTGCTCAAATTACGCAGACGCAACGTGTACGCAGTGACGTGCCTCATACGAAATATTTTTGACGCAAATCTTCCAAACCGTATTTCAAGCAGCGGTGTGGAGAGCATGCGGTAAAGTCGTAACGTTTACGGCACGTCACTGCGATTCCGTACCGTCAGCGTATTTTGAGCAGCGGTGTGGAGGGCATGCGATAAAAACGGTAAGGATACGATGCGTCACTGCGATTTCGTAACGTCGCCGTATTTTAAGCAGCGGTGTGGTCTCACCTTTATATGATAGATAACATTAAATAACATGGAACACACTAAAATTAATATTGATAATAGAATAATAATAATCATGTTAACAAGGCCTAAACACACATGTACTCATATCAAATTACTAATCACACATAAATGAGTTCTTTCTTCTTAATGACAATTAACATTTGACCCATTTCATTGTTTAAATTACCACAAGCATGCGCTCACTCTCGTGATATATATTGGATGTGTTAATGAGCCTCACATTTATCATTAATTAATTACAGGTCACTACATATCGCTGGCCCAATATTACAGGGTTCTATATTACATTTTCAGGGTAGTTAAATTTAGACTTAGGTCACTATGACAATGTTCAAATTTCAATTTGATAAAAGTGAAACATAGAACCTTGTAATATTGTGCCAGCGATACGCTATTACGTAATAATGATGGTACTTTTTCGTTTTATTAGGCAGGCGTCCGGTTCTTCATCCAATAGCCCAGTAGTTAGTCCATACCTTTCACCCAATACCCTAGTACATTTTGGACTCCATTAACTCTCAATAGTCTTTACTTGGCGGGTGGTGTCTCTGCGTGCGTCCCATGACACGGGTAGGGGCAGCATCCGCTTAGTGTACCCCTCACTTTTCATTAAACTGTCGAAAGGGCCTCTGCGCGTTGGCTTCTATCTTCACCAATTTTTGTTTGATTGACAAAATAAAAAATACGTATCCAAAATTTTTTGATAATCTAACTGACGGACTAAATAGAATTATATCTTTTTTACCCAGGAAAGTACCCAATTGTTATATGCTAAATAGCCTAACTAACCTAGTGCCTAAGACAGTTTTCGTCATGAATCTGAAATTGAAATCTTAATACCAATAATGGGTCTGTGAGCTGTCTCCTCGCGAGTAGAGCTAAAACTGAATAGATGTAGCCACCGGCAATAGTATCTTCCTACACGAAGGCCGCAAAAATATGTGACACGCTCTTATGGCCTTACAATAAGAGCGTGTCACATATTTTTGCGGCATTCGTGTAGGAAGAGACTATTGCCTGTACCTATGGATAGCTCTACCATTTTGATAAGTACACAATATCTTGGCGAACTCACAATGGTCTTAAGCGCCATAGACCAATATGGCGCTTAATCTTTTCTGCCAATTTCCACCATTTTGGACATTACCCTAAAAAAAAAACGGCAAAAAAATCTACGTGACTTAAGAACCTGCTCACAAAATTTCACGAGAATCGTTTGAGCAATGCGACCTTGTGTGCCTTTTAAAAGGAACACAGGAAGACATGCAGAGAAATATGGGCGGACGACATAAAGGCAACTAGGAGAAAACTGGACTGAACTGATATAGCACTAGACAAACAAAATTGGAAAACGATGGAGGAGGCTTTTACCCTCAGGGATCACACAATACAAACATTTAACCCTGAATATAGAAGTAAGAGACGCAAAGATATTGTAGGTATTAAAACAGTACAAAAAAAACACGTATTTTTATCTAGATTCTTTCGTGTGTCTTTTCGGGCCTCTTTTTATACAACAGGTTAAATGCAAAACTAGACATACCCACTTAGCTATGCCTGTTGTAAGAATACTCTACGACGCGCCCTTAAAAAATAATGACGTACGATGATACAGAGAAATTACTATTAGTCGTAAAATTACTACCTACTGTCCTTTGATATTTATACTTATACTTTTATACTTATTTTGTTAAGGTGATAAGACTTTTATTGTGTAATACTTATAGTTTATAATTAAAAAATAACTAATATGGTCCTTCGCTGCCTGAAACACAGGGAATCCTAGTTCAGGCTTTTGTTAACCACGTGTCGTTAAAAAATCTTAGTCCGTAAATAATAGCAAACACGGTACTATACTTTTCTCAATAAATGATTTGTATTTTGTATTTGTGTTTTGTTTGTATTTTTACTTAAATCTAACGAACCCTAAAAAACAGTGATATGTGTGAGACAATAGGGAAGGACTGTACAATATGTGACATCGAGTTCAGGCTTCATATTTTTTTTGTAGCTTCTACTCGCCAAAAGACAACTCCTCACCAAATTTTAAGTTGCGGAAACGCTTGGTTTGCGAGATAAAAATAATCAAAGTTCCATATAAAATCCCGATTTTACACCGCCATGACACAATATTTTGCATAGGAGAGGGGGGGAGTGTGATAGTGTTAGGTTCTGGCGCTTCGCCGGCCGCTGCCGCGGCACGCTCGCTTCGCTCGCTCGGCTCGCGCGCTGTAGGGTCGCAGTTCTACCTAACACTCCTCCTCGCTTCGCTCGTCGTCGTACCTACACCGACCTGCCTTAGAGTCTGTCTGAAACTACTTTGAACTAACCTAAAAAGTTCCTACAAAGTGTCATGTCGTATCCCCCGCCCGCAGACCCCGCCAATTCTATTTGCGTTTTGTTTTACGCGTTTTAGTAAAATCGTACCATTTTTGATAATTATTAATCAACAAATTTCCACAAAATAATGCTTATAAATTAAAAGAATCATTGAATAAATATCATGTAACTATTATTGTACACAAATAAGTCGAAAAAACTGTATTTATGTAAAAACTGAACATAAAACAAATCATCACGTTTTAGTTTTTCTCAACACGTTTAACGAAACGCAAAATATTGTGTCATGGCGGTGTAAAATCGGGATTTTATATGGAACTTTGATTTTTTTTATCTCGCAAACCAAGCGTTTCCGCAACTTAAAATTTGGCGAGGAGTTGTCTTTTGGCGAGTAGAAGCTACAAAAAATATATGAAGTCTGAACTCGATGTCACATATTGTACAGTTGAGCCGACAATAGCTTAATCTTCCTCCTAGCGTGTCCCAGCTTTTTGTTCTATAAAGCCTGGGGTGCGCTCAGCAACCTAATCCCATCAATTGGCGTTAGTTTTTACAAAAGCGACTGCCATCTGACCTTTCAACCCAGAGGGGAAACTAGGCCTTGTTGGGATTAGATTCGGTTTCCTCACGATGTTTTCCTTCACCGAAAAGCGACTGGTAAATATCAAATGATATTTCGTACATAAGTTCCGAAAAACTCAGTGGTACGAGCCGGGGTTTGAACCCGCGACCTTCGGATTGAAAGTCTGACGTCTTACCGCCAGGTCACCAGCGCTTTCGAGACAATAAATAACTTAATAAAAAATAAAAATAAAAACATACACGCCGAATTGAGAACCTTCTCTTTTGAAATCTTGAAGTCAGTTGAAAAATAAAAAATGCGACCTGTAGAGAATAGACAGACGGACAGACGCCAGTCGGGCATACGAAAGCAATTTTACCCAAGCTAAAACGGAGACCTTTGCTATCACCAAGGATGATTAGGACATGGATTGACAATGCCTATACAAAATCGCGTACCCTTATTTCAGGCTAAAGCACTAGCGTCATCTATCGGTCACCACAAACACTAAATTCCTACTTAACCTTTCTGTTAAGCCCATTGGTTGACTGGTAGAGACTGCCTTATGGCATTAAGTCCGCCATTTGTACCATCTTATTTTGTGCAATTAAGATTAAATAAATAAATTCTAGTTTCTAATATTTTGTTCGGCGATTAACGCTGACAGAATAACTCGACTCCAGACTCAACAGATGGCGCTGTGGCACTCAGTACCGAAATCAGACGTATAGCCTGAAGGTTCGAGGAACGCGATTTTGTATAGGCATTGTCCATCCATGTCTTAATCATCCTTGGCTATCACTATATATTTTCGCTTTGATGTTGTTCAGTCAATAAAATGGCACAGTATCATATTATCTCCAGCGATAACTGCCATATACCACCGTAATGGGTTAGTGGTGAGATGAACGATCTATCATTGTGAAATGAATACACAAGCCAGTGTAATCAGTGATTAAATCTACGAGTAGCAATTAGTGATAACAGCGCTTGAAGTCAAATCAATTAGTTTCCGATTGTGATTTTGATTATTTTGCTCAACTACTAACTTCTTGCATAATATTTGATGATTTATATTTTGTAGCTATTAATTTTATTTTGCGTTTGGAACTTTATAAAGTTTTCTCAGAAAGTTACAGATATAATTTGACATAACCCTTTTTATCCCCTACCTTCTGCCATATATTTCACTCATTTAATAATAACAAGTAACATACGAGGGTAAAAAATAAAAATACCTTGGGGTTTATCAACTTAACAATTTTTTTATCGGTGACGTCAATCGAAACTTAAATAATGTATGCATTATTGAAGGTGACCGACTTTGGGTCAATGACCTTTAATATATTCCGTTGTCATGGTAATATCTTCTCTTCACAACTTCTGTCTACCAAAAATTTAAGTGTCCCCCTTGTGAGTAACAAGGCCTCGCTCCGCTCGGTTGAAAAAAAATGTGATGTCTTTTTTTATGCTATTATTTCAGGCCAGTCTGATTTTGAGTTTGAGAAGCGGCTGGACCCACAGCTTTTTAAATAACTATAACGATCTATGAATGTATGATCCACTATTTATATTTTTGTTTATTTTGAGGTGTTCAAAAGAGAATTTACTACTTTCCTAAAAAAATTTATTTAGTCCGTTAGTTAGATTATAAAAAAATATTGGACACGTATTTTTTATTTTGTCAATGAAACAAAAATTGGTGAAAATATAGCCCGTTAAAGTTCCGCATGACGTCACAGTTCAGTACAGTACAAAATATCTTCACCAATGTTTGTTTGATTGACAAAATAAAAAATACGCGTCCAATATTTTTTGATAATCTAACTGACGGACTAAATAGAATTATATTTTTTTTACCCAGGAAAGTACCCAATTCATGTTATGTTATAATCTGTGACACTTACCTGGGCATACCAGTATCCCATGCCTTGCTGCTGGTACGGGTAGCCGGGGTACCCCTGTGTCTGCGCGTTCATGGCCGGCGGGGCTGCCGTGGTGCTTGGCGTACTCTGAAGCAACAAGAGTACGGTGTCAGACTTTAGGGGGTGCGAACTTTGGAGTTGTATAGAGCATACGAAATGACGCAAAATAAAACGTAAAAAAACTATAATGATTCTGTGATGAATAGAAAATGGTCTACCAAAGTAATTTTTTTTCTATACCACGACGGTTGCAAACAAGCATACGGCCCGCCTGATGGTAAGCAGCTACCGTAGCCTATGGACGCCTGCAACTCCAGAGGTTTCACAGGCGCGTTGCCGACCCTTTACAAAAAGGAGTGATGAGGGCCTACTTAAAAAAATTAATGGTGGTGGTGTAAATAAATTGTTGGTGGAGCATAAATTGCATAAACTGTCAAAAATTGCAAAATACTAACAAAATTTTAATCAGTCTTAATACATATTTCGTGCATAATCAATAATTTTGTATCAGCAGATAACAAAAACCACCAAAATTATACGAAAATTAGGTAGGCAGAAATATAGCACAGCCTGGACCTCAGAAGCCGACCATTCTGCCTCTTTTTAGGGGGTAGGGGGTAGCCACTGCTTGATCTTGTGGCTCTCGTGACCTCAATCAGCTTTATTTGACCATATAACCAATTGTGTCAAGCGGCGTGACCTCCATACATTTCCGAATTTAAGCATCCAGTATTTGTGTAACAAATCAGAACCACTGGAGTAATAGTCTGCAGCAGAAGTAGCTAATGGTGGCTCCACACTGATGTCTTATAACATCAGTGTGGGACCATTAGTGGGCAAGGTGTTCTAAATGATCCCGGCATGATCTTAATGCTTGGGTAACAAGATCTGGTCAAGAAAATACTCGCAATCTGAGTCGTTCCTTATGGGAAATAATATGCGGCATATGAAAAAATACTAAAAATCTGAATGTACATCATAGCAATGTTTTGATGTGAATTAGGATTTTTTTGCTATGCAATTCACTATAGCTAGGTTATTTTTAAATACTAGCGTTCTTTATTTTACCGTCAATGGTGCGAAATGAACTATTAAAGTACAATAAACAAGAAGGAAATGTAATAATAGCAACATAGTTATGTGAAAAAGTCGTAAAATTATAATTTCTCGGAAAATATCATAAATATCTAAGTTTATTTTTATTTTTATATTATATGCGTAAGTTTATAATTGTTTAGCTAGTTGATTTGCAACACCTACGTATTTCTGATTATTTTCAATGGTTTCAGCTTCCCAAAGGTTGTCTGGAAGAGATCGCTTTTTAGCGATAAGACCGCCAATTGGTTTACCTCTGATTATTCTGTTTGTAACTTGTATTTTATGTGTTTCTTTATTTTGAGGTGTGCAATAAAGAGTATTTATGTTATGTTATGTTTTTTTACAATTTTATCACATAAACTCTACCCTAACTGCGAAAGTAACTCTTTCTGTCTGTCTGTTAACTTTTCACACTTAAACCACTGAATCATTTGATATGAAATTGAGAAAGGGGGCAGTTTAAATCCTAAGACAAGACAATACCACAACAATACAACAACAATAGTTACAACAACAACAACAATAGTTACAACAACAACAACAATAGTTACAACAACCACAACAATAGTATTTACCACGGAATCATCCCTTAAGAATGCCAAGGAAGGAGGAATAGTATGTGACACATACAAAGTTTATAAATTCAATCCCAATTGCTAACTAGCCATCGCAAGTAACTACTTGCGAGAACCAAAGTAAGCCAACGTAATGGAATCTGTATTTTTATAAACACATTCCATTTCAAGTAGATAATTAAGATAATCTTGCTTGATGCCAATTTAATATTTCAAATGTTTCATCTCATATATTGTGGTTAGTATTGTGTATTTCATGGAGTAACCTCTTACACCTTGGCTACCTGTAGGTTGATCTGATAGGTAGTTTTGTTTTTAGGGTTCCGTACCTCGAAAGGAAAAAACGGAACCCTTATAGGATCACTTTGTTGTCCGTCTGTCCGTCTTTCAAGACCCTTTTTCTCAGGAATGCGTGGAGGTATGAAGCTGAAATTTATATCAAATACTCAAGTCTACTGTCCCTTGGAGCTGTGAAAAAATCAAACTTCTAAGCCTACGCAATCAAAAGATACAGCCGTTTATGCCGCAATTTTCGAAACTCGCAAGGGAATCAAAACCTACAGGGTACTTCCCGTGAACTCAGAATCTTGAAATTTGGTACGAAGCAACGTCTTATAGCACAGATAAAGGAAAAATTGCGAAAACCGTAAATTTTTAGTTACATCATATAATAAAAATATTATTAATAATTTTAAAGTTACTACCCCTATATACCTACAGCTTTATAGTGTTAGTGGTTTATAATAATAGTGCTACCCCCGTTTCACGCAAAATAGGCACACTGGATGTCGACTTGCGGAAAAACGCCCAGGATAACTAACTAACTAACTACAGGTTTATACGGAACCCTCGGTGCGCGAGTCCGCACTTGGCCGGTTTTTTTAAATAATCATAAGGTCTACATTACAATTATCTTAATAATTAATGATATGCAAATTCCTGAGACTTTATAGACATAACATCTCATCACAATACTTTTCAGCTATAACCAGTGATCCAAATAGGCAGAGTATAAATACCTAAAATTAGTGGAACAGAGACAAGAATTGGAGACTTCCATGTGACTAAATTTTTTTCATGCATATTTTTTTTCATAAAATTCTATGTTGGGAAACAAATATGAGAATTTTTCAGTGTTAGTTTCCAAGTAAAAATATAAATAATAATGCTTGTGTTATGGGTACTAGACGATGATATATATAATAGATTAATATGGATAAATACTTAAATACATAGAAAACATCCATAACTCAGGAACACATATCTGTGATAAACACACAAACAAATGCCCTGACCAGGATTCGAACCCGGGACCTCCTGCTTCGTAGGCAGGGTCACTACCGACAGGGCTAGGAGGCCGTCAGTAAAATATGTAATTGTTCTATTATTATTATTTATACACTAGTAATAACTTGTACTATAGTACTAAGTACTGAATTTTTAATACCTTCGGGTAACAAATATAAAATATAATGACTTAGGTATTTTACTTTTCACAGGAATTCTCACACGAAATAAATTTAGTCACAAGGAAGTCCCCAATCCTTGTCTCTGTTCTACTAAGTTTAGGTATTTATACTCTGCATATTCCAATCACTGGTTATAACCATGTGGAAATATTGTATACTCTTAACGTTAATATATGTAGCAATGGCGGTTCAATATTTTTCCTTAGCCCGAGCTTAATTTGGATTAAGATTTCTTCAAAAGCTGTAGGAAAACTGACTGTGCCTGAAAATTAGGCAAGCCGATGGGAATCATGTACTATGGATGCCGCCACTGATATGTACTAAATAACCTGTTTATGACAGTTATTACAATTCTTATTTTACTCAAATAATCTACTTCCCAAGCACTCCAGTTCAAGTTGTCAGGTAAAAACTACGAACTAATGACAATTTACTGAATGTTGATAATTTACTTTTCCTTTATGCACACTTGGGTTTAGAAGTCCTACACTTAAATCCTTTTTTACAATCATAATATAAAATATATGTTCATAAAATTAGCAGCTGTAGTGGTTAATCGGCTGAGGCATTAAAAATGACCTTCACAGGCTCCTATTTTCTTCACAATTATGCCAATATAATTTTAAGCACTTCACCATCTCAGATACTTTTGCTGCCAACTGTACAGTATTATCTTACTCAATGTAAGCCGCAAAAATATGTGACACATTGTTATGGCCCTACAAATAAAATTGAATCAGATATCTTTACCAGCCTTCATTGAGGAAGATACTATTGCAGGTGACTGTACAAGATTTCAAATCTACGGGACATACGCTTAGTAGGCCAGAATTGTTTGGTATTTTTGATGTAATTTTAATCTGTTGCTATATAAAATTTGTTTTGTGTACAGAAATAAAGATACATTGCAAAATACTGAAACTGCGGTCAAAGCACACAATCAATAGTCTGTAAAACAAAATAAATACCTGGCTCTCTCCGGATCCTCCGTTCTCTTTCCCCCAGAAACATTTGACTGCATGTCCACTAATCTCTGTATTGTGTGTGCCCTCGATAGCATGTGCTGCCGCCTCTTTAGTTGTGAACCTAATAAACGCATAGCCTTTGTCTCGGAATACTCTAATATCCTGTATTTGACCATACTGTGAGAATGTATTCTGCATCAACTCCTCGGTGATAACATTGCTGGTGAAGCCCCCGCAGTAAACAGTTGTGTTAGTTGGTGAGCTTTGGTTGTACACCTCGTCAAATGTGGGCTGCTTCGCTCGCTTGCTGCTCGGCGCGCCCTCGCTTGGCCTGTTAGCCGGCGGCTTACGTGTCGACCAGTTCGTGCGTATGGACCTCGACCCTAGCCACTGTCCGTTCATAGCCTGAATCGCCGCTTCGGCGTCAGCCTTCTTCACAAACGAAACGAACGCGTACCCCTTAGATTTGAGCGTTTGTGGGTCGCGGACTATCCGGCAGTTTGAGATCTCACCGAAGGGCGCGAAAGCCTCCCGCAGTATGTGCGTTTCGATCTCTGGCGACAAGTCGCCGACGAATATGTGGTGGTGGTTGCTAGTGTCCGTCTTAGGCTGGTTCCCGGGACTCGTCGCCCAGTTAACCTTCATCTCCTTGTCCAGAAACACTCGCTTGTTCATGGCGGCCAGGGCCGTAGCCGCCGCCGAGTGGTTCGTGAACTCGAGAAACGCATAAGGATCATTTCCAGGCTCTCGTATTATCTTACAACCTTTTACTTCGCCAATTTGGCCGAACAACGCGCATAGAAAATCTTCTGTGACACTCGCGTCTAAATTACCGACGTAGAGAGTTTTCGGGTGGCTTTCGTCGCCCATATTAGAATTAATCGTAATCTAGCGGTTACTTAATTACGACTATGAACACTAGGATCGAAATTACTCGCTAACCAACGTGTTATTTCATTACACAAAACATTGGATGACGGATAAAGAAAGAAAAATGTCGCAAACAGCGCCTATAACTTCTCGAAAGACGTTGCTGTTGACTCGTGAAACGTTCACTTTTCGGAAACAAACGCATCTATAGACGAATTTCCGGTGGAATCAATTTAAAAAGTTGGCGGGAATGTGGAATATGTTATTTTCCTACAAGATTTTCTATGAAATAAAGAAAAATATAACTATACAAGTCGTAGTTTAACATGTGTTACAGATTTTAATGAACATAAAACAAGAATTTGTAAAATGATATATTTTGTCATATTTTGCCATAAACAAAATTTGTTTCAATTTCACACAGAGTTCCCCTTAACTATTCCGGAAACGAGTGTCATTCGAAAGTCTATGACTCATCATAAATATGATGTCGTTTACAAACTCATCACTTTCATTTCTGATCCTGATTGGCTACAATACATCTATTGAAAGAAATGGCTAATAAGGAAGCGGTTAGTGTTTTTCAAATCTGCCTGTCATGGTATCAAAAATGTTTTATACTTATTTATCAAAATTTGTACACTGTAATACATAAAGAATTGAATAATACATTTTAATTAAATTTGATTTAATTCCATTTCCTTTATGAATATTGCTTAAAAAGTGGCAACAATTTTCAATTGACAATGACATATAATTACTAGTGTTGCCGTGGCATTAAGTGCTACGCTGGCTGTCATGTCATGTCATGTCAATGAAATGAAAGACAGATTTCGGCAATACGGCCACGATACGGCACGATGCAATCGGGTTTTTAATATTAATAAAGTCTCAATTAAAACATGCATTACTCTATGAGTGCGTGTTCGTAACTAACAAAGCCTTTACAATCACTGGTTGCTTTCAAATTTTTATTTCATACAGGCACGGATTAGGTTAAAATAGTTCAAGTCTCGTACACGTATGCAGTGTTTCGGTTTTGTACGTTTCGGTGTTGAAAATATGACGTAAACTGGGATTTCCTTATTCGAAGATAAAGTTTTCAAGATGCTGCCGTTGACCCAGAAGGATACCCGGTTCCCGCGCGGGCGTATAGCCGGGCTTCGGGACAAGTTATCGAATTGGTTCAGACTAATCTATTCCGATAAGAATTCCAGGAATTTGTTCCTATTCCTTATACTGAACTTGTCGTTCGCCTTCGTCGAGCTGTTCTACGGCGTATGGACTAATAGTTTAGGTAAGTACATGTATTTGAATATAGATACCTAATATGTATCTCTTCCAAAGAACTGTTAGTAAATATGCAAGTGGCATATGTTTATTTATTTAGTCGCGTGTTGGTTAGTTTTATTACTTTTCTTTGACTTAAACTGAAATAATTTGATAATTTTGAAGTGCTTGAAAATTAACATGATAGTGGTGTGTTTTACAAAATTATAAAGACTACATTTATATACAATAATATATACCTATAATGTTTTAAGCTTCTCCAAATTGTTAGGAATCCGTTACAATAATTTGGTTTAGTACAAAACGGAAGTACCAAGAAACATACAGAGCAAACTTAAAATAAAATACAAAAACAAAGAATACAGCACACATTATTCTTTGTAACTCATAATTTCTTCAACCTTCTTAAAGCAGTGATCTAGAAGCATATATCTTCGCATTTGTGTAAATTCATTCCCCTCAAGTGTTTTCATGTGGGCTGGCAACTTATTAAATGTTACCATATTTTGAAACTATTTACAAAAATACTCTGGTACAAACTCAATAATATATTCTTTTAATTAAATACATACAATTTTCCTTTTTTTTTTGTGCTGTAACATTCTGTTTAATTTATACATATCTGTACTATATTCTTATAATTAAACCCGAATTTTGAATGGTCTGCTGTTATTTGTAAAAAAGTTTTGAACCAAGGTTGTGTTGCAACTGATTTAAACTAAACATAGCTTCTTGGCTATGTTATTTCTCTCTTGTCAAAGTCAGCCTTCAAACGAACATACAAATAACTAAATCACGCATTGATAAATACCTACAAATTCTATCCTACTACCATTCATCCCGCCTTTCTCCATTGAGAGCCTGGGGTCCGCTGGGCCCCCTAATCCCATTAATTGGCGTAAGCACTAGTTTCTACGAAAGCGGCTGCCATCTGACCTTCCAACCCAGAGAGCTCATGATGTTTTCCTTCACCGAAAAGCAACATGTAAATATATCAAATGATATTTCATACATAACTTCTAAAAAAAAACTTAGGGTTATGAGTCAGGGTTTCAACCCGAGACTTCCAGATGTAAGATGGACGTCTTCGTACCAGACTACCAGTATTTCACTACAAAATCGGAATTTCGCTATCTCCGTCTCTATCGCTCACGCATATTCGAATGAAAGTGATGCAAATAGACAATCGAAGGAATAGGGTTGCAAAAAAACGGTTTGTTTTCCGTCTTGAAAAAAAAACCGTGAAAAAGAACAGTTTTTTTTCTGGAATATGTTTTTTTTTTCAAAAGTACGAAATCTCAAAATTTGCAAGGCAGTTAATACTCTTATACGGTTGTTTTAGACTTTATGTTAACTATTAAACTAATTTAATTTAACAACTTTAATTTCTGGTTTTATTAAACTTATATTAATGAAATATGTAGTGGTACTGTGCTGCTGATAGTTCTAGTGAATAAGTTCAAAGTTTTTTTTGCATTTACTGAGAATAGTTTAGTTACATAACAGACATACCTACTTTAATGTACTTAGTTTTAAGTTACTTATCACGAAAAACTTTGTTTGTCGTAATATTTGTTCATCTGAAAACAATGGTGCCAGGTTTTTTTTCATGTTTTTTTTCATAAATTTGAAAAAAAAAAAACATTTTGTTTTTTTTCTATTTGCAACCCTACGAAGGAACGAAGTGATTCACGGTTATAAGCCAGTTCCACCTGGAGTCACAATTAACACTAACATATCTTTCCAGGTCTAATATCAGATGCATTCCACATGTTCTTCGACTGCACCGGCCTCGTGGCCGGGCTGGCGGCCTCCGTGATATCAAAATGGCGTTCGAACGAGCGCTACTCGTACGGCTACGCTCGGGCTGAAGTCGTGGCCGGCTTCGTGAACGGGCTGTTCCTGCTGTTTATAGCCTTCTTCATCATGAGCGAGGCTGTGGAAAGGGCTATCGAACCTCCTGAGGTGAGCTTTTTAGAGTGTATAGTATAATTACCCAAAATTTTTGTTTCCCAATGTTTTTTGTTCCATTCGCGTTTTTCCCCACTTTCTTATTTTCCTATGCGATTACGTTACCATTAGGTTTTTTTTTCGGACGCATTATTTTCTACTCTTTTTTGTTGCTAGGCGTATTTTTCCCGATTTAGCCCGCAGAATGAAAACAATAAATTGATGATAATAATACTTATAATCACGGAAGACTGTCATTTGACAGAGTCAAGATAGGTGCGACGACGAGCGAAGCGAAGAGGAGTGTGTTAGGTGAACTGCGAACTAACAGTGCGAGAAGCCGAGCGAGCAAAGCGAGCGTGCCGCGGTAGTGGCCGGCGAGCGCCAGAACCGATTGGCTCAGTCACATCATACAGACTAGGAGATATGCACAGAGAAAAATACGCCTAGCAACAAAAAATAGTAGAAAATAATGCGTCCGAAGAAAAAACCTAATGGTAACATAATCGCATAGGAATATAAAAAAGTGGGGAAAAACGCGAATGGAACAAAAAACATTGGGAAACAAAAATTTTGGGTAATTATACTATACACTCGCTTTTTATACGATCATACAGCCTGTCTGTTGATATGCTGTTACCGTATCCTATGGACGTGTAGGCCTCCCTGAAATCAAACTGGCGTTCGAACGAGCGCTTCTCGTATGGCTACACTTGGGCTGAAGTTGTAGCCGGCTTCGTGATCGGGCTATTCATACAGTCTGTCTGATGGCATCATAGCCTATGGACGTCGGCATGAGTGGAGCGATGAAAAAAAGAAAAGGGCTATTGAGCCTCTAGTTTTTTTCGATACTCAAGTGATGGTATGCAGCCTCCTTGATATCAAACCCGTTTGATGGTAAGTTGGTAATTGATTGCTTTAGCCTATGAATGCGTCAAGGATGATATAGACATGGATGGACAATACCCATACAAAATCGCGTTCTCTTTTCAGGTTAAAGGCTATACGTCTGTTTTCGGTACATAGTGCCACAGCGCCATCTGTCGAGTCTGGAGTCGAATTATTCTGTCAGCGTTAAGCGACGAACAAAGTATTAGAAACTAGGATTTAGTGTCTGGTGTGACCGATAGATGACGCTAGTGCTTTAACCTGAAATAAAAGGAACGCGATTTTGTATGAATATTGGCCATCCATGTCTATACCATCCTTGGAATGCGTGCAACTCCAGTGTTTCATGCAAATTGATGACTGAAAGCCGTCTTAAACACATCTTTGAATTCTTTCTTTTTATGCAGATTTCTGTGCGATATTTCGCTTTACTAAAAAGTAATTGATAAGTTTGATGATGTTTTGTTTAACAGTTTAAATACATAAATACGTGCTAAGAAACTCATTGGTACAGTCAGCAGTAGAAGTAGCTAAGCGGGCTAGGTGTCCAAAATGACCTGCATACGCTCTTATTCTCTTGACAATAAAGTCGTGTAATAATACCACGACGGTGGCAAACAAACATACCCCCCGCCTGATGGTAAGCAGCTACCGTAACCTATGGACGCCTGCAACTCCTAAGGAGTCACATGCGCGTTGCCGACCCTTTACATAACGGAGGATTCACTGTGTTGATGGCTAAAGGAACAAGAAGGTCCCTCATCGTCAACACACTGGGTTCTCTTTTCTCTTCTGCTCTTCGGCAACCGTCGTGTCAAGCTCATTTTGAACACCTCGCCCGGTTAGCTACTTCTGCCGCTAACTGTACAGTCGACGACAAAAATAAAATTTAGCATCTTACTCGTTTGTAATAAGGTTGAATGTACAACGGACGTTTATTAAATTAAGTAGTTTAACTGTTAAATTATTGAAAGAGCTATTAAATTAACTAAGCAATCGTAAGTGCCAATATCTTTAATCTTATCAAAAACAATGTTGAAACCATTCATTAACAATTTATCAAACGTTACTTAATTCGGAGATAAGTAGGCAAGTTAGACTTAAATTATACAAGTTATATTTATCATAGCTCAATCTTTGGATAACGTTATACACGTACATAGCGTTATTTCTAATCTTATATCGTCTACAAATATTTAGTATACCTAAATAAATCTAATTAACAAACTGATAGCATTCCGAAATTAATAGTTTACCAGCGGCGGCCTTAGGGGGTGGCGAACAGGTCCCCTGGGGCCTCGCGCTTGCAAGGGCCTCGCAAAAACCCGATCAAATTCTGATAAGGACCGCCCGGGGCCTCGCAAAAGTTAAGGCCGACACCGTAGTTTACAAAACTGTTGCCTAGAGCTAAGTCATTAATATATTTTTTACAACAACAAGCAAACACTGAGTTTGCTTTGTTTTATCTTTATCAGAGACTGTCACTGGTCTGTGTCAAATTTCCAGATAATTGCATAATACGTAAGTCCTGGGGGTATAACTTTATCAAACTTCCTACCGATTGACTAATGGCTTCCATTCAGTGTTATAGAACAGGTTTCAGATATCATAAAAAACATAAATCTTAAAGGTCGCCCTGGGCTCTACCTTAATAACCTAAAAATACTAATTATCTACCTAAAAACTACCATCGACTATGACAATAAAGTAAATGCCCCACATTAAAATTGGCCATGCCCTTTCTTAAATTAGCACTGCCCTATTTTAACTGCGACTCTGGTTACGGCCCTGTCCTAGCCTGTTGTAGGTATCAGCTCAATCGAACATTGGGAATAAGGGAGTCTTAACATTGCTAGACTTAATTACAGACCAGATGAAATGAAGTAAAAGCTTGTTGCTTTCCAGATATCTGGGCGTTTTTCCGCAAGTCGACATCCAGTGTGCCTATTTTGCGTGAAACGGGGGTAGCACTATTATTCCAACCACCCCAGCTCCTTAACGAAGCCCAGCAGAGCTTTCAGGTTGCCTGCCGCCTCGCGCAATGTCCCTAGGTGTTTAGTTCTGTATACTTCTACCTGTTTGCAATCTAGCAGAATGTGTTTTGTTGTTTCATCCGCCTCCATGCATGCTCTGCACATGGGGCTGTCTGTCCTACCTATTGTGAAGAGGTGTTTGTTTAGCGTGTTGTGTCCTGTTATCAGTTCCACTAATTTGCGTAGTTGGGGTCTTCTTGTCCTCAAAAGTGTTTTGGTAAGTTTGTGGTTGTATTCCGTTCCTATTTCTTTGGTTTGTCTGCAGATCTAAAAGCCTACACCATTTTTGCCACGGCTCACGCTGCATTAGTTTGCCTCTACCATGGGGCTTGCATAAATGCACATGCCAATACAATGTCAACACTATCGCGTTGGACATAATGTCGAAATTCCGCCGCTCACGTGTTCGTACGTAAGAGTCGATCAAGCACGTACTTCCCCGTCTCCGGTCTTTCTGTTATGTATTGTGCGGTCGTGAAGAAATAAGAGTTAGTCAATTGTATTTTATCTCATTGAGAGGGATATTACACTTGATCAATTATTCCATGCTAATTATTAGGCACAGTCGCCATCAAATATATCGAAGGCACCTAAAAATATCTGAACGTGCACTTTATCGCCTTGACAATAGAGGCGTTGTTCAGATATTTGTGACCACCTTGGCCGCTCCGATATATCTGATTGCAACTATATATGCCCCTAACTAAGTGCATAACGCAAAAGATTTATTCCAAATCGACATGGCGATAAGATAATTCAAAATATTTAAAAATAAAATTATAACAGCGCGACAACTTTCCGCGTTCCGGCTGAATTTTGTCTATGCTCGACTGAATTCGGCGGAGATCTGGGCGGCATTCCGCCATTGTGTGTTGCGATGGGATTTTAATTGTTCAGAAAAGTACAGTCGGCAACAACAGCGTGGTATTTCACCATTAAAATTAGGAAACGTATACCACATTTAGGTATTTGTTATGAAAATGAGATTGAAGTGTAATGCAATGTTCTATTAATGATACAAGCCATGAAATGATGTAGAAATCTGATCGAAGGCCGTTTACCTTGTTCTGTACTTGAGTAATAATGTTGAACTGGTTGAAGATATTTTACGCTGGTTGCTTTGTAATGAAGTAGGTACTGTCATTTGACGAAACGACACTAGTTTTCTAGATTTAATCGTAGTCGCTTTAATCTCATCTTTAACTTCACAATTTATTTAAAAAAAAGTTTTGCTAGAAAGTTTACACTTTTTTTAGAAAGTTATATAATTATTATTATAATATTTTTTTATACAAGATGTGTGGTAAGTATTTAGGTTATCAACCCTTTCAATGCCGGTGACGCCGATCGGTGTCATATGTTAATAATAGTTACTCAGTAGCGGAATCAGATTAAAGAGTTCGTGTTGTACATGTAAACGCACCATTATATCGGTATGATATCTTCGACGTCTATGGTAAGTATAAAAAGGATCGCGCGGATAAAGCGCCTTGTAAAATCTAATAGCAAATGTTAATTTAACGCATTTGCTATTTTAGGTCAAAAGTGAGCTACAATTCCATACAAACTTCCACCCCCCTTTTCACCCTCTTAAGGAATGATGTCTGGGATAAAAAATATATATGCTATGTCCTTCTCCGGGACTAAAACTATCTACATACCAAATTTTATCTAAATCAATTCAGCGGTTCAAGCGTGAAGAGGTAACAGACACACAGACAGACACACTTTCGAATTTATAATATTGTATTAGAAATTCGTAAATTACTATTAGTATATTGTATTGTAGAAGTCATAGCGAAAAGGAAAGCCAAAAGGGGCCCGTTTTACAGTAAATGTTAGGATCTTCCTTTAGTCTGGTCGTGGTCTCTCAGACCGGGGGCCCCCTCGGCCCAGGGGCCCGGTGCATTTTGCCAGTTCTGCCACCATACACCGTGATGGGCACGTATAACCCGACGGATCTTAACCACGAATTTCTGAGACCAAAAGAAGTAAAAATATTATGTGACTTTAGGTCAATTTCGCCAAAAAAAAATTTTTTTTTTTTCATTATTCTACTATTTTTTGAATTTTTATGGCACATGGAAAGTAAATGTTATTAATAAAATTACAAACAAATTAGTACATATTTTTTTGGAAAAATGTAATTTCTGCAAATGCAGTTTTACTTGTCACTTTGATATCTGTCAATAAGGACGTGTAAACTATGCCCAATAGTGGCAACAACGCCATCAGAAAGGCGTTTTGTGCTGAGTGATAATTAAAAGTGTATTTTTTTAAAATTGGTATTAACTCTGAAACTAGGCGTATTCCAGAAAAGTTTATAGGACATTTTCTAAATATGATCAGGAATACACTGTTAAAATCTGTCTAGTTATAAGGGCCCACGGTGTATAGTTACGCCACTGCTCATAAGTTTCACAACAAACGTACTATTATACTATTATTATACACTAACTGCGTGTACTTACTCTTAATTGTCTTATTCCAGGTCAAACACGAACGGCTCCTACTCGTCTCAATCCTAGGCTTCCTAGTCAACATGGTGGGCATATACGCCTTCCACCACGGCCACGGTCACGGTCACGGGGGCCATGGGCATTCCCATGGAGGCCATGGCCACTCTCACAACGGCCATGGTGGACACAGCCACGACGATGACGTCAACACTGGCGCTGGAAGCGCCATCATGAGAGGAGTGTTCTTACATGTCCTAGCTGACACTCTAGGATCTGTTGGCGTTATTATATCAGCTATTCTAATGAGAATGTTCGGCTGGATGCGAGCAGACCCAATATGCTCCATGGCCATAGCCTTACTCATCGCTGGAAGTGTTATACCTTTAGTGCGGGACTCAGCCGGTGTTTTAATGCAACGGACTCCTACAGCCTTAGAGCGGGCCTTACCAAACCTGTATACAAGGGTGGTAGGCCTGGCCGGAGTCCATGGGGTGCAGGAGCCTCATTTCTGGACTCTGTGCAGTGATGTGCATGTTGGGGCTCTCAAGCTTGAGGTGGCCAAGGAGGTGGATCCGAGGTATGTGACGGAGCAGACCGCTAGGATCTTTAGGGAAGCTGGTGTCAAGCATTTGACGGTGCAATTGGACTATTCCCCGCTCTGATCGTAAATTCATATTTACTGTAGGATTTATTTAAACGCCTTATTGTAAACTATTTGCGACAAAATTATAAACTTATGTAGATATACAAAGGAAAAAGTGTACTCATAATTTTGTACCTTAGATGATTGGGCGAATGCGCCTTAGCATTTATAAAGATTGCATATACACGGGAAAATTCGACCGGTGCCGCTGTGACCCGGATAGCCTAGTGGTTAGGGCGTCTGCCGCGAAAGTAGAAGACGCTGGTTCGATCCCAGCCCTGGGCACCGGAGGCCTAGGTCACTTTTTCCTTTGTGTATGACATCTATATAAGTTTATATAGTAGTGTGTCTACTTAAAAAGAAACAAATCAAAATATTTATTAAAAATAATTTGATTTGTTTTTCAGTTGTATTTGCGACAACTTGAGGCGTCGTTGGCATTCGAAGGACTATTCATGGACCTCTAAGTAAAGGCTCAAAGTCTTGTATTAAGTAAATTCTATTGCAATTCAGTTTTTTTTTTCACAATATGATGTCAACAAGAAATCTTGACATAAAAATTCTGCTACTGTGAGGATGCTATATATTTTCGCAATTCGTTTGACAGGGTTTATATGTATAATGAGGCAAATTTTAGTTAATTGATTTCACATTTTTAATGTCATGAAGAATTATGCTTGTGATTGTTGTGAATGTTAAGATATTACACGTCTACTTATTGAATTATCGATTGATAATCAAATAACATTAAAACAGAAATACTGATTTAAACTTTCACCGTTTTTACATATATCTATTTGTAGTAAAGGGACTTAACCGCGTATATGATTTCAAAATTACCTTCGACGTTTCGAGGACGGCATTGTCCCCGTGATCCGGAAGAGAGTTTCTTCTGGATCACGGGGACAATGTCGTCCTCGAAACGTCGAAGGTAATTTTAAAATTATAAACGCGGGTAAGTACCGTTACTACAAATAGATGAAATAGAAATAATTAATTTACATATTTATAAATATCATATGTAATGTACGTAAGAGGTCCATGGGTATGAATAAAATAAAATAAATCTAGGTTCATACAGTTTTAGTAAGTACAGTACAGTACTCAGTCTACAGGTGCGATTAGAAAAATATTATCCCATTGAGGATTTATTTAATATTTGGATAAGATAGTTATATTTATATTGACACTGTAAAATTGTATACATACATATGACAATCTATAAAAAAGTAATTTAATTCGCTACGGTGTAACAGATACTGAGGAAACTCTCAGTACCTTTATAATATAACTTTCTCATTATTTTGTTCCCTTTCAAAACTTCGTCATTTACGAAAACTTCCCTCGCTTCCGTGCCAAGACAGTTTTTGACATGCCAATATCAAGCACAATTTTTTTGACATACTTTTTATAAATTGTCATTTGTAATGTATACATTTTGGAATACCTACATAATTTTCAGGGTTAACGGTGAAAGCTGAAATACATGTAAAAATTATAATTTAGTTAGTATTATATTAAATGATCATTTAAGTAATATATTACTTGAACGTCATCTAGACCATTTTCTGAAAATTGTAACAAGGTGCTTATTATACCGATCATTTAATACTGGCTATATTAAAATAATCAGCACCGACTATAAATTTAAATCCTGACTAAATTGTGTCTTTATATTTGTACTAATATCTTTGAAGGTCAACATAAAATTGTATGTTTGTAGCTTTGATTGTACATAATTTATGTTGCATTGTGACCTTTCTAATACCATTTTAAACCAAAACCACTTGTATATATGTAATTTATTTAAAAATGTACCTACTTTGTTAGATAACCTGTGGGCAATCATAACCTTTTGACAACCTAACTCATTGGCAAAGTCATTTAAACCTATGGAGTCGATGGCATCTCTTTCTTACTTCTCCCTCTGGACCGCATCCAACGGAGAGCGACTCGAATTGTCGGCTGCCGGGATTTTACGGATCGGCTTGACTCCTTGGCGCTGCGTAGAGATGTAGCCTCGCTCTGCATCTTCTATCGCCTCTATCACGGAGAGTGCTCCGAGGAATTGTTCGGATTAATCCCTGCCGCCTCTTTCCGCCATCGTCCTACGGGACAGCATTACCATCATCACCACTTAGATGGTTGGCAGTCCTCAACTGTGCGTTTCTCGAGGCACTTCCTGCCTCGCACAACAAAACTGGAATGAACTGTCGTCTGCGGTATTTCCGGACCGATACGACCTTCAAGAAAAGAGCGTATTCCCATCTTAAAGGCCGGCAACGCGATTGTGACCCCTCTGGTGTTGCGGGCGTCCATGGGCGGCGTTAATTGCTTATCATCAGGCGATTCGTCTGCTCGTTTGCCTCCTATTTCATTAAAAAATCAATACGCTTCATGCATAGGTTGTAATATCCTTGGATTAAACCATTAATCACATTAAACTGGTGCACCTTTTACCAACACGGGTTAGGAACAATTTCGCAATTTTCTGCGACCTTTTTATCTATCGGTTGAAAGGCATCTGATTGCCATACATGTCATATTAAACAAAGTCATGGTGCATATAATTAACTGTCTACAATTCAACCCTTTTATATTGTGCGGCAATAACATGAATAAAGCTAATAGCTAGCGAGCCGAACGCGTATCCGGCGTATCATGGTTGTCATTGTATCGCCTATCACTTCATGCATCACTTTCGCACTTACATACTTGTTAGAACGTGACAGCTATGGTGACAGACGATAAAAATCCGACCATATTAGGCTAGAATTGTGATTTGTTAAGCTACAAGTTACAATTTCTCTATATGCCTCGCGTCCTAACAAAATTAAATATGGTTGTTAATAAAATAGGAAACAGTAGCGTTATTATACTAAGTGGTGCCCGTTGCAAAACATATCGTAAGGAACGCGTCCCTTATAACAGAAAATAAGGGTCCTTGTTTGGTTGTGGCCCCTCCGGGGGCCCCAGGTCGGGGGCCCCTGGCATTTTCCCCCCTCTGCTACGCCACTGATTGGAAAATAGTGAAGTAACTTGCAGCTTTATAAATTATTGAGATGGATGTATGCTGGTTGGGTGTTTGCTGATTGCTGATTGTTTTAGGTACTTCATGGCCATTATATATTTTTATGTATATTTTTTAAATTATGGAATAGAAGCAATGCAATTTTATAAAGCTACTTCGTAATTGTCAAATTTATTTTGATTTACAATTTTATCGTATTTTTTTTATTGTATTGTAGATAGTGTTATAAGGCCAATATTTGGCTCCAGGGGCATAAGTTCCATAAACGCATCTTTGATTTTATATACATTCCACTTACCAACATGATGCTTAGAAATAAAGGAAAAGTAGAAAAATCCACTGCCTCAGGCGAGATTCGTACGGTCAACCAATTTGATTCCTAGGCCACTGTAGAACCTTGACGTAATGACAGTTGCCCGTGGATACGTATAAACGTATTTAACCTATTCGCTTAGCTATTGTGACAAGGTTCTAGAGTGGCCTAGGAATCATATTGGTTTACTGTACATACTGGCAAAAAAGTAGTAAATTCAAAAAACGAGATAATAATACCGTAATCACCTACTATTTTTATTTACTACGAGGCCTAATAAGGATAAGGCACCAGCAGCAGAAAATACCATATAGTTTCTTATCTTACGTGTAACATATACTACGTTGACCCAATAATAAAGCCTACAGCGAAATTGCAACGTGTAGATAGCTTTATAAAACGCGGTGCAGATCGGCCTGCACTTTTTCTTTTCAACCGACTTCAAGATTCCAAAGGAGGAGGTTATCAATTCGTCGGGATCTTTGTTTTTTTTTGTTGCAATTTTTTTTATGTATGTTCACCGATTATTCGCCACGGCTGGACCGATTTGGAAAATTATTTTTTGTTTGAAAGAGTATACTTCACAGTTGGTCCTATTATAACCAGGTCAGGATCTGATGATGGGATCCTGGAGAAATCGAGGGAACTCTTCAACTATTATAGGCACACCTATGGTGTTTGAGTATTTTTTACAGCAGCTCGAGCATTTGTTTTTGGAAAGGTGGACGCTAAGTGAAGTCGGTTCTTTTTTGTTAAAAATTTAAATTTGAACGTCAGTACGTAGTCACGGACCTTAATTGTTGAGGGTACCCTCTATTTGGCATACCTTTATTTGTCCGAAACGCGTTTCGCATAACAGTCTTGGCATAATCGGTTTTCGGCGAATAATAATGTAGCTGAAACCATATTTGGTATTAATGCACAACATTTAAAATATTTATTTGTCCGCAAATTATTCAGCATAATATTGATTATGCAAGACAGAATTAAGGTGCGACCACACCGCTGCTTAAAACACGGTGACGCTACGGAATCGCAGTGACGCATTGTATCCGTACAGTTTTTATCGCATGCCCTTATACGATGCGTCCCTGCGATTCCGTAGCGTCACGGTATTTTAAGCAGCGGTGTGGTCGCACCCAGTCGCGTAGCTACGGATAGCTAAAATGTCACCCCAGAATATCAAAAGGAATGTCAGAAGGTGGGGGGGAGTGCCGCGGTGCGAACCGCTCCTTGAAGATGGCACTTCTGATGTTCACGGTCAGGTGTCACCCCTAAGATGGTGACACCCGGGGCGGACCGCCCCCTAGCTACGCCACTGGTCGCACCTTTATAGAATTAAAAAATATACCAAAACAGGGTGAACAAATTGTTAAGCCATTTACGTTTCAAGCTATTATTTTTTGTTTAATAATTACTCTATGAAATGTCCAATGCAAAGTGAACTCTATGTGGCTCAACAATCAAAGTCGGTGACGCCGTTGTGTAGAGATGCCAGTCGGCAACAGGGAAATTAGGGATGTCGAAGCGGGCTCAAAAATGACGCCGATTAGGCGTCCCCAGCAGTGAATGGGTTAATAAGTATTTGTGCTTTGTAAGTACTTTATGTCAGGAATATAAAATGTAGGAGTTTTTGGATATAAAACGTGCAATAAGTATAAATAAATATATTATTTCAGAAAAACTATTTGTTGATTATTTTGGAATTGCATCGGCTCGCAAGATGCCACTGAATTTTAATTTAAGAATTTATGAAATTTTCAACGTTGAAAACACGTGTCACACAGGGTTTTTCGACCCCGGGATCCCGGTGTGTTCCGTGTGCCCATACAAATATTAGATTAGAAACCCCGAGTCCTGTGTTCTGTTAGCAGGGAGCTATAATACTCTATTAGCCGTGTGGTACAGTCGCCATCAGATAGATCGGAGCGGCCAAGGTGGTCACAAATATCTGAACAAAAAAGCTTAATTGTTTTGCAGCGTACGTTAAGAGTCCGGTAACGATTTGAAGACAAAAATCACTTCTAATGAAATAACGTTTATGAATTGCATTTGATAAGATCGATTGTTTAACGTCTTGCGATTGTTATTGCAAAAAAAAATCTGTTGGTTCATTTCATAGGTATTATTTAATACCCGAAGACTCAATTCTTACAGAACTTGTTTAGTGAGGATGTTGATTCGTGCAAACTTATTTATTATTATTATTATCTGTTATGTCCTATATACTTTATATTATCTGATTAAAGTATAAAGTCTCAGTAAGTTAGTTAGTAATAAGTAAGTAAGTAGTAAGTTGTCTGGAAGAGATCGCTCTTTAGCGATAAGATCGCCAATTGTTTTGCCGCTGCTTTTTTGTTTGTGACTTGTGTATACTTTGTGTCTATTATTTGAGGTGTGCAATAAGGAGTATTTGTTATGTTAAAGTCAAGTTTATTTCTGCATTTTTATTTAAATGAAATATTTTAATACATTTCCAAAAATATCACCTAAACTTGGAAAAAAACTGTTCCACTTATTCCTAAGACGTCTCATTTTTCAGCGTATTTATACATTTGATGTACCAGTTGAACATTGTAACTTATTTCACGTTTCCACGCAAAAATCGCGAAACAGCTGTTAGATTATTGTGAATGATTTATAAATGAAGCAAAAAATCGAAAAAGTAGGTACTTATGCAGATAAGAAAGAAACGGCCTTTCAAGATATGTATACAAACTAATATAAATTTTGTTAGTTACTGCAAATTACTATCAAAAAGTTGAGCGAAATTGAAAACAAACTTTACCGGACTCTTATAATTGTATACCATTGGTTACTTATTAAGAAGGGATTTTGCAAGATTCCCTAAGAGGACCTAAGAGGGTTTAAGAAATCGACGCGAACGGAGTAGCTTACAAGAAATTCCAGCCAATTGTATTAAGAACATTGTAAATATATTCTTACGACCTTATTTTTAACGAATGGATACCGATATACGCGGTTTTGCGTCACCATTTAACAGTGAAAGTTCATTTCATTAGTGAAAGCAAAATCGTTGTGAAATTATCCTGAAAATAAGGTTAATCTGCCTGTAAGTATTTTCTCGGTAGAAATAACTACTGTTTTTATAAACAAATAAAGTTACCGAAATATATGTTTTTTTTTATTCCTCCCTAGAGTCAATTAAAGAATAAAGATTGTTAATCTACATCCATACGATACCCCCTAAAATAAAGCAATTAGTAAGTATCAGAAAGATATAAACTCATGGAATCTGCGTGTAAATAAAATAGGTAATACGAGATGCACTATCCTAAGATTTTGATTTTTGAGTTGCGTTTCCACCAGAGATAGCGACGATGCGTTGCGATAAACAGGACTGAACCGGTTCTCGAAAAAAACCGCGATATAACCCAATATATTTCACTATTTTATGGTTTTTATGTAAAACTCAATATTTTATTTAGCTAATGACTTCATATTATAAGATTTTTACTCGAAACTAATGCGATCATATCATTTGGAGTCCTCACGAAAAACAATATACCCTGATGCTGGAAATGGTCAAAAAAACATTTATTCGCTTCTCTTCCAAAAACTGTACGGATACTACCCCCATTTGTACCCTACTCCATATATAATAGGAATGGTGAATTATACTTCCCCGGAAGCCTTGTAAGAAAGCTTGTAAGATATTTCTTCCATTTAATTCGCGGCCAAACAAGTAACCCGTCGTTGTTAGCCCTCGTGTCACTCCACGTGGCGCCAATCCCCATTATTGAGCCCCGACCACGTCGCCGTCAGCTCTTTGCAGACCTAGAACTGCGTTGTGCGAGGATAAACAAATGAAGTGATTCTATTGGTGCTTTACAAACCACATTCCTCGCAACGCGAATAGCAAGGAGTGAATAGCTTTCTAAAGGGTAGGCAACGCGCATGTGAATCCTCTGGGGTTGCAGGCGTCCATAGGCTACGGTAACTGCTTACCATCAGGCGGGCCGTATGCTTGTTTGCCACCGTCGTGGTATAGAAAAAAACGCATCCGCTCGCATTTCTGGTGGAAACGCAGCCTAATTTACTACACTGTAAGGTGCCATTCATTTATTACGTAAGACCATTTAGGGGAGTGAGTTCAGCTGATTCTTAATTTTTGCTACGTAGTGGAGGGAAGGGAGATTCATTTGGCAAAAAATGTCTTGCCTAATAAATAAAACTAATGAAGTAATGACGCCTAACCTAAGGGCCTGTGACTGCCTTTTCATACCTTGTCTTTCATTTGACATAAAATATTGAGGTAAGAGCTTACTTTACTTACTTTAAGTCTATATTTTTAGGGTTCCGTACCTCGAAAGGAAAAAACGGAACCCTTATAGGATCACTTTGTTGTACGTCCGTCCGTCTGACAAGACCCTTTTTCTCAGGAACGCGTAAAGGTATCAAGCTGAAATTTATATCAATACTCAGGTCTACTGTCCCTTGGAGCTGTGAAAAAATCATACTTCTAAGCCAACGAAATCAAAAGATACAGTCGTTTATGCCGCCAATTTCCGCAAATTTTCGAAACTCGAGGGAATCAAAACCTACAGGGTACTTCCCGTGAACTCAGAATCTTGAAATTTGGTACGAAGCAACGTCTTATAGCACAGATAAAGGAAAAATTGCGAAAACCGTAACTTTTTAGTTTCATGATTTAATAAAAATCTTTTTAATAATATTAAAAGTTACTACCCCTACATACCTACAGGTCTGTACGGAACCCTCGGTGCGCGAGTCCGACTCGCACTTGGTCGGTTTTTTTAAATATTAAATGCATAGTTGGTTTATACTGTGTTATAAAATAAAACAACTGTGTATAAATTTTTCATACAACTTTTTTTACATTCTTAGAAACACTTGACATGAACGCAACTTTTTACAAAGAAGTAATTTAATTACATAATAGAGGTAATAGTGATGATTGTTAAGTATCGAAATAAAAATCATATATAACACTGCAATATACAGAAACTATAGTATAGTTCATTCGTTTAAGCAAATATTGTTTGGTAAACTAAATTCTAACCTCAAAATTGATCTGTATTTGTGAAAAAACCGCAAAATTATAAAGAGAAAATGAATGTCCAAAATACCTCAGGTAAGCTTTACTTACCTTTTATTCTTACAGAATCAGGTGTTTTCGATAAAAAAAAACTCGAAATTTTGAGGTTAGAATTTTATCAAAGACGAAGTAAAGAAATCATCTGCAGTTAAGGATAAAATATTTGATCTACTAATAACAAAAAAGTCCACAATATCCTGTTCTAAATACCGAACCACAAAAATGGCCTTCACTCATAAATACGAATCTCACTAGCCGTCCCTCTCACTCTATCGTCTCATAAAAAAGAGCGAAAGAGACGGAAAGATTCATCAAATTTCTGAAGTGAAAGTTCTAGTTTCTACACTCTGTTTTAATATCGCAGATTTTGCCCCATCCAACTGTCATTTAGTAACTGGATTGAGCGATGGACATTTTAGTATCTGCTTAGAGAATTCAAATAACCGGAGCGGCCATTGACAGGCGTTCCCCTCCGCCGAAAACATGACCAGTGGTCATATTTATTGTATGGACTGTCGTTTATCTAACGTAGCTATTTTTACGTTACGTACGAATAGCCATACATTTGACGTTCCCCTCTCCCGTAAAAATCGGCAGACTTTATGTATAGAAAATGACAGACATGGCCGCTCCGGTTGGTTGAATGCTCTAAGAGTATCTGGGATATAAAAATACAGCATGGCGGGCACCAGTTCGTCCTTGTCACATCATATCAGTGCGACAGAGATGGTCGGTAAGTCTGCGATTTGAATTGGATACAAAAATAATGTAAACTAATTTAGACTATAAAAAAAAACTGATTACCTATTCTAACTCGGGCGAGTGGGTTTCGTACATTTTATCAATAATTCTATAACAAAGTTACTTAGTAACTTAAAGTTCGGAAAATTATCGATAAAATTGTAAGGTTTGTCTCGAACATATACGCAAAACTTTTGCGTTTTATACATATTAAAGTAACATTAGATAGATCTAAAGCGAATTCAAATAACTTACCGATCCAATCCAATCAGAACTCAAGTTAAATTAATCCTCGTTAGACCCGTCTAATGCTACGCTCGACCGCCATGTTACGCCGAGTTTACGAATTCATTGAACTTTAATGCATAAGACATAAGGTCCAATGTTGTAAGTTAAGTAATTGATGAGTTCATCCACAAATTACGTCATTTTTTTTTGACACCTCCACCCCTCGTCACATTTATGTCATGTCCCCCCTGGTGTGTCAAATTCAACAATTTATTTATAAATGAACATGAAATGCAACGGTTCGAAATGATAAATATTTTGCATATTTTGTATTCGTTATTTTTGATGAAAACCATATCAGATCCATAGACCGGATATTATTTTTTACACAAAAGCTAATTTGAATTCAATGAACACAATGTTCGTATACAGGATGTAACAAAAATAGTAGTGATCCGTTTAACTTTATAATTTGTATCATATTGAGAGTAAGAAAAAGTAGAAAAAAATTTTTTTTGCGTGAAAATTTTTTTTTTGTATGTGGTTTTAGCCATCAACACAGTGAATCATTTTTGTAAAGGGTCGCCAACGCGCATGTGACTCCTTTGCAGTTGCAGGCGTCCATAGGTTACGGTAGCTGATTACCATCAGGCGGGCCGTATGCTTGTTTGCCACCGTCGTGGTAAAAAAAAATGTGGGACACGTCATCCCAGCCGGCCGAAGTGTACTTTTTTTAAATTTTTTGCAACCCGATGATGTGTGTTTTTTTTGTAAATTTGGTTTTGTAAAACCAAAGTTTTTTTGCATGAAAAAATTTTTTTTTGTAATTTTTTTAATAATTAGAATAAGATACCAATTATGCCCTTAAACGGTTCACCAGCATTTTCGTTACAGCCTGCATGTGACGTGCCCACCCCGGCCGCGGCGTGGCCGGCGGAGCCCCCGCGCCTCGCGCGCGTTACTCGATGAGCTTCTTGGCCTTGAAGTAGCGGCGCAGGTACAGCACCTGCCACGTGGCCAGCCCCAGCAGGCACACCATGGAGAACACGCTGAAGAACAGCACTCTGTTGTTTGTGGACTCTGCAATTATAAATATTTTTTATCTACACTCACATTGTAAGTCCTCTAAAACGTGTTCAAAAACGGTAGGCCATGGCTAGCATTACCACAACCGATTTTACTATGATAAGCTTTTTATCTGTGGCAGTAACGTAATTTTAACTTTACATGCTCACGTATTGATACGTTATGAGTTTAAAATTCCGAATATCGAATTTGATAACATAATGTAAATCCTGTGCTCCTTCCTGACCAACGGCACGCGCCCGCGCGACCGCCGGCACAATCGAGTTTGCCATGGCGGTCTTTCTATGGTTTCTGAACACTTCATTTAGAATATATAATATGAGTGTAGATAAAGCAGTGTATGCAACTGTACTTAATTAGGCCTTAAAACAATCGTGTGATCTTATTATGGAACTCGACTGCGGCTCGTTTCATAAAACCACACTCGTATTTTAAGGACCCTTATTACGTAACAGTTACATAAACTACTATTTACAATTTAGTTAAATTACAAAGTAACTTATTAAGCTAAGGCCCCTTTCTGGGTGTAGGCCTCCTCCAATAGCTTCCATATTTTCGATCTCCTGCTTCACTTTTCCAATTTATACGAGCGCATACTATACACGGTGTAACATGAGGAAACCGAATAATTTTAAGTGGCATCTTGGCATTTTTTGTAACAAACTGTATGATGCTGTTTTTTTCTGGCAGACAGGACAGAAAAGAAAAAGAAACTCAGACTCAAATATTTATTCAGTAAGTAGGCCACGAGGGCACTTTTACACGTCAAATAGCTTATCAAAGTAAAAGAGAAAAAAAACTAACTACACCGGTTCTAACCCTACACCTCTAAAGGTTGTCTAGTAGAGATCGCTTTTTAGCGATAAGACCGCCTGTTGTTACCTAGTTTTTATCACTGTATCGCTGTATATTTTTCTCTTGTCTCATGTGGTGCACAATAAAGAATATTTATTATTATTATTACCTCTGACCCGAGAAGAATTATGACGGCATGAAACTCTGCGGGCTTTATTTTTTCAAAATTGATCGAAATTGTGCAAAATATGATTGCAGCAGGTGCAGTATGACTCGATGTCAAAGATGTGTTCCCATTTAGCACCTTACTTCGTTGTAATAAGGTGCAAAAAAAAGAAAAAAATAACATCAACCATACACAACAATGGGAATCTGGAACTTACCATTAGTATCCCTCATCTCCTCTTCCCGTTTCCTCATCATGGTGAAGTCCTGCACGATGGCTTCCGACAGATCCTCGAGCCGCTTCAGCTCTACTTCCATCGGCTTCAGCTTGGCAGCTTCACCGATCTGTCAACACAATATGACATATTGAAGAATATCTAAAGTTAAAATAAACGAGTCATAGACATATAAATTAAGAAGACTTAATCCCACGAAGATAAAACTGTGATTCCATAATGAGCCGCGATCTCGTGCACACACACTCACTTTTGACGTTTGAACCAATCACCGCACGTCCACGAGTTGTAGATGTGTGCGTGTCGCGCGTAAACACGAAGAAATCGGGCTTATTATGGAGTCACAGTTTTGTCTTCACGGCGTTACGTCTTCTTATTTTATACGTCTATGGATTTAGTTGGTTATTTGAGGACATACAAGATATCTCTATACTCCGCTTAGAGCGTTTTTTCTTTGAAACCTAAGCTGCCAAATAGAAGGGGTGCGGGAGGGGAACACGCAATGCTAGACAGGGAACGTGCCATTGTTCCGTGGGGCGTAAGAGAGAGTCAGACATTAATGGTTGCCATGGAGACGTACTGTTTACTGTCACTTACAATAAACTCACTATAGGGTGAAATTACTTCGAGCGTGGCAGCGGGGGTCGCCCGCTGTCGGCTTGGGGATCAATGTTACTCTGCGTCCGTAGGAAACACCTTAGACAACCCTACACGTGATCCCTGGGTGGTGCTAAAAGAGTAACAAACTTGGCAGCTGCCCTGTCCCATCTGGACCTCGCAGCACTCACTGGATTTTCTTTATCATCTGCTTTCCCACTACTACTAGACTACTACTCTGGGATAGGGAAGAAATGCCTAATCTATATCCAGTGACATGTAGCCATACGATAAAAAAAAAATAAGCGGGGGTCGCCCGGCTATGCGGGGGGTCTTGGGTTATTACGTTATTAGTCTATGTTTGAGGATAAACTGAAGGTTCTAAGGCGGTTATCGCATTGGCATCGGAACTGAATGCGGCGTCAGAGAGATAACCACCTAACTAGACATATATGGGTCGTTCACGAGTGAGTGATTTAAATGAACTATATCTTTTGATTCAACTCACTCACTCTTCAACTCACTGAAGATTTAACTTACTACAGTACGCGAACAGTTTTGAGCTTCGATAACTCACAAGTGCGATTTCCATTTTTAGTTAGAGAATATGATATGATTACTTATAGTAAAAAATATTTTTTAACAGTTTTTGACGTCGCGCTAGGTATTATATAGATATTTGTTTATAACAGCTTAAAAAGATTATACAAGATATATTTTCCTTTACCATACTAATGCTTTCAACTATTTTAACATCATCTGTTATTTTATAACAGTTTGGTCAATAGATTATGTGAGCATAATCGAAAACAATTTGTCAAAATATAAGTGACCTTGAATTCTAAACGAATTACAAATGGCTAAGACGACATATCTTGACAAAACCGTTATAAAATGTGAAGTTATGTTGCAATAGTAAAAAGCGATAGTCTGGTGGAGAAAAATAAAACTTACATAATCTTTTCTGTGTAGCAAACAAATACATGTATTATACCTAGCGCGATGCTAACAATTGTTAGAAAATATTTTTTACTATTACTAGTTAACGTATTCTAACAGCCTAACAGGTCACAAAATATAATCGGACTTGTGATTTAAATATGTCATTTTTATAGGTTTAAAAGGCGTTCCCGTACTCCACTAACTTGCTCAGTAACTCATCTATCTCAGTGATGACAGTGTTACTTGCTCGCTCCTTCTCACTCATGATTCGAATAAGCCGGCCGAGTCAAACAAGTGAGACGACGCGATTGAGGCGAATATGCGAACAGATCCAATGAGCGAAATGAGTGATACATATCTCGACGAGCGAAAGATATGAATCAATCTTTTCAATCCAGTGAAGCGTTTTGCGCATCTACACCTAACATGAGAAAAGGAGCACTCCACCTTTGGAAAGGAGCACACGCTACGCATTTTATTTAAATATTACCGCTGAAATTGTTAGGATAGGAAGTAGTTCATTTCCGAAGACATTTTACCGTTTTAATAACACGTATCTTAAATTGCTGAAGTTTTCATACCTAATAATTTCTTATTAGGTATGAAAACTTCAGCAATTGGCTTTTCAGCCAAGAGTTTTTGCGTTCAAGTTAGGTAATCAATTATATACACTGTGGGCCCTTATAACTAGACAGATTTTAACAGTGTTTTCCTGATCATATTTAGATACTAAAATGTCCTCTAAACTTTTCTGGAATATGCCTAGTTTCAGAGTTAATACCATTAAAAAAATACACTTTTTATTATCACTCAGCACAAAACTCCTTTCTCGTGGCGTTGTTGCCACTATTTGGCATAGTTTACACGTACTTATTGACAGATATCAAAGTGACAAGGAAAACTTTGCAGAAACTAAATTAAAAAAAAAAAAAATCTACCAATTTGTTTTAGGCGATAATTTTATTAATAACATTTACTTTTCATGTGCAATAACCATTCAAAAAATAGAAAAAAAAAAATTTTTTTTGGCGAAATTGGCAAACTCAGTCACATAATATTTTTTCCTTCTTTTGGTCTCAAAAATTTATGGTTAGGATCTGTCGGGTTATACGTGCCCACGGTGTATACGTAGCATGCTACAATAATAAGCAGTGATCGGCAAACACATGAACAGTCTATCAAACTTCAATTGAATATTTTTTTCGGACAGGGTTGCGGGATTAAATTTTAATAATCATGTCCACATAAAAAAATATCTAAAATTTTGCACTGTGGCACCGTGTTTGCCAATCACTGATAATAAGTAAGAAACTAACAACATGCAGAACAATTAAAAAACTGTTCCATTCCATTCCCTTCTGATTACATGATACGACCCAAACTGTACCATTTTCCAACCTCACAAGTAAAATGCAAAAAAGACGTAAAATCTTACAAATACCAATAAAATGGGTAAATTTTCTTTGAAACTTATTCGTGTTCTGTTAATTAGAATAATTTAGCTCAATGAAGGTGCTGTTAGTTTTGTTATGACAAACACACGTTTTAAACCTCATTAAGTGCATCTAAAATTCTAAAACATAACGTAACATTTCAACCAACGATTGGAATTACCCCAAATCTCTGGAAGATTGTAGATTGCGGAACATCCATTGATTGTGCTCATAAGAATTAAGAAAAATAAATAAATTATAAGTAAATAGAAGCTCTGGAAAGCAAATATAACTTAAATTATACAGAGAAATAATCTTCGATGAGAGATATACAAAACAAAAAAAAAATTAAGCATATGAAACGGTTGTGATTCTCAGTATTATATGAATTCAGTGCATTCTCATATTATATAGTACGATTTTTTTAAGATGTCGGTATTGTCCGTAGAATTCCTTAGTAAGAATCCGACATCTTAAAAAATTACCACTATACAGAGAATTACAGTCAGCATTTGCTCGACTTTCTTAAGCAAAAAGGGGTTTTATTAGGACTCGTTCTGTGTCAGTGTCACTTTCACTGCTGACTGATATTCTATGTTTTATAAGAGTTCAATGATTTCAATAGACTTACACGTAACCCTTTGGACGCCATACGTCATATACAAAAACGCCACTCACACGCCAAGATCACTGGCGCAAGCGAGCCAATATAAACCTTAATTGAAAGTATGAAGGTTTCTTTGACAACGTACATAACGCTTATAGGTGTCCTTGGCGCTGTGGGCACGACTCCTTCTGACACCTTTAGGTGTTAATAGGCGGGTCCGCACCTGACGCACCGCCTCCCGAGGAAATTGCCGCGCGAGGCAGCTTCGCTAGTGTGGACGTGCCGAGGCGAGCCTGAGGCATTGCGGCCGCGCGTGTTTGCCTCGCGCGAGGCACGTCCTCACTAGCCGAGCTGCCTCGCGCGGTGCGTCAGGTGTAGTACCGCCTATTGGCGTTCCAAAGGTTAAAGGATACAAAATGAATTAGCTCAGTTGAAATAATAATAACTATACTGAAATACTGAAATGCCTATAGCTGTGAGAGCCTACGTTTATCTCATTTTAGTATTATGGTGCTGATACACTGGTGTTATATAACGTTATAAAACACGAACAGGCGCGGTCGCAGCCTGAAATTTTGTGGGGGGTCACACAAAAAAAAATTTGAGGGTGTCAGTAATGAATTTTTCAATTTGACGTGTACGATTTTGGAGGGTCATGTCTCATGTGACCCCCCCTCTCGGACCGCGGCCTGAACACGGTGTAAAAAGGATGTCGTTGTTATGGCGTTATATCGGCATCCTAGCTACACTGCTATATTACATCATGTAGTAGTACCATTTTTTTTATATACCACGACGGCGGCAAACAAGCACACGGCCCGCCTAATGGTAAGCAGTCAACGTAGCCTATGGACGCTTGTAACTCCTGAGGATTGACATGCGCGTTGCCTACTCTACTATATTAGGCCCTCAAAACAAATATACTTACACCCTCATAGTTTTTAGCTTCAATTCCAACTTTGATGTCTAGATGCACATCCTGGCTTACGCTACGGCGCTCTGAGAACAGTCAGAAAGGATTATGAAACAACAAATAACAAACTTTAGTACCCTGTGAATTGATGAAGCAAGGCGGGTCCTCCACACCTGACGCACCGCCTCGCCTGGCGACTCTCGCGAGGAAATTGCCGCGCGAGGCAGCTCGGCCAGTGAGGCGGTGCGTCAGGTGTGGCTGCATCTATTGCCCAGTAGTATATATATAGCAAAGGCGCCATTCATTCATTACGTAAGACGATTTAAGGGGGGAGGGGGGTTGGCCATGTCTTACTTCTCCTTACGAAAGGACTTTTATTCTTGTTTTTAGGGTTCCGTACCTCGAAAGGAAAAAACGGAACCCTTATAGGATCACTTTGTTGTCCGTCTGTCTGTCTGTCTGTCAAGACCATTTTTCTCAGGAACGCTTGGAGGTATCCAGCTGAAATTTATATCAAATACTCAGGTCTATTGTCCCTTGAAGCTGTAAAAAAATCAAACTTAAAAGCCAACGCAATCAAAAGATACAGTCGTTTATGCTGCAAATTTTAGAGTTTTTCGGCACTCGCAAAACCTACGGAGTACTTCCCGTGAACTCAGAAACTTGAAATTTGGCACGAAGCAACTTCATATAGCATAGACAATGGAAAAATTAAAAAAAGTAGACATTTTTAGTAAAATCATACAAAAAAATATTTTTTAAATTTTTTTACTTACTACCTTTTTCCTCGTAAACACGTGGAGGTATTAAATTGAAATTCATGTCATATACTCAGGGCTATAGGATCTTTTATATGTAGCAAAACCAAACTTTTATGTCAACGCAATCAAAAGAAATTGCAATTTAAGTCGCATATTTTGAAACTGAGTACTCGGAAGAAACTCAAAACCTAAAGGGTACTTCCCGTAAACTCAGAAACTTGAAACTTGGTACGAAGAAACTTCAGAGGACAGATAAAGGTAAAATTACGAAAAGTAAACATTTTTAGTAAAATCATACAATTTTTTTTTTTTAATTTTAAACTTATACTACTTTTTTCCTCGTAAACGCGTAGAGGTATTAAATTGAAATTCATATCAAATACTCAGGTCTATAATACCTTTAAGCTGTAAAGGTTTGTACGGAACCCTCGGTGCGCGAGTCTGACTCGCACTTGGCCGGTTTTTTCTTACACAGCTTACAGGAAGCGGGTCAAAAAGTGGCAAAAATTGTCTTACGTAATAAATTACTATAGGTCGGAAAGAGTGTTTTACCTAATCTCCTGACTAAATATGACTGTAAACTCTGTAAAGCTGCTGGAATTTCTTTTTCATCAAACTTGCTCGGAAAAGATTTATTTACACGTAGGCGTTGCGGGCGGGAAATTGAAATTTTCGCCCTAGGGCGGAAAAGTGTTTTTTTTAAATTTGGGAGTGACATTTATATTATCCATATTGTTTAGTCTTTGGTTTAGTCCAATGCAAAGAAATCTTAAATAATTTTGTCATTTGTACTTTTTAAAACAATATTGTAAAATAACTTGTGTTGATGTTATCTGTGACCATGACCACCCCCTGTTTGATTTTTCAATGTTAAACAAATAAATATAAAATTTCAATGTTATACAGAAGTTTGTTTTTATTAATTCTCCTTTTTCCTCACAAGTGTGATGAAAAACATTGTGTGTGCCACGGGCGGTAAAGAAATTCCGAACATTTTAACACTCGTTGACACTCGTTCGTAATTTCTTATTTTCCGCCCTTAATACACAATGTACTATTTTAAATTAAGAAATAAATAGTCTTAATAAAACATATCTGTAAATTATCTAAAAGCTATTTTTACTACATACCTATAGATCAATAGTTTCCTGTATTTTTAAAGTGAAGAATAATAAAAATTTCACTATAAAATAATATGCTACTTGATATAGTTTCCGCAACTACTCGAACAACTACCCTAAGGAGGAATTAACAAGTTTTTGAAATATCTGTATAACGAATATATTGCTATTATAAGTAAACCATACCTATACATATGGTATCGTAAATATGTTAAGTACGTAATATTAGTACGTTTTATTGTAACAGCAACAGCTGAACAGTAATATTTAGTCAGGTGATTAAGTAAAATCGCTCACCCTCTCCGACTTATGTAAATGACACCAAAAGTAAAATAAAATTATAAAAAAATGTATGCATACTGGTGATTCAGAAAACTAACAAAATAATATTAAAAATTGTGCAATTTATCAAACATATTTTAACACTGCCAACTTACGTCTCACATCTTAAAGAACAAAAAAAAATTAAATAAATAAAACAAGTCAATTGTAGGTATAATGTCTGGTAAACCAATTTTGTCAGTGTACTACCGTTTTTGAACACATGTTAGAGGACTTACAATGTGAGTGAAGATAAAAAAGAATATACTAGTCTGTGCTATACTCAAGTCCAGTTAAATTCACAAGTTCCGATATAAACCATAACTTGACTTCTCTTTCAGCACAAATTGTAATGCCTTTTTGGAGTCATAAGTCTAGCATAAGGACACTACAATTATCTTTGTCGTAAGTTCCAGTGACAAGCAATCCTTGTCAAAATATAATATTGTCGTTGAGAATGCAAAATCCCATATGTGTCCCATATGTCCCGATTTTAATCAAATCAATCTGGCCTCGGACACCGGAGGGTTTGGTCACTTTTTCTGAAGTATATGACATCTATTTTCAGTTTATATATAGTAGTGTAACTACTTAAAAACAGCAAATCAAAAAATATTGAACAAAATAATTTGATTTGCTTCAAGATTTAATCAAATCAATTTATACATTGTATGTTTTGTTGCTAGGTAGCGATTTGTCAATAGGCGGGTCTACATCTGACGCACCGCCTCGCAAGGAAATTGCAGCGCAAGGCAGCTCGGCTAGTGTGGATGTGCCTCGGCCGATGAACACGCACCCACGGCCGCTATGTCCATGTCCACACTAGCCAAGCTGCCTCGCGCGGCAACTACCTCGCGAGGTGGTGCGTCAGTTGTGAACACGCCTATTCTCAACAATAATATCAAATTTTCTTTGATAGCTTTAATAGTGCCATCCATAAACCCGCAGCACACCCAAATTGGTCCTCTCCAGTACTTTAGGCAATTAAAAATAAAATTTTACTCTTATATTATACAAACATACCTGGTGGCACTTTGGAAATGAAGCACACTTCAAAAGTGTCATATGTTTCTGTTACAAATGTGAATTTCCCCTTCGTTATTGACTCTTTCTGTGATAGAATGTGGCCCTTTGAATCACGAATCTGTGTACAAGAAAATGGTTACGACATATTGTTTGTAAAAACGGTGACAATAATAGATGGTATACGAACATTCTCATAATACCTGATAGAATGGCATGTAGATATTTAAAAAAATACCCATGTTATTCTAGAAAGCACAGTTGCTGTGGCCGAAATCGGTCAAGAGGATCATCATTATTTTCATCAAAAATTTATTAATACAAGATTTTGTTTCTAATTGGAAAAGCTGAACTAATTTCACATAAATAGTGTTACCAAGTGTCAATAAAATTGTAAATGAGCATGAAGTTAGAGTTCTTCATTTATAGAACGAGCTAATTACACTGAAAACTGTAAGCTTCTACAAATTATTCATCCAATATTGGAGCTTAACTCAGACCTTAGCAATGATGTAAAAGCTTAACTAACAAGGGTTTCAGCTGACTTACAGTGTAATCTACTCTCTGACCGGCAACTTCTGTGACTTCGTACTCTCCAGCCACGAGGACATTGGCGTGCAACTCCTCTTTCAAACACTTTTGGGTGTTTGGTGCCAGACTCCACATGATACCCTCCGAACCATGCCAGATCACACTCAAAACGAATATGAGATAGTAAACCTCCATAGCTGCTATTCACTAGAACTATTTTATTGTAATAAATAAGTTTTAGTTCATTACAATCAGGAAAGGAAAACAAACATATTCTGTGTCAAAAAGACCGATGAGTTGGCCTGAAAGAACGTCGTCGGCGGCGTATTGTAAAAAGTTGCCATGTTGACGCTGTGCGTAAATTGGAACGGCAGAAAACGTGGCTCAATTGATTAATATCATATAAGACTAACAACCATTAAAAATATATTTAATATTTGAAAATTGGTATATCATTATGCACTTATGGAAAAAATAAGGATTCTAAAGTAATTGACTTACTAAATTACCCAATACTTCAAATCACTATAGTAAACAGCTGCGTAGAAAGAATCACTTCGAAAGAAAAATAGGTCGAACAAAATAAAGCTAAAAGTTACTAATAATTCATGCAACATTTTCAAAATAGGTTCTATGCTTACAACAGAAGGTATCATTTTGAATAGTGTTGTTTATCATTAAATCATTATTGAAAAACAGCGTAAGCTGGACAATTCTATTTTCTCTGCTTTAGTGTTGTAGGTTTTATTGCACCATGTGCATTTTATCGATAGCATTACTTAGTTGAGTTGACTTACCGAATTTCATTTAAATTTGATGTTTATGCTGACTCGTCCACTCATTGTCTTTGACACATCGATGCCGAGTTGGCGTGATTGGACTCTAGGAATGGTGACATAAAAATACACAGTCTATATGTAATATTTTAGTTTATATCATAATTATGATTCATAAGGTACCATTTGGCAATTTTGGCGGCCGGGGGTTACAGCTAGAATACAATATACAATATTGAACATGTACAACGTAGGACGTTGGTAGGACGTAACTGCCTTTCACTAAATAGTACCTTTCCCGCCTTTCACTAATAGTTTATATTTCTATTCAATAAATGCCGAATTTCAGCCGATAGTGCACTGAGTGCACCGCTGCACAGTGTTTTATTATTAGCCAAAAAAGTGACATCCCCATTTTATTACAAATTACTATAGTTTAGAGCATTACAAATGCGAGACTAAAACTCCCGCGTTTCTAATATGTGTAGTTTTTGAGAAATAAATTTTTGAAAATCTTGATTCTGACACCCGGATATTACGAAAAATAATTATGTATTGCAAATTAAGTAACAAACTTTTCTGTTAACTAAAGTGTTGGATAAACCTTTCAAAAAAGTACATTTAGATGTAATTACAACCTTTCTAGGTACATTTGTTACAATTATATTAATTATTTTAATGATTTTGGTTTTTATTTTTTTTCTTCTATATTCCACCGTAGTAGATCGCGATATTTGTAAGGCAGCGTCATTGATATGTCTTCTATCTACTCTATTTTTTACAAGATCTAATTTCCTGGAAGATTTAATCTACAGTCGATTAAAATTTGCAGTCAGGGCTGCCACTACCAGTATCCGGATTTACCTGGATATAAAATAAACACAGTATACAGGATGTAACAAAAATACTGGTGATTCTTTTAAGGGCATAATTGGTATCGTATTCAAATTATGAAAAACTTAAAAAAAATTTTTTCGCGTGGAAAAAAAAATCTTTTGTATGGAGGGTTGGCCGGCTGGGACAACGTGTCCCATACAAAAAAAAAAACATTTTTGTTTGTGTAAAAAAAAATCTACATCTTTTCTTAGTCGTAATACGATACCATTATGCCCTTAAACGGATCACCAGTATTTTTGTTACATCCTGTATAGGGAATGCAATAACAGGCAAATTTTCAAAGCCGGGTATTCGATCGGTTATGGTCGAAAAATAACCGGTTAAAGCCGTATACTACAATTATGTGTTTTTTTTTTGCAAGAAACTGCTAAAATATCTATTATGCATCGCCAATTTAGCAAATATTTTTTCTAAAACATGAATTACTACAAAATTATCAACTTCCAGGCAACAATATTCTACTTCCAGGCTCTCTCCCCATCTTGCACCTCAGAATAGCTGTCGTCTGGACATAACTCTGATGATGGTGTTATGTTTTCATCCGATGGCGATATAAAAGCATCCTGTGGTGCTTTCAATAATGCTATTGCGGCAGATGGTGGGAGACGTTTTTTAATATTTTTTGTCGTTGCGACATCCGTTGTTCCTAAATTATTGGGTCTGATGAGACTAACGCTCTATGAAACAAATCAGACATGGTTTTCGTTCAATCTGATTTGCGGGTATGGTGTTCTCTATCGTGACGCCAATATTTATTACGAGATTCTGATGACTGCTCGGAGAGCATACCAATTGGAACAGACGAGTTTCGTATTATCGCAGCTCCATGGACCAAAAGTTTATGTATAGTCACTGCCATAAGACACCATTCGAAATTTTTAACATATTTTTTGGCTAGTTCTTTGCATATGTACTCAAAACTATTATCAAAACCAAGAATTATAGATATCCCGGCGTATAAAATTAAAAATACCGAAGTGTACCTAACCCTAGAGGCCGGGTAACCCGGATATAAAGTGTTTAGGTGATTACTTCAATGTTCCACGGAATTAGGTCTTGTAAAAAATAGAATCGATAGAAGACATAATAATGAAGCTCTCATACCAATATTGCGACCTACTACGGCGGGACATGGAAGGAAAAAAATAAAAACCAAAATTAATAAAACGATTAATATCTTTGTAACAAATGTATCTAGGAAGGCAGTGATTGCTCTTAAATGTATGTCTTTGAATGTTTTGTCGAACACTTTGGCGAAACAAACAGTCCATGCAATATCTTTTAAATTATTTCTATTTTTCGTAATTTCCGAGCGTCAGAAACAAGATTTTCAAAAATTTATGTCTCAAAAACTACACATATTAGAAACATGGGAGTTTTAGTCTCGCATTTGTAATGCTCTAAACTATAGTAATTTGTAATAAAATGGGGATGTCACTTTTTTGGCTTCCATAAAACACTGTGCGCTGTGCAAAGGCCTCCCCTCTTTTCCACCAATCGTCAAGGCTTGGCACACACGGTGCATATTCCTGCCAGTTCTTACAAATTGTGTCTAGGTCGTTCCTGTTTTAGTATGATATTTACGAATCAGTAATATACCAAGATTGATATATAGCAATCATCCTTTTTAGGGTTCCGTAGTCAACCAGGAAGCCTTATAGTTTCGCCATGTCTGCCCGTCCGTCCGTCCGTCCGGGGATAATCTCAGTGACCGTTAGCACTAGAAAGCTGAAATTTGGTACTAATATGTATATCAATCACGCCGACAAAGTGATAAAATAAAAAGTGGAAAAAAAATGTTTTATTAGGGTACCTCCCGTATACGTAAAGTGGGGAGTGATTTTTTTTTTTTCATTTCAACCCTAACGTGTGATATATTGTTGGATAGGTGTTTTAAAATAAATAGGGGTTTACCAAAATCATTTTTGATAATGTAAATATTTTCGGAAATAATCGCTCCAGAAGCAAAAAAAAAGTGGATCCTGACTCTAACTTTTGAACCATAAGTTTTAAAAATATGAAAAAAATCTCAAAAGTAGAACTTTATACTTTCTACTTTCTATTTTATACTCTCTAGGAAAATTATTTTGAACTTGATAGGTTGAATAGTTTTTGAAAAAATTTACAAAATATTTTTTGAACTAAGTTTGTAATTTAACCGTATAAGCAGGTGTTTATCGTACCTGTAATTTCTACAAAATCACAATGAAATGACGTGCTTTCAAATAAAGTAAAAACGGTGAAAATCGATTCACGCAATAAAGAATTATCCCATAAAAATCATCTTCCATATTTTAAGCTCGCGCGCAATAGTTTACTTAATTTGCCGATAGATGTCACTGTACGTGGAACGCTCATATCATATTCTACATGGCGGTGTTATTTTAAGTGGGGACACTTACTGTGACGGACGGAAAACTACGGAACCCTACACTGAGCGTGGCCCGGCACGCTCTTGGCCGGTTTTTATTTCTAAGTAAAAATTTTGTAATGCACAGATAAAGCAAACACAGCGTTCCGCTGTCGGTAATATTACAACAGTTCCGCCATCTCTTAATTTATTTTTTGATCTATCTAGACCTAGATCATCTTGCGGGGCTGATTCAGCAGCCAATTTTGTCTACCGTTCACCGTTTGTAGATTTCAATAATAAAAGTTTGTGAGCTTAGCCCAAGTTGAACGTAACAACTTTTACTCAAATCTTATAGATCATGTAATATTACTTTTTAAGTTTTGGGTTTCTGTTTATTTTACAAAATAAACAAGTTTGTGGGTGCGGTTTTTACATCGACAAGGAATTGCATTTTGTTATCTATACTGTAACTGTCGAGGACAACACTATTTGAAGTAAAAGTGAATGTGAAGTAACAGTTTCCTAACCCTAATTTTGCGATTTTCCAAATATTTTCCTTGTCAATCATTCCATTTTCACTTCGTGTTACTGTGTTTAAGGACGATAAAAAGTTGTGTTAAAAGAAACTTGAGTTTTCTGCGTATTAAACGGTGTGATTGACCTTAGAAAACCTGACAGTATAATTTTTTTCTTATTGTGGAAAAATATTTGTGCCAATATTTTTCTGGACTTTTGTTTATCTGGAAATTTGAGACTTTCCTGTTAATTCAAGTTCGTCATAAGTGTATAAGTCATCTGAATATACGAGTAAGTTAGAAATGTTACTATTATCATATTGATTAAGAGCTATACTATAAAATGTTTACATAACATTGCACAGTGCAACAACACACATTATTCATACTTTTACGGGTATAATACGTTATTAAAAGTGCTGCAAATGAGAAGTATGATAAAATAAACCATACATAGCTATTACAACTAACTTTTGAAGTGTTTCTTCTATAATTGTACAATTTATTAATAGTATTAGTAATCAAAGGATACATTATTATTGTTAAGAGTACCATTGTATTAAATATGTGACGCTAAAAAACATAATGTCATAGGAATTTAGTCAAAATTATAACAATTTTATTGTTCTTTTTGTAATATTATTATAGCAAGTGTAGAGTGGTAACGCACTAAAAACGACGTGAATGAAGTCTATGACCGGGAGCAGGCGGAAGTGGAAGTAATAAAAAAAAAACCAAACTAGTGTTGCAGTGGTGTCACTTGGCGTGTAACTACATATCTCAAATAAATCAAGATACTAATCTTGAGGATGAAGCACAAGTATAATTGTTGTTTTTGCTGCAGGAACACCACCTTTACCGAGTGGGGCAGTAAAGTTCAATACTGTATCAAATTCACTACTTCAGTTTTTGCTTAATTATCTGGATATCATATTTCTGTTGTTATTTGGATATTTTATCCGATAAAAAAAGGAGGTTGTCAGTTATACCAGATGTATGTTAGTATGTGTGAATGTTAGTATGTGTGTATGTGTGTATGTTTGTCTGCGATTATTAGAAGTAATATCTGGCTTGCAAGCTCTATTTACTATTGTAATGGGTGAAGTTGAGAATATTGTTTGAAAAAGTACTAGTTCATAAAAAGTTCAAGTTAGGTTAAGAAAGTTCTCATTAGTATTCCACTTTAAGTATATTCAATTTACTATTTTTTGATAAAAAATTAAAACAGCAGTATACAATTAACAATTTTTTTTGTTACAATGTAAGTATGTATTACACCGATCATAAAACAATATTTTAATAGGCATGGTGAATTTTTTTCATGTATGGTATCAATCAATTCGTTTTGTTGTGAGGATCAAATGTCTTTAATCGGCCAATTTTTTTGGACCCGGGGTATGTCCTTAAACTACGTCCGGACCTGGGTATGTCCTTAAACTACGTCCGGACCTGGGTATGTCCTTAAACTACGCCAAAAAGAGAGGTATGGGCACTGCGAATGGCATCTCGCTAAGTGTGGTAGGGCACGTTCAGCGAATGTCATCGCTCAAATCTGGAGCAGAGCCCGACTGGGGAAGTACCTCCACCTTACAGAAAACCACAGCCAAATAGCACTAGACCCTACTCATAGTGTTGTGTTCCTGCTGGTGAGTAAGGTTGCCAAAGAGCTCAAAGAGGACCCAGTGTGTTAACGATGAGGGACCTTCTTGTTCCTTTAGTCGTCAACACAGTGAATCCTCCTTTTTGTAAAGGGTCGGCAACGCGCATGTGACTCCTTTGGAGTAGCAGGCGTCCATAGGTTACGGTAGCTGCTTACCATCAGGCGGGCCGTATGCTTGTTTGCCACCGTCGTGGTATAAAAAAAAAATTGCGTTAAAGCAACACAAAAGTCAGAAATCAGACTTAAGGTGGTTTTCCACTGGCGAGGCGAGGCGGGGCGTGGAGGGGCGAGAATTGAAATCGCGCTGGCCCTTTTCCACTAAAAATTGTTGTTAATAGCTATCGCGAGCCCGCGCGAGCCCTCGCGTGCCTGCCCGAGCTCGCGGTTGAAATTATCGCGCGACCGCCGTAGCTTGGACGTAGATGTAGTGCTGTTAAGTTAGTCTTGAAATACACACGTGATTGCTGTATCATGTCTCGTGAATTAGCATTATTAAATATGTTAATAACTTACTAACTAACATCAAATCAAATACCATAGGAAAATATACGACAGGCATTACAAACAACAATGGTGAAAGGATGGTTAATTTTGCAAAAGAAAACAATGCAGCCATAATGAACACTTTCTACAAAAAGAAACCCAATAAACGCTGGACTTGGTATTCACCCCAAGGAACATACAAGAACGAAATTGACTACATTCTAACTACGTCTCCCCGGGCATTTAAGAATGTGGGTGTTATATATCAAACTTAAACTTTAACTCAGATCACCGAATGCTCAGAGGTACAATCTATGGTAAAAACCCAAAAAAGAAGAGAAAAAAGATCTCAGTAAATACCACAAACATACCGCTACCATCACCAGAAAACATAAGAGAACAGTTTACAGAAAGTTTAAAAGAAATCAAAGCAGAAGACACAATACAACAAAAATATAACAAACTAGAAAAATCATTACAAGAAGTAAACAAAACCCTTTTAATTGAAACAAAAAAAGACAAAATAGGGGAGGAAGCAAGAAAGCTTATAAGCCAAAGGAAGGAATTATTCAAAGACAGAAACTCTAACCATAAGAAGATAGTTCAACTTAGCAAACAGATAACAGAGAGTATCAAAACATACGAAACAGAAAATAGACTTCAGAAAATGCAAGAAGAAATAGAAAAAACAGGGAACTAAGAGAGCCCTTCACAAGCTGAGAGAACACATGACTTGAATCCCAAACTTAGAGAACAAAAACAAAACTGGAGCAAAAGCTACGTCAAGACATCATATATCACAAATAGCAACCAATTTCTTCAAAACACTATACAGCTCAAGCGGAGAAAATTCAAAAGAAGAAACACAAGCTAAACTAATCAGAGAAGAGGTTCCACACATACTTGTGAGTGAGACTACTAAAGCTATTAATTCTCAAGAAAGATACAAATCTGGTGGCGATGATAATATCACCAATGAACTGCTAAAGGGCCTCGTAGAAGAAATCAAGCAACCACTGACCGACCTCTTCAATGACATACTTTCCAAACAGATTGTGCCAACTCAATGGACAAAATCCACAATAATCCTTATTCACAAGAAGGGAGATAAAAACAAAATTGATAACTACAGGCCAATAAGCCTGATGCCTAACCTATATAAAGTATTCTCTAAAATAATCTTAGAAAGGCTGAGCAAAGCTTTGGACGAGAACCAACCCAAAGAACAGGCTGGCTTTAGGAAGGACTTCTCTACAATTGACCACATTCATGTGGTCAAACAGCTAATACAGAAATGTAAGGAATATAATAAAGAATATTACCTGTCCTTTGTCGACTACAACAAGGCTTTTGACTCTCTGGATCACCAAAGCATATGGAACGCCTTAAGAGAACAAGGAGTCGCAGAAAAATACATCATTGTAATCAGAAGCATATATGAGAAAAGTACAGCAGAAGTCCAACTAGAGAGCAAGGGTGAACCTTTCGGCATATTCCGGGGAGTAAGACAAGGAGACCCACTATCGCCAAAGCTCTTCTGTGCCATTCTTGAAACCATATTCAGAAAATTGGAATGGGAGAAGTATGGACTTAATGTAAATGGAAGTAAGCTGAACCATCTTCGCTTTGCTGATGATTTAATACTATTTGCTAAAAACCCTGACATACTCCAAGTCATGTTACAGCAACTAGTGACTGAAAGTGCAAAAGTTGGCCTGACCATCAATACCAGCAAAACAAAGGTAATGACAAATAGTGAATATAAGCCAATTGTAGTGGATGAAAAAGAAATAGATTATGTAAAAGAATAAGTCTATCTTGGCCAAGTTATATCACCAGAGGAACAAATGTCGAAGGAACTAGAAAGAAGGATCAACAACACTTAGAACAAATACTGGGCTATGAAAGATATAATGAAAAACAGAAGTGTACCAATGAAAATAAAATCAAAACTATACAATACCTGCTTATTACCCTGCCTAACATATGGTTGCGAAACATGGGCTTGCACCAAGAAGAACATACAGAAGATTGCAGTTTGTCAACATAGTATGGAAAGAAGCATGATAGGTGTAAGAAGAAATGACAGATGGAAACTAACTACAATCAGAAAGAAAACCAAAGTTAGAGACTTCATCAAGGAAATCCAAAAGAGGAAATGGAAATGGACAGGTCACATGGCAAGAACAAAATTGGAAAAATGGTCAAAAATAATTACTGATTGGTTTCCAAAATACAGTAAGAGAAATAGTGGACATCCGAAAATGAGATGGGAAGACGAGTTTCCAAAGATGTGGATCAGAACAGCTCGTAACAGAGAAGAGTGGAAAATATTGGAGGAGGCCTTTGTCGGAAATCCCGACTACCTGACTAATGCAAAACAAACAATAGATTAAATAGTATACAATTAATAAATGTAACAAACAGTCAGCGAATAAAGGCTACCTATTTGTATTTGTAAATATGTTAATGGAAGAAGAATCGGATGAAGATACTGCAACAAGAAATAATCTCATAGTGCTTTCAAGAAAACGAACTCACCGTTACTGGGTTCGAAATCATATAAAATATCACAATAGGCATGGCGAGTTTCACGCTTTGTTTATGACTATAGATGACCAAAGTTTTGAAACTACCTTCAGAATGTCAAGGCAAAGGTTGTATGAGGTACATGCGATGATTGAAACCCACATATTTCAATTCATGTCCCGCATATCCTCGTCAATCCTTACTATTTCCACCGACCGAAGATGCGCTAGGAGGGGATTGAAAAAATGCAATACAAATTTAAATTCTCGCCTCGCCTCGCCTCTCCTCTCCTAGCTTCGCCGGTGTAAAAATCAGATTTAATTTCTACCCTATAACGGAAGCAATAAGCTTCATTTTACACAAACAAATATTTCAATTCAAGTCCCGCACATCCTCGTCAATCCTTACTATTTCCACCGAAGATGCGCTAGGTGGGGATTGAATATTTGCCATACTAATTTCAATTCTCGCCCCTCTACGCCCCGCCTCGCCTCGCCGGTAGAAAACCACCTTTAAAGTCTTGAGATTTGCATTTGTTTCTCGAAAAGCTCCTAACAAAATGACGTGCAAAAGTGACGTCACGATCATATAGTCGCCCTGTTTAAAGTATGGAAAAATTATGAAATTGCTATTTTTACAGTGAAATGCTGCGTTTATGTATATGGTGACCATACAATTTATTTAACAGTAAAATGTTAGAAATCGAATGGTCTCATTGTTTTTTTTTAAATTCGTACATTAAAAAATTGAAAATTTTTGAAATTTTGAAGCATGATATCTGATATCTTTGAACCATTTCAATAGATTTTTTAAAATTTTTCCTTATTTGGATATATTGGTAATTCCGCATCCTATCAACTAAATTTTATTGCATAATTCAACATGTGTCATCATCCCTATTGACTATGATGAGTGGGTAAGAAATTTATATTTAGATAAATCTAAAACCCATGGTGTAAGGCAGGGCTTCACAACCAGTGGGGAGTGGGGCGCACTCACCTGGTAGGTGATATAGAGCAATCCAAGGGTTGCGCAGCAAGCAGCTTGCACCATGGTGCTTGACCACATTTCGAGTGCCCACTTAAGCCCGTAGGGGGGCGTAGTATTTAAGCATAAAGTTAGGTGCATAGGGCACCCCTAGTCTCAAGTTTTTTTTTTATTTTATTTATTTTTTTTTTTTTTTTTTTTTTTTTTTTTTTATACCACGACGGTGGCAAACAAGCATACGGCCCGCCTGGTGGTAAGCAGTTACCGTAGCCTATGGACGCCTGCAACCCCAGAGGATTTACATGCGCGTTGCCTACCCTTTAGGAACCTATACACTCCTTTCTTGAAGAACCTCATACTGTAGCCCACTGGGAAAACCTCGGCAGGGAGTTCATTCCACAGCCGCAGCGTTCGTGGGAGGAAATTCCTCTTAAATCGTACTGTGCGCGACCCATTGGGCTCCAGGGTGTGGGGATGAACACCCTGCCGGCGGCGAGCGGTGCGGTGATAAAAAGCTGCCGTGGGCATCATATCAAACAGTTCTTCAGAGCACAACCCATTGTACAAGCGATAGAACACGCATAAGGAGGCAAAGTCCCTCCTAAGACTCAAAGGTTCAATATCGCTCGTGAGTTTGGGATCGTCGACGATCCGCACAGCGCGCCTTTGCACCGAGTCAAAGGGCCCAAGCTGGTATCCAGGTGCTCCCGCCCAAAGGTGACAACAGTACTCCATGTGGGGTCTGACTTGCGACTTGTATAGGAGCAGTCTCTGCCCCGGAGTGAAGTATCGCCTCGCTCTATTGAGCACACCGAGCTTTTTGGATGCCAGCTTGGCCTTCGCTTCAAGGTGACTACGGAATTGGACGTCACTGGAAATGTCCACACCGAGGATCCCAATACTCCCTGACATTGTAAGGGTTGTGCCTTGGAACTGAGGGGCCACAGTAAATGGGGTTTTCTTAGCGGTGAACGCGCAAACTTGTGTCTTTGTGGGGTTGAATCTGACTAAGTTGTCCTGACCCCACACCGAGACTCCAGAAAGAGTATTCTCGATATCGGACACAAGTTTTTCACGACTCTCTACCACAACGGATCGAGGGATATTGGCACGGCCCGTGTAACAAGCATCCCCAGTACTGTCGTCCGCATAACAATGAATGTCGCCGATAGACAACATATCATTGATATGCAGCAAAAACAGCGTTGGGGATAGCACGGAGCCTTGCGGGACACCAGCGTTAATGCCCATGCTTTCGGAGCAACTTCCGTCGACTACGGCTCGTATGCTCCTGCCGGACAAAAAGCTGGCAACCCATCTGCACAATCCCTCGGGCAGGCCGTAAGCTGGCAACTTCGACAGAAGACATCGATGCCAGACCCGATCGAACGCCTTAGCTATATCAAGGCTGACTGCCAAGGCCTCTCCCTGACTCTCTATGGCTGAAGCCCAGCGGTGAGTGAGATACACTAGAAGGTCACCAGACGAGCGACCGTGGCGAAAGCCATACTGGCGATCACTGACCAGGTCGTGCTCTTCTAGGTATCCCAGGAGCTTTGCATTGATTATGCGCTCCATAACCTTAGAGAGAAGGGAGGTTATAGCGATAGGCCTGTAATTCGACGGGTCCGAACTGTCGCCCTTTTTAGGCACAGGGTGCACGAGGGCAGTCTTCCATGAAGACGGCACTTGCCGTTTGTGGTAAGAGAGTGTGAAAAGGCGCGTTAGCACGGGACACAACTCAGGAGCACACCGTTTGAGCACAACTGCTGGTATGCCGTCTGGCCCGCTCGACTTGTGAACGTTTAATGATAGCAGCTCCCGCCGGACATCACTTTGCTTGATGGTAATTTCCGGCATCGAGGACGCGCACCATGGGATGGAAGGCGGTACGGTGCTGCCATAATCGTTCAGGGTCGAGTTCGAGGCGAAAAGAGTACCAAGAAGATCGGCTTTCTCTTTTGCACTATGGGCCAGATTACCATCAGCAGTTCGCAGTGGTGGTAAAGACGACCGACAAAAGTTTCCCTCGGCAGCTTTAGCGAGTGACCAGAAGGCACGACTCCCGGTGGGGTAGCCCGCTAGCTTCTCACCAATTCTGCCGACGAAATCGAATTTGGCTCTGGCAATGGTTGTTTTACTGGACCTCGAGGCAGCGTTTAATTTGCGTTTCACATCAGATACATTGGGATCCTTATCAGTAACGGCCTTGGTCCAAGTCCTGTAAGCAGCCTGCTTGCGAATTGTAGCTTCTCTACAGGACCGATTAAACCAAGGTCGTTTCTTTGCTCCTGCAGCTATTACCGAGTTGGGAATGAAGCAATCCATTCCCGCCAGTATAGTCTCGGTGACTTCGGCTGTACAGGAGTCAGGATCATCTGATGTGAAGCAGAGCTGCCTCCACGGGTATGACGCGTAGAATTCACGCAATCCATCCCAATCTGCTGACGTATACTGCCACACGCGTCGCGAGCTAGTTGGCCGCGGTGGATCAGGCCGCGCGCAAGGTGCCAGCGTCCGGACGAGGCAGTGATCGGACGAGCCGGGAGGTGCATTCACTGAGACGGAATATCCGTCCGGACGTGTGGTCAGCAGGAGGTCCAGTAAAGAGCTTGTATGGTCCTCGATGTCTGGTATTCTCGTGGGAGAACGTACCAATTGCGAGAGACCATAGGCCAGAGAAAATTCGTAAGCAGACCTCCCCGCATAATCGGTGGACCGAGAATCTAGCCATTCAATGTGGTGGGCATTAAAATCCCCCAAAATCACCAATTCAGCGGATGGGTACTGCTCGAGAACTCTGTCGGTCGTCACTTGTAGGTGCTCGAAGAGCCGTTTTGTGTCCGTGTCACCGCTGTGAGACCTGTAAAGGCACGCGTAGACGCGGGTGTGGCCGCCGAAGTCCACACGCACCCACATCACTGACAGGTCCCTGTCTTCATAAGCATGGAGGCGGCGACAACAGACATCCTGCCGAGCGTACATACATACTCCGGCACGCCTCACAAACCTGTGTTCGAGCATATAACCGGGGTATAACAGGTATGATGTATCGGCCGGGCAGGATATCTGTGTCTCCGTCAGGAACAGAAGGGTCGGCTGCGCAGACTCGAGGTGGTGGTGTACTGCGTTTAGATTTGAATGCAGTCCCCTGATGTTGCAGTAGTCCACTTTTGTGGAAGGGGACTCCGCTGAAGAACTGTTCCTTTTCTTTTGTTTTCTCGCCATGTTGTTTTAGAAGTGTGTATAGGAAATAAAGGAGGATTCACTGTGTCGACAGCAGAAAGGACAAGAATACGAAACAAACCGACCGAGGAACGATGTGGGAGGTGCAGTTTGCAGGCGCGGCGTACGGAAGGGCCCCCGGTCCCCCCCTGTTGCAGTAGCCGGGTCCACTCCGGTCTCCTACACCGGCACGACTACTACACCAGGGATTTTTCGCAGGTTGGCGGTTCAGCCTCCCAGGGTGGAGATTAAGTGTCCCCTGGGTTCGGGAACCCTACTGACCTGCGGGCGGCCAGCGGACAGCCGTTTCACCGGGTCTCCCTGATAGCCGCACCTGCACTCTGCGCCCACAGAGACCAACGGTCGTATTATCGGTTCCGTGGGTCCCTTGCCGTCGTCGACACACTGCATCCTCTTAGAGCTCACTGGCGACCTTACTCACCGGCAGGAACACAACACTATGAGTAGGGTCTAGTGCTATTTTGCTGTGGTTTTCTGTAAGGTGGAGGTACTTCCCCGTCGGGCTCTGCTCCAGATTTGAGCGAGATGACATTCGCTGAACGTGCCCTACCACACTTAGCAAGATGCCATTCGCAGTGCCCATACCTCTCTTTTTGGCGTAGTTTAAGGACATACCCAAGTCCGGACGTAGTTTAAGGACATACCCCGGGTCCAGCGTAGTTTAAGGACATACCCAAGTCCGGACGTAGCTTAAGGACATACCCCGGGTCCAAAAATCTACTTTAATACCTACCCTGTATTAAAGTAGATTTTTGAGAATATTTTCCTTAATTATATAGACGGAGAGCTCGCCACGTCAGATATGATATGACACAATAATGAGAGTGACGAAACCCCTCTCGTTAGTTTGCTATACTATGCTTATTTCTAGAACCGGACATCTGGCAGCTGTAAAGTGGTGGAGATCAAAGAATGCAAGCCACTTTAAGAATACAAATCCTGGAGTTCTGGTTTTGATGCAGTATTATGAGAAATTATATAAATTATTAGACAATATCATTGCCAAAACTTTCTGATGGGGGAAAGTAGTCCAAAAATAATGTAATTCATAGTTTGTCGCCTACTGTTTCTGTTTCCGAAATATAACGCAATGTTTTTTGTTATAATTTTAAAATATAGGCTCTGTCCTTTATAACTGAGACAACGGCAGTATTTACCTATTTTGGTATTATTATTTTCCGATTCAAAAACTTTGCTAGTCTGTTACTCTGACCTCCACCCATTAAAAGCTGCCAGATGCCTGAATCTAGCAATAAGGATAGTATTGCAATCTAACCAGACGGGCTTTGTTGCTCTCATTATCATTATTGTGTCATATCTGATCTGACATGGCCAGCTCATAGACCAATATGCCCATGTCCATCAAATTTTTTAAACTCCAATGCAAAAAAACCGGCCAAGAGCGTGTCGGGCTACGCTCAGTGTAGGGTTCCGTAGTTTTCCGTCCGTCACAGTAAGTGTCCCCACTTAAGAGTTTTTGAAAGCTCGTCATTTCATTGTGATTTTGTAGAAATTACAGGTACTTACAATAATCACCTGCTTATACGGTTAAATTACAAACTTAGTTCAGAAATTATTTTGTATTTTTAAACTGAAGTCTTACAGAGCTTGTTTAGTGAGGACATTGATTCGTGCAATCTTGTCGCTTTATTAATTGTTATTGTTTATGGCCCTCATATGTTACTAGCCTGATCCCGCGGCTTCGCCCGCGTACTATAAGTACTCAAAAAGGATACGATACCCATGTTGATTTTCAGACTTTGTGACCACATTTGCCCCTTTTAAGGCTTGAATTTTTAAAAAACCTGAAACACTTGTTTCCTCATTTATCGTTAGGAATACTCCTGTGAAGTTTCGAATAAAATAGTCTTACAAATCTTGATTCGCCATACAAACTTTGGACCCCCATTTTACCCCCTTAGGGAGTGCATTTTGAAAAATCCTTTCGTAGTGCATCGCTAGACCTTATCAGTCAGTCAGTCAGTCAGTCAGTTTCTTCTTTTATATATTTAGATATTATCTGATGAAAGCATGAAGTACAGTTTATTTCTGTATTTTTATTTTTGTGAAATGCTTTAATACCTAAAAAAATATCACCTAAACTTCGGCAATTTTTCATAAAATTGCTCTAGATAAACATACTCTCCCTTAAAAAATATAGATGAAACTGAAAAAAACTGTTCCACTTATTCCTCAGACGACTCATTTTCCAACGTATTTATGTATTTTACGTACTAGTATAACTTAATTTTAATTAAAAAAAACCGTACTCTTTTCACCTCTCTAAGCAAAAATCGCGAAATAGGTTTTAGATTAGGGTGAATTACTTATAAATGAGACAAGAAAATAAAAAAGCGTTCCACTTTATACAATTTAAAAAGAAACGTACTTTCAAAATATATATACTATACAAACTTATAGAAGTTTCGTAGTTACTGCAAAATTGTATCAAAAAGTTGAGCAAAATCGAAAAAAAGTTTACCGGACTCTTAAATGTATTTTATTAATTTGTAAGCAGATTTTCTATAAATAGGTATAGGTATTAACGTTGCTTGAAGGTGGTAGGGCCCTAGTGCCTTTAAGCCTTCTCGCACAGACATAAGCTGAGCACTTTCCTTTTTAATAAGTACTAGCTGTGCCCGCGGCTCCGCCCGCGTGGAATTCGGTCTGTGTCAGTAAGCGACTAATTCACCCCTAATTTCTCTCCCGCTACCCTGAAGGCGGAACTTGAAGTAAAGTTGACAGATGGATACGCTAGAGGACAGTAGTCCTAATAAAATATTTTACAATTACCACTAAATGAAACTACACTCATAAATGAATACTTTTTTTTTATTTTATATTTTTTTGGCATGATTTAAACGACATAGAGAGTAGTAGGTGTATATCGGACGATACAGGACCACTTTTGTATTTATACGTTCATGTCCACGGCAAATATCATCCAAATCGATCCTCCCGTCAAATCAGTCAAAGCATGAAAGGTAAGAACAGGCGGGGGGTCACAAATGCAGAAATGATTTTTTTCTATTTGAGGTGCACTTGGAGGGGGGGGGGGGGGGTCCAGGACCCATGCAAATTTAATTCCATTTTACATGTTTCTCAATCGTATGGGTGTCGCATTTTAGTGACGTGACGCTTTTTCGTGACGGTCACGTGACTTTTTTTCGCCTAGGCCCCCATCCGCGAACCGTCCGATAAGGAACTTCGTTCCAAAACTACCACCGGTTCTACACCTCTGGCCCAAGAAGTATTATGACCAAAAAGAAATTCGACGGGATTTATTTTTTTCAAAACAGTTTCAATACATTATTAGATCTTAAAGATACAAAATAATGCGTAGTTCTTCAAGAAGACATATCAAAACAGCTTGAGAGACAGATAATGTACCTATTGTTTAATTATAAAGAAAAATAAATCCTAATCTGACTGCTTCACAAAACGTTTGATATGTTTTCCTACCTAAACCTATAAATGTGTCCTATAACCTGTGTCCTATAAATGTTAGATGATTTTGTAGTAGTTTTTTGGTTTGGGCCATGCATCTTTGTCCGTCATATATAGTCCTCGAACCTGCAATAACCCTTTGATATTCATGACTTTTTCAAATATTTCTTAAGAGCGGGTAAAGGTAAATTTAAAGCATCGACGGGTTATAAATATGAACACCTTGACCAAAAAATTACAAATTATTTCAATACCAACTTTCAACATACAAACTTTCAACCCCCTTTTCACCCCTTCCAGGGTTGATTTTCGGGATGAAAACTATTCTTTGTCCTTTCCCGGGACTCAAACTATCTCTACACAAAATTTCATCATTATCCGTTCAGCCGTTAACGAATTAAAAATTCTTGGAACGTGTTCTGTTATCGATTCTAAGTATCTCCAGCCAACTTTTTTTCGAATATATTCCATGAACAGACTTTCGACCCTCTTCAGCTTTATTATATGTATAGATAGTTTTTATTGAAAGTACCTTTCAGGCGTCACTTCCATTATTTTTTTTTAATTTTTTGGACCTACGGTTCTAAAGTAAGATGGTGGGGGGGGGGGGGTGAAGAAGAAACTATCCTTTGTCATTTCTCGAGACCCATACTATCTCTATACGAATTTTCATCTAAATCAGTTCAGCGTAAAAAAATTCCTCATAACACCTTCCAACCCCCTTTTCACCCCCACAAGGGTTTGAAAACGATCCTATGACGTTTCTCGAGACTTAAATTATCTCCATACTCATTTCTATCTAAATCGTTTCAGCGGTTAAAAATTCTCCATACAAACTTTCAACCCCATTTTCACCCCCACCAGGGTTGATTTTCGGGATTAAAACTATATATTATCCTTTCCCAGGACTCAAACTATATCTATATAAAATTTCATCAAAATCCGTTCAGCCGTTTTCACGTGATGCGCGGTCAAATAAACAGACAAACAGATAAACAGACAAACAGATAAACAGACAAAAATTCTAAAAATTGTTGGAAAGTGTTCTGTTATCGATTCTAAGTATCCCCAGCCAACTTTTTTTCGATTATCTTCCATGTACATACAGACTTTCGACCCTCTTCAGCTTTATTATATGTATAGATAGCATTATCTACTGTACCATTTTTATGTACTTATGGGAGCTTATTAAATAAACGTCTCTTATTATTATTATTATCAAAATCGGTTTTGCTGTTTCAGTGGTTTTCCTAAATTTTTAAGTTATTGTAGTACTACGCCAAAAAGAGAGGTATGGGCACTGCGAATGGCGTCTCGCTAAGTGTGGTAGGGCACATTCAGCGAATGTCATCTCGCTAAAATCTGGAGCAGAGCCCGACTGGGGAAGTACCTCTACCATACAGAAAACCACAGCCAAATAGCACTAGACCCTACTCATAGTGTTGTGTTCCTGCTGGTGAGTAAGGCTGCCAAAGAGCTCAAAGAGGACCCAGTGTGTTGACGATGAGGGACCCTCTTGTTCCTTTACCCATCAACACAGTGAATCCTCGTTTTTGTAAAGGGTCGGCAACGCGCATGTGACTCCTTTGACTGCAGCGGCCATAGATTACGGTAGCTGCTTACCATCAGGCGGGCCGTATGCTTGTTTGCCACCGTCGTGGTATAAAACAAAAAAAAGTTATCACTGTTTACTTCACATCCTTCTTAGTAATTGCAGATAATATGGAACCTGACACACCATGGCCAGGGGGGTGTCACTATGTCTTCTTCCATTGTACCCTTTTTTCCTGATGCGCTTACCGCATATGAGGGCTAATGAGTGAATAATAATCAAGGATCGGACAAACGCCCGTCATTTCGAAAATATAACCCTGTTCCGTACAGCAGAGACTTCCTTATATTAATTAAAAAAATAGTATTTTATGGATTTATTGGACCATAATTTATATCCAGTGACAAATTAATTAATGATTGACATTCCGAAAATTGCTTTCGCCAATAAAATAGAATGACCAAATTTTTTTCTAAATTTTCACTTGTGAGCCCCTATAACGATTTGAATTTAGGACCCATTTATGCGTTGAAAAAGTCTGTTCACAGTCTACGGACGTCATAGGGGCATATGTAATCGTTGACAATGGTATACTGTTCTTCCAATATGCTTGTGCCTCGGAGTTAATTTTTTCATGTATTTCTTTCACGGTGACGTAATCAGGATTCCTATTAAAAATTGCTTGAAATTTTGATATAGCTCTAAAGAACTATTATATAATCTGTGCTCTAGATCTAAAAGAAAGGACGAAAAGACGAAGTTACACATAAAATAATCATTTAAAATTGTTGAGGACATACATACTGTTTTACAAAATATTCCCGGGAGTTTTAGATCTAGAGCTTTAGTGGGAGTTTTGGACAAGTGAAAATTTAGAAAAAAATTTGGTCATTCTATTTTATTGGCGAAAGTAATTTTCGGAATGTCAATTATTAATTAATTTGTCACGGGATATAAATTATGGTCCAATAAATCCATAAAATACTATTTTTTTTTATTAACATAAGGAAGTCTCTGCTGTACGGAACAGGGTTATGTTTTCAAAATGACGGGCGTTTGTCCGATCCTTGATAATAATCCATACTAATATTATAAATGGGAAAGTGTATGTGTTTGTTTGTTTGTTTATCCGTCTTTCACGGCAAAACGGGGCGACGAATTGACGTGATTTTTTAAGTGGAGATAGTTGAAGGTATGGAGAGTGACATAGGCTACTTTTTGTCTCTTTCTAACCTCCCACTTCCCTAAAATGGGGGGTGGAAATTTGTATGGAGCATTCCGGGGGGCAAAGGGGAACAGTGTTACCCCGAATTTAACGCGAGCGAAGCCGCGGGCAAAAGCTAGTAAATAAATAAATATTAGAGGACAATCTTACACAAATCAATCTAGGCCCATAGTAAGCTCAATAAGGCTTGTGTTATGGCTACTACTTAGACGACGATATATGTATATAATAGATAAATACATAGAAAACATCCATAACTCAGGAACAAATATCTGTGATCAACACACATATAAATGCCCTTACCAGGATTCGAACCCGGGACCTCCTGCTTCGTAGGCAGGGTCACTACCGACTGGACTAGGAGGCCGTTAAAGAAGGGAAGGGAAGGGGAACGGTTGGCACATCGCTTATCTATCATCTTATAGGCCAGGCAATAGAGGGGTTCACCTCGCATTAACTCCTCAGTCCAAAAAAACTTTACAGCATGATAAAGTGTCAGGAGTAGATGGTATATATATATTTTTCCAAAAAAAACTATTGTCCTTCTTAGGTTTTTTTATCTAAACTCTTATATCGTCTATATTTACGTTTAGAAAAATGCTCAGTCTAATTTTATTGCACTAGAAATATTGACTTGATGTATGTAACCAATGTTGAAAATATCCAAAAAAAATCCATAACTGGACATAATTTTTTATGAAAAATATTTTGTTTGTGTAACTCACATCGGAAATTTGCTGCATCTTTTTTTTTTTACTGAAGTGACATTAAATGTATGTATTCTACGTACATAGGCTGCTATTTATATATCCGGAAACCGGGATTACAATCTTCTTAAATAGCATATTTGACCTCCATGGTAAAATTTGAACTTTTTTAAGTACTGGCCGGTATATTTTTTCTTTCTTATTAACGCTCGTGTTTTGTTTTTGACGGGTTTTAAATGTCATCTCGCAGCAAGAATGGAACTCACTCGTGAAAATATTCGTGCTATGATTTATTATGATTTTCGGCGTGGTTTAACGCAACAACAGTGCATAGATCAACTAACTTCAACTTTTGGTGATGAAGCCCCATCTAAAACTACTGTGTATCACTGGTTTAGTGAGTTCAATCGTGGACGTAGTATGCTTACGGACGAAGTTAAGGCAGGTCGCCCGAAATCGGTCGTTGTACAACAAAATATCGAGGCTGTGCGAAAACTTATAATGGACGACCGACATGTTACGTACCGCGAGATAGAGGCGACGGGTATTTCTATGACCAGCATTAATAGCATATTACATAATTATTTGGCTGTAAAAAAAATTTGTTCGCGTTGGATACCCCACAACTTAACAAAAGAGCAAAAAGATGCTCGCGTCGAATGGTGCAATAAAATGTTAAAAAAATATAACCGTGGTGACTCAAAAGCCGTTTATAATATAACATCTATACAGGTGACGAATCCTGGATCTATGCATACGATCCCGAAACGAAGCAACAATCAACGGTATGGGTGTTTCAAAATGAGCCGAACCCTACGAAAGTTACTCGTGCAAAAAGTACATTGAAACAAATGGTGGCCTGCTTCTTCGGTATTAATGGCCATGTAGCTACAGTGCCACTAGAAAACCGTAGAACGGTTAATTCAGAGTGGTACACGACCATTTGCTTACCGGAAGTATTTGAACAAATTCGTAAAACTAACCAGCGACGAAGAATCATTCTTCATCATGACAATGCCAGCTGTCATACGTCACGCGAAACAACTCTATTTTTGGAGGGTCAAAATGTGGAATTAACGGGTCATCCGCCGTACAGCCCTGACTTGGCACCCAACGACTTTTATTTATTTCCAAATATAAAGAATAAATTACGCGGTCAACGATTTTCGACCGCTGAAGATGCTGTCGACGCATTCAAACAACACGTTATGGAGGTACCTCAGGCGGAGTGGCAGAAGTGCTTTAAAAATTGGTTCACGCGAATGCAAAAGTGCATAGATCATCAAGGGGAATACTTTGAAAAACAATAAAACCATTTTCAGCCGTGTACGTTTGTTTGTTTTTTTGTTTCCGGATATATAAGTAGCAACCCTCGTATGACAAAAAAAATCCAAAAATTTCATCATCAAACTTTTTCAGTATAAAAATTTGCTTATTATTCGCAGTAGAATATTGCTCCGCCAATATTTTTTGACGTGATAACGTCTTTAAAATCGTTTTAGTCGGGTGACATGTTCAGAAACTTGTGTCACACCAAAACCTCACGAGCGCGATCGCAGGTATAACGAGAGAGAGACGGACCGATCTCCCGTCTCATCTCGAGCGCTGCCAGTCATTCCGTGAAACTTGTCACGCGGAATCCTCACGAGCGGTTAGACGTTATCACGTAAACATCTCGATCGTAAACCTACTTTACAAACAACCAATTTTTTTTAAATTACATTTCCTTTAAGAGTTTTCTTGCGACTGTACAAAAATCCAAAAAAATATCCTGCGTATTAAAAAGTTAAATCATGTCACAAATAAAGATACCTAATATTTCACTCGTTAGTGGAATGCGCACGTGCAGGACGCGGGACGCGGGAGCGGGTATGCGAGGGGCCATGCGCAGCGTTCTCGTTATCTTTTTTAATAAACTCAAAGAAAAAGTTTACATTAAATGTGTCATATGCAGACTCCGTTATCAGTGGTGAAAATTTAATTATATCGAATCATAGGGTTGTCACACAATATTTTATTTCGAGTACAACATGTGACATATTAAAAAATAACATAATTTTCAATTATATCACCGCTCCATGACAAAAAGGTTACATTCGTTGAGATGGTATTTTCATTAGGTAACATTTTCCGTAACTCTGATGTCTGGTTATCGCTTGTGTAATACAATTCATTTTTTGGCCATCTTTTTCCACTTGTCATAATTGTTTTGAATACTGTGACCATTTCATCCTAGGAACCGTCATAGATATACGATTTAACACGTTTTAACACGAATCTTAGTCATCTTACTTTAAAATGTATATGCATTTGCACAATTGTATCATGTTACTGAAAAAAACCAAATTTATTTATTTATTAGAAAACTATAATCTAATAGGTATGCTTACCAGGCTTACCTATTCGAAAAAATTGGTATCTATTGCACAGTTATACTAAATTTAGTAACCATTTCCGCATCGCTGAGACTGAGAAACTGAGAAAATTTAGCAAGATTATTCAGGAAATCCATACTTTTACTGAATAAACAATTAAGTGATTAATATGACATCAATCATAATTGCCGAAAAAAATACAATTAAGTAACTATTATGGAGTTTATATACCAAATTAAACCTAGTTAAAGTCCTTTGCCTTAATATACAGGGTGGAAAGATAAATCGGGCCCAGGAGGAAAACTACCTTAAAACGTTGAGATAGCTCAATTCACTGAAAGGAAAAATTCTTTAATTTCTTTAAAGGGACATGCATTTACAAATTTTTGGAAAAGTATTTTCAAAAAAGTATTTATTTTGTAATTTTTGCCATAAATAATTTTTATGACAATTGATGCCAATCGATCCTGTTTCCAACGAAGATAAAAACTTCTAAATACCAACCAAGTTTAGGACACAAGAGAACACATAAATAATAATAATAATATTTTTCATACAAATTAGTATGGAATAAAGTGAAAATTAAGAAAAAAACTGTGAATGCAGTTTTAGTTTTTAGGAAAAATAAAAGAATGTTTCCCTTGGGCGAATTGAGCTATCTCAAGGTTTTAAGGTAGTTTCCCTCCAGGGCCCGACTTATTTTTCCACCCTGTATAAATAAAATAAGTATATAGCTTACATCAAAATATATATACGTCATGTTAAGAATATTAAAATGTGCTATGCCAACCAACATTTTCATTAAAATTTCACCACTGAAAACGGGGTCTAGTCATATGGAACAAATAAAACTATTTTGTAAATTTTTGGAAATTGTGATTTTCTTTAAGTTGAAACAGATTTTTACAAAAAGATTTATTCAATCGGTCACTAATGTAACTGTGGTGACGAAAATTTGTTCCTGTTGTCCCTCATTAGGGACATAGGGCTCGCATAAAAGTTTTGCACTTGCCACGATCTTAAACGGCAACTTCTAGCCGAGACCGGCTTAGGCTACATCTGTCTCAACTTATCGCCTCTTTGTGTTGCGGGTTTGGGAGGGCGACCCGACATCCTACTACCAGTAGATTGCCAGCGGAGACTATGTAGATAAGTGGTTATCCGGTCTTCGGAGTAAGTATTCGCTTCGATCCATACAGATACAAATAATTTATTGTACCTATGAAACAACACATGACAATGGCCAGTGTTTGGCGTACAATAATGTTGATTCTATTGCATGTTATGTCATTGAATGTCTAATAATGTTTATAGTTATATCAACCATAGGTAGATGCCAAAAAAAAGATGCTGCCTGCTGGCCTCGCCTCGGATACCGGAGGACTTGGTCACTTTTTCTAAAGCATATGACATCTACTCGTATTTCGACTTATAACAAAAGAAATAATTAAATATTACACACAGAGAAAAAAATACAGCTGTCACAGGTGAATTACACAACAGACATAAATCTTATTTAAGCGTCATTTATAAGTATAACTTATGTTTATATTTGGGTAAAATAAAAAGTTTAAGTCATCTGGCAAATGCGCTGTTTCGCATATAAATAGTATAGGACAATCTTACACAAATCGACCTAGGCCCACAGTAAGCTCAATAAGGCTTGTGTTATGGGTACTAGGCGACGATATATTTAATAGATAAATATGGATAAATACTTAAATACATAGAAAACATCCATAACTCAGGAACAAACATCTGCGATCAACACACAAATAAATGCCCTGACCAGGATTCGAACCCGGGACCTCCTGCTTCGTAGGCAGGGTCACTACCGACTGGGCTAGAAGGCCGTTGCATATGTCTTGATATACCCGTTATGAAGAAATCTATGGTTATCGCTCTAGCAGGGAGGCGGGGGGCGACGATAAAAAGTCGCGCGTACCAGATCTGTGGGCACGGCAGTTCCCCTGCCAAGTCGAGCAAAACAAAGGCACGGCCGAACCATCCTTTTTCCGAAGCCATTCAGGCCATTTTCGACCCCCCTCTAATTCTGTTATCGATAAAGCTAGAAGGCTGAAATTTCTGTGACAAAGAGGCCATAACACAAGGAAGATCCCAATATCATTGAATTTCACTATATACTTTAAGAACTATTGCAAGTCAAATTCCTTAATTTTGTCACTGACTCACTGATTACGATCATCGTATATCTAAAATACTTCTAGCAGTCCCACAAGCTCCAAATTTTGAACACTTCTAACTTCTAGGGTTAACTCTTAGACTATAAAGCCACTGAAAATTAAAACATACCGCAATATCCCGGGTTCTCTAGTTTTACAAACCGCACAGTTAATCCCATATAAATATATGCAGAAACAAAGTCATTTTTTCTGTTTCTTTTTATTATAAAAATATAAACGTCTAATATTCAAAAGATCACAATGACATGTTGTTAGTAAACTCCGGCACACCGGCTTGGTTTTACATTAGACCTCATTACTTTTTGAAGTAGGAGAACTGCGTTACGAGGCTGGCATTATAGTACATGTAATGTTTTTGATGGGATACTATTTATTGCTTTAGAAATTTACATGTACTCTCTTCTCTCTAGTGATTACTACCCAGCTAGGTAGATGTGTACCAGGCCAGTCATTTGTCCTAAGGGTGTGCCCTTAGGACAAATTACTGGCCTAGTGGCTTAGTGTCACAACACTAAAATGCTCAAACTTGGTTGAGGTATATAGCATGCGTACCTTGAGACCGGTAGGGCGTTTCTCAAAAAGTCCTCGGCAATGCGCCGAGGGTCATGTTTCTGCGTTGAACAATCGTTAGCGGTATCTATATAACTCGATCAATGTACCATCTGTTGGTCGGCGGCGTGACTAGTGTCGAAGCGTAGTTGTATCGGTGCATGCGGCTGCATTGTTTGCATTATGACACTACAAGCGTCATCTGTTGGCGAGTAGTGGTGATGGTGTTCTATTTAGTGAGGCAATGATACTCTCATGCTTCAATTAAATACTAAATTGTTTAATTAATAATACGCCATCAAAATATTTATTAAAATTATAATTATACGAGTTAAGTACAAATATGAAATTAGACAATTATATAATTGAAGTAACTTACTCCACTTTTTTCACTATGACGCAAGCATAGCTGAGTCGTAGCCGCGCATGCTAAACTGGACTCAATAGCTGAAGCACGACGACATATTACTGCGTGCTCACTCGCTTTAAAAGGCTAGACAAATTTTTCATTTCGAGATTTGACGTATTGTATGTGGAATATTTTTTGGAAATTTCGGTTGTGGCTGTTGAATTGACTACCTTACGTGAATAAAAAACGAAACCAGGCTGAGGAATTTTCCATAAAGTTTATGAAATATACTGTAATAACAATTTTATTTTTAGAATTTTTTTTTGGATATTCGTAAATAGTATGCTAAAATAAGATTAACGTAACACCCACTAGAAATTTTCCAAACAAAATGACGAGTGTTACCAATTACTTTTGAATAAAAGTGACAGTTTTATTTGAATTTCTTTTTTAACTTTTGACAGTATCTGTCAGTAATCAAAATAATTTGTTTAATGAAAAAAATATAGGTACCCTGAGAAAAATTCCAGTACAAAGTATTAAGCGCAAGGCAGCTCGGCTAGTGTAAACGTGCCTCGCCCGAGGCATTGCGGCCGTGCGTACGTTTGCCTCGGCCTCGTGCGTCAGGTGTGGACACGCCTAATGATGTGTACCTTTGATTGAAAATGTCACATATTATCATTTTAGCCAATTTTTGTGACATGTCTCAAACCTGCAAGGATATATGAAGCACATTGTAAACCCAATTTTTAGGGTTCCGTAGCCAAATGGCAAAAAACGGAACCCTTATGGATTCGTCATGTCTGTCTGTCTGTCTGTCCGTCCGTATGTCACAGTCATTTTACTCGGGAACTATACGACGTATCTGAATAAAATTTGCACATAAGGTGTATTTTGTATGCCGCTACTTAGTTATGGAGTTAAATTTGAAAAAAAAAAATATTTTTAGGGGGCGCTCCATAGATGTAACTAAATTTCAAAAAAATTTTTTTAACCAAATATCAACATGTGACACATCAATCGATAGGTCTTTAAAAATAACATTGAGGTTTCTTTGACTATTTTGTGATTAAGTGAATATTATCTGAAATAATCGCTTCGAAAGTCAGAAAAATTGTGTAGCCCCCCCGGTAACTTTTGAACCGTAAGTCCAAAAAATATGAAAAAATTTGAGGCGATGTGCCTTATCATATACTTTCTACGAAAATTATTTTGAACATCATCGGTTCAGCTATTTTTGAGTTATCTCCAAAAAACTTCTTCCATAGGCATCGGGTACGACCTTTTGGTATTAGTTTGGTTTTTATTACATTGAAGGTACGGAACCCTCCTATGCGTGGTCCGACGCGCACTTGGCCGGTTTTTTTTAATGAGTGCATGACAGCTAACGTTTTCATCTCTGTAGTAAAATGTCAAATTGAGGAAGGAGAATCTTCTGTACTTGTAATGTAATATTACTTATTCTGCGCCATGGCTCGCATGCGAATGGCCAGGTTATTAACTAATTCAAGTCGTCATGTGGTTCCAGGTGACATGAGCCGGAACTCCAAGGGTCCAATGAGGTCTTCATCAGAGATATGTAGCGGCCAGCCACACGCACGTTTCCCATAGAGCATAGAGGTATGTTTCAAAACACTAGTCATGTTACAAATTTGTGACACTTTTTGTAAAAGGTACCATTTGGCGGATGACGCTTAAGCTGTAGGTACGTTGTACAGATTCAATATTGTTTTCGACCAATAAAAGCGTAAGCGTAGACTGCAAAATGGTACCTTTGTCGAATACGCGTCACATTTGTAAATTTTTGAGAGGACATTAATGTTATCTATAGAAAGTGACACTTTTTTACTTTTCTTGAATAATACATTATTTAAAGCGCGGTTTAGACTAGCAAGAACTTGCGTGCAATATTCACTACATTGCTGTAATTGACCGATTGACTTCATTGCATTGCATTCAGTAGTAGCAATGTAAAGAAAATGTTATGCAAGTTCTTGCTAGTCGCTTAATATTGAAATAACACCTAGACCTAATACATAATACACGTATCAAACCTTTTAACCACGCTACCAAAGCGATATAAAACAAAATCGCCAATCACCAGCTTCCCGTAGAGGCGTAGAACGTAGATCGTAGTTCAACAGTTTTCCACTAGATGGCGCTAAAATCAAGCTACTAACATCAAGAAGGGAAGGGCATCTCTGTTTTTTTTCGTATGGGTTTGGTCGGTCGATGGTTTTTACAGATGACGCCAGCATAGTCTTAAATCATTGCATGTAAATAATAATTAATATTGTTAAGTAGGTAATATGAAATAGAACAGTTTTATTTTATTTATTAATGCCTAGCTGACATTTTAATACGTGATCCTAATTTATAATGTAATTTATTTTATTTTATTTTTACTTTTTGACTCAAAGCATAATATTTTATTCTATTTTATGTTTAATGAATTTGTAAGTTTAATTAAGGTTTAATTTAATTTAATTTTAAGTAATTAATTAAGTATTTTTTATTTGTGAATTATATTGGACCTATGTTGTCTTGAATAAATGAAATGATTGAATGAATGAATAGTATGTACCTGTCAGTCCTACCAATAGTAAAATAAATAAATAGTATGGGACAATCTTACACAAATGGTCCTAGTCTCGGCTTGTGTTGTGGGTACTAGACGACGATATATTATAATAGATATAGATAAATACTTAAATACATAGAAAGCATCCTTAACTCAGGATGTGAGGAGTGATAAACACACAAATAAATGCCTTGACAAGGATTCGAACCCGATAGTGTCAAAATACGAAAGACGCCGTCACTCTCTCCAGAACGACGAAGAACAGAGAAAACTTTCGTATGGTGATCGCCAACATCCGATAGAATATGGTACAATTTTTTTTTGTAATTTCTGGCATGGATTCTAATCTTTCAAGCCATTTACATATACCGATGCTAGTAACAGGTACAACCTATACTGTCGCCATCTGACCAAACTTTTTACAGTAATGACAGTTGCCTTCCCCATTCCTATATTCAGAGCAATGACGTGTTGTTTCAGTGACCGCGAGTCAACCAGATGGCTAAATGATCAGGAGCCGCCCTGTGCAACCCGAACTGACCCAATTTGGACTGAGACGGAAATAGAGGGGGGGGTGCATATTTTTTATATTTTATTGCGAGGCAACCGATTGAAACAGCGGTTGCCAGAAAGAATCTACGCTGGTTACAACACAATTTTAAAGAACAAGCATGCTAATTTTCAAGCGGTTGCCTGGCAATTTTGTTTTAATTTTTTTCTTCGCTCTCGTACAGGGCGCCAGTCCAATCAGGAGCACCCCTCCTGGCATTTTGTTATATAACCAGCGTACATTCTTTCCGGCAACCGCTGTTTCAATCGGGTGCATCGCAATAAGAAAAAAATATTCCGTCCCAGTCCAAGTTGGGTCAGTCTGGGTTGCACATGGCGGCTCCTAATCACTTCGGGAGCTTAAATACCGCGAGCCATGCGGTTGCCTCGCGGTCACTGAAACTACGCACCATTGCTTTAACTACTAGTTTTATGGCATAAAATACTAACCCAGACACCATTCTCAACCGTAACCATTCTTCCCCGGCCATGTGCTAGTCGGACTACCCAAGGGTTTCGTACATAACACAATTTCTGTTTTTTTTTTCTAAGTTCGAGTCACGCTTGACCGCTACACTTCTGTGTCTGGTATATGAATGGGTTTGATGTTGGAAAAGTAACTATACAGCCTTAGCCAGAAGTGTTGAGCATAACTCTTTTTTGTTTACAATTTTGATGGTAAGTATTATTTCCCTATCATAACAATGTACGATGACGTAAAATGTTATATTTTATTGATATATCTAGAAAACTTCACTTAATAACACTTTCAAAGTACCTATAAAATATGAAAAGTGGAGGTCCCAAAAATGAGAATTTATATAGATCGGTGCGACAAATTGCAAATATTCTATGCAGTTACTACTAACTTCAACAAAACATGCCTGTTCAGTTTGAAATAATTGATAAAAATAACTTCAAAAAAGATAGAAACGCCGGTCTAAACTTTCGAGAACACTTCTGGCCAAGGCTGTACTTACTAACTAAGAAGTTGCTTCTTGAAATGGTTACGTGATTAATTTGGCTCCCTTATAATCCAATCATTGGGGAATCATCTCCATACATTGCCTTACAAAAGGTGGAGTAGAAAATATTTTAATGGTTATTGGTAGGCTATAGGGAAGGGGAAGACCTAGAATTAATTATATAGACCAAATTAAAAATAATGTTAAGGTCAGGTCGTACCAAGAGATCAAAGAGGAGGCCTGGGACCGAAGCAAATGGAGAGCCCACTTTGAGTTGCACCGACAAGAGCATGGCTCTTAAGTGTTTGATGATGATGGTAGGCTATAAGGTGATAATTAAAATACTAGATTTGAGACCTTGAGGGGGGGAGGGCGCGGACGGCATCTTGGTTTAAAGGTGCCAAAAGTTTATAATGAGTAATAGAACATTGATTTTGTGTGTGAGACTTACTACTTTCACCCCCTCTATAAGCGCTCCAGGGGTGAATTCAACTTTTGAATATCTTTTAAAAGAATCATTAGAATATGACAAAACTGTGGTAGAGAGATCATTTCCTTATCTCGAAGCACAAAACTTTGAAGCTAATAAATAAAATTCTTATGATATAAGAAAATATACACTATTTCACCCCCTGTATCTTTATATCTGTAAGACTTACAGATGTATTGTGTATGGAAATATTGTAGACAATTTTATCTTCTTCATACGTTCTATAGAAATTTTAGGCATACTGATAACCGTTTAAGCGCCAAGGTTTAAAAACGGACTTATGGCACGTTTAAACCAAAATGGCTGCCAACGCACCCCCCCCCCCCCCTTTAATAACCACCTTATAGCCATAACCATTAAAACATTTTCTACTCCACCTTTTGTAAGGCAAATGCTCCAATTATTGCGCTATTATGAATTATATAATTATGGCCGGTTTTTCTTACCTTTCCCACGTACGTCCTTAAACTACGTCCAAAAGAAAGGTTTGGGCTCTGCAAACGTCATCTTGCTCTGTGTGGTAGTCGAGGGCACAGCTCAGTGAATGTCATCTGTCATCTCGCTCTAATCTGGAGCTGAGCCCGACTGGGGAAGCACCTCCACCTTACAGAAAACCACAGCCAAATCCAAATTACTAAAGCTTACTCATAGTGTTTGTTTCTGCCGGTGAAAAAGATTGTCAGAGAGCTAGTGAATGCAATGTGTTGACATCGGGGGACCCTCTTGAACCTTTAGCCGTCAACACAATGACTCCTTTATATATATATAACAAAGTCGTGTCGGTTACAGCATTTAAAACTCAAGAATGGCTGATCCGATTTTAATGATGTTTGATTTTTTGGAAATATCTCCGCCCCGAATAATATATATAGCTATTGAAATATTGAAGAAAAAAAATGTAGTCCGTTATATAGTAAATATATAGTCTGGCAAACCATTTCTGTCAGTAGAAACGCGCGGCAAATTCAAAATACGTACATGTGGCAACCCTTTGTGATGAGACATACGAGGGTTGCTACTTATATATCCGGAAACAAAAAAACAAACAAACGTACACGGCTGAAAATGGTTTTATTGTTTTTCAAAGTATTCCCCTTGATGATCTATGCACTTTTGCATTCGCGTGAACCAATTTTTAAAGCACTTCTGCCACTCCGCCTGAGGTACCTCCATAACGTGTTGTTTGAATGCGTCGACAGCATCTTCAGCGGTCGAAAATCGTTGACCGCGTAATTTATTCTTTATATTTGGAAATAAATAAAAATCGTTGGGTGCCAAGTCAGGGCTGTACGGCGGATGACCCGTTAATTCCACATTTTGACCCTCCAAAAATAGAGTTGTTTCGCGTGACGTATGACAGCTGGCATTGTCATGATGAAGAATGATTCTTCGTCGCTGGTTAGTTTTACGAATTTGTTCAAATACTTCCGGTAAGCAAATGGTCGTGTACCACTCTGAATTAACCGTTCTACGGTTTTCTAGTGGCACTGTAGCTACATGGCCATTAATACCGAAGAAGCAGGCCACCATTTGTTTCAATGTACTTTTTGCACGAGTAACTTTCGTAGGGTTCGGCTCATTTTGAAACACCCATACCGTTGATTGTTGCTTCGTTTCGGGATCGTATGCATAGATCCAGGATTCGTCACCTGTATAGATGTTATATTATAAACGGCTTTTGAGTCACCACGGTTATATTTTTTTAACATTTTATTGCACCATTCGACGCGAGCATCTTTTTGCTCTTTTGTTAAGTTGTGGGGTATCCAACGCGAACAAATTTTTTTTACAGCCAAATAATTATGTAATATGCTATTAATGCTGGTCATAGAAATACCCAGAGTCGCCTCTATCTCGCGGTACGTAACATGTCGGTCGTCCATTATAAGTTTTCGCACAGCCTCGATATTTTGTTGTACAACGACCGATTTCGGGCGACCTGCCTTAACTTCGTCCGTAAGCATACTACGTCCACGATTGAACTCACTAAACCAGTGATACACAGTAGTTTTAGATGGGGCTTCATCACCAAAAGTTACATCACCGGAAGTTAGTTGATCTATGCACTGTTGTTGCGTTAAACCACGCGGAAAATCATAATAAATCATAGCACGAATATTTTCACGAGTGAGTTCCATTCTTGCTGCGAGATGACATTTAAAACCCGTCAAAAACAAAACACGAGCGTTAATAAGAAAGAAAAAATATACCGGCCAGTACTTAAAAAAGTTCAAATTTTACCATGGAGGTCAAATATGCTATTTAAGAAGATTGTAATCCCGGTTTCCGGATATATAAATAGCAGCCCTTGTAGTATTTCATGACGAACATTTCAATTCACATTGAATTTGTTTCTAGTGCATTTCACTCTCTCATCTTAAGCGCGAGTGAGATAGAACTTCTGCAACGTTCCCAATTAAATTTAAATTCACTTTTAAGGCATATGTCAATTGCCTCGACCAGATTATCTGTTGCAGTTAATGACAGATCAGACGAAATATATCCGTGTCCTTTTTACACACCGTAAATGTCACCTAATGAAAATAATGAAATGGTCTAAGAGCTGGCCACGTGAGATATGACACAATAATGAGAGCAATGAAACCTGTCTAGTTAGACTGCTTTACCATCCTTATTGCTAGATCCGGGCATCTGGCAGCTTTTAATGGGTGAAGGTCAGAGTGACAGACCAACAAAGTTTTTAAGTTGGAAAAAAGTAATACCAAAATAGGTAAAAACTGCCAAAGTTATGTCAATTATCGAGGACAAGGCGGAAACAAAAACAGTAGGCGACTAACTAAAAAACCGGCCAAGTGCGAGTCGGACTCGCGCACCGAGGGTTCCGTACAAACCTGCAAAAGTTGTGGTATGTTTATCACTAATTTCAATTTAATACCTCGACGCGTTTACGAGGAAAAAGGTAGTAAGTTTAAAATTAAATTTTTTTTTTTTTTGTAATAATGTAAACTTTTCGTCATTTTTCCTTTGTCTGTGCTATATAAAGTTTCTTCGTGCCAAGTTTCTGAGTTTACGGGAAGTACCCTTTAGGTTTTGAGTTTCTTGCGAGTACTCAGTTTCAAAATATGCGACTTAAATTGCTATTTCTTTTGATTGCGTTGACATAAAAGTTTGGTTTTATTAAATCAGAAAGTGTAATAGGTACATAATCACCCAACAACAGCTGACTCAGCTGACTCACAGCCCACCCAAGGCGAATAGAAAATTAAATAAAAAACAACGTTCATTTTCCTAATGTAATATGATACGCTGCAACCAAATACGGAATATTATAAAAATCATTTTCTATTTTCTGTGACCTCGGCCTTGATCAGTGTATTAACCTAAACTGAGAACAAAGGATTGTGTACCTATATAAAGCGATCTATTTTCCAAGATAAAACAGTGATTATCCACACGTTAAGCGTTTCACTTTCCTAACTCTCGTCACATTACTATATGGCGACCCTTCCAGTCGGGCTGCTCAAGGCAGCCTCGGTTTAAATACCAGCCAGCTCAGCGAGCTCCACGAACCAGCTCAGCAAGCGCCATGAACTAGCCTAGTCCGGACCTGCGCAGCACAGCTCGGCTCACAATGGACCAGCCCCGCTCGACCCCCGAAGCCCCGCCCAGCCGAACTTAGACACCACCGCCTCAGCAAGCTCATCAGCCATCCCAGCCGTTCAGCGAACAGAAAAATCAAAAAACACGACATGGGAACCAGCTCCAGCAAAGACACCAACTCACCAGTCAGCCGGCCAGAGTCAGCTAAAACCATGGCCATGATTACCATAACGGTAACGTTCACGGAACAGAGGACCCCAACCAGAACGGTCCGATGTCAGTCCGATGGACGCCACGTTACCACCATCAGCCCCAACAACCCGCACCAACGGGTAACCCAAACCAAATCACAATCGCCACCAGCAACCAGCGAAGCGGAGCGGAGCATCTAGAACCAGCACGTCAAGCACAGCAGAACGTGTAGCAGCCACCAGCCGTCACAAGCCCTGCCGCACCCAAGTCACCAGCCCCGCCCCACCACACCCCATCGCCAGCGCCCAGCACCGACCATCGATCGCAAGTACAATTCTAAGACAGTTTAATCGTAATTACTTAAATTCAGTGATAAATATAAGCCCTCAATTCTAAATGTAACAATAACTCACATTACGCGTATAGTATGACCCACATAATAAAAATATATAAAACAAGTTAAAAGCATTGCAAACAAATATTCGAAAATTAGTTCAAAAACACCGTAAACAGACAATCGGTCAAAATAAAATCAAATTAGCCCACTGTCACTGAAGAATATAGCCCAAAAAAAAAAACAGACATCCGTACGACAAAGCGAAGTAATTTAAACTAACCTCACAAAAATAAAAGACGACTAAAGTAAAATCTTATCAATATACAACCAAGACAAAAAAAAAACGGACAAAACCAGGAAAAAACCTAAATTAATTAACCAAAAAACGGCAGTAGCATTGCTACCAGCCATGGACGGATCCGGGACCGTCATCAAACAGTTAGACATCATAGAATTATACGCGATAATGATTAAAATCAATGACATAAAATTGCTAATAAATTTCGTAATTAAAAAACCCATTTAACCAAACACGCCAAACTTAAAACATCCAGCAACACATCAGTAAAATCAGCGACCGCGATCCAAAACAAACTATTCAACACAAAACAGGGAAATCGGCCTACCAAACTTTACGAAAAAAAAAAAACTTAAAATGTAAACCATAAGACATATTTTACATAATATGTCGATAATAAAGTAGCTACACTATACCAATAAAATAAAGAAATAAATTCAAGCTTACGCACGTATTACACTCCAGATATTTAATAACGCATTATAGTGTATTGACGTATACCTACACCGATAAATTAAAGGTAAAAAAATATATTAATAATATCTATACAGATATTACTTTAGTGTTTTTATAGATTGATATTTAAAAAAACTACATGATGATAGTATAGGCAACAAAATTGAACTATGACAAAATACAATTAAACAAGTTAATATATTTTGCAGGCACTAAATCCTTGATACATAATGATAGTGTTGAAATACCAATTCGTGAAGGTCCTTGGACACAATACGTTTATTGAAATAAACTAGTGTTAAAATAATTATTTAAATAATAATTTTCAAAAATCTCAAAGGCCAGATCAACCGCCTGCGCCAGCCAAACCAAAAGTACACTAAAACTAATAGCCACATAAACACAGTTCAATTCACAATAAACGCCACAACGTACTTATATTTTATCGACACCAGAGCCAGCCAAAGTACAATAACACGCGACACGACATTGAAAACCCAAGGTCGCATGCAAGATGACCTATATACACGGAATAGGAGGAACGATTGCGTCATAATATACAATTACGCTACGCTTAGAGAGTGATAGCCACGCCTACCACAATAAATCGACATTGCGAGATACCATAATAATTAAACAAGATTTTTTTTATTCATTATGACTGCAACATGACACGACATAAATAGGGACATTATTACGTTCAGAATAATAAGAAATATATGTAATATTATTTTTTTTATTTTTATGAAATAGGCAAACGAGCAGACGAATCGCCTGATGGTAAGCAATTAACGCCGCCCATAGACGCCCGCAACACCAGAGGGGTCACAAGCACGTTGCCGGCCTTTAAGATGGGAATACGCTCTTTTCTTGAAGGTTTGAAGGTCGTATCGGTCCGGAAATACCGCAGACGACAGTTATATTATATCTTAAATATTACAAATGACTGACTATGACTATGACTATGACTATAACTGTGACTGTGACTGTGACTATAGCGTGCAGAAAGCTAAAACAGATAAGTGTCGCAACCAACAATTAGCCTGATCACCTAAAAGTTGTTGTGACCCTTATATGCTTTAAGTTTACAAAGTAAAGGGTTTCCTTGCATTCCTCTTTACTTCACGCAATACCAGGTAGCCCATAAGAGAATTAAAAGTAAGCTGAGTACACCAGGATACAAAGCAGACGATAACCCTTGGAACCAAACAAATTCGAGAGAGTTCTCAATTGACCAGGTCCTTGGGCGCACGGGATGTTCTAAGTCTTCCGATGCGTTAAAACACAGTCTGATAGTACATAATAATAATATGTACTAGCGCGCAATAATAAATATTTCCCTGTATCCTTAAATCGAAAAACTAAAAATAAAATAGTATGCAATACGGTCGGCCGACCCGATGCGCTAAAATGCGCCATGTACTTATTAAAAGAAAGTGACAAGTATCACAAAGAAGCTTACATAAGGACAAAACGCAGACATTGCAAAATGGCTCATTTATTGTTCTACACTGTGTGTCGAACCAAGTACTCGGTCGTGTCCGAAACGAGCTTTCCTCGCGAGAGAACTAGGTCACATATGAAAGGCACAACAGATACAAGAAGAATACATACAAAGAAAAAAAACAACCACAGAAGGAAAGAGCTACCAAAGTGTATAAAACACACATGACAGACGATCCGTACCACGACTAATTATTATAGAAAAAGTCAAGAAAATCACAGACAAAGATGACAGACGTGTCACATATAACTTATTACCCACCAGCGGACACAGTCATAAGAATAATGACCAATAACGTTAAAAGTTATTACTACTGACCAGGAATAAATAACGACATTATGAAATTCATAAAAGCAAAAAACAGTCATAAATAAATCAAAGCAGACAGAGACAGCAAATTCATCTCCACAACTATGCGAGAGATTTGTAACATATTAGGTATAAAACAATTACAGTCAACCGCTTACCACCATGAAAGCCTAGGATCCTTAGAAAATTCGCATAAAGCACTAGAATGATATTTAAGGATACAAACAGACAACCAGAATCACCAGTGATCTGATTAGCTACAATATTAGTATTTTTCATATAACACAACGAACTAGTATTCGGCAAACTATGCCGCGTACCCAGGAGTACATTACTCATCAAACATACCCATTATATATATACAACTTCAATTCCTATCCCATAGAATTTAAACATAGGTTACAAAAGTCCCAAGCGGACGCCAGAAATAATTTAATTAAAACAAACACAAACAAAAAACGTAACACATCAACACATTTCATAAAACAAAAAAAAAACTACTTACGATTTAAAAATTCAACCCCATACGCTATATATCTATCTATATACATAAACCGGAGAACCACTATAAATCAGAAAATAAGACAGAAATAAAATAAATACAGTATATCAGAGACCATTTACCATCATAAAGAATCAAAATCCAGAACGTAAAAAAACAAAAAAAAAATAGTTTCAGACAAAGAGTACATTCTCCATACAAAAAAAAACCCACAATAAATAAAAACAACAAAAAAATATATATATATATATAAATTTAATTCACAACAAAAACCCATAAAACAAAAAAAAACACGCTCACACACGACACTACACTAGAACAGCAAACTAAACGTTTCCATGTCAATGATCACATCTCATTCCAAATACGGAAGTACTATCTCCACACTGAAATGATATCAAGTAACAAATAAACATCAGGTCAATAATTTACAAAACACAAACACAAGCCATACAAGGATCGAAACAAATAAACAGACCGCAGCATATAACTTAGCAACAAACTCACCGCTATTTTAAACAAAACACAACTTAGACAGAAACCAACACCTGCATAACCATAAACTTTGATCATTTTCCATGTATAACCAAGGTGATTAAGTAACCGTGAATAAGTGAATATTTAATCCTTATTCAAAATTTTATCAATAGTGTAACTAAACTATAACTTAATTAAGACAAAAATGTAATCATATTTTTAAGTGCATAAACAAAAATAAAAGAAGAGACAAAAATGTAATCATATTTTTAAGTGCATCAACAAAAAAAAAACCCTAGCCGTAAGATTAAAATATTTTTTTAAATATTAAATATAAATTAATTAAGAAACAGAATGTAAACAATAGAAGTAAGCAGCCATGTTTTTTTGTATAACACTTTTAATAGTGCTAAGATTTATTTTATATTCAGAATTACCTTTTAAGAAACAAATTTATACTTATTAATGTAAAGACAAAAAACAGTTTAAACCTGTTTTTCTGTCTCAAAAAAACCGACGGACGTGTAATAGGTACATAATCACCCAACAACAGCTGACTCAGCTGACTCACAGCCCACCCAAGGCGAATAGAAAATTAAATAAAAAACAACGTTCATTTTCCTAATGTAATATGATACGCTGCAACCAAATACGGAATATTATAAAAATCATTTTCTATTTTCTGTGACCTCGGCCTTGATCAGTGTATTAACCTAAACTGAGAACAAAGGATTGTGTACCTATATAAAGCGATCTATTTTCCAAGATAAAACAGTGATTATCCACACGTTAAGCGTTTCACTTTCCTAACTCTCGTCACATTACTATAAAAGGTCCTATAGCCCTGAGTATTTGACGCGTTTACGAGGAAAAAGGTAGTAAGTTTAAAATTTAAAAAAAAATATTTTTTTGTATGATTTTACTAAAAATGTCCACTTTTTGTAATTTTTCCATTGTCTATGCTATATGACGTGCTTCGTGCCAAATTTCAAGTTTCTGAGTTCACGAGAAGTACCCCGTAGGTTTTGCGAGTGCCGAAAAACTTTGCAGCATAAACGGCTGTATCTTTTGATTGCGTTGGCTTTTAAGTTTGATTTTTTTTACAGCTCCAAGGGACAATATACTTGAGTATTTGGTATAAATTTCAGCTTGATACCTCCTGAGAAAAATGGTCTTGACAGACAGACAGACAGACGGACAACAAAGTGATCCTATAAGGGTTCCGTTTTTTCCTTTCGAGGTACGGAACCCTAAAAATTGCATTATACATCATTTGGCACTACTTGCACCCAACAGAAACTTCTGGTGGATAATCATATCCACCTAATTAATTACATAATTCCTCATAATGTTGCATCAAACCTAGAACTTTAGGATTTTTTTTCTTCAAGTTATTTGCATTCTCTGACCTCCACCACTTTACAGCTGCCAGATGTCCGGATCTAGAAATAAGCATAGTGTAGCAAACTAACTAGAGGGGTTTCGTTGCTCTCATTATTGTGTCATATCTGACGTGGCCACCTCTCCGTCTAAAAGGGGCGGAAATACCAACTAAAATTAAAAACATAAAATTTGATGATCATTGCTGCTTTTTTCACTGATTCTTAGTGTTGTCATACTTTTGTTCGCTGTACATTGCTACTGCGTTCGTTGGCTGGCCAGACGATAGTAATATAATAAAGGCGCAGCAAAGGGGCTTCTGGGTATCAAGTTGCACGCGTCCGTAGGCTACTGTAGCTGCTTACCACCAGGCAGGTCGTTTTTTTTTATACGGCATACATTTACAGCATTTTGCAGACGCTTTAGAATAAATAAATAAATATTATGGGACACTTTTCACAAATCGACCTAGTCCCACAGCCCATACAGTAAGCTCAATAAGGCTTGTGTTGTAGGCTTGTAGGTACCGTAGATATCTGTACACTCCTTGTTTGAAGATTTTTATTTAATACCACGTTTGTGGCAAACAAACATACGGCCCGCCTGATGGCAAGTCGCTACCGTAGCCTATGGACGCCTGCAACTCCAGAGGTGTCACATGCGCGTTGCCGACCCTTTACAAAAAGTAGGATCCACTGTGTTGACGGCTAAAGGAACAAGAGGTTCCCTCGTCGTCAACACACTCGAGTCCTTTTTGAGCTTTGATATTGTATTCCTATGGGAAAACCTCGGCAGGGAGTTCAGTCCACAGCCGGAGCGTGCGTGGAAGGAAATTCCTCTTAAACCGCAAGGTGCTCGACCAATAAGGTTCCAGCTTCCAGCGTGTGATGATGAACACCCTGCTGAAGGCGAGCGCGTTGGCATCATATCAAACAATTCTTCAGAGCACAGCCCATTATACCATCACCCACACTGTTAACTGCCCCTCTAGGGTTACCAGGCCCAAAAATGAAAAAGCCGGACTCCGCGCTTAATTTAGCCGGACATTTGATCCCAAAAGCCGGACATGCCTTTTTAATAGCTAAATATACAGCCTTGGCCAGAAGGGTTGAGCACCCTTGCGATTTTCATACAAAACTCGAAAGTTAAGACCGGCGTTTCTATCTTTTTTAAAGTTATTTTATCAATTAATTCAAACTGAACAGGCATGTTTTGTTGAAGTGAGTAGTAACTGCATAGTATATTTGCAATTTTTCGCACCGACCTAAATTCGCATTTTTGGGACCACCACTTTTCATATTTTATAGGTAGCTTGAAAGTGTTATTAAGTGAAGTTTTCTAGATATACCAATAAAATATAACATTTTACGTCATCGTACATTGTTATGATAGGGAATTAATACTTAACATCAAAATTGTAAACAAAAAAGAGCTATGCTCAACACTTCTGGCCAAGGCTGTAGCTGCTTTTGTCTGACTGGCGCGTAGCGTAAGTCAGACAAAAGCCGGACAGACCGGACGAGGAATTATTTGGCCGGACACACCCGTAAAAAGCCAAACATGTCCGGCTTAGCCGGACATCTGGCAACCCTACCCGGGTCACAACATCACTGTATTCCTATGGGAAAACCTTGGCAGGGAGTTCATTCCACAGCCGGAGCGTTGGTGGAAGGAAATTCCTCTTAAACCGCACGGTGCTCGACCAATTAGGTTCCAGCTTCCAGCGTGTGATGATGAACATCCTGCTGACGGCGAGCGCACCGGCTGTAGAAAGCGGCGTTGGCATCATGTCAAACAATTCTTCAGAGCACAGCCCATTGTACCATCGCCCACACTGTTAAGAGGCTGACAACACCCGATGACCTTCAAATCTAGACACACGGCAGTGTGTCCGCCAAGTTCGAGCAAAAAAAAGCGACACACCGGCCGTGGGTTATATTACACGAACCATTTCGGGCCAATTTCGACCACCCTATAACTCAAAACATATTTTATCTACGCATCTGAAATTTCGAGTGTCTGTTGACATCCCCTTAATTGTCTAGAATACAAAATTTCATTATTCTACCTGAATGAGCCACCGGCACGTAAAACTACTGCCACTCTTGGTCTCATTCAATTTTAATGAGAAGTAATATTTTCCGAAAAGAAAAAGGGAAAAAATAAAGCGGAGAATAGAAGGCGGGGCGGGTTTGCGATATCTTCGCCGATCAAAAACATAAGACGTGACTTTGCCTTAATCTAGGGACTTACTTGATGGTCCACGTTCTTCTTTCAGGCTGTGCTCTGGCCTTGCTGATGGGAGGGCACCTCGTGGCCCGCTCCAGGTCGAAAACACTGTCACTCTTGGTCTTGATCACAAAATCCGATGTCGTCCATAAAGTAACAACCCCGGGGCGAAAGATAACTCAAAAAAAAGACACTTGATGCGTAATACGGGCGGTGCTACGGGAACGATGCAATATTTGCTTCCACACGTAGGAGTTTCGAGCGAAAACTGAACTTTTAATCATGGCCGCCGATGTAGACGCCGTATTGACCCTAGATGGCGCTGTCATGCTTAGTTTTCTAGGCGATTATCGCATTGGCTCAAACATAGCCCCGGCCTTGAAAGGTTCCCTTTAAAAAAAAAGAACTACGATTTTTACAATAAATGCATACAACTAATACTAGAAGAGCCGCTTAAGCAGCTGATGGAAAACTATTTCTAAAACTTAACCTACTTGAGCTACAGATTACGAAATAATTGACTAAGGGATGTTGGAAGGGAGTGGACATAAACGTACCACCGGACGCTTATACGTGCCATTCTTTGTTTTAACTGAAACTACCCTTATCGCGCCATCTTTACCCGAATAAGTCTCTATAACGATGCCTATTGGCCAATGTAACGGCGGAGCGTTATCGGTGATAATAAGAACTACTGTTCCGACAGATATAGGGCGCGAATCCGTGTTCCATTTCTCCCGAGCTTGTAACGTGTGTAGGAATTCCAGGGACCAACGACGCCAATATGACTGCACTAGGCTCTCGAGCAAGCTATAGCGCGATAGCCGATGGGTGCGCTCCTCAGTTATTTCCGCGGCGGGTAACGACCTCAAGGGTACTGTGTTCAAAAAATGTGCCGGTGTGAGCGGCGTGGGCTCGGAGGGGTCAGCGCTTAGTAAGCCTAAAGGTCTAGAGTTGAGAACGGCTTCCAGTTGACAGAGAAGCGAAAAAAACTCATCATAAGATAATATTTGGGCACCAATTACCCGATACAGGTGGGTCTTGAAGGATTTTACAGCTGCCTCCCAGCTGCCTCCCCAGTGTGGAGCGTTTGGGGGGATAAATTTCCATTTTATTTGGTTATCTAAAAGCTCGCTTCTAAATGTTTCAGAAAAGCCCTGCTTAAGAAGATTTTTCAAATGCGAAACAGTTCCAACGAAGTTTGTCGCATTGTCGGAATACATGGTATCTACCGGACCCCGACGAGATACGAATCGCTTCAGCGCGTTAAGAAACGTTTCCGAGCTTAAGTCCAAGCAGATTTCCATATGAGTAGCGCGCGTGGTTAGGCAAATGAAGATACAAACGTAAACCTTTTGACTTTTAGCACCGCGTTTCCGAACCATAGTAACATTAAACGGTCCGCATAAATCAACTCCAGTATGTGTAAAAGCTTTGGAAATTTGAAGTCTGCATTCTGGCAAATTCGCCATTGCAGGTGGGGTCACCCCTTTTGGATGTGCCTTGAAGCAACGTACGCACGAATCAACCCGGGAGCGCACAACACCCCTAGCGGACAATATCCAATACCGAAGCCTTAACAAAGAGAGTAAGTGCCTTTCACCTGCATGGCAATTTTTACGGTGGGTATAGTCTATAATGAGATTGACGACGTGATCCTTCCGTGGTAGCAAAAATGGATGTTTGTGGTCGAAGGTGAGATTGCTGTTCTCCAGCCTGCCACCCACTCGCAAGACTCCATCAGCTAAGAAGGGTCTAAGTTTCCGAATAGCTTTCGCGGCGGGGGTTTTGCCAGCCTGCACGACTTCCAAATATTCAGGAAAATGCACAGCCTGAATCGCCTTGATTGCGGTCAGTTCCGCCGCTTCCAGGTCTTCCACAGTAACGTCGCCTCTGGACGGGAGCAATTTTGCGAAACGTAACACGTAAACTATCACGCGGAGATATCTAGGCCAGGATGAGATTCTCTTTGATAACATGTACAATACTGGCTCCTCTGCAGGGATGGTTGTCGTAGTTGGTAGGGCTATTGCCTTTCGCTCCGGAATTTCACCCTCTGAGCTCGCAACAAAGGGTTTGATAGGCCACTGCGAGTATTCTAGTCGTGCCCACGATGGACCTTGCAACCACAGAGGATGCTCTAACAACTGGGAGGGCGTCAGCCCTCGCGAGAGGCAATCGCTGGGGTTCTCCTTCCCAGACACGTGAAAGAAACAATCGGGTGTCAAATTTTTCTGGATCTTTGCCACACGGTTCGCGACGAAAATTTTCCATCTGTGAGGACTCGAGTGAATCCAATGCAAGGTCACGGTTGAATCCGAGAAGGCATAGATTCGACAAAACGAAATTCGAACTCCATAGTGATCCATAACGACTCGAACCAATTTAGACATGAGTAGTGCCGCACACAACTCCAAACGGGCTATCGATACAACCTTCACTGGCGCCACTTTCGATTTCGCGCACAGGAACCGCACTGAGATGCTTTGTTCAATAGCGACACGTAGATATAAAACCGCACCATAAGCCTTCTCGCTAGCATCTGCAAAAGCTAAAAGCGAGACTGTAGCCGAAGACGTCACACCGGTGTGACGCGGTATTCTCATTTGGCTAAGAAGCGGCAGATCTCTAACAAACTTGGTCCACGCGTCAACGATAGCCGGTGGTGGGGTCTGATCCCAATCGATACGCTCCAGCCAAAGCTGCTTTATCATAAGTTTGGCGTACAAGATTACTGGGGCAGCAAACCCTAAAATATCCCATAGCCTCGCTACCACAGATAAAATATTACGCTTGGTGCAACGTTCTGGATTAGAGTTTACCTCAAACGAGAACGAATCCGATCGCGGCTCCCATTTAATTCCTAAAACCTTCTGAGAGGACCCATCATCAAACTTAACCCAGCTCGGGTGTAAATACTCCTTAGGCAGAGCTTGGAGGAGCTCTGGCGAATTACTCGACCATTTCATTAAGTCAAAACCACCTGCCTTGAACATTTCAACGAGCTCCGCCACGGTATCGGCAGCCATTGGTCCAGACTGTGCACTGGACGCAACATCGTCCATGTAGTAATCTCCTCGCTTAATAAGTTCCGCCGCGCGCGGATAGCGGGGCCCCTCGTCGATCGCTAATTGTTGAACTGTCCTCAAGGCTAGATACGGGCTCACCGACAAACCAAAACAAACACGCTCAAATTCAAACATTTGTAAAGGGTCGCCTGGGTTAAACCTATACAGGATTCGTTGGTATTTCCTAAATTCGGAGTGTACTCGAATCTGAAGGTACATTTGTTTAACATCTGCACAGAATGCAACAGGAAACAGTCTAAAGTTCAATAGTACCAAAAATAAATCAGACTGTAAATTAGGGCCTGGATTCAAAATTGAATTCAGCGAGATGTTTCTGTCCGTCGGCGCGCTGGCGTCCAGAACCAAGCGAAATTTAGTTGACACTTTGTCGTTTCGAACCACACAGTGGTGGGGAATCACGTACCCTTCCTCCTCTCTGGCCCCTGTCACAGGGGTCAAGTAACCCTTTTCCAAGTACTCCCGCACTATATCATTATAAGCGGCCCGCAAGTCTGGAGATGAACTAAATTTCCTTTCCAGAGATAAAAATCGTTTTGTCGCAGTCACTAGTGAATTACCAAGTTCCTCGGGGTTGCTCTTAAAAGGTAAAGTTACAGAGTACCGACCTGAGTCATCCCGAGTGGTAGTGTTCTTATAATTTTCTTCACAATCCTGTTCCTCGGCGCTCATACACGTGGAAGTGCAGGCAGGTACTTCCTCTAATTGAAAGAAGTTTTCCACTAATTTATTTAGCGGTGCCCCCGTAAATGCACATAATGCCACTGACCTTGGCCTAGACGTTGCTACTGCAATGGGAGTCCTCCCCATCACCAAGAAGCCAAGCGTAGACTCCACTACGTCCGGTGAACCGGGAGGACCTTGAACCCTACCGGCCATAAGCAAGGTTCCAAACAATTCTACCCCAATAAGCAGGTCAATGTCCCCGGGGACATCAAAAGAGTCATCTGCTAGAGGCACTCCGGAGAGAAAAGCTAACTTGGCGCGGTCCACTCGAGCGGTAGGTAACGGAAGCGTAATGCGATCCGCGACAAGCGCTATAATATCGTACGTTACATCGCTCTTATAACGCGATCGAATAGTAAGTTGTGCTATGCCTTTAGTTAAATTAGTAGCGCCTGCAAAGCCGTTCACTATAGGTGGCAATTCTTCCGTTGAATAATCTAAGGACAACTTGTTAAAAGTAGCGGTAGTTATAAAATGATCTTGTGAGCCATTGTCAATCATGCAACGAAGAACATGTGTTTTACCATTTTTATCTACGGCATTTACTTTCGCGGTAGCTAACATTGCTGTTGATAATTTGCGCGAGACATTTGCTTGTAAATAATTATGCGACACCTGCGTAATATTCGTAGCGTTCGCCACCGGTACAGGCGCATGAACAGTCGAGTTCGAGTTCGCGGCGACGGGCGAGTCTAAATTCGAGCGCTGAGACAAACAACAAGCAGAAGCAGTGGGTGCAACACGTGCGGCGCCGCCGCCACAATGGCAACCCGGGTCCGCGCGGCCGCCGTCTAATGCGTCGCCTTGTGTCACAGCCAACAATGGAACAGATGCCTCAGTTGTAACTAGCGATGTTGATATATTTTCTACGAAATGTAGTAATGAATGATGTGTTAGAGCATTACAGCTCTCGCATACTTGATTCGAACGACAGTTCCCACTTTTATGTTTGTGGCTAAGGCATCTTACACATGCACCGTATTTTTTAACGGTATTATAACGTTCGCGCGGACTTAACTTTTTAAATTCCTTGCATTGATAGAAATGATCGTGTTTCTCATGGCACAGATCGCACGGAGCAGAGTTTTCCGTAGTAGTTACAAACGACTGAGTACGCTTCGCGATCGGCTGTGAACTCTGTTGCTTCGCTGGGCGCGCGGTCGCGCTAGAACCCGCTACACTAGGACTCGGGTCCCCGCGGCGTTCCAATATTTTGGCCTGTTCCTTAACGAATGTTAGAAAGCTAGCATATTTAGGCAACTTCTCTGAACGTACAGAGTTTTCAAACATACGCCCGGTTTCGGGATCGATTTTTTTTAAAGCTAAGTATAAGAATATAAATTCTTTCTTATCCGATATTTCTAATTTGTCGAAGGCCGCGGCGGAGGTTACGAAACAATCGATAAAGTCGTTTAACCCTTTCGCGGATGGTGAATTTAACTGCTTAAAGTTAAATAATTCATCCAAATATGACGTACCTAACAACCTTACGTCTTCATATTTATCTACCAACGTATCGTAAATCAAATTATAGTTTTCACCGCACGGAACAATCCCGGCTATGGTAGCTAACGCCTTGCCTGATAGTTGACCGCAAAGGTAAAATACCTTTTCCGCATTCGTAAGGGCGGCATTACGATGCACTGTGCTATTAAAACATTCGATAAATGAAGCAAACCTCTTTTGATCGCCCTCGAAAGTCTGGAGGACAATGGGAGGGAGCTTTAAATTTGGTTTAAGAGATGCAGGCGCGATTGCTGGCGCGCCGGCGCCGTCGCATTTGCCAGGGGTTAATTGATTTATGACATGTTGGATGTGAGAAAACATTTCCTCAAAAGCCTCCCATGTTTGAAATGAAGGCACGTACTCTTCATCTGCTTGCATACGAGCAGCATTCAGTTGTTCTACTAGGTTATTAAATTCAGAACGCAGTGTATCAATAGTGGCCGATTGCGACATAAAACGTTGTTTAGCCTTGGCTGTCCCCACTTGCAACGATATGTCATAAATGCCCTGTATTCTACCAAAATACGCCTGTACTCGAGCTTCCAATAACCTAATATTAGGCCCCACGGCTCCACTTTCCTCTGTCTTTTGCGGCGGCGACATGTTTAACCAGCACTTGTAGATAGCATATAAGTAAACAATATAGACAGTTACTGTATAAAATGATACCCAGGCTTGATCCGCAATTGTCTCAAAATACGGTCTAAAACTACTGCTTAAAGTAAGTCTATAGGCATTTATTATGTGTAGGTATAACAACAACAAAATACCAGGTGACAACGCAAATAGGCGACAACCGAGTGCAATGCAATTTATCGTTCTACTGTGTTCTGATCGAGTAATTGATAAACAAACCTTAAAGGTTATGTAAGTAATGTAAGTATGTGTTTATCGGTTCGCTACCTATCACTAAACCTATTGTGTACAATTTTAATTTGCTCGTTACTATAACTACCTATACGTTGGTGTGGGGAACGAAAAGGTGTAGGTATAAATGTGAAATGGAAAACGAGATTTGAGGATAATGTACGAATATCTAGCAAGCGCGTAGGTAAATACTTAGGCACCTCCTATTTCTTATCGGCTAACTATTTACGTATAAGATGCGCACGATTAGTTGTGAGTTTGGTAGGTAGGTACTTAATTTATCTCAATTGTATCGACACGTATCGAGCGCCCGATGCTATACGGAATGAACTTGTTACAATTACAACTTAGTTGTGTATGCAAAAAAAATATATATGTGTGTATTTAAAACACTGAACTGATAATCCAGGGGCGAAGGACCATTATATGAATGAGCCACCGGCACGTAAAACTACTGCCACTCTTGGTCTCATTCAATTTTAATGAGAAGTAATATTTTCCGAAAAGAAAAAGGGAAAAAATAAAGCGGAGAATAGAAGGCGGGGCGGGTTTGCGATATCTTCGCCGATCAAAAACATAAGACGTGACTTTGCCTTAATCTAGGGACTTACTTGATGGTCCACGTTCTTCTTTCAGGCTGTGCTCTGGCCTTGCTGATGGGAGGGCACCTCGTGGCCCGCTCCAGGTCGAAAACACTGTCACTCTTGGTCTTGATCACAAAATCCGATGTCGTCCATAAAGTAACAACCCCGGGGCGAAAGATAACTCAAAAAAAAGACACTTGATGCGTAATACGGGCGGTGCTACGGGAACGATGCATATATTTGCTTCCACACGTAGGAGTTTCGAGCGAAAACTGAACTTTTAATCATGGCCGCCGATGTAGACGCCGTATTGCCCCTAGATGGCGCTGTCATGCTTAGTTTTCTAGGCGATTATCGCATTGGCTCAAACACTACCTATAGCAGTTCTTGAAATATTGTTTTAATAGAAAATTATATACTTGACACATTGCAGTCCAAAGGTGTCGATTCATTGCATTGAAAAGGTGTGTGGTGTGTGAAAACTTGCCAAGTAACATCATTAAAAAGTACTGAAAATACTAAATGTTATCAGGAAACTGCTAAAAAAACCGGTGTGCGTTTCTCTGACTATTATAATTTTAGGTATTTCTATGTAACGTGATACTTATTCAAAATGTACCTTAAAAACTGCTGGAAATCAAGTGTGCATTCCTATAACTATTTATGATTTGAGGTATTTTTATGGAACTTGGTACTTATTCAGATCTCACTTCTTTTATAGGCGAAGCATTCCCATAGTATCGAACTTTGCAGCCTTTCACATTTATGTTTTTGATGGGATTGACTTTACTCAAACAGTGTTTCAGCTATAACTACTTGTTTTGAGAAAGTAAAAAAAAAATGTATGTTAATATTCGTTATATTTGGAAGAACTTCGTTGCGTCCGATACACGATTGGACGAAATCGGCTCGATAGAAAATAATTCCTAAGTTACATCTTAAAATTAGCTTTAAACAGTTGTATGTCTTTAGTTTCTTGACTTATACGTCTGTAACTAAAGACAAAATTCCACCACACTAATAGTAAAAACTTCGTTGCCTTATATTTCTCAATTAATGCGTCGTTTTTTTTAATTCATTATTTTGTAAAATTTGCAAGGAGCTCCCATACTAATCGTAACACAGTGTTTCTCTTTCACTCGCGCTGAATAAGATAGGGAGGGAGTTTAGCTGTTGTCAGCTCCTTAACCAGGCGCGGATCCAGGATTTCGTTCAGGGGAGGGCACTTTCCTTCACAAAAAATCTCTCGGTCCGCACCTATGGCCCCCGTAGTATACGAGGTTTGCATTTCAGGGGGGGCAATTGCCCCTGTTGCCCCCCCCCCCCCCCCCGTATCTGCGCCTGCTGTTAACTGCCCATCGGTGGACCTTATGCCTTTTGTAATAAGGTCCACCGATGTACAGTTAAGTGTGTTGCTGTTTGTACAAGCGGAATACACATAAGGAGGCAAGGGCTCTCCTTAGACTTGAAGGTTCAATATCGCTTGTGAGTTTGGGGATCGTCGACGATTCGCACAGCGCGGCTTTGGACCGAGTCAAAGGGCCCAAGCTGGTATCCAGGTGTAACTGCCTAAATGTAACCGCAAGTACTCCATATGGGGTCCGACTTGAACTTGAGACTTATTTAGTAGAAGTCTTTGTCCCAGAATAAAGCCTTACTTTATTGAGCACTCGGAGCACACCGAGCTTTTTGTTTTTTGGAAATTTGGGGTAAATAGATTTTTTCAAAGCGCGAATTTGTGTTTTGGGTGGGTTGAATCGGACTAAATGTTCCCGACCCCATACCGAGACATGAGTGAGTACACTACACTCGATATCTGACACAAGTTTTTCACGACTCTCTAACACATCGGATCGAGGGATGTTGACACGGCCTAACCCCAGTACTGTCGTCTGCATACCAATGAATGTCGCCGATAGACAACAAATCATTAACATGCAGCAGAAACAGCGGCAACATCAACCATATGTTTACAGTTTTGAACCTTATTACAATGTCATAAGGTGCAATAGTCGACCGTAACTATAAAAGCAGTCGTTGGTCGTAATTTCTCGCTCGTAATTTAAACGTATACAAAAAGAAGAAAATGCCATCCGCGCTCACCTAGCTTACCTTAAACTCTTTTAATCGCAAACGCAACAATAACATTGTTGTGCTTTAACGTATTGCGACGGCGGTGACGTAAGCGCGATGAAAGCGAACGTTTCAGCGGTAGCGTGTCGTTCCATTCAGATGACAACACATCCAAAACTAAACGACGTAAGCGCTTAAAACCTACACGGCGCTTAAGCCGTTTCGATGTGCGACCATCGCAGCGGGGCGCGCGGGGCTCGAATGTGGGTCGCGCCGCCAGTCAAGTTCAAGGCCACGCACGCGCGGCGGCCGCAAGGTGGCGCTGATATTCCATGTTCGAAATTTTGCGAGCGGGGGGCGCGGGGCGAGGGAACGGCGGGAACGAATTTTCGGTGCAACACATACGGAGCTGCACTCGTTTACTGGCGGCCGCGTCGCGAAGTAGTCTCGGTCTAGACTTCTAACATAACCTAATAAACAAGCTACATGGATTGGATGGAGGAGGTGGTGAGTACACTTTCTTGTTCATTTTACTGGGCGCCATGACCTGCCCTTACATTGTAATGATTGTCAGGTATCTACATTTTTTTAGGCAGGTACTTTTCCTTTTAAAAGAGTTCATTTTTACATGTTTTTCACTGAAGTATATAATAACTAATAGTTTAGTTATTATATACTTCAGTGAAAAACATGTAAAAATGAAGGTTCATGATAGATCGTAAAATTAAATGCATGAGATGTTTAATTTGCGCCTATTATCTTCAACTCTGAGTTCTTTTAATAGTTATTGAAAATGAATCAATCTGTAAGTGATCTAGAAAAATACTATTTCCTGTATTAACATAACCATTACAACTAAGTTTATCATTCCTTGTTTCCACCCAAAAATATTATCTGATCCGTATTTTCATAATTAATTTTAATTGACCATTAACTTAATCTACTGCTACTGCATATCGATTGCACTACATAGACTACATTAATAAATTATAACATTATACAAATATATAAAAAAACCTTTTTTCTACCCCAGACATAATCAATATAATCTCAGTCGCGCCAGCCAAAACATTGTGAAACATAGGCTCAGCTCAACCAAATTATTGTTGCGACCGCGTCTTCCGGTGCGAAAATCCTGGCACGGAGCGTGACCTGCCTCAACGGTACATCGATAGCCGCGCGCCGCGTCTAGCCTAGCGGCATTTTTTCTTGCTATTTTCAGCTTTTCCGCACTCTGCTTCTGAAACTATGACATGTATTTTGCCCCACATATGAAGAGCACGTAGAGTGACAATTTAAAATTATAGCATGTTTCAGGAATTAGAAATATTTTCAAAGTTAGGCTATCCTTCCAAATTAGGTAACCGTTCTTTTATCTTTCGATCCGTGTAATAGGCTGCTCTTTGATATGTTCGTATTAATTTAAACAGGCTCTTTGTGCCGATAAAAACGAGTCGAATCTTTTGTTGGGTTTTTATCGCGGTTGCATATAGTATAGATGCGTTCTTATATATCTAGCGTATGCATATTTTTAGGTGGAGTTTTCTACTGGTGGCATGGAGCTGTATTTCGAATATTGCGGAAAGTATCAGCATCTATTTTTCTGTTTCTTTGAGATGTTAGCCTTGATTCTTAGATTCCTTAGTAAAATAAAGCATATTTTTATATAAATTCGGCTGCATTTCACGTCATTTCATACCTTGACTAGTATCTCAAAATTTGTGTCTTATTTCTGATTTGCAGTATCCTAATTTTGCTAAAGAATTTTCGCTTTTAGTCTTCTGAATTTTTGGCTTTATTTCCTTTATTCTGGATATTGTCTTCATCGACTACTTCTGATCGATCTGACGCACAAAACACACAGTGTATTTACAATGCACGTCAGATCATGGAAGATGGATTCTTTGTTGTAATTTTGAAAATATTAGGTAGGTAACTATCTAATCTGTGTGCAACACGATGCATAAAATGATAATGATATGTTGCGGCCTTGACTGCACCTTATCTGTAGCTTCCAGCGTCACACGATCGCGATACTTACTCAGTTACTGACACAATTTTTATACTTATTACCCATTTGGGAGTCGTACATTTAATTAATCTAGCCACACGTCCTGGCGAAAGCATTAATTTGTTGACCATTTATAGATTCAGTCCACAGAAACTTATCTAAACCAATTTAAGAAATAGAGGGAAAATGATGAGTAAGGGGGAATACGAAAAGGAAAGAATGCCATTTGGATTAAGATATACCTTGCAAAAATTCAAGATTCTACAAAGATTCTTATAGAAAGAGTAATATAGGAGCTGTTTATGACGACAGGGAAGGCGCTGTTTTTATGTCCACGACCATGAGAACTATTATCGAACCACAGCAGACATTAATGCAAACACGTCTGCAATCTGCACCCGTGTAACTAAGTGCCTTTAAATATGGTATTTTGTATTTGCACACATTTTAGGTACATCCTTGTAGGTTTCTGTATGAATTAACGGTATCTTTATTCCAATGTCCATCAAGATTTCTGTACAGTCGACTACAAAAAACTGTGCCCACTTTTGGACCTTATTACAACGCAATAAGGTGAAAAAGTGGATACATATCTTTGTAGTTGACTGCACAATCCCGGACTTTAATTGTTGAGCTATTTACGGTTCAAGCTATTTTCTTTTGTTTAATACTCACTGTATTAAATGACCAATATAATGTGAACCCTAAAGGCTCAACAATTAAAGCCCGTGACCGTACGTGTTGTATACTTAACATTAGACTAGACTACATTAAAAGAAAATGAGGCGACCTTGACGAGTACTGATGATTAAATAATCACGAATTGTGATAACTGTATGTGTGTCACGTTATTGCATTGAATATAAAAGTTTTAAAAAGGAAATCGTTAACAACAAAATATAAACGGCTATTGATAATGATATACCTAATATCCCTATAAGGGATACCTATCTTCCAACTAACCTTTGAGAAGATACAACAAGATTACTTAAGCCCTCTACGGTGAAAGACAAGCGAATAAGTTCTTACGTAACATATCTGTTAATGTTATCTGTTCTTACATAATCAGGAATAACTTTCCACGTTTTAAAATATACTACTTCATGGAAGGAGTTTGCTTCCTTGCAACAATCTGTTAAAGTACAGCGGGGCAATCTCGGCTGCGGGAAATTTCAACTACATCAATATATTATACGTGTTTAACCATTATAGAGCGAAATAGCGCTTTTCCGCTATCCGGATATAGATGGAAATATAGTTAATGATGTACAACAATATAGAATAAAAAATGTAACAGTAGATTGTTTGACAAGGGTCTAGAGTAGGCCATATTACCACGAGGTGGTTATTTTCTCGAACGAGGTGAGAATTAGTCAAGTAGTAATATGGCTTTTAGAGCAGAGTATTACATACTATTTTTCACTTCGAATGCGAGAAAAAAACGTATTATTTACGCACAATGACTAATCTAAAGTGAAAATATGGTTTAACTTGAAGGTCTTTTTATTTTTTTAACTGGTTTGACACAGATACAAAATATAAATACCGCGGATAAATGCCACAGACGACGGTATAATTAGCGCTTAAAGCGTCTGTTAGACGGTTGCCAACAAGATCATAAATATGCATACATATTGGCCCTAGAGGCTAAATGTACTACTTTAGTCCGCCTTGGTAAGCATAATATGACACGCTTTTTGAGCATGAGAAGTGAAAAATATAGTTAATGTTTTTTTTTTAACTTGGGCTTGAATCACTCTTATTTACCGCCTGAGTTGATGGAAACCCTGGTAGTGCCTATTATCAAAAATAGAACAGGTGACGATTCGAATGGGACACATTACAGGCCCTATATCATTGGCGACTATTGTAGCGAAAGTATTTGATAGTGTGCTTAACTCCTATTTAAATGCACAAATTAAACTACACGACGCCCAGTTCGGTTTTCGGGCTGGGTTGTCAACAGAGATGGCCTTTCTCAGTTTAAAGCAGACTGTCAAATACATACAGACAAAAAAACGCATATTTATGCCTGTTTTCTGGACCTGACGAAAGCCTTTGACCTCGTTTCTTATGATATTCTGTGGGCTAAGATGCAGAGGTCTGGGTTACCGACAGAGTTAATATATTTTCTCAGGTACTGGTATTTAAACCAGGAGAATCGCGTTAGATGGGCAGGTTAGGCTAGGGAACCATACAGGCTGGAGTGCGGGGTCCGTCAGGGTGGTTTGAGGTCACCCTTACTTTTTTCCTGTATGTAGATGCGCTTGTTGAGCAGCTCAACGGTACACATGTCGGGTGCCATGTTGATAGCGTATGCCTAAACAACACCAGTTACGCGGACATGGTGCTGCTGGAAATGAAATGAAATGAAATGATTTATTAATGTATGTAGATTCTTCCATTGGGGCGCTCCATAAACTTATTGCCCTATAGACCCGTACCGATAAATTATGAAGTTTCGATAATATTAAAGAGGCTTATTTTTCACATACAGAATTCAGGGCATCCAACTTAGCTAATAATAATAATTTGTGTCATCCTAGGTTGTTGCTTAGGTAGAAACTTAGACATTTCTGTTTTTAAACATTATTCGGTGAATATAAAATTAGAGATCAAAATTGTTTTTTCACTGTAACAGCAAAGTTGTTACTGACGCACGCACGCGTTTTGTGTCACTTTCGTCAATGGGAATACTGACATTCAATCAGCACAAACATGTGGACTTTTATAAGCCTATATAAAATTAGAGTTGATTGATTAGGTACTGTGCTTTCTAAAATATCGGTATCTAGTATTTGAATAAATTTGTGCCATATTAATCAATGATTTTTTTTTTTTTTTTTTTTTTCTTGTAGAACCCTGTTAACATTACAATAAAATATTAAAGTTATTAATGTTTGCGTTAGTATTTTTATAAAAGCGTATCGAAACAATGTTTGAAATTTGTGTCGTTATAATCAATGGATTATTTTTATTTTTTAAAACAAAAACTTTTTTTGCGTAAAGGGCATGCGCAGGGAAGGGTAAGGCGCGGGCGGGGTGCATGTACCGACCAGGCTGCCTAGCAGCTCGTTTGTTTTCTATACATACATATAGTAATAAGTGCGACAAACACAAACAGCGAGTTTTTAGTCGCTCTTCTTTATTTTTCATAGTAAAGAAAGCAGTGATATAAAACTTAAGTAATTAATGGTGATATAACGTATGACTGCACCGTAGTCCGTAACGGACTGCAACGGCGGATCTGTGTGCCACGGTTAACCTAGTTTACCATATAAACAGTATTTTGACAAATTGTCACATATCATTTGTAACTAATAAATATGTAATTTATGCATCAAGGCGGTTTGTTTACAGAGTGCCAATCGTGAAACGCGAAAATCGAAATTTCGTTATCTGCCTCTCGGTTGGACTAGCAAAGAGCCGGGCTGGGCTTAATACATTTTTCATCAGATGTCATAATAACGCTATGTTTTTATTAACTTATTGTTAAAAAATACATACAAATAAGTAACTTTTCTTTAACATTTTTTTTTAACTCGATAGTTTTGAAAGTTATGGGGCCCTGAAGGTTGAGTACAATTTGGACTATTTTGGTTGAAATGGTGTCATTATGACACATACTTTTTTTTTGTCTTATTGTGTAGAATGTACTCAAATAAGCAAGTTTTATTAGAAACATTTTTTTAACTCAAAAACTTTGAAGTTACCTTAATTTGAAGATTGACTACATGAAGTAAAATTTGGACTTAAATAATAAAATGGCGACGGGGTACAATTTTAACGAGTACTTTTTATGATTTTTCCGTAGAGAATACGCTAAAATAAGCGTGTTTTATTTGAGAAACTTTTCTCTAAAATCAAAAATGGCTGAGATAATGGACTCTGAACTTGTATATAATTTGGACTTCGAAAAAAGAACCATCGACGGGACTACATTATAACGTGTACTTTTTATGATTATTCCGTATAGAATATGCTAAACCAAGCGTGTTTTATTTAAAAAAACTTTTCTCTAAAATCAAAAATGGCCGAGATAATGGACTTTGAACTTGTATATAATTTGTATTTCAAAGAAAAAACCATCGACGGGACGGCATTCTAACATGTACTTTTTATGATTTTTCCATATAGAATACGCTAAACTAAGCTTGTTTTATTCGAAAAACTTTTCTCTAAAATCAAAAATGGCCGAGATAATGGACTCTGAACTTGTATACAGGGTGAGGTTAGAGGTTATTTACAATGTTTTTAGCCCAGTCAACCAGGTGTCTAAATTCAGTGGTTTTCGAGTTATTCGAGTTTTTAGTGTTTTTCAAAAAAACGCTATCTTCCGGCCTTAAAATGGCAATTTAAAAAAAAAAACTACATGAATTAGGATGGTTAATTATTTGTTTACTGGTAGCCAGTGCACAGAAGGTTATTTAAACAAAAAAATCATGTCAAACAATTAAGACTAGAAATAACAGGTAATAAATAAATAGCTATCGTACTTTAAAAAAATATATAAATCAAAGACGAATACCCTAAAAAATGTGTATGACACTTCGCGTTAAAATAACTGAAATGGATTCCTCAATTCATAACCTTTCCGAAAAAGTACAAATGTTGACATGATTCACTAAATTATTGAAAATAATAATAACCGCGCTGCTGGAGGATGTGCCGCTTGGTACAAGGATGGCCATGATTTACCAACACGATGGCTGCCCAGCTCATTAGTACCGGTGTGTGTGACAGTGGATGGATTGGTCGAGGCGGTCCGATCCCTTGGCCAGCAAGGAGTCCAGATTTGACTCCATGTGACTTTTACATTTTGGGTCACATGAAGGCATTAGTTTACGACAGGCCAATACGATGAGTAGAAGACTTGAGAGGAAGAATTTTAGCCGCTGCTGAAAACATGAAAGAAGGCATGTCGCCGCGAGTAACAATCACCGATGTACACAAAAGGCTTCGTGCTTGCATTCGAAATGAGGGCAGGCAATTCGAACAAGATTTGTAAATTATTATGTTTATTTTTAAGATTTTAGTGTGGTGTTCATTGTTATTATTAAGATTAATTTTTAGTAAAATATTATTAAGATTTTATTATGATTTATTTTAAAATTTAATTTTACTCAGAAAATGGTTGTTTTACTTTCTTTATCTACACTCATATTGTAAGTCCTCTAAAATGCGTTCAAAAACCGTAGGCAATGACCAGCATTACAACAAACGATTTCACTATGATAAGTTTCTTATCTGTGGCAGTAATGTAATTTTAACTTTACATGCTCAAATATTGTTAAGTTATGAGTTTCGAATTTGGAACAGCTGTCAAAACCAACACAATTTCAATGGGTTTATATTCTAGTATCCATAGATTTTAAAATGTTGTCGATACGAAACGTCAGTGCCATATATTTTTTGACATAAACCGCACGACATTTTGATCTCGGATGTCATGAGAATAAGGACTTCGTTCGTTGGCTAATATTTAAAAAAAACTCGCGACAGAAGTTTGTACATATATATATTTCTCTATGGTTTGTACGGCCGCCATTTCTGTTATCAACTTGTCAGTTATTGTTTGTCGAAACATTTTTAATTGCGAAAATTTAAATGTTTAGTATTAACTATATTATAATAAATAAATATACTTTCCTTATCGGTTCTAATTTATTTATTTTTATTAAGCTTACACTTGTGGGTATGTTTCAGCACTTGTATCTATCTACCTAGTAATGCAGGTCAATTGCCTTCGGCTTCTGAACCCATCTTTGAGTACTTGCAATATGTGTGTAGATAAAGTAATGTATGCAACTGTACATAATTAGGCTTATTATGTAACAGTTGCATAAACTACTATTAATCTCTACCATAAATCCATATTTTAAGTCATGAAACACACACAAAAACCGGTTTTTGGTTAGGAATTCTTTATTATGACTACTTTCATAAATTAATAATACCATAACATACGAACACGTCCAAATACTCACCGAAGGCAACCTGTCCTGACCTTGACCTTCAAAAGATAAGATAGGTAACTGGAGGCAAACAAAGGACTCAGGGAAACAAAAGTGACAAAAACAAACTGGTTTCTGGTTAACTTTATTTGTGTTGCTTTCGTCATCATTCATCATCTTTCACAACACACGAACATGTCAGAATACTTCCCAAGGGCAACCTGTTATGACCTGGACCCTCAAAAGATAAAAGTCAAGATAAGATGAAAGATAAGGTAAACCAAGCACACAAAGAGAAACAAAAGTGACACAAACAAACTGCTTTCGGGTCTGGTACGCTTCCAGTACACCCGCTACCTGCTCTGTTATTATTATTATTATTATCAATAATTTAGTAAATCATGTCAACATTGGTACCTTTTCGGAAAGGTTATGAATGAGGAATCCATTTCTGTTATTTTTACGCGAAGTGTCATACACTTCTTTTAGGGTAATCGTCTTTGATTTTGAAAAAAAAATGAAAAACGTGGGATGGCTTGTGATTTATTATAACCTTTTATTTCTAAGTCTTAATTTTTATGATATTTTTTTTTTGTTCGGAGTAACCTTTTGTTCATTGGCTACTAGAAAATAAATAATTAACCATCCTAATTCATGTAGTTCTTATACAAATGCCATTTTAAGGCCGGAAGTTTGCGTTTTTTTGAAAAACACTAAAAACTCGAATAACTAGAAAACCACTGAATTTAGACCCCTGGTTGACTGGGCTAAAAACATTGTAAATGACCTCTAGAATAACCTCTTTCAAGGAATAGGTCGAATTACCAGTCACCCTGTATAATTTGTTTTTCGAAAAAGAAAAACCATCGACGGGACGTCATTATAACATGTACTTTTTATGATTTTCCCGTATGGAAAACGCTAAAATAAGCGTGTTTTATTTGAAAAACTTTTCTCTAAAATCAAAAATGGCCGAGATATTCTCCTCCATTTTGTAAAGGGTCGGCAACGCGCATGTGACACCTCTGGAGTTGTAGGCATCCATAGGCTACGGCTTACCTTGATTATCTGCCAGGCCGTATGCTTGTTTGCCACCGACATGGTATAAAAAAAAGAATAAAATGAAACAAAATAAAAACAAAATGAAAACAAAATTAAATAAAATATTAACAAAAATGGAACAAAAGTAAGACAAAAATAAAACGAAACTAAAACAAAAAAATATACGTTGCGTTTTCTACCCATACTTCACGATGCTTGAAATCTTCGAAAATGTACTCAACAGTCTAGTCAAAGCACAAACAAACAGTAAGCTACCGCTTAAAAGGTACGTCGGGGCGAGCCAAGCACGAGTTCATTGCCCCACTCCCCGGCTACCCGCGCCCCGCTCCACCGCTGTTCCTTTGTCGAGTATGTCAGCTAGACCACCCCGCGCGCGCCTCCGTGAGCAAGTACCTACATCGTAACTGCTAAGATTCCAGCGCCTGGTTGACCCATGGTTTAACTTGTTAAGAAGCGAGCCGGGGGTCTACTTCTAGTGGTCACTACAGAAGCACGCCGAACAGGCTTACCGTGAAGGTCACGCGCTATAGTTAGGACTTAGTCTGAACGCAAATATTGTTTCTGTTTAATTTTTGTCGAAATATCATTTAAGAAAGTGACAAATTGAAATATCTACTTTAAAATCCCTTTGTGATTATTATAATGTGAACTCTGGTGACTTTAATAATTTATTGAAACGATCACAGCCTAAAAAAACGAATTTACCAAGAAACTTAAATTTTCATTGCTTAATTTGACACATATTGATTTTATTGACGTATTTTAAGGTGATGATATAGTTAATCCTTATTTTATTAACTCTAATTTTTTATACGAAGTTTTTTAGCGTTATCATACTATATCAAATTGCACTCGACGTAAATGACACAAACTGGTTTTGTGCAACAATAAAACTGTTCTAAATACAAAACAGTTATATTTTGTAACTCTAATATTCTTTTACTCAAATTATGGCAAGCTAAAAAAGTTAACCTCAAATTATTGAATTACAAAAAAAGCACCAATTTAATATGACACAAAACGCACTGAAAGATTCTCATGTACACACTGTATTTCCAACTTCAATAATAAGTGACTTTAGAATTTTCGAAACTTAACCCTCAAAATATTGCCAGTGGGACGGGACTACTATGTGAATCCTACGCCTCCTCACACGGTTTGGCGTATAATGGAAAAAAGAGTGAGGTAATGATTTTTAAGGCTGGAAACAAGTACCCGACAGTTATACCTCCCGTTCAATTAAACGGCATCGCCCTTACAAAGGATCTGAAGGACGATGCCGATATGGAGAGAGAGCGAAGCGAAGAGCATTGTGTGTGAGGGCGAACATGCTGGCCCGCACGTTTGCTCCTTGTTATAATGCAGTGAAGATTACACTTTTCAAAGCATACTGCTCATTTTTTTTTACACTGGCAGCCTGTGGATCCGATATACCCAAAAGTCATGCATAATGCTATTAGGGTGTATTGCAATACAACAAAGTCTTTAGAGTGCTGATTGGCCTGCCTAGACTCTGCAGCGTATTCGCCATGTTCGCGGAGTCACGCACCGACTGGTTTGCAGCAGTTTTGCGCCAAAAGACAGCGTCTTTACTGAGCATAACGAGAGACAGCCCGAACAGCATCCTAAAGATGATTGCTGATCATGTGTGTTGAATGCTGTTTTTAATGAAATAACTTTCAAAGTTAAACCAAATTTGTTTTAAAGTATTAACATAATTTTTGAGATCGTACTAATCATAATGAGATCAATGTTGTCTTAATGAAAAAAAAAACACGTAAGATATTGCGATGTAGTTGAAATTACCCGCAGTCGAGATTGCCCCTCTGCACCTTTATTTAGTTAATTCTTCTCATTAAATTAGCGTCTTCTCTTTTTCATGCCAAACAATAAACAGTTTATGTTTATAAATATCCTTTATTGCAAACCTCACATTGAAGAAACAAAGTATACACAACAACAATACACACAACAACAGTTGTAGGCTTCACTTCATAATTTTCCATTAGGTATGTTTGTTTTTTGTCTTACCTAAGTATTTTTAATATTTTAATTCTTTTCTTGTTATTTTTGAATGTGTAATTTCCTGTCTTTTCAATTAATCTTTCGAAATTGTTTTTTGGACTCGTAGTTTCAAATAAAGAAACTGGGTAAATTCCACTGATAGTCATAGTCATTTATTTGTAATATTTTAAATATTACATGTCAAATTACATTACATTGGTACTTATTGATTATTACACAATTTATACTTAATTAATTATATTTCTCCTATGTTGGCCCGTTACTTGAAAGATAAGTAATGCTTGATGCCTGCTTTGTATTTATCTAAGGTTCAATATTTGGTCAAGGGCGACATCGAACGATAAGTGTTTCTGTACTTTCTGTGCTATTCATTCCATTTCCGCGTTTTATTAATTAATCAATATTATTAAAGACACTTCAGTCTCACTTATTATTGTAAACGTGATCACACTGATCACTAACCGAATTAGAAGAAATTATCACCTGCTAATCTGAAAAATGGTACTAAATCAATTTCCCAAAATGGAAAAGACAATTTGTCAAATTAAAAATGGCCTAAAGTAAAAATTGATTGATTAATTGATCAGCCGTGGCCTGTGTCTTACTGTATTGCCCTATGTAGAATCAGGAGCAAAAGTAACTAAGCGCACAGTGTTCAAAATAAGCTTGTCACGACTTTATTGTTAAGTTACAGAATAAGAGCGTTTCAAGACAATTTAGAGAACCTTTACCACTAAGCTTCTTCTTGCTGACTATTTATGTGCCAAGTTATTGCCACTGTTGAATACTTACCCGCTCATTCATAAACGTGGTTCAATCCTCATTTAACAAAATAATCGTTTATCCCTATCTGTCACTTTGACATTTGTGTTTGTTTAGAAACAGAAAAAACATGATTTAAATAAATGAGGTTTGAAACACGTTTATGAATAAGCGGGTTACTATCTACTACCCCTATTTAAGGGGTGGGGAAAATGTTGTGGATAAAAAGATAAAAGATATTTATTCTTCAATTTAGGCACATTACAATGCACTTATGAACGTCACAGAAAAAAAAAACTAGAGAAGTATTATGACCGGCAAGAAACTCGGCGGGACTTATTTTTTCAAAACAGTAATACAGTAATATTATACCTTAAAGATACACAACACAATAATGCGTAGTTCTATAAGAAGACATATCAAAACAGCTTGAGAGACATACAATGTACGTATTGTTTCATAAAAATAAAATAATAATAATAAAATCCAAATCTGATTGCTTCACAAAACGTTTAATATGCTTTCCTATCTAAACTGTGTCCTCTAAATGTTAGATGACTTTGTAGGATGGCGCTCTTAACGATGGTACTTTCCTATGGAATTCATCCATATCCGCCCTCCTTCATACATATTCTATAGACAAGACAATCAGATTGCCTTCTCCGTTATATTATTCTCTTTATCCAAAAGACAGAACAAGTTGCTTTAAAGCGTAATAACGCATCTGCTATTTGATTATGCTATGCACTTATGTAGTTCTATTTTTTGCTTTGACCGTCCAATTTGAGCCGGCCTTGAGTTGATTCCGGACGGAACCATTATTTATGTTTCGTTTTCAGTTTTTATGATGAGTAATCTTGTTCAAGGCTACATGCAGAAACGGTACCTTTGAAGTGCCTATGTATGGACAGTCTAGCCATTGTCTCTTTTTTACTGTACTTAGACTGCAATCATTGTCCCTCGTGTTAATCTGAATTGAATTTTATTTATTATTATTACATTCAAATACCGGCAGAACGCATGCAGCGGTAAAAAAACTAACGAGTCGCTTGCAAGTGTAAACAGCCTTCTAAATCACACGAAATATTCGAAGCTACGGCATACATAGCTGTTTCTTTTCGTGCCTGAGAAATTCTTGTGTAGCAATGCAGTAATGTACCAGCTACAGTATAATATGTCAGATGGTGAGTGGGGGGTCGGGGAGGGCCGACTGGGAGATTTGGAGTTGGCCTTGGCAATGAACTGGCGGCGCGCACACTATGATGTTCACTCACACTAGCACTCGTTCCACAAACGGCCTCCCACACCGGCTGCTAAGCAATTTATTATTGTTAGGGTTGTGTTAGCTTCAGTGTTAATAAGTTTGGATTTATTGGGTTTCATCTAACCTCGAAAAGCGTTACCAACATTCCTTTGAATATTTTTTCTGCTATCGTAAAATTTGCCCATTACGTCTTTATACATTTTTGTATGACGGTATCTTTTAATCTCTGTTAGGTAATTGGTACCTATGCAGAGTTCATTCTACTAAGAAAGATAATCGCATGCATGAAAACCACTTTATACAATGTGTCTGGTCAACGATGTCGGAGCTTTTAAGGTTGTGTAGTACAATCAATTTCATCGATAAATCACCACGTGTTTTTTTTTTAAGTCAACGGTCATAAAATGGCGGCATTTTAAATTTTTCAAACACCTGAGCACGGGTGCATGTGGTATTTTTGCTATTATCTGTCAATTATTCGTCCTACGAATACAAAAAATATCTTATTAGATACCTAACCATATCAGCAATCGATTAAATCTAACAATCATACGCAAACGTTTCAATAACAGAGCAAAAAAAAATATTAAACGTAAATAATAAGGACAAAAACGCATATTTTTTTCAGATTTCATTTGTTTTTGAAAAAACTAGGTCGTTTACCTACTTTTTTTTTGTTCTGTGTTTGTAGTACGGAATATTTGCTAGAAATGCACACCAAAATCGTAGCTCTATCTTTGATACTTCAAAAATAACACGTGTTCAAATATGACCCATAATCCCAAGAACTATCATCCCCACTCCCAGTTTTTCTTTTACGAGCAGGTAGATAAATCAAGGGGTGCTGCCAGGTCAATCAGTCATCCCTCGCTCTGCGTTGTGATAACAACCTTCTGCTATCTCCAGCTTACTTCTGTTCGATTGTGTTATTGTTGATACTTTTGTTAATTGTTGGACTTGCTGTTTGTTTTCCGCTTTGTTACAATGGAGGACCGTCAGTATTCTAGTCAGCACACTGCTGACATACATTTCGTTTATGGGTTTTGCAACGGGAACGCGAATGCTGCTGTTCAAGAGTACGCAAGGAGGTTTCCTAACAGACCCATTCCGAATGCTCGCACATTCATAAGAATCCATGCACGGCTCGCTGAGAACGGCATAAGAAGTCCTGCCAATGAACGTGTTCGACTTGTGGCACCCCAGGACGAAGAAGAGATATTAAGATTAATCACACATGATCCGAGACTGAGCATTAGAAGAATAGCAAACCGGATGAATTTATGCAAGTGGACAGTGGAGAAGGTTTACACCCTTATCATTTTAGACGGGTACAAGATATTATTGAACCAGATTACGCTGCAAGATCTGTTTTTTGTGCCTGGATAACAAGAAGAGTACGCAGGGATCAAACGTTTTTGAGACGTATTATGTGGACCGACGAGGCCACTTTCACGCGATCGGGATTTACAAACCACCGCAACGAGCATCTGTGGCAGTTGGAGAATCCTCATGCTGTGAGACAAAGTTCGTTCCAGCACCAGTTGTCAGTGAATGTTTGGGCAGGAATTATCGACGATATTTTAGTTGGGCCTATTATTCTACCAGCGACAATGAATGGCCCACGATTTTTGGAATTTTTTCAAACAGAGTTTCACGACGCATTAATGGAGCTGCCAATAGCATACAGGAGAAAGATGATTTTACAGTTGGATGGTGCTCCCCCACATTTTGCAAGAGATGTGCAAAATTATTTGAACGAGCATTATGTCCCGTGGGTTGGACGTGACGGACATATCTATCGCTTGGCCACCTCGATCGCCGGACTTAACTCTACTCGATTATTTTCTATGGGGAACCTTAAAACAAAGAGTGTACGTTGACATACCGAGAACAAGGGAAGAATTAGTGCAAAAAATAATAGAACATGGAAACATATTAAGAGAAGATAATGAGATGATTCGGCGGTCTACGCAGCATGTTGCGATAAGAGCAACTGCTTGTCTCCAAAATCAAGGGGGCCATTTTGAACAGTTACTCAACTAATTGTCATCGTTAGCCTTAAGATACTCTTGCTGTGATTTCTTATTAAAGTTTAAATTATTATTACCGCTTTATTTTATTTTTATCTCCTAAAAAAAAAACTCATTTTTAGGTACATGTTGAAACCTGTGTAACTTCTTAAGTAATTATGTCAGATCCGTAAATTTGGTATCGACGTCTAGCCAATACCCTATACTACAAACACAGAACAAAAAAAAGTAGGCAAACGACCTAGTTTTTTCAAAAACAAATGAAATCTGAAAAAAATATGCGTTTTTGTCCTTATTATTTACGTTTAATATTTTTTTTTGCTCTGTTATTGAAACGTTTGCGTATGATTGTTAGATTTAATCGATTGCTGATATGGTTAGGTATCTAATAAGATATTTTTTGTATTCGTAGGACGAATAATTGACAGATAATAGCAAAAATAGCACATGCACCCGTGCTCAGGTGTTTGAAAAATTAAAAATGCCGCCATTTTATGACCGTTTACTTAAAAAAAAACACGTGGTGATTTATCGATGAAATTGCTTGTACTACACAACCTTAAAAGCTCCGACATCGTTGACCAGACACATTGTATAGCTTACAAGAAGGGATGATATCTTCACAAAGAAATTTGTCCAAAACTCTTCGTTAACTTGGTAAAGAAACAAAACATTAATATTAACATATTTAAAAACTTAAGAATCGATTTTATAGGTGAAGCCCGGACCCGCAGTCTTTTAGGCAAACATAAGTACCTATCTCAATTATCATGTATCAATAATTGAAACTAGTTCTTATTCCGTACTACTACTAGTACACATTCAAACAACTGTTACTAGTAAAAACTGTATAACATTATGCATCTACAAATAATGTAGGTGTCGACCTTTAAAATTCAGCCAACATGTTTTTTATCGCAAGGTGATGATGATCATCAGAAAAACCTATTAAGAATCTTATAACATTGCCATGGCTTTCTAGTCTAGTGGCTTACAGGACATCACTTACCTCTTCAAAGATATTATCTAAGCGTACAGCATCATCATTATTGGCGAAAAGTATACACGGTGACCACGAGGAAAGGGAAAGATTTTAACAGTATATTCTAGATCCTATTTAGAGACAAAAATGTCATATAAACTTTTTTGAAATTCGCCTAGTTTCAGAGTTAATACCAATTTATAAAAAATACAATTTTTATTATAACTCAGCACAAAACGCCTTTCTGATGGCATTGTTGCCACTATTGGGCATAGTTTACACGTCTTTATTGACAGATATCAAAGTGACAAGGAAAACTATGCAGCAACTAAATTTTTCCAAAAAAAAATGTACCAATGTCTTTTAGACGATAATTTTATTAATAACATGTACTTTTCATGTGCAAGAAACATTAAAAAAATATAAAAAAAAATTTTTTTTTGGCGAAATTGACCTAGTCACATAATATTTTTTCCTTCTTTTGGTCCCAGGAATGCGTGGTTAATTTTTTTCCCTTTCCTCGCGGGCACCTTGTATAATCCAATATACCTCTAATACACGATTGTATCAAAGACAAATACCGAAAACTGTCCCATAATTCTAATACGCCTTATTGTGTCAACCCTACAACCAAAAAAGCTAACAAGGTCTGCCGGCGCGCCGGTGCCTGCCCTAAGACAACACATACATAGACAGCCTAGGATGGCTAGGACCGAGTTATCGCCTCCCGTTTCTGCGTCGCGTTTGTTAAACATACGCAGGGTACAAAAGGAAATCGATAAGGAAGATATTACTTTGTAGTTTGCGTTTTTTGATCCCAATAGGCATTCGTGTAAATTGGTAAAACCAGAGCGTGTAGCAAAGTATATTTGCAGTCATCAATGCGATTGTGTGCCTGTGTAAAGATGATTTTAGCAACAAGAAGTGACACCAGTTAAACACAAAGGCAGCCATAGTCTAGGATACTTGCCCCCTTCAAAGTTTTTTTCTTCTGCACACTTTTTAAAAGTTTAGAGCAGGCCATGTCCTCTAACACCGACCAATATTTATCCAGCCAAGTCTGAGTGGTGCGAGCTTTATGACCTGGGCCGAGTCTTGCTGAAAAGTCCAGTGTATACTCCTGGCGATGGGCATGCTAAACGTAAGACATATTTATTTATTTAAACTTTATTGCACAAAACAAAAGAAAATATACAAATGGCGAACTTAATGCCGAATGGCATTCTCTACCAGTGAACCATTGGGTTAAACAGAGACAAGATGTTGGTGTAGGAGAAAATTTAAGTTTAACCTATTGACCGCCACATCAAAAAGTTGTGCCATGGACGCCAACGACGGCTACAGCCGACAGGCTTTGTAATGCAATAGGGACCTACGCGGGCTTCCGCAAAGTTCAATTTCGCTTGACAAAATGCGATTACGTGGCGTCGGTGGCGCGTCATTTTTGTTCAATGCTTGGCGGTCAAAAGGTTAATATAGAATTTATTTAAAGAAGCCATGTTGCAATTTATACATATCTTAGGGGGCGTCCATTAATCGCGTCATATTGTATAGGGGGGGAGGGGGTCAAGAAAAAATCACCAATGTTCACCACAGGGGGGAGGGGGTCTGGACACGTATCACGTGTAATTTTTTTGTTCCTTCGTGCTATACTGTATTTCAAATATTTCAATAAAATAAAAATTATCAACTTTTAAATGACCCAATCTGTGAAAACCAGAGTAAAATTTGCCTCGCAGTTGGACTTCTGCGTTTAGTTGAGCGGGCGAGGCGTCGCTATGCTTTATGCACGGGGTCACTTATATTGATCTCATTTTTATCAAAATCAAATTCTAATGACGGGATCCATGAGGAATCAAGGGAACTCCTGAAATCTTATAAGGAGACGTATAGCGAGTTTTTTAAGTCTAAAAACCAAACAATTGCATTTGAATAGTGCTTTTTAGTGAAATTGAAACTGCTTGTGAAGATCAGAATGGAACTCCTCCACGACAAGGTTTTTTACGTCTTGGGACTAATTGTTATGACTTATGACTCTTATGAAATGCACTATGATTGTAAAATTTTTTTAGTGGCATTTGAAATATTATTTTCTTCACAGTAAGTTTTTAGGGTTCCGTAGCCAAAATGGCAAAAACGTAACCCTTATAGTTTCGTTATGGCCGTCTGTCCGTCCGTCCGTCCGTATGTCCGTTTTCCCGTCCGTATGTCCGTTTTCCTGTCCGTATGTCACAGCCATTTTACTCGGAAACTATAAAACGTACCTTAATAAATATTTGAACATAAGGTGTATTGTTGTATGCCGCTACTTAGTTTTGTGGTAAAATTGCTGAGACGATATATTTAGCGGGGGGGGGGGGGAGGCACTCCATACATGTAACAATTTCAATAATCACAACCAAATATCAATAATCACCCCATAAGTCTAAAAAAATTATGCCCCCCTGTCACTTTTGAACCGGAGATCCAAAAAATATGAAAAAAATCGAGAATATTTATCGCTTTAGGAATTATTAAGTTATCTCCAAAAAACGTCTTTCATAGGCAGATACGACCTTTTGATATTACTTTTTCGATAGTAGGTACGAAACCCTTTCATTACGCGTGGTCCGATACGCAGTTGGCCGGTTTTTAGGGTTCCGTACCTCAAAAGGAAAAAAAACGGAACCCTTATAGGATAACTTTGTTGTCCGTCTGTCTGTCTGTCTGTCTGTCTGTCTGTCAAGACCATTTTTCTCAGGAACGCGTGAAGGTATCGAGCTGAAATTTATATCAAATACCCAAGTCTATTGTCCCTTGAAGCTGTGAAAAAATCAAACTTAAAAGCCAACTCAATCAAAAGATACAGTCGTTTATGCTGCAAATTTTAGAGTTTTTCGGCACTTCAAAACCTACGGGGTACTTCCCGTGAACTCAGAAACTTGAAATTTGGCACAAAGCACCGTCATATAGCATAGACAATGGAAAAATTACAAAAAGTAGACATTTTTTTAAATTTTAAACTTACTACCTTTTTCCTCGTAAACACGTGAAGGTATTAAATTGAAATTCATGTCAAATACTCAGGGCTATAGGACCTTTCAGATGTAGCAAAACCAAACTTTTATGTCAACGCAATCAAAAGAAATAGCAATTTAAGTCGCATATTTTGAAACTGAGTACTCGCAAAAAACTCAAAACCTAAAGGGTACTTCCCGTAAACTCAGAACCTTGAAACTTGGTACGAAGAAACTTCATATAACACAGACAAAGGAAAAATTACGAAAAGTAGATATTTATTTTTAGTAAAATCATTAAAAAAAATATTTTTTTTAAATTTTAAAATTTTAAATTTTACTACCTTTTTTCTCGTAAACGCGTAATGTTACGGATTTCATTTTCATTTAGTAATAAACATACTACAACTTTTGCTTGTTATAGGTTTGTACGGAACCTAGGTGCGCGAGTCCGACTCGCACTTGGCCGGTTTTTTTCTATTAAATATTATTTTAATGAAATTAGTGAGATATGCATACACGTACTTTCATTTTTTTACCCTTCACGTGTACGTAAGTTACGTTTTCACGTGTTAGAAAACTGTACATACTTTAGTTAGCAAAAAAATTACACGTCATATTGGAAAAGGGGAGGAGGGGTCCTGAAAATATCACCAAAGATCACCATGGGGGGGGGGGGGGGGGGTCGAAAACAAGCCAAAAACGTATGACGCGATTAATGGACGCCCCCTTACAAATGAATAAATACACATTATGTATATAAAAATAAACTAATACATATTAAAATATGAAACATAGTCCTATGAACAAACATTATACAAATTTTTCAGAAAGCATCTCAGAGCACAAACATTTTTGCTAAAAACTACTCGAAAAACACCTATTTTACGTCGCAAATTTCACAGTGACCTAAATGAGTTACCTCGAATGGACGTCGAATCAACGTAGATTCAACCTAAATGGAGGTAAGAGCAGAAAATATGCTTATGTAGTAGTCTTTTGAAAGCCAGCTTGCTTGGAGCCTGTCGAATAGGTAGACACATAGGCCCCAAATAAGTCTCGACTTTTTATCAATTTAAACTGGCAAATTTGAAACCCGGACCTCAAGGATATATTCTTGAGCATAGTGCCATTGAGCGGTTTAACTACAGTTTCTAAAACCTACACTATGGCTGAAATTTTTAGTCCCTTTTCGCATAAATGTATTTCAGAGAGGCTTTGATACGGCGCACCCTACTGACCCCACAACCATGACTTAACCTGGATCACTGAACCTTTCATTGCTATATCTTTGGAATCTCGAGATTTGTGTGCGTGCACTTTATCGTTTTGTTTGTTGTAGTGCAATTCGATACTAAATATCTTTGAACGCAACAGTAGCACATTTCCCAATACAAACGGTGCGTTATATCAATAGATGAAAATGTCGTTCATTGGCATGTTTTAATGGCCTGTAAGCCAAAAATTGGTTATTACGATTAACAAATATATTGTTTAAAAACTATATTACTTTGTACAGTCCGTACCGGCAATAGTATCTTTCTACACGACGGCCGCAAACATATGTGACACGCTTTTAAGACCCTACAAATAAGAGCGTGTCACATATTTTTGCGGTCTTCGTGTATGAAGGTACTATTACTGGTGACTGTATATAAATAAACGTTATAATTTTTGTAAATAAATTACATTATCTGAAATATATGTATATTTTAATTTATAACAGAACTTATGGCTAGACTAGGTAGAGGCGTAGTTCTTGTAATAATAACTGTGGGCGTAAAACGAGGACGTCAGCCTACTATACATAGAAATTAGACGAGCTAGGGTCGATTACCGGCTGAAACTGCGTCGCAACTTGTTCGAAACACGCAGGACAGAGAAACAAATCGTTACGGGAGATATTTCGCAGTTAGTGTTTTCAAGCAAGATAGTTTATGTGAATTCATAAATCTTGCATTAAATTATAACCTATAACGACCTCCGAAACAAACTGTGTTTAACTGAGATGGAGATAAAAAAAAGTTACGCTGCATAATTGTAGATATTAAAATGACTATGGTTTCGGAAATCTACTTAAAACACTTGTTCAAAATATACAGATATGGCAGGCAGGGATCGATGAGCAAGGCGTGCTTGCAGCTAGCGTTTCTTAAAACGAATGGCATTCGTGTAAATCCGTAAAAACCAGATCGTGTATTGATGGATCATTTTTTTAACTTAGTCAAATACACCCTTCTGTATCTATGTAAAGTTGACCCAAACAGCGTTCACAAGTAAAGGCGCGTTTCTTGTCACAAGAACAGTAAAGGGGGCGCAAGTTCAACATACACTTATCAACGTCTACACAGTTAACTGATCAATCCTAAGCTTTGCTGCAACGACATACGGTCTACCAATGATTACTTAAGACTGCTGTTAGTACATAGTCTAGGTTAGAGATAGCTATGCCTGCCGAAACTGCGTCGCACTACAAAATACGCAGGAAATAAAGGCAACGATCGATAAGGAATTATTCGCAGTTTCCGTTTCTTTTTCCGGAAGGCATTCTGGTAGACTGGTAATATTCTAGATATCTTAAAAATAAACGTGAAATAAACAAAAAACATGTCTGGTACATTCATGACAAGAAACATAAAACAGATTGGCGTAAACATGTAGGTTACAAACCTTTGTGTTTACGCTGATGTGTTTTTATTTAATTTGTACAATCTGTTATTAAACTTGTTTCTCATGTAATATTAGTGTTGATAATACAGTATTAGGGTCTCGATTAGTATTGACTTTCGTTGATATTATTAATCACAATGTAATATGTCCATCCTCGTTTTTATGTGCAAATATAGTGATGGACGTGGCACATACTGAGGACAGATACAGTGGTGTCTGTTCTTTCTCCTTTGTGTGACCATGCTATCTTCACGCCGAAACCAGGGACACTGATGGTTGGGATGGGCTATGAAGTCAGTTTATTTTTTTAGAAAAAGAATTGGCTTTTTCCCAAAACATATCAACAAGCTATCAAAAAATCAGCTCAAACCGGTGACTTTTTAGATTTAATATCGACTAAATCACGTTTTGTAAGTGTTGGTTTGGTATTTTATTTATTTTACTTATCGCTGCAGTAACGAATATTCACTTAGTTGTACTAAATTGATTGTTGATGTGTAACTATTATTTTGTATTTTTGTTATAGTCGTTGTTGATCCTAGGGTACCCCGGAGGTGCATAGGGTCTCCACAAGATCCTGCCATGCCTTCCCATGTTGAGCAACTGCTGTGGCTCATTATTTTGTATAGGTACCTAAAATTAATTGTGACGCGTCCTAGCTCTAGTAATAGTCATTATTAGATACGTAAGTTATAATTAGTAATATCGAACTGTCTTTGTTGTCGTAACTCTTTAAATATAAATTTGATGATGATATTCGGTAGTTAGAGTCTAGGACTATGACTATAGTGAATTGATAAGTTTTTGCTTACACATTTGTATAGGTACCTAAACCTAATATTACGATGAAATTTTGCTTTAAAATCATTTAATTTGGTAACTTGTTAATGTCACTCTTCAATTAACAAGAAACTGATTAGCTTGATATGCAAAATAAAGTAGCTTATATACTTCTCAGACAACAAAAAAACACGGGTTACAAATGTCACTGACCTAAATAATTTTAGCATTTAAATCAAACATTTCCTTATTATTTTATATTATACTTAACAATTGATAACTGATAATTACATATGTTTTCTAATTAATGTTCAGCATTTATACGCGTTAGTAATTACTTAACCAATTATTTCCTCAAGATAATAAAACACATCTCTAATTATCAAGCGATAACCTCAATCTCCTGTTTGCGTCGATAGCAGAAAATATATAAAGGAAAATGAAAACAAAACATGCGCCGGCGCTACCAATAACGGACGAGCTGGCAGCGCCAGTGGAAAATATCCCCTTTCATTGGTAGTGAATATTAGCCAATCGGAAAAGCGCAAAGGGCTTTAGACGTTGCATCGTAAACAATCCGAATATCAACTTTAAAGCGAGCGCTATACGATGGCGCGTGATGCAACTGCATCTTACATCAAATGCAATCACGCGCGCCCAAATCCCGACTTTATCATCAAGGCATAAGGGTGTCATAATGTCAAGGGACCAATATGACTGGGTGCGTGGCAGATGGTGGGGCGGAGGCGTGGTCTGCGCGCACGCATTGCGTGAGTGTGATGCTGGCGGTGCGTGGGAGACGCGGCCGCGAGGCTGCTTATACTCAGTTTAGAATTTGTACCATGATAACGTGGTTCGTTAAGTTCCTTAGTTGGGACGGGCGGGTCGTGTTGCATATTGCGCATTCTCGTTTTGAAATGTTTTTGTACAAGAGTATCTAACCTGAGCGTTACCTAAAAATATAATTTGTTTCGATATACCTAACTCAAAACAACTGTTACCTACGTTAGCATATTATAGTTTTCAAGTAAAGAATTTTATTTTAGGAAAAGTGATGTAAAACGGTAGATTTTGGAGCATTGCGTCTTAGTTTCAAAGTGAAGTTTATATTAAAAGGTCGGCAAAGTGCATTTGACACTTCTGTAGTTGTAGGCGTCCATAGGCTACGGTAGCTGCTTACCATCAGACGGGCCGTATGCTTGTTTGCTACGGTCGTGGTATAAAGAAGCTACCACCATGTGCACAGTGGACGATAGTTGGCTTTTCTCCAACTTTGCTAACCTGGATTTGATGAAGAACGAGGATCTGTTCAAGCATGAACATGAAGTAAGGTTCCAGTTTTATTGCTATGTCATTCATCTTACTTGGGGAATTTACGGACAGTGACCAGGAAGGGTTATGGATTACACAGTGGAACGTTTGTTAGAAACTTATTGCTAGTTCTTCGGTTTGGAAAAAATTGCGAGAACCTGTCAAATCCCATCATGGCCTAAATTTCCGTGTGAGTTCATGGTTTTCGGAAAAAATACGGACGGACCCCTTAAGATGTTGTAGGAAAAGTGATAGGTTAAGGATTTGAGAGAGAGAACAAGTTTTTGTCAAAATGTATTTATAGTAGATTACATATCACCAGGAGTTGGTTATTTTCCCGAACGAAGTGAGGGAAAACTGTTTGAGTGGTAATATAGCTTTTAGACCAGAGTTATACGTACTATTTTTCACTTCCATTGCGAGAAAATAAAAATATAAAATATAAACACTTATTATTTACGCATAATGACTAATCTAAGGTAAAAATATGGTTTAGATTCTATTTTTTTAACTGCTTTGACACAGATACAGACGGTATGATTAGCGCTTTAAAGCGCTTCCAACAGATTTTAATCTTTTTTCAATGATTGTCAAGTAGGAACTAAAAAACACATCATGTTTTATGAAATAAATCGCGTTTCCTCGTTGGTCGATTTTAACATTGCTGTATTCTGGTTAGTTGATACTTAATACAATGTTTTTTTAAGAAATTAAATTATTTAAACAGTATACCCACCAAAAAAAAAACAGTTCTACAAGTAATATTAAAATATGCAATTTTTATTTGCCATAATATTGGTAAAAATAGGTTAGGTTACGAGTGTTACGACTACTATGAACGGAAAAGGAAAGCTACTGCGACTGATGCTAGAAAAGTAGGTTAGATTAGAACTGCAATCCCCTCGGAAACGAACTATGGAAATAAAAGTGTTAGGTCAGAACTGTGTCTCCCATGGAAACGAATTATTGTTAGAAAAGAAAGTTAGGTTAGGTTAGAACTGCGATCTCCACGAAAACAAGTTATTGGCATAAAAGTACCTGCAGCCCTCGCGAAAACAGATGCTAGGAAAATAGTTAGGTTAGAACTGAGACACTCACGAAATCGAACTGATGCCAGTAAAGTAGGTTAGGTTAGGTGAGAACTGCGACCCCCAAAACACCGCATTGCTGTTGAATTTCAAACAATACAGTAGGTATGTTATGAAAAATACAATTAGAAAAGAAAACGGTTAGTACATATAATATTACGGATAAAAATATTCGGACAAATAATACTAGTAAAAACTTAGTTAGATGTAATAATGATTTTATAATAATTTGTCATGACGTGAGGTGTTTAGGACAAATGATAATGACAAATTACTATTATGGAACACAATATTAGGAAAATATTAGGAAAAACATGAATAGGTGAACAGGGGAAAACATATCAGGGGAAAAAACGATTCAATGTCAGGGAAAATATAATAAGGGCATATTGAGCAGAGCATTGGGGCAAATGATCATTATGACAAATAGCATTAGAAAATGCAAAAATATGTAAAAAAAAAATTATAGACGGAGAGCTAGCCACGTCATATATGACAAAATAATGAGAGCAACGAAACCCCTCCAGTCAGTTTGCTGTACTATGCTTATTTCTAGATTGGACATCTGGCAGCTATAAAGTGGTGAAGGTCAAAGAATGCAAACCACTTCAAGAATACCAATGCTAGAGTTCTGGGTTTTATTGCAATATTATGAGAAATTATATAAATAGTTAGATATATATATATATATATATATATATATATATATATATATATATATAATTGCCAAAAGTTTCTGTTAGGGGAAAGTGTCAAATAATGTAATTCATAGATTGTCGCCTACTGTTTTTGTTTCCGTAAAAATAAGGAAAGTTTTTTGTTCTTATGTTAAAATATATAGGCCCTCATTATTTTGTCATATCTGACGTGGCTCTCAGTCCATTATCGATCCCGATATAGATTCATTTGCAACATTGCAGTTGTCTTTAATGGATAATTTAGCTTATAAACGTATTTTTGACGTAAATTGTACGTACATACTTATACACTATAAAAATTGAGAACAAATAGAACATTATGGCTTTTCCACACATTTAACTTCTTAATATAAAACCATAAAAGTATTATGTTATGCAAAAATGCACGTGTGTTTAACTAAGAATGAGATAAAAGTCATTGCGGACGCAGGTGCATTCACCTCACACTGTCAAGGCTGAAGATGCATCCACAAAAAGGCAACAAGAATTACAAAAATGAGCTAAAGTCAACTTTGAACACGAAATAAATAAAAAAACTTATTTTAATGCCAAAGACAGATAAACAAATAAATTTGTGCAGGAGAAAAAAATACGTGTTTTGTTTTGAACCATATCGTGTTATAAGTAACAATTAATCTCTTATGTTGCTATGGAACCTCAGTGCCCACAGAGACTGGATCCCCAGAAGCTTCTGAACGGCGTTTAGTACTTTCTCAACTAAACGTCGCGCGCCCTAATGTATAACAATACACGTTACGGCTAATCTAGCAGTGGATGCCATTTAGCTGATGATGAAAGCTGGTGAAACCGTCAGGGTGCGGCAAAATATGAGCCTGTTTGTAATGGAATAATTATAATGGTCTTGTTGGCTACGACATTGGAAAATATAGACACATCCAAATAGCGAGATAAGGGAGAGGCAGGACTTTGCCCAGTAGTGGGACTTGCTACCAGGATAATATAAAATAAGTTCTTTTCGTAATTCTCAGATCAAATTCAAAGAAGATACTTAATACCTACATATAAATTATTAGTCTTCCAATCATGCACGTTTGAAAAGGACATTTACTATTCGTCGCCATTGGTGATAAAAAGCACCTATTGTTCTATGGGGGCTGATCTTTGAATTATTAACGATATTAGAAATACTGTATTGTCTAAGGACAAACGTACAATGAACTCGAAAGACAGACGTGACGTATGTGAGGAAAAATACCTAATAATACTACACCGATCTAATGGCTGTTATTAACATGCTTCTATTAATTTCACTTGTAACTAAAAAAGTAAATGACAAGCAATGTAATAAAATCTTGCATGCCAAGTTCAACCAATTTATTTTTTTGCAAGCTAATATATACTGAATGACAATATAAAACTTGGTAACATCGTGTTAGGCTGCGTTATCGCCAGAGACGAAGATGCGTAGCGAGGGATGTGTTTGTTAAAAACCAATAGAATCACTTCATTAGAGAGAGGATAGAAATATAAGGTGATTCTATATCTAAACACCCAGCTACGCATTCTCGTACAGCTCTGGTGGAAATACAGCATTAAATCTGACGATGGAGCTAAAATGATGTGGATAGTGGAAAATATCTTTAGCGCCGAGTCTAACTCTATGGGGCATAAAGTACACACAGTACAATACTTATATTCAATACTTCTGCAAGATAAAAAAGAAATGTTTTGACAAATAACATATATTCGTCCTAAATTCCTAATGTAGTGAAGAAAGACTTGACGGGACATTAATAGAATAAAATAAACGCTTTTGAAGCAGACAATGAATTTGTATAAAAACAGCCGTATTGTAATGTAACAATGTTGACAATTGCCAACATTATCTTCTGGATACTGCCGCGATAACATTTGACCTCGTTGTTACATAAATAACACTGTACATTTGCACAAAATTAATTGCGCGCTTCGATGACACTTATGCCTTAATAATGAATAATGAAAAAATGAAAGACAAAAATATTTTTATTAAAGAAAACACTGGTTACGACAAAATACACATAAAGTCACATATATTTTGAATTGTGTAATAAAATAAAGTTATTACACAATCAAAATCTTTAACATGTGATGCAATCTCGGTATCGATTGTCACAATTTTTTTAACTCTTGGTCTATACCTGCCTAGAGTCTGTTGTTGGCTGCCTTTTACTCTAACGTAGCTCTAGACTACTGTTCACTCTAGTCTCTCTGAGCCTATCCTGTGGCCGCAAATATGTTACCTAGTTAAAGATGTTTTTTATTTATTTATTTATTAGTTAACATTAACAAGCGCGTAACTTCTTTGGATAAAATTATTAACTCTAAAATTCCTGGCGACTTGATCCATAAAATATTATTATAATAAATGCATAAGTGTGTTTGTCTCTCTATCTGTCTGTAACCTCTTCACGCTTTAACCGCTGAACTGATTTAGATAAAATTTGGTATGGATATAGTTGAGTCCCGGGGAAGGACAAAGGGTAGTTTTTATCCCAGAAATCGGATGATTTTAAGGATTTAAAGGGGGTGAAAAGGGGGGTGGAAGTTTTTATGGGAAATCACGAATCCCACGAAGACGAAGTCGCTGGCAAAAGCTACTGAGTTTATATAACGAAAGACAATTTATAATATAAATCAATGAAAAAACTCAATTACATATATGTAAAACCATGTCACATTATGCTAAGCTTGTATGTAAATAAATTTACGCTACCATATATCAACAAATAGATATTTAGGTACTATTTGAATAAGCAACAAACAAGTTTACTTCAAAATATTTAGTAGCACTCTTTGTTCAGTTGCTAATTGTAAATGCAAATTAAATGCATATAGCGTAAACTGTACCGCAACTTCTGATTGACATAAATAGCGAAATCACGATAGTCAATGACGCTTATGGGGCTTTATGAGCAATTGTCTGTCTAATCTTAATGACTTCACTGTAGTAAATTCGCTGTAAAATGTGTTGTGAGAGAAACTTGGAGACAAGGCCAAGGCAAGTGCCCCTTTAAAAGTTAAAGTTTACATACTAGGGATGTAAACTACTAAATTGTTGAAATAAATAAAAAAACCGGCCAAGAGCGTGTCGGGCCACGCTCACTGTAGGGTTCCGTAGTTTTCCGTCCGTCACAGTAAGTGTCCCCACTTAAGAGTTAATAACACCGCCATGTAGGATATGATATGAGAGTTCCACGTACAGCGACATCTATCGGCAAATTAAGTAAACTATTGCGCGCGAGCATAAAGTATGGAAGATGATTTTTATGGGATAATTCTTTATTGCGTGAACCGATTTTCACCGTTTTTACTTTATTTGAAAGCACGTCATTTCATTGTAATTTTGTAGAAATTACAGGTACAATAAACACCTGCTTATACGGTTAAATTACAAACTTAGTTCAGAAAATATTTTGTATTTTTTTTTTCAAAAACTATTCATCCTATCAAGTTCAAAATAATTTTCCTAGAAAGTTTTTATAAAGTTCTACTTTTGAGATTTTTTTCATATTTTTAAAACTTATGGTTCAAAAGTTAGAGGGGGGGGACGCATATTTTTTTACTTCTGGAGCGATTATTTCCGAAAATATTTACATTATCGAAAAATGATTTTAGGAAACCCCTATTCATTTTTAAATACCTATCCAATAATATATCACACGTTAGGGTTGAAATGAAAAAAAAAATCACTCCCTACTTTACGTATAGGGGAGGTACCCTAATAAAAAAAAAAATTCCACTTTTAATTTTACCACTTTGTCGGCGTGATTGATATACATATTAGTACCAAATTTCAGCTTTCTAGTGCTAACGGTCACTGAGATTATCCGCGGACGGACGGACGGACGGACGGGCAGACATGGCGAAACTATAAGGGTTCCTAGTTGACTACGGAACCCTAAAAATGATACTGACAAACGGTATTTTTATGTTGTTGTTGATTAATCATAAACACTATGTGGCATTAGATGTTGCCTAGAGAGACTCCCTATTTTGAAAATTGATGTTGTGAGCGAATTGCATCAAAGTTTAACAAATGAATAATATCAATTTAGTTTAGAATTTTAGATAAAATGCCGGTAGTATTTAGTCATGCAGCCTAAATTCACAGACGTACCTAAATAATTAAAACCCTACATCGTGCAGTGTTAAACATGCGTACCTTTTTAATTTACACTGTAATAAAAATAATCGTTTAACTAAGACTTTTCTACCTAAAGATATTCTCAATATTTTTATTAAATTTCTGGGTCGGTAACGCTGAAAATGCGATAAACTATGTCAAATTGCAGTTTGCGATTAGTAAAGTGATGCGTATATAATATAATGCACCAAGCATGAAAGAATTCTGAGGCAAGACGACAACATTCCTTACCGTCGCCCTTATGTAACGTTGCACGTACAGCGTTTAAATCTAAAACACGTGGAGTCGTGATAGCGTCTCGTTCTCAGCAAAAATTGTATTGTAGCGTCCTTGCCGTACGGTAAAATTGTCCAACGCATGCATTGCATAATGTGACGTTATGAGACCGAGATTTAACTGAGTAAAACCTTTTTAGAACCGCTTTTGGATTCATGTGGTTAGGTGTTTGTTTTATTGTACAAGTGCGATTACATGTGTTTGTTCTTGAGTGTTTTTGTCGTATATTTCGATGATAGCTTTGTTTTTATTGATTTTAATTGCGCCGTTTTAATGTTTGTGTTCTCATTCTATTTTCACTTACATAAATTTATTGTAGTCATCTGAAATAAAGAGGTTTCTACATGTGGTTAGCCACTCATTCTACCGTCGTGTCAATTTTATACTTTCTTTTATTTTTATAGGTTTGTATATTCTGTAGTTTGGTGCTGAATACTCCTCCAAATTGTCAGTTTGAAAGACAGCAAAAAATAGAGATTTTTCTATGATCGGAGATTTTGTTGCGTAAGGTTAGTTCTTGAAAAAACATATTTTACCGTAAATTATTTCTCTGCTATGCCATTTTGTGTTGTCACCTATTTGCAGATTCGTAGATGTTTTCTAGACGCTTGTTTTCCGCGGCGGGACGTAGGCCGTGCCGTAGGTCGTGCTCGGGCGCGCGGTCGACGCACCCGCAATGTCACCCCGCGACGGATTCGGCCCCCACTCTTCCCCCCCTGCGTACCTAACCTAACATCATTTCGGAAGCGAGAACAGCGGCGTGTTTGATTGGCGTTCTTAGAAAGCGTTGGTGGTTCTTATTTTAAACTTGGTTGGTTCCTCTTTAACGGTCCACAAAGAATTCATGAAATGGTATGTTGGTTATGCTCACTCGGTTTGGTTTACTTAAGTGTTTCTGCCAGACGTCTGTATGCTAGTGTGTCACATGTTGTAACTGACCTTATGTGGTTTCGTGTTGAACTGTTACCAAGTGCTAATATTATAGAATCAATTTTAATAGTTGTAAAAAAGCACCTGCCTCCTTTACATTAATATACCTACTTACCAGATTTTAGGACTCCTCACATAATACTACTATGAAACCATAACATAAAAGTATATTTTATAACCACATAATAAGCATAAAACCACTAAATAAGTACCCTATGTCGCAATTTGTTTACTAAAAGTATATTTTATAACCACATAATAAGCATAAAACCACTAAATAAGTACCCTATGTCGCAATTTGTTTACTCATTGGAGCATATAAAAAGATATAGCCCTTTCTAACGATAGTCATATCGTTAGATTACATTAAATCTGATTGCAATATTACGTTGTAACTACTATTAGTAACGGGGTATTTACTATGTATGTTTGTGTTACTCCATGATAGGCATGATGGCGTATGCAACTGTGTCGAAATATCAAGTGCTCCAAAACTCATAGTAGTGTAGTTATAACATTAGTAACATTACGGAACATGTTAGCTTAAAATCGTATAAGATTAAACCTAATTTGCTTTAGTTTGATCCAGTTTCAATCGAATTATTTAAAGTTAGAGGTTACTCGGTCTCGGTTCTAGATTATTCGGCCCGGTTTGTAGATTTAGGATTTACTTGGCAAAATTATTCAAATGTAAATTTATCTGTGTCTGTCTCTCAATGTGTGTATTTCTGACCAGACCATTTATTAGGCATTCTCTATGACGCGTATGTTGGTTGAGGTAGGTCTTATTTGAATATGGTAAATCTTGGGTTTTCAATTTCAATTTGAAATGTGATTCCGGATCGGTAAAATACAGTAAAATGCGTTTACATTGTTTACGTTGTTACACTCAAAAATTCGCTTTTGGCGCAATATGTCACAGCTCTGTATGTTGAGGACCCGGCGAATTATGACCATACCCCGGATTTTAGGGGACTGAAATGATTTCGTGTGTTTATTGTAAAATAGTTACCAAACTATGAATAAGATCCAAACGGGCTTAGAAATGTTCAAATTGCTGCCCTCAAATATCCGGGGTATGATTATGCCTAATTGGAAATTCTCCCTGTTCTACAAATCGAATTCCCAAAATCCCACAGTACAGTTAGTTACATTTTGTACCATCAACTAACCTGGTTACAAAACCTATAACACTTCCGTTCCGACATAATTAGAAATCTCCGTGGCACTTAAATTCGGAAAAAGCCGGAGGATAATACGTACGTTGTGGTCATATGAATATGATGAATACCAAGGGTCACTTATAACATGTTCCTTTCTTTTTTTCGCCACGTTATTTAATGTCTGCGTCCCATATCCTAAAATCCATAAAATCCCGCTTTCTCCCGACCGATCAGATTTAAATCTCTCACACGCACATTGGGGTAGGTCACGTTATATAACTCCGCAGGTACCAGATCGTCCGCGTGATATTGGGCGTTGTCGGTCACTGAACCCCCGCTATCTGCATTATTTGGCTCGCTCAATGTCGGCGCAATGTCACGGGTCACAGACCTAGCTCTGACGGCATTGCGTTCCGCCGCGTTATTACTCGTAACTATTGTTTTGTACGATGTCTAGTCTGGTTTTCGGGCTTCGGCTTTACTTGAATATGATTTTTCTTTGTCTGGTACTTTATTGGCTTTTGGTGACTGATTATTAGATTCGTCCTAGATATCTGATTATTTCTTTCTTTTTATCTTAAGATTCTTAAGTACCCAAAATTTATATTTTATATCTACCTAATGTTAACAATATTTAGTTTTTCCTTGGAATATTGAAGAAGCAAAAAAAAAATTGGTTTGCTTTTATTTTCTTCACATACCTACCTGTCTTTTTCTTATCTTTTATTTAAAACATTGTTAATACATTATCTTTCTTTTTACAACTTATTGTTTGTTACCAATGTACATCGATTTTTCATAGCCAGTTTTGATTGTGACAGCTATTTATACGGCCATGTGATCTCCAGGGATCCCTAACTTCAAAAGTCATAATCCATCACTGTCACTCTAATAATGCTAGAGATAGATCATAGATCCCAGTCAAATGATTACGAAACTGATCTACCACACTTACAAACTGTTACCTCTGCTCACTCGGTCTCTGGGTCGCGGCGACCTCGCTCGCGCCGAAACTCTGCGCCGGTCAAGGCCGGCGTCTAGACACCCCCACCCTCCCATTCCCCATACCGCCCGCCTCAACCTACAGGGGGGAGGGGGTATACCCACGCCTAATCCTTACTACCTATTTTTACCTTGACGGTGCCTGGGGGCCTGGACTTATATCACAGTTTTGGTTTGCTTCAGTGCCTGATTTATGATGACACTGAACTAAGAAACTTAATGTATTTGAAGTAAGTAATGTTTATTAATGCAAAGTATTTTGATGCTGAAGTCTTTTACTTATTGAAGCGAGAAAATATTAGTCACTTAGTGTAAAGAAAACGTTATTCAAAATATTACTCAGTTGTTCATAACATCTTGTTATCTCCTTTATTTATATACTTTCACAAAAAAATACTTTTTATTATTAAACCCGCACTTTTGTGGCGTAGTTTTTTCCAAATGATTTTTCTTTTCTATTTTCAAACCCTTGGTCATTAAATACATTAGGTATGTTTAGAATATGATATCTTTCTCAGCCCACCTATTTCCTATTTATTTCTACCTCCCAGGACTCCAATGAAGGCCGCACAACCAAAGCCCTTTTAGAATTTCGACATGATAAGTAGGGCCTGGGGATTTTCCGTGCCGCTATCGATTGTCGCTTCCCTTTCCAGTTTGGTGCCTGGCTGCCTAGATACTTACGTTTACATACAGTAACACTGACCAGAGTTGAACCTTAACGTCCTTGCAATAAGGTTCATGATTAAGAGTTTTGACGTGTACCTATAACGACGGAAGTCGCTTAAAGCTTTAGTAGTGTCTAAGTAACATTTTGAAGGCTAAGGCAGATTTAATGTTTCAATTTGAAGAATGACGTGGTACTAAATTGTCTTAGACGCCAGAGACACTTGAACGTATTTGCTTTTGTATAAGTTTGCTATTGTCTATATCTGTATCGGTACGGTTTCTGCGAATATATTGGTTTAACAGAGTAAGATCATTTTCTTAGATAGGTCAAAACCTGTTTTGAATTAAGTAACAATATGTTTTAATACCTATAGGTCAAAGAGGAAAGCGTATGTTATTTATTGAACTAAAGATGTTCTATATTTCTTAACAAAGTAAGCCATCAGCGGACATCTTGAACTTTAGTAGACTAAATGAAAAGTCAAAACACTCAAGTTTTGTCCTTTGGGGTGTATGTACAATATGACTTCTAACTTAGCAATTACTTTTGACGTAGTTTCATCTTTAGTTTTTTGATCTCACTCGACTTCTGAGGTAGTTTCGTCTTCACTTTTTGGATACTTTTCGAAAATATTTTTTTGGTCGAAAACTATTGAAATTTCGTAAAATAGGATATCATGCGAATTGAAATATGATTTAATTAGAGTAATAGGTCCAAAGATTTGGAAATATATTTTCAATTATTAAAATTAATATACCCTAAAAAGAATTATGCTCGTTGTGCTCAGAACCTATTTAAAAACTGGTATTATTTTTTAAGCAAAAGGAACTTATATGATATATATGTATGTCTGCACTTGCCAACTAAAGGCATCTGCCCACAAAATACAAAACACCAAAATTTATTCTAAACGTCCAATCAATATGCTCACATAATATCCGCCGTAAAAGTATTGGTGGTCAGGCTAATAGTGTGCGTGACATCAGCCGGCCTTGAGACAGTGCACATACGTAACTTGTGTATACAAATCGTTTAAGAGCCTGCATTCTGGTGGCATTCTAGCCTAGACTAGCCAGGCCAGGCCACGAACCACCTCGTTCATTCGTTCGTTCATTTTACTTTTACTCTCTATTGCTTTAATGGGCAAGAGCAAGAGCTGACAGAGAGACGGGAGGTATATAGTCGATTTTCTAATTTCCATATCCGTGGTAGCGCTTCTGGTTGTGATATTAATTTGCTGCTAGAAAAAAAAATAGGCAAAAAAGGGAGATTTGGGAAAATATGGGAAATGTCACTAAGGAATACAACAGTTTCATTGAATTGAAAATAGTCATTTGATGATGAATGATGGCTGGACGTTATTGTGATATAAAATAAACTGCAATGAAGATAAAGCTAAGATTGTCTGGTAGCGATCGCTCTCTAGCTCTAAGACCGCCTGTTATCTTTTGTGGTGTTATATTTTATTGATGTGTGTATAAAGAATATTTGTATTGTATTGAAGATGTGTTTGGATTGCAACAATTAGTAAGGCTAACATTTTCCGTACCGCAGTTGGCTACGTGCTACACTCGTAGCCGATTCCTGCGTATTCCCGCGTTGTAGCGGAAATTCGCTACGCACAGAGAGCCCGCCTAGGTTCCCAATGCGGAAAGTGTTAAGCTTGTTCGATCCCGATTAGTAATTGGGGAGAAACGGCAACACTGGCCGCGAATAAACGTCAAGATGACCAAAAGAAGTGTTTATGGCACTGGTCCCACCGCGGGCGAGTAACTATGAGCTATCGGCTATTTTCTAGCCCAAGAAACGAACAAAAGATAATCGCTCCCGTGTAAATAAAAGAGAGAGATGTATATTTATAGTTCATCGCAGTGTGAACAGCCAGCGACGCATACTTGCTCGCGGTGGGACCAGTGCCTAAATATTGAAAATCCCACGAACGCTGCGGCTGTGGAATGAACTCCCTGCCGAGGTTTTCCGAGCGGGCTACAGTATGAGGTTCTTCAAAAAAGGAGTGTATAGGTTCTTAAAGAGTAGGCAACGCGCTTGTGAATCCTCTGGGGTTGCAGGCGTCCATAGGCTACGGTAACTGCTTACCATCAGGCGGGCTGTATGCTTGTTTGCCACCGTTGTGGTACAAAGAAAAATGTTTTAAAGTGATTTATAACAAGTTACTGTATAAAATGCAAAGATCTAAATGAAATTAAAGTGTAATAGAGTTTTATCTCTAGTGTTAGTTTACTTTAAGGTGACAGGTATCACGGTTGACGACTGCATTTTGCGTTTTTATAATCGCAGCTTCCGCTTCTGCCATCTAGTATACTTGAGATGAACTATGACAATTCAATGTTGACATGTTTAAATTGTCAAACAATCGCGGTCGTTTACAGTAAGATGGCGCTTTGATAATAATTTCATTTTATGTGTACTTACTTAATTAAAGTTACTATTGTATGTAGGTAATCAATGACGAAATAATTTAAGTTACCTATAATATAAAACGACTTGGCCAACGCACGCCATTACCTACAGTATCATAATCGCACAATTATAATGTTTTATTTATTTATTTATTTATTTATTTATGTTAAGGAGAACCAACAGCTTTTAAGTCACAGTTATACAATTAAATAAACACAGAAAGCCAATTAAAGGAACTCACAAGTAATAACAATATAGTCTAAATTAAACTTTAATTAAACTAATTAAATAAATATCCAAAATAAGCATTCATCATGGCGGTTATATTTCTATGTGTCAAGTACGTGTCAAGTCTTTCAAACTAAAAGTCAAATAAAATGTACTTAACTGAAGATAATATTATTTGTAACTAATTTGTTTTATGTCCTCTTCTGCTCTGAAAAATCCAGGTTTTTAGTATCTATAACGAAATTAGAGATGGTCAAAAACGCTTTCAATGAGGACGGTAAAGTGCGTTGGGGTAAGACCGCATCGGGAGAACATCGGATAATTCAATTACCTATCTGGAAAATTAGCCTTTAGTTGCAAATACAAACGACACATCCTCCAACACTATTGTGTACCTCTACCTAGTTGCATTTTGATATAATGGCGATGGCGCTTTTTTCAGGTACCTACACATTTTACTTAAATGTTTCTTCCGGAATGCTTAATAACAACGACTGTTGGTTAACTGAAAGGTTAAAAAAACCGGCCAAGTGCGTATCGGACCACGCATAGGAGGGTTCCGTACCTTCAATGGAATAAGAACCAAACTAATACCAAAAGGTCGTATCTGATGCCTATGGAAGAAGTTTTTTGGAAATAACTCAAAAATGGCCAAACAATTTTCGTAGAAAGTATATGCTAAGGCGCATCTCCTCAATTTTTTTCATATTTTTTGGACTTACGGTTCAAAAGTTACAGGGGGGGCTACACAATTTTTCTGACTTTCGAAGCGATTATTTCAAAAAATATTCACTTAATCACAAAAAGATCAAACAAACCTCAATATTATTTTTAAAGACCTATCGATTGATGTGTCACATGTTCATATTTGGTAAAAAGATTTTTTGAAATTTAGTTACATGTATCGAGCGCCCCCCCCTTAAAATATATTTTTTTTCAAATTTCAAGTAGCGGCATACAGAAATACACCTTATGTGTAAATTTTATTCAGATACGTCGTATAGTTTCCGAGTAAAATGGCTGTGACATACGGACGGACTGACAGACAGACAGACATTTGGCTACGGAACCCTAAAAATCACTTATTCTTTATTTGACGATCTCCTAGCCCAGTCGGTGGTGACCCTGCCTACGAAGCAGGAGGTCCCGAGTTCGAATCCTGGTCAGGGCATTTATTTGTGTGTTGATCGCAGATATTTGTTCCTGAGTTATGGATGTTTTCTATGTATTTAAGTATTTATCCATATTTATCTATTATATATATCGTCGTCTAGTACCCATAACACAAGCCTTATTGAGCTTACTGTGGGCCTAGGTCGATTTGTGTAAGATTGTCGTATAATATTTATTTATTATTTATAGTAAATGTATGGAAAATATTTAATTTGTAGCTTTTTAGTACATTACCGTAAGTTGACCCCTAATAGGAAACTATTAGAAACGATAGGAATGGAATCGATTGGCATAAAAAAGCAGCATGTGAAAAATAAAAATAAATAATTTTCATAAAGTATGGGAAAAGTTTTTCTCAATTTGTGGCTTTTCTAGCCGCAAATTATTTTTGATCCCATACAAGAATGGGATCGATTGGCATCAAAAAGAAGTTCACCAAATGTGACCTCTTTCTCGCATCCTGTATGTTTTTTCCAAAATCCGTAACGTTATTAATTTGAAATTGAGGGAAGGTCTTCTAAGACCATTTTCGCGTTGCAGCGAGGGATCTGGTAGCTGCCCCCACTGACCCAAAAATAAATTGAACTTGTATATTATTTCAAATTATCGAAGTTACAAGTAAAAGTAGTTAAGATAAAAGTAATTGCAATTACAAATTATATGTAATCGGGAATACTACTAACATGTAATCTCAATTACAAGCAATTTCAATTACTTAATATAATTGATTTTCTTGTAATTTAATTAGCAATTTAATACATTACAAAAGTAGGTACCATCTAATAAATTACGCCCAACACTGAATAAACATCAGGTTCAAGAGGGTCGTATGGAGGATGTATGCTATCTGCTGCCGAAGTCACGCATACATGTGATCTTTATAGACAAAAAAGTTTCGTTCTATAAATTCAATTGTTTGTCACAAAAAATGGTTTGATTTGTTTTTGCGTGGCATTTAAGACTGGATCTTATTAATTGTTGCTGTGAACATTTTTTAAATGTGTACCTAGTTGGTTACTAGGAACAGGTTTAGACACGGGTATGTTACGTCCAAAAGGGAGGTATGGGCACTCCGAACGTTATCTCGCTAACTGTGGTAAGGCACAGTTCAGCGAATGTTATCACGCTCAAATTTGGACCTGGCTCAGAGCTCGACTGGGGAAGTACCTTACAGAAAACCATAGCCAAAAAGCAAATAACTTAATTCAACCTAAAGTTTAAGATTAATTTTTTAACATGTTTTAATCATTTTCATTTATACATATACCATAAGTGTTCTTTACTAAAAAAATTGACAAATATAAAAGCGTTTGTCGTCTCACATAAGAATTATAAATTGAAATTACACAAAATAATTAAAAACACGAAATGTCAGCACGAGTAAGTTAATAACATATAATACCTGCTTTTGCCCGCGGCTTCGCTCGCGTTAAATTCGGGGTAACAAACCATACAAACTTCCACCCCCCATTTTAGGGAAGTGGGGGGTTAGAAAGAGACAAAAAGTAGCCTATGTCACTCTCCATCCCTTCAACTATCTCCATTTAAAAAATCACTTCAATTCGTAGCCCCGTTTTGCCGTGAAAGACGGACAAACAAACAAACACACACGTACACTTTCCCATTTATAATATTAGTATGGATTAGTTGTATCGTGTCGTGTATAGGGTCGTCACGGTTTTTTGGGTACATTTTTGGGTTAGTTTTGGTTAATTGCCATCTATTTCAAAACTTTTACCATATCAAAATCCATTACAATATTAAAATACTAGCTTTTACCCGCGACTTCGTCTGCGCGAAATTAACATGAGCGATATGGAATTACATAATAAAACGCAAAATAAAAGTTACTAGTTAGTAAAATCTAAGAGCAAATATAAAACTAGTACGTATGCTATTTCAAGTCAACAGGGAGCAAAAATTCCATATAAGCTTCCATTCCGTTTTCACCCCCTTATACATACCAAATTTCATCTAAATTAGTTGAGCGGTTTAAGCGTGAAGAGTTAACAGACAGACACACTATAATATTAGTATGGATACGTCCATATAATATATCTCTTCAAGTAGGGTGGGGAAAAAAAAAAGAATTATAGCCAAAAGAGTTTTTTAAATTTTTTTAAATTTTGAAACATCTTGCTTCAAAGGTTTGAAACATCTTGTCTTTCCACTCTCAATATTTTTAACTCACTCGTTTTTGAAAAGTTTGAGAAAATGCTGAAAGGTTGACATGAACATAATACAGGCGGTTTATAATTATATCTATTATTAGAAACAGTGCATAGGGTGGTTATGCTAGTTTCCCGTCCGGGTTGCCGTCCACCTGATTAAACTGCTACAAATTTATTGGACTAAGAGCTGGTCACGTCAGATATGACACAATAATGAGAGCAATGAAACCTGACTATTGTGTCATATCTGACGTGGCCAGCTCTCCGTCTATATGGAAAAAACTTTTTGAGGTCAAATTGGCCATTGATAATAATTATTTATTCTTTAATTGATATATTAATTATAAGGTTTAATTTGAAAAACTTGAATATCAATATATCAATAAGTATGGACTTAAAACTGACACATACTCCACTTTTACAAAAAATGTTTTAGTATAAAAAACCTTTCGAGTATGATTTATTTTCGTATAATATTAATCTAAACAAGATCATATAAGCTCTAGAACGGGCACTTCAAAATTTATTATTGCATTACAAAGCTGGCAAAATCGATAAGTGGAAGAAAACTAGCACCTAAAAACTTACTAAGAGTACATTTTATTGAATAGTCCAATCTTAAGTAGAAGGAGTAGATTTTGAAATTTTATACACGACAAACAGCTTAGGTACACTTCATACTGATTTGAAACAAGGATTAATATTTCGAGAAATTTTTACAAAGGTCAATTTTTATAAAAGTCAGCCCTGAAAGCTGACCAACTAGTTCAAAAATGGTCCGATCTTACCCCATCGTACCTTACGAGTACTTATTGGTTTTTTCATTTTAGGGATTGTGAAAAATTATATTGGTATATATACTTATACGATTAAATTAATTCCATATCTACTTACCTACCTAATAATAACATTAATAATTCACTATATCTTTTAAATCGTACGAAAACGAACATACAATAAGCCATATAAACCTAATGGCGCGACCAGACATCGCAGAGTACCGGGACAGCCGAGCCGATTGTTTCTTTCTTATTCCATAGTAAAGAGAGAGACCTATCACGATGATGTAGACAAATCATTGACAAATGCACGAATGTGTTCCAACTTCAAGCGCATTTGATTCTATTCAATGAATCCGTCATTCATATCATAATATAGATCTAGCTTGCAACAGCGCAAAGCAAGAAGCGAAATGAGCAAATGAAAGTAAGCTGGCAACGTCGCCTCGGATGGAAACTGCTCGAACAAACGCGCTCTTGTAATACAAATTATGGTAAAAACATGGACGAAGCCGTCTATGGTAAAAAGTACCCATACCCACTGTAAAAATTGAATAATGAATTAGTCTCTTTTATAAGTTGGTAGTTTAAATATATTGGGTAAAAAAGTCAAAATAAAAAGATTAAACTAACTAGTAACTTGACTATAGTATGATTTGACTTTTTTTTGTCCAAAAATACCTATAAATCGCTTAGGATCAGGATTGAAAATATAAATGAGAAATGAGATAAAAAAATAAACAAAAAAGTTAACATCAGCCTAGATTTGAACTCGGACATATCTACTTAGTAAGCAAGCGTACTATAACCTAAGCTATGTGGAACGAATTTCCGCACTCAAAATTACTAATCATATTACTCAAATTTGACACATGAAACATGTCTCTGGCTGCTATAGAATAAACGCCTATAAGTTTTATTAGCAATTGCATAGTCTGATTATTACAGGCTCTTACAAGGTTTTGCGTCTTAAACCTTTATTAAGCGCTTAATACGACTATAGTATCTGCCGAACATTAGTAATGTGCTAAGACGTAGTTATGTTTAATTTCGCAACATAGAATTATTTCTGACCGACATAAAACTTGCGACAAGTTTTCTCCAAAACAGTTTCTTAACGATGATATATATACCTAATTATGTTATACAAGACCAAGCACGTATCGGTACAGCGAACACAACTATATGCCCCTACAGAAAATGTAACACTCATGCTCCAACGTGGTTTGTTTTCTTCAAAAACCTTGCACAAAAACACCTCGATTTGACGTGTTTGCATATATCGTCGCCTTAAGGAGCAAATTGTTATGACGACAAATAGGCCAACCGTCAACGGCTTAACATTCAAGATTTAAAAAATTACACCGAATTTGCCTCCGAGGCTGGCCTACCTCTAGCGAAGTAAATCAATGTGTCGTGTCAATGTGACGTAATTTTTGGGATACCCCGAATGTTTAAAGTAATTTTGCGCACGTAAAAGCAGGTGATTGACTGGGTGCTATTCTTTTTTTTTGATATTTTTGTATGATATAGAAACAATAGAAAATGTGGTCGGATCGGATAAAATGAAAATGACATACAAGAAAGGAGTTCAGTTAGTTCTCAAAAGGCTCCTCAAGACAAGAGACAGCTCAAATATGCAACGCAACGCGAAATTCCTGTTACGAAACCATTTTGCTGGATATAGATATTATACATCTTTAGGCATATACGTACTTACTTTAGTTGTACTTATTAGAGATGCGCAAAACGCTTCACTGAATTGAAAAGATTGATTCATATCTTTCGCTCGCGGAGATACGTATTCATTTCGCTCAGTGGAGCTGTTCGCATATTCGCCTCAATCGCATAGTGTCACTCGTTTGACTCGGCCGGCTCATTCGAATCATGAGTGAGAAAGTGCGAGCAAGTAACACAGTAATCACTGCGATAGATGAGTTACTGAGCGAGTTTAATCTTCAGTGAGTTGAAGAGTGAGCGAGTTCAAAAGATATAGTTCATTTAAATCATTCACTCGTGAACGACACGTTCTGGTACTTATATCTTAATCCAATTCTGTTCAAAAGCCTCGGAGTCTCGCAGGTTTCTACAAACAAAAAACCTAAAGGGATTAAGATAGTGACACAAACATGTGCCGTTATCCGTAACTGTAACACGAAACGCACGCTTATCGAAACGATAACAATACAATATAGCGGACCACGATTAAAGTTCATGTTGAGGTAGGTCGGTTCATTTGTTTATATGAATGGTATGAAGTGAACATTTGATTTGAGTTAGTCATACGTCAGAAGACGAGACGTATACAATATACAAATACAGACAGTCTTTATCTACACTCATACTGTAAGTACTCTAAAATGCGTTCAAAAACCGTAGACAATGACAAGCATTACAACAAACGATTTAACTATGATAAGTTTCTTATCTGCGGCAGTAACGTAATTTTAACGTTGCATGCTCAAATATTGTTCAGCAATGAGTTTCAAATTTGGAACATCGAATTTGATAACATAATGTTACCGCCATGGCCAACTCGATTGGTCCCGCGCGAGCGCCGACACAATCGAGTTGGCCATTCTATGTTTTCCGAATACGGCATTTATAATAAATAATGTGAGTGTAGATAAAGCAGTGTATGCAACTGTACGTAATTAGGCCTTAAAACACTCGTGTGATCTTATTATGAAATTCGCCTGCGGCTCATTTCATAAAACCACACTCATGTTTTAAGGACCCTTATTACGTAACAGTTACATAAACTACTATTATTGAACACCTCAAAAAGAAAACCAGTACAGAAAATGCATAAAGTAGTCAGATTAGAGGTAAACAACAGGCGGATGTGTTTTTTTTTGCGTTAGAAGCATATTGCGTTAGAAACTAAAGATACAATTATTTCGAAGTTACATAGCTTTTAAACTAGCTGAATGTTTGCCAGTATATGAGCAGTTTATGAGCACCCTTACCCAGGGAAGTGATTGGGGGACATCTGGGGGCTGGGTTGTTAATTTTGGATTTTAGTGCTGTTTGTCTGCCTTGTAAATTTAGATTATACTAGCTTTTGCCCGCGGCTTCGCTCGCGTTAAATTCGGGGTAACACGGTTCCCCTTTGCCCCCCGGAATGCTCCATACAAACTTCCACCCCCCATTTTAGGGAAGTGGGGGGTTAGAAAGAGACAAAAAGGAGCCTATGTCACTCTCCATCTCTTCAACTATCTCCACTTAAAAAATCACGTAAATTCGTCGCCCCGTTTTGCCGTGAAAGACGGACAAACAAACAAACACATACACTTTCCCATTTATAATATTAGTATGGATACTTAATACTTATACATATATACAATCTATGATGTACTTACTAGTTATTTTTAATTTGACTGTCTTGTAAAGTGTGTGATTTGTAAAATTAAAAATAAATTAAACTAGGCTGAAAGTTAAAATTGAATTAATGGCGAAAACGCTGTTGATCTTTCTTGAGTATTGAAAGTGAAACCGAATGACGCCATGACTATGTGACGCACATGTAAGCAAGTAGCAACACATTACCGGCCTACCTCAACTAGCGGCAACAGCGGTTAGTAATGATATTATTTTGGCACTAGCACCACTAGCGCGAGAAGTAGGGTTGAACAGCGGCCTACGCGATTTATTGGGCAGAGAAAGAATTTCACGAGGGCGTCTGGGGAGTTTGAAAGATAAAATTATAAGGTTTCAAATCATGGTTAGCTTAAATATAGAATGTAATGTTGTGTTGAAAATCGAATAAATCCCATTCAAACTTCCACACGCACTCGTCATAGTCACATTTTGTTAGAGCTTGACGAAAGCGAGATAGAGTCTGTTAAAAAAAACCAGGTAGATTATCATCAACGAATAGTCGTTTTTATAATGTTGTATGTTACTATATTTAAGTCTAATTGCGATTAACACGCGCTCAACCAATGACAATACCCATTAGCTTGTAAAATTTCAATTTTAAATTATCCAAAACACCTGTATCAAAAAGCACACACACCAACATTATTTGTTACACGCCGAAACACACACTGGCAGCTGTGCTATTCGTTTATCTATCTACGAAGGTGAGCGCGGGCGGGCGGTCGCCGACCCGGCGTGACCTACCGCAACCTTGCCGAGGCCCATTTTCGGGCCCGGATACGATATTGATTTCGGTGTTTGACAGCCTGAATATGGAGCTAGAGATTGGGATTTAACCTACCTTCCATCAAGTAGATTATACAGTTGAAAAAGGACTTCGTTGAATTGTCGTAATACGTGCCCTGAAAAGTTAGTCGTAAGTTTGTAGTTTTATCATTTAGGTAGTGGCTGTTCAGTAACGAGCAAATTTAAAATAAATTTTCGATATTCGACTCTTCACTGTCTTCAGGTTTTAACGAAAAGTTTGGTTATTTGAATAACCATTCGCCAAGTTCAGTGAGTTAATCGGTTACTTTTTCGCTATTATATAATTTTATTGTCTCTAAAATAAATCATTTCAAAACACATCTATTATGTAGTTCTACTAAGATTAAATAAGCGAAACCTTTATTGTTTGTTTAGAAAAATAGCGAATATATTAATAATAATGGAACGTGATGTTTTTAGATTTCGAAATGCCATCATATGTTTATGTAGGATTCTAGACTGCGTCATAAAACGAATTTATTGAAGGTATTCTATATAAAAGTGTGGAGGAACCTGAAGCCAGTCCATTTTCTTATAATGCCGGTAATATGATACGACAACAATAGAGCTATTTTTGAGAAAAGTAGAGATGTTCATGACTATGTTCTTAACTCAAAGAACATCTAATGGGCAATTTGTAGTCACCGGCAATAGTATCTTCCTACACGAAGGCCGCAAAAATATGTGACACGCTCTCATATGTAGGGCCAAAAGAGCGCGTCACATATTTTTGCGGCCTTCGTGCAGGAAGATACTACTGCCGGTGACTGTACAATCACATATATCGTTGTTAAAAACTATGATAGTTGATAAGGTGATAAGCACTTTTATTTTTAATTTGGAAAATAATGAAATAAAAGAGTTTAGGTTATAAATATCTGTAAATGTTTGTAAATTTTCGTGTGACTAATTGCGTAGGCTTAGGCATTCATTATTGTCACTCAGGCTGGAGTTTCGCGTAAATTTATGTATAATCTGTTAATGGACATTATTTTAGAGTGTAAGCTTTATTGTACCCGTCTAATTTAAGCTTTGAGCTCACCTAGTGAGAGTACAAAAGATGGGTCAGGTCAGGAGGTCAGTTCACTCGAAATTTTTAAACTTTCGTGTGGTTAAAGTCAGTTGCTGAAAATTTGTTACCTAGGTAACATAGGTATTTCTAGCCATCTCGATTTGACGGTTTGTCTACGATTCGTTTGCACTGAATTGACAGTAACAATTTAACAACGGGATCGCTATACTCGTATATATACATATTTATAGCATAGCAACACTTGGCGTCAGAACTTATACCGCGATTTTGATTGGTACACGACGTTAAAATCAATATTTGGGGGACAATCTTACACATATCCACTTAGTCCTAAACTAAGAAAAGTTTCTACTATGGGTACATAGCGACGATACTTATACATAATGT